>OX387187.1:13889200-15279152 GCA_947561395.2 Buxus sempervirens | reverse complement strand
ATTAAATATATTTCTAATTGATAAGTATTTATCATGATTTTAGAAACGAAATTCAAGATATATTGATATATCTATATAATTGATAAGAATCCAAACACGGTTATTAGGATTTTAGAATCAATTATTAGGATTTCAGGATCCTAATTAAAGATATATCTCTAATTTATAAGGATCCTATTGTGACTATTATATTAAAAATATATTTCTAATCAACAAGAATCATGATTATTATCGTAATTAAAGTTATATTCCTAATTAATAGGAATCCGAATGCACTCAAAAATCTCTTATTACAATTTTTCAGTTTTATAAATTTTATATTTTTAAATGATTTTGTACCAATAATTAAACTTAAATCAAGATTATCGCAATTAATATAATATGAAAATAAAATCTAATAAGAATAATAAACCAATATCAAAATATCCTAATTTAATAATCTATAAGATTATTTAATAAAAAAATTTATGAATAAATATCTCATTATTAAGAGTAAAATGTGAAGTACTATTTAATGGCCGTTATATTAGGTTTTATTTTTCTATTAATAAAATCCTACAGGAATTTTATTTATACAACGATTTAATTAGCAGATATGTATGAATTTTAGAAAATAAATTATTTTTGGCGTGTAGACTTCTTCTCCAATATTTATCCTAATTATAATTTGGTAAGATAAAAAACATGAAAAAAAAACGGAATTTAGAGTTTTTATTTTGCTTATGAGTTATTTTATTTATTTATTTTTTACTAATAAAATCATAATTTTAATAGAATAGTTCAAAATCCACATTTGTTAATAAGAGGCTATTGAAATTATTAATTACTAACAAATTATTAGTTAATAAGATTATAAAATTATCAATTAGTGATGTAGAGATTGAATTATTATAAACTCAAAAATAAGATTATTGTAACTAAACCAATATTAAAATGAAATCAAAATAATTATGTTAAAATTAGGACATACACAAAAACATATGTTAATAAAAATATGTTATCCAAAGAGTTTGAATTTAATTAGTATATTTTATTTATACATATTTTTTTTGGACGCAAAGGATAAATTATTCAAAGTGAAAATGCCATGGAAAGGTAGTTTGGAAAAGGGTATGAGAAGAAATATATAAATAAAAAGATATTTCTGGAAAGTAAAAGTGGACAAACAATGAGGTCCTTCTTGCTTTTTATAGTAGTAAAGATGTCATGGTATGTAATGGAATCTGATAAAGACTTTTCTTATTATGGTAAAAGAAAATAGATTAAATCAAGTAATGATGTGCTCGGTTTTTGGTACCACAAGCATCAACGTCCTGGGCCGGATGATTCAGAAGATATGTACAAGGCATCAATGTTCTCGGGGTTGATCGCTCAAGTAATAAATGCTGATCAGAATAATTCGTTAATGTCTATCCCTTCCCCAAAGGAAATATGGAATACGGTTAAAAATATGGGTGCTTTCAAATGTCCTAGGCCGGATGATTTCCAAGAAATTTTTTTTTTCCATAAATTCTGGGAAACTATAGGCCAGGATGTTATTGGGATGGTGCAAGAGTTTTTTACAACTAGAGTGCTTCCACTAGGTATGAAGCATACCTTTATCTCTGTAATTCCAAAAGTGCTTCATCATAGAAGGATCAGTGATTTAGGCCGATTGGTTTGTGTAATTTTAGTTCTAAAATTATTTCAAAAATTTTGGTTAATCGTATTAGGCCTTTTTTTTTTATAGCAAAAACCCACTAAGGCATGAAAAACCTTAGTGGCACTCCAGCGGTGGGAGGAGGGTTGAGGCAAACCCTTACCTGTATATTAGAACTTCCAATGAAATACACAAATTCTGGGGGGGACATAAAACCTTACCCCTGATCAAAGACATAAGAAAAAAACTAATATCTAATTGAAAATAAACCAGTCCTATCATGGAACAAGCAAGTTCTAACATTTTGTGACAAACTAGAAATAGAATCATAAAATCTGTTAGTGAAATGAATGCATCCCTCATTAGCCAGACCATCAGCCACTGCATTGGCTTCCCTATAAACATGATACATGTCTCGATTGAAAGCCATCAATCTCTCTTTTATTTCTCTCCACCAAAGCAGAAACTTCCAAGGAGTGGACACCAAACCAGCAAAAGTGTCCACTATGAGTTTCGAATTCGATTCTATATGAAGATCTTGAATTCCATACCTATTAGCTAGACGAAGTCCATCTCTGAGAGCCAATAATTCTGCCAAGGTGTTAGAATTATGTCCATAGTAAGCTGAAAAGGCAGCAATAAAATGCCCAGAAGGATTTCTAATAATTCCACCTCCTCCACTAATCCTAGGATTTCCTTTTGAAGCTCCATCAACATTCAAAATATAAAGATAAACTCTTTGTCTTTTCCAACTAATGAATTTAGGAATTCGGAAATGAAATGGAGGATGAAAAGCATTAATTATCTCTAATATTGCAGCTCTTTGGGTCCCACAAGCTGTTGACGGCTTGGTATAGTATGAGACCTCCTGAATCCACCTTTGAATCTTTGATATAATTTGACTTCCAGACATGGGGACTTCTTCAAATCTACTTGTGCACCTTGTTGTCCAGATTTCCCAACATATAAATAAAGGAATGACTTTAAAGAGAATACCCAATTGATCATTCACATTTGGATGAGAAAACCAAAAAGAAATTCTGGTTGTTAGGTCATGGAGAGGATGGTAGTGGCATTGAAATAAACCAGAAAAATAATCCCAAACTGTTTTAGCTATATCCCCAAACGAGAATAGATGATTAATGGACTCCCTTCTTTTATGAAGACAACAATTGCATTGGGAGCACAGACTAACACCACTTCCTTGAATTCTATCATCTGTTGACACAGCACCCTTCAGAAGCTTCCAAATAAAGACACTAATCTTTGATGGAATGAAACTATGCCACAAATTCTTACCCCACATAAAAGTACTTCCTCTTCCTCTAATTAAATTCCAAGCTGAATAAGTGGAGAAAGAACTTGAAGAAGATGGCATCCAAAGAGCTCTGTCTTTCAAATTAGGTGGTCTATAATGGATATCAACAATTTCTGAGACAATGTTTTGTGGTAGGAACTGAGCAAGAATCTGAGTTTTCCATGAGCCATTTCCATTTATGAGATCAGCCACTTTTAAATCAACATATGGAGTTGGATCATCAAGAACATAATCTGAAATTTTCCCAAGATGTGACCATTGATTTTGGGCTTAGCAAGGCTATTAAAGATATTAGGCCTTTTTTATCTGATATTATTTCACCTAATCAATCAGCTTTTGGGCTTAGCAAGGCTATTAAAGATAACATTTTGATTAACCACGAAATTTTCCATTATTTTGCAAAAAACGAAGAAGAAAAAGTCTACAAAAAAGACCACTGCCAGAAAAAATAAGAAGGGTCTGAAAGGGATGTATGTGCTGAAGCTTGATTTCTCCAAGGCATACGTTTGGCTCTCATGGAATTTTCTAAGAAAGGTTTTGAATGCTTTTGGTTTCACTGAATAGGTAATAGAATTGATCATGGCCTATGTGTCCTCGGTGACATACAGTATATTTCTTAATAGGTCTCCCACGGGTCAGATATTAGCTGAGAGAGGGCTGCGAGAAGGTGACCCTTTGTCACCCTATCTGTTCATATCTGTTCATACGATGCCAACAGGTGCTTTCCCTGGCAATTCATAGAGCTAAAGAGGATGGAAGAGTTAATGGGATCAAGGTTCAAAGAGGGGGTATGTGTAATGCCCCGGATCCGGTTTGTTCATTAAAGATATAAAAACGTCTCCGGAGTGTTATGTAAGGGCCCAATTGCTCATACCAAACTCACAATCACCATCATGAGTAATATATCGGAGTGCAGAAATTTAAACTTCTATCAAAGCGTGGGAAATTCTAAACCTGTTTCACAAGAACAGTATATCATGAATCAACATATAAAATCTGATACCTACAAATTCCAATATCAAATGATACAAGTTTGCCATCAAAATATCCGTCACATATAAAACTTACTAAGTCTATGGAATGTAATAATCCTCAACTCTATAGAGGACCTCTAGCTCTACCCTAGTAATCGTGTCCTCTCCAGGAGTAGTTGAAAACAAAACAAAACCGGTATAAGATATAAATATCCCAGCAAATAGCACATGCATGCTAAAGCATTTATTAACAGTTCTAAAACATACCATGATAGATGTTACATAAACAATATCAACAACAAATCATGTGGAAACCCATAAATCCGAATGTAATCATGTAACTAGTGTCAATAAAACTAACTATCTAAACAACCCAATAGATATATTTCAAATCAAATCAAGTGTCAACATAGACCAGTGTACTGTAATTCACTTTAGTTGGGTAATAGCCATGCCATAGCCAAATCCATGCCTCTATGTATATAATCTGACCTACTCAGGGTTTCGGTACTGCTCTACACCAGTTGTGGCAACACTCATGGCCATGTAATTACAGCAAAAAAGTAAACACATTACACTACTAAGCTTAAGTAATGGATCCAAGACAAGCTAAGCCAAATAGGTAAAACAAAGCCAACATATAAACCAATGTGCTCAAGCAAATAATCAAGGCTCAATCATGACCAAGCCCACTCCATCATGGAGGATATCAAATACATGCCCTCAAGGCAAATTTTCAGTCACGGAAATAATATCTATATAAACTCAATCATGAGATAAGAAAAATAGTTCAAATCTGTCTAAACTACCAAAATTTAACTCAAATTACCCAAATCAGTGGGAAATCATATATTTGCAATTCCAGAAGTTAAAACATGTTTCTAAGCATCTATTACAGGTGTAGACAACTTCCAATTCAATTAAAATCAATAGAAAGAACACAAATTCACTAACTTTTCAAATCAAGACCAATTTCAGTAGAATGTACCCAAAATCCTCAAATAATTTTATAAAATTATTCAGCCACTGAAATTCACTTTTAGAGACTTAAACTTGTTTGTACATATGTTGGAATTGCCCTAAAACCAAAATAAAATTTAATCCTAGCTTAATTTTCTAAAATGTATAGAATCAGTATTGGGTGCTCGACTGGTCGCTCGAGCAAACTAGTTGAGCGTCCCTTTTTGAGTCTATGTTGGAAATAGTGAACATATTCTGGGTCCAAGGCATCCCCCGCGCCACGGTAAAGGGTATTTTGGGATTTTAGAGATACCAGGTTTAGGGTTGGTATATATATAATTGATGTAACCCTATTGACATTTTTCATAATGGAAATTTTGTCGTACACAGTGGACGTAGGCACATTGCTAAACCACTTAAATTTTGCATGTTTTCTTCTTCTTTATTTTTTTTTTATTCATGTTGGAAGATTCGCAACAGTCTGCTTTAGAAACTAAAACCAGAAACGCCCAAGCATTTGAGAGATCGCTCAAGTAGCCTTCAGCGCGTTTTGGAAACACAAATAATTACACGGGTGCTAGACCTTGCGCTTAAGCACGGGGTTGAGCAGCCCTAGAAAATTTTAGATCGCAACTATTTAGCGGTTTTGTAACTTTAATTTCACCCTTTCTGTCCCAATTTTATTCATTCTAAACACCTCATCTACATTCCAAAACATCTTTAAAACAAAAATCCTTGTTCCAAGCTTCAATTTAACAAAACGACACTTAATCAATGATTTTTCTTCAAATATATTCACGAAACATGTTATTCCTTTCAAACTATAATCAAATCTCAGACCAAAATGAAAATTAATGCAATAATTTTTTGTTAGAAAGGTGCTACTTACCTGCTGTAAGCTTCAATTCAATCTAAGTCAAACAAATCTGAGCTCAACCAAGGATTTTTTGTCACTTTATCTGAATTTCTGTGAAACACCTTAGGATGATCAGATTTCTCCTAGATCTGATCTCTAGCCTATAAAATCACTTAAATTCCATCAAATTGTTATAGAAACGACCGGATTTCACTTGTTTTTACTTTGGATTGAACGAAATTATAGTAGTTCATTGATTTCAGCCGATTTCCACCATTGGTATCAAGCTCATCCTTAATTCACTTCTAAAATCCAATTGACCATTGATGATATACCTCTTCTCTTCTTTGTTCTCTTCAAACTTCTCTTTCAAACCCTAGATCCAGCTCTCCCTTGATTTCTTCTTCCAGCTCCTTCTCTTCTCCACTAGAGAATTCTAGAATTTTAGTCGGCCAAACAACCATAACCAAATTCAGCATGTATTTATAGTCGCCGCCCACTTTATTTTAAACCTCTTAGGATTTGTTACATGCTCCTCCACAATAAACACCTGACAATACAATAACATATAATAACCTATAATGCATTGACACACTACCTAACTTGCCTACTTAAATAATAAAATTTAAATAATCACTTACCTCAAATAAACTTAATATCCAACCTGAGATTCAAATTGAACCCTTCAATTTAAATCCCTTCAACGTAAACACCATTATTAATAAAATCCAACTTTAATAATATTAAAAATTCAGGATTTTACAATATGATTATATCCTACTTAATGTATGATGGAGACGTCTTGCTGTATGGTTCAAATGAGAGTCATGAAGCTCATAATTTGATTAGAATTCTGCACAAATACTGTAGTGAATCGGGCCAAGAGCTGAATCGGCAGAAATCCTCCATATTTTTCAGCAAGAACTCAAGTGCCTCTAGTAAAGCTGAAATTAAAAGAATTTTCCAGGTTCGAAGTGGTCAGTCAATGGTGTCTTATCTGGGAATTCCCATTCTGGGAAAGAAACCTACTCTAAAAGACTGTGATGAGGTCCTTACAAGAATAGCCAAATCTATTGGCTAGCTGGAAATCTTTATTCCTCTCTCAGATGGCGCGACTTACCCTTATTCAATCAGTTATTAATGCTCAACCATTATATCTAATGAGTTGCTTTTTATTGCCATCGGGAGTGCTAGAGCAAATGGATGGAATGGCAAGAAAGTTTTTCTGGAAGAAGGGTATGGAGGCCAAAATGTTCATACTATATGCTGGGATTGTATTACCCAATCATGGAGAAGTGGAGGCCTAAATATGAAGAGAGTGGAGATAATGAATAAAGATTTGTTTTCTAAGGCAGCGTGGCAACTTCAAGTGGGATCTAAAGGAATTTGTAATACCTTAATGAATGACGCTTACTTCCCAAAAAACAATTTTGATGAGGCTACTTTCCGAGTTAATCATTCCTGCGATTGGAGACAGTAGCATAAGGTAATTGATTGGATTGATAAAGGCAGCGAATGGAAGGAAGATTGATATTTTAAAGGGCAAATGGGTTCATGATATGTCGGGAAAGATTGAAGTTTAGAAGAATATTCATTTATATAATTTGTCTACGGTAGATCAACTCATAAACAGATGCATAGGCCAATGGGATAGACGAATTATTCATCACTTTTGGAGGCCTGATTGCTCAATCCTTGGGCTCTGATAAGCGCCATTAAAAGCTAACATCTTCAAGAAGTTTTTCGGTGGCTTCGGCATACAGGCTTATGCTAGGGGATCAGCAATTAAATCACGATTCTTTGTTTATGGTTTGTTGGAATTTAAATTGTTTACCTAGGATTAAGCTCTTTTTGTAGGTGGGCTACCACAGATCTATTGGCGTTTCCCATTCAAAATATTGAGAACTGCTGTGTCTTGTGTAACATGGAAGGCGAATCTAATGAACACTTATGGCTCCATTGCCCCTTCTCTCGGGCTGTTTGGTTTAAATCTATGGGCGAGGCCATGAAATCGATGGTCCTCAAAGCTGTCTTCGTCTTTGATTTAAAGATTCCAATTGATGAAACTGACCCAATCGATTTTCTTTCATAGGTTGCCATGTTAGGCTGGGCTATTTGGAATGAACAAAATAGTGTTCTTCTTAAATAGGGGGGGGGGGGGGGGGGGGGAAGGGAAATTTACACAAACACCCCCTGAGGTTTGGGAAAGTGTCACGGACACCCCCTATGGCTCAAAAGTGATCACTTACTACCCCCGTAGTTTCAAAAAGCGTCGCCTAGACCCCCTGCCGTTACTTTACTCACAAACGCCATTGGGTATTTTGTTCAAATGGCGAAAATGCCCCCAATGCCCTAATGCCCTTCTCTCCTTCTCTTCGTTCTCCTCCAACTCAGACAGAACTCAAAGATGCCCTAATGCCCTAATCTCTTCGTTCTCCCTCTCCTCTTCGCATCCCCTTCAAGAAGAAACGCGAAGACGAAACCCTAACGATCGCATCCCCTTCGTTCTCCTCCTCCAACTTCGTTCTCGCATCCCCTTCACGAAGAGACCCTAAGACGAAGCCCTTCTTACCTAGCGGTTGCATCCCCTTCGTTCTCCTTCTCCAAATTCTTCTTAACTCTTCCTCAACGCAACCCAGGGGCGTTCTTATGTAGTGTCGATTTGTGATCTGCAGTAGTTTTTAGGATCTGAAAATTTCGTGCGTCCCTATTCCTCAACGCAACCCAGGTGAGTTTAATGTTTTGATCTTTTATGGGTTTTTTTTTCTTCCTCAATCAAAAGGCTTGCTGTGTGTATTTTGATCTTATCTGATTTTTGAGAACTCATTATTATTGGGAAATACTTTTTGATATTGGGGCATGAATTTTGGTATTATCTGATTTGGAGAACTGTTTATGATTGAGAAATAGTTTCTATTATTTGCGCTGTGAAACCCTAAACCAAGATATGTGGATGTATTGCCCACTAACATGAACACTTTTGGTAGTTGCAGAGGCTAAATCCTCTTTCATCAATGTGTTGAATGGATTTAACTTTTAACTCAAATCTGGAAAAACTAATCCATGATCAGAAGTGGAGATTTAACTTTTGGTAGTGGAATGAGTTGTAGAATTTGTAAACAGAACAGAAGTGGAGATTGTGGAAGGCACAAAGACAAGGGAACTGACAAAAATAGAGGAGATGAGAGCAATCAAGTAGCAATGGGGGAAGGGGTTGAAGATGTGAGAATGGAAAGGGCAAAGACAAATAATTGCTAATGAGAATAGAAAGGAAGAACAGAATTTTTTTTTGTTAAGATTCAAACCAAAAAGAGACATGAGCAAAGAGAGTTGAGCTTTAGCATCCACATTTAGTAATTCTAGCTATAATTTTCTAGTAATTATATCATTACAGTAAATTATTTTTCCTCCTTTTCCTGCCTTAGTTTGTGTAAGCAACAAACAATCTGGATTTATATACACAGAAACCAAACAACAAAACGACTAATATGTTTTCAGTCAGCAAAACACCATTTAGTTCAACTTGAGATCAGAGTAGCCCATTCCAGATTCCAAGATGACTAGGAGAAGGGTTGATAGATACACACATACTATCATGAGTCAAACAACAGAAAAACTAATAATTTTCAGTCTGCAAAACACCATTAATCTTGGGTCAAATTTCTGGTTGGAAGAATGAGTGATTAGGCCACCTTTTATTTTACTTTATTTTGTTTTGCTTGTTGTAAAGTTGTAATTGTTTGAAGTGTATTGTTGGATAATTATGTTCAGTTTTAATTGGAATTGAGTTCTAATTATGTTCAGTTTTAATTGGAATTGAGTTTTTCCATCTTTGATAGGAAAAATGATTGCAATACAATGTCCATGAGCACAAGGGAAATGTTTAATTCTAAAATCGTACACCCAAAAGAACCCCGGTAGAGACTTTTACTGATGCCCATGTTGGGTAAGTATCAACTTCTAAACAATTCCAATCTATTATGAAAACAAAAGAAGTTTTTATAAATGTACTAAAAAAAACAAAGATTCTTTTCTTATTGATGTAGAAAGATAATGACTGTGGGTTCTTTTTGTGGGTTGATGAATGCAAAATATGTCCTTGCAATCGAGGCACATACAAAGTCTTGACCTCGAAGCAGCCCCGTTCATTTGGGCGACGCTTTTACGTGTGTCCTGCATCAAAGGTCTGTCTTTATTACTTTTCTTGTTTTTCAGTAAGAATTGTATATAACATCCTAGACCTTAACTCTCTAATTGATAGGCCAAAGACCGAGAAGATCGTGGTTGCGATTATTTTTGCTGGGTCGATAAAAATGTCGAAGATGCCTCCACTTCTTCCACCAATCCTTCTTCCACTGACCGTGTTGAGTCAATAAGAAGAATTATTGAAGTGGAGGTTGAAGCCTCGAAAAGAGTTGCAAACTTAGGTAGACTTACTTTAGAAAAATTAGATGAACTATCATTAAATGGAAAGAGAAGAGAACGATGAGTAAGATGTAATTTAAACACTTGTGTGTTTAATTTTGAGTAAGATGTTATTTAAACACTTGTGTGTTTAATTTTAGTTTGTTGATTGTCCCTATTTCAATTTAGAGTAATTTTGTTGTTAATATGTCTTGGATTTGGATGACCATTATACAAACATTGGTGAAGTATATTTCAGCATTCTTGGCTTGCACGTTGTGTGTGTGTGTTTTTTTTTCTCCTTTTCATAGATCCTAAGATTTCTCCGATTGTTTTATATATGTTCATGTCTTAAATAAGCACCATATATAATGTTACAAGAATCCGACCAAAAGAAGTATTCTCGTATGTGGAGTAAATATAATGGTGTTCTAATTTGGAAGACTCAGAATCCTTGGACAGGTCTTCGTGGTCAGTTCTACGATCATCTCCATGACCAAACAGCAGGGTTCTATGCCTGTCGTTGTGCAGCAGAACCAATTCATGTCCAGCTCAATCTGGCATCATATTTCATAGTGGTAAATTGTCCTTCACTGCTATTTATTGGATATAAGTTTGAGATTCATATCCTATTCTACTTATGTCTCCATGCTACCTTGAACAGGTTGTAAACACTACCTCAGATGAACTATCTCATGTGGTAGTAGAAGTCTCGGTATGGGATCTGGAAGGAGCGTGTCCATACTACAAAGTTTCTGAAAACTCTCTATACCACCAAATATGATAGTACAAATCATGGAGATGAAGTATCCAAACTATGGAATTTTACTTTCTTCTTCTCAAGCTTTTCAATATATCAAACTATGGAATTTTATCAAGGAACTTCTATTGGTTGCATTTGCCTGGAGGAGATTATAAGCTATTGGAGCCGTATAGAATGAAGAAAGTACCTCTTAAGATAACCTCTGAAGTTCTTATCAAAGGTTCCACTTACGAAGTCCAGATGCATGTGCAGAACACAGCCAAGAAACAAGACTCTAAAAATCTAAGCTACAAGAATTATGGCACTGGCATATGCACATGGCAGTGGGGATGTGAAAAACGGACCTTAATTTGTAGTTGTTGAAATAATGGAGACAAAACTGGGTTGGTACAGGGACTTTGTTATTGGTTTTATGTATTGTGTAAGATGCCTCCAAGTTGCCAACTTTGGGAGTATGCATTTGGCATTTCAAACTCCAAGGGGCCTTTCTGTGTTGCCAGGCCTTGATTGCTCTGAACAAGATATCAGATAATAAGAGAGGACTGCAAATCTGAACACTTGGAAACAAACCATAAGTTTGGGCCAAAACTGAAAACATATTTGTTGTAACAGATACCAATATTCTGACAGATACCAATATGAGGATTAAAAGTTTCGTTTATCCTTTACATGTAGGTTCCTGTTTCCTATGGTTTTTGACGATAGATAACAATTCCAATATCTATCAGTTTTGGCAAGGTCCAAACTGCAATCCTATATCATTTCTTGAAACTGCGCTGGGAGAGCACTGTGAGGATTTCTATTTCAGCTCTACATTATGTTAGAATGATTCTCATTTTCCCCACAACATCCTTCAGGTCAGCTTCCATATCTACTACCCCAAACACATCTTGCATACCCAGTTTGGTAATCCACCCTTGTTTCCAATATTTATTAGATTAACTACTGTAACAATGTACATCATTACTTAAAATAAGAATCTATGTTCCTGAAACAGATTGTTCAGAACAACAAACCACAGGATTTATAATCAATCAAACAATACAAACTTAATAACTAGATCAATCAATTCATAACCCATTGAGTTGGGATTGGCAACAAAAGTCTTGTTCTTCCATCTCAATTTGTAAGATGCCTCCAAGTTGTTGAAATGCATTTGGCATTTCAAACTTTGGGAGTAACTTCACTTCACCACTTCCGCTTCCAAAACATTCCATAGGAATATTTCCACATAATTTGACAGTAAAAGGTGTGCAGTCTCTGGTTATATGATTTAGCACTCTAGTTATCACCTAGAAAGCCATCCCAAAATGAACACATCAGCACAAGAAAACAAAACGGATGATCCATAGACAAGTTATTTACCAAGATAAATTATCACTGTTATAAGAGAACCTAAAACATGCACAAGATATCTCATCTGAAGATCCAAAATTTCATACGATGATCCATAAACAAGGTTTACATCCAACCAAGATAAAGATCCGAGGTCCATGCACCATCCCACACTGATAGACACCATCCCACACACAGATAAAGTGAAAATCCTACACACTAGTTAATGTCCTGTAGCATATGGAAAATGCAAGTACATGGAAAATAACAGATAAAGTGAAAATCCCACCAAAAAAAACCAACCAAAAACAAATCCTTGTAACATGTCCCATGAAATGAAAGAAGCCACAAATGCCACGTTGCTTCCTATTCTCCCCATCACCTATTGCCACAATAAAAAAACTAATAACTAACAAGTATAAAATTTTAGAAAGCAAATACAGAGACCCTAGTTATTTGTATCAACCAATTACCTGTTGCTTGACGTTATGCCACGTTGATGTTCTTCTTGTAGAGCATGTCAACTATTCCCCTGCATTAAATAATTGAAATTTATAATCAAACTTATTACAAATTCAACACAAAGAAATACAAAACATTAATTGGCTAGGTGGTCATACCTCTCATCTAGACCCCGATGCCTTACTACTACCCCTTGTCGGGCCACGCTGGCATGTCCTTTTGTTGTGACCAAATTGTTTACAGATACAACACCGTAGTGTACTTGATCTACATACTTCACCCGTGGTGCGTAGTTCATCTGCCTCCTTCTATTTTTTTTTCTGTTTTCCAGTCAAACGACGAAGAGAAGGAGGCATCACTGGCTCCATGTCATCTGTAGGCCACATCTTCTGATTCGGAATTGGATGAATCATTTCAGCATATACCCTCAAGTATGTATCAACCCGGTAACATTGGTCACAATAGTTCTCTAAATTCTCCCTTCTCCATCTTATGCATTGTACTGCATGCTTACATGGTATCCCTGACAAATCCCACACCCTGCAAGTACATGTCCGTGGACCGAGCTTAACAATATATATGTTTGTTTCATCATCCTTCACTTCATATTCATCTTGACCAACAAACAATACACGCCAGTTCCTTGAAGCCTTGATTCTTGCATCCAATATGCCACATACTTTGGGGGTTACCAATGTAGTCCATGTCAATGCAGTTTGGTATCTTTTTTGAATTTTTACCATCTACCTCGACCTTATACCATCCATTAAAGATATGATAGACTTCTCTCTATGTTCACCAACCCATTGATTGAAAGACTCTGTCAAGTTATTTGTAATGTGATCATTCTTCACACGCACACCAAAAGCGTATCTTGACCAAGTAGGTGGAGGGATTTCCTTCAGCCAATCATATGCATCAGGTGATGCATTCTTGATCCGCTCCATTGCATCCTCGAAGTCAAATACATGATAGGCTCTAGCTGCTGTCCAAAATAAATTCTTCAACAAAACACCCTTGTGAACTGTCATGAAGTTGCTATATACATGTCTTGCACAGTAATGCTGGGTAGCATATGGGAAGATGTCTCCAATTGCCTTTATAATACCCTATAAAGTATAAAATAAAAGTTAAAAGTTAATAAATACCTTCTGTCTAAGCTATCAAATTAATTACTTAAAAGTTAAAAGTTAATAAATACCTTCTATCTGTCACTCATGAAAGTCCATGGTTGATCCACACTCCTAAGAATCGTGTATAAGTGCTGTAAGAAAAAGGACCAACTATACTGTGTTTCTGCTTCAACCACTGCAACAGCCAAAGGAAACAAACTACCATTACCATCTAATGCTACTGCAGCTAACAATACTCCTCCAAATGGACCCTTCAAGTGACAACCATCAAGTCCAATAAATGGTCGACATCCTTGAATGAATCCGATCTTCATTGCATTAAAGCTAATGAAGTATCTCTTAAACCTGGGATGTGAAGAGGGACCCAACCTCTCCACCTCAAGCTTTACCAAACTCCCTGGGTTGGTAGCTCTAACAACTTCAGAATATTTCCATAGCATCCCATATGCCTGTCCATGAGTTCCCTCTACGTCTTTAATTGCCTTCCTCCTAGCCCTCCTTAACTGCATATCACTGGCCTCAATACCGTACTGAGAATGGACGATCTCTCTAATTGATGAAATAGGCAACTTTGGATTCGCACGGAGTTGTGGAATAATCTTATCCAATATCCATCTAGAGTTTGCTTCAATATTCTTGTGTACACGAGTACAATTATGTTCTGGTTGAATTGTCTTGATCATGAAAGTCTTCCCATCGGGTCTCAGTGATGCATGTACTCTCCACTGACAACCGTCATGAGTACATCCAACTGTGACCCGAGTTCTCTCATTCTTCATTTTCTTTATGTTGAATCCTTATTTAATCGCAAACTCAGCTAGGTTTTCTGAAATCATTGATATTAGGAAATAGCATACCTTTCTCAAGTTTAGGCTCCTCCATACCATGGTCCATATCAAATTCAAAACTCCCATCCCCGTCATGTTCATCATCTGAATCACATAAACTTTGGTAGTCAGAATCGGACTCATAATCAGAGAGTTGGTTTCCATCATATTCAAAACCTACTTCTTCATGTTCTCGTGGTACACGTGTGTCATTCAACACTTCTTCACCTTCTTCTTCTTCTTCATTACTCAACTCATCTTCATCTTCATCTATCTTCACTTATTATAACATCTTCCTCCACCCAATCTTCATCATCTATGGATTCTCGCTCCTCACTTCTTCTTCCACCTGCAGTAGCCGCTTCCTCTTGCGTACATTGGGATATTAGAATTGCAGGCTCTTCATCCAAGACCAAGTAGATCTCATCTACATTGCTATAGAGCTCAAACACCTTCATTAATGTTGCATCACCATCAATAACGTGTAAATCTTGTGAACCAAGAGCACGATATTTGATGGTGAAAGCATTACTAGGATCAACCTTAGCAACCTTCGCGGCATCATCCACCAAATCAAGATAACTATATCTATCCTCGTCCACATTATCAATATAATCAACCCCTTTTGGGTGATGAATTGCCAGTGTATGCAACATGTTCAGAAGAAACTACGCCTAATAGATTGAACAAGATGAAATTATCTAAGGCATAAAGTATAAATCAAATGGTGCAAAAGTAAGCATTTTAGAAATATAGGATTTAGATACCATATGTACACTACTCCAGAAACAAATTCATTCAACCATCATCCTAACATAAACTACTCTTTAGACACTAAAAAGCAGATCATTTCAAGTTTTACAGTCGATTAAGAGTTGGTAAAATACTAAACTTAAGAATCGCCAAGAAAATTAATAAATTAATTGACATTCATACACAGAAGTAGTAGATCAATCTGCAACCCTCCTCTTTGGCTAAGATCATATGCATACAGATCTAACTTGAGGTTGGGGTGCAATTTGGAAAGTTGAGTCTCTTCTTTGTTCATGCATCTGTTGTTACGGTAGAGGCAGAATGTAGATGTATGCTACAAAATCCATTTCATATAAGTCTGGCTCTTCAATTGGGATTTGTACACAACAAGGCCTTGTACCCAAGAAATTGGGATTTCCAACCCAAGTTTGGCTCTTCAAATCTAGAATGTAGAGTACCATATTTTTAGCTGAACTCCTTTCTTTCAAATCGTTTCTAACGTATTCCATGGTTTCCACCCATGGGTTTTTTCTTTCGATCGTTTCCATGGAAGTAAGAAGTAGATGCAAATGACGAGAAGAGAAGATTCAAGTTTACCTGCGATGAAAAGAGGCGTCGAAGAAAAGCTTCCTGGAGTGAACCTCGACGAGAGAGAGGCTTTCGAGAGCAGGTGTGTACAGAGAGAGAGAGAGCTTTCTGGAGTGAACCAAATAGAGAGAGAGAGAGAGAGAGAGGCTTCGTTCTCGCAGCGATTACAATCTCATCTGCTTTCTTCGTGAAGGGGATGCGAAGAGGAGAGGGAGAACGAAGAGATTAGGGCATTAGGGCATCTTCGAGTTCTGTCTGAGTTGGAGGAGAACGAAGAGAAGGAGAGAAGGGCATTAGGGCATTGGGGGCATTTTCGCCATTTGAACAAAATACCCAACGGCGTTTGTGAGTAAAGTAACGGCAGGGGGTCTAGATGACGCTTTTTGAAACTATGGGGGTAGTAAGTGATCACTTTTGAACCACAGGGGGTGTCCGTGATACTTTCCCAAACCTCAGGGGGTGTTTGTGTAAATTTCCCACAAAAAAAAAAAGAATACCATATGTTTTGCAAGTATCAATTGAATTGGAAAAATTACTTAATGAAGCTAAATGTTTTTACTCTTTGAGAAAATATCATGTGTAGAATCATGTTGCTAGGGTAATGGCCTGGAAATTCCCTGAGGATAATTGGATAAAAGGTAGACTTTGATGGTGCTTGTACACACCTCGAGACAAGGTCGCATGCAGACGTGTTTATGAGGTAGGGATGGAGTTGCCACTACCTAAATTGCAGCCCTTTCTTGAATTGGGTTGGTTTCGGTTGTTTTAACTAGATGGCTTGGTGAGCCCCTTTGTGGGCCTCACAATGGTGTCCCATTTGATTTATGTATCTTTATTTATGTTTGGATCCCAAAGGGTTCGTCTAGGGTTAAGCCTGGGACCTTTTCCCTAGGCTTGGGCCTAAAAGCCCAAGACTTCGTGAAGGTGAAGGGATAGGGTCCCCTACCTTTCGTATGGTTGGGTGATCCCTTACCTTTTAAGAAAGGAAGGGCGAGGGGCCCGATAGGCCCTTCACCATGGGTCACATGTAAAACCCTGACCCGGATTATATCTTAATTATTAAGATTAATTATCTAAAGTGTGATTATTAGACTAATTAAGTACTTGTATTATGAAGATGAGGTAGATGTGGATTATTCTTGAGGATTGAAGGATATCAAATTGAACTTTATTGAAGTTATTAAGGTAAGTTTAGTTAGTGTTATGTCTTAATTACAATTGGCTAAGGTATTTTTCAATTAGATCTAGTGAATTGGAAATCAAATTCTGAAAAATTAGAGTTAAGTGTACCACAAAGTATCTCCTAAGTATACTTAAAGTACCTTCAAAGTGTACCCAAATTTCCATCCAAGAGTACCCAAGGTATCTCTCAAATGTACTTAAAGTATCCCCTAAGAACACCTAAAGTAACTCTCAAGTATACCCAGGGTACCCCAAAGTATACGTCAGGTACTCTCTCGAATAACACTAGAAGTACACCTATACATTACCCAAGGTACCCCCATTGTATACCCAAAGTACATCCATGTACTACTCAAGGTACCACCCAAGTATACTTAGAGTACACCAAAGTATTACCCAAGCTACTACTCAAGTCTGCCTAGGGTACACCCATGCATTACCTAAAGTACCCCCATGCATTACCCAAGGTACCACCCAAGTATTACCTAAAGTACCCCCCAATTATACTTAAGGTACCCCACTTGTATCCTTAAGGTACCCTCTGTATTTGCCTAAGGTACCCCTTTGATTTACCTAAGGTACCCCCTTGTTTTACCTAAGGTACCCCCTGTATTTGCCTAAGGTACCCTCCTGATTTAGCTAAGGTACCCCCTCATATAACTAAGGTACACCCATTCTATAACTCAGGTACCCCTCTTATATTACTAAGGTACACCCCTCATATTACCCAGGGTACACCTCCTTGTATTACCTAAAGGTACCCCCTGTATAACTAAGGTACATCCTTCAATAATCAAGGTACCCCCCTTTTGTATAACTAAGGTACCCCTCAAGTTTACCTAATGTATAACCCCTTGAGTAACTAAGGCAAATCCCCTTGAAACACCAAGGTACCCCACAAACAACACTAAAGTACCCCCAACCTAACACCAAGGTACCCCCTCAAATAACACTAAGGTACCCCCTGGCATATCTTAGGTACATCCTAGGGTTTTAGATGAATAAAAGCTTTGTTTAGGGGCAGATTTGAAAGACCAAAACTTAGGCATATAAAATGATGCCCTAATTTCCATTCTAAGTGTTTTGAGAACACTTTGTCTTGTCTTGGTCGTGTAGAACAAGAGGGAAAGTGTGGGAGCTTGCTTGAAAGCTTCAAGAGGAAGAAGAAGAAGGAGAAAAGAGCTTGAAGAGAAGTTTGCTTCTCCATTAACATATAAGTAGCAAACCCTTCCAAACAAAATGTATTACAAAATTCGTATTCTCTTTCTAGGGTTTGATTTATACGAAGAAATGATCTTGCATGTTGGTTTTTGCTTCTAAAATTCACAGGGTTTTGGTTGTATGATAATCTTGTTTAGTTTTCTATTGATTTGCCATGAATTTCCAACTCTATTGATTATATTTCAGATTAGGGTTTGAGTTTTGTGTTTTGAATGATGATTTATGTGTTGGATTTTATGTTCATGAGGATTTGGGTTGAATTCCTATTTTGGAAGGTGTTTTAAGTGTGTTGGATGTATGATCATCAAATTTGGTGTTGAAAAGGTTAGGGATGATTTGTAGGAGTTTTGTGTTGAAAATAGTCAAAAACCCGAGGTGGAGATTAATCCTGGAATTTGGCGATTAATCCTGAGCCAAAACCCTTAAAAACAAGTAAATGTCCTGTGTATTTATTGCTCCATTTACTTAAGTCTTTACATGTAAAGAAGGTTTTACCCCCCATTTGGAACCAATAAAAATACTCCTAAGGCCCAATTCCCAACCAATAAAAAGTCAAAATTTTAGTTCATGCCTAAATTTCCAGTTTTCCCGATTTTCATTAAAAGCCACTTTTTGAGTTTGATACCCAAATGAGTGATTCAAAAGCCCATAAATTCTAGAATATTTGTTTACCCTCCATTAGACTACAACCAGAATTTGAGCCCGAAACTCCTTGTAGATTTGTCTAAAAAAATTATACACCGAAAAGTCAACGTTTTTAACTAGACTTAGAATATTTTCGAGGTTCAAAACTTTTTGTCTCGGAATCAACTGATTTTTGGTATGGTGACTTATTTGTGAATCCTAAGAATAACCCACTCATCCAAAATGTGTTTTAAGGATTTCATGACCTTCGTTTTGATTGATTTGGATTTACAAAAGCGAGGTTGAGAACTCTTTTGTGATTTGAACGATAAAGCTGAGGCTTCTTGTGGATATGCAAAGGGGCTGAGTGCCCATGGTGACCTGAAAGGCAGTGAAGCCTAGGGGTTTAAAGGAAGGTGAACATGTGGTTCACTTGGTGTGGTTTTGTACTTCAAACAAGTGGTGCTTTTATGAGATTGGTTCTACTAAAACTGTTTTATTGGTTTATCGTGAGTTGTATTGAGTCCAGTGGGCATAGAGATGGTTATGGATCCATGGTCAGTCTAGTTAGTGTATTAGTGATGGCTTGTCAAGGTAACACCCCGGGTCACATTTGCGTACCACCGTATGGGATTGGTGAGGCTTTCTTGTGGGATAGATTGAGCTGCAGCATGCCAGCCCATGTGTGGGTGCTCCACTTGACTGATGACCGTGCGTGGCTTCAACCTTCAAGTAGTGAGGTGGCAAACCGGCTAAGGGTGGTTATCTCGATTTACAGACACACTAATCCACGAGTCCTGCTAAGTCATGCTTGCAATATTTGCTTGTTTTTATGGAACTGATTTCATGTGTGATTCGATTGAGATATTTGACTTGGAATTACACTTTATATCCGATTGAATTGCTTTGTTTTACATTCGGTACTCTATATTGCGAATATTGTCATGATATTATAAAATTGCATAAACTGTTTCTATGCATGCATGTTTGCTGCATACTTGGACTTTATGTCACACGTGTGCTTTGTTTTATCGGATTTGCTTTCAAATCCTCTTGGTGAGCCACATACCAGGGCAAATATAGAGGGTGAGCTTCAGTACAGGCCAGAGGACTACTACCACCCATAGTAGGGTTCTCTTTATGATGTAGTATATTGTTTTGTAAAAATTGTACATGGGATGTAATTATTATTTTTGGGAGTTATAAACTTGTGAGCGTGAGCATTAGTTGCCTTAGTTGTATTTTGTTCATACAGATACCATATTTTAGTGACTATAATACATGTGAATATTTTGTTGGATGGAAGTTTTATTCCATGCTTCTTTAGCATATGCACTCTGATGATTACTTTGTAATTGCCCAAGATTAATTGTGTTAATCAGGTTCTATTGGGCCCATAAGTATGTCTCGGGGACGGGTTGGTGCCGTGATAGGGCAGACCTGGATCTTGGGCGCTACATCACAACCAAACCACCTACCAACATGCATTCAGATTAGGCCTTGGCTGGGCCTCTTGGAGGTACGACCCTTGATTCCTCTTTGTTCTTGGTTGATTAAACCAAGTGAGGTGGGTCGGATGAGTGGGCCCTGCTGTAAGGTCCACTTGGATGCCAATTAGGGCTTAGGAGAGCCCTTGTCCCACCTTGGGTTCTAGAAGGGCCCAGAACTCTTATGGATGACCTGGTTTTGTTTCAATTTAATTTAAAGCCTTTAACATCCCAAAAATCCCATTTCCGGAATTTTTTAGGGTTTGACCAAACACACAGTTCGGTTGACCTGTGTGTTATTAGTAACCAAAATATGCTTTCGATTACAAGATTTTACTGTATAACCAAAATGTAATTTCGGTTATGCTTACTTTACAGTTTAACCGAAACCCCCAAAGATGGCTTCTGGACAGGGGCTCTGAGACTTTGGTCTCTTAAGGTTCTTAGGATGTCTGTGGGCCATATGGTGGGCCCACAGTGTCCTTTGAATTTAGTGATTAACCTATTTCATGCATCTAGGTTCATTTTTAATCAAAGGAATGGGTTGTAGCTCATGTGATCAGACAAGGACCTTAGGTGTCCCAGCCTTAGTGTTCATGACAGCATTCCATGGGAAGAAGAGAAGGAGTGGCCCGGTTGGCCCTTGTCGTGGTCTCTCGGCTGTGAGACAGGGAAAATCAATCGAATGACTTTCTGATCATTACACGGGCTCAATAAAAAATCATGGAGTCACCACCATTCCTTTTTAGGGTGTGAATGGACACCAAAATAATCAAATAAAAAAAATTAGAGTAAAAATAACTCTAATTAAAAAAAAAATAAACCAGAGATGGGTAAGGAAATTAGGTTATGAACAGGGGAAGGTGTTAGGCACCCCTGTTCATCCACACAAGGTGGTTGCCAAGTATTGTTAATGTTTTTTTAAAAGGCTTGCTAATAAAAATCAAATCAAAAGTAAAAGAAAAAGTATAAAAAGTGTATGGCTTTTTCCATATGAATGATCCAATTAATTCTGGATCCTTCTTATGAATATACCATTTCTTGGGCTTCATGATTGACTAAAATCAAGATAAAGAAAAACAAATCTAAAGTAAAAACTTTAAAAATTAATTCTAAGTCATATCCTTGAAATCTAAGAATTACATAATAATAAAAAAATTTATTTTTACAAAAAATTGCAGGATTAAGCTGGAACAATCTAGGGTATAGATCTAGCCCAGGTATCTCATTAATTAAGAAATCTAAGCCAAATATACCCACGTTGATGAAAAACATCAAAAGGGGAGAGTTTAGACCATAGGTTCTTCTCTCAAAATTGAAAATAAACCAAAAATCACTTTGTGAAATTAGAGAACGAATCAAAACCATCTAGGGTATAGATCTGGTCCAGGTTTCTCATTAATTAAGAGATTTGAACCAGATTCACCCATATTAATGAAAAACATCAAAAAGGGAGAGTTTAGGCCATAGGGTCTTCTCTCAAAAATAAAAAATAACTCAAAAAACACTTCATGAAACCCTGGAGGTTACTTTAAGGCTTCTGATTTCAAATCTACCATATTGACAATGGCAGATCCAAGATCTTAGCCTAAATGATTAAAAACATAAAGAAAACATAAAAAGGGAGAAAACAATGTGAAAAATCAAAATCTAGGAGGAAAATGAGATCTAATGTTATGAACAGCGTTGATCTATGGTATTCCTCCAAATTTCATCAATAAATCATCACACAACCTAAACAAAATATTACAACTACATATTTCTAAGATTACAGCATATGGGGGTCTGCCCTACGAATCCATTCCTGTCCTCCTTTCCCTTAGAACTCTCTTCACGTTTTACGGCTAAAGAAGATACTTGAGATACTTGGATTTAGGTTTGAGGTTACAATCACACACAGGCCTTATTCTACAGAAAGGGAGAAGATTAGAACTATCCTAAAAATTAAAACTAGAAAATAAAGGGGTAGAGAAGCTTACCTGGACTTGAGAAAGCAAAGAGGCAGGGGTTCTCTTTTCACTTGGAGTTCAATCTTCAATTTCTCAGCAATTCTTAGCCACAATTCTCTCTCCAATTCTCAGCCATTTGTTTGAGGAGAGACCCTCTATTTATAAGCAAGAGCAAGGGCAAGGGTGGTCCCAAGAGGTTCTAGAATGTTCCAATTCAGTTTTAGAAACATGGGTTGGAGTAAATATGAGAACCAATGAGGGTAAAACGGGCCGAACGAAACCCTAGAGAGATATAGAAATAGTAACAAGGCTTAAAAAAAGAATTTTTACGAAAACGCCCAAAAACATGCATGTCCACATTTGATTTGCAGACATGCCTTGTCAACATTTTCAATGTGGTCACCTAATGTCCGCAAATTAAATGCGGTCAAGGCTCGTCTGCATACCAAATGCGGATAGAACAGGTTTGACCAATTTTTCATCTTTTTTGACCTGTTTCAAATCCAAATAAATATTTTTCTTTATTTTCTCATCTTGTAGTGCAATTTGGGGTGTCTACAACTGCCCCCTCTTTGCTGGAATTGGAACCAATTATCAGCAGAGAGCAAAAAAGACCCACAAATTGCGCTTTTTGAGATTGGTCCAATTAATTGCAATTTGCAAGGATTTAAAAGGTAATTTTTTGAAAAAAGAAGTTTTTTGGAGAATTTGCTGAAAAGTCCCTAACTAAATTGTACTTTTTGCCCAGATTGAACCACTCTTTATTTTTATTCAAATCCAACCTACGTATAAGTGAGAGTTAGGTGTCTAGGAGGTGTTCCAACAGGAAGTAACCCAAAATTCCAAATAACCAAGATTTTGGGTACGTTTTGCCCAAGAAGGTCTTAGAATGAGTTTTTGTCCCAGATTACTATAGGAATAGAATAATTTGATTCCACCACTTCAAACACCTTCCAATTGACCCTTTGAATTAGAAAACAAAAGCCAAAACCTAGTGATGCAAGTATCAAAAGAAGTTGAGGCATAGGTTGCCCAAAATGAGTCTTGAAGGGTAGAAATTTTGAAAACCCAACCCTTACCATTGACCATCAATGTAAGTATACCACCATGACCAAATGGGCTTCGGCCTGGTATATTTTACATCTACAGTGAAGGGCATTGGCCCGTACAACATTTGTACCACCTCAAGGGCTTTGGCCCACTATTCAAAACATAAGACAAAAAGGGTAGTGACCCTAGGGACATTGAGTATTATTGACCAGATGGGCTTCAGCCCCACATTTAACATGAAATATATGAGAGGCAATAACCTAGAAGTTCATGAGTTGTATTTAGGGCATTGGCCTATTTGTGTGGCATTTTATATGTGCAGTTCACCTCAATCTGGGGGTAGTGAACTAGCTCCTTGATAAGAGTAATCATTGGTAAGTAACATGTGCAGTTCACCTCAATTGGGGGTAATGAACGAGTGTTCACCTCAATTTGGGGGTAGTGAACTAGCCTCTTCACAAAGTGAATATTGGTAAGCAATATATGCCGTTCACCTCAATTGGGGGTAGTGAACAAGTGTTCACCTCAATTTGGGGGTAGTGAATTGGCTTCATCATGACAGAGAATATTGATTGGTAATGTGTGCTGTTCACCTCAATTGGGGGTAGTGAACCAGGGTTCACCTCAATTTGGGGGTAGTGAACAAGTTCTTCTACAGCAGTAAGACTTGGTGGGTAGATGGATCGGTTCATCTCGGTTGGGGGTAGTGGACTTGTGTTCACCCTGGCCTGGAGATAGAGAACTCGTATCATCCACGAAAGCTTGAGATCCGTTACATTTATTATGATGTTTATTGACTGCAATTGATATAAATTGATGAACTGTATACTGAAGCACATGCATGCACTATTGTATGACACATGAGATGCCGTGGATTTTATCGTATTAAAAATTACCCGCATGTCATGGTTTCATCGAGATATATTTGCATGAACTGTGTTTTATCGAATCATGCATGTGTTGCTTACTGAGACATTCGTCTCACAGTTGTTATCTATCTTATTTTTCAGATCCATCGACGTCCAGTGTGAAGGACCAGGCTGGGGACAAAGGAAAGGAAAGGGCCATTGGGTATAGAGAGGAAGACTACTATAGGCCTTAGGATTTTCTTTTGTTATACTTGTATAGTTTTGAACTGTAACCCCATACATTGAGAGGAGTGACTAGTCACCCAGATATTTAATAACTAAATTCTTATGTTTCATTTCACATCAAATACATATATATTTGAACACTTTTGTTATGCACATGTATCAACTGTTGCACCTGCACTCATTATGAAAAAGTTTTAAATTCCTCCGTGTTTTGTTAAGAATAATGGCCCACTTGCCATGGTCTGGGACGGGTTGTGCCTTGGAGGGGCAGACTTGGTTCTGGGTCGTGACAGAGGGTCTTCCAAAAATGACAAGATTTTCTTTATGACCAAATTTCCTTCTTGGAAAGTTCTGGGTTTCACGTTCTTATTGTAAGCCCTGGCCATTCTCTTCTGATACAACTGGCCATGATAAAGTGCCTTCAAATGTTTTTCCTCTATTAGATTGAATTGATCATGTCTTGACTGTATCCATTCAGCTTCTTCCAATTCTGCTTCCATTAGCACTCTTAGTGATGGGATTTCAACTTCGATTGATAATACTGCTTCCATTCCATAAACTAGGGAATACGGGGTTGCCTCAGTAGAAGTCTGGATTGAGGTTCTGTAAGCATGTAGAGCAAGGGGTAGCATTTCATGCCAATCTCTGTAACGTACTACCATCTTCTGAATTATTTTCTTTATATTCTTGTTTGCTGCTTCTATTGCCCCATTCATCTTTGTTCTGTACGGAGCTGACTTGTGATGGGTTATCTGAAAATGCTCATACATCTTCTTCATGTCATTATTCTTAATATTTGAAGCGTTGTCTGATACTATGGCATTTGGATAACCATAGCGACAAATGATATTATCGATTGTTACCAGAATGAACCTGTGCCCGTTTGATGCCTTTGGGGAGATCATGCCTATGACATCTATGCCCCACATAGAGAAAGGCCATGATGAGGTCATATTGTGCATCTCACTTGGTGGTGCATGCTTGTTATCCGCATAGATTTGGCACAGATGACACCTCCTAACATGTATACAGCAATCGTGTTCCATCGTCGACCAATAGTATCACAATCGCAAAATCTTCTTTGCAAGCATGTGCCTGTTCATATGGGGTCCACAGACTCCTCCATGTACACTTTCAATCAACCTTTCTGACTCAGCCTTGGTAACACATCTGAGTAGTACATTATTGTATGACCTCTTATATAACTGCTCACCACTTAGTAAAAACTGTCCTACTAATCTCTGTATTGCCCTTTTCTCAGTAGAGGTAGCATTTTCTAGAAGACTCCGATCATTCAAAAATTTTCGAATATCATAAAACCATGGTTTTTCTTCTTCTGGTATTCCTTCTAGAACAAAACAATAAGCTGGTTCATCTTTGACTTCAATTTCCAATGATTTGATATCTACCCCTTCTGGAATACTGATCATTGAAGCTAATGTTGTCAAAGTATCTGCAAACTGATTCTTGGCCCTTGGCATATAACTGAAGGAAATTCGAGTAAATTTAGTGCTTATTTCTTCCAAATACTAGTGATACGGGATCAACTTGTGATCTTTGGTTTTCCATTCACCAGTTGTTTGGAAGATGATAAGACTCGAATCCCCGTATACGTTAAGTTCCTCTACTTCATGGTCTAGAGTAGCCTGCAACCCAATTATATATGCTTCATATTCTGCAATATTATTTGTGCATTGGAACCTCAACTTCACTGCAATCGGGATATGTGAACCATCCGGTTTGACCAAAACTGCCCCGATTCCATTTCCATTCATGTTTGCGGCCCCATCGAAGAACATTTGCCAGGAGCTTTCAATTTCCTCTTCTTCAGTAAACAATACTGCCTCATTCGGAAAATTAGTCTTTAAAGGCTGATAATCTGGCAAAGGATACTCAGATAAGTGATCAGCAATTGCTTGACCTTTAATTGCCTTTTGAGTAACATATTTGAGGTCAAATTCAGAACGCAAGAGCTGCCACTTCGCTGTTCTACCAGTTAGTGCCGGTTTCTCAAATAGGTAGTTTAGAGGGTCCATTCGGGAAATCAATAATGTGGAATGACTAAGGAAGTAATGCCTCAGTCTTTGAGTTCCCCACACTAAAGCATAACAAGTCTTCTCTAAAGGCGAATACTTTGCTTCATATTCTGTGAACTTTTTACTCAGATAGTAAATCGCAATTTCCTTTCTGCCCGTCTCATCATGCTATGGGCATCAGTCACCGGAGTTAGTGGCACTAGCACAGGTGGATTCAGCAAATATTCCTTTATCTTGTCAAAAGCCTGTTGGCAATCATCATTCCAGACCGTTGGGTTGTTCTTTCTTAGAAGCTTGAAAATTTGTTCACAGATAGCAGTGAGTTGTGCTATGAACCGGCTGATGTACTGAATTCTTCCAAGGAAACCCCTAACTTCCTTCTCTGTTCTGGGTGCTGGCATTTCAATAATCGTTTTTGCTTTAGTCGGGTCAATCTCAATTCCCACAAGATATGAAATTGGAATTAAGGCTTTCAAAGTCTCCTGAAATTAAGCAGGCTTTCAGGAGCCTATGAAGGGTTCTAGAATCACACAAGCTTCTAGGGGCTTATGAGGATAAAGATATGAAATTTCAGGCTTTCAGAGGTCCTATGAGTTTCTAAATTAAGGCTTTAGAAGGCCTATGAGGTTAAAAATCTGAAATTCAAAGGCTTTCAGAGGCCCATGGAAATCTTGGAGAAAATCTGAAATTCAAAGGCTTTCAGAGGCCCATGAAAAGTTTTGTACTCTTTTTTTTTTTTTAGACTTTTGATTTGATTTTTTTCTTTTTTCTTCTTTCTTTTTTTTTTTGAAATTTCTTATTCAAGAACAGATTTTTAAATTAAATTGTTCTTATCAAACTTTGGAGATTAAAAATGATTTGAAATTCTTTTTCCTCATTTTTCATTAGATTGCACTTCAAGAATGTATTTTTCAACATTGATGTGATTTGAGGTTCTACTAAAGTGTATTTTGATTCAAACACATTTTCCTTTATCACTTCCACTCTTTGAGTTAATTTACCTGTTCAACTTAGGTAAAAATTTTATAAAAATGCTTAACCCTTTGATTTGAGTGAGTTTATAAGAATTTGTATGCTTTTTACTCTTATTGAAGTGTTTTTCATCTTTTATATAACTTAAGAGGTTAAAGGAACCAAGTTGGTTTACAAAATCTGCTAAAATGGCTTAAATCCATAAAACCGCATACTTAGTGCGGACTAGCTGTAACCGCATTTAAAATGCGGTCAGGCTATGTCCGCAAATAAAGTGCAGTCAAGCCATGTTCGCAAATGAAATGCGGTCAGGCCATGTTCGCAAATTAAGTGTGGTTTACGGACGGATTTTCATTGTTCTTGTTTTTCAAGTGATTTTAATGATTTTGATTGCACATCCAAACATATGGTTCACCATTGACAGGCTTCTAAACTGTCCCAAAGTGGACTTTGACACTATATTTACAAAAAAAAAAAACATGAGGGCACATGTTCCCTCCAAAATCAGACACCATATTTATGGATTTTGGACTTTTGGTTGCCCCCAACATGGATTTTGGGTAGGATGACTTCTGAGCAGAGTTTTTAAAAAAACTCTTCCTATAGGCTACACCAAACTTAGGATACAAATCTCATTGGGAAAAATTCCATCCCAAACACATGGACACCATGGCCCTTACTTGACATGATATGAAGATAATTCTAAAAAAAACAATGATCTCACATTGTTATCTTGTGTTTACCTTCAATATGGCATTCATATCATACCTTGGCCTTGTGAACTATGCAACCGGCCTTCCCTCAATTACAAACCCATTTCTCCATCGTAATTGTTTACTTTAGCTGGAAAACGTGTATCTCCACCTTCAAGCGTATGGGCTTTGGGTTTTGGTTTAATGGAAACTTAGATCTCAAGCCTAGTGATGACCAGAATCAAAGATCCACAATGTCATCACATCATTAGCTCAAAGTTCTAAGGTGAATGTTTTCACTTTCGCTTTCCAAAGTAGCGACCTCGGTGCGCCAAGCTACACACATTCGAGTTCAACTTCCTATAGGTAATGGGTAGGCTATGCAAAAGATTTAAAGCGTTCAAGTGCATTTGAAATAAAGGTGCATTCATAACGTCCCAAACCCTTACCACTCTTTTTCATAGCCAAGCACATTTTTATTCACAAACCAAGGCAGATATAACATCATATTGGAAATAAATAAACACAAGCAAACAAGATAATAAGACACCTAAATATGCTCATGACTATTATATGCCCAAAAATATCACACAAGCATGTTATCATATTGTACAAAACCAATTAATCATGCAAAACATGCTTGTAAACCCAAAAATACCCACTAAATTCCTAGATTTCATGCTCATAACTTTCATGTTCAAAACATAGCATTAAAACCCAAATTAAAGCATGTTGTCACAAAATACAGCAAAATCATGTTACAAGATAGGCTTCCCCTAAACACGTTTCTAGAAACAATCCTATAAATCAGATTTAAACATATTTCTACCCCCCTGAGTTTTCAACCAATAAAATCAGATTTAAAACCTATCAAGCATGTCCAATAAAAATAAACAAAACAGCAAGCAAATAAAATAAAAGAAAAGCATGAACAATACGCAAATCATGGCTTTAATCCATAAAGTCCCCAGCGGAGTCGCTAGTTGTGAGACATGGAAAATCGATCGAATGACTTCCTGTTCATCACACGGGTTTAATAAAAAATCATGGAGTCGCCACCATTCCTTTTTAGGGTGTGAATGGACACCAAAATAATCAAATAAAATAAATAATAAAAAAAACAAAATTAGAGTAAAAATAACTCTAATTAAAAAAAAAAACCAGAGATGGGTAAGGAGATTAGGTTATGAACAGGGGAAGGTGTTAGGCACTCCTGTTCATCCACACAAGGTGGTTGCCAAGTATTGTTTATGTTTTTTCAAAAGGCTTGCTAATAAAAATCAAATCAAAAGTAAAAGAAAATGCACAAAAAGTGTATGGCTTTTTCCAAATGAATGATCCAATTAATTTTGGATCCTTCTTATGAATATAACATTTCTTGGGCTTCATGATTGACTAAAATCAAGATAAAGAAAAACAAATCTAAAGTAAAAACTTTAAAAATTAATTCTAAGTCAAATCCTTGAAATCTAAGAATTACATAATAATAAAAAAAAATTATTTTTACAAAAAAATTGTAGGATTAAACTGGAACAATCTAGGGTACAGATCTAGCCCAAGTATCTCATTAATTAAGAAATCTAAGCCAAATATACCCACGTTGATGAAAAACATCAAAATGGGAGAGTTTAGACCATAGGGTCTTCTCTCTGTGAGACATGGGAAAAAATCAATTCAATGACTTCCTCAATCATCACACGGGATTGGTTAAAAAAACACAGAGTCGCCACCATTCTGTTTAGGTGTGAATGGACACCAAAATATCAAATAAGCTCAAAAAGCAAATTTAGGGTAAAAATAACCCTTCTAAAAAAAACAACCAGAGATGGGTAAGGGGATTAGGTTATGAACAGGGGAAGGTGTTAGGCACCCCTATTCATCCACACAAGGTGGTTGCCAGGCATTGTTCATGTTAAAATAAAGGAAAAAAAAAAGCTTGCTATAAAAATCATGAAAAATCACAAAAAAGACAAAAATGTATGGTTTTTTCATACGAATAGCCTGATTGATCCAGAAATTTCAAATATGATCATACCATTCCTAAGGTTTCATGATCAAAATAAAATTGAGATAAAATCAAATAAAACCAAAATAAAGTGAAAATCCAAAAATCTGGCTTCAAGTTAAATTCTAGAAATCTAGAAAAATATGATTTTTATGAAATATTGCAAAATTGAACTTGAACAGTCCAGGACATAAATATAACCCAAATTTCACATTAAATCAAGAAATCAAATCCAAAAATACCCACGTTGATGAAGAACATCAAAATGGGAGAACTTAGACCGTGGGGTCTTCTCTCAAAAGTGAAAAACAACTTAAAAACCACATCATGAAACCCTAGAATTTATTTTCAGGCTTCTGAATTCAGATCTATCATATTGATCATGATAAATCCAAGATCTTAGCCTAAAATCACAAAAATTACGAAAATAGTGCTGTAGGTGCAAAAGTGGGGATCTCATGCTATAAACATCATAGATTCATATGATTCATTCAGATTCAACATGAAACCCATTAAAACATGATCAGGATATTCAAAGCAGCCACATCTCACAAATTAGAGCACATGGGGGTCTACCCTACGGATCCACCTGTTCTCTTTTCCCCTAGCTCTCTCTTCAAGTTTTATGGCTAGAGAGGATTCTTGAGGTACTTGGAGATAGATTTGGGTACACAAACACAATCAAAGGCTTTATTCTAAATAAAAGGAGAAAAACAGATATGGGGTTCTATTCTAGGGATCCACCTGTTCTCTTTTCTCTTAGCTCTCTCTTCACGTTTTACGGCTAGAGAGACTCTTGAGGTACTTAGAGGCAAGTTTAGGAATACAAGATAAAAGATGGCCTTATTCTACATCAATAGAGAAGATCCTATTACTTCTAGAATTGAAGAAAGAAAATAAAAAAGGAAAAGGGACTTATCTGGATTGAGCAGGCAGGGCAGCAGGGATTCCTCTCTTCTCTTGGAGCTCCTTGGACTTCAAATTTTCGTAGCCCTTTGCTTGAGGAAAGGCCCTCTATTTATAGGCAAACACAGGGGCATGGTTGGTCCAAGGTTTGGCAAGATAGAGTTTCAGTTTGAGTTAAACACAAGATCATGCCAATCTATTATCCACAAAGATATTTCGAACGAATAAAATATATAATTCGCTCATTTAAAGAGATATTGGACTAAAGATAAGGCTCAGAAATCGAGAGAAGAATAAAACTCGGACGAATCTAATGTGCCCGTAAATGATTTACGGTTCAATAGTGTCCGTATATGTATTACGGGCTCTGCGTGCCCGTATATAAAACTGGGGCGCGCTTAGCCCGTAGATACAATACGGGCAAGGCTTAAATTATTGATTTTCATGCATTTTTGGTCTGTTTTAAATCCCAATTAATGTTTTCATTATTTTCTCATTTTGTAGTGCAATTTGGGGTGTCTACACTCTCAAATGGTGTTAACTACTGAACTAGGTTTTGTAAAGAGTTTCGATTCCAAAATACTATAGGAGTAATATATTTTAATTCCACCACTTGGAACAACTTCCAAATGATCATTGGAAGTAGAGAATCAAAGCCAAAAAAAGGTTGTGAATATTCTTAATGAGTTGGGGCCTAGGTTTCCCAAATGAGTGTGTGAATAATGCATGGCTTCTTATCATGAGCATGAATTGTTGCTATTATTTGTTATGTAGCATGTGATATATTATGAAGGGCATTGACCCAATTGTTTAACATGATATGAAGGGCATTGGCTCAGTACTTGATATATGTATGGAGGGCAATGGCTCAGTTTTATGAGATGATGAGAAAGGGCATTGGCCCAAGTGTATTTGGGTAAGGCTATGAAACTACTTTGTTTATTTGTACATGCGTGAGTGGCATGAAACATTTTAAATAATGAATTAAAGGATATTGCATAATGAACAAATCTTAAGTTATGGATCCATAAATCTTAAGTGGGCAAGTTTGTATATAATGCCATTGCCTTGTTACTATGGTTCTTGTATTATCTTGTACCATTCTGACACCAAGCAACATCGGTGGCTGATGCCCATAGCTATAGGGAATCAGCGTGGATGCCCAACGTCAAGGGGAATCAGTGTATAAATGCCTAACATCAAGGGGAATCGGTGTTGGATGCCTAACCCACCATGTGGAATCAGTGGAGTTAGATGTGATCATGAGCGTTATATATTAAACTACCTAGATAACTAATTGATGAAACTTGTTGTATTATTATTATTATTTGATTGCTGGATTGTTCACGTAAGCACGAAATTACATCACTTTTATTTATATTGAATTGTCGGCGATTTATCTGTTGTTTCAAACTATCCCCATGTCATGGTTTCTACCGAATGATATTAGCATGAACTGTGTTTTCATGAGCATGCATGTGTTGCTTACTAGGACCTTTGTCTCATAAGTTGTTTTCTCGGTTTTGTTTTTAGAGCCCTTGACTTCCGGTGCGAAGGACCGGAGTGGGGAAAAAAGGAAAAGAGAAGGCACCCAGGTGAGGAGGACTTTTATCGTCTTACCTAGAGTTTTATTTCATTTCTAGTATATGGTTCAGTTGTATGTATATTTTTGGACTTGTAGAAGCTTGTAACCAAGATGAGTGGCTAGATACCCATCATTTTGTAATAGCCAAGTAGTATATGTACTTAACCTTGTAGTCCATCGCAGGACTTGTTTATCTTTATATACACTTTGATATGCATAGGTATCAATTACTCCATCATTGTCACTTCTACAAGAAAAATTTTAAATTACCCGCATTTTATTAGGTTGAAAGGCCTACCTGTAAGGACCAAAGATAGGTTAGTGCCTTGGATGGGCAGACCAGGTTTTGGGTCGTTACAAATTGTTTACTTAAGTCTTTTACTAATATAAATGGTTTTTTAATGCAAATATTATTGTTGCAAATATGTACATTTGATAATTTGTAATTTATTTGTAATCTTGACCCACTTGCAGTGTGAAGTTTTTCTTGCGTTTTTTCAAAATACTTTGAAGGGATCAATCCTTCTTGGATACAATTTAAATCCGCTCCAGAATCAACTAGAGCTGACGAATTAAAAGTGTATTCTTTATTTACGACTAAGTTTATTTTAATGAACCATTTTCTATAATTTATTCTTGAAATTATATCTAAGAACTGTTCATTTTCTACTCCTTTTGAGGTTGAAGCCATATCTTCTTGTACATTGTTTGGTATATTGTTATTCATTATTTGATTTTGTAAAGTATTTGTTATTGATCTTAATTCTTTTAATTCTATTTTTATTTGATTTATTTTGTGTTTTAAATCTTGAATTGTAAGTTCTTATTTTGGTGAGTTTTCAAATTTCTTCATTATTTCTTTAAAATCATAAATGTTTTGTTGTTTGTCAAGTACTTGTTTTTCTAAATTTACTGGTTTATTACAAGATTGTCTTGATTTTTGTAAAATATTTTTTCTTTCTTGTGGATCTTGGATTTCATTTATTATATCTAATAATAAATATTGTTCTTTTATAATCATATACATATACCTGGTTTGTCACCACAATTATTGTAGCATACTTTCGGTTGTTGCTGCTCTATTTCTGATTCATATGCATCACTTGAACTAAATTCTTCATTTGAGGAGATTAACTCATCTTCTTGAATTTGATTTATATCTTCATTTTCTATTTCTTCTACTTCTTCAAGATCTAAATTGTCTAATATTAGAATATTTCTAATTGATTTTTTAATTCTTGTGATAATTCTAGTTCATTTTTTTAATTTACACTTGTTTGCATAATGTCCTACTTGACCACACTTGTAACAAGAAATTTCTTTATTAAATTTTTTGAATGTTCTTATTTTATTTGGGTTTCTAGAAGTACTTGGCATTGATTTATTCTCTTTAGGCTCTTCTTTAAATTTTTTATAATGTTTATATCTTTTAGTAGATTTTCTATAATTTTTTTTTAGATTTGTGTTCTTTTCCTTTTGATGGTAGCTTAATATTTTGAAAACCATATTGACTGCAAAATGAACCTAATTATTTTTTGGTTGTTAAATTTTCCTTTTTAATTTGTTGTTTTAATTTTAAATCTGTGCATATTGCTAATCCTTCAGCATTTATAGCTGTTATTAAATCTCAATAAGTTAGTTTATCATACGGAATTGATCCTTTATATTGTTCTATTAATTTTGATTTTATTTTTGCAGAAAAGGATTGTGGTAGTCCAGAAAGAAACTTTTCTTTCCAGAAGGGTTGGCTACAATCATCTCTCATTAAGAAGATATCTTTGTACCAACGAAAATATTGTAATTTCCTACATCTAAGATTTAATAATATTTCAGATGAATTGTCTTTTATTTTTTATGGATCTCCTAAGTACATTTTTGCTATAGAAAAAATTAAAGTTGAAACTGGATTAGGGATTTCTTCACCATCTTCAATTTTTACTGGTTATTGATCATTGTCTAATTTTATAGCATTTAAAATATTGTATTTTTCATCTTCTGTGAGATAATTACCCCATCAAGCTTTTAGATGACCAGTAAAACCTGCAATTAAAGTTTGAGCTATTGCTTGATCTGAAACAATTTCTTGTTTAATTTTGTATGTAGTACTTACCATTGTCATATGTTGTAAAGTTTCCATAATTAAATGTTCAATTTTTCCATCAATTTTCCATTCATATATTGTATGTGGATTATAAAAAGCTTGAGTAGATTGGTTTTTTTTTCTTCAAATTGTATATCTGAGAAAGTTGGTCTTGGATAAAAATTTATTTTATTTGACCATTTCATTTTGTTTATTTCTAATTTATCTTCATTATCTGAATATTTGTCTATTGTAATAACATCTTTACCCAAAACTTGTTTTGGAGTTTCTTGAGTATCTGGTATATATAATATATCTTTTAATCTTTCATTTATTTCAGTCTCAAAACTTTTGTCTCTTAATTGTTTTGTTAATGATTTAGGTATTTCGTGCGGTTTAAATATTGGAGTGTTTTTTATTTTGAAGGTGGAATTTCATCTTGTTTTTGAACAATTGTTTCTATTCTATCTATTTGTTTTCCTAAAGTATTTAACTGTTTATTTGTAAAATTATTTTGTTCTATTATATTTCTTATATCTTTACCTGCAATAGGTTCTTTATCTTGTGTATTTTGTTTTATTTTAAAAGGTGAAGCATGTATTTCAGTATTTTGTGTATTGATTATTACTTGTTTGAGTGGTGGATGTATAAATGTTATATTATTTCCATCCGTATAGTGCCAAATTACTGTAGGTTTGTCTAGGACTGATAAATCATCTTCAAACCAATCAAAGAAAGCCATATGACATTGTATTATGCTTAAATAGTCATAGTATTTTTCTTGTATTTTCTTTCTTTGTTCTTTGTTGTATGTTGTAAAGAAATGTTTCTTTTTTGTTTATTTTTCGATGAATAAAAATCTATCTTAAGAAATTCTTTGTCAATTGTAAATTGTTTTTCTATCATTAAGAATTCAGGATTAATTTGTTTTGGATCTTGCATTTGGGACAAAGTTGGCAACATAGTTTGTTCTTGTTCTTTATCATCTTCTTTGGCTTGTTTGTAGATTGGTTGGACTACGTTTGTTTGAGTATTTAATCCTATTAAATTAATAGTTGAGGGAATTGATGAACAAGATCTTCTAGAAGGTATTTGATAACTTGACGAACCTATTTCTAGATTTTTTAAATTTAGTTTTGTTATTTGATTTGATGAAAATTTTATTTCAACACTTCCATCAATATGTTAGATGACTTGTTCTAAATTTTTATTTTTCTTTTTTGGAGGAGGTGTAGCTGATTGAATTTCTCATTCATTAGGTAGTTTAAGTTCATTCCATTGAATCGTTTTAGGTACAATTAAATTAGTATTTTGAGTATTTGTTTGAATTAGTAAAGTTTCTCCTTTAGGACTTGTAACTCTTGCTAATGGATTTGCCATGGTTGTCATGGCTTTATAGTGGATCCTGAATATGATTGCAAAGGGAAGTGATCCTGGGAGCATATCATATCCGGAAGATCTAAAATTTAAGACAAAAGATTGTAAGATTCCTAGATCCATTAAGGAAACAGAAAAGTTTGGAAAGCAGTTAAAATAAATTGGATCATTGTATAAACTTGACTCTGTTATTTCTAATAATGAATCATTAAACTAATTATATCTACAATCTCGTAAACATAATATTATTGCTGTGTTTAAACCTTGTCTTGTTAAAGGCTTAACTACTATTTGGACCATACCTCTGTGTAGGCACTACCTGATGGGGAAAGGGAGTCTCCACTGTCTGATGGAGTGTAAGCAGACACCTGGGTGCATATTGTTTGTCTATTAGGTGGTCTGCGGCTTTTTGAGATTCCGGTTAAGTTCTTGGTTATGGTCTGGGGAAGTCCGTAGATACCCTGGTCCGCCCCGTTGGGTGACGGGTCTCAGGGGTCATCCTAATTAATTTTGGTAGAATCAACTCATTGTTTCTCACCCGTCCTAAACAGATATGCACTTGTTTAATCAAGTCTATGTGGGGACAATTTAAGTGGTGTAGGTGCCCTTTATTTGATTTTTATCTTCTTTTACTTTAGAGTGATCTTTGTCTGATGGACGAGCCCCGTTGGAAGGCCTGCGGAATCCCAGATGAGCTAAGGGATAGCCCATATGTCTCTTTTTTTAGGCTTTAGTCTAAGCCTAAAGATAACATTGGAAAAATGGACATGTCCACATGGAGGTAATATATATATATATATATATATAGACTAAAGCCTAAAGATAACATTGGAAAAATGGACATGTCTAGTGTCTACGTGGAGGTAATATATATATTATCCCAACCGTTCAACCAGGTTGTGAAGAACACAAAAGAAAAAGGAAAAGAAGTAACACAAAAGAAAAAGGAAAAGAAGTGGCAGGACCTTTAAAACCTGTACAAACAGTGGAGGTCTTAGACCTCATAATTTTCAAAGCAAAAAACCCCTCTTTATTTTCCAGAACAAAAAATCCTATCAGTTCTCACAATTCAAAAGGATTTTTATTCAAATAATCCCAATCAAGTTTCTCAAAACTATTTTCATCAAAATTGAATATATATATTTTAAGAAATTATTGATTTTAAATAAATTATTTTAATGTAGGGCCCGAAAGAGCCATTCAAGAAAGAAGTGGATGTCCACGTGGAGGATAGAGAATGTGGTGTTTCAGGAGCTTTACTCTATATATATATATGATTTTGAACCCCAACTTTTATCTCGTCCTTTAACCCACTAATGAAGCAACTAACGTAAAATTGTTCCAGTAATTGCCTAATACGGTTTATCCATTCTTCAAACTATCCTTGATATCAAGGAAAGTTCTGCGTTTGGTAACGCTTTTGCTTTTTTGCTTCTAAAAGCAAGAAAGCAAAAAAGCAATTTTATGCTTTTCGAAAGATCTTTTCTTGAAGCAAATGCGTTTGGTAAACTTTTGCTTTGCTTTTAAGAAGCAAAAAAGCATGTTTGGTAATTGCAGTAACATAGAAATTGCTTTTTGCTTTCATAAAAGTATTGTACACAATTTATGTATTGTACTTAGAAAGATACTCAAAAATATAAGTCCAATATTATAAAAGATTCATAAAATAGTCATTTAATTACATTCAAATAATCGGGTTAGGGTTAATCGGGTCATAATCGGGTTGGACTAAATTAAGGCGGGTTGGAAAACCCCCAACCCAAACCCAAACCCAACCCGCCAATAAACGGGTTCAACCCGCCAACCCGTTTAGTATTATTTTTATTTTTTATTTTTCAAAAAATATTATTAGTAGGGTTGGGGGGTTAATTGGATCTGGTTGTACCTGGTTTGGGTCGGGTTTTGGGGTTAATCGGGTCGAAACATGATACTTTTGTCATCTTTTTTTTTATAATCGGGTTACCTATCGGGCGGGTCATAATCGGGTTGACCCGATTACTGTTATTTTTCAAAAAATATTATTAAAATAGGATTGGGGGGTTAATTGGATTTGGTTGTACCGGGTTCGGGTCGGGTTTTGGGGTTAATCGAGTCGAAACATGATACTTTTGCCATCTTTTTTTTTTTTTTAAATCGGGTTATCTGTCGGGTTGGCGGGTCATAATTGGGTTGACCCGATTACTGGCGGGTTGGGGAAACCCCAACCCAATTAATAAACGGGTCAACCCAACCCGTTTATAATCGGGTTGACCCGTCGGGTCGGGTGGCATTTTGCCGGCTCTAGCAATAACAATACGTTGTTACTTCTTAAGTGAGTATGAATGCATCATCTTTAATATAGGAATAAAGCAATAGGGTATCAAGGGGTTTTGAAAGCAATAAAACAATTTTGTAAAAAACTTGAGAAGCAACGTTTTGTTGCTTCCGATGAAAAGCAATAAAATTGCTTCTTTGCTTTTAGTAAATTGCTTCTCGTGTGTGTTACCAAACGGTACTTTTGCTTTTAAAAGCAATTTTTTGCTTTCAAAAGCAAAAAAGTACTTCCGAAAAGCGTTACCAAACGCAGCCTTAATCTTAGCATATTATGTATTACTGCATTCGATATGAAGACGATGCTTCTTGATCATTAGCGACAATGAGGCCTTGATTCTAGCTGCTCAACATGAGGGTAGAGTATAATTTTTGACGCCAGCTGAACATACTTCAACTTCATGGCTTCAACGAATGGTTCAAGCTCAACTAATGCTTCTTCGAACTTTCCTGCAAGCATTTAACACTCCGGTTCTTTTTACATCCTGCCATCTAGTTCCCTTTGCCATTATCAATGGTTACCGTAGGTTGCATCGTTCTGCCCTAATATCAAATTATACAATTATGAAGAAAAAAGCAATTATTAATTCAGCTGAATGTTCCGAGTCGACAAGCATACACTCAAACATAAAAATAAATAAATAATGTAGAATGCAAAAACTTTTTGATTCAATCAGGCTTTCATTTGTTTCAACCGGTACATACTTGTTCGATGACAAAGCCATTGAGGTTATAACTGAAGCATTAATGTTCATATTGATGCTTCAACTGGTTCAATCAGGTAGTCTAGATCATCTTCAACAGAATAATCACAGTTTCCAAGCACTTGAAAATACATACAACAGGCCCATTACATATGAATAATCTTCAAAATCGTCACTACAAATCTACAGGCAAGCGGAACATGGTTATGTAGCAGTATATACAACATATTACATATAATTGGCATGGTCATACAGAGGAGGAAGCATATACAACAGAAGCAGATGGAAATCTGAAGAACTGATCATGCGGTTGCTTCTATTATCTTACTAGCTGGTGCTTTGTCTTGCCTTTCTATATAAGCAGAGGGAAACCATCCAGCTTTACCTTTGCATTCACCTTCAGACCATCCGTTAGGAGTCACCTGGTGTCATTACACAATATAAACCCATATATGATTGACTGAAGAGCTTGATTATTGATGTCCTATTTCTTGATGACTAGAAAGAATTAATAAATTCGACAACCTGTAATTCGGTCATTTAAAAACAAAAGATGCCTTATTCCAGCTAATTGCTTTTTGTAATATGAATTTTGTTTTGCCATCTCAAATTATCCAAAATTCTATCTTTAGTTAGATTCCTAGCACCAAATTTTTTTGACTAATCATGTCCATTGGTCTTCTTGCTGTCTCTTTAGATCCTTCAATGATTTTTCAGATCTTCTCATAGCTACTGCTCTTAGATCCTTTTTTTTTATTACAAATGGTTAGATAATCTAATTATTTTCTTTTTTCTCCTTTTTTCTTATCTCCCATCGGGGGAATCACAAAACACTCAAATAAATTCATTTTTTACCTTATTTTCTTAATCTTCTCATATGTCCATCTCCACATACTTATCTTTGCCTTGATGCTGTTTTATTGCTCAAAAGAAAGAGGCATCCCAATCCCCTCTCAACCCCAACTCTGTTGACAAAGTAGTGAAAGAGAATAGACAGGCGTAGGTAAGCTCACCTTCCCCCTCCTACACCCAATTCTCTCTCTCTCCCCCTCTCCCTCCATCCCTACTCCTCTTTCCTGTTCTTTTTTTCATGTACAGATTCTGAACGGTGCCGTACAGAATCCGGACATTTTGACAGCACACAGGGTTGACGTCACACCCCTGCGTGCCGTCAGAATTAGTCATACTTCAACTAACACAAGGTGAAATATTGCTTATGTCAGTCGAAATTAGGGGATTTTTTTTTTTCAATCCCCATCAGAATCCACCAATACATTGACTATCATATAAAAAATTTTCTGTTGTTTGACACGTAGAACAAATATTGCTTTTGAAGTGCCTCGCAACTTAAGCCATCTTGCTCTAATTATACGTGCAACATCCTTATCAAAATTCCATTTTTAAAGGATCATGATACACTTTAGGAATGCATTCACAATTTTTATGTTTTACATCTACTCTAGTTTGGCTGACCAAAATCACATCATTTGGAAATTTCATACAAGAAGATAATTCATTTTGAATATGAGTAGTCAATTCACATAAATGCTAAAGCACACACCCCCACAAACCACACCCACCCATGGCCGCAAAATCAACAAAAAAAAGAAAAAAAAAAGAAAGAAAAGATGAGGATATTTGCTAACTCATTCAATTCATTACCCATCACTCTAACTCATAGTTTAAAATATCATTTGTCCTATGTACGTATGTATAGGCATGATACACATTTCTGTTTTGGAAAACTAGCCTTATTGATCGCTAAAGCTAGCGTATAAACTGTTGGGAAATACAGTGAATACTTAACATAAAAACATAACTCTCGAGAGAATAGGCTTCCACAATAAAGGCTTGTTCTGTTAATCCCAAAATCAAAATGGGAAATCCCTCACACCCCCATTGATATACACCAACTAATTAGTGTTGTAATTTGTGGAAAACAAGATATTTCAACGAATCATATTGGTCTATAGTATTGACATGTATTGAAAATTTATAATTTTCTTCATTATAGATCATTAATTTTTTATATTTACACATGATTTGAGATTTTTTACATGAATATATGGATTTCAAGTCAAATCCATGGATCGAAATCGCTTTTTTAGAAGAAAAAAAAATCAAAATATTTTAGTTTCCAGTAAAAGTGTAAGAAAATTCTCTTGTATTTTTCTTTTTTGGGGGTGGGGAACTACCTAAGACCTATCAGTTTTGACTTCAAATTTTTGTATGAGATGGGTATGGGGTTGATCTATCATCCCCATGATTCTGTAATTGTTCTATTGAAAAAATTTCAATAATAAATTTTTCAAAGAAATTAATCAAAAATATAAAAAAGTTTATTTTATTTTTTCAAAAATTGAAATTTGGGTTTCAAATTTTTTATGGGATAGGATAATTGTTGATATAATTATTTATATCAGCCCCAATAATCGTTATTATTTTGTATTTAAGATCTAGTTTTTGATTACTAAAATTATTTGGGTTCCAAATTTTCTGTTCATACTAACAGTTTGTTGATTATTATTGAATTTTAAAACATTTTCTTTCAATTCTCAAAGGCTCAACAAGATGGTGAAGAGTGCACTTGTAGATGGTGAAGAGAGTTTAGGTGGATCAAACTTGCACATATATTCAGTGAAGATAAGCATCTTACTGAGTAGTTTAATAGACTAGAGGAAGCGGTGCTTAATCAGTTGGATGAGGAAGGAAGGTCCCACTAGGCCAAATAGTTGTGTGTCACAAGTGTGAAAGATTTAGTATTGATGGCACAGGAAGCAAAGGGGTATGGGGTGCCAAGTTGGTCTCCAAGAGTTGTAGGGGTAAGCCATGTTGGGGTGAGCAATGTTCAGTTGGGCCTTGTTAGGGTGAGCCATGTTGGGGTGAGCCATGTGAAGATAGATGATGAGGAAGAGTTTGAAAGGATGATGAGATCACCTAGGAGGCATGACTGTGATGATTATGCTACTATTCCTTTTGATGATTATCACAAGGATGACAATGATAGTGATGATGAAGATGATGGGGATGATGATGACACTAGTGGGTACTCACATAGCGGTCATGTGGATGGTTCATCATCAACGTAGTGTGGTTGAGGTGAGCATGGATCTAGTAGTGATTATTACAAAGGAGCAGAATTTTGGTTATCAACTTGGGATTCTGATCATGGGGCATGTCCATCCATTCGAAGTTGATATCATTGGCAACAACATGAAGGCTATTCAAAACGTCAACTATAGTGATGTATTGATGTGATGTAGCCACATGGTTTAGATGCCATAACACAAGGAATAAAAATGATTAATGCTGGACTTTCAAGCATATTTTTAGATGGACCCAGGGTTGAGGAGTTCATCTTTTTGTTATGGTCAGAAGGGGTCTTCATCTTTTATATGATTATGAGCATATAGGTTCATCACATCAGCATAGCTTTGGACATAAGCATGGCTAAGAAGGATCATCTTCTCACTCCTCACCTTATAGGCATATAGGTCAAATATGGTGATTTTGGGGATATCATGAACCCATTATAGCAGAATATGAGCAGTTTAGAAGAGATTATGAGGCATAGTACAAAACCATAGGTATTGTGCTTCTTATTATTAGCACGTTCAGCATTTTCATAATGTGCGATTAGGTAATTATTAAGACTCTGAAGCTGATCCTACAAGTAACTCTCTATGGTATTGAAGATGCAATGAGATAACTTCGGAAACAAAAATTTATTGTTGCAGTAGTGGTTCTTTCTTATAGATTTCTGATTTCATTGTTCATATTTGTATGGATTATGGAATATTTTATGTATTGTTGTACTACGTGTTATATGGACCTACTCTATTTATTGGTCTTTAGTATATTATAGCTTTTGTTAATCTTTAATTAATTTTTTTTAATCTTTCATTCATTTGCGTACATGTTATTTATTTTTGTATCAATATATATTCTTTTTGTAAAATTATGATATGGGAAACATGTTTATTTATCATATTTTAAGCTTGTTTTGTGTCAAATAGGTTTTGTTCTAAGTATCCACCATTTTATACTGTATCCATGTGTATCCAATACATATTTTGATATGTATCCCTTTTTGGATTGGTTGATACATCACATTAATGCGACATTTTAAACCATGTTCTTATCCTAGTTGGCACCTTGTCACATGTCCTTCACAAATTTAATATTGATTGGTACTCTCTTTTTGCTAAAATTTCATCTACCCTTCTGTTTAAGTTTCTCCATTTATATAAATGAACTCCTTAACAATGAGAGGAAATCATTTGTGGCATCAACTGTGGCATCTGCTTATCATGTGCACTTGCTAATTTAAGGGAAAAGAAGGGCATATGTGATGTAAAACAAACAGTCCTTGACTAATATTTGTGAACAATGTCATGCGGATAGCACCTACCTGAATAGTGTCATGAACAGTACCCCCCTGAAGAAAGTCGCGTGAACAGTGCTCAAGAATAAGCATTAAGAAAAGATTCCTTGGCATCACACCTCGGAGATGATTGCATCACACAATCATGGAGTAGAAGTTGCTGGAAACTTTATTGCTGTGCCAAAAATTCCCTAGAAGAACCATCACATCCTTATTTATAGGCATATAATGCCTAACCCTAATGGTTTGGACCCCTTGCGCTTTTAAACTAATAAGCCCAAACTAAATTACTAAGAAAACCCATAAATAAAACCCAATACCAATAATAACCCAAAATATAAGAATAAAACCCAACTAGACTCAATATAAAATTAAGTAAGTTCCCAAGTAGGCCCCACATCATCTAACATATGCCAAATTAGTGTTCGAGACTTGGAATCTTCTTTTCCATGCCTCTTTATAAGAATGCTGCCACTTGTCTGCATCAACTCTCCCTGGCTTGAAAGAACTCGACCCCGGCAAGTTAGAAGTGTGGATTTTTCATATAGGTCCAGGTTAAGACATTGAAACTCTTCATCTCTAATCCAAGTATAATCAGAAAGTGGATGCCCCTCCCATTTGAAAAGATACTTTTGATGGCCACCCCCATTTGTAGACACAAGTTGATGGCCAACAATATTTCTATCTCTTCCTTCAGACATAGAGCTGGTGGAAGCTTAGCAACAACATCAGTAAGCTCCACTTTATCGTGCCCTTGGTATAAACTAAGATCTTCAATGTTGAATACATTACTTATGCCCATATCCACCAGTAAATAAGAACATAACACAGTAACGCTAATCTTCTTCAAAACTTTGAAAAGGCCTGTACTCTTTGATTGAAGCTTCTTATACACACCTCAACAAATCTTTCAGGCCTAATTTCCACCATCACCATGTTTCATTCATTAAATTCGGTAAAGGTTCTTCGAAAATCAGCATGTGCCTTGTAGCTCTCATTGTTAATAGCAATCTTTCGCCTCACATCATCATGTATCTCATGAATATGTTTGGCAAAAGCATCAGCTTCAACACTAGGACAGGCTTGAATGGGAAGTGGAACCAAATTGACTGGCTTCCGAGGAAGTAAACATGTCACAATTCCAAAGGGCTGTGACCTGTTGATCGATTTATAGAGCTATTATAAGTGAATTCAGGCATCAATGTACAAACCTGGTCTCCAACAAGGCATCAAAGAAGTTCAGCCAAAGTTCTATTAACAACCTCTGTTTGCCCATCAATTTGGGGATGAAAAAGAAGAAGAAAACTTCAGCCTTGTATTCAGCAGTTTCCTCAAAGTTCTCTAAAAGTAATTCATGAATTTCACATCACGGTTTGAGTCGAACAACTTCTTTAAAGAAGAGTTTAGCAATATAGACAGCATCAAACGTCTTGAACAAGGAATAAAGTGAGCCATCGTTGAATATCTGTTCACCACCACATAGATAGAGTCATGATGTTGAAGTGTTCTAGGCAATCCTAGAACAAAATCCATACTCAGGAATTGCCATGGTTCATGGAAATTGGTAAATGGCACATAAATCCATATATTTTTCTTCCTTTCCTTTGAAATCTGACAAATACGACATTGAGAAACAACTCTTGCTACATCGTGCTTCAAGCTCAGCCAATAATAATGATCTTCAACCATCGAAATGGTTTATCTCTACCAAATGACCTGTTGAACCTCCAGAATGCAATTCTTGCACTACATGGTCACACGTAAAGACGTGTTAGGCAAAAAGAGCTAACTTCCCTTAAAGAGATAGCAACTAGAGATTGAGCAGTGTCTTTTGCCAGTATAATATGAAGCTATGGACGAAGCAACTAGAGATTGAGCATCGTACTACGACCATCAGGGATTCTCTGGAGGTGTTATTCAGCAATGAGATTGACGAGGAGGATTCATTTTCAGTGTGGGTTAGATGTACTGCTAAGATGGACCGGCCAGATGGTGGACTTAGTCTAGTCATCGCTCATGCAGCTACAGATTTGGGCATAGATGTCGATGCTGTCATGGAAAAGGAGAGGGGGCAAGACAGCGGAGACTCATTGAATCAATTGCTTAGATTCGTTCCTCCCTTAGTTTTAGCCCCAGCCCCAGCCTCATCCTCAGGCCCACATGATGATGAGTCATCTGATGATGATGATGACGATGGTGATAAGTCAGATAATGATGACGACGATGATGATGGAGGAGATGATGATGCCCATAGCGGTGTTATTGGCGGTAGTGCCCCAGGTTTGAGTGTGTTCACTGGAGAGGTAAGGTACGATCATGCCATGAGGATCAAGACCATGGGGTCAGGAAGGGCACCAATACGAGTGCGACACAGACATTTCAGAGGAGGAGCAAAGGAAAGCAGCAGCAGCATACTGGTGTACACGAAGACGAGTCCTCTATAGCTCAGAGTTTTTGATCACTGGACATTGGATCCAGTTCATCTTATGGGGACCACTACCACATCAGAGCCATGGATATTACAATTCATATTATTATCCTCAACAGCCTAGCCCAGCAGAGTCATCAGACACCAGTAGCTTTCGGTCCTATGGATATCCTGATTTACAGCATATGCAGATTGCTAATCCATTTGGGATCTTTCCAGTGAACCCATATCCACATGGATACTACGCCGCACCGAGTAAAGTGATGCCCGTTGCATACGGTGTTGTTGCTTATCCTCTACCACCACCAAAACTGCCTCAGCCAGAGCCAGATAGCTTGTGCAGGTATTATCCGGACTTCCCTCCTATTGGTATTATTGGACACATGTCTCAGGAGCAGTAAAAATGCATGTTAGGTTGTTCAAGAAAGATTACACGTATGGCATGTCATGGTAGCAATTTTGCCACTACATCGGGGAGCAAGCAGGGTTTGAGCCTCCTATGTTCTAGTCGGAACGTCACTCCTTCCATTCTTGATAGTATCATTCATTATTGTATTTAACTATGTATGATTTGAATGCTATGTTTGTTAACTTTGTTATTGTTTGCATCCTTATTAGTTGCCCTTTAGTTTTGTATTACTATGACTCTATGACTATGAGTCAGTAATTATTTGCACATGTGCTTATGTTATTCGTGTATTATAATCTTATAATCATCTTATTTATCAGTTTTTATCAATAATATTTGATTTTAAGCAACAAAACAAAAAAAATAAGAAAAAACTTTCTGTCGAAATTTTGGCGGCACGCTGATTCGTGCTTATAAGCACCTTAAATTCGCACCCTAAATTGGGCACCAAAGTCAAGCCTGTGCTCATGTGATAGAGCACATTCAATCGAGCATAATGCGAAAAAACTGCACTCAAGTCCGATGAAAAATGAGCGAGTTATGGGCTAATGAAATTTAAGGGCAAACTCGGAATTTTTTTTGAGGTGCTATGTGTCACTATTTTTGGTGGCACATTGCATGGTCATGGTGTGCCAAGTGGCATCACATGGCACACTCACAAATGATGTGTTGGCCAAGTCAAAAGAAAAAGCAATTAAAATTATCAAAGAAAAAAAAAAGGTGGATGGCTCGTTCAAGTGGTTGATAAGAGAGAGGAAATCTTTATAGGAGAGGACTCTAAGATCTCAAATTTGAAAAGATGAAAACAAATTTTTGGAAAGATGAGATGGAGTTCCCACACATGGAGAGCAATCTTTTAAGATGTCTCTCATGGCTAAATAAAAGGGGGTTGGCGTGATAAGGGGAGACCTATCAAAAAGGAAGATAAAGCAATATCTAAAAGGTGCGTTGATAAGAGGAAAGGGGGCAGAGGAAGAAGAAAGGGGGGAGCGAGATCTAAGAAAAGAGGAAAGATAGAATAGAAAGGGGGAGTGAGCATTGGGGGAAGGAAAAGGAGAGAAGGAGCCATGATCTCCTTTAAACTCATCACCAGAAATCATTAATGCTCCTCCATTTCTAATCTCTGTTAAACTCATTCCCGTCATTGGTAAACGCAACAAAAGTTCACCATGCTCATATACAGTGGTTCTTCTTTCTCTACTTATATCCATTTTTCAGACTTTGTAGTGATCTGGACGTGCCAAGGTAATCAACGACAATTCTCAGGCAATCCTCTGATATCAGCAAATCAAATCGGTTCCTCTGTGATCAAATGCCTGTGACTGTTTTCCCCCCTTAAACCAACTCTGATGCAATCTTGAACCTTTTCTCAGTTTAATACCTTACCCAAAAATTTCAGCCACTGCCATTCATCTTCAGGTGTCCTGAAAATTCCATGGAAATTGTCATCAATTTTTGGAGACTCAGATCCCCACTTTTAGTGTTCATACTCGTGGCCTTGGGTTCTATTCTTTCAACCTCTGTTCAGTGCTTTGCATTGTTACTTACAATGAGCAGCTTGGCAACTGCAATCATCATTTGATCTTAAGTCAACTCCGGTGAACCGTGCTCAACAAACTCTGGCAACTTGAATCTCTCTTATAGGCTTTCTGGTGGCTCCAATGAACTGAAGTTCAAGATAGCACCCTCTCTTGATTGCTTTAATTCTGGATCCAGGTAAGTTAATCATCTTCATTAATCGTGCTTTAGAATGTTTATTCTTTTGGTTTGGCAAGTTCAGTTAATGTATCCACATCTAAAGCCCACCACCTTTCTTAATGCATGCATAGTCTAGTGAAATGTTTGATTTGTAAAGCTCTCATGTGTTTTCTTTTATGCACTTGAGATCGTTATTTTATGTGTTCTTGGTTATTATTTTATGCATGCTTTAGACTAGTTTATTGCATCATTTCATGGCTAAATTTTGCTTTGAATCTTTTCACCACATGCATATATGAGGATTAAGCTATTTTATTTCATGATTAGATTTGAGCATCCTTATTATCAGATTGCTTTGTGTCATTTTTGTGTGTGGCTAGGTTAGTTTTGTTTCACTGTGTTACACTTTTTTTTTTGATGAGTAATGATTGTATTATATATATGAAAGATAGAATATACAGCAAACCTCTACAAAGACTGCCCAAAACATGAACAATTCATCACGAATACTACCCCACTACAAAAAAAATACAATCTGCAGCTCTCTTCTCCCAAGCAAAAGTTCCCAAGGCAAATTAAAACAGCCCAAAAGAAGGAATTGAAGCTGAATAAGGCATTCAACTCCAATAACGAAGATACATAGAATCCTATACAATAGAAACTCCTCCATAAACTCCGCTGACACCACCCTCACTCCCCTCCATTCCCCAAGAGGGAGGAAGAAAAACACCACCTATCCCACTCACGCACTATATCCATAGCATGGGTACCCTGAAATTCTGGTAGAACCGTCATTCACGAAGCTGCTACCACTAGAATAGAGTCAAACACCTGCTCCATCAACGACCTCGAGTCCTGGAATATCCGACTATTACGCTCTAGCAAAATATGCCAAACAACGGCATGGAAAATGGCCCTGTAGATGGTAATACCCCTCTTCTCTAGCCCTTTGACTCTCCATTGAGCAAACAAGCCTATAAAAGTGTTTGGAAGGACCCAAGAAACTCCAATCATTTGTAACAATCACATCCATATAGCACTAGCGAATTGGCACTGCACAAAAAGATGATCTACACTCTCCCCAGATTCCAAGAACATACAACACACATGGGGGGATAAAGCTTTTGTCTTCCATTTTTCTTTGGAGCTGATTAGCCGTATTGATCTTGAATAGGATGGCTGTCCACAAGAACGCCTTAATCTTCGGGGGGACCTTCACTGTGTTACACTTGTGTTAAGGTAATTTGAACTCATTTCTATTTAAATAATTAGGCTCACATTTTAGCATTTTGTGTTTTGGATTTTTTTTTAGTACATGGTTTCATGCGTATTTTAATTTGTTAGTTAAATTATTGCATGCATATATTAGTTTAGTTTGATATGTTGTTTTATGATTGCTTTAGGTGGCTTCATTTGTGTTATGTTCGAGTTAAACCATGGCCTTCTGATGGGCCTAGACCAAATGAAATCTCCATAGCCAAATGCACCAGTCCAACCAAATTACATGGGAACCCTCCACTTGGCGGGATAACCCAGGGTGTTCATGGCCTTCCTTGGGTCATAACTGGGTCACTTACCTGCATCTCTGGACCAAACCAATTCACACCGGGTGACCACCTACACCTGAACCCAATAGGTGGTGGTGACTCCCAAACCGTCCCATGTTATCGGTGTGACCCCGAAGGGGATGCATACAGTGCCACCGAAATTTCGACAGAATTCCATTTTTTTCAGGTAGCTGCATGCCCTACGGCATCGATACTGCAAGCCTTGGTTCAGTCTCTGATCTGTTCCCATCTTCTAGAGGGCTTAGTCAAGGCGACCCTCTTTCTCCATTCCATTTTTCACTGGTCGGGGATGTATTAAGTTGGTTCATTGAGGAACTGATTAAGGGGTTCAAAGTTCGCAAGGGGTCAGATGCAATGGAGGTGTCTCACCTTCAATTTGTCATTAATTTATCTAGGGATCAGAGTCATTGGGTTAGATGTATTATGAACTCGTTTGAGTTAGTGTCGAGATTGGGAGTTAACTGGAAAAGAGCTCAATAACGGGAAGAAATGTTTCAAATGAGATGGTTAGGGATTTGGTTACATCTTTAGGATGTCGAGCGGGTGAGAGGCCCATGTCCTACCCCTGTCTCCCTTTAGGTGGCTCGCCTAGGTCAGTTGGTTTTTGGAATCCCATGATAGAAAGGATTGAAAAGAGACTAGCTGGGTGGAAAAGGAGCTACTTGTCGTTAGGGGGTTGAATCATGCTCATTAAAGCAGTCTTAGCCAACCTTCTCATCTATTTCATGTTTTTGTTTAGGATGCATGTCAAAGTTGCCAAAATGATTGAAAAGATTCAAAGGGGTCTTTTGTGGGAAGGAGGTGGATATAAGAAGGATCATCTAGTTAGGTGGGAATTGGTGTGTAGGGCAAAGGAGAAGGGTGGTTTAAATGTTTTTCATGTGGTGGATCAGAATTCGGCTTTATTAGCTAAATGGCTGTGGCAATTTGGCAATGAAATAATGAGTTTATGGCACCAGGTCATCAGGTGCAAGTATGGTGTGACAGGAAATGGGTGGGATGTGAAACTGAGAATCAAATCCTCCCTCTCTTGCCCATGGAAGTCAATCGTGTCTTTAGCCCCATATTCCTATTCCTAGGTTCGTTTATGTGTTGGTTCAGGGAATTCCATCCGTTTTTGGCTTGACTTACGGTGGGGCCGTGATACCCTCTCTTCTTGTTATCCTCAGCTTCTACAGATGGCAACCTTCCCAGAGGCACTGGTGAATGAAGTGTTAAAATTTTCTTCGGGTGGCTTGTCTTGGAATATTCAGTTTAGGAGGGTCCTACGAGAAGTTGAAATGGGTGATTTGTGCTCCTTTTTACATCAACTAAAAGAAGTCCCCATTGATCCTAGTTTGTCCAATTCCAGAATTTATTTTGTGTTCAGAGTCTTCTAGTCTTTTCCCTCGTAAATCCTTCTTTCACTTGTTCAGATTTGATGCCCTTGCATCATTATCTCCTTTTTAAGCATCTTTGGTTTCACTCTATTCCTCCCTAAATTCAAGCTTTTGTCTTGACGGTTCTTCTAGCCAAGTTGTTGTGTATGTGACTTGAATTCAGTCAATGTTTGATACGAGCCTTACTGTATACTCGACACTAGCTTTCGCGAAGCCCCAAGGAACAGTATAAGAGGTACTTTTGTAATTTGGGTGTCTCTTGTATAAAATCCCAAAAGATAGGGTTTTTGGTTGTCACGTTGAAATATTGTGTTGCTTTCAACCAAGAGAGGGTTGTATGTTTGTAACCCAATTTTTCACAGATTATAGTGAAGGGACCCCATCATCCATGGACGTAGGCATCTTTGCCAAACCACGTAAATCACGTCTTTTTTTTACTTTTCTTGTTTTTTTACTGTTCGTTTTCACTACACAAGTAAATACAGCTAATGTGCTCCAAAGTAAAAGAAGGTGAATAGCTTTGTCCCCTAGTATGAGCTTCATATGTAGGAGTGAGTAATCCCTCCAACACCTATTCATGCATTGTGACTTCTCCAGGCAGATTTGGATCTGGTTTTTGAGGATGATTAATCGTTCTTGGGTATTGCCTTCTACAGTGCTTGATTTTTTTAATCAGTGGCAATTCTTGGGGATGGGGCAGAGAGGATAAGTTATTTATCGGGTGGTTTTTTAATCTATTTTGTGGCTTATTTGGCAAGAACAGAATAGGAGAATTTTTTAGAATGTAGCATCTACGGTTGAGGTAGTCTTGGAGACTATTATGGCTTCTACGGCTTCTTGGATTTCTAGTGTGCAGATTTTTCATACTAACAGTTCCTTCGACATATTGAGGGATTGGAAGTCCTTGGCCTACTCTTCTCCTCTCCTTTTCAGGAGAGAATTAGTATGGTCACCTCCAGGGGAAGGGGTATTGAAGCTCAATGTTGATGGGTGCTCTTTGGGAATCCTAGGTGCGTCGGCTGTGGGTGGTATTCTCAGGAATCATATGGGTCAGATTATTTTCTTATTCAGTGGTCCGATAGGCAATGGCAACTCTCTTAGAGCAAAGATCCCTGTAGTTTTCATGGGACTTGTCTTAGCCAAGAAACGAGGATACCAGCATTCTATGATTGAGGGAGATTCTCTTGTAATGTTCTATTGGAAGTCAAATGAGGTTTTAGGCCCTTGGAGATTTGGATATTTGATTCGTCGTGTACGATCTTTAGCTACTACAAGTTTGAATGTCTCATTCAAACATGTATATAGATCAGGCAATGAGATAGTGGATTTCTTGGCTAAGGCTGGGCCTATAGATCGAATCTTATTGTTGGTTTCCATATGGACTTCAGTTGAGATAATGTGACTATTGTAGTTTTCCCTTTTTTCCTCTTGTTTTCTTTTTCTTTGACTCCTTGTTCTGAAGTCGCTCTTGTATATTCTTTTCTTCTATGATATTTTATTCTCATTATCCTTCAAAAAATAATAATAATAATAATTTATCTATCTTCTAACTCCTAATACAAGCATACATCACGATCAACCTCTACTATGACGCAAGACTTTCTCCTAGAATACTTTTGCAATTTTTGTAAGCACCTAACTCATTTTTCCCAATTATGAAAAGTTCAATTTAACCCCAACTTCACATTTTTAAGGTTATTATTATTCAATTCTGCTTTGGGAGAACATATTTGCTAATGCAAGATTGCAAGCCATTGCAAACTCAAGAACTGCTTCTCTCATCTTAGTCCTTAATTCAAAGCCCTATCACTCATGTATTCTATTGTCTCTCCCTATCACTCATGTATTCTATTGTCTCTTCCACTCTCCTCTCTAACATGAGTACTTAAATATCCACGTATAAACATTCTCACCTCATTAGGATATCGTTGAACTAAACCATCTACTTCTCTTTTAGATTTTTTTAATCTTTTCTTCTAATTTATTTGAGATGAATAGGCACTAAAGACGTCAATAATCTCTTATGTTAGTACTAATTTAAGTAACATTAACCCATTGTAAATTTTTCCAACAATTAAAACATTATCCTTCATACTCTTCAATTCTCTTATTTTAGAACTACCTTAACTAACATTAGCCTATCATCAATTTTTCCAGCCACTACAACATTATCCTTCATACTCTTATCTATCACCTTTGATGAATTATTTCTATTGCCACCTTTCCTTTTATATATGGTTTTTATCCGTCAACATTTCCAGCATTATTTGTTAAACATTTAGCCTCTTGTAGGCATTTCATATTAAAATTTCTCCTCTTCATCCGATCTATTAACTTTAACCTCTTCCTTGCCAAAGTTCCTATATTTGAAGTAGCTACGCCAGTGCTTCATTATATGACTAATTTCTGTCCACTCCAATGCGATAATACTCACTCGCCGACTTATTATTGTAGCAATTTATATTATTGCTTTTTAGACGAGGATCTTGCTCACCTTTACACTCTTATCACTGAAACTCGATTCTATTATCGCATGTTGTGTCTGGAAGAGACCCTAGCACAAAATCAAAATGCTGACCGGAAATATGTCACAAGAGATTTAGAAAAATTTTTATGCCAGCTGCCAACTTGATTAATCTTACTCTTTTATTTGGGCTTAGGATAAGCAATGCACAAAAGATATAGCAATACAAAAAAGTATTGGAGGAGTTTGACTAGCTCTCTAGAATATGCCCTAGCACAAGACCAAAATGCAAGGACAAGATATCTCATAAAAGATTTAGCAAATTTTTTTTATGCCAATAGTTAACTTGGAGGAGTTTCCCTTCACAACCAGAAAAAATTCTAGAAAGGCACATAAAAATTTATACTACTATATAAAGCCAAGACCCTCTTTTCTTGCTGACATTTTGTACCAAAAACGCCCTCTATTTGTTAACGTCACGTGTATGACTTACTAACTACCTAACATTGTATACTCAAAACTCCCCCCTTTTTTATTTTAATTTGCTATTCGCATAGCGCGTGCACTCTCCTATATAGAGAAAAATGAAGGGGGAATATAGGATGCAAGCTAGTGTGTCATAATCACTGCATCTCTCAAAATTATGCTAAAATCAACATCTATTGGAATCAAATTAATGTTCTATGGCCCTTCTTGACACAATTCAACATACATATTGTGTCTACAAGATCTGCTATCAACAGATTGGAACATGATTTGAGTTCAATTTGCATTTTTCCCCAATGGATACAAAAGAACATACTTACCAAGGGGTTTTTGATCCACATATCTACCGAACTTTGGCTAGATTTTATTTGATTATTAATTGGATCACGTTTAAGTACAGGTCAAGTTGATCCATTATATGGACCATTACTTGACGTATGTCCCACTGGAAGTAAGGTTCTAGCAAGCATTGACTAAAAATAGAACTAACCACAAACATTTGTTTTGTGAAAAGTAGCTGTGGTTAGATTTGAACCCGCGTTCTCATGCTTGGAAACCAAGGCTTTCATCATCACATTGTGTGTTCGTGTGTGCGTGTGTGTGCATGTGTGTGTGTGTGATCTCCATGTAGCTACATGTGTAGACATCTATAAATATACATATAAATAAGGAGTTATAACTTTAACACAAATAATAGTAAAGGTGAAGATATGCCAAAAATTGAGAATCAAGAGATTCCAAAAAGTAATCAATTTTGTTCTTTTGGATCAATTGTTTGTAAGGATTGAGATATTGATGAGGATTTACCCATAAAATTAGCCTGGATGGCCAAAGTAGAGAGTTTCACCTAGGTCTTATTTAATTGAGTTCAAGGTTTAAAAACTTTTTATCAGGTTAAGTATCAACCCAGCTTGATACCGATCGATACCCAACCTGATATCGAGTTGCATTGGCCGATACTGAGAAGTGTCCTCCGATAATTCCGGAAAAATCACTTTTATCAAGCCGATACTCGGTATTGCCTCAAGTCGCTATTGAGTCATATCAAAGCCGATACTTCTCGGGATTGGCCGATACTTAAAACCTTGATTAAGTGTCCTACTTATATTAAATGAAAAATATCATATAACAACCGTTAGGCCTATTTTGATGTCTGGATTAGAATTTTGGGCAACCAAAAAGCAACATGCATGCATGATGAACGTTTTTTAAGATGTAGATATTGAGATATATGTATGGGAAGACTAAAAAAAGACAGGAGTAAAAATACTCAAGAAGGTTTAGGTGTTGCCCAAATAAGTGACAAGATAAAAAGAAAATAGGTTATGGTTTGGGCATCAACTATGAAGACAGAAGACTTAGGAAGGCAATTATGAGAAGGTATTAGAGGGTTTCATTGAAAGATCTAAGAGAGCAAGGGAAAGACAAAAAATCTGTTAGGATGGATATTAATGGCCAAAGGCCAACTTAAAATATAGTTTTTTGTTCAAAGCCTAATTACGGAATGGGTTTGAAAAAGGAATCTAATTATAATCAGAATCTGATTTTAATTGAAACTAACCACATTTACGGAAAGAAAAATTAGGAATCAACAAAATCATAATTCAATCAAACAAATATGGACATATCTAATCTAATTTGAATCCAATCCATTTACGGCCCATAATCAGGATGTGTTACCTCAGTATTTAGGTACTTTAGTAACCTAACTGTAGACAAGATCCACTAACATAAGGGGCCCAGAGTTCAAACCATACTAGTCAGATAGATCAAAGAATATCATTTAGAAAAGGACCAAACATAGATCAAAGGATATCAGTTAGAAAAGGATCAAGTTATTAGATAGGGTATTGTTAATGTTGGCAAAGAGGAACTACCTGGCGGATGACAATATAGTCACCTATAGAGAGACTCAGCTCCCCATCTGCTTGAGCATCAAATGGGTGTATAACCTGCAAGATAGTCCAGAAAAAGGAACACATCCACTTTCAGAAACAACAGGAAGTTAAGCAATAAATAACTCAAGTAAAGAATTAGAAATTTGGGAACTTGAAAGACTGTTCTTATTGTTGCTAAAGTGTCAATATCATGGTTTGATGAAGCTGATCCTTAATTCAGATGAGGCCTAAATGTTGATTAGGTGATATATATGTGGAACAAATTTATTTATCTTTTCACTAATATGACGAAATCTATTTTGTTTGTTAAATATATAAAACCATAAAAGTTCATATATCAAAGATGATAAGGATCTAAAATAGAAAATAATCATAGATATGATCAGAATGTCATCACAAACAAAAATCATATTTTACTACAGATATTTGAAGTAAAATGAAACATAAAAAATGAATAAAATAAATTTCAGTTCAGTGGGTGCCAATTGTGTGCAATATGTTGCAGGAGGAGGGGATGTTCCAAAAAAATAAATTGATGTGACTAACTCTATCAGCAATAAAATTAGCACGTCAGTTACAACATCTAGATTCCACAGGGATACTGCATCTGAATAAATCCCTGTGGACCTTGAAGCACAAATGGTCTAAGCAATACTGTGAATGTAAAAACCGTTCTTTCTGATCAGCTGTTTCATGGAGTCGTCTTTCTCAAATTAGACATATTGAAACACAAATCATCAAGGTTCAAAATCTTGGTGTAATGGAGAAGTTAGTCAGCACCAAACACAAAGTCCACATAAGCCAGATTTGTCTTTTAACCCAAACTGTTGTCAGTATTATGTAACCAATACAATTTGCCATTGTAGGCAAGGTTTAAAAACTCGGACTTGGGCTCGGTATTGACCCAGCCCAAGTCCAAGTTAACTCGCCAATACGGGAAGTATTGATCGAGTTTGTTCCGAGTCAGGTTGGTTAGACCCAATTGCCCAGAAAACAAAAAAAACATAGAATACCTGCTTGTGCAGGTCTTCATTCGCTTTCAGAGAATATAAAAAGAGGGAAAAAAAAACACACACACACACAATTCCGACCGTCGACGGAAAGGGGAGAAGAGAAGAAAGGGAGACGAGGAAGAGGAGCAGGAGAAGAAGATGGGAGAAGAAAAGACAAATTATAACTTGTTTGCCCGTTCGTCGAGGATGGATGCCGGATGGACCTATTCAGGTACGCTGTTATCTTCTTTCTTCTTCCTTCTTTTTTTTCAAGGAGCTTAAAATTGACAGAGGTTTTAAAGCCTCCGTTGAACTCGACCGAGGCTTCAAAAGGCTTGGTTGAGTTCAGCAGAGGCTTTAAAAGCCTCCGTCAAACTCTCTTTCTTTTTCGAGTTGCCCGAGACACCTCGGACGATACCGCACTCCTCGGACAAGATGTTGCGGTGTCGCCCGAGTCATCTCAAACTTGAAAAGACTCAGCTTAGACTTTTCGAGTTCAGAGGTTCCATAAGGAACTCTTGTATCAACTGGTATTGGCTTGCCTCTAGATACCTAGTTAACTCAGCCGATACTTCTTTGTATCGGCCAAGTTTCAAAAAATTGATTGCAGGGTGATGTGTGATCCAGTAGATCCATATCACTGACCTGTCCTAGCTCACTTAAGCTCAGGCTCAGTTCAGTTGAGTTCCGAAAAGAAACTAGCAAGATAAGTCAGAGCTTGAGAAGAAGCAAATTTTATGAGCCTGAGAGGGGCTTATGTGGCTCAGCCAAGTTAGAGCTCTACTCAACCCAATAAGACATTGTAAAATTTATAGGATTAGGACCCTTGATGTGAATATACCTTTAGCTAAGATGAAAATGGGAAAGGCCTTAGGAGTACATGGTAATCTAATTGTACTGCAGAAGTACACGGGAGATATTGGTGTAGTCAAGATAGAAACCCTGATGCCTCACAATAGAGACTTTGCTGGGCATAGCATTTATTAGCAAGGAAATATGAAAGTTACAAAGTGGGATAACAATAAATATTGTCTAAAGCAAAAGGAAATGAAACTAAACTCCCACTAAAGAAATAAGCTGAAGGTATCAGTAAGCACCATATGAGCAATATGCCATTCAAAAACCATATGAGCAATATGCCATGCAAAACTCAAGATGACCTGAACAAGATTGCTCTACTCTGTGAAGTCTGATATAGTTCACAATTCAATTATAGATGAGAATGAAGATATTTCAGATGGGTTTACCCCTAAAGTCTAGAAAATAGATTATTATAACTGAAACATCCATCAACCAAAATCATATTACAATATGGCCACATTATCATGTGAATGGGTTACATTTAATTCAATTGATTGGGACCTCATTTTGATCCTTTGAACAATTATTAACTCCTATAGTGAGAGACTTGATGCATCAATAAAATTCATCCTTTGATTTGAGAAAAATGCATGATAATATTTTCACTATTTTTAGGAAAAAATTCAAAAGGCTAGTTAAATATGAACATAGATTTTTTAACAGCTTACTGTTTTGTGCTTAAGCACCAAGTCCACAATGCTGACATTAACAATCATGTCTGATCAACACCACAAAATAACAATGACCTCCATTTGGATCAAGAAAATCAGGTATTCCCACTAACAGTCTATGTTACATGGACTCGGGTACGAGTGTCGGGTGTGGGTATGTGTCTAGGAGTCGGATTCACTTGACCCTCAAAACTTAGGATATGGGGACTCAGTTGAGAAGTGTCCAATATTTGGAAAAGGATACTGGGATTCGGCTGAAAAGTCTCCATGTAAATGTAAATAATGCCAATTAGAAGCTAGCTTTCATATTTCTGTTTTTCCTTTTCTTCCCCCTATATTTTTCTTTTTAAGTCATTGCTTGCAATTTTTGAGTTTGAGAATATATATTCTCTCTTTGCAAAACTATTATATTTTTTGATTCATTTTTTGCAAGTTAATTATTTGATAATTATTTTTTCATTGATCTTGGGTTGCCATGTCCAAGAGAACATGCGAAGGATCCGACACATATCCCGTACCCATACTCATGTCGTGTCGTGTCGGACATGGGTACTTTGGGTCGTGTGAAGTGTCCATGTAACATAGCTAACAGTTATCATAACATGCATAACAAACTAAATAAGATTAATCAAATGCTAGACAATGCCTTCAAGGGTAGGTCGCTTTGGCAGCTAATGCAGCCAATTTGACTACGATTTTGACTTGTGGAATACCTATGTATTTCAAACCCAAAGAATGCAATTATTTAAAATGCAAACCGTGTCAATCACATACTACAAATATCTATAATATGTCATATGCAACCAAACTACATAAAGGCTCAATAAAACAACCTCCCCCATTTAAGAAAGATAAAATACAAATCAAAAGAACAAATAAAAAGCATAATGATATGATTGGGGCCTTTAAGAACTGCAGATACACATAAAAGTAGCCCCGAAAATATGTTCCAATGAGGCTTTAATGGGCTCAAGCTATATTCAAGCAGACATTTAGTCTCTCTTCATTTTGATGTCAACGATTTTCCGATGTAAGTTGTTTTACATGAATTTAATTTTATATAAAATATGTAATTATCAATATTTTTGGTTAGAAACATGGAATACATATTGACAACACATTGTTCACTTTCATAAGTTACGATTGAATAAGTTATCTAGATCTTACAAACACAATATTTAGTGTTGATGGTTACTTGATGATGTTATATTTTATTATCAATATTTTAGGTTAGAAGCACGGAATACATAAGTTTCAACTGAATAAGTTATCTAGATCTTACAAACACAATATTTAGTGTTGATGGTTACTTGGTGATGATAACACTACCATGGTGGCATAGCACCACCAAATCAGGTGGTAGCAATGACAGTGCAATGTGAGAGGTGGTTCAAGTGGTGCTACCAATTTGATAGCGATGATGGTGGTGGTGGCAGTGGAGGAATTGGTGTTGGCGGCAACATCAGTGGCAGTGGCAATGGAATGTTTATGGGCCAATGGTGATGGTGGTGGAGATTGGAGGCAGCAATGACCAGAAGTGGTGATTTTGTTGGTGGTATATTGCTAGTGGCATGCCAGTTTTGGTGGTGGTGCTGGTTTGTTGTTGCTGAGGGGATGTGGTAATGTTTGTGGCAGCAACCTAAGTGGTGGTAGTGGCAGCAGTGTGGTGGCAGTGGTAGCAATGATGGAGTAGTAGTTTTGGAAAGTCAAAATGAAAAGAAATAACTTAAATAGTGCTTCAATGGTGCTGTCCCACTTAATTTTGATTTTCTGGACATTTGACATTCAGAATTTGAAAAGCAAATCCTTTTCCAAAAAATTGATATGTTTTAGAAAAAATAAATACATTTGGCTTGCTTCTACATTTAGACAAATACTCAGATTGTATAAGAGAACAAAGGAAATGATTAAAAGAAGGCAACATCAAATTTATTTATGCAAGGATCAAACTGAGGTAGATGTGAAAATATACACAGACAAAAACATGAGTTAGAAAATATATATATATATATATTTGGCAACGTTACTAAATGTGAAGATTGTCCTCCAAGGAATGAAGAGTTCATAAATTAAAAACTTGGTATCGCCCTTGCCTGAGAGGCTGACACTGAGTTGACACCGATATTGGCAGTTTCGGCCGAGTTGGGTTGGGTCGACCAGATGAACCAGAAATTAAAAAACAAAATAAGAACTTCAGAGCAGGTCTATGTTCTTTAAAAGAAAAAAAGGAAAATACAAGAGTTGTGAAGGAGAGAATGTGAGAAGAAGAAGAATAGGAGATCAAGAAGAGAAGCTGCTGGGAGTTTCACGTTCATGGAGCTTCCATCCTCACATACACAGGCACGCATTCATTTCTACTACTTCTTCTTCTTTACTTTTTTTTTTCCAGAATTTACTGGAAAACTACTCTTCATACTTCATCTGAACATGCAAAAATAGAGCACCAGTCTGTTATCAAATGGAAGAGTACTTCAAAATAGGAGGATGAATTGAAATTTTCTTTTGAAAATGAAGATGAAGAAGTGGGTGCAAAGATGGGAACCCGGAATTGCTAGAAATGGCATCCAGAGTTCGACAGAGGATTTTTAAAGCCTCTATTAAGTCGTCCCAATCATCTCAGCCAATATGTCTTTGTATCCTCCAATACGACTCGTACTTCGCAAGTCTAGTCTGAGTCTTGCCAATTTTAGAGGTTTCTTACAGAGCCTCACATGTCATTGCTCGACATTGGCTTGAAGTCGAGCCGATACCGGGTTGACCCTGTCGACACTTATCAGTATCTGCCGAGTTTTAAATTGATGGTGCATAAGATTAAATAAATAACATGCAATGAGAAATAATCTGCACCCAAAAAAAAAAAAGAAAGAAATTTACGAACATTGTTTGAAACAGGAGTACTTGGTCACTTCCAATAAATTTTGATTTCTCCTTTTAGGAACTTTATTTTATTGAGGTGTTTTTATGCACCAACAATGATGCCAAATGTAATGTTTGGAAATGAAGGTTTTATATGTTGAAGAGAAATATTCCTTGACATTATTGGATCACAAAATATGAATTATACACTGAAAAATATTCTGTATTTCAGCACAAAATGAAGTAAAGACATCAAACAGCAAAGATCTTTCTTTCGTTAATATAATCCTGGTCATCTTGCATAGCTATTCACAAAGGTATCAAAATACTTAAAATGTGTAATTTTACATTTGTATATAAAATCACCCACTATCCAAAACAAAAAGCTAAAAAAAAAAATTTTCCTTCCTTGTGTGAACTAATACATATAAAAGATAGTTCCTTTTGGGGATTTTTATTAATGGTTACTTGTCTCAAATTTAATTAGTGTCTTAAATTTATTGCTCCTAGAAATAATGTCTGTAGGTTCATTTTCCAAATTTCAACATATCACTGGAATACTGTAAATATCACTCATTTTGGCAAATTTTTCAAATTTTACAGTATATAAACTACTGAAAATAGCAAAGTTAACAAAATTTCTGTAAGCTGCTCATCCTTTAAAAATGACACACTGTAATGCATTCCAGTTGTGATAATTGAGCGAAGAGTTAGCAAGAGAACGTTTTATGAATGATGCATTGCAACAATGCCTTGTAATGGTAGTAAGTAGGCAAGGGTTCTCACATCAAAGAAGAAAAAAATGAGTAAAAAATGCTACTCAAAGAAAGTAGGATTCATCTAGCTGCATGGAATGTAGGAGAACAAATGCAATAAAGTTAGTAGATATAATGAAAACAGATAAATTAATATAATGTGTTTATAGGAGACTAAATGCAATAGAGAAAAGGTTGAAGAGGTAGATGAGTCTACAGAACCATGGTATACAAGGAATGGAAACAATGCAAATAGTGTGGGGATCATAATAGATCACAACACGAATGATAATCCTATAACTTTAGAAGAATTAGCAGTAACTTAATGGTAGTTATTTTGCCAAAAAAAAAATTATAATTAGTTTTAAGATAAGGAATATTTTATAGTATTAGTTCTCATGCACCTCATGTAGGATTAGAAGGAAATATTATGAAAATTTTTCAAAAAGAAACAGGTAGTTTAATGTAAGGAATTCTTACAAGATAGAATTTATAGGAGGGTACCTAAATGGTCATGTTGGTGAGGAGAGCGAAGGATACAATATCATATATATGGACTGAAGCAATAGATCAAGGAATGAGAAGCGGAAAGCAATTTATGAGTTTGCAGTAGCTTATAAACTTTTGAGCGATTGCTTCTTCTGAAAGAGAGTTGAAAGTCTAATAACCTTCAAGATGGGATTCATTGTGAACTAGGCAAAGAAACTAGAAACAATAAGAATTAGAAATTATAGAATTGAAAAGGAGAAGAGAGAGGGGGGGGGGGGGGGGGAGGAAATTTGTTTTGTATAATAACCTTCAATAAGACTGCTGAAGGATTAAAAATTATTAGAATTATTACTACCAGTAAGTCTAATAACCTTCAAGATGGCATGTTTTTGTATGGTTTAAGGAGAAAGGAAAAACAAAAACACACTGCTGAAGAATTATCCTATAATCTGATGATTGCAATTGATAAGACAACAGATCTAAAGGCAAACTACTTTACCTAAATTGAATTTCTGAATTAATATTTTTGGATACGATTTTTGTTTGCAGTATACAGATCGTTACATGTTATGCTGAAGCAAATCTGTAAAACTATATTGTCTTTTATTTTCAAAGTCTGATTGAGCAAGAAGTTGACATAACTTTTTATAATGTTTAATGTGAAGTTGGAAATCTCGTCAGATTCTGATTGCCAGTTTTTTTTGTTGCTCACAAACTGCCAGACCTTTTTTTTTTTGGTAAATTAAACTGCCTGACTGTTGTTGAGCTGGATGGGACAACTGGTCAGCAGTTCCAGCGTAAAAGGAGTTTAACTCTTACATAAGACCAGTTGGAGTGAACGAATTAAATTCTAGGAAGTGAAAACAAGGGAATATATAGTGCCATATGTCATACACAGATCAGTTTTGGAGATTGTCGTAGTCCACAATAATGGAAAGCTCCAGGGCTGTGAAAGGGACTTACTTTTGCAATAAAATATGCATCTTTTTTAGACGAAAGTTCGGAATCTACAGATCCACTGGATTTTGTTCCTTCATGTTCAGGTGGAACTTGCACATCTGTTGCCATGGTTGTCGACCTTGATGAACACTCATTGTGCTGGTTCTCCAGAACCATCTACTGTCAACAAAACATTTAAATAAAGAATGTTATGGCAAAAAGACAATAAGAGAAAAGGTGGAAGTTCTCCAATCCAATCAACTAAATAAAAGTTATAGAAGGATCTTATTAGATCTTTCATATATCACTATTTCAGGGTAGAATGGGAAACTATGGGTGCACTCATTACCTCAGCATGAAGATTTTCTAAAATAGCAGCCACATTTTGATGATAAGATCTCTCAGCATCTACCTATAAGGTGAGACCATGTAAGATCCAGCAGCGAAAAACAAAAAACAAAATCCAAAAAAAAAAACACTCGGTTTTTGGTTTTCTTTTGTCATATTGAGGGGTGGGGGCGTATGGGGTGGTGTTGGGGTTGGTTTTGAGAAGAAGCTAAAAAACCAGAACAGGATATTATATATATATATATATAATCAGAATCAAATCTCTTGTAGAAGAATGGGATTTTTTTTTTTAATCAATAATGAAGTATATAGATATATATATATATATATATATATATGATGTAAAGTAAGTGTAACTGATTCAATGGAGCAGCTAATAACAAATATACAAAAACAATCCCTAGCCATTTGCATACCCTCAATGCAAAAAAAAAAAATGCCATACTCATAGTTGATTGAAAATGGACAATGAATTGAACAAGACATTCAAACTCACGCTCCAAGATCAATCAGTCAGTAAGAAGATTGATGGCATGCTTCAGCGGTAACTATCCCATGTTGTGAAATCTCCACTTCAATGCCAAGTTAAGACTTAAAATGGCCAAAATATTTTACATCAAAACAAACTATCCAATAATTGCTCGACCAGAGAAAATCATAACTCCAAGTCTAAAAAACCTCACTGGTAGATGTGTGATACTATTTTTGTGTTTACTAAATAAATATTGAATGATCAATCAGTCATATGCATTTTGCTGAAACCAATCCTGGAATACGCAATACAAAGGTTCTTTGCACACTGTCACGGGCCGGGCGCTTGCCATTCAACCCAAAAGCTTAAGCTATTAGGTGATGCTGCCTACCCACCCTTATATGGCCCAAGATCTCCCTTTTCCTATCCAATGTGGGACAGAGACCCGTGACATTCTCCTCCACCCTCGGAGCAGGTTGGACCACCTTGCTTGCTTTCCCTTGAAATGCTTGGGGTGGAATCGAATCAGGAATTGGGCCGCTCCAATACCACTTGTCACTTTGAATGGCAAGCACCCAGCCCGTGACAACACACTATTTTACCCAAATGAGAGCATTTGGGTAGATTATGCCATTTGCACTTTCTCTCAAATACATTCTCCATGTATTGATGAAGAGATGACATTAATTGCAATGACTGAGGGAAAACTTAAAGCATTAGTTAATCACACGTGTGAAATCTTATAATATTCATTTATCAGTTAGTAGCCATGTGAGAAAAAATTCTAATGCACTGTTTTGAAAGAGAGAAAGAAGTAAAGAATCCCTTTTTGACCCTCACTCTCCGACTCCAGCAGATGCCTTTATTTTTGTTACTTCACACATTACAGGAATCGATCTGACTCCATCTCTGTTTGTTCCGTTTGGGAAAGGAAAGATCCCCTGAAATAGATCTTTCTTTCAGTCATTGAATCTTTGTTTGATTGATAAATGTATCAAATTATGAATCCTGATTCCCTATGGTATCAAATTTTCTCAGGATTGGTCAGAAGATCCTTTTAGTTGGCATATTTTCTTTTCTGATAAAGAGCATAAATGTCTTTCTTAGCCATAAAAAGGTCTGTTTAGGAATCATTACATACATCAAGTTTCACATTCCGTTCATGATTCTCAAAATTTAATTCTAATTTCATATCACCTAGTAGTGAAAGAAGGACCTGTTGGGGCCGTAAATAGGGTGGATTCAGACCAGATCTATAATGATCCAAATTTGAATCCAATTAAGTTTTAGGATATCCGAATTGGTTTAAATATCCAACGAATCCCTTATACAAGTTACCGAATTCGAATTCAAATGTATTTATGAAATCAATATTCAAATCCAATTAATATTCAAATCCAATAATAAATCCAAAATCCGATTTAACTATTTAATAGTTTTTTTTTTACTACAAGTCTACTAAATAGTACGTTAATTATAAAACTATTACTCTTCTAAAACATCTAATTTAAAAATTCTAACCCTAAAGGGTTTCTAATGCATCTATACTCCCATTTAAAAAAATCTAAAAGGTCTTAAAAACATAAAATAATTACAAAATAATCTGTTGGATATTTATCGGGCTGAATATATTCGAATCCGAATATAATTGGATTCAAATAATCATATCCTTATTCGAACTGACAGATCTAATTGGAGATCCATATTCGACATTATCGGATCAAATTCAGATTTTTATTTGACTCTCTCTCTCTCTCTCTCTCTCTCTCTCTCTCTCTCTCTCTCTCTCTCTCATCCATTTATTTTTCTATATTTTTATATATGCACATGTCCATAAATATATACATACATATATACATATATAAGTTATCAAATTATATAAATGGAAGTTGGCTAAGATAGTTTTGTTATGTATAGCAAAGACTTGGGGAGGTAGTTTTGAGAATATTTGTGAGGATACTCATTGAAGGATATAAGAGGATGAGAAAAAAGGCCAAAAAGAAGTAGGATAGGATCAGTAAAAATGCCCATAATCCTACCAGAAGTATGATTTTTGATATCTTGGGATCAAGGTTTGACATTTCGGCGACACCTTGCGAGGTGCCGCCGAAATTTCGCTTTTCGTGCCCTTAGCGACACGAAAAATGACTCCGAAATGATTTTCCAGTGTTTCGTCGGCACGCCGCCGGCACGCCGACAATTTCGCCAACATTTCGCCAGAATTTCACCATAATTTTGCTAATTCTGGTGAAATTCTGGCATGCCGCCGGCACGCCGACAATTTCGCTAATTTTTGTATTTGTTTATATTCATGTGCTTGTATTTGTAGCCTAATGTGCTTGTAGTTGTAGCCTTGTAATTGTTTATATTCATGTGCTTGTATTTGTAAATTAGATAAAATACTTCCTTATTCTATCTATTTTCGCATATAAATTGTATAGAATTATGTCAATTATATATATTTTTCAACTTATTTATGTTTTTTTTTTGCAAAAATGGCATTTCGGCGACACACCGGCAGCACGCCACCAATTTTGCTAAAAACCCTGTTTCGGGCCATTTCGACGAAATTTCACCGAAATTTCGCCCCCATCTCGTTTCGGCCGCCTGGCGGCGCACCAAGCAGCACCAAAAAGTCAATCCTTGCTTGAGATGAAGGAACATGATTCATGTTGCATGCATACAAGCATGAATGGATGTATGCAACGTTTTAAAACTCGGCCGATATCGAGTAGTATCGGCCGAGTTGACTCGGTATCGGCTCTGGGCGAGTCGATACCGAGTCCCGATAAAAAAATAAACAAAATCTCGGCGAGAACTCGCCGAGACCGAGACGACTCGAGCGATACCGAGTCGTCTCGGCGCAACGTCTTGGCGAAACCGAGACGTCGCGCCCGAGAACAGTAACAGGGGCTTAAACAGCCCCTGACGAACTCGGGACGCCATTTTTGGCAGTCCCAAGCTCGTTTCTCCCTCTAGAAACCTCCATTCCCTAAATCCTTGCACCCCCCTCCATTTTTTGAGCTCATCTACAATCCTATAACAACAAAAACGCAAATCAAACCTTCGTTGTTGCAGATCTGAAGATTTGGAAGACAGTTGACAGAGTTTTGGAGATTTGCGAGAAAGGTGATTTCTTCTTCTATGATTCGTTTTAATTCATTCTTTTTGTCTTAAAATCATCTTAGAAGCTAGTAGAGACTATTAGATTCAAAGTTTTTGCGAAAAACACTTGGATTGGTGACAAATCAGAGGGTGAAAATTGGGGGGTTTTACTATTCCGAAATTTTTTTAAAATTTCTTCTTTTTTTTGTTCTCCTCTACATGTATTCACTTCATAGACACGTAAATAACTTCATATGAACTTGTATGTCATTCCGTTAATTTTGCAAAAATAAAATTATATTATTTATTATATTAATTGATTTAATAAGAATAAATTATACTTATATTTAACATATTTGTGTAATTATATTATTGATTTTTCACAAACAACTATAGTTTGTTTCTTAAGTATGTATTTATATTTTTTAAGTTATTTCTGGTTTTAAAAATCCATACTTTGTTTGATAAAGTATATTTTATATTTTATTTTTAAGTTAATTGTTAGCTATTGTATTATCTTATTTAATAATTAATGTCTAATTATCTATAAACTATATATTGTTTGTAACTTTGTATGATTGATTTTATATTCTAATCTGTATCATTTTTATTAGGTATAATCATGCCACGTGATCGTGATGTTGGGTGGTAACATGGCACGATTATTGGAGGTAATTCGAGACATGTTATGTGCAACTATTGTGGACGAGATATGTGGGGAGGTGTGACTAGATTGAAGGAGCACTTAGCACATAAAAAGGGTGCATAGCTGGGTGTGCAAAAGTCTCATATGAGATAATGCGGGCGATGCAACAACATTTGAAGACTGGGAAAAGTACGAAGGAGAAGACATTGAGGGATAAGGAGAATTTGTTAGATACTTTAAATGAAAAAGCTATATTCGGCCGTGGGTCCAGTATTGGTATGAGTGGTGACATTGATAGTGATGATCATTCTGTATCAGTACGGCCTTCTCAGTTTGATGTAGGGGGGATCTGGGACTGGACGTAAACGAGGAGGAGTTGAGTTCGGTTGTGCACGTAGTAGTAGCACGAGGGAGGGAGGGGGAGGCTCCCAGAGGCAGAGAGAGAGTACCATGCCATCTATGCCTGCACATAGAGGAGATCAGTTGAGGAGCATGGATCCTTATTTGTATCCATCACGTGATGGAAAGCAAAAAAGACTAAAAGGCGTATTTAGCACAAAATGGATACAAAGGGTTGGGAAAGCGTGTACGAAGTTCTTTACATATAATGCCATCCCTTTCAATGCCGCTAGCACTCCATATTTCCAGAGTATGCTTGATGTTGTTGCACAAGCAGGGCCTGGTGTTAGGGGGCCCACACCAGCACAGATGAGTGGAAAGTATCTGAAGGAGGAGGTTGGTGAAATCAACGAATATATAAATGAACAGAAAAGAAAATGGAAGACTTGGGGAGTTACAATTATGTGTGATGGTTGGTCATCACGTACTCGAGCGAACATAATAAATTTTCTCGTGTATTGTGATCAACACATGATGTTTATGAAGAGTATAGACGTGTCAAACCAGAAAAAGACAAAAGAATTTATATTTCAGTTAATGGATAACATGGTTGAAGAAGTAGGGGAGGAGAATGTTGTTCAGGTATATTTCATTTAACTGTCTTTACAATTCATTAGAAATTGCTAAATTGATATTTTGATAACATAATAAATGTGTATTTCGCTCCTGATTTCTAATAGGTTGTCAGTGATAATGAATCTTCCTATAAATCAGCTGGAAAATTATTGATGGAGAAGAGGAAGCATTTGTATTGGACTCCATGTGCTGCCCATACCATTGACTTGATTTTGGAGGACATTGCAAAAGTGGACAAGGTTGCAGATAGACTTGTGCTAGGGAAGAAGATAACCTCATTCATCTACAATAGTGCAAGGTTGGTTAATTTAATGAAAGCAAAGTTCACTGAGGGCTGAGAGTTGTTGAGACCTGGGATTACAAGATTTTGTACAGAGTACATAGCTATGGAGTCTCTTTATCGGTATCGAAAGAATTTGAAGCAGTTATTTGTATCTGATGAATGGCATGAAGTTGAGAAATCTGTGTGCCCAACAAAGGCGAAAAGGGCTGAGACAAAGGAAGTTGTTGACATTGTCTTACAGAAGGACAGTTGGAAGAAGATTAAATTTGCAGTTCAAGTCATAAAGCCATTAGCAAAAGTTTTGAAATTAGTGGATCAGGACAAGAAGCCAACCATGCCCATCTTATACGAAGCGATCGATAGAGCCAAATTGGCATTGCAAAATTCAGTGAAACATTATAAAACTTTTTGGAAGATCATTGATAACAGATGGAACAATCAATTGCCTCAGGATATCCACGCTGCAGGTATTATTTGTTGTTAACTTTATTCCAATATTTAATAAGACATTATATTACTATAATGTCTAATAGTAATAGACTAATACTGTATTCATATGAAATATGAATTTTTTGTATACGCAGCATACTTCCTTAATTCGGCTTTTCAGTATAAATACGACATGACTGCACACCAAGAGATTAGGGAAGGCTTAATGCGCGTGATTGAGAGATTGGAGCCAGACATGAATCGAGCAGCAAAAGCCGAGAATGAGGTATTATTTGTTGTTAACATCTTATCAAAAGATTACAAATTTGCATGATGGTCACAACATTCAATTAAATAAATGTTTCTTTCTTGATTTAATAGATTAGAGATTATGAAGATGCAATCGGACGCTTTGGGGATGCCATAGTTGTCAACCAACGAGAAAGAGACCTTCCATGTAAGTGCGGGGAGTGGGGGACTCTAATGAATCCAATGAATCTTATTGTATTTACTATCACTTATATTTATAATTTATATGTGTATTTTGATATTTGTAGGTTCTTGGTGGAATAACTACGGCTCACAAGCACCCCACTTGAGATCAATTGCATTAAAAGTATTAAGTGTGGTGTGCTCTTCATCTGGATGTGAGCGTAATTGGAAGACGTTTCAAACAATCCACACTAAAGCTCGAAACCGGTTGAAGGCGAAGAAATTACATGAACTAGTGTTTGTGCACTATAATTTGAGATTGAAAGTGCGAAATCTACAGATGAGAGATCATGATGACGCATACTACAATCCAGTAGACCTGAATGTGATTTTTGAGGAGGATGATGTGCTTGATGAGTGGACAAGGGAACAAGAAGTTGCACTGTTGGATAGTGTACAAAATGATTGGATCCAGTCAGATGATGAGGGAAACAGAGATCGGCGTCGATCTGATGCCATTTCAGTTGATAGCGATGCTGAGGAGCATGAGGATGCAGCACGTACTAGACAGATAGATGACGAGCATGACTCAGGCTCTGGTACCAGTAGTGGCAGTGCTACTAGTGCAGGAGGAGGATCCACATCTCCATCTGATGATGGTAATGGAGGTGGTGGTGGTGATGGTGGTGCTAGTGAGCGTGTACCTTTGACTGTGGAGGAGGCAGATGCATATCGAGCGGCACAACACCACGTGCCATATCAACGACGCGGACGTGATTCTAGTTCACATAGTCAGAGTCAAAGGGATAAGGGGAAGTCTGTATGGCGTGATAGTGATGAGACCTTGCCACCTGACAGTTATCCTCATGATGAGTTGCAACATAGGTTCGGCAGCTTGGGCTTTGGAGATTATCCAGGGTCGACACATCATCCTCCATATGCACATGACCATCCACAGTTTTATCCGTATGGACCAGGACCGTATCCTCCATTGCAGCCGCAACCATCGTTAGACTCTAGTGGTAGTGCAGTTGGATATCATGATCATCAGGGAGGAGATTATCCATATGGATCAGGGTCACATCATCCTCATTCTAGCAGTAGTTCCGGGGTCCGAATTTCAGGATATTATGATTATACAGAGTCGGTCGAGTCTGGACATCCACAGGGAGAGGAGTTTGTGTCATTTTTTTTCCCAGAGAGTGGGTCAAATCCAGTTCATTATACATATCAACAAAAGGATGCTGATGAAAGTGGAGAAGGGGGTGGTGACTCAGCCGTAGTTGGTGGGGATGGTGATGAGGTTAGTCATAACTTTTTTTGGATATGTTGTTTAGTATGTTTACATGTTTATTCCAAGTTTCCAACATTATGTTAAATGTTGACAACTTAAAAATATAAGTCTTAGATTTTTATATGACATTTAATGATTAAATAGCTCATCAATGATTCGTTTTGTATTCTATATGTCATTTCTTAAGCCTATGTTGATAATTTTAACTCCTATTACCCATGTATAGTTTTAGATTAATTTTTAATATTTTTCTGCATTTTTTCAGATTTTTTTATTAATTTTCTCGAATTAATTGGGCAACTCGCCCTAACTCGGTATCGCCCTTGGGCGATACCGAGTCGGAGATTTAAATTCTTATCATAAGATAGCTAACCCTTGATGCAAACCAATCTTAATTGGTAACTAAGTGGTCTCATCACCAACAATTTTTGTAGTATCCTGAAAATTTCTTAAATTCTATTTTTAGATTTTTAGGTACTTTGAAAATTGCGTTATTGAATCTGAGGTTATTGAATTTTTGCAGATGATTTGGAGACTAGATATCTGAAGTTTGGTTGAAATATGATGGGTAGATTATGATCTGTTGAGATAAGTAAATTTTTTGAAATTTTCTAATATCCTATTGTCTCTTATGTTGATGTACCATAGGACAACGTTAAGATGGATCATGTGGTCATATTGGGTTAAACAAATATCTCATATGTTGCAAAATGGATTGGTTGGAGACTTTTGCTAGGAGATTCTTCTTTGGCTGAACACACAAAGAGAGGAGAGCCACACCCTAGGTTCTTCCAGTTTTGGATTTCCCCCTTTTGTAGTTGCAAACTATCAAGGAATCGTTCTTCATGTTAGAGTTTAATTGATCAACATTGCTAAATTGGCTGTCAAGGAAGAGATAATACTAGAATTTTTGCGTGGAAAGGATAGGTAACAACCATTCTCAAAAACCTGCATGCTTTGAGTTCAAATCGCAAACATTTTAAGTTGATGGATTCTTCATGTTTCAAAGTTTTGATATGTGATTTTTTTTTTTTTCACTATGTTGATATTTGGTTCATTTCTGTTGGATTAATGAAGGATATTTCACCTTAATTAATGGCTTTATGTTGGTCTTTTATCTAAATTTGATAGGAAATAGTTGTGGTAAAGGTTTATATACCAACAACTTAAATTCTACAAATTTTTTTGGAATTTTGATCGACCTCAGTTTTTAGTGGATTTAGTTGTATTTTGAAAGCATAGCTAAATCCTATTAATGCTTTTAAACATTCCTCACAAACTTGTATAGGTTTACTTAGCTTTAGGCAAACATCGAACATAGAAAAACGCAGAATATGTCATAATCATGTCTACGCCATGTCCTTTGACATGCCAAATAGGATTTGTGAACATATTGAAAATACATCAATATATCGAATGTGTCTTGACATATATCCCTAATATGTCGAGAGTGCTCCTACATGAAATCGAAAGACCGAAATTTCTTAGAGTTGCTTCGAAATTTATCGAGTACCCAAAAAGGTGGAAAGTCTCGAAAGAGTCGTTGACATTTCAAGATGTGCTCAACAAGTCTTCCTCGACATGCCGAAGAAGCTTCGACATGATTTCCAAAGAATAATCTGTGTCAAAATCGTGTGGCACCCTTCTTCGATATGACTCAGCAGACTGTTCGACATACAGAACAGTCTCTCCCAACATGCCGAAGGTGCCAATTTTCCAAAATGTTTTCCAAAATTTAATGACTTGTAAGTGCACAAAAGGTATTTCAAAACATAAGGTGTTTTATCGTGGTTGTCCTACATGTATCTTTTAGGAAATTATTTTTCTCCATGCATTTTGGAATGATATAGCTTGTAAATGGCTAAGATGAGATATGAATAAATTATTAACTTTATGTTTGCTAGAACTTGTTTGGTTACTAGTGGGCTTCGTTGGATATTGTACATACATTAACTAGATAGTGAATGAGGGTTAGTCTCAGCTAGGAGATCCTTTGTTTATATTTCACCATGTATCTTGGAAAGGTCCTTCCTGTAGGCTGATTTTTTACATGCCAACCCATCAGTTCTAATATGGATTTGCGCTCAACAATAACTCAATGTCTACACATGTAATCGACTAGCTTCGCACATAAGTCATACCTTGGACACAGGCATAATATTCACAAAATAACCTTATATTCATGAGTCCCATCATTTTCTTGTTATTTTATAAAATTTTCGTTCTAAATTGTTTTGCGTTATATTATTTCCAATAAATATGTTGTCTTAGATTATTGATTTTGGTTGTTACTATATAATATTCATATCTAATTTTTAATTACTTCATAAATATCATCATTTGTTTTCTATTGATTATAGTATTTCGAAATTGCATGCATGTTGTTACTAGAATTTAATCTCACAACCATTTTCAAATGTTTTGTTTTCAGATTCTTATTGGAGAGGACATTCCTAAAGGGATGTGTTATGAACCTAAATGTTAAGTACTTAACCAACGAAGTCTCCATAAGCCTTGGGGCTTTTGGAGCAACGGTTAGGCACGTAACAAATGGTATCAGAGCCAAGCACCACATCCCGGGTTCAAATCTTGGAGGGGGCGACCTATAGGCTAGATTAAAATGCCTTGGTATTATTTATGGGCATGGTGCTAAGTCATTGAATATGGATAGGAGAGTGGAGCCACCAAAAGAGAAAGAGCTACCATCGGGTTAGTGTTGATAGAGTGGGCCACCGTGGACATCTGCTTCGGAAGCGTGGTGGAATGTTATGATCCTAAATCTTAAGTGCTTAACCAACAAAGTCTCCATAAGCCTTGGGGCTTTTGGAGCAACGGTTAGGCATGTAACAGGATATGATAAAAGCGGCTTTTGAAGAGGATTTAGAGAAAGAAGATAGCAAAGAGTTAGACGATCACTATTGCCATATGTAGGACTTCTTCTAATTTGAAAGAACATTTGTTTTGAATTTCCAATTTGAGTATCGAGAGTTATTTTAGTTAACCATTTACTAGACATAATTTGAGGGGATTGAATATTTTTTTTTTTTTTTTTTTGATAGATTGAATTTGAATTTTGTAGAAAAGAAAGTTTAAAATTTTTAGGGTACTCCGATGATCTTTCTATCTTTTAGCCTTACGTTAGTGTGTTTTGATATGCAAATATCATAGCTTGATCTGGGCATTTGGATCGGGTAAAACATGGTCTAGGGTGTGATAGTTTGCACATTGGTACATCTTTTTTATACAAAGTCTACCAAATTAATTCATTTGGAACCCTATCATATGATTTTTCCAAATCATTAAAAACCATACGCAAATCTTTCTTCTTTTTTCTAAACTTTTTTATTAACTATCGAAGTAAAAATATAGCTTCTGTAGTGGACCTTCCATGCATAAATCCAACTTGTTTTTCTATCAATCTAATTATTAGCCTTAATCTATGTTCAATCACTCTTTCCCATAATTTCATAACCAGCGTACAGCCCGTGCGATGCACGAGCATCACATTTAGAATTCAACACTTGACTTTAGGAGGCTTTTTACCAAAAAGAAGACTTTATAGGTGAATTTCTCGTTTTCCATTTTTTTTTTATAATACTTGTTTGCTTCAAGGGTTTGTATTAATATAGATTATAAATATAGATAAGAAATAAGAAATAATTTATTAAATATTTGTAATATAATTATCTAATATAATATATAGTATATTTAATGGCATAGGTGTAGCGGATATTGTCAGAGAGTGGTATCGCTAGCGTTTTTCGTCCCTTGCTATGTCGGATGGTGGGTCGGAAGAAGGTATTAATTGAGGTCTTTGAGGATGCATCCTTGGGGTTAGGAGAGTGTGTGGGTTGGTCTTGGTGCTGAATGTCTTATTCAACATCGATTCCACAGTCTATATATTACCAATGTACAGTTCATTCTTAGGGCGGATATGCTAGGTTTTGATATTATGGTGGATGGGATCAGATTAGGGTGGTTTTTGAGTTGGTGTGTTCATGATGAGGGCTATGTTTATTTAGACTTGTTGTACATTCTTCTTCATTATATATATATATACTCATACTATCATTACTCATCAAAAAAAAAAATAGTATATTTAATAAAATACGAAATAATTTATAAGAAAAGTAAAAAGAAAGGCTTTTGCTTTATATATTTAAAATTTCTATTCTTTCTTCTCTTCGCAAAAGCAAATAGTTGAAGCCCTTAAAAAAGGAAAAATTTAATACATTTATTAATTGTACCAAGTAAATTAATAAATAATGTAAAGGATACCATTCTTTCAATGTATCTGTAATTTATTCTAATGTTTAGTTTGTTTTCAACTTTCACCAATAATATATCTTAACTAATGAAAAGATTCAAAAGTGGGATACAAATTTTGTAATCCGTTCTATTTGTCAACATGTTTTTTTCATAACAAAATAGAGAAGAAAGGAAGTTGGAACCAATCTTTGGTTGTTTAAAAAAATAAAAATGAAAAAAAAACAATCTTTAATTTGGTTTTTTACAAAGTAACTGCCATTGTATATTATCGATATTAAAATTAAAAGGAATTAATACATGGACATATGTTAATTAATTAAATTTTACAGATAGTTAATTTAGAATATCAATTAATTATAAATTTATAATTAAGATAATTATAAATTAATAGGAAAAAGATAATTAATTGTATATATATATGGTTCAATATGGTCTATGAAAAGATAATAGGTATTAATCCTATATTGGAGTAGATTATCGCCAGTAAAAGATTTTTATGAATGCTTTTGTTTTTAGCGAGATGCATCATTTCTTTTTTTTTTTTATATATGAATCATGAAAGATTTATTAAAACTTAGAGGGAGAGAAAAGTACAAAACCCATGAGTTATGGGAGAAAAGGAAAGAAAAGATAGAACAAAAAACAGACAAAACCAGCTAGTAGGGACACGCCTCAGGGAGTAACAAAACAATAGGAATCTGAAAACTGATATAGGCTACTCCAAAAAAGAAACTGTAGCCCAATCCCACACAATGTCAGATGATGGGACCGATCTGAACTCCTTTCTAGTACTAGCCCAAGCTGCTGCCAAAATAAAGATGTCTTCTTGAATTGTATGCCATGTCGCAGTACCTCCATCGAAAATGCACCTATTTCGGGCTCTCCAAACCAGCCATATGGTAGCACAACAAACAACTTGATACATCAGCTTTCCCTTTCTCTTGAGAAATAGGAACCACCACTGATAAGAAAAATCAAAGATTGTTTTAGGCTGAACCCAGCTCACTTCTAGCAGCCCCAGGAAGTAAGACCAAATAGCTGAAACCAGTTCACAATGTAGAAATATGTGATTCACTGACTCCTCCCCTTTGAGGCAAAGTATGCAAACATTACGCAAAATAGCAAGGCCCTTCCTTCTTCTTTGAAGATTATCAAGAGTATTAATACCATTATGAAGTGCAATCCAAAGGAAAATAAGGACTTTTTGGGTGGGGCAGGAATGTGCTATATAAGGGATGGAGAGAAAGAAAGGGGGGCCAACATTACTCCCTGAGCACAAATGGGTAAAAAAGGAGCATGTAGAAAAAAACCCACGGGATGACAAAGACCAGGAGCGTGAGTCCGACACAGTTGAATCCAAGGAGATATGATTCAATTAATCTAATAGGGAACCTAGCTCCTCCATTTCTAAAGGACTTAGCTCACGACGGAATTGCAGATTCCAAGACAAACCAGTAGAATCACTAGAGAATATCCAAAACAAGAGGGTGGCACAACGAACGAGCACGAAACAGTCTAGGATAGGTAATGAAGAGGCTTGACGAGCCCCACCAGCAATCCTCCCAAAACTCAAAGAGGAGCCAGAGTGAAGAATATGCTTGACCAAAGGATAAAATTGAGGCGCAAGAGCGGAAATCTCTCTCCAAGGACTACCACAACAGATGCTAACCTTCGAATTGATATCACGACCATTTCTATGGGTACCATATTTGCTTATAATGATTTTACACCACAGCTTTCCTTTTTCCCCTCCAAATCTCCAAAGCCACTTTGCCAAAAGGGCAGAGTTTCTAAGATATAGATTACCCAAGCCTAAACCCCCCTGATGTTTGAGTAGGCAAACTTTACTCCATCTAAGTGATCCTTTTTTGATTCCTTTCCCTCCCAAAGAAAATCCCTTTGCAGTTTCTCAAGCACACTCATCACTTTTTTGGGGCTCAGAAAAGAGACAGATAGTACATGAGCAGATTCATAAGGGCTACCTTGATAAGAGTTACCCTTCCCCCTAAAGAAATGTAATTCCTTTTCCAAATGGCTAATCTCTTTTTCGTTTTCTCCACAATAGGATCCCAAAAACTAACCACATTCGGCCTAGCTCCAAGAGGAAGGCCAAGATAGGTAATCGATCATTCTTGTGACTAACAACCCAACATAGAAGAGCATTCTAAAAGGGTATCTGAATCTACCAAGATTCCTAACATTTTGCTCTTTACCATGTTCACTTTAAGGCCAAACAGGAACTCAAAACAATGTGACAAACACTTAGTCCAAAACGCCTGTTTTTGAGAGGGCTCTAGAAACACTATGGTATCATTTGCGAATTGCAAATGGGAAATAGGTACTTTCAAAACTCCAACTTTTAAACCACTAATAAGCCCAACACTTTCTCCCAAAGAGAACAATCAACTAAGGACATCACTAACCAAGATGAATAACAGGGATAACGGATCCCCTTGTCTTAGTCTACGAGATGCTGGAAAGAACCCCTCCACTGACTCATTAATTATGAAGGAGAAGGATACATTCTGAAGACACCTCCTTATCCATTTGCACCATTTATCTCCAAACCATTTCCATCTAAGCACCGAGTCCAAAAAACCCCACTCCACCTGATCATAGGCCTTCTCCAGATCTAATTTGCAACATATACCTGACCTAAACACTCCTCAATGCACTCATTTGCCACTAGGACGCTATCTAAAATTGATTACCCTTGGCAAATGTACTTTGATTTTCTGAAATTAGCAAACCCACCACCTCTTTCAATCTCAAGGACAAAATCTTTGCAATGATTTTGTATAAGCTAGTTGTCAAACTAATTGGACGAAAATCCTTGACATCAACAACACTGTGGCACTTAGGGATAAGGCAAAGGAATGAAGCGTTTGTCACCTTATTGATGATACCAAATTCATGGAATTCCTTAAGCACTTTTACAAGGTCCACACTTACGACATCCCAACACTCCTGAAAAAAGGCTATGGTAAAACCATCTGACCCAGACGCTTTATCTTTCCCTAACTCTATACCGCCTTTTTTACTTCCTCCGCATCAAAACCTCTTTCCATCCAACATCTTTTTTCCTCATTCAATTTAGGACATTCCAAATGATCCAAGTTAAAAATGAACATTTCATTAGAGGAAAACAAGGTTGAATAGAATGACTTAAACCCCTCTACAATCTGATTTTGATTTTCCACTAATCTTCCATCCACCCTCACTTGGTTTAATGCATTTTTCTTTCTATTTCCATTCGCTATTCGATGAAAGAACTTAGTATTCTCGTCACCCTCTTTAAGCCATTGGATTCGAGATTTTTGTCTTCAATTAATTTCCTCCAATCTAATTGTCTCCTCCAACTTCCTTTTAAGATCCTACAATTCAACTCATCACACCTCAAATTTCTAACTTCCTCCTCTCTATCTAACTTATCAATCGATTCCATTAGCATTTTCTTCTTTTTAGTGACACAATCAAAGACATCCTGATTCCATATCTTTATTTCATGCCTCAAAAACCTGAGTTTGCTCATAAAACTGAAGCCTTCCCGATCCCTCTCTTCTGTGGGAAGCCTTCGACCACCATTTCATAACTAACTCTTTAAAAGACTTATCTTCCAACCACATATTTGCAAATCTAAAGGGGGGATTACCTTTCCAAGAAGAAGGAGAAGTAGACAGCACTACAGGGATATGGTCCGAAACTGTCTTGAAAATGTGGAAAACTTAGCATGTGGAAACTAATCCTCCCAATCTGTAGAAACTAAAGCCCTATCCAACCGACTACCAATTGACCTTTCTTGCATATTAGACCAAGTATATTTGGCTCCCAACAGATATAAGTCTACTAGCTCATGTCTATTCATGAAGCCAAGGAACTCTCTCATACTTCTAGAGACCCTATTACAAACTTTCTTCTCCTTTACTTCTTTTATGACATTAAAATCCCCCATGATACACCAAGGAAGCCTCCAATGGTTCCTCGCCATATCCAACTCCTTCCAGAAATTACCTCGATTGAAAACTCTTGGAAGACCATACACACCTGAAAGCAGCCATTCGAACCTAGACTCGACACACCTAAAGAGAATGGATAATGAAAACTGTCCAATTTTGCTATCGACCAACTCGACAACTCCAAATCCCAAACAATGATGAGACCTCCTGAACTGCCAAGAGGGGTTAAATAACCATCCCCTTTTGTCACTTTCCCAAAGGCAAGTAATCAATCTTTTTGAAAAGGATTCCTTCTTTGTTTCCTGAACGATGAGAATGGTTGGAGCAACCACTCTACGAGCCTCCCTAACCGCCCTTTTTCTCTCAAGGCCCCCCAAACCTCTAACATTCCAACTTAAGATCTTAATCATGGAATAACAAAATCAGCACCCCTCCCTCCAGCTCTCCGACCATTGGATTTGTACTGGATTGAGCATTCTTGCTTTTTTAGTTCCCTGAACAGATTCGTACTTCCCTTGTTCTGACCTTCCTTCTTCCTTCTAAACCTATCCACTGCCTCTCTAACCGACACTAACCGGCCGGTTTTTTCCCTAACCTCCAGCTGAAACATCGACAGTATCTATTCCATTCCCTCCCACTCAGAGTTTTCACCCTCACTTCCCAATCTCAAATCAGGTCTAGCACTCCCACTTGCACCAGGGCCACTAGGCAAGTGCACGGTATCTTCTAAACCTTGACCAATCTCAGCACAAGAAGTACTAGGAGATCTAGGTATGGGAACTAAGGACTCTGTGGTATTCATAACACAAGCATCAGCACAATGTAAATTTGGACAAGAAACAATTCGACGAAAAGCACTTTGGGGCATACCTAGATATTGCAATGAATCTGACAAGGAAAAAGGAAGAGGTGCATGGTCATAAAGGGGACTAGATTCAATCATGCCTTCTTGCCTCCCAATACTCCTGATAATCTGGAAATTAGTTGGAAAATGACCAGCAACCGTGCCCTCTGTTGATACTGCTCTCGATTTAGGATAGTTGTCGAAATTTAAGGAACCAATCACTTCGCGTCCTTCCTCGGATATGGAGTCGTCTGAAATCGCGACTTGAAGACCCTCATCTGTCAACAGCTAGTGAGACCCAACCAATGCAAGATCGTCATCTTCGTATGAGGAGAAAATCCTACAAAGACCATCCATTTCATTCTCCCAACTTGACGCATCTCCTTGAATCGAAGAACAAAAGTCTTCGTCGACAGATTTTTGACATACGTGAATCGGAAAGTCTCCATCCTCTATAGTTTCTCCAGATGCCATTATTGAAGAAATCAATGATTCCACTGGGTCTTCCCCTTGACCAACGGCGTTAGATTGTAACAACTCAAGGGAAACATGGGCTGTCACAAGACTAGAAGAGACATCTGAATGGAGAAGAAGACGTTGAAGCCCTTGTGAAATCAACTCCCGCAACACTTGTACTTGTTTCTCCGGCATCTTTGGGGGAGAAAAACTATTTGGGGTAGAGACGAAGTCTTTCGCATTTGAACCTGATGGAGACTTGAGCTTCAACTCAGTTTCTAGCGGTTGCCCCTGCATCATTTCTTGGAAACATGATTGAAAGAAGGTAGTTTTCATTATGACAATTTCAAATAATAATGCAAGCTGCAAATCAACAAAGGTTTAAAACACCAGTACTATCGGTGATCACTACGGATAAGGGTTGGGAAATAAAAGTTCAACAAAACATTTTCAAAATGTCTAATAACGGCAAAAACAGAGAAGGAGAGAAGGACTCCGCTACTTCATCCTTATCAAAGCTCTAAATAATCTGACAATAGATTCGAAGCAGATGTTGCATCTATTTACTACACTACTGCTCACTTCTTCTCTCAGTCTCTTGAACTCTAATATCACAATGACCTGCAATAAAAAAAGCTAATTTCCCAAACAGCATCGGAACATTGTGGGTTTGATTGGAGGTGCCTGCAATATCAGGAAAACAAGCTATTGGTCTTCGTTTTCTCCTTGCCTCTCTCTCTCATTCACCTTCTTGATCATCTTATCTCATTCAAAATAGACGTCAATAGTCGCCGACACAGCCACGAGTGGTTCTGGTGACACGCTACTCATCCAAGAACCTATGGCACATTGAGTAACAGAGCTTCTATGAATGAGATCCTGATATCATCAACAATGTAAGATGAAGAACTTGAATGGGATGCCTTCACCTTCCGTGCAAGAGGAGTTTGAGGAGAAGAGTTATAAGAAAGTGATGAGAGGAAGAGGAGTAACGGATAGGAGGAGATAGACAGGAGAGAGAGAGAGAGCTGAATCTGGAAAAAAAATTATCAGCTACTTCATCTACCTCTAATTCTTTGGGAGAAGAAGAAGATAATTGACAAGATTTCCAACGCGTCGGAATCATCAGGGAGACACTATAGATTCAAAAAATTCTGATGTGGAAATTTGTTAAGAAGAGAAAATTCAAAAATTTCTCCACATGCCACAAAACTCCAAGACCCCGTTTCCCTTAATATGGGAAATTGGTTTTCGTGATACTTTTTAAAAACAATCCAAATTAAGTCACCTAAATCACAAAAATTGGAAATCAGTGATACTTTTTTAAAATAATTGAGAATGAGTGTCTTTTTATTTTTTTAAAAAGGTTTCTTCCAAAAATACCTTCAAATGACTTATAAATCAATTTCTTTGTCAACATCTTTTAATGAGGTGAAGACTTTTGAGAGCACTTTTGAAAGAAATCTTTTATGAATAGTAAAATGACACTCATTCTCAATTATTTTAAGAAAGTATCATTGATTTCCAATTTTAGAGAATTAGATGACTAAATCTAGATGTTTTTCAAAGTATCACTCAAATCAATTTCGCCGTTAATACATGGTATAGATAATATGCGCACATGTTGAGTTGCATATGTGCACATGATCCCAGGTCTCAAAACCATTGCTCGATTAGACTTAAATCCGTGGCCATGTGTGACATGGCATGAGCCGTCATGCCTGAAAACCTAGGGTTTTTAAAATCAAACCAGAAACATTGCCAAAGAAAAGTCAAAAGGCATCAGCAGAAGATCCCCAATGTCGGAAAGAAGACATCTCGTCTCTGGTGATCCCCAATGTTAGAAAGAAGACATCTTGTCTCTCGGAGAAGGTGTAACATCCCATTTTCAGCCTTGAATGGTTTAGCATGTGTTTTGTATGCTTTATGTGATTTATTGCTAATTTTATATGAATTCAGGTAATTGTTATTAATTATTGCAGTAATTGGCTATTTTATTGTGTAATTATTTTAGCCAATAGTTGTGTTAAAAGATTTAATAACATGGTTTTGGATGCAAGAAATATAGTATTATATTTATAAAATGATCTTAAATTTTTGGTGAATTTTCCAGAATTTAAAGCATATTTTCTGCCTTTTAATTGTGTATATTATGAATTATTTATGCTTAAATATATTGTGCTAAATTCTGATGGATTGGTGTATTTCCTTTTGGTATTGCTGTGGTGTGTGTAATGCCCCGAAAATTTTCAAAATTTTAAATTAAATAATAATCAGTATTTTTATTGTGGATTTTATTGATGGATTATAATTATTTACATAGGTGATCACATTGATGAAAGAGATCAGGAGTTTGATGGAAATCTAACAGTTGGATCATGAGATATTGAAGTAAGCATTAATTTAAGGTTATCTTTTATTCTAATTCGTTAGGTTATGATGGAAGTGAGATACACAGGATCAGGAGAGATTAAAATAGGGTTTTAATACTTCAGAGAATACGACTAATCGTATTGCGTATAGTTTTGTATTCTCTAGCAACTGAAGGAAACGAGAGACCGAGAGAGAAGAGAAGAAGGAGACGGAGGAGTTGTTGATCTCGAAGCATTCTGCATCCCAAGAGTTCTGTGTTGCTATGGAGAGAGAGATCAACATCTACACTAAGAGGAAAGAGAAGGAAGAAGGAAACTTGATCGAACAGAGGTAGGTAGCACACCCGTTTAGTCGATACCGAGTTTTATTGAGATTTGATCTTTCTACATGATCTGGAAGTATGATATATATGTTTTGAAGATATTAGAGTTGATTTGTATACGTAGATTGTTGTTTGATGCATAAAAACTAGTTTTTGAAAGTTGGATTAGTCTCTGTTTGTCGAGTGCCTGGCACGATCGCTTGAGCGATCTGGTCGAGCGTCTCACCTATGTATTTTTTTTTTTTTAAAGTTTAGAACTTAGGTCGCCCAACCGATCGCCTAAGCGATGGGGCTAAGCAACAGTTGAAAAGTGTTTATTTTTATTTTGGTCGCCTAAGTGATCGCCTAGGCGCCGACCTTGAGCACCCATTATTTTTAAATCTTGTTTTAAATATCACGGTCGCCCAACTAGGTCGCCTGAGCGACAGGGTCGAGCGACCTAAACAGAAACCTGATTTTTCATATTTTGAAGAGTTATTCAATTCCAAAATAATCTTAAATGAATTTAAAATACCTGAACCGACAAATATTGAGTGTTTATAACTGTTTTCAATGATTTTGTGTATTTAAACAAATTGATGAGTGATTTAGGGTTGTTTGCAAAAAGAGTTGTCTTACTTTGAAAATAAAAGGATTTTGGGTTATTTCACTATCTGATTTGACTTGATTGGGAAAAGTTATTACTCAGCAAAATATATTTTAAAGTATCTTAGTTTCTGAACTTTAAAAAAATCTTTACATCTAAACTATTTTGTAAAATTATATTTGGAAAGAGTTTAATATTCGGAAAACCCTATATGCCACTAGGCACTATTACTAACTATATTGTTTGGAGTTGGTTGTTATTGTTGGTGTCTAGTAGGCATAGCTGCATGTAGATCCATAGGGTTAAGCTTGAGAGTGATAAGGTTTTTCTTTGGTTGGGTACTCCTAGTTTGCGCTCGCGCTTCCTTTGAAAGTTGGTTTGCTTTGGAGAGTCTGCATGTATGTGTGGATAAGCAGTCATCCCTATGTATTGATTAAGGTGCTGCATGCTGGATGGTACGTGCTGAACTTCGTAAGTTTCGTGCGCAATAAGTCGATGACTACGCCTTTTATCTCAGTTGTTATACGGGTTTGAGGGTCTTAATAGCTTCGCTCATAAGTCGCATGGTGGCATAGTGAATGGAGAGTTTTTTTTCAAATGCCTGCTTGTCTTCATGAGTCCTACAATGATGTATGATGGTTTATGATGCACTAGTTGTGATCTTGCTTATTACACTCTTATGTTGGAATTTATGTTGATTGAAAAGATTATACTTGATAAACTGTTTTGATTTGATTAATGCTTTATTTATTGAGATTGTTTCCTGTTTATTCGTTTAATTTATCGAGCATGAAAGAATGACTATTTTTAAGTATAACTGTTTATTCATGCATGTTGTTACCTACTAGAGTATTCGTATCTCATTCCTATTTTGTTTTGTTTTCAGTTGATACGCAAGAGAGGGACTTGGGGTTTGATACTCAGGCGAGATTGCAGATTTTCTTCCAGAGGATTATTATTATCCTGAGTAGATATATTTTTTAGGTTGATACAGATGTTAGATACATTAGATTTATTATTGTTTATTTTATGGATTTTATGATTATGAGAGTGAAAGTGATAGAACCTATTTACCAGACTTGATTTATTTTTGATGAGATGGTTTAGATGACTTTTATGCACACTTATTATTGAGTTTTTATAGACGATAAACTTCCGCACTCTGATATTAATTGTTTAATGAATGATATTATTGATCTGGTAATTTGATATTTTGGGCCCAGTAGCACTTCGGATTCGAGTTGGGTGCTTGTTTTGCATTGACCCGGGTTCAGGCATTACAATGTGTTGTAGCAGCTCCTAGTGGGCTAGGTGCTTTGTTTTTATTGGACCAAAGCGGATGGTGTAGTAAGGTTTAGGTGCTAGTGAAGCATTGCATGGTATTTGTGGTTGGCTTGATGTGGGTGTGACACCTAGCAAGCTAAGCCACCTCATGCTTGAGGTGGTAGCGGGTGGAGTAGCTGCAAGGCCAGCTCATGCTTGCATGAGCTCAAGCCTTGCCAAGTCTTGGTGAGATGGCATGTCTTGTTGAGGTTGCTGCCAAGTGCATTGTGAGGTGTCCTTAGCTGAGCTAATGCACGTTAACTTAATTAATGCTGTTCCTAATTAGGATTATTTAATCCTATAAGTACTTTATCATAATTAGAATCTTGTTTTATTCTTAAAACTTGCAGAGAATTTTCAGAATTTATATTATCTTCTGTTGGTATTACTTCCTTCTCTTTTCCTCTCTTTTGATCAAGTAGAATTATGGAGGTGTCTTGTGCATCAGATTTGAGTGTTCAATAGCTTTAAGAGGTAATTTTATCACCCTATTTTAGTTTTTAATCATGAATATTGTATGTAAATATTAAGTATAGGGAATTAGTTCTTTGCAGCATGTTTTAGTGAAATTTCTCTAATTTCTATTCTCCTTAATGATGATTAAAAGCTTGAATCATGATTGTTGCCGCAGGTTTAAGTTTCTGAGAATAATATACCATGTTTTCAGACTACTTCTTCATCTTTATATTGGTTTTTACAGGATGTAATTTGGGCTTTATATTTCTGTAAATCTCAGAATTTTAAGGCACTTAAATCTTTGCTTCTTCCTTAAGTTCTATGTGTTTTCTTATACTATATTTGACATATAATTTTCTGTGTAAATGAATTTAAAGTATAATGATTCAGAATTTTTGTAGAAAATCAATGAAGCATACATGTAAGCTCATCATTATATCTTGTCTCTGTTGTAGTAAAAGAAATTAGCTATTAGTATAGCTATCTATATTAAATCTGGACTTCATACATATATATTGTTCTAATACAATTTAATTAGGACATGACTAAATATTTGAAGTTATAAAATGAATTTCTGTTATGAATTCTTGTTTAAAGTATCTATATGTATCAAAATTGTGAATATTATTGTCTTGTTTAAGAAAACTTATAAATTAGAGATTTCTGGAATATATCAGATGTGTTCATATTACTGTGTTTTAAAGTTATTCTAAAATTTCAGATGGGTCATATAGTTAAAACAAACTTAGGAAAAGTATAGTTAAAATTGAGTAAACTTTTGGTTTTGGAAAACTAACTTACTACCTGAATTTTAAGTGTTGTATTTCAATAATTTAAAAAGAATATAAGCTAATTGAAACACTTTAAGTACTGGAAATTTCTGAAACTTTCTCAAATCATTAACTACTACTCTAAAACATATATGGATGGTTTTAAACCCTGTTTTACTGTTATATATGTAGTTGATAATTAAAACCTTGTGAATTATCCTTCTCATTTATAGTGATTTAACTTGTATTCCACTAACATGGTTTTTAAAAGTTCATATCAGTATACTTCGTATTATTTTACAAAAATTACAAGCATATTGATGAGTAGGACACACTTGGGGATATTTCAGATTTTGTTTTGTGAATCTATCACCGCTGTAATAATTCATGTTTATCCTGAGATAAATTGGATTTATCAAGATTGGATTAACGGTCAAGCGGTTAGTAAGTGACAAATGAATTTCACTATTTGATCTTCTATATAAGATCCTATTGATTTTTTGTGTACATTAGTTTGTGTGGATGCTTAAATAAGATAATTAAAAAACTTTGAGATGTGAGGGCTAGTCAGCATGGGAGTGAGGGATTTGTGCTAATTGTAGCACGTGACAGTTGTGGTTAGCTCTGCCCGTTTGCGTTGAGAGTGCTCCGCTTGGTATGACTGTGACAGTGGATATGTGATATTTGAGCGATTATTTGGCATTTCCCGGTAGAAGGAGACCTTGCACGAAATTGTGTGTGTGCGTGAATGATTCACTGAGACCTATATGAGATGCTCTATTTATATGTGGACAGAGGGGCTTCGCATCCAAGCCTAAATAGTATATTCGTAGCTTAGCAGATGTCTATAGTTCCGGTGGCAATATTTTTAAGCTATGTAAAATTTACTCATGAAAATGATCCATTTGCTATCCCTAATTTGTTTTATGTTAAGAATTGGTTTATGTCTTCCATTGATGGTTTCTTTCTTTCCTCTTTTTCAATATATGTTGAATGAATTGAATGGTTCTTAACAGGTTCTTAACAGAAGTTGAATTCTCCAAGTGAAGGGGAAACAAAGTAAGGCAAAATAAATATATAAAAAATAAAACTTTACGTGTATTATATTTTTTACGTGAGAGCTTGTCACTCACTTGCACATGATAATTTGAGATGTAGCATGTTTTGATATATATATATATATTGCATCCTTTATTTAAATTGTCATGTGATAAATTTACTGGGATTATGTCTCATTTTATTGTATATGTATAGATTTGCAGACCCTATGACTGAGCATGTGCATGATTCAAATCCTGTGGATGGTGTTGAGGCATGGTTTGACCCCCGAATGGGAAACCATAAACATTTAGATACTTTATCTCCTTAGATGTTATATCTAACATCTTTTGTATCTATATTTTGACTCCCGGCTTGTGGGAGGTTCTTTTGGAATCAATAGATTGTATATATGTTTATATTAGATAGTCTTATCTCAGATATGAAACTGTTTATAGTAGATAGTCTTCTGCTTATTGTTATAATTATGATATATCTTTTGGAAAGACTATCTGTGATATTTGTGCTTTTAGTTTAGTGGATCTGGATTATGTGAGTATTTGTGTTAATCCAGGTTTACTAGACACGCGGCATACCTATTATAGCGTTCTATGGTTGTAGGCCATATAATACTATAATAGAAATGGTTTATGACACAGTTGGTATCAGAGAAGTTGTCTGTAGCAAGCATAGCAACTTATGTCCTTATCTATTGTATTACCATGAGAAGTGGTAGTACAGTGTGAATAGATTGATTATTTGTATTCCTCAAGTGTTTGTAGTCTATGTAAGAGTTAAAGCCTAGGCATTGTTTTGTCTCAAAACTAATCATGTTCTGCTTATTTCAGAAGATGTCGAAAGCATACGTTAGACAGTATCGTTATTCTTCTGCTGCGGATGGAAAAGTTGGTGATGATGGTGGTACTCTCCAGAGGCCTCAGAGGAATGATGATATTATTCGGAGCCTTGGGACTATGTTGGGTGTTATTCAGAAGATAGACAACAGCTATTCAATGCCAAATTCAGGCTGGAGCTAGTTCTAGTCATGCTGGTGCTGCTGATGGAGCTGGAGTTGCTAGTGGAGCAGCTAGAGATGCTAGAGCTAGAGCTGGTGTTGGAGTCAATGTCTGAGAGGAGTATGAAAGTTTCAAGAAGTTCCATCCCCCTGCATTTCATGGTCTTCAGATCCATGTGTTGTTGAGTCCTGGATTATGGAGCTTGAGAAGATATTTCGGGTGATGCAGTGTTCTGAGCAGAGAAGACCCAAGTTGGCGATATTTATGTTCCGAGGTGATGCGGAGCATTGGTGGTCTATTGAGAGGAGTTCGCTTGCGGGTGAGCAGTTGACCTGGAGGAGGTTTGTGGAGCTTCTTTATGAGCGGTATTTTCTTGCTGAGGCTTGAGAGCAAAAGGAGCTGGAGTTCATTGAGCTTGTTCAGGGGAGTTCTTCTGTGGCTGAGTATGAGTCCAGGTTTGCTCAGTTGTCGCAGTTTGCACCCCATTTGGTGGATATCGATAGCCGCAAGGTTAAGAAGTTTGAGCAGAGCTGCGACCGGTAATAAGGAATAGAGTTGCCACCTTTCAGCTTTAGACGTATGTTGACGTTGTCAACAAAGCATACGTCGTGGAGCAAGAGATGACAGCCTATCCAGTAGTCCAAGATGATCAGAGCAAAGGAGCAGAGCGAGGCATTCTTAGAAACGGTAGTCTTCTGGTGGGCAATTTCGTCAAAGAGCATTCCATAGTGATTTTTGACCGAGAGCTCATCCTTGTTAGCAGTCCAGGTAGCAGCGAAGTGCTCCAAGCAGTGAGGTTAGAGGTGGAGGATTGAGCCGAGGTCCCTTGGTATGTTATAGATGTGGCCATGAAGGTCATATGGCTAGAGCTTTCCGAGTACCTTCGCAGCAGAGTCAGCAACAGTTGAGTGCAGTTGTTTCCCCTTATTCTCAGCAACGAAGTCAGGGGCCTGTTATTAGTGGTCAGCAGAGGAACGTTTAAAGTATCAACCAATACCGAGTAGTATCGGCTGAGTTAACTCAATATCGGCTCTAGGCGAGTCGATACCGAGGTTCGATACTAGAGGTTCAAGAAGAACCTCTTGTATCGCCAAGAACGAGACGTCTCGAACTCGGTATCGCGAAATGTTATGGTGTTCCCGAGTTGATTTCTCCCTACTGAAAGGAAGTTCTGCAAAACCCTCTCACCCCCACCCTATTTTGGCCCATTCTACCATCCTACAACAATCAAAACACGAATCTAGCCTCCATTGTTGCAGATTTGAGATTCCAGAGAATAGTTAACAGTTTTTTGGAAAGTTGCTAGAAAGGTGATTTCTTCCTTTATGATTCATTTTAACTCTTTGTCTTTGTCTTAAAATCTTCCTATAACATAGTAGAGACTATTAGATTTGAAGTTTTTGCAAAAAACACTTGTGTTAATGAGTAATTTGTCTTTGAGAATTGGGGCTTTTTACCATCCGAAAATTTTAAATAATGTCTTGTTTTTTTATTTTATTTCCTCCCCATGTATTCACTTGATTGACACATGAATCACTTCATAGTAGGTTGTATGTCCTTGCATTAATTTTCCAAAAATAAAATTATTTTATTTATTGTATTCTTTGATTTAATAACAAGAAATTATACTTATATTTAAGTTATTTGTGTAATTATATTCTTGATTTGTTACAAATAACTATACTTTGTTTCTTAAGTATATATTTATATTTTTTAGCTATTTCAAAAAACTATACTTTGTTTGTTAAAGTATATTCTATACTTTATATTTAAGTTAATTGTATATTTATTGTATTATTTCATTTAATATCTATAAATTAGTTGTCAAGGACTTTAATAAAATAATTTCATGGTTTAAATTTGGTTTTTGTTTAATACACGTTTGTAATGTAGTATGATTGATTTTATATTGTAATCTGTTTCATTTTTAATACGTTTAATCATGCCACGTGAACTTGATGTTGGGTGGCAGCATTGCTCCATTGTTGGAAGTAATGCCAAACATATCATGTGCAATTACTGTAGACGGGATTTGTGAGGAGGTGTGACTAAGCTTAAGGAGCACCTAGCACATAAGAAGGGTGATGTAGCTGGATGTACAAAAGTTTCAAGTGAGATAATGCAGGCCATGCAAGAACATTTGAGGACTGGAAAAAATGCGAAGAAGCAGACATTGAGGGATAAAGAACATTTATTAGATACATTAAACAAGGAAGCAATATTCGGCCATGGGTCTGGGACTGGAAGTGGTGACAGTGATGATGACATGGAGCAGTGGAAAGGAAAGCAGATAGAGTTTGCTTGACATCAGAGTATGAAGACTATGCGGCTGGATGACTTGAGGCGCCATTCTGTATCAATAAGCCCTTCTCACTTTGATGTAGGGGGATCATTTGGGCATAAGAGAGCAGGAGTTGAGTTCAATCGTGCACGTAACATGAGGGAAGGAGGGGGAGGCTCCCAGTCCCATAGAAAGAGAGTACCATGCCATCTATGCCTGCACGTAGAGGGGATCATTTGAGGAGCATGGATCCTTATATGTATCCATCACATGATTCGAAGCCAAAAAAGATGGACATATTTAGCACTAAATGTATTCACGGGGTTGGGAGAGCATGTACGAAGTCTTTTTGCATATAATGACAGCCCTTTCAACGCCGCCAACACTCCATATTTCCAGAGTATGCTCGATGTGATTACACAGGCAAGGCCTGGTGTTATGGGGCCGACACCAACACAAATGAGTGGAAAGTACCTAAGAGAGGAGGTTGATGAAATCAAAGGATATATACATGAACAAAGAAGAAGTGGTAGACATGGGGAGTGACGATTATGTGTGATGGTTGGTCATCACGTACTTAAGCGAACATAATCAATTTCCTCGTGCATTGTGGTCGGCACATGATGTTTATGAAGAGTGTAGACGTGTCAAACCAAAGTAAGACAAAGTAATTTATATTTCAATTAATGGATGACATGGTGGAAGAGGTAGGGGAGGAGAACGTTGTTTAGGTATGTAATTGTGTATTTAGTATTTACTTTTTATCATTTCATTACAAATTGCTAAGTTGATATTTTGATTACATAATAATTGTGCATCTTCTATCCTGATTCCTAATAGGTCATCAGTGATAATGAAGCATCCTATAAAGTAGCTAGACAATTGTTGATGGAGAAGAAGAAGCATTTGTATTGGACTCCATGCACTACCCGCACTATTGACTTGATGTTGGAGGACATTTCAAAAGTGGACAAGGTTAAGGAAGGACTTGTGCTAGGGAAGAAGATAACCTCCATCTATAATAGTGCAAGGTTTACTCAGGGCCGAAAGTTGTTGAGACCTGGCATTATGAGATTTTATACGGAGTTCATAGCTATGGAGTCCCTTTATCGATATCAAGCTCCTTTAAAGCAGTTATTTGTATCAGATAAATGGCATAAAGTTGAGAATTCAGTGTACCCAACAAAAACAAAAAAGGTTGAGGCAAGGGAAGTTGTAGAGCTTATCCTAAATAGAGACACTTAGAAGAAGATTGAATTTGTGGTTCAAGTCATGGAGCCACTAGCAAAGGTTTTGAAACTAGTGGATCAGGACAAGAAGCCAACCATGCCCATCTTATATTGTTGATGGTCAACAATATCTTCTACTTGTGTCTACAAATAAGGGTGGCCATCAAAGGTATCTTATCAAATGGAAGCAACGTCCACTTAATTTCTAATTGTACTTGGATTAAAAATGATGAATTTCAGCATCTTAACCCAGAACTATATGAAAAATTCCACACTTTTAACTTGCCGGGGTCGAGTTTTTTCAAACCGGGGAGAGTTGATGTAGACAAGTGACAGCACTCTTATAAAGTTTATAAAAGGCATTGAATAGAAGATTCTAAGGCTCAAACCCTAATTTATCATATGTTAGATGATGTGGGGCCTACTTGGGAGCTTGCTTAATTCATATATTGAGTTTAGTTGGGTTTTATTCTTATGTTTTGGCTTATTAATGGTGTTGGTTTTAATTATGGGGTTTCTTTAGTCAATTAGCTTGGGCTTATTAGTTTAAAAGCCCAAAGGGTCCAAGTCATTAGGATTGGGCATTTATATGCCTATAAAAATGGTTTTGATGGTTCTTCTAGGGGATTTTTGGCAAAACAATAATGTTTTCAGCAACTTCTACTTCATAATTGTGTGATGCAATCATATCCGAGGTGTGATGCTAAGGAATCCCTTCCTTATTAGTAAGTCTTGATTCTTGAATACTGTTCACGCGAGTTGCTGTTCACGACACTATTCATGCAAGTTACTGTTCACAGGGTACTATTCACACATGTATTATTCAAGTGATATTATTCATAAATATTGTTCAAGGAGTGTTTGTTCCACATCAACAATGATATTTGATTTTTTCCATGAGGGAGTAACTTTACCATGAGGGAATTATGATTATGAATCAAGGTTCGCCATTTCAGCGAAATGTCGCCGACTTGGTGGAAAAATTGCCAGACTATAAAAAAAGGTTAAAAAACCCAAAAAAAAGATACATTAACGACATATTATGCTATTCCTAGGCTTAAATGAAACCAAAATACAACTAAAAACATAAGAATAATCACGAAAATGTATATAAAAGATCATTTTCATGTTCGAAGGAAGTTTAAACAAGAATTGAAGATACAATGTTCCTTTCATGCATAAATGGAAGGTGCATGAAGCTACTAAGTTCAAAAACAAGTAAACAAGCTCATTGGGGTCATGTGAGTCATATGACTCATATCCATAAAGAATGTCGGGCTGGCTCAATGTCATCTCCATCACCATTGTCACGATCATGCCAATGTCCTGCTCGATATAGTGTGTGCTCCAAATTCTGACAATAGTGCTGCCAAGTCATGGTGTCATGGTACCAAGTCGTGTACACCCTCACATAACGCTCTTAATCCTCCGCAGTCACGTGTAGTAGAACGCCTATAGGAGGATATTGAGGATAGTAGGAGCATGTAATACACACATTGACGGGCATAGATACTACCACTGGTACACTCCCATATCTGAGGATTGTACCCTGTGTGGGGTATGGATACTGTGGGAAAATACCATAATCATATCCATGAGTATATCCTCTACCATATGGTACACTCCCATATCCATATGAACCTCACTCCTCCTGTGAGCCATAACTTTGACTATGGCTAGATCCTCTATAAGATGCAGAAGATGATAAATGTTGCCCCCCCCCCCCTCTAGGCACTCCCATTATCTGTAATAATGTGTACAACATTCTTCTTGCCAACTTCTTCGATTATTGACTTCATCAACCTAGCTATATACTTATGTTTCTTAATCTTATCACTGGCATCCACTGATCTCAAAAATACCGCCCTACCCTTGCAATATATCATGAAATTTATAATAGATAATCGGGTTGGACCAGTCCAACCGTCACACATGATAGTAACACCAAACTCCTCCCAATGTGGTCGTAAGCTATCTATGTAATCTCTTATCAATTTCTCTTCATCATCTAAATATTTCCCCATTATGTCACGGGGTGTAAGGGCAATACTCCTCTCCCAAATTCTTGTAAAACATCTATCATGTTCTTAAAGTGAGGACTAAAAGCTGCATTTGTTGGGATGTGACTGAAAATGAAGAATTTTGAAATGAACTTACCCATTTTTTTCTTCTTATACTCCCCTCGCTCCATGCATCCTTCAATATTTTTTGCCTTGCATCCTTCGATCTGTAAAATGATGGCTCCATAGGAGGATCTGGCATCCTACTACTGTGGGATCGTGTGAAAGCTCCACCTCTACTCCTTGGCATCCTAGCACTACCACCAACCCCTCTACCTCCTTCAAGTCCTCCTCCAGATGTCCCAACCCCCTAGCTAACCCAAGCCTCTCAGACTTCCTCCTCTCAAACGCTAACTGCATAGAAGCCTGCCACTGAACCTGATAAGCTGCCCAATCGTCCACCGTGACACAATCAAGTGGATATGGGGTGTCGTCATCTGAATCACTACCATCTGACAATCGTACATGAGGCTCTACCAACTTCCGCCTCACATCCTCCTCTCTCTCCCTCCTCTTTACCCTACTGGTAGAAGACCACTCAAGCTGATCCTTGATCATCTGCTTAACTTCTGGTGGTACCTTGGGGCAATTTGACACATTCTTAAAGCCAGGTGCCAAATGCTACTTCAATCTGGAAACCCCACCACCCCTGATAATCTACTGGCAATAATTACAAACTGCCTTGTTCTTGTTGCCCTCAAATGGTACGCCATGACTTCATCTATATTCCTTCGTCCTAGTCCCCGCCATATCGTCTCACCTGAAAAAACAAAACATATGTAGGCTAAAATATTTTAGAAAAATGTAAACTACTTCAATCTATCCACATAATAATGTGTATTGAGCCCCTAGTATTTTCATAATTTTTTCCTAATTTTTTTATATTTTTAACTATTTTTAATAATTATTTAATTACAAAATCATAATTAGAAGTAGTTCAAAAAATGTAAACCACATCAATCCAACAACTATTAATTGCATTGAAGCCCTAGTTTTTTTATTTAATTTTCATCAATCTTTAATAATTTTTTACTATTTTTAATAATTTTTAAATTAAAAAGCATAATTAGAAAATATGATTTCTTTAATAGAAATGTAACCAAATTCCTAATATTTTACAATATATATTTCTAACATTAATATAATTTTTATATGAAAATATTCCATTTTCATGTATTTTTTAGTATTTTACTATTTTTTAGCCAAAAAAATAAAAAATTATTAATTTTGATGATAAAAAAATTTTAACGACACCAATCGATAGATCAAGTGTCGTTATATGTTATCCTAAAATTTCATGTCATGCTACTAAGATTTGCCCCAAGTAAATGCAAAAATAAGATTTTACCTTACACACAAAGCCCAAATCATTGATTTCTTCCTCTAAAGCCTTAGGATTCACCTTAGCCATCAAGAATCATTTGATTTGAAGTATTTAGAGAAGATATTGAAGAATTAATTGAATAAAAATTAAAGAAACCCAAGAATAATGCGAGAAAAGGGGATTCTGCACTCGAAATGTCGCCCAAATCGCGACATTTCGGTGCCCGCCAGGGACAAGAAACGAAAAACCGGCGACACCCCGGCAAAATGGGAAAAAAAACAATTTTGGCGAAATTGGCGGCACACCAACGAAATGTACAAAAACAACCTAAAAAAGGAAAAAATAAAACATATTACACATGATTTTATACAATTTATATGTAAACATAAAAAGAATAAAGAAGAATAGGTCTTTAATTTATGAACAAATATAAGCACAACTATTAAATATTAACTATGAGCTCCAAATGTTGGTGGAGATCAGTGTTTTCAGCTTCAATCCATGTCAGAACTTGATTTGGAGTAAGAAAAGGGGAAGAAATTTGAGAAAAATTTTAAAAAAAAATTGAGGTTTGGGGAAGATTTTCCCCAAAATTAGGTTCTACTCGAGATTTCGCCAGCACCCCAGCGAAATTTCGTTGCGTTTCGTCGGCACCCAATGAAATCTGGGGAAGCCTATTTCGCCCCCCTGTTTCGTGCCCTAGGGGGGGCGAAACACGAAATTTTGGCGAGGTGCAGCCGAAACATCAAACACTGGTCACACGTGATTTTCACGTGCGACATTTCGCAAACTTACTAGAAAGCTTGAAAAATCATTCTGCAGGGTGGTTTTGTGTCGCCACCCTAGAAAATGGAGATCTATAGTGTAGACCTTTTCATGAATATGGTTTGGTTTTGGTTTTGCTCGTGGTTAGCAGGATTAGCTTATTATAGATCCACAGTTTAGCTAGATAGTGAAGTCTGTCTATCTTTATTAAGCTTAATCTTAGTTTCCATTTATGTGTTTCCTCCATGATGGAGAGGTAATTCCATGAGGGAATGAGGTGCAGCGATTCGTTTCCACCATGTTGCTGAGGTCACTTTTGTTGGATATGTTGTATTGTTATTTGACTAGATTAAACTTGCCAATCCTTCCATGATTGATTGGGTGCTCCCCAATAAGATGCTATCTAAAACCCTAAGTAGGCCAGCTTCGCACATAAGACGTGAGGCGGCGATTGGACTAGGTTTACTCTTTCAAAGCAGTCACATTTCACGAATCATGTGAAGTCACGCCGTATTGCTTGGATTTGGATTTTATGACACTACTTCTATTTTACTTTGTTGTTTTAATTGTTGTTGTCTTTTACTGTTTATGGATTTATGTTTATTCGGAATGGATTTGCTGAAATATGGAACCTTGTAAAAAGTATTGAAAAGTAATATGTGGACGATTTTTATTCAAGCATATTGCTACTTATTGAAATTTTTATCTCACTGCCCGTTTTTAAATGTTTTGCTTTTAGATCATCCTAGTGAGAACGTACCTAACAAGCTAAGGCTTTAGTTCAAGAAGACACAAATGATTATTTTTGTCTTCTGTAGGATTCTATTTTTAGTATATGGATTGCAGTAGGATTTGATTTCATTGCTATTACTAGGATGTTATTGATTTTATTTGAGGTTCTTTTAATGTCATAGAGAGTTATGTGAGTTAGTTGGCTTTCCTTATCCAGACATATTATTAGATGGTTATTGATTTACTTTTGATTCATGTTTCCGCACATTTTGAAGGTTACTAATAAAATTTAATTTTTAATAGCATACTTTAATGCATTAATTGATATTTGATTTTAATTGTCTGGATATTACTTGCTTTGGGCCCACAAATCTAAAACTTCGGATTTGGATTTGTTTTATTTAATAATTCCAAATCTGGAGTGCTACATCGTGTTAGACTCAAAAAAGGTAAAACTCTCAAAGTTTTAAATGAGCTTTTCTAGACCGATTCGCATGTATGATAAACTTGGCATGTTTTAGGAAACGAAGTAGACAATAAGTTAAATAAGAAAAAGATGAAAAATGGCCCCAATTTTTTCATCCAAAAACTGATATAATATCAATCAATACTCCCACATAAGTTTACTCTAATGAAAGCTCAACCTAAAATTTCAACATAGGGTTTTGGCAAAATTAATTATTCTGCTAACTAGATGTTTGATGTGTGAAAAGAAACTATATTAAGATTGATATCCTTTTTAATACCTGACATACTACAGATTTAAGTTTGACCTTATGGAAAAGAGATCAGTGTTGAAACAAAATTTAAACAACACATAGCATTAGAAACATAGACAAACATGTAACGAGCCAACCCAGAGAGGTGTTGTCTACTTTGGGCCTCAACCCACATGTTTTGTCCTTAACATTATAACATCCCGATCCCACATCAAAAACGAATGAAATCCCGGTAGGGTATATGAGTCAAGAAAGACACTTAACTTAACGAGGTGCCTTTTGAAAAAAAATCATGGTAACGCCGCAAACCCATACTTAGCAAGATATTGTCTGCTCTGGGCCCAATGGGTCCTCACGGATTCGTTCTCAAGGGATAACACAAAAAAACTTCCCAATGGTCACCCATCATAGCACTGCTCTCACCCGAGCATGCTTAACGAGAGGGTTTCAAAGGGATTTAGCCACGTGTTATGTCTTAAAAGGCCTCTTGCTAAGTAAGGGATCACAAGACTACTTATAGCACATCCCCATACCCTCCCTGAGCGATGTGAGATCCCAACCATATATGCACATCCCCGCCTGGTAGCTCGCCACTGTGGTAACTTGCCCAAGTCTCTCATCCCGCCCACATCACAGCCCGCCACTTAGACAGCTAGGATGTCACAAAACAACTATCATATCATAAGCATGGAGACCAATATTGCACAAATCATGGTCTCTAAATACTTAACATATTTCGCATGAAAAATTATATCACCAGGTGAACAAACTTCTCATGCCACCATACATGTACAAAAGTGATCACATAAGACAATAAAAATACTGCAAAAAGCTATAAATAGCCCAATAATATATTAGAGAATCTGAAATTTTTATATAATGGACAAAATTAGAGAAAAATAGCATTGAAGAAGCATAAGTACATAAATGCAACAAAAGCATAACAATACCATTGTGAGAAGTCGTTGGTAAGTTGTCCGCTGCTGTTGAACATCAACAGACAACATAGCAGCAGTTGCTTCCTTCCCCACTGCCATCATAGTAGATTTAAGCTCAGACAATTTTGCTTCTGCATTTTGAAGTTTTATGTCGTTCTCTGAAGAAACTCCAGCTTCCTTGGTCTTCAATAGGCGTCTTAGGACTTCAGCTGCCTGATTAATGCAAATAGAAAACATAGTTACTGTACTTCATTTCTTACAACACATCAATTATGCTTCATGTCTCATATGTAAGCTACATCTATATACAATAAATAATACCTGACCTTCCACCTCTTGACGTAATTTATAATAACGATGAGTCAAGTGGCGAGCATCCTCCAAAGGAGAACCCATTATTGATGTTCGTAGTGGCTCAGAAACCTACAGATGGAATAAACAGGTTCTCGGATTCAAGTGAATGGAAGCTTGGAAAAAATTTTAAGGATTTAAGTCTCAACAAAATTGAAGAGAGGATATCTAGAAATTTTTTGAAGTCATTCTTGGTGAATTAACAGCTAAGAAAAAAATGTAACTTCAGTAAATGGTTATGAAACACAATTCCATTCAAAATTATTTAGTCTTTAACATGAAGAAGTTAATTATTAACCAGAATGCTAAAAGTTTGCATAAAAGAAATCATTGCCCTATTAATTAAATTCTGTCATTTTTCTCATATCAACCTCATCCCTAAACTGCATGCAAAGAGGCAGAAATAACAGGAATAGGTGATCTACTTTCTGCGAAATAATTTCACTTAGTAGTATCATGAAGATTAGTGAGTTAAGGAAATTTATTTTTACCTTATAATATCAATCCTCCCTCCCCAATATTATTGGAAGACGTTGGTTGACATGACAGTTAAAGTAAGAAAGATGAGCTGATAAATCATGGACAAGGTGGATCCTAGTTAAAGAAGCTTCCAGAAAGATTAAACGGCACTTCAAGAAAGAACTTTCATGTCCTCTCAAGAAATGAACCAGCAGCAACCAATTTCAACACCAACAATATTGACCTAGCAGCAATCCCTCTCTTCCATTTCCCTCATTCATCCTTTCTTATCTTTAGCCTTTGTACCAATCTGCCATTCTAGATCAACCTTCCCTTTCCCTTTCCATAAATTGTCTAAAAAAGGCATTGCCAGAATATTCTTTGAGATGGTTGAAGAATAAAGGCATCAAGGCATCTCCTTCATATCTTCAACATATAAATATTATACAGGATTTTGAAGTATGCAAACCTTGAAGGATGAGGTCCCACATGGTTAGCCAAGTCATGGTGGCCTTGCTTCCAAGGTACTTTGAGATTCTTTCATGTTACATCACTGAGATTGAGTCAGGTGTTATACTAATTTATCATATAATTTACAGGTTAAGCATATGACAGCCAAGATTCTGATGAACTCATAGACAACAATGATGAAAGAGAATTCTTATGCAAGATGCCATTTAAACATTTCCGATTTCTCAAGGAGAACGGCCAAATTATAGAGGAAGATATGTTCTATAACTGACATGTTCAATGATGGTTGCAAAAAACTTGTTTAAGAAGGTTTCCGTCAAAGGGGACGGGAAGTCCTCAAGCATGCCATCCACAACTTCATTGTGAAAAACAGAAACCATAAGTGATAGAACTTATAATTTCAGAATTTTCAGCACAGCTACAATCTGTGACATATTCAAATACTAACACTTTCGCAGGTGGAATTATAGTTGACCAAGTCACTCTCTTTAAAAATGAAAGTCAGAATGCAACTCAGAGAGAGTGTGTGAGAAAGAAAAAAGGAAAGGAAAAGAAAAGAATAGAAAAAGTTTTTATAGTTTCTGAATCATGAAACCAAACTTTGCAACACTTGTAAACTTATAATTCCAGTGTTTGGTTTTGTTATGCTTCACTAATGGTGACCTAATATGAACCTGGACACAGACCATACCCCTCAGATGAGGCAGGTTTTTATTAAAAATCTATGATATGTCTTTGGTTAGAACTTATCTTCTTTCAAATTGGAGAATCTTGAGGGAAGTTCATGCGGTACATGTACCACAAGGGGGCAGAAGCAAGAATGTTACAGTGACGGCAATTAATTTATTTATCGACACTAAACCTAATAAAAGACTTCTACACCAATACATAAAATACCTTTAAAAACTAGACTTGAAAACCTGTAAAAAGTCCATCCAAACTTTTCGGAAATACAAAAAGAGTTTCTGATAAAACAAACCCGTAATAAAAATGAAATTCTCATATAATGTGCTAAAAAGGACTTTAAAGTATTCCTTGTTTCTGTGGTATCAACAATCTTCATTCTCATATAAGAGTATACTTCGAATATTTAGGGAATTTGATCTTTCTTAGATGTTTCCATGAGTTACCAACTTATCAATGAACATGATCACAAGAAAATCACATTTTAGAATATCAGTCATGAAAGCTCATGAGAATCAAGGTTTAATCCATGGAAAAGTTCCTTTTCATCATGGCTCACAAAGGGTTCACTTTTGGATAATTCAGATTCCCATCTGTCCTTACACACATTTGGAGCATAAAAAAAGTTAGAATCTTCAATTTCTGGCTTTTCATTGGATCCGTCACTTATTTTCTCTAGGCTTTATGGAATAGGCATTTCAAGTAATTGAAAATTTTCACCATCCATATAAATATCATAAGAACGCCTGTGTGGGTTGTAGACAACTCTGCATTTCTCAATCTATGGTTGTCCTTGAAGAATATGGCAGTATAATATGAGATCAGTTGTTCACCAAATATAAGTAATATATATATATATATATATATATATATATATATATATATATATATATCCATATAAAAGGAAAAAAATGCCAAAAGATTGAACATTGAGTTTATATGACAGCTTTATTATTAGTTACTATCTTCTTAATAGCTACTTCAAAAATAAATTCATCAATGCCTTCTCCACTGATCATAATACTGGAAAATTTTGAACAATCTTAAATCTTTTTGGGTTTCAATCTTGGAACTACCTCTAACAACAAGCTCATGTGATATAGGAAGTACAAGGATTTTGCGAGAGATGGACAGAAAGAAGGCGACAAAGAGCTAAATAACTGCTATACAATAGACACACTGCAAAGGAAGAGTGGAATGCGCCACTAGGTCATTACAAAAATAAAAATAAATGATTTTCATTATTGTATAACAACTCAAACATGGACTTTGTACAGGCATATGATCAATCTAAACTTATCAAAATACTACAAAGCTACCAAGTATTAATACAAAAGTCCAAAAAGCACCAAAATATACTCAAAGAACTTATCTAGAATTAGAGCTCGAAAATACAACAATCCATTCAAAGTTTACTAAATAAACTAACTGCAAAAATTTCTTTACTCCAGTACAAATAAAAATCTCCTATTTTTTTTTTTTTTGATGAATAATGAGTATATATATAGTATGGGAGAAGAATGTACAAGAGCCTATGTCAGATGGGACATAGACCCAACCCCAAGTCATCAACTGACTCCAACATCACATATACAACCCCAACAAAACCTCTAGCAAACCTCGTGTAATATGACCTCCTCACCTCTCCGCAGAACAACCTTAGATCAGAGCAGAACAAGCTGTTTCACTACTTTCCAAGGCCACCACTCACCTGATAGAACTCACATCACCTGAGATCTCAACCACCGCTGCATCATTCGCCGGTCTTGCCTCAACAGAGAGTTCGAAAAACACCACTCATACCAATCACCCACAATAAAAATCTCCTATTACCATTTAAAAGAGACTTCTAGATTCTTGTCTGATTCCATACCTCCTTTTCATATCTAGTTATAAAGAAATCTGGAATTTAGCAACTAGATTTTGTTCATAATTCACATATACATCAGGGGGTTTATTGGGTCATTATTGACATGGTGAAGAGCCATGCATCTAATTTTTTGGGCAAGAACCATGATTTTGAGATAACAATGATAAGTGAAGATCCAGATAAAAGAGATAAAAGTGGACATGTGAATGATAGAAACACCAACTAGTAGATGTTGGCCTCTTTGGTCAAGACATTTAAATACTAACTAGGCTTTAAATCGCATTCATTATTCAAACAAGATCAGTACTATAAAACCCTAGAAAAATTAATGCGGGTAAGACAGTAAATTGCAAATTAACAGAATTTTAAATAATAAATAATAATCAGGATTTAAACTGGGTTAGACCATGGATCATTAAATAATAGGCTAACCTAACCTAAATAGGGCCAAAAAACCTTAGGCTGTATTAGTCAATTGACTAAGCTAATAACTTGGTATAAATATTAGACTTGAAACTAATTTAGGTATTGTTTTGACTTTTGCTAAGACTTGGGCATGTGAGACTTATGAAGAGAAGACTTGGACATGAGAACCCTAGGACTTTGCACATGTGATTATGAAGGTAAAAGCAACGATTTCACAAGTTTTTCAAAGAACTTAAAGAGATCAATCTTGTTAAGTATTAATTGCGATTAAAGGTAGGTGAATCTACGGATTTAACTTCTTCTTCTTCTTCTTCTTTTTTTGATGAAAGATGAAAGTATGAGTATATATATATCATGAAAATGGAATGTACATCAAACCTATATACATGAAACCACATCAAAGACACTTATCTCAAATACATCTCTAGCCACCCAACAATCCAATCCTAACTATGAGAAGTGGCAAAAATAGGATCGGGGCTGAATAAGACATTCAACAACCCACAAAACAACCACTCCTATACCGGTAATCCTCCTCAAAACCTCGACTATAACATCCTCAAGACCCAGCATCTGCCAAAACATATGAAGAAAAACACCAATGGTACCACTCTCTCACAATATCAACTGCTCGTATACCTCGAAACTCCGGTAAAACAGTCACCCATGAAGCTATTGCAGGTAAGATAGAGTCAACCATGTGATCCACCGTCAATCACGAGTCCTGGAAAATCCACTTGTTGCGCTTCAACCAAATATGCCACACAACAGCGTGAAAGAGTAGACTATATATAATGTAGCCCCTCTTCCCCAATCCTCTGAACCTCCATTGATGAAACAACTCTGCTAATGTGTTTGGTAATACCCAAGATACTCCAACCAGCTGAAACATCCGCATCCATATAGTGTTTGTGATCTGGCACTATACAAAAAGATGATCAATACACTCCCCCTCCTCCACACACATAATGCACACATGAGGCGATAAGCACACATCTTCCATCTTCTTTGGAGATGATCAGCCGTGTTTATCTTATACAGGATAGCTGTCTATAAGAAAGCCTTGATCTTGGGGGAAACCTTGGGTTTCCATAATCGAGAAATTGAAAATGGAGGTGGATGAAAAGGCCTATTATGATTATGGAATTTGAAAAAGGATTTACAGGAAAAGGTACTAGAAGGAGAAAGGGACCAGTTCAGCAAATCATCAGTAGATGGGTCAATAAATACTTCCTTCAACTTATCTAGGAAATAAGCAAGGTCATCCAATTCGACAGAATGAAGATCTCTTTTAAAAGCCAAATTCCAAGATAAACCAGACACAGAAGAAAAAATAATATCAGCCACAAAAGCATCCTGATGGGTAACCAATGAGAATAAATGAGGAAAAAGGCTCAATAAAGCAATATTGCCCCACCACGGATCATGCCAAAAGCAAACTGAACACCCAAACCGCACCACCATCCTAACCTGAGGATAAAACAATGGAGCCATTCTCATAATGGCTTTCCAGGGGCAATTTCCTGAAGGCCTTACCATCGCATTTATTGAACACCCATTAGCATCAATACCATATTTGCTGACAATCACCTTATGCCATAGACTAATCTTTATCAATGCCGAAACGCTACAACCACTTGGTTAACAGAGAGAAATTCCGGAAAAGCAACCATACCCAATCCTAAACCACCTTTCTCCCTTTCCAAGCAAACCTTATCCTAGCTCACAAGATGCATCTTCCTATTACCCCCTCCCTTCCATAGAAAGTCCTTTTGGGCTTTCTCAATAATAGCCATTGCCCACCAAGGCATTATGAACAATGACATAGTAGACTGGTAGGTTAGCTAACACCGCCTTGATTAATGTAATGCGGCCCCCTAGAGAGAGATGGTTCTTTTTCCAAATTGCAAGTCTCCTCGCCACTCTCTCTATAACTAGCTCCCAAAAACTAACATTGCGAGGAGATGCGCCAAGGGGCAACCCAAGATAAGAAATAAGCCAAGATGCCACCAAACATCCTAAATACGACTAAATACCCCAATCTCCTCCCCTCTCCTATTCAACCCCGCTACCGAGCTCTTACCCCAATTAACCTTTAAACCTGAGATTATACGAAATGTGTACGAAATACTCTTTAACCAAACAATCTGATCTCTAGAAGCCTCTAAAAATACAAGAGTGTCATCTGCAAATTGCAAATGGGACACGCTAGGGCCATTTCTTCCTACCCAGAAACCTTGAATGAATCCTTCCTCCACCCCACACAAGAAAAAATTGTGCAACACCTCCGCCACCAATGTAAACAAAAAAAGGGGATAATGGATCACCCTGACGAATACCCCTAGATGATGGGAAAAAAGCTTTTAGCACTCCATTAACAAGAACAGAAAAATAAACCTTTTCTAAACAACCACAAATCCACCGCCTCCATCTAACCCCAAATCATTTCCACTCAAGCACCGAATCAATAAATTTCCACTCAACACAATTCTATGCTTTTTCAATGTCCAATTTGCACACAATTCTTGGTTCCTCCGAATGCTTCCTACCCTCCACACATTCATTGGCAATTAAGGAGCAATCCACAATCTACCTACCTTCAATAAAAGCACTCTACGTGGTAGGTATAATCCTTGACAATGCATTTGTCAATCTGATCGACAACACCTTAGCTAGGATCTTATACAAACTGGTCGTAAGGATAATGGGTCAAAAATCTCTTATTCCTATCGCTTCTGGCCTCTTGGGGATGAGTCTAAGACCCCGAATTTTTCTTAAATATTAAAAATAAATTAATAATTAATATTCTTGAGGATCTTTATTGATGAAATTAATTAATAATTATAAGTGATATTATTATTAATGGAGATCAGGAGTTTGGCGCAAATCAGGCCGTTGGATCGTGATATATCGAGGTAATTATTAAATTTTAATGTTGCTGAATTCTGATTGGATGAGTGTATGGTGATTTATATATGTGTGTTGCATGGGATAGTAGGTATAAATAAGAGTAGAGTATGCCCTAGCACATACGGTTGCTATACTCTTTGTATTCTGTTTGTATTCGGTGGCTGCAGAGACAAAACGCGACTGTGAACGTCTGAAAGAGGAAGAAGGAAGAAGAAGAGAAGAAGGAAAATGGAGAGAGAGTTTCTGCCTTGAGTTTGCATCGTGCTTAGAGTGTCTTGCGTCTGTGATAGTTGCTGGTCAGCGGCCATCTCCATGTATTGATTCCGGTGTTGCATGCTGGTGGTTCATGCCAACTCTGTTGAGTTCGTGCGCAATAAGTCAATAACTACGGCTCTTGTCTTAGGAGATGTCTCGGGCTTGAGTGTCACAGTAGCATTGCCCTTAAGCCGCACGGTGGTATAGCATTTGGTCGAGAGTCATCTCAAAGGTTTATCTTTCTTTGTGAGTCCTACAATGACTTTGATATCATGAAAGATTTGTTACTATTATTTTGACATGCGGAAGGCATGTATGTGATACGTTATGGTTGGATGTGACTACTTAGTACATCCCAGTTTTATTGGACACGGAGTTGTCTGCATTGGTTGGATTATGCTGTAAAATTCTGAATCTTGGTTCTTATTATAAATTCTTCTATTCTCTGATCCTTAGAAATTGTTTTAAATGCTGATTTGTATTTCAAGTTCGCTATGACTGCTTAATCGAGCCTGCTTATCTGTGTTTGCTTAATCGTGCATGAATGATTACTTTCATATATAAATTGCTTGTACCATGCATGTGTTACCTACTGAGATATTCGTATCTCACCCTACTTTTTATCTTGTTTTTCAGCTGATACGCAAGAGGGGGATCATAGTGGTAATTTCCAGAGTGTTTTTGCCGACTACTTACCGGAGGATTTCTACTATCCGAAGTGAGTTGAGGTTGATGAGCGTGATATTTAGACTTAAGGATTATTTTATTTATTTGGCTTTGATGTATCTTGAGACAGAGAGAGATTGAGAGTTTTTTTTTAGCACCCATTGATTTTACCAGACTTGATTCATTAGAATTTGATGGTCATTCTTTATTTCTTATTCATGGTGATGTTAGGTTTACACTTCCGCATATTATGTTTCTGCACTCTAATAGTAATAAAATGGATTACTTATTTAATGTTCAGTCTGGTTAATTTGTTAATGATATGTTCATATGGGCCTAGTAGCAACTCGGATTCGGTTGTTGAACTAGATTCGGGTTGTTACAGTAGAGAACCGGATTCGGATCAGGTGCCGGTTTGCATTGACCCGGGTTTGGGGCGTTACAATGAGCACTATGAAGGTTGCACTAGTGGCCTTACGAATGATACCATTTGAATAAAACTCATTTAACACTCTCATTAAATCATCCTTTACTATCTCCCAATTTTTCTTGAAAAACTCAATAGTAAAACCATCAGGACCAGGAGCCTTATCCCCTTCCATCTCCCACACGGCCCCTTTCATTTCCTCCAACTCAAACTCCCTTTCCATCTACTCTTTCATGTGATCACTTAACTTAGCTTGACCATTCTCCTTCAATTTAAAAGGATTCTTTTGCTCCAATTTGTAAATCTGAGCATAAAATTGACATAAAGAGTCTCCAATTTCACCCATGTCTTCCACCATTCTTCCATCCACCTCCAATCTACAAATTGCATTCTTGATCCTTCTCCCATTGGCCACTTTGTGAAAAAATGTTGTGTTCCATCACCCTCCTTCAGCCACTTAATTCTAGATTTTTGCCTCCATTGAATTTCTTCATTCCTCAAAATTCTTTCAAGTCTCTCTTTAACCTCAACCCGCCTTGCCCTATCTTGCACCGACCACTCGCCACTTCCTTCCTTGGTATCCAACATCTCTAATTCATCCAACGCCTCCTTTTTCATTAAAGCCACTCTGCCAAAAATCTCCTTATTCCACACCTTTATGTTGCCTTCAACCTGCTTTAGACACTTCATAAATGAGAAATCTGCCCAATCCCCATCACTTCTCCTCCCCTCACCCCACCACTCCTCTACAAGTTTTGGAAACCCTGGGTGATTGAACCACATATTTTCAAATCGAAATGGGGTCGGACCACCACGCCCAACCGATTGGTCAATAGCACTGGGAAATGATCCAATACAACTCTTTTTTTTTTTTTTTGATAAGTGATGAAATTTCATTAAAAAGAGGGGAGAAGAAAGTACATAGATAAAGAAAATAAATCAAAAGAAAGCCTAAACTGAGGACAACAATGCCCCAGTCCAAGCACCAACACAAACACAAACACTCTAAGTATCTATACAGGAAGAGAGGTCACCAAAAACTAGAGAGGTGCAAGATGCCCTAATCTTAGCTAGACTATCTGCAACGTCATTAGCTGCCCTTAATACGTGTTTGAATGAGACGTTCAAACTCAGTACCAAGAAACGAGCAAGTCTAATCTGATCCAAGTATCTCCACGGTCCCGAACTCTCTCTAGTCATCCATCCCACTACGTTGGCAGAATCCCCTTCAATGACCACGTCCCGTAGACCCATGGTATGAATGTAACGAATGCCTGTAATAAGTGCAAGTAACTCCGCCCTTGTGGAATCCGCTACTCCAATAGGTCCACGGTAAGCCGCAATGACATTACCACGGTGATCCGAGACAACTCTAGGTAATAACATTTGGGCAACTGGCATAAAATGACTATCCCATGAACTGGAAGCTAACCCTCTATCTAATCTAGAAAAAAGTGGTGGAACTTGAAGGTTAGACCAAGTAAACTGACCACCCATCAATGGATAATCAATCAACTGACACTGCTGAATCCAATCGGAAAAATTCCTCATACTCCTGGTGACTCTGACTCTAACCTCATTAGACTCATGGGAATATCTATACACATCAAAATACCCCAAAACAACCCACAGCAGCAAATTCCTTTGAGCCTGTGCATGCAACTCTTGCCAAAAACTCTCTCTACCCCTAGCCCGATAGGGCCCATAAACAGCTAATAGTGACCATTTAAAATTATCAGACCTAGATCCAAAATCCACCGAAACCAAAAAAAACCCCAACCTGACTGCCCAAGATTGCACACATGTGGAATCCCACATAACCAAGATCCCTCCAGACCTTCTGGAAGAAGGTAGTAAACCCACTCAATGCCACCAATCCCCCACACACTCCTAATCAGCCTAAGGTCCGCAACCTCCACTTTGGCTTCCACAATTACTATCACCTCTAGTTTCCATTTCCTACACATTTCCTTAATTGCCAATCTCTTTTCCTTTCCCCTCAAACCCCTAATATTCCAATATAAAATCTTCATGAGAAACCAGTAGGGCCCTTCTCCACACATTCCATCGCACCCAATCTCTGAATTCGATTGTCCAAAAGGCCACACCCCCATATAACATGCTCCCATCCCACCATTTCATTCTCTTTCGGCAGCACAACCAGTGCATTTCTTCTACTCCGGGATAGAACGGACAATTGAAGAAATTTGCCGCAGTGATTGGATCGCATCTCTAAAATTCATGCTAGATTTCCTTCCCTGAATGAACCCATTGGACCTGCCTTTTCTACAGATCGCAATCTTCTAATCTTTGCGCCTAGCCATAAAACATGTCCTCACTCAAAGACAAAGATTTATAAACCCACTGATTTCTTTCAGAAATTTGCAACGCAACTCTATTAGAATGTATGTTAGTTCGAACAAGATTAACTTTGATGCAATCCGAACTTCTCTAGCAAAACACCTCGATTTTGCATTCGCAATAGCCTACGAACCAACACCTCCGACCAGGCCACCGCTCGCAAACCTTTGAACCCCTAAATCAACCTCTGAACGACCTCCACCATCCACACCGAATCTAACTTGCGGAAGCTAGACTTCCTGGATAATAGCAGCAATGTCTTTCTACTATAATCAGCGGCTATTAGATCCTTGTGAATCTGTACCAAATTGACTGGGGCAAACCGAAAAACCCCACCATCCTTCTCCACGGCTTCACCTTTAGCATGTTTCCTACCTCAATCAAACGACCAACCCTCGCCGCCTTCAAAGCCCTTGCCATCTCCACGTCTTACCTCCTCACCTTCGTCATCCAACACACGACGACTCCCTTTTCCTACAATAAAGTCGTCATTGCTCGCCCTAGCACCGTCGATCGCAGATGACCCAACAACCGCCATTCTGAACTCACGTCGCTAACTGGCTACGCCTACCGCAACACCAGCGACACAATCGCCTCTCGTCGCAGTCGCGACAAGCTCTCATAGCAGTGGCCTCTCATCAAGCTCTCGATACTTTCTTTACTCATTCCTTGATTTAAGCAAGTGTTGAATGTCTATGGATTTAGTTACAAATAGAACTTTAACGTGTGGATCTGTGAGTGAATCACATTTTGATCTTGATGCTTTGAGTGATATAACAATATCATTATGTGCTAATGTACTGAGTATATAGGTTGTATGATGCGAATTGGGTTTTCTATGAACACATACATGTTTGACAGATTTTATGCATATTATTCCTTGTGTTTAATCATATTTGATTATGATGGATTAAAGCATGTTTTGATTGATTGGTTTTGTTCTATGTGTGTTTATATGCATGCCAAATATGATAATTTACGTGGATTTCATCTGAGCTTACATTGATGTGGATTATTTATTAGAAAAATTATGGAAGATTTCAACCATAGACAACCCAGATTTTGATCTATGTCATTTGGGGTGAAATTTTAGTGAAATTCAATACGTGCATGTTCCAAAAACCCAGAATTTTTATTTTCAGCAGTGCGCTCCGATCACACTCAACCGAGAACTTGAGCGGTAGTGTTCAGGCAAAAGTATGGTTCGAGCCCTACAAGTCTATGTTTTATCAAAACCACCCCGAAAGCATACGCTTGACTAGCGCTGCCTAGGACTCGAGTGGTAGCCTTTGTATAACTTTGTGTGCGAGCTTGGAGTTTGAGCGATCTCGAGAGATAGAGTTCTCAAGCAAATTTTTCTTCGTCACGTGTACCGAGTTCGACCAATGCTCAAGCAGGAAGCCCCTACACATGATTTAAGGCTCGAGCATGTACATGTAGCAAACTGTTTTGTTTAATTCTCTTTGATTCTCGACCTACACTCAATCAATGCTTGAGCAAAAGAGCGCAATTTTGCTGTTTTGGTTCTTTTGCTTTTCTTATGCAATTTTAAAGTCTTGAATGCCATTTTTCTTGTCTATAAATATGTTTTTGAGCTTCTAATATCTGAATTGCTTGTTGAATCACATTGAATCATGATCTAGCTTGTTTATTGGACAATTTTGTTATGGTTGTCTATGAAACCATATGTGCTCATCAATATTCATTGTTTATACTATGTTTGTACCTATTGCATGTCATTAGCATCACTTGATACTATTTTTAATGGGTAAAGTATGAGGGTCCAACCCCAAAAGTCCTAATTCATTATCCTTGCATGTCATAGTGAGGACATACAGTGGAGTCCAATACCTAACTTGTAAGATGCAGTTATTTGATATAAGACCTGGACTTGAATTTCAATCAAGCAAATATTAGATGAGAGTCATGAGACCATGTTATTATTTTAGAGTCAGACTATCACAGGGATATTTTGACATGTGCTGGTGTATTTCCCTTTCAAAAAACAGTGGCTTGGCATAGTGCTCCAATCGGTTGAAATCCTATAGAACTGTAATGTATACGTAGAATATTATAAAGGAAACCCGTTATTACAAGTGGGAGCAGGGTCATACAATTGGAATGTATTTTGGCTGAAGATATCTAAAGCAATTTCACAATGCATGACCTGACAAATTATAAAAAAAGGGGGGTAATAGACCTATACTTTGTAACTCCAAGATATTTGTAAAACGGTGAGAATTTGAATATCTTTGGAGATATGCACACACTATCACTACATACATTGCATGATTATTTGAGTGTGATTACACTTATCTTAATGGGTTTGTTTCATATAGGATTAAGCTTTGGAATTCATACATCCTAGACCTCCTATAGTAATATTAGGGGTTATTCTCATGAGTTGCATGTTACTTGTTCTACTTGGTTGTCTATCATGCTTTATTTCATTATATGTTGCTGTTATTTATAGTTGTGGGTTTGATTCTACAATTAAAGTTCTACCCGGGGCTTGATTTGTAGGATGATACCTACTAAGCATTTTGCTTATTCCTATTATTTTTCAAGCATTTATGATGCTGAGTATTAGGAGTATAGTAATGCTTAATGTGTGGACTTACAAATTCGGCATGACTTTAGCGTCAACATGGTCTACATAACATAAGATTGTAGATATAGACTTATTTTATTTTTTAGATGATATACGGGATTATTTTATGGTATCAGTTGTTTGATAGGTCTTTAGATAGGTTATTTCTAATTATTTCATGTGCACTTTAATATTCTTATTTTTAATATAATAGATTTATTGTCACATACATGCAAGGTCTTGGTAGTTTATTTGTAATTTCCTTTGGAATTTTATGTATGTGGATGTTTTACGTCTTTGCACTTCTAGTAGGGTTATTAACTTTGATTTTCACATTTGGTGTGTGAAGATTGCAGTTGCGTCCTAAGATCCCTATTACGTCTTAACCTCTATATTATGTATTATTTATACGGATATTATATAAATATGAATGGGGCAAGACAAGTACCATGTTTCATTCTCATGTTAGGATCACCTTTATAGTTTCACTAGATGACTTCCAATCAAGCCACGTTCTCAATTATATAAATATCCCTATAATTAATAAACAATATACATAATGCCTATGGGATAATAGGTATCTTAAAACGTAACTACAACTTCCATATACCCCAATATAGAAACCCAAGTGGATTAACCCAACTCTCAAGTGTAAAGATGTATAAACATCCACGTAAATTAAAAATCAAAATATAATTAAATAAATTTTCTAAGACCTTATGCATATGAGACTAAGAATCCAACTAAAATAATAACAATGATGTCAGAATGCACATAATTTCAAATAAAATAACCAATTACATAATAACTTATCAAACAACATCCATAACATCAATATAAATCCTAGCTACTCTCCTACACTGCGTAGACAATAGCGGCGCCATACGCCGACTCAGTAACTTTTAACATCCTAAGCCTTATCTTGCTCCTCGTAAACTGCATCATAATCAATTGCAAAAAAAAATGGTAGAAGTGAGCAAAACACCCAATAAATATCATCCTACAAATCATACTTTAAGGTACTTTGATCTTTTCTTTTAGTCTATGCTAGTTTATATATTTAATTATTATATTTATTTTATATGAAATATTAAGATGTACATGTTGTTAGGATTGTGTGAATCTTCACAAAACATAATGTTAGCATGTACCTTTGATCTGAAATTCACCTATATTTTGTCTGGATGGGAGGGATCAGCTTCAAGCTCAAGGATATTGGAATGTGCAATGACAAGGGAAAATGGGATTACATGTCCCCCAGGTAAATATTATTTAGTTAATATGGAAATGAAGTTACTTTATAGACTCTAAACCATGTTCATTGAATGTACAAAAAATACTATCTAGTTGTTGCTGGCTACCCAAATTTAAAGCACTTCATCACACCATTTCTTAGTACTCGATACTTGAATGAAATAAGAGGACACATACCTCAGACTTGAAAAGAATTATTCAATCATAGGCATTCTTCATTGCGAAATGCAATTGAGCGTGCTATTGGTGTATTTGAGAAGCATTTCAAGATCTTGGTTGAGGAGTCAATGTTCCCGTGGGAAACACAAGTGAACTTAGCGGTCACACGTTGCATTATTCACAATTATATCAGAGGAGTGATGCCAAATGACCTTTTGTGTAATATCCCGTAATTTGGTTTCTTTGATTAAGTGATGATGGGAAAGGACATTTTAGTCTATTTTATCTTGATAATGTGTATTTTACTTAACCATTGATGTTATTTTATTTCAGTTGAATTGGTACGTATATGAGAATATTTTGATTGGTGATTGAATTTTGGATCCGGTGGCGTGGCACTACACCGGATCACATTTTATTTATATGCTAAGCTAGCGGTTGGGGGCTTTAGTCCCCAGCTAGTGTTCGTTTGGAGCTTGGCTGAAGAAAGGAACTCCAGCTGCAGAGAAGAAGAAGAAGAAAGGAAGAAGGAAAAGGGAAAGGGAGAACAAGGTAATGAATTATACTGAACGAAGGGTGGCATGGTTGTTAGAACTTGATTTTCTAGTCTTGCGTGGAAGTCTGTGAATCTGATATGGTGGATGTGGATTTTACTGTTGGTTTTATTCCAATTTGATTTAAATTATGAATTTTTCTGTTGAATCTATTTATGGTAACTTTTGTTATACACTTTATATGTGTATTTGGTAAGGACTAGAGACCTAATGATTTGAATGGCAAGAACCAGTTTTACTATTGTAAACTCAATCCTAATGTGTTATGGGACTGTTATGAGCGAATTAGAATGAAAATAGGCTCAATTGGAAGGAGTTCAAACCCAGAAAATACCCAAAAACTGTTGTTTGCGACTCAGGGATTAATCGCTGAGTAGTCGATTGATCGCAGGGTCCTTGGTCGATTAATTGAGGGGTTCACCAATTAATCCTGAACATCAATTGGACTTTTGGAATGTTAATCGCGATAGGGAGATTAATACTGAAACCTAATCGTGACGAGTCGATTAATCATGGATGTTAGGGAATTAATCCATAATGCAAAACAGTGCCCTAGAATGTGAATCTTGATGAGCGATTAATCAACACACCTAATTGCAAAGTCGCAATTAATCGCAGAAATTGGACGATTAATCATCCTGTCCAAATCTTCTGTATAATTGCACTATAGATTAATTGTGTATAATTATCATGTTGTTTATTTAGTTTTTGCATACCAATTGATGAGATAAATCATGGAAATTGTGACATTTACATATAGTATTTACTGAATTACATGAATTGAAATGTGATGAGTGATATGAGATTTTCTTAGATGATATACTGCCTCGTGGTCATGCATTTATTGCATCACATGACGTGATGGGCTTTTTGGGTGACCTGATAGGGTGCATGGCACTTGTCTCGAATGTCAGGATGTGATTCCCAAGGGATAAGTCACGTGTTACTCTGAAAATAATCAGGGAAGAGAAACGGCACCCATGGGGTTAAGAGACCCCTAAAGCCTATGAGTGGCCACACAGGAGTGGTTGAAGGTTGGTTGGAATGGAACCCTCACCAAGAGAGCTGAGAGAGATAAAGAGGCAGAGAAAGAAAAGATTTGAAACTTATGCATATTTAAAAGGTAAAAATTCCCTATATTGTAAATATTATGAGAATCGTGATTGTTACTTTTGTCTTCGTTGCACAACTTGTTCCATGTTCTGCTATGTATTGTTATTATATACTCCAATAGCCAGCTGTCTCGATGTGGAAAGGCAAGTACCTATCGGGATAATTTGGTAACTATTATGTCCCCACTTTAATTTATATTAATTAAGAGGGATGTGACACTTTGTTAGATAAAGTAGATATGGAGTTAGAACAACTACCAGCCATTAAGCACAATGAGGTGGAACCTCAGTTGTCTAGGGTTGAAGATGGAAGAGAAGGAAAGAGAATAAGAACAGAGGTTATGAATGCAACGTGGCATGATTTTGAAGCTCGGAGACGTAGTACCTAGATTTCTTATTGATATAAGATATATTACTTTTATTTTCATTTGCATTTACAAGATATTTGATCTCAGTTTCTATTTGCAACGGGTGATAATATATTATGATTGGTGCCTAGTGGTCTTATGTGATACCTTGGGTTTTGTTTTTGCACAACTTAATTATATATTTATATGAAAGCTTAAAGTTATTAGTCTTGATTCCTTTAACGTTAATTATTAGGTGACATAACAAAATTTTTTTTTTTTTATGAGTAATGATAGTGTGATTTTATATATATATATATATATAAAGATGGAATGTATAGCAGCCCTCTACAAAGACTGCCCAGCACATGAACAAATCAACACCAAACCTACCCCACCCATTGAAATAAAATCTGAAACAACCAGCTCCCATCCAAGAGCACCAATGAACAACTAGAACAAAACAAAAGAAGGAATTGAAGCTTAATAAGGCATTCAATTCCGATATCCAGAAGCCACTGATCCTTGTACAATAAAACCCTCTTCCATAAGCTCACCTAGCACCGACCTCACTCTCCCCCATCCCCCAAGAGGGAGGAAGAAAAACACCACCTATGCCACTCTCTCACTATAGCCACAGCCTGGGCGCCCCGAAATTCTGGTAGAACCACCATCCATGATGTTGCTGCCACTACAATAGAGTCAAACACGTGCTCCACAGACGACCTTGAGTCCTGGAATACCCGTCTATTACGCTCTAGCCAAATATTCCAAACAACTGCATGGAAAATGGACCTGTAGATGATGTTACCCCTCTTCCCCAGTCCTCTGACTCTCCATTGATCAAACAAAGCTATAAGAGTGTTTGGAAGAACCTAAGAAACTCCAATTAGCTGAAAAAACCGCATCCATATAGCACTAGCAAATTGACACTGCTCAAAAAGATGATCTATACTCTCCCCAGACTTCATACACATACAACACGCATGACAAAATAAAGCATTCGTCTTCCATCTTCTTTGGAGACAATCAGCCGTATTAATCTTGTAAAGGATGGCTGTCCACAGAAACACCTTAATTCTTTTGGGGGAGGGGGGGCCTGGGCTTCCATATTTTGAGAGACAAAAAAGGAAACTGTAGTGAAGGAACTGGCCTGATTGAGCAATTTAAAGAAAGATTTACAGGAGAAAGTACTAGAAGAAGAAGGAGACCAAATAACCTTATCAGCACTAGAAGAATCGATAGACACATCCTTCAAATTATGTAAGAGAGAAGCCAGATCTTCCGAATCAGCTTCACGAAGATCTCTCCTAAAGACCAAGTTCCATTATAAACCAGACCCTGATATGGACAAAACATCGGCCACAAAGGCTACAGGATGAATTGCTAGGAAAAACAAACATGGAAAGAGACTCGACACTACTGTAATGTCCCACCACAGATCATGCCAAAAAAGAACTGAACAACCAGACCCAATCGACATTTTGACCTAAAGGTAAAAAAGAGGAGCCATTCCCATGATAGCTTTCCATGGACTATTTCCAGAAGGACGCGCCCTCACATTTATTGACAGCCTATTAGCATCAATACTGTATTTGCTAACAATCACCTTGTGCCAAAGACTTTCTTGTTTAGTGCTGAAGCGCCACAACCATTTGGCTAATAAGGAGGAATTCCGAGAAGTTACCATGCCCAATCCTAAACCACCTTTCTCCCTCTCCAAACACACCTTTGCCCAATCTACCAAATGCATCTTCTTAGCACCCCCACCCTCCCACAAGAAATCTCTTTGAGCTTTCTCAATGATAGAAACAACCCACCTAGGAAATCTCTAACATAAAATTTTTATACTTATCATAATATATCCAAAAAGCCATATTCTATATATATTTTTTTTTCTATATGTAAGTACTCAAAAGTTATGCTTTAACTGTTTTTTTATTATGCAGCAAAGATCAATTTGGCACTTCATATCAAAATAAAAATGACAAAAAAAAAGTCAAAAAATCATGTGGGGCACAGAAATGGACAACTACCTTATTGAAGAATTGGTAATACAGGCAAATGAAGGCCATTAAAAACGTGCTTATACAGCTTCAGCAAAAGCACTTAACAAACACTTCAACATACAATTGTTTGTTGATCATATTCAAAACCGAATAAAGACATAAAAAATAAAATACAAATGTATTGTGCAAATGTTATCACAAAGTGGATTTACATGGAATGAGACATTAAAAACAATTAAATGTACAGATGAAGTCTGGAAGAATATGTCAAGGTAAATAAATTTCATTTTATTATAATTAATAGGATCTCTTTATTTGTATAGAAATAATATTATATGATAACTCAATTTTTTGATAGGCAGACCCGGAAGTGAAGAACTTAAGTTACAAACCTATTGAAATGATGGAGGAGCTAAGCATTGTATGCAGAAAGGATGCTGCAACTGGTCAATCGGCAAGAAGTGATCGTGATATCAATGCTATACATGCAGCAGACATGAGAGTTGAACATGACATTGGTGGATTAAAGAGTGACATAAATAATATATTAAATGGGATGATGGAAGCAAGTTTTGCTCAATCATATACTCAAGTACGGAAGCATCTACACCAATTTCAATCGACAAGAAGTGGTCGTGATATCAATGCTAGAACGTGCAGCAAACATTAGAGTTGAACATGACATTGGTGCATTAAAGAGTGACATAAATAATATATTAGATGGGATAACGGAAGCAGGTTCTACTCAATCATATACTCAAGTACCGGAAGCATCTACACCAATGTCTCAGTCAAAGACGCAAATTCTAATAAGCAAAAGAGGTGCACCATCACAGGGCATAGAATCACAACACAAGCGTCCCAAAAATGCAGAGGTAATTATGCGGTCATTGGATGTTGTAGGAACAAGGATTAATCGTATGGCTGAAGCAATAAAAAAGAAGCATGATGATAAATCTGTTGTCTTGCTAAATGCATTAGAGGAGATTGAAGGATTGGAGCCATCATTTATTTATTATGCATTTGAAAGCTTGCTTGCTAATCCTATAAAAGCAAAGGCATTCTTGGCATATCGCATTGACTAGAGGAGGGATTTTTTGATAAGGCATTTTGATAGCAGCAGTTCCAGCTTCTGATATTAACTATTTAGTATAACGTTTCTTTCTTTTTTGCTAATTTAGTAACATTATTATCATATTTACAATTTTTTTTTGTTTGACACTTACATGAACTAATTTAGTAACTTATATGAACTATTTTTTTAAATCGTGATCAGTTAAGTTGCCATGGGATTCTCAAATTATATTTTTTTTTCAATGAGTTAATGTTCATGGTATTTAGATCTTTATGTCTTTCTTAGGCATGGATTACATTTTCCCATGACTCATTTATATCAATATGATTTTTATTCCAAATGTAAACTCTTACACAAAAATTTTAATTTTATAATTTAAACATAATGAAATTAATTATGATAATGATAACCTAATATATATATATATATACACCTATTACCATAATTGATTTCATTATGTTTAAATTGGAAAATCAAAATTTTTATGTGTGTGTGTGTGTGTGTGTATTCTGTGTTTGTGTGTGTGGGGCATGCAAAAATATGTGTGTGCATGCGTGCATGTGCGTGCATGTGCGCATATGTGCATGAATGCGTATGTCTATCTATCTAAAAGAGCTAATAAAATATCTAAAACTTGATCTGTTTACAATTTCTAGCCCAGCTTTCCTACTCAACTTTTCGGTGAACCAAACACATTTTTTTATATTTTCATTCAGATTCCTTCATTATTTTCCAAACATAGTAAGGAAAAGTTCCTTTTCCTTACCAACTCCTTTATTATACTTTACATTCCATTGGATTCTTTTCCTTCATAACTTTCTAACAAACCAAACACAGCCTTAGAGTTACATATCGTAAGAACATTCCCCCCACCCTCCTTATAATTTGACAAATAATACATTGTGGAATTGTTTTAGATATCTTTGGCCAGCACATATTCCCACTATATGGTCCTCTCCCCCCGCTTGAAATAAAACAGACACCCTCTACAATATTCCACGTATACATCTAAATTCTACAAACTTTCAACCAATTGGAGCACTATGTCAATCCACTACTTCTGGAAATGGAAATACACCGGCAGATGTCGAAACATTCTTGTGATAGCCCAGCTCTAAAACAATAACATGGTCTCCTCTAAAAAAATAACAAGTAGCCACATCTTACAAACTAGGTCTCGGACACCGCTGAATGTCCTTACTGCGACATTTAAGGATAACAAAGGAAATAGGCGATTAGACCCTCACACCTCACCCATTCATAAACAGTATCAATAATGATATGAAATTGCATGGATTACAAAAAATTCACATTTGCATACATAATCCCAAGTCATACATGGTTTACATTAACAACATAGCAAAAGCATGTCAATTCATAATTCATAGCAATTTAACAATTAATCATAACATTAGAAGGTTAGTAGCATGATTATACATGTATGGAAGCAATCATAACAATAAAGTTGCATAAAACATTTAAAATAAGCAAAAATATAAAAATATGGGTTTGGCGATTATTCTATGAAATTGGAGACTAGTCGTCGATCTTGCAATAAGGTATTGTGATTTACTGACATCCCGTAATTAGGAAACTCAAATGTCTCTTTTTACAAACTTTGTCAGGATTAACTCTTGCGATTAATCGGCACCTTGTGATTAGCCCAGGCGATTAATCATGGCCTCGAACATATTTTTACAAATTGTTTTTTTCCAATATTCATGATTCAAATAATAATAAACTTAGGGGCCGTTTTGTGGATCTTATGAATTTTGGATTAAGGATTATAATCTGGGATATAAAAGTCCAGATTCTTATTGCTATTTTCAGAATCTAGAATCATGTTTGGGTACTATAGGTTTTTAGAATTTAATTGTATGATTAGAATCTACATCCCATTTGGTTAACACCGATTATTTAGATTGAATTTGGCAATTTTATAGAAAAATTGTACACAAAAATAACATATTGTATATTGAATAATTAATATCTTTTTTTTTATGATTAATGGTATATGCTATATATTGATAATAAGTAAAAATATACAAGTTTGCCTGTGGAGAAAACAAAATACCACACTACTATACAGACCCACCATCAACCCAAGTCCTCCTCTACGATGCCCAAGAGAGTGACGGAACAAGCAATTCCGCCACCACCAAGATCCACTAAGCACAAAATGAAAAGAAATGAAGTAACAATCCCATATCCATCCTAATGTGAACCAAAATGGCCCGGCAATAGTCCCCTAGACGCAAGATCCATCTGGCACCACCCACGCCATATACCCAGTATCTCTGACGAGGCAATCCCATGGAACTCAGAAATAACTGAAGCCCATGACACGACTGTAACCATAATGGTATCAAAAACCCGATCCACCGATCTACACACATCCTGAAAGATCCTAGAATTCCGCTCCAACCAGACATGCCATACTACGGCATGAAACAAGAGGCTATAAATGATGACACCACCCCTTCCCAGACCCCTAATCCTCCATTGAGCGAAACATGCTCCTAGCGACTCAAGAAGCACCCATGATACCCCTATCATCCGAAATAGTCGCATCCAAATGTCAGCAATGAACGGACACTGTACAAATAGGTGATCAATGCTCTCTTCTGCCCTCATGCACATAATGCACACCTGCGGTGATAATGACATCGATTTCCATCTTCTTTGGAATCGATCAGTCATATTGATTTTGTACAAGAGGGTTGTCTACAGAAAGGCCTTAACCTTAAGGGAACCTTAGGCTTCCATAACCTTATTACTAAGAAAAGTGCCCTAGGGCATGAGGGGTTTTGACATACCTTGCTGAAAAATGATTTACAAGAGAATGACCCAGAAAGAGTGATGGACCAAACGACCTTATCAACACCTAATGGATCAAGAAAGACATCTTTAAGGCATTCAAAGAGAGAAAATATTTCTTCCAGTTCCACTGGTCTAAGGGCTCTCCTAAAAGGCATATTCCATGAATTACCATTTGAAGAATGGAGGAGAGTATCTGCTACTGAAGCGTTATGATTAAGAACCAAAGAGAATAGACGTGGAAACTGACTGGACAAAGCTGTCCTACCCCCACCAAATGTCATGCCAAAGCCGAATAGAAGAACCTGAACCAACCACCAATTTCATGTGAGGGTAAAAAGAAGAAGCCTAACTCATGATGGCTTTCCAAGGGCAGATCCCTGAAGGACAAGCTCTCAAGTTGATTGCCCACCCATTATCATCTCTACCATATTTGCTTGTGATAATTTGGTACCATGAGCTATCTTTTTCCAGGCTAAAGCGCCAAAGCCATTTAGCAAGAAGAGAAGAATTTCGGTGAACGATGTTGCCCAAACCTAGTCCTCCTTTATCCTTCCCAAGCACACCTTCTTCCACCCCACCAAGTGAGCTTTCTTTCCTTCCCTTCCTTCCCACAAGAAATCCCTTTGAGCTTTTTTAACTAATGCCACCACCCTCTTAGGCATCCTAAATAACAACATATAGTAAACAGGGAGATTGGCAAGGATTGCCTTTATCAATGTAATTCTGACCCCAAGAAATAGGTAATTTCTTTTCCAAGCCGCTAACCTTTTCTCGACCCTTTCTAACACCGGCTCCCAAAAAAGTAGGTTGTCAGGAGATTCACCTAAGGGAAGCCCAATATAGGATATGGGCCAAGACACTACCTGACAACCTAAACACCTGCTAAACGACAAAGAGTCTTCCTCACTCAGATTCGCCCCCACTAGAGAACTCTTACACCAATTAACCTTCAACCCTGACACCATATGGAAAGAATGTAGCATACTTTTCAACCATAAAATTTAGTTTCTAGATGCCTCCAAGAAAACCAGGGTGTCATCTGCGAATTGGAGATGGGAAATCGTCACTCCATTTCTTCCAACCTTGAAACCCTCAATCAAGCCCCTTTCTCTTCCCATCATGATAAAACTATATAATGCCTCTGCTATTAATGTGAATAGGAATGGGGAAAGCGAGTCACCCTGACGAATACCCCTAGAAGAAGGAAAGAAGCCTTTGGCCACCCCATTCACCAATATAGAGAAATGAACTTTGTCCATACACCCTTTCATCCATCGCCTCCATCTTGTCCCAAAGCCTTTCCATTCCATAACATATTATAATTTAGGGAAAATTACACTTAGACCCCCTGAGTTTTAGCACGCGGACACTTAAACCCCCTGTGTTTTGAAAGTGATCACTAACACCCCTCTAGTTCTATGAAATGTATACATAGCACCGTTGCCGTTAGCTTCCTCCTAACCTTGTTCACAAATTTATAAAAAATGGCCAAATTACCCTTCTAGATAATAGAAGAAAGAAAAAAAGAAGGGGGCGTTGGGTTTCTTCGTTCAACGAAGTTGTCGTTGCTTGAAGAGGGAAAAGGCTTCACTCCGCCTGCAACACGGTGAAGACGAACCTGCATTTGCACACTTCTCCAAGTATGTTCCCTTACCTTATGTCGTTTTCTCCAAGTGTTCGTTTTAGTTCAATGGATAGAACTAAAGGGTTTAGGTATTTCTAGGTCTTCGTTCGACACCCAAAATGGAGAGTCAGAGAATTGCCATGGCAACAATGGACTCTGGTGTGCGAGGTTGTTCTGGAGGCCGGGAAGCAGAAACTAGATAAATGGAGTTTAATGGGTCGCCTCGGGAACAAAGCAAGATCTCTGATAACCAAATGTGCTGCATGGTTCCGACCAGATATAATCTATATGAAACGGCCAGTGTATCAATGCAGGTTTGAGCCGCAAGATGATTTCTTTCAGGCGATGGCGCCTCTGTTAGATCCGAGTACTGAGCAAAACTATTTGTTTGAATTAAAGCATGATGATGGTAGGGTGGAATTGTGTACTTACTTTGCAGGGTTGTGTAAGATTGTGAAGGTGAACCCGAAGGCCTTTGTGGATGATGTGGTGAATGCTTATGAGAAGTTGAGTGATGAGAAAAAGTCTAAATGCTTGGAGTTCATATTGTCAAACCATCCAGTTCATATTTTGCATCCTTATACTAAGGAATGGAAGGCAAAGTTGGAAGAGATGGAATTAGGTTGTGATGCACCGGATGACAATGATGATGGTGGTGGTGATGTTGGTGAGAACCAGATTACAGATTGGATTGAAGATGATGATGAAGATATCAATGAGAATGGGAACACCAATAATTTGGACGACCAAGATGAGAATATAGTTCTGGATACGGAACAGAGTGGAGATGATGCTGTGGACATCAAAGAAGAGCCACTAAGTGCAGAAGAGAATGAGAAGTATTGGGATGAGGAGTTTAATTAAGAAAGCGTTGAAAAGTTCCGAAGCAATGGAAGGTTTGGTAAAGCGAAGCGTAGAGATGTCTACAAAGTTGTATGAGAAGCAACTAAGGACAATGGAAGAGAATGGAAATAAGAGAAGTGGAGAAGAGGGAAGTGAGAATGTGAGGGAGATGAGGGGTAGACCAAAGGTGAGCTCTGAAGAGTGGAAGCGTGCTCGGTATGGACCAGGGAGAAAGAGGATCAAGAAGAGTAAAATCCCTCCTGAACTATTCTTACGAGCGACTGTTCGGCCATTTACTTATAGGAATCTAGTGAAGGAGATTGTTTTGACAAGGCATGGCATTATTGACGGTGACATCAGTGGGAAAGGTTGAAGACTTGAGGTTTCAATCAAACAAGTTGGCACAAGCAAAAATGAACACTATGATAGTTTTTGTCCATGATAATCTACTAGTATATCAGGTTCAAACTTAAAAAAGAGAAAATTATACAAATGAGGGGCCATTCAAAATGATGGCAAGCTGTCAGCCGAGTCGAAGTTTCTGGTAGATTTTTGTTGTGTCAAGGTGCAGAAATAGTTAGCTGCTGGCAGAAGAATGTTCAGAGAACTCAAGTAGGCCATCTCCATTGTAAATCTGTGTCTGCAGCTCATTTCTGCTAAACTTCTATTTCTGCACCATGATGAGTTTGAGTTTTAACAATCATCAACAAATGTATGATCAGGAGTTCTTGTATTTTAGTTTGAGAATCCGCGAAGTACATGGTTTTCTAACAAAATGCAATCAAAATTATGGGGAATTGAAGAAAAATGCTAGATGAGAAACTAATGATTTCTTCTACGTTTATTCAAGTACTGACGAAGCAAATGAATGAGCCATTTTCGACCCAATTCTTTTCTAAAAATACTTGTAGAAGTGTGCGAATGCAGGTTCGTCTTCACCATGTTGCAGGCGGAGTGAAGCTTTTTCCCTCTCCAGGCAATAGCTTTGTTGAATGAAGAAACCCAACGCCCCCTTCTTTTTTCCTTTCTTCTATCATTTAGAAGGGTAATTTGACCATTTTTATAAATTTGTTAACAGGGTTAGGAGGAAGCTAACGGCAGGGGTGCTGCGTATACATTTCATAGAACTAGAGGGGTGTTAGTGATCACTTTCAAAACACAGGGGGTTTAAGTGTCCGCGTGCTAAAACTCAGGGGGTCTAAGTGTAATTTTCCCTATAATTTAATATAAATATATCTGAAGCCTATATGTTTCCATATTTTTCTAAATAAGAGAAACTAGAATAAACATAAAGATCAAGGAAAATAATGACAATTGTGATAAAGAAGAAAATTACATTAATAACATCAGCCTTATGTGAGTATAATTGTCACAAGACATATGACATCCCTCCATAAATCATGTCCTGAATACAAATGTCAATAGCTACAAGAAAGTACTGGAAATTCAAGCTGCAATCACTAGCACCAAATCCATTCAATGTTTATTGAGGAAACCCTTTTTTTTATGAATAATAATGATTTGTATTAAAATTTGTGAAAACAAGATAATTACAAGTATGTATCGATCATTCCTATTGCCCTTCCCCAAAAGGCACCAAAAAGAAGCTCTTACCTGTATGGGCTACACAAATCACCCTATAGTCATATAAACAGAAATACAAAAACACACTCAAATATAAGCACAGCATATAACTCCCCACGACCTATCCTGAAAAGGACAATATATCCACAAACTCCTTAGACATAGACCTGGAATATATATCCGATCTCGAAACTCCATGTTTAGCAAGCAGATCTGCAAGTTCATTAGCCTCTCTTGGCACATGGCTGAACGAGACATTCAACTCATATGCCAAGGCTCTTGCCCTACTAATGAATTGAGGAAACCCTTTGTGTGATATTGAAGACAAAAGGGCTCTATAAAGCCACATATATTAGGAACAATAAACAAAATTCTTAATGAATAAAATGAAATGTTAGGGTTTAATGAAAAACCTCTTTTGGTTAATCTGTCAGTCAAAACCACCAAAGAAAAGTTTGTGTCATGTTTTAAGGACTAAACCTCTCGAGGGTAGCATACAAAATATACCTCATATTCATTTCAAAACAAGGGTTTGATATTTGATCCAATTGGAAAGCTGTCAACATCAGCACCACAAACTTTCCAAATGCTGATCTGATTTCATGCTTTCCTTGCTGTGCACCACTGGACACATCCTTCCCCCACACACCACCACACCCCCCCCCCCCAAAAAAAAAACTTTTATCATTTTTATCTTTTGTTCTTGGTATGCTTTGGCAAAGCGTATAAAATTACGTGAGGAATTAAATTACATTGTATAGATCTTGAAAAACCTGTATTTTAAATACAAAATCAAGCTTCTTAGATGAGTGGTAAAGAGAAGATATAACCTGATCACCAAGAGTCCTAAGCAAACTCTCTCTCTCCTTCTCCATCAAGTTGTGAGAGGTACCAAAGTGAAGAGAGATCCTTCCAAGAGCAGAACCTGAGAGTTGGTTTTCATTCCCATAGTTGCAACAATCTTCAGCCAGCTTTTTCACTTGAAAATGTATATAAGGAATCTATTCAGTCTCAAACTGGATAGAAGCACCATGAAATTATGGAGAGAGGAAAAAAAAAAAGAAACAACCTATTTCCATCTGCTTGGCACTTGTTGCAATAAAACCTTCAACACCCCGTACAATACTCTTTTGAAAATGCTGCACGACAATGATAATTTTGAGAAGCTTTTCAAATGGAAGTTTTTTTTTTCAGATATATTATATAAAGTTTCAATTGAAACAGAATTTTCAGAACTAAATGGACCATATGGAACCTGAGATCCATAGTTTAAAGTATCATTCAGTCTTGAGTTGGACCATTGGTACAAATTAGGATTGATCCACCTATAAGCCATGAGACAAATACTCGGTCAAACTCTGTTAAACTCAGTTTGACTCATTCTGATACATCCAGTTTGGCCTGATTGATATGATTTTCTGAGACAACCATTTGATTTTTCCTTTGTTTTTTCAATTCATTGACTCCTTAGTTGGAAGTATCGTTGTTCATCCAATACTGATACTAATTGCTAATCAGGTTCGGGATCAGCCAAGAATAATTCTAATCTGATTCCTGAGTTTAAATACTATGCTTAAATTGCCAATCAAAGGGCTCAATAATTTTTTTAACCTTAGCTGCTCTAGTAGAACCATACAGATTTTGAAGTTGTTGATAGCATTGGAGTTCTCCTTCATCAGTTGGAACAGACTCATTACCAAGCTGTCCCAATTGTTTCAGAACTGCCTGCAAAACAATGACAACTTAAATTTCATGTCTTGAAGAAGAAAAAATTCATAACAAGATTGAAAGGAGTTCTTCACTAGAAAATATTATTATGAACATCCACTAAGCTGGTGATTACAAGTTGAAAATATAACAGATATGTTACATGATAAATATATATATATATTTTTATCATATGATAATATGACCATTTAAATTATTGTTTGTTATACACAGTTGATGTCCATGTAATGGAGTAATGGTGCCAATTATCCATTCAAATTAATCATGAGGTCCTCATCTCAGCGCATCATATAATCCTCATGTAGTAAAAATTTAAAGTAAAGGTCAGGATGCCAGATTCCAATTGATATTATGATTTTATCTGCTGAAAAGCATGCTGGACAGTAGGGTAAGAGCAAATCCTAATCATAAACTTTTCATTTGCATGGCACCGACCCCTTTTGGGTGGAAAAATATTCTTATAAGAAACATTTAGACATAAAATGGAGAGGTTCAAGCTTCAGTCCCTGGAATAATAAAGCAAGAAAAAACAGTAAAAAGAACTTCTCTGCTGTCTCAATCTAGAATATGTTAGCTTTCTAGTAACGATTGAATGTCAGATAGAGATTTTTCACTATTCATACACAAGGAGCTAATGGGGGTTTCCAAGTCACCAGCCAGCATGGATGTTTAAAGGTGTGCATGCATATTGAGACTTTTACGTTACTGTCCTTCCAAAGCTTCATATTTTACATTCACCAACAGAAGGGGCAAAAAAATAGAAGAAATGAAACAAATTTTCCTTTTCTTTTTGGAGATTTATTAATAACAAATCCATATAAATGGGGGCAATTTACAAAAGATAAGGACAAGAGAGACTAATCTGGTCCAACATCACAACAACAAAAAGGAACTCCCTACTTTTTGGTGCATATGTCTGCTAATGACATTGAGAAGCCTTGCCAAAGAATGAAGCAATTAGGATTCTATGGTTTTCAGATAACGGGAATTACCACAAATCCCATCTAGAATCACTTGATAAGACAAAAAAAAACCCGTCTTGCTGCTCCCAAACAGGAGAAGTTTAATTTCCTATTCTTACTGTATCAAAAGTTCTCACCCCTACAAAACTTCTAGGAGAATTGCTAACTGTTGATTGAATGATAGATAAGATAAAGTGGCCTAAGATGGTTTGAGCATGTAAAGGGAAGATTCTGGGAGGTCATAGTGAGAGGTCGATTGGCAACAAATCAAACCTTTGACAATTTTTTTTCCTTTTCTTTTTTTTTGGGGGTGTGCAGAATGGCAGTGCTTAGACTTGAACGTATGTTCTCACGTTGGCAATCCAAAGCTTTTACTGTCACACTAAGTGATGGTCCCTACATATTTTTCTTATTTATTAATTTAAATATTTGATATTTATTAACAAGTAAATAAATAAAACAAAAACTCAATAGAAAGCTAATATATTCCCTCATACAATTAATCATCTGAAAGAATGCCCTAAATGCCTCCTTTCTACAATTTCCTCTTGATAAGACCATAATTGTGGTTTAATCATAATGCCATTCCACAAACAAAATCACTATCCAAGAGTCCCAGCCTTGGTCAAGCCCATCAAAAGAGCACTACATTGCCCGTATACTCCCTAATGGGCCTAAAATCGATGGATGATATGGCGGCTTCTGTGATCCTCAAGCATGCACTTAATCCTAAATTATCCACAATTCCTAAAGGACAACCAACATCACCACTCACAACCTTAAGGGTTCCATAACATTCAAGTTTCCTCAAATAATGACGATAACAAACATCGGTATTTGTCTGCAGAAGGTGGTTAGCTCTTATTATTCATCAAATGAAGAGGATAAGAGTGTGCTCTAGTTTGTCCATTGAGGATTGAAAATTTGTTTCATGTGTGGTGGTTCATAGGACTTTGGCACAGCTCTTGTCCCTATAAGCTGTTAGTCCATTTAAAACAGTCCCCTATCATAACCACCCAGATCACAAAATGTTCAGTTTGGATATGCCTTTCAGAATAGTTTTTCACCTGCTAAATGATAACAAAGCCAGTAGTAGGTTTCTGACATTCAACCCATCTGAATTTCTTGTGTCTGAAATGAATTATTTACAGTTGAATCCCTTGAACTATATACAATTATTCAAGTCAAATTAGTAAATGTTGTTCTGGCAGCAACAGTGTTCAATAAAAGGTTATTATGACCTATAACAAACTTCAACAAAATGGCGCTGCAAACTACAAAAAATGAATTCAAGCGAATGGAAATAATGACCTATTTGCTAAGGCATGAAATCCATGGTCAATAATGATTTGATATTGCTACAGGCAAAGGAGATCTGGGATTCATTACATGTGACCTATTCTAAAATGTCATCAGGACATATTAGCTCTTCAAGAAAACATTAGTACCAGAACTAGGTTGTAAGAGCCTAGCTGACTAGTATTTCATGTGGAGAGGCATGTAGGAAGAGCTCTATACATATCAGCTCTTAAGCAATGGTTAAGAAAAATGGAGACAGAAACTAGAGGAGTTTGAAGCTTTTACATTATCTCTCATGTTGCGATATTAAAAGTGTTGAGCTTGGGATGCAAAGGTATTACCTCACCAAATGATGCTTATTCTTCTGTCAATAGAATGCCTCATGGTGGAAGTTCATCCGTCATCAGTGAGATCTCTCAATCCAATCTCTTTCATTATCACACTCCAAATCTTGTTTTTAAGGTGGACTTTCATCCCTCTAAAACCCAAAATATAATGAAAAACCTTTCAAGTCAAAGTCAAACAGAAATGGTGCAAAAATAAATACTTTTTCAGGGACCAGAAATTTTTTGTCTTTGAAGGTCCCAAGGAGCTATTGGTGGAGTTGCAGGCAAATTCTGAAGGCAAGACAGATTCTCGCTCCCTTAATCAAAAATATAGTCAGGAATGGTAGAGGATACATAGATCTGGTAAAATAATTGGCACCCAATGGGACCTTTGTTTACCAGGTTCAGCAATCGGGTTATACACGATTCTAGCTTATCTGCTAATGCTATGGTTTCTAGTATCATCAGTGGCACTGATTGGGACCCTCTTATCCCTACTTTGTTTGATGTGAAGGAACTCCGTTAGGCTCTCCTCACTCTCCCGTAGCCAAAAAGTATGTTGGCAGATCAAGTTATTTGGAACATCAAACCTGGGTCAGTTTGAGATGAAGAGATACCAGAAATTAAGGAGTCCAAAGCCAAAGGTAAATTGGTACCATCATGTGTAGTTTTCTAATAATCTGCATCATTTGTTTATTCTTTGGCAAGCTATGCATAAAAGACTCCTTACTCAAGACAGCTTGAGGAAATTCAAGATCATCAATCAGTCCAAGTGTATTTTACGCAGAAAATACAGTGAATCACTCTCACATCTCTTCTTTAATTGCAAGTACAGATCTAAAGTGTGGAGTTATCAGATGGGCATGTGCTACAAGAGAAAAATCAGAGAATGGTGTCAAGTTATTGAATAGGCATCCAAGAAACTTGTGGACGGATCAATATCTCATCTTCTGTAAATACTTTCATTTGGGAGCAGCTGTGTACCACATTTCATTGGAGAGAAACAAACATATTATTCAAGAACAGCTACATACCTGAACAAGAAAAACACTAAAGAAGATCATTTTATATGTGAAGATGAAGATATTTGGAACCATTGAAGATATGGAAAGTCAATCTACACTCACAGACACAAAAATTGAGATTTGGCAATAAATTGGGGTTTACTCCTACGTTTATTCTCTAATGACTTGTAGCTTGTATTAGTTTTGGTGGGTAGCTGTGATGTTGCACTACCATGTGTCTAGCTTGGACCCTATTCATGTTATTGTACATATGTTCTTTTTTACATTAATTATTCAAACTTGCTTACCTTCCAAAAAATAAAAAATAAAAAGGAAGGGTGCAAAATTAGCAACCATTACTTGATACAATAGTAAAAGCCTTCAGCTACTAGCATGAGAGCGCAAGTTAAGTCTGGAATCTGGATACAGCAACTTTACACAAAAATATCAAAGGCTAATTCTCTTACCAATCTAAAGCAAGGCCTACTTATGGAATGATTAAGGCCAGCACAGACATTGTTTAGCCCCTCCACATATAGTTATGCTAGTTTGTGGATCAAGATCATATGTTAGCTCATATCCATAAGGTAGTTGTTAACCATGTCTCTCTTGAAGGTCTATGAGCCAAGTCAAAATAATGAGATTATGTCATTATGACTCTATCCTTCTAGATTTTTCACTATATTATTAGGACTTTATCCTTTAGATTAAGTAGAAGACCAAGATAAGAGAACATAGAATAGAGATAAGATGGGATACAATTTTCTTTTTTCTTTTTCTTGTTTGGATACTAGTAGTTAACTCTATGAATAGAAATATATTCTCTGTCAAAGGAAGTAATCCTCCAATCAACAGACTTTAGTACAGCCATTAGCTGGCCATTTAAATCCAACGAATTCTATAACTTGTACAGCTTTGACAGCTAATCTTCTATATCTGTAAATCTTTTATTCTTTCCTTAATTAAGATATTCTCGCTGTAGGCTAGCAGTCTGTATATGGTAGTTTTGCTGATCTTAGAGCTTAAAATCAACTAGTATTCTTTTCTTATAATGAGAATTCTCCTCCAAGAGAAATCAGTTCTCATAAAAACTCTCTAATTATGGTCATGGTATCAGAAACAGGTTTTTGAATCCTCACTTGTCTCCTGTTCTCAAGTCCTCTTGTCCAACTCAGCCCTAGTTAAGTTCTTTGATTCTTGGTATTCTCAATCAACTCCCTCGGCCTCATGTCTTCAGACAAGTCTAATACCCTCTTGATTCATTTTAATGGCAAAAACTACGCAGCCTAGGAGTTCCACTTCAAGGTTTTTGTCAAAGGCAAGCATATACGGGGCCATGTTGACGGTAGCAACCCTTCTCCAAACAAAGATAAATACAAGGATCTTTACACCAAGTGGGAAGTCCAAGGATGCTCAATTCATGGCGTGGATTCTTGGATCTGTCGAATCCAACATCGTCTTGAACCTTAGACCCTCCAAGACTGTTGCAAAGATGTGGACTTACATGAAGAAATTCTACAGCCAGTGCAAAACCGCATCAGTTCCAACTTGAACTTGAATTGACCGCTCTCCGACAAGACACTCTCTATCTCTGATTTTTTACTCTAGCTTCATGAACCTTTGGGCTGAATATACTGACATAGTCTATGCCACCTTGTCTCCCAAAGGTCTTAGTTCTGTTTAATCTGTCCATGAAACTACTAAGAGAGATCAGTTCCTTGTGAAACAAAGATCTGAATTTGAAGGCATCCGGTCCAATCTTATGAACCGAGAGCCTGTCCCCTCTCTCGATGCATGTCTCAATGATTTGTCTTGTGAGGAGCAGCGCCTCCTCACCCAAACCACCATGGAACAATGTAACTCCATCTCTTCCCTTGTTTCCGTGGCCTATGCAGAACAAGGCAAGCCAAGAGGTAGAGATATGAGCACTATCCAGTGTTTTTGTTGAAAAGGATTTGGCAATTTTGCTTCAAACTGTTCAAAAAAAATTCTGCAATTACTGCAAAAAGGATGACCACATTATCAAGGAATGTCCTACACGGCCCCTCAAGAAATATAAAAAAGCATATACTGCCTCAAATGGGTCTTCTAGTACTGGTGGTTCTATGGATACAGCAACTCTAACACAAAATGCTCTTGGTACTACTCAACCCGCGACCCCTGAACTGATCCAACAAATGATCATTTCCGCATCCTCAGCTTTAGGACTTTCAGTTAAACCCTTATCTATATCTCCTCCTTGGTATGTTGATTCCGGGGCTTCCCATCATATGACAAACAATGCAAAATCTCTTACCAATGTTCAAAGATATTCTGGAAATCTAAAGATATATATTGCTGATGGCAACATGGTTTACCGAACCATGGAGCAGCCAGTCCGGATCGAGATCGCCATGTCCCGGACCGGGGGCATGGCATGTAATAGGGGGTGTTGAACTCAGGCGGTCCTAAGTTGGACCACCCGAGTTGAGAGGGTACCACATGGTACCGAGTTGGACTCGGGCAATCCAACTCGATACAGCCCGATCCTAGTTACAAAATGAAAACAAGTAAACTTGTTTTTTAAAAAGAAAAGTCTCTCTGTTTTTTAAAATAACGGATTGGGGATCAGTTGAGAATTTAAAAATAAATAAAAAAAGGGATTCAGAGATAGAGAGAAAGAGAGCGTGAGAGAGAGAAACAGAGATGGAGAGAGGAACTGCCAAGGGCTGAGTTGGGAGGAGGGTCTGAGAGAAAGATAGGAAGGGGGAGACTGTGAGAGAGAGAGTAACTCGAAAGGGAGGGAGGCGAGGCCGCGAGGGGGACTGAGACCCCAACCGCCAATGAGGGGAAGGAGAAACAAAGACAAAGAGAGGGAGGGAGAGAGAAAGAAGAGGGGGAGGGAGGGAAACGTACATGGTTTTTGGGGGTTCCAGCGAGGGGAGGGAGAAACAGAGACGGAGAGAGAGAGAGAGAGAGAGAGGGAGGGAGGGGGTAGGGAGGGAAATGTACCTAGTTTTTGGGGGTTTGCATTGCAGAACAAGCAAATTGCCAAACTCCCTCTCCATTCCAGTTTTTTATTGGGATCGGCCGGGACAGGCCAGTCTAGCCGATCCAGTACAGTTTGTACCAGGACCAGGCCAGGCCAGTCCAGTCTCCGGTCCTAGTCCAAAAAACCATGAATGGCAATCCTTTACCTATAACAGCCACTAGTTATGTTTCTTCTTCTCTAACCGATGTCTTTCTCTCTCCTAGCCTTGCCACTAATCTTGATTATGTCGGTCAATTGGTCAACATTGATTGTAAATGGAATTCTCTAAATCCAGGTGTGTTGTGCAGGACCAACAATTCAAGAAGATGATCGCAAGGAGGCTTAAAGTGGGAAGTCTTTTTCCTCTCCATTTGTCTTTGTCTCCATGTTTATAATTGCCTTTTGTCACTTATACCTCTATTCATGTTGATTGCTGAGCATGGCATAAACGTCTTGGAGATCCAAACTCTAAAGTACTTCATGGTTTGCTAGATTTGGTTTGTTTGGGAATACCTTTTCTTAGTGCTGCTCAATTTGATTGCAACTCTTGTAGGCTTGGAAAAAGTAAATCTCTTATCATTTCTCACTAATACAACAAATGTAATCAAGCCATTTGACATGATACATAGTGATGTGTGGGGTAAGGACTGGTTACTTCTCATGCTAATTACAAGTACTTATTACTTTCATCAATGACTATAGTCAAATCACTTGGGATTTATTTTCTGCGTTCTAAAGGTTTTCTGTTTTTAAGCTTTTCCATGCACATATTCAGACCAATTTTCTGCCAATATCAGAATCCTTGCCCCGACAATGAGGGCGAGTGCATGTATTACTTGTTTCAGGAATTTCTGTAAAATCATGCCATAATCTCACAACGGTCTTGTCTTTCAAACCCTTAGAAAAATGGGGTGGCTGAAAGAAAGAACCGTTATCTTCTCGATGTTGTCCACACCCTCCTATTAGAATCATCCGTGCCCTCTTGATTCCAGTGTGAAGCTCTCTCCACTGCTGTCCACCTCATCAACGATTGCCTTCTCCTTCATTGAACATCGTATCTCCTTTCACTTGGTTATTTGGTCATACTCCAAATTATTCTAACCTTCATACCTTTAGTTGTGTGCATTATGTTTGCCTTCCTACACACAAGCGCACAAAATTCACAGTCCAATCAGTCCAATGTGCTTTTCTAGGATATTCTACTCACCAGAAAGGTTTTCTTTGCTATAATCCATATCAATGTCGTATACAGATTTCTAGAAATTAAATCTTTCTAGAAGACCACTATTTTATTTCAACTCATCAAGATCCCCTTTCCCCTTCAGTTTTAGTTCTGCCCTTGTTTACTGACCCCCTTACAAATCTGGTAACTTATAAACCTCTCCTTGTGTACCAGAGACGATCTTACTCCACAACAAATCAGACTCTAGCACTTCCCAAGCCCCCACCAAATAATCCCCCCACTGCTGATCCTGTTCCAGCAACTACACCAGCCCCTCTTAGATGCAACACTCAGCTTAGTTGCGTAATACCTTTAATTTTGAATTAATATAATAACTAATTAATCTGGAGATTTTTGGATGAATTCCTAATGTTTTTAGGTGCCTAAAATGTAGGAGATCATGAGGAGAGCTAATCTGAAAAATTCGATAAAGATCTAATGCTTAGATTTTATTTTATAGAGGTAAGGTTATTTAAGTAATTTTCTTAAATCTTATTGGTTGCATATATGGGATATGGTAGTGTGGCATAGCATTGATCATGTTTAGTACTTTAGTTAGAATTTTGATATGGGCATGTGAGCCTCAAGGAGGAATCCTACTTGCTTTAGGAAGTTGCTAATTCTACAAGGAAGGTTTCCTAACTAGGGCTATAAACAAGCCGAGACAAGCCAAGCTTTGTACAGCTCAGCTCAAGCTCATAAACTTTGGGCAAGGCTCGGGCTCTTTCAAAAAATTTGGGCTCAGGCTCTTTGACAGCCCCAGGAACACCCTAGGAAAGTATTATATTGAGTGATATTTATTGGGAATTTCTCTAGATTGAATCTCTCTTATTTGGACGACTGAAAAAGAAGAGAGAGAGAAAGAGCACGACCAGTTGCCGAGAACTTGGATATTTTGAACAAAAGGTTGCTGGAAAACTGATCTAAAGGAATTCGCTCAAGTTTATTAAGTTTGGATTGCTTTTGAGGTAAATAACAACCCTTCAAATCAACAAAATTCCATAGTTTTCTGGTTTAGATGTGAACATGTGTTTTTTGGGATTTTTATGGATTGGTTTAGATGTATCTTTGATGGTTTTGATGGATTGAATCTCTGATATTGGAAAATCATGGTTTTATCTTGAATTTGGATTATTTGATTCACTTGGAACTTGGAAGGAAATACATGTGCATATCTTTGTTTGGAAACTCGTGTTATGTTTCTAGGATGTTTTCACAATGATTTACAACCAAAAATTCATGTTTTATGTACTTTGGATTGAATTAGAAACATCAGTTCTTGACGGTACTCGAAAAACCCAGAAATTTCCTAGAATTGGCCTTGGCACTAGTCCCATGCTCTAGCGCTTATTGAGCGTGACCTATTAAATCCAACGCTCAAAGGGCAACCAAGATATTTCGAGATGATCCATGTTTATTAACTTGCATCTTCAACTTCCTTTATTGTAAATCTACTTCAATTTAAAAGAAAATTAAATATTTGTAAAAAGAAAAAAAAATTTTAAGAAGAAAGAAGAGAAAATTTTTGAGGGGACAAAAGGCAAAAAAGGGAGGTGGGATGACAAAGATTGAGTTCAAGACCAAATTTGAGGTACCAAAAAGAGTTACAATGCACTAATTGAGCAAATAGTGGAGAATTTTATTTTCAGAAAGTTGCTAAAAAGTCGATTAATCTGGATGCTCATTTTTAGATACATGACTATCTTAAGAATTACTTTAATCATGCACACAGACAAATGTCATCTACTTATGAGAAAGCTTAAAATTGAAAAATTAATAACTTCTTCTGATCCAGTGAAGCATGTATACATAATTACTCATGGACAATAAAAGGTTTTTCCTTCGTCTAATGTCTTTAATTTACAGATTGAATGATTGATCCTACAATGCCCATGGCATTCTGCAAGTTTTATGGTTATTTTACAACCATGGCAACCAACAATGAGAATGGAGAAGACCTCTTGAAGAAGGAGACTCTATGGATGAAGGTATTAATTATCCCCTTAGAAATTGGACCATCAAGACTGAACCATATCGATAGTGATATTGCCAATGCAATCTTACTTGATGACACAACTAAAACCTGGATTTCCTTTGTAAAGCAGTAAGTAGGGCTGATTGTGATGACTGGTGAGTTTGGCCTCAACCCAATCTAAAATTTACCAGCAAAAACTTCCCCTTGCCCGTCGTAACCAAACTCATTAAACCGAACCTAAACTTTATTATTTGAGTTAAGATCAGATTCAAAAAAATGTAAGCTTTTAATTGTTTTTCATTTTTTACTATGAATGTAAATGTTGGAATATCACATTCACTGTAACATTGTGTGTGTGTGTGTGTGTGTGTGTGTGTGTGTGTGTGTGTGTGTGTGTGTGTATACCATTTTTAAATTATACATCTGAGAAAAAATTGACAAATTTGTTATTACATGTTAATAAATATAAATTTTTAACCGTATGGGTATTTAACCGTAACCCACTACCCAATTACTTAGAAACCAATGTTACCAAGTGTCCATGTGGCACTCTGTCACTTTAGATCACCTACAAGAGACGTGCACAACACTCTCCCACTAAACACACATGACACAACAATTTTGGAAATCATTTTCCAAAATACACGACTCTCTAGGTAGTTGTAACTTCGAAAAACTTTCATATGGCCATATAACTTTAAAACATAAAAACAACACCCTTAACCTTTATGTGGTATCCTCATACAAGAGATCATAATTTCGCACCAAGACACCCTAGAGATGCATTTCATGGGTTATTTCACTTTTTCACAAATCGAGCGAAATTTCGAGCGGCACGGGCAAAACAGGGGCGGCATACCGAGCGGAATGGGCAAAGCAAGGAGCAACACTACTTTTTTTTAACAAAAAATTATTCTTTTCCATTTAAATTGGTGAAATTTCACCCAAATTGAGCAAAATTTCACTCGATTTGAGCGAAATTCCCCTCAAATTCAAAACAAAAACCACCATTTTTTGTTCTTTTCGATTTTTCCAACGTTCTGAAATTTCGAATTGTGCCTGGGCGGCATGCCCAATGGCACTGAAACATTAAACCTTGCTTCCAAGTATCATAACGTAATTAATCTCTCTATCAAAAGTCCTTAGGTGGCATAAAATTTGAGTGCATATTCTCACTCTTCATCATTGCAAAATGAGATGTCTAACACGAGCAAAGTGAATATACAAGGAGCTCGTAATATCCATATGGCCCACATGTTCTACATACAAACCAGCTAGTAACCATTTTTTCATAGGATCAGCAACCATCAGCTCAGTACCAATATGCTCAATGATAATCTTACCATCTCTAATATGTTTCCAAACAACAAGGTACTTTATGTCAATTTGCTTATTATGAGTAACACTCTTATTGTTCCAAGAAAAAAAAAAAAAGCAGCAATAGAATTATCACAGTATATCTTTAATGATATGGATATCGAATCAATAAGCATGAGTCCTATGATAAAATCTCTCAACGAAGAAGCCTATAACGTGGCCTCATAACATGCTCCAAACTCCGCCTCCATAGTAGAAGCTATAAGAGTTTGCTTTGTACTATAATTACTCTTCCATGAAACAATAACATTAGCTAAAAGAAAGATATACCCTAATGTAGACATCTTCATGTTACGACAACCAGCATAGCATGCATCCACATATCTAATCAACTTCAAATAATCAGTGTGTCTACACGTGAGCATGTAGTCCTTTGATCCTTGACTCATGAACTTCTTCACTGTCTTCTTTTTTTTTGTTATGTGTATATTATATATATATGAGTATGAAAAAGCAAAGTATGGAGCATACAATCGGAAGTGCAACAGCACAAAACACCAAAAAGTCTCTACACAATCCTCACAAGCCCTAGCATCCCCAAAAAACCACAAGACTGACATTCCACTGTACAACTATAACCTACAGAAGCCCTCCTGAAGACCCTCATAATCCAAAGCTGAACAAGCCATTCAGCTTCAGACCAGAGTCATAAGTCACAAAGAATCTCTTAACTCATGTCAAGGACCATCCTTCATGTCGTGGCATCCTCCACAATGATGGACTCGAAGCACAATTTTTTCCAATCCTTCACAATATCTATAGGCCATAACCCTTTGAATTCTGGAAGAATCGAAGCCCACGACGCCACACCAATCACAATGGAATCCACCACCTGGTCCACCGATAACTGTGTATCCCTAAAAATCCTAATGTTATGCTCCAGCCAAATAAACCAAAAAACTACATGGAACAACGTATCATACAACAGCTTGCCCCTCTTACCCAAGCCCCTAATCCGCCACTGAGTAAACCATGCATTCAAAGTATCTGGTAACACCTAAGAGGCTCCTATCATCTCAAACAACTGCATCCAAATGGTACTGGCGAACCGACACTGAAGAAATAAATGGTCAATGCTCTCTCCAGCATACTTACACAACATGCAAACATGCGAGGATAAAGCAATCCCTTTCCATCTTCTTTGAATTAGATCAACCGTGTTTATCCTGTATAAAATAGTAGTCCATAAGAAGGCCTTAATCTTAAATGGGACCTTAGGCTTCCATAGCTGGTGAACCGGAAAGGGAACTGTAGAAAGTGATGATTCTTGTGAAACGGAGTTAAAGAAAGATTTGCAAGAGAACAATGTATTGGATGAGAGGGACCAACACACTCGATCAGAACCTAGGGGATCAAGAGTCACATCCTTTCGACCTTCAATGAGCTGAGATATCTCTTCCAATTCAGAAGGAAGAAGATTCCTCCGAAAAGGAAGATTCCAATAGAATCCAGAAGAAGACCAAAGCATAATATCGGCCACCGAAGCATTAGGAAGAAGAGCAAGTAAGAATAATCGAGGAAACTGGATGGATAACGGCTGATTGCCCCACCAAAGATCAAGCCAAAAGCGAATCAAGGAACCGGATACAACCCTAAGCCTAATATAAGGGTAAAAAAGAGGTGCGATTTTCATAATGGCCTTCCACGGACAGTTTCCTAGAGGTCGAGCCCTCAAGTTAATAAACCATCCATTATCGTCACTTCCGTATTTGTTTGTAATCACTTAGTGCCACAAACTTTCCTTATCTGTACTGAAGCGCCACAACCATTTTGCTAGAAGAGAGGAGTTTCGATGGGCTATCATTCCCACCCCATTTCCCCCTTTTTCCTTAGCCAAGCACACCTTATCCCACCTTACCAAATGAGTCTTCCTTTTCCCTCTCCCTCCCAGAGAAAATCCCTTTGCGCTTTTTCAATGATGTTCACAACTCTCCTAGGCATCCTAAACAAAGACATGAAGTAAACCGGAAGATTTGCAAACACCGCCTTAATTAAAATCATCCTACCCCCCAAAGATAAATAATTCATCTTCCAAAGAGCCAGTCTCTTCTCCACTCTCTCAATAACTGGCTCCCAGAAACTGACATTACAGGGGGACACACCAAGAGGGAGACCCAGATACGACATTGGCCACCCACCCACCTAACACCCTAAGATCCGACTAAGAGAAAGAGACTCTTCCTCCGCTAAGTTCAAACCAACAATGGAGCTCTTCTCCCAATTGACTTTCAGCCCTGAAATCATGTGGAAAGTATGCAATATGCTCTTCAACCAAATCATTTGATCCTTAGAAGCTTCCAAAAAGACCAATGTATCATCTGCAAATTGGAGATGGGACACTAAAACCTCATCTCTACCGATCTTAAAACCTTTGATCAAACCCCGACTCTGACCGGTCATAAAAAAGCTATGCAACACCTCAGCAACCAAAGTAAAAAGGAAGGGGGACAGAGGATCCCCCTGTCGAACACCCCTAGAGGAAGGGAAAAACCCTTTCGCCACTCCATTGACCAAAATAGAAAAATGGGTATTTCTTAAGCACCCTCGAATCCACCTTCTTCACTGTCTTCTGATGGTCCTTACCATGATTATTCTAGTATCTCCCAAACATTCCTATTGCAAATCCAACATCTGGTCTTCTGCAAACCTCTACGTACATTCCATTGCCCATTGCCAATGCATAGGAAGCATTTTCCATGCCCTTTTGATTCTAGAGCATTTTTAGGACATTAGGACAAGCTGAATTTATTACCCTCAACCATAGGAGCTACACTTGACGAACTTCCTTGATGTTACACCTTTCCAAAACTTTTATTATTATATGCCCCTTAAGATAGTCCCAAAATCCTTGGCATCTATCTCGATGTGTCTCTATGCCTATGAAGTAAGAGACTTCTCCCAAGTCCTTTATATCAAAGTTTTGAGAAACGAATTGTTATGTCTCATGATACACACCCAAATCACTACTAGCAAATAGAATATCATCAATATATAAGACTAGAAACGTATAGCAACTCCAACAAACCTTAGAGTATATATAATTATCCAAAATGTTTTAATTAAAACCAAACAAGGTAACAACAATGTTTTTTTTAATGAAGAGTAATGAGAATATAATATCATAGAAGAAAAGAATATATAAGGGCAACTCCACAAAAAGGAGTCAAAGAAAAAGAAAACGAAACAAGAAAATAAGGAAAATATAAAAATAGAAAAGATTAACCATTCGCATTATCTCATCCACATGGAAGCCAACAATAAATTTCGTTCTACATGCTCCATCCTTAGCGAAGAAGTCCGTTATCTCATTGCCCAATCTAAGTACATGTTTGAACGAGACATTCAAACTTTAGCCAAAGATCATGCACATCGAATTAGATATCTCAGCTTCTAAGCATGGTTCAAAGTATCGTATCAACGTGCCATATCGGACGATCCAAAAATAGAAACGTATCCAGGATACGCACGGATACGCACAAAAATGGTGGATACGATGGATACATAGAACAAAACCTATATAGATAGAAAGAAAAATTAAAAATATGTCAAATAAACATGTTTTTAGTATTATAAAGCCACACAAAGTATTTATACATTATGGAAGCAAATAGGCATATGCGAAAATGAATGATAATTATAATAAAAACTATAAAAAGGCTAGATAAACCAATAAATAAAATTAAAAAATTCATTCATTTAATGTAAGCAACACACTAAGTCACTAACACTTAAAACATCAAAATCAACAATACATAACTGTCATAACATAACATTCTCCATAATTCATTGCATACAAATATCTGGTTCCAAAATCCAAACATGCAAAGCTACCCCATGGTTTCCATCTTCAATGCCAGAAGGAGTGACATGCAGGTTCAGCTTCAATTTCTTTCACATCCACTGGATGAAGCCGTCGTGATAAAAGTCTTAACGCAATTCTTCTCAAATTTGGTGCATCGATTCCATACAAGAACCACCACTCAATTGCAGAAATAACCAAAAAAATGAATCCCTCCCATATACAAATTATACAATTTACTTGAACAATAAAAATAAGTATTTTCATTGTTTAATTTCTATTACCTGGCTTACATGTAGTCCTTGTCCTAGTAGTAGCTGGATTTCTAAAGTCATATATAGCATCTCTAAATAGTTTCTCCTATTAAAAAAACACTGTTAGTGATTTTCAATTACCAAAAACAATAAGAGGTAAATAATTCTTAAAATTCCTAATTCCTAAATCACCTCACTAAGCGCTACATCAGCGCTTTGTGGATCCCTTTCCAATCTCAACATCACCCTTTTAAATGCACTTACTAATTCCATATCGATTCCAAGATTTTCAGTGTAATGCTACGTCGAATGGAGGTAAAATTCTAATTGAATAAAAATAATTAGTAACTTAATTGCTTCATCTTCATAATGTGTAATAATAAAAATAAGAAGTTGAGAATTAACATCAAATTTACGCTTATTATTACCTGCACAATGGATGACTTGAATGAGCTGCTTGTTACATCTTCTATTAATAATTGCACAATACATCTGGTGATGATCAGGAGCAGCTACAACAATAGCAAGCTTAGACCTTCTAATAGCTTCATACAGATAACCCATTGTGGCTTGCTTCTCTCCATCTATAACTTTCAAATGCACTTACTAATTCCATATCGATTCCAAGATTTTCAGTGTAATACTACGTCGAATGGAGGTAAAATTCTAATTGAATAAAAATAATTAGTAACTTAATTGCTTCATCTTCATAATGTGTAATAATAAAAATAAGAAGTTGAGAATTAACATCAAATTTACGCTTATTATTACCTGCACAATGGATGACTTGAATGAGCTGCTTGTTACATCTTCTATTAATAATTGCACAATACATCTGGTGATGATCAGGAGCAGCTACAACAATAGCAAGCTTAGACCTTCTAATAGCTTCATACAGATAACCCATTGTGGCTTGCTTCTCTCCATCTATAACTTTCAACACCTTCACAATAAGATCATCTATTTCAGCTGCCAACCTTCCATTCTTCCAAAAATTGTTACTTATGACAATATCCTAAACCTTTTTTCCAATGACATCCCGTCTAGGTCGACATTCTTATCATTTATCTTATAAAAACATTCTTTTCAACAACCTTCTCAGACATAATGCTATTAATTGCAATAAAATTTGTGGCAAATCTCGTAATGCCAGGCCTAAGCAACTCCCTTTTGGTGTGTGCTCTCATGAGGCTAACTACCCAGTTGTGATTGTAAATAAAGTTTGTCAATCTCTTTGCTTTTTCAATCATACCTTTCACCATCTTTTTCTCACCAAAATCATGGAGCATAAGATCAATACAATGCGTCGCACATGGGGTCCAGTACGGATGTTTTCTTTTCTCCATCAACAACTTTCCTGCTTTCTTGTATGAAGATTGGTTGTCAGTAACAATCTGCACAATATATTTCTCACCAATATCCTCTACAACCTCGTCCATCAATTTGAACAAATACTAATGGTCCTTGATTTTGTCAGAAGCATTAACAGACTTGTGAAAATTTATTCTTCCATCACAGTAAACCAAAAAGTTAATGATTGATAGCTTGGTAGGCCCAGTCCAGCCATCACACATAAGGGTTACACCATAAGTATCCCATTTCTTCATAAATGACTTTATATAAGTCTGTATCTCATCTACCTCAACAGCTCATTCAAGACATCCATTGTGCAGGTAATAATAAGCATAAATTTGATGTCAATTGTCAACTTCTTATCTTGATTATTACACACTATGAAGATGAAGCAATTAAGTTACTAATTATTTTTATTCAATCAGCATTTTACCTCCACCCAGCGTATTATTACACTGAAAATCTTGGAATCGATACGGAATTAGTAAGTGCATTCAAAAGGGTGATGTTGAAATTGTAAAGGGATCCACAACGTGCTGATGCAACGCTTAATGAGGTGATTTAGGAATTAGGAATTTTAAGAATTATTTACTTCTTATTGTTTTTTAAATAAGAGAAACTATTTAGAGATGCTATGTATGGCTTTAGAAATCCAGCTGCTACTATGGCAAGGACTACATGTGAGCCAGGTCATAGAAATTAAACAATGAAAATACTTATTTTCATTGTTCAAGTAAATTGTATAATTTGTATGTGGGAGGAATTCATTGTTTTGTTTTTTTGGTTACTTCTGCAGCTAAGTGGTGGTTCTGGTATGGAACCGATGCACCAAATTTGAGAAGAATTGCATTAAGACTTTTATCACGACAACTTCATCCAGTGGATGTGAAAGAAACTTGAGCACTTTTTCTTTCATACACAATAAAGTGCGAAACCGTTTGAGTTATACAAAGTTATATAAGCTGGTTTTTGTATACTACAACATGAGGCTAAAGATATGACATATTCAAAAGCAAAGTAGAAAGGAAGAGGGTGAGTTTAGGCCGATTGACCTTACACACATTTGATTTTGATGAAGATGAGCTTCTCACGGAGTGGTTGGATAATCCAAAGGAGGTAGTGCTTGATGAATTAAATAATGAGGGGAGGCATATCAGACGAATTAGCTATGTGGCAAACTTGATCAACAGATTTAGTCATGATGAGGGAAGAGGAAATACAGGAGCTGCAGGGAGAAGTCGTGCTAGGATGAGCAGCAGTAGTACTGCAGTGAGCCGTGATCCTCTTGATGATGGTGACGGTGATGACGACGACGACGACGATGGAATGATGACGATGATGTTGGACGACGTAAGAGTCCTTCATCACCAACATAGGGTGGTACTAGTAGTGGCTATAGTGGTGGTATTCACATTACAGATGAGGCTGAGGAGCAGGAGCAGCAACATTATTGTGGTAGTGGCCATGAAGCACATCCTCCTCCTTCCGTTCATAATCTTTACCATTGGAAAAGACGTGGGGCCATCCAAGACCAGGATCAAAACACGATGATGTGATGAGGCCACATGGATATGGTTTAGATGCCATTACATAAGGAGTAGACTTGATTAATGTTGGTCTTTCAGGCATATTTAAAGGTAGACCACATCCAGGGTCGAGGTCATCATCTTTTGGGTACGATCAGGAAAGGTCGTCTTCTTCGTATGATTATGGTTATGGCCAGAGGAATCATCTTATCAGCCTAGTTATGGATATGGATATGGTTATGAGCATATAGGCTATGGGCATGGCTAGGAGGGATCATCATTCAGTCATCATCTTATGTGCAGCAGATGAATAAGTATGGTCACTATGGTGGTAATGTTGGGGGTTACCATGGGCCTACTTCAGCACAATATAAGCAACTTAGAAGGGAGTATAAAGCATGATATCAAAATTATATGAATTGGGCTTTTTATTGTCACCATGTTCAGCGCTTGCATAACATGCCATTGGCTAATTATGAAAAAATTGAAGCTGAACCTGCACGTCACTCCTTCTGGCATTGAAGATGGGGACCATGGGGTAGCTTTGCATGTTTGGATTTTGGAGCCAGATATTTGTATGCAATAAATTATGAAGAATGTTATGTTATGATAGTTATGTATTGCTGATTTTGATGTTTTAAGTATTGGTGACTTAGTGTGTTGCTTAAATTACATGAATGAATTTTCTAACTTTATTTATTGGTTTATTTAGCCTTTTTTATAACTTTTATTATAATTATCATTCATTTTCGCATATGCCTATTTGCTTCTATAATGTATAAATGCTCTTTATGTAGCCCTATAATGCTAGAAACATGTTTATTTAACATATTTTTAACTTATCTTTCTATCTAGATAGATTCTGTGCTATCTATCCACCATTTTAGTGTGCATCCTTGATATGTTTCCATTTTTGGATAGTCCGATATGGCACGTCGATACGATATTTTGAACCATGCTCCTGCCCATAGGAAGTCCATCTGAATCTTCTCAAGTCTATCAATCACTGACACCACCACTCGGAAAGAAGAAAGCATGTATGTTAAGAGGTTGAACAGAGCACTCTTAATTAACACCACTTTTCCACCCTTGGATAGAAATCTCCCTTTCCAAGAGGATAGTTTCTTCTTCATACGCGATATCATTGGCTTCCAAACTGATTTAGCTTTGAAAGATACCCCAATGGGAACCCCAAGGTACGTGGTGGGTAGAGGCCCCAATCGACAACCCAATAGTTCACATAGATTAAAGGCTATGCTGCTTCCTCCAACATTAAACAACCCACTTTTCAGTAAGTTGACTTTCAAACCTGAAACAGCTTCAAAACATGTTAGGATTGATCTTACCACAAGAATTTGTGAGGCTTGAGCCTTGCAAAAAAACCCACAGCATCATCCGCAAAAAGCTAGTGTGAAATAGATAGAGCTCCTCTTCCAAACTCCACCCCTTCAATTAACCCCAAATTTGCTGCCCTATCCACCAACCAGCTTAAAGCCTCCATCACCAACAAAAATAATAAAAGGAAAAGAGGATCCCCTTGTCTCAAGCCCCTAGAAGAATAGAAAAAACCTGCAGCCACTTAACTAATACTGAGAAAGTTGCTGTAGAGACACAGATAACCATCCATTTCCTCCATCTTATCCCAAATCCCATCCTCCTAAGTAAGTACCATAAGAAATTCCAATTGACATGATTATAGGCTTTCTCAATGTCCAACTTACACATGATCTCATCAACACCCTCTCTTTGAATGGAATCAGCACATTCACTTACAATCATAACACCATACAAAATTTGCCTCCCCCAATAAATGCATTTTGAAACCTTGATATAACATTTGGAAGCACCTCCCGCAATCTTTTTGCTAAAACTTCAGAGATTACCTTATAGAAGCTCCCCACTAAGCTAATCGGTTGGTAGTCTCTTAGTGATGCCACCCCTTCTTTCTTTGGGATAAGGGATATAAACGTTGTATTCAAACTGCCTTCAAAGTGTAACAACCTGGTCAAAAGAAAGCAAAAATAAACATAACTTTGACCTTAGTCAACTTTTGACTGGTCAAGGGTCATTTCATTTGGGGATTTTAATTGGTGTTGGCGTAGGACCCTCCCTAGTGGCACATACACATTAGAGCGTCTTTACTTTAAAAGAGAGGAAACCGAAAAGGGGACAAGCCAAAATCGTACACTCCAAACCCTTTTGTCTCTTTGCCCTAAAGAACCAAAACCGTACCTTCTTACCTTTTTCCCTTTTGCTTCTTTTACTCTTCCTCAAGAAACACACAATCCGTAGGTAAGCCTTGTCCCTTTCCTCAAGTTCTCTACACCTCTTTCCAAGTTTCTTATTCTTATTTTTATTTATCTATTTCTTCAATGCTTATTATAGGAGGATTAGAAGAAGAAAAGAGGGAATAAGAGAAACCCTAAGAGATTTGGGGCTGGTTTAAGGTAAGGGTTTTACTTTCATTTAGATGATGAATAATGTGAGATCTTTGATGAAATAACTACTAGGAAATTTAATTAATTTCTGCATGCTTGTTAAATCATTGTGGGATTTAATCTTTTGTTTGTGATGTTTATTTAAATATTAAAGCCTAGTCAAATTTTATCTTGTGGTGTTTATAATAGTTAATTCATGAAGTATATATATGGCTATACTCGTTGAATGAGGTGGTCATGACTCAATTTTTTTATTATTTTTACGTGATCGTTAAATGGCAATGGACATGAATCACTTTTTTATTGCTTTTACAAAATTGTTGAATAAAAGTGGGTGAATCACCTTTTTATTGCTTTTAAATGGCAATGGACATGAATCACCTTTTTATTAATATTCACCTTTTACCGTTTAGGTGGTTCGTTTGCTTGTGCATATTGCTTGTGTTGCCATATTGCTTTAATGGCAAAGGACACCTTTTATATATATTAAAACAAAAAGGGTGAAAGAGTGTTGCAGGGTTGTCTTGAGAATCGAATGGTTGTGGTTGCTTTTCACCAAATCATGCTAATGTCAATGAGACTATGTAGTGCAATACTATTTTACATATCATGACCATAAGGCTATTGTGAGATCATGGTAATCATTCAATGATGCCATGGGTTCTCTTTTGTCATCACATAACCCATTGAATCACCATAACTTACTTTTCACATTAACTCATAATCACTGATATCTTTCTTAAAAACGTCACATGGCTACAGTAACCATGGATTTTATTTATATTTTCAACTAATGCATGGCTTCAATGGCATGGCTTTGGCCACATTCTCATAACCGAATTGGCTAACAAGCCATGGCTTAAAGTCAACTCATATCAAACCTTTTAGTTCATAGTGTCAATCACATACAATTATTTTAATTGCATATAACCTTGGGGGTGTGAAATTTCAGACGTGGATTTACATTTTAATAGAATGTTGATTCCAATTTCTAACATGCCTAGCTATCAATGTGGAGTGTATGCTATGCTATGTTTTACCATATTATAAGTGTAGTTATTTTGTCCTTGTAAAGATTATACTATAATTGCTTATACTATAATTGTTGTGTATAAGAGCCAATAGTTATTTGTTACCTCTGGTTACAATTTATTTGGTTCAAGAAAGGTATTCTTTTAAGCTTGGGTGATTATAGTAGATCATAAGAATTGTAACAAAATTTCTAATCATGATACTGTGTGGTCAATCGTATATAAGGAATTGACATATTGATAAATAACGTAACCGTATATCTTTATTCTAGTGATTACTCATGAAGGATGACCATCTTAGTGATAAGTTGGTGTTCTTGGGGTGTGGGTCCCTAAATTTTAAGGAAATAAGGTTAGGCGCTTGTGTCCCATGGGTTGAAAGCCCCTAAAACCACGATGTACAAGTGAAGTTTTTGAGAGTCTGATCCCTGCTGTATTAAAGTGGGATCCAAGAACTTGATCGAAATTCTGGTTAGATTTGACATGAGAATCATTAGAATAAAGACCCCCATAATTTGTATTTCATAATAATAATTAATTAATTGACACTGATGCTTGTGCACGTAAATGAATTATTGTGATGTTTAGGTTGAACGCATATAATATGGAACATCATGAATTATCGTGCAAAATCTAATTATATCAGTTTTATGCATAGAATGAAATTTGTTATGTTTAAACTTAATTGACTAGAGATTTTACATTATTAGCTCATATAAATTAAAGTAAATCTTCTTGCTGGGCTGTGAGCTCACCCCTTTGTGGAAATAAACAATTTCAGGTCAGTTGCAGGACCAGAGTTGGAAGAAGCCAAAGTGAAAGTTCTTGAATTTTTATGGCTAATAGTTTAATATTATTAGTATCTTTGGATTTAGATGTCGTTTTATTAAGGAATCAGGATTCGTCTTATTTCAGTTAGGTTTGTTAATTTGAGATTTTATGTTATGATGGGTCGTTGAAGACATTTTCTTGGATTTTATTAGGTATTATTACTGTCATTTTGGAGATTGTGTTATTTTTATAAATTAATGAAGATTGGTATCTTTAAGTCACGTTTCGGTGCTTTGCGAACATACTATTTTATGTGACCGAAGATCGGGGCGTGACAAAAGTGACTTGAATTGTAAAACTCCTAAACTGCTCTCATAAAATCCACCTAGATGTGCACCCAACATAATTTGTAAAACTTGATTGTAAACCCATCCAGTCCGGGTGCCTTGTCACCTTCCATCTCCTTGAGTGCTTCCAACACTTCCTCTTCACTTATTTGTCTTTCCAACATATCCTTGTGGTATTCTAAAATGGAATCAAATTCCATACCATCCATTAGGGGTCTCACATTCTCCTCTTTAAAAAGGTTGTCAAAAAAAATCTGAAACCGCCTTTTTAATCTTCTTGTTCAAGCAAAAGAGACCCTTCCACCTCTAGTTGTTCTATGAAATTTGTTCTTCCTCTAGCTGTAGCCATCTTGTGGAAGAAACCAGAATTTTTGTCTCCGAGATTGAGCCACAAGGCTCCCGACTTCTGCCTCCAGCTCATTTCCAACAAAGATGCCGTCTTCTTAATCTCCAATTTCAAGCTTTCCTTCTCCTTCCAATCGTCGAATGCCATGTTCTCTTCCTCCTCTAATTGCTCCAACTCTTTTAAGTTTTCCATAATGCTTTCAAGTTTCACATCCATTCTCCCAAAGATTTCTCTATTCCACTTCTTAATCTTGAATTTTAGGGCACGGAGTTTTCTAGAGAACACATAAATGTTGGACCCTTGGAACTGCACCTCCTTCCACCACTCCCCCACCAAATTAATGAAAGACTTGTCCTCAAACCACATATGCTCAAACCTAAAAGGAGAAGCTTTTTGGAACTCATTTTCAGTAGAAAGTAAAAGATTTAACCGTCTAAGGACCAAATATCTAGTACCAAGATATAAACCCTTCTCACGCCACACTCTAAGAAGTGATGCTATAACATTATATAAAAGAATGAAAAAAGCATTAATAGAAACTTTTTCAAACAGTAGTTTTAAGGTCGCTTTAACCTCAAATATCTGAACAAGTAGACAAAACATAAGTTATTTAGCTATAACTGCACATTATATAGATGAGAATTGGAGTATGGAAAAAAGAATAATAACTTTTGCACCACTAGATACTAGACATTCTAGACCAGCTATAGAACATAATATAAGACAGTATAAATTATAAAATAAAATAATGGCTCTAACACTTGATCATGCAAGTGCTAATAATGTTACAATAGACATACTAATACAACACTTAAACTTAAATCTGGAGGGATGTTTATTTCATGCTCGATGTGCTTGTCACATCCTAAATTTAGTTGTGCAGAATGGCTTCAAAATTATGCAATATCATTTAACGAATAATAGAGACGCAATAAGATTTTTAAAACAATCTAGCACAACTGCTAGAGATTTTAAAAATTATTATTCAAGTTTGAGAAAGCAACATAAAAAAATTACCCTAGATTTTGACCATAAATGGAATTGAACATATTTAATGCTAGATGCTGCATTAGAACTAAACAAGAACTTTCACTACTTTATAAAACAAAAGTGCCTAAAAGTGAACTAGAAGAACTTGACTGGCAAATAGAAGAAATTTTAAGAGATTTTTTAAAAGTTTTTTTGATGCAACAACATTCTTATCGAGGGTTTATTACCCAACATCCCTGAATATTCTAAATATACTATATCAAATAAGTAACTGCTTTAAAAAATATAGAACCACGCCCGTTGCTAAGGATATTTGCCTAGCAATGGAATCTAAATTTTTAAATATTGACAAGAAATTCCCCATTTTATATTGTTTAGCTATTGCAATCGACCCCAAGATTAAATTAGGAGTACAAGATTTAATAGATACAATAAATGAAAATATGCAATCTTCTTTTCAAATAGATATAAATAAAATAAAAAACCTTTTAGAAAAACTTTTTTTTGAATATGATACTAGCAGTAGCAGACAGGGTCTAACTCAGACCCAAGAAACACTACTAGATTGTTCTCCCTGGAATTTTTTAAGTGGTAGAAGAAGGGAAAAACAACCAGCACCTAGTAGTAGGGTTCATCTGAGTTAAGGATATATTTAGAAAGCTCCCCACTATATTTAAATACTATGCATGAGCATAGTTCTTTTAATATTTTGGCATGGTGGAAGCAAAATTAAGTTAGCCATCTTGTGCTTTCCTCTATGGCACGCAATCTACTAACGGTTCCGGTGTCCATCGGAATCAGCTTTTAGTGCATGTGGACGAACGATGAATGATTATAGGAGCAGATTAACGCCGGAAATGGTGCAAGTATGTGTCTGTCTAACAAATTGACTAAGAGCGAAACTGAGAGTTCAGAAATATACGGATGATCAACTTGCTGGAGACTTCGATGATTTGAATCTTAACGAATTTAATCTTCCAGATTGGTCTAAGTTTTATTATATTTTGTGTAATCAATGTAAAAGCTTCTTTTTAGAAACTTTACTTTCACTTTTCTTTTTTCTTTTTTTTTTTAAACTGCAAATGAAAGATAGATGAATGGGTGCTAACCTAGTTGGAATGTGCTCATATTATAATGATGCAATATTATTTGCATAAATGTATTATGTATAAGTATTGTTGTATTTGCAAAGTTGTACTTGTAATAAATAATTTATTTAAATTTTTTTTATCAAATTCTATCCGAGTATGTGCACAAAATTTTTGTGAATAATAATTATATTTTTTTAGAATTTTTATGTTCTTTTACTATTTTTTCCATTTTCTACATTTTTTTGCAAAAAAATGACCCATGCCCGCAAGCTGCCCGTTAGCCTGCTTGGCCTGGCATGGCACGGCCCAGCCCTAGCCGTGCCACGTGCTGGGCCGTACCTGAGGTATTGTGTGACGGGCCAAGGGGGTGAATACAAAATTCATGCTCTACAAATTCCCTTGCATTTCGTAAGTCTCCTCAGATTGCTCTAATAAATTCCTACAACCACTGAAAGTTTAACACAAATTTGCATAGGTCCTGCACATATTATGTTTCAGCAGGTGACACCACACATACAGGGAAAAAAATGCATTCATACATACAGACACAAATATATATATAAACAACTTCTAGGCTTGAAACTTAGGAGCCGGATAAAATTCCATTTCTGAATACGAAAATTGCATATTTAACTCGAATGAATGAATATACGAAAACATTTTTGTATTCAAATGACCATCTCGAAACCAATTAAAATTTCCAACACTATAATATCAACAACATAACACAAGAAAACGGAATAGCAAAGATGATAACATCCTCATTTACGGTAGAATATACATCAATATCATCAAACAAAAAATCTGAAACAGAAATAAAAAGAAAGTCGCTGGAAAAAGCAGATTCTTTTTCCTGTCTGGCATTTGAACACGACCAAACTGAAACATGAAACCGACGAGCAAAAAGTTTAACCCAAAAAGGTTAAATAGTACCTGCTGTTGCTTCGCCACTTGCTCCCTAAGCTTGCTCGCTTGCTTCCGAATCGCTTCCATGGATTATCCCCTCTTCACCACTGTTCCTTCAGATTCCAAATATCGATCGATAAAACGAACAGAAGAATACTTTAGAGCAAAATTATCATCACAACACCTAATCTTACTCAAAATTCATAGAAATTTGGCGATATCATGATCGATCCTCAAAAGAGTTCTTCCTTGTTAACCGCAATTCTCACTCGATATCCTTTAGACCCTAGAGCTCCGGGGATTCTAACTCTAATTTCTGTAGCAGGTTGTGTTGTTTTCCATTTAGCGGTTTTGTAATCGCACCAAAAGATGGACTTAAAGCTTCTGCAACTGTAGAATGGAAAGGAGGAGACTGGGAGTTGAAAATGAGCGAAAGGGACCACTGCCGTGCAACGCACCATACGAAAAGCACGTCTGAACTGTTGGAGAAAATCGGGAAAGCCCCCGAAGCGGTGAAAGGGCTTGCGAACCTGGATTTAAACAGGGTTGCTTATCAGGCGGACCGGCACGAACACCACACGGCCCGGCACGCTTTAAGCGCTCGAGTGCCCGCCTGACCCGTGAGTGGGCTGGCACGGCACCAACCAGAACCCCAAGCAAGCCGTGCCGTGCCTAGGAGGCCGGAAAAACGACCCAACAATGTAAAATCTTAAAATTTTAATTAATAATTAAAAATTTGACATTATGTTGTTAATTATTTTATTTGTGGAAAATTTCAGAAAAAGGAGAATGAGATTAGTTTTAGAATTTTCAAAAATTAAAAGAGGAGAATTTAGTAAAATTAAAAGAGGAGAATTTAGTAAATATAGTCAGGACCTATTGAGAGTGGTTTTAGAGATAAAAGAGTTCAGTCTCTTGCCTTTGCTACTAAGAGAAGTCGAAGAGAAGCTAAAAAAACTGTGACGCCAACGAGATCCCACACCAGATCAAACTACTTTCAAAGGTAATCCTAAATTTTTCTCTATTAAATTTTTTTTATTGTATATCACATGATGGCTATATTCGATTCTGAACATGGTGACTAAAGGTTTATGTGGTTGCAGTTTTATAATGAAAAGAGTTGACTTGGGTCTTGCGTAATTAGCTTTCTCTCTTGCAATTTTGGTGTGATATTTCTCTGAATTTTTAGTCTCATTAAGTCATTTATGATAAACTTGGTTTCTGTTTTGTGATTTGGTTTTAGGATGCATATAGACTGTTATTTTATGTGAGGAAGAAGCTTCTTTAACATTTTTGGGCATTCATGAGTTAACCCCAAAATCTGTTGATATGGTTGAGTTAAATGCATATTCTGTTGGAAATATAAAGCATACTTGTGGGTTATACTTAGAGCTGTAAGTTTTACCCGACCCACCCTAAGCCCGCCCAACCCAACCCGAAGAATAGCCCGATCTAAGGTTTTATTTTGGTTTGGGTTTGGGTTGGGCTTGATTTTAGGCCTGAACTTGAGTTTGGGTTGAGCTTCATAGCCCGAACTATATAAAGCCAAGGTTAAATGACTTACCGCAAACCCCATCTTCTTCCTAAGTTCTTTCAAACTCCAAGCCCTTCCTCTCTATTTTTCCAATAAATTCCCCAATAGATAAGGTTCTATAGAATTAAGTATAAAGCTTCAAACCTAGAACATTTTCAAGATTTAGGAAAGTTGATAATGTTGACCTTTGTATGGATAATGACTTGAGATTTACAAATGACCACATTTTCAATAAGTATTTCTTTCATAATGTTGAATGTGTTGTCTTATAATTTGGTCAATAAACCTTAGAAATGTTATAATTTAAAAACTCAATTTTTTTGCTTTCATATACTAAAAACATTATAGACTTGTTGCATTTGCTATTATATTTCATTAGATCCTTGATAGATCCCATTAATTTAGGTCAACCCGAACCCAGCCCGAACTCAAGAAATAATTTTAGGGTTGGGTTTGGGTTTAGGGTGGGCCAAGGTGAGTTTGAGCCAATTGATTTTAGATTTGGGTGAGCCCAAACTCGTCAAAACCTAGCCCAACCCGCCCTACTTACAGCTCTAGCTATACTTGTCCAAGTCATACATCGGTAGTTGTAAATCGTTTGCTGATTACACCCACGTCATAGAATTGGATGTGCAATTCTCTCTTTCTACAACGTAAATCCTATCCGATTAATGGACGGATTCCAGAAGATCTCAATGCTACGAGATCTAAGACAACTGAGTTTCCTGCACACAGTAGGAACTCTTTCTCTCTTGTGTAGGAGTCTTATAGGAGGAGCTTGCTCAAGGGAAGGTTTGCTCAAGAGAAGGCTTGCTCACTTGCTTACTTCTCAGAACTTGGCAAGGCCCCCTTTTTATAGGGGAGAAAAACCCCATTAATGGCCATGTACTAAATGCTAGTAATAGGCATGCTACTTAAAAGAGAGTTTTAAGGGAGTGTAAGTCTCCCGTTTTTCTTCTTCTCTTTAACCTTGCAACAAGTTGTTTTGGTTCTCATTAATGGGCATTAAGCTTATGTAACGGAAGAACAACATCTCTCACTTGCCCAACTATGAGAACTCAGACTCTAACTGCACTTTACCAATTATCACAATCTAGATCATACAAGTAAATACGTCGTACGACCGACGAGAGTGTTACATGGTGAGTGACTCTATACCAAGCTCCATTTAACCAACATAGAGATACACTCAAAATCTCGCCTATGCCCTAGACCCACATGACCACATTGGATTGAGATTTCCTAATCCCTCCTGAGTATTAAACTCAGGTCCAAGCTCAACTTCCTTTGGAATTTCTTATTTCATGCTTGTTAAATTATGGATATATAAGTACTCTATATACTCCATATACATAGATGGATATTTTAATAAAAATATAAAATATCACCTAAATTTTAAAACAAATCATGATTTGAATAAATTTCATCAAATTCTCAAGGATGTGATGTCATATGGTCTTCCTAACGCCACATGCCACTCCACTTTGACTTGAATGCTTTCCCAGACATTTTCCGTTAGGCTAAATCAAATATGACTATGGGGAGAATGTTAAAGTAGTGATCTCCAGATCTCTGCTTTATGACATTGTCATTAGTATAAGGGCACAAGGTGGTTGTAAGACCCTGAAAAATTTCTTAAATAATAAAATAAATTAATAATTAATATTTCTTGAGGATTTTATTGATAGAATTGATTGGTTATCATAGGTGATATCATTGATAGCGAAGATCATGAGTTTGACGCATATCAAGCCGTTGGATCGTGAGATATCGAGGTAAGAATTTAATTTTAATGTTGTTGTGTTCTGATTGGTTGGGTGTATGAAATATGAGATACCTGTGTTGTGTAGGATCATAAGGGGGAGACGAAGGGTCTTATACCCTAGTTGAATACGATGTGTATTCTACCCATCGTATTCTATTTTTGGTTTTGGTGTTTCGGCGGCTGAGAGAGGAAACGAAGAAGAAAAACCGAAGAGAAGAAGAAGAGGAAGGAGAAGGGTGTCTCTAACCCTTGTTTTCTCATCGTCGTCTTAGAGTGGTTTTGCATCTGTGAAGAGGTGTAATCTTTGTTGTTCAGAGGAAGAAGAAGGAGTCGCATGAACAGGTAGGTAGCACACCCGTTTTGTCTTTCGATCACTGTTTTTCATGTTTTTCAATCGCAATGCATGATTATACGTTGTATATATGTATAAATAGTTTGATCTTAGTTGAATATATATGTTAGAATTGATCAGAACGAAGAAAAACTCAGATTTTGAACACTGTTTGCCGCAATTGATAGGGCGCCTACTACGACCGCCTAGGCGATCGTAGGCGCCCGTGTGTTGGTTATAGCCCGCTCACCCCTCGCCTAAGTGATGGGGTAGGTGTTCAGAAAATTTAACAGGCACCTAGTGTGACCGCTTAGGCAATCCCTAGGCGTCTGTTTAAAAAAAATTTTTGGATTTTTAAACCGTCGCTTAGCCAGGCCACCTAGGCGACTTGTGCTGGGCGACCTGAACAGAAAAATGTAAATTTGCATAATTTGATTTTTAATTCAAAATAAAGATTTTAAATGGATTTTGTAAAACCCCGAATTTTCCTTAAATAATATAATAAATTAATAAATAATATCCTTGAGAGTTATAACTGATGGAAATATTTTATTAATGTAGGGGATGATATAAATAGTGGAGATCCAGAGTTGGACGCAGATCCGACCATCTGATCGTGAGATATCAAGGTATAATTGATATGCTAATTTAGATGTATTCTGGTTGGGCGATATACATTTAGTTTTGTGCGTGGGATTAGAGAGTATATATACAAGTTTAATAACCTAATTCTATATGCTTGGAATACCTATTGTATTCTCATGCGTATTCGACAGCCGCAAGAGACAAAACCGAGAGCGACTGTGCGAACGGAAGAGAAGAAGAAGAAGGAGGAGGAAGAGAGGACTCGTGTCTTGTGCTCTTCATCGTCCAGAGCATTGCTTGGTGATAGTGGTCATCGTTGTTTAGAGAAGAGAAGGAGAAACAAAGTAAACAGAGGTAGGTGACACCGTTTGATCGACTGTTTTGTATTTACGTGTGTTTAATCTTCAAACCATGTTTTTATGATGTAGATATATGTATAAAGCATGATATAATTGTTATAAGTATTGTGGGATTGCTTAGAATAGGAAAAATCACATTTTTGAACTGTTTCTGAACGTTTTTGAGGGACCGCCGAACTTAATGTGCTCGGAGCACTCTTAGGCGCTAGTGTAAAATTTGAGACCGCCCGAGACCGCGAGACGACTTATCGTCAGCGACCTAAAATGAACTACCGCTTACCTTAGACTGTCGGGGCGATCCTAGGCGCTCTGTGCAGAAAATGCAGAATTTCGTAATTTCAAACCTTGATTCAATTCCAAACTATTTTTAGTAAATTTTAATCATTAATTAAGATGTTTTAAGACCAAAATAATTTATCAAATTCCCTATTTTACAAAAAAATAAATTAGGGAGATATTTAGGACACTAGTTGCCAAACTTTGTATGAAACTGTGAAATCTAGTATTTGGAAAATTTGACCTATTATTTGATTACTAGAACATCTCTAAGCTATACTATAAACCAGATAATTACATAATGAGAATTCAGATTATAAGTTCAACTCAGTTAACCCGAATATTGAAGGAAATGTCAGATTTACCCTTTTATATGCCGCTAGGCACAAACTCTTATAGAATTATTAGACTTTAGGGAATTTTTGGAGTCTAGTGGGCATAGCTGGTTATGGATCCATAGTTGTGGCTAGATAGCTGAGGGATATGTCATTTGAGTTGAGTTTCTCCCTTGTGCGAGCGCGCTTTCTTTGCAAGTTGGTTTTTTTGGGAAGGTCCTATGTCTGGAGGGACACCCTGGTGAGCCGTTGGTGATTCCCTGTACATGTGGATAAGCGACCATCTCCATATATTGATTCTGGTGCTGCATGTTGGTGGTACATGCCAAATCTGATGGGTACGTGTACAATAAGTCAGTGACTACGGCTCTTGTCTAAGCTGCGCTGCATGGGACTTGAGTATCATTAGTAGCATTACTTCTAAGACGCACGGTGGTATAGCAATTGGTCGAGAGTCATCTCAAAAGGTTTATCTATCTTTGTGAGTCCTACAATGACACTAAAATCATAAACACTTGTTGTTACTGTTGCATACATGCTGGAGGCATGTAATTGGTATATTGGTTGGATGTGACTGTTTAGTGCATCCTAGTAACGTATGGATTATGTTTTTGATTTCTGATATTCGATTCCTATATAGAACTTGCTGAAACTTATATTTAGAACTGTTTATTATACTGTTTTGTATTCATGATCGATACGAATGATTAGACGAGCCTGATTAGTCGAGGTTGCTAAATCGTGCATGAACTGTTATCTTTATGTATATGAACTGTTTAAACATGCATGTGTTACATACTGGGATATTCGTATCTCACCCTACCTTTATTTCATTTTTCAGCTGATACGGGAGAGGGGGATCATAGTATTAATTTCCAGGGAAAGATAGCTAATTATTCACCGGAGGATTACTATTACCCGGATTTTGTCTGAGGTTGTGGATTGTCATGGATTTAGCTATTTTATCATATTATTATATTCATTTTGGTTTGATGTATTAGAGAGATGAGAGATTAGTGACCTTTTTATTTTACCAGACTTAAATATTGATTTTGATGGTTAACTATAGTAGTTTCATGAGGATTTTAGACTATACTTCCGCACATACATGTTCCGCACTCTGATAGTTAATTAATTGAATGGATTATTTATTTCTTTAGTCTGGTATATTCTTGATGTTTATTTGATATGGGCCAATAACATCTCGGATTTGGTTGTTGAACTGAGTTCGGGTTGTTACAGTAGCGAACCGGGTTCGGGTTGGATGTTGGTTTTGCATTGACCCGGGTTCGGGGCGTTACAGATTTTATCAATTAAATTAGATGATTTGAGACAGAATTTATTACCCAAACAACTTGTTTTCCATAAAAATATTTAGGGATTTATTTTAGGTTTATAGTTGCCTACATTTTGAAATAATAAGGGATTTGAGATTTTATACTTTACAAACTTGTTTAATTGAGATATTTAGTTAAGAAATATTTATCTTACACATCATAAATCAAACTTCTACAGATAGAAACTTCATATCAGAGATTCAACCCAGATAACCCAATTTTGATAAAAACTTATAAATCAGACTTTATATGCCACTAGACACTATTACTTACATATAGATGAGTCCTTAGGGATGTTGGTGTCTAGTGGACATAGCTGAATATGGATCCATAGAATAAAATATATAGCTAAAGGATATTTCTTTTAAGTTGAGTTACTCCCATGTGCGAGCGCGCTTCCTTTGCAAGTGAGTTTGCACTGGAGGGTCTCATGTTTGTAGGGTCATTTCGAGCATCGCTGGTGATTCATGTACATGTGGATTAACGACCATCTCCATGTATTGATTCAGGGGCTGCATGCGGGTGGTTCATGCTAATTCTGTTGAGTATGTGCGCAATAAGTCGATGACTATTGCTCTTATCTTATGAGTAGTACTCAGGTTTGAGTGTCACAGTAGCTTTGCCAATACGACGCATGGTGGCATAGCATTTAATGGGTGTCTTCTCAAAGTCTTATCTTTCTTTGTGAGTCTTACAATGATACTAATAACATGATATACTTGTACTGTTACATTGACACATGTGAGATGCATGTATGTGCTATTTTATGGTTGAACGTGATTACTTGGTTCATCACAGTTGTATTGGAAATTGAGTTGATTGGAGTTGTTTTAGATTTATGATGTATTATTCTGGACTTCATTCTTATCACCATTACATCTGATACATGTCCCTTAGCAATGATTAAATGCTTATTTGTGTTTCTCGATTGCAATGATCGATTATACGAGACCTGCTTATCCATATTATTTTATCATGCATGAAATGATTATTTTATTAAATATAAACTGTTTAGCACACATTGTGTTACCTACTGAGATATTCGTATCTCACTCTTTTTGTTTTGTTTTGGTTTTCAGCTGATACGAGAGAGGGGGATCCTAGTGGTGATATTCAGAGAGATTATGCTGATTTCTTGCTGGAGGATTATTACTACCCCGATTGAGTCGAGGTTGTTATTGGAGAATGGAACTTTGATATTGATGGATTATTTTATTTATTTATGGTTTTGAATGTATAGAGAGAGTGTGTGTGTGTGAGAGTTTTAGACCCTTTTTGATTTTACTAGACATACTAGTTGTTTTGATGGTCACTATGTGACGCCCTGATTCCGGGTCCATTTCCCAAAACCCTAGGTGTTATGGTAAGTAACAAAAGCAACAAAATATGGAATAATTTAAAACTTTTTCTAACTTTATAATCAGAATAAATGCGGAAACTTGAATTCAAATTCTCTTTATTAATCAACAATTATGATATACAAGGATTTCAATTACATGAGCAATCCTACATCTATATAGATTACCCAGCTACAACTAGCCCACAACTTGATGTCCTCACCAAGAGTACCTGAAAAATGGGAGAAACCGGAGTGAGAATAAATCTCAACAAGTAGCAAGGTGCATGCATGAAATCAGTCCATGTTTATATAAAATAAGTCATGAGGTGTACTATTAAACCAACAACAACATCAACAAGAAAAACGATAATATAGAAATCATGGCAAACAGCATACCACCCTGTAACATCACACAATGAACAAAATAATCACAACCACCAGGAAGTATCTTGCCGAGTACACAGACTGAGGATAAAAGGCACCAGCCACAAAACAACAAGCTTCCCGCTGAGTACACAGACTGAGGAAGTAAATCAAATAACAAGTAACCAGCTTCCCACAGAGTATACGGATTGAGGAAGTATCCCGCCGAGTACACGGACTGAGGATAAATAAAAGTAACCAGCTTCCCACCAAGTACATGGATTGAGGAAGTATCCCGCCAAGTACACAGACTGAGGATAAATAAAAGTAACCAGCTTCCCACCAAGTACACGGATTGAGGAAGTATCCCACCGAGTACACGAACTGAGGATAAACAAATACCAATAACAAAATCCGCTCTGCGGAAATAATAATCCAGGCACCTGCCTTGTCACAACTGTGACCCAAAATCCAACACAAGATGTGCCAAGTCATATGTCCAAACTCTAGGTTTCAACGGCAAAATAATCCAAGTTTATACATAAATCATTCGGAGCTTAAAGCATGCTCAGATAGTTCAAATACAAGTGCAAGAACTCCCAAAATCAAGTTTTGTTTAAAAGGAAATAAATCAAGACATTAACAATGTTTCTAACTCTTGATTAAAACTTCTCTATTTCTATTATCTATAAACATCCAACTTTTCCTCATTTAGAACACAAGGTGTCAAAACGTATTAACTTTGTTATTTATTACTTTCAGAAGTTATCTTAGGTCTATATTGAAGTTTAAGAATAGGTTAGGTTACCCAAAATCAGATCTAAATAAGTTATGACCTCGTTTTACTTAAGATATCTCCAAAAGTTTCATATTTACAATCACCGTCCCAAATTGCTATTCTTTAATTCAAATTTAATTCCACCACTTTCTACATCTCAAATTAACCTAGTTACAGATGTTACAACTTTTGAATTTACAGAAAAATCATTAAAAGTTAAATCTGAGCACGAATCCCAAAATCTGGAATTTCTGACATGGGTCGCTCGAAGAGGCGCTCGAGCGACTGTTCTAGCGGCTATAATTACAGGTTCTGTTTTAGATACACAGGCAGGTCGCCCATGGTTGCGCTTGAACGGTGTATCAAGGGACTTGTTTTCATGTTCTGGTTTAAGGTATACAGATAGGGCGCTCGAGCGACTGTTCTAGCGCTCTGCCCAAAACTCAGTTTTTCTGAGTTTTTTTATAATTTCTGAAACTTCTCAAATTCCTATGGTTTTAAATTGTTTCTAAACATCTAAATTTCATTCCAAATTACTTCTAAGATAATCCTAATCAAATCTTGGTGATTAAAATTTATTTAAGATTTCTTTCTAAATTAAACCACCCATGAGCAACACTTTTCTTGATTCTTAAAGAGAGATTTAAATCACTAAATCAAAACTTTATAATCATCCGACTTTTCCAATGAAATCCAACTTAAAACCAATACGATTAAACATCAAAATCACAAGTCCCTCAAGTTTCAAGTGTTTGCTACTTGCCTTTTTTATGAACCCAGATTTTTCAGAACTTCTTTTGTGCCCGCATTTGGAGCTCGACCGCACCCCTCTAAACTTCTCTAATTTAGATCTCTACTGTTCCGTTTGAATTCCTCCATGAGTAGAACAAAACCCTAAAATATTAGCCCATTCCAATGGTTGGATCTTCTTATCTCGTCATTCGAAGTTGGCTAGTCGGCCATCTCTGCAACTCCTTTTTCTTTCAAAATATGATTTTCCCCCAAATTCTAGGTTAATTCGCACCACCTTAGACTTCTCCAAATCCGATCTTCACCGTTCAGATTAAAGTATCTCATGTATAGATAACAACCTCAAAATTTCATGACGATCCAACGACTAGATCTTCAGGGATCGTAGTTCAAAGTCTGCTGGTTGAACCCCTGCAACACCTCCCTTTTCTTCTCTTTCCTCTCTTTTCTCTCATTCTCTTCTTCCCCTTATTTTTCTCCAAGCCCTAGCACGAATTTCCCTCTCTTTCCTCCTTATTTTTGACTTGCTAAAAACCCTAAACCCTTTCTAAACTTCCCGTTTTATAAGCTCTCTTAATTAGAAGTCCCACTAGGTTTAGGAGACCTTCAAAATAGGATTCCCATTCTTAATTGGAAACCTTCTTATCTTAACCCTCCTTCTAATTCCTCTTTTAAGTATCTCATACAAAAGAATGATTTATTTTAATTTATTTTCGTGCTAATTTAATTTCTTATTTTAAAATATTACTAAAACACCCCAAAACTCCTCTTATCCTTAAATTTAAGGTTCCTCATCAACCATAATCACCAATATACCATTTTTCCTACTTTTAAGCCATAATTTGCTATTTAAATTCAAACCTAACCCAAATTAAGTCTAGTTAAATATTTCAAGTCTAATAATTATTTAATTACTCAATATATATTAATTTGGCTAATTGAAAAATGACTAAAATACCCTTTCCTTGTAATTCCATACTTAACCGTTGAATCTTTTTCCAAAAATTCTGCTCTTTATTCCTCACATCAATCTTAACCATATAATGCACTTGGATTAATACCTATCTTCTTCAATCCTTTATATTTAATTACTCTCCCAATTTATCTAAATCAACCCTTCTCTTTCCTATTTAAATGAAGTCACTATTTTAATTCATAATTACTCAAAATTCTTAACTTCTCAATATTTAGGCTTATTTAATTTACTTTATTTTAGGAAAATCTAGGGTTTTACACACTGATTCTTTATTCTATTTATGGTGATGTTATTAATTTCCGCACTTTGATAATCTCAATTGAATCATTAAATTTTGGTTTGGTATTATTGATAGTGTTATTATGGGCCCAGTAGCACTTGGATTTGGATTTGGATGCTGGTTTTGCATTGACCTGGGTTCGGGGCCCTACAGTTGTAGCGTCCCAGATCCGAGTCTGCCCTATCACGGCACCAACCCGTACGCGAGACCTACTTATGGGCCCAAAAGAACTTGATAAACACAATTAATGTGGGCAATTACAATGTAATCATTAGAGTGCATAAGATAAAGAAGAATGGAATTAAAATCTTCCATATAATAAAAGGGCACCTATGTAATAACTCTAAAAGATAATATTTGTGGGTACAAAAAGGCAACTAAGACCTCTCCATTACTATCTTACACATGAGCATTCATATACAAAGGTGATAATCTAAAGATAACTCCCGAGTCTATAAATCCAAAAAGAATAATTATATCCCATTTATAGTTTCTAACACTAAATACAATAACATGAAGAGAACCCTACTACGGGTAGTAGAAGCCCTCGGACCCATGCTCAAGCTCATCCTCACTATCTGCCCCAGTATGTGGCTCACCAAGCGGATCTGAAAACAAATCTAGTAAAACAAAACACGTGAGACTTAAAATCTCAGTAAGCAGCAAATATGCATGAATGGAAGCAATTGATGCAATTCATATAACATCATGAGTAAAAGCAGTTTAGGCAATTCATATAACATCGTGAATAAAAGCAGTTTAGGCAATTCATATAACATCGTGAATAAAAGCAGTTTATGCAATTAATATTCTCAAGTCAAAGCATCTAAATACTATAACCCATAAAATTAGCTTGATAGACCCAATCATTTACTACAAGTATATCTTGGTAGAACTCATAATGTAAAACAAACCTTTCGCATTTGTTACTAGAACCAACGCCTCATTCCACAAACCAAGAGAGTGTACTCCATGCACAAACCCAGTGGAATTCCCTATCCACTGCTATTCCCCATTCAACCAAGGTTAAATGGAATTCCCCATCCATCGCCATTTACCCAAGGCCAAGTGAGGATACATGTTCACTGCCAAGTGGGACTATTCATCTACTACCAAATGCCAAGTGGGACTACTCGTCCACTACTAAGTGCCAAGTGGGACTACTCATCCACTGCCATTCCCTAGGCCAGGTGCCTGGTCAACTCACATAAGAGAGTTCATCATATCTTTACCAAAATCACATCAATATTCACAAAGCGTAAGAAATAACCAGTAAGCACTTCACATCCAAAGCCAAATCAACTTAAAATACATACACCATAAATTCCACAAAACATAAACCAGGGCCGAGTGGAATTCGCCATCCACTGGAATTCAAACAAGGCCAAGTGAGATCACACATTCATTGCCAATTAAACCAGGGCTAATGTAACACCCCAGATCCGGGTTTATTTAAAAACATAAACCCGAACCTAGTACATTAAGATAATGGCCCAAAACAACTAATCCAGACTTAAACAATTTCAATAAATATAATCAGAATGCGGAAATAAAAGATAAATTCTTCCAAGAAGCGCGGAATATAAAATTAAACATCCAATATCAATTCATCAAACAAAGTCTGGATGGGTCAACTAAATAAAAATAAATCAATATCCACCAAGGTCATCTAAATAAAAATAATCTAAGAAAATCCCTCAAAATACCAAGTCAATCAAATAATATAGATCCCTAAACATACACAGGAATAAAATAATCTTCTTCCTGGTAGTCAGTATAATCTCCAGAAGTGTCTACCCCTGCAACGTCCTCACCAGGAATATCAGAAAACAAAACCGATAAAACAAATATGTGAGAAACAACACCTCAGTAAGTAGTCATGCAAATAGTTTGTAACAATAAAATATGCAACGTTTAATCAAGATAAATATAGAACAATAATAATTAAATAAAATGAATCAACCACAAAACATTCAACCTCATGGGACTCATGAAATAGAAAACCAGAGAAAGAAAGTAGACATGTGCCAATTTGCTACCTAATCGATTTACAAGTGGACCAGGCGCACCTACAGACTGGCTATAAGACATCCGACGAAAGAACCCAATCGACAACCGGAGTGAGTTAGCATATACGGCCTAACCTATCCAGGAGTGGGTAACGTAGTGACCGACCTATCCAGGAACGGTACCATCCTCAAGATGATGAAATGCCTATGACACAGAATTCAGACCCTTCTAGATGACATTTCATTTACTAGCTAATCTATGGATCCATGCAATTGCTAAGCCTACTCAACGGTGGGAAACCAAACCAGGTGATGGACATATCTCCCAATACACCTGCATACGCAGAGACATAACTGTGTCAATAACAAACCCGCAACTGCGGAATAAACAAACCAGGCAATAGCCTTGTCACAACTATGACCCAAAACCCACACAAGTGGAACCAAGTCATATTATAACGCCCCGGATCCGTGTTGTTCAATAAAGGTATAACACGTCTCATGGAGTGTTAGGTAAGGATCTTAAAGAATTGTGATCGCTGGATAATCGTCTAAACTAAACCATATCAGAGTGCACAATCATATTTTATCTAAGAATTCAATATTCAACTTAATTAAAATCAAATGGTTCAACCTCGAACTACTTTGTTTCACTTCCAAAATTTAATTAATTCAAACGTTCAATTCAAAAATAACCTACGGGTCTAAGGAATGTAATAGTAATCTTCCTTCCTATATGTCTCAGTCGAATCTACCCCAGTAGTCGCCTCACCACGAGTATCTGAAAACAAAACAAAAACAAAGAGTGAGATACGAATATCTTAGCGAGTAGCATATGCATGCAGAAAATAGTTAACAACAGTTTAAATTATGCATCGATAAATAACCAATTTCCAAGTTTAAATCCAAAACCAATAATATTTTCCAATCATATTTCAATAACAATACCGACAACACTTTGAATGGTCAATGTCTTGACTATTGTTAAGTTGATTAATTAACATGCCAAGTAGACACTCCACACCTCCATGTACACAGTTCCGGCCTACTCAGGGTTTCGGATACTCTGAAATGACGGCCTACTAAGGGTTTCGTCATCCAATGCCGGCCTACTCCTCGGGTTTCGGCATTGACAATCAAGCTTACTCAGGGTTTCTGGTTGCTTTACACCAGTCGTGGCAACACTCCATGGCTATGCCATTACACCAATAAAACAAAAGACATCACATTACTAAGCTTAGATTCTGGATCCAGGACAAGCTAAACCAAAATAGAAAACCATCGTATAAACTCAACTTTGACATCATATTAAATCAACAATACTAATCACCATGCACAACACAACACAGCTCAACACAGTCCCTCCAGACCAAAAACAGTACCTCATGAACTTTCAATGATTACTCCATTTCCAGAACACAAGACGTTTGATAATAGAACTCATTTACTCACACCAAGATAAACTTTACAAATACAGTTCAGAACTTTAAAACAAGTAAAACCAGATTAAACAATTTCTCAATCAAGAACGAGTGTATAACAAAAGAGAAATAAATCATGAACTCCTAGTGTTAGGAACAATAACATAACCTACCGATAGCCCTTAAAATTTACTTCGGAAACTCCTAAGGATTACCAACAATTCCACTTAATGATCTCAGGGTATTTGAACAGGTAATAGTATTTCTAAAATCCTAAACAAGTCATTGGTTAAGTGATTGAAACCTCCAAATAATCAAACTTTTGCTTAATTTGTCAAAAACACATTTCGGCAAAGTCTTAGGGTTTGCACTGACCTCTGGCGCTTGGTGTGAGGCCGGCGATAACTCGGTTATACAATTACGCGTCGCGCTAACTCAAAATAAACTAGGCTAGAGATAAGCACGAACTTAGCAGTAAGGAAAAACCATCTCGCACTTAACCACATCAGAATTTATCTCTAAAAATCATTCCAAAAACTCACTTTCTAAACTGTATTTTCCAGAAACTTATGCAATACGACTAAACTCAATGATCAAAGCCAAAACCCAGATTAAAACGATGCTACTCACCTTTTGCACGCTCAAATCCTTGCAACAGCAACTACTTGAATAGCAAAACCCCTAGTCTATCGCCACCCAGTCGCTCGTCTGTTCGCAATCGTCACCCAGTTGCTCCTTTGTTTGCAAGAGGTTTTTCTTCTGAAAACCTTGATTCCGACACTCTGATCGGCAGGAAAACACACAGTATTCTTCTCTCCAAAACCCTAGATCACCAGCCGAAATCGCCTTCAACACAAAGTATGCGAGTATTGCGAAACCTATGAATCTAATTTCCTTAAGTATTTATAATTACTATACTTACATTGTCACTCGAAGAGTTTTGAAAACCTGGGATTCGGTGCATGCTCTCCCATCGAGATTCCCTGCATACACACAGTTTATTAATTATATTTTTCCAATAAAAATAATGTAGAAAAATCGGGGTTTTACACATATGTCCAAACTCCAGGTTTCAACGGGCAACTATGTCCCGGATGTGTATTGAATCCTTCGATGCACAAAATACATTTAAATAACACAAATACAGATGTAGGAACTCTTAAAATCAAGTTTTATTTAAAAGAGAATTGTTTGGAACAATTGTACTAAGTTAAAAAGCCACTTAGTAAAACGTACCCAAAATCTTTATAAAAATTTATTTTAATGATCCGCTATTGCAAACTATCTCTAAACACTCTAATGTTGATGGTACATTGGTTTAAATTGAATAAAAACAATTTCGTAGTGGAAACTAGGTTGATTGGAGAAATCTGGAAATTCTGACAAGGGCGCTCGAGCGGCTTTGAGCACTCGAACGGGCAATGTGAAAATTTGATGAATTCAAGGTTGGTTGCTTGAGCGGCTTTGAGTGCTCGCAAAACCAATTTTCTGCAACTTTTGAAAAGTTGCGTAAATCAATAAAAAATCCAAAACTTCAATTCTAAAGCATTAAAACCATTCAAAATCATTCAAGAACAATGTATAAATATGATGGAATAGATTAGGATAATTAAAACACACAATCCAATACATATATATCATCAAATGCACGAATAAACATAATCATCGTATAAACTTTGAGATTCTATTAATGCTGATTTTAAAAGGGAGTACTTACCTCTTAGTGACTTAAATCTTCTCTAACCACACTGCTAAATCACCCCAAAGATGATCAAATCGAACTCAACAAGTCTTTATCTTTCTGAATCAAACAATCATACTTTCAAAACTTCCAAAAACATAACTTTTAAATACTATATCCTTACCTTTAAGTCCAAACGAAATTCCTCTCTTTCTCCTTCGTCAGATTTGCTTCAGAAAGGGTAAGAAGATCAGTTCTGAAACTCACGAATAGGGTAGAAGAGTGGTTGGCAACTGTTCACTTCTTTGAACATGAATAGGTGCATGTAGATTTAGGTTATTTTATTATTTTCTCTCCTATTTACTCTTTTGCCCATACTAACTCTTTCACCCTATTATACATCCTTATTAATATCTTACCCTTAATCCCTTTTCAAACCAAACACAACTCCATAAACCTAATTGATCTGGGTCAACCTCTACTTTCTGGGGTTCGACCACCTTCTCTATTTTCATTGTAATTTACTTTTATCAATACTTACTTAAATATAACACAGCAACAACAAAATTATTATATTAAAAATTTACCCAACCTGATTTCATAAACTTAACTTAGATAGGTTCCCCAATTTCCTCTAGGTCACCTTTGATTTCTCCGGTTTGAAAACAAATCCGGTAAAACCAACCCTATCTTTAATAAACCATATCAAATTCATAAGAAATCTCAACTTTATCTTTAATAAACCCACATCAAGCAAACCAATAACTATAAATTCCACAAATTATGTATTCGAGGAGTGGGATAGTCTTTGGATCTCCAATAAGGTCGCCATACAAAAAATCAACGAATTCCGAGACAAAAAGTTTCAAACCTCAAAAAATATTCCAAGTCTTGTTAAAAATTTTGACTTTTGAGTATTCAATTTTTCTAGACAAATCTACAAGGAGTTTTGGGCTCAATTTTTGGTTATAGTCTAATGGAGGGTAAACAACTCTTCTAGAATTTTATGAGCTTCTGAATCACTCATTTGGGGGTCAAACTCAAAAAGTGGTTTTTGATAAAAATCGGGAAAACTGGAAATTTAGGCATAAATTGGAAAGTTTACTTTTTATTGGTTGGGAATTGAGTCTTGGGAGTATTTTTATTGGTTCCAAATGGGGGGGGGGGGGGATAAAACCTTGTTTACATGTAAAGACTTAAGTAATTAAGCAATAAATAGATAGGACATTTACTTTCATGTAATAAGGGTGTTGTGATGGTGCTGTGTAGGAGGCTTAGGTTGTTTGGGAAAGGGTTGGGAAGAAAATGGTGAAAAACTATCAAAATAGGGCTTCTTCTAACATTCGGCCGTTCAACTAAGTTCTTGGGGACGTTCGGGCGCCTAGGTTAAAAATGGGCTTGACGTTCGAGTGTTCCACCTATAGCTCATGGACGTGCGTGCGTTAGGGTTTAAAAGAGGGTCGACGTGCGCGAAGCCAAACCTTGATGGACATTCGCGTGTCCATCCCTATGATTAATCGCCCAGATTAATCCTGATTTGTGATTAGGATAATAGAGACTGATTGTTGGGGTTTTGGCTCAGGATTAATCGCCAATCTTCAGGATTAATCGCCACCTCGGGTTTTTCAAATATTTTTGGCTATTTCAACACAAAACTCATACAACTCATTCCCAACCTTCCCAACACCAAATGAGATGTTCATAAAACTTCCCAACATGCCCAAATACACCTTCCAATACAGGAATCCACCCAAAATACATATAGACATAAATCCAACCACCTGAAATCCCATTCAACCCACCAAACTCAAACCAAAACTGAAAGGTGACCAATATAGGTTGAAAACCCATGGCAAATCAATAGAAAGCTTACCAAGAATAGTTATACAATCAAACCCTACAAATTTTAGAAGCAAAACCCCACATGCAAGTGATTTTCCAGTTTATCCCAAACCCTAGGTGTAACGCCCCGGATCCAGGTTTATTAAAAAACATAAACCCAAATCTAGTTCGTTAGGGAAAATGGCCCAAACAACTAATCCAGACTTAAATAATTTCATTTATTATATCAGAGTGCGGAAATAAAAGACATCTTTCAAGAAGCGCGAAATTTAACCACCAAATAATCCATTAATATTTCATCTATAAAGTCTGGAAAGGGTTCAACTAAATAAAATAAGTAAAATTCACCAATGTTGTGTAATTAAGATAACAATAATCCTTTAATTAACCTCAAAATCCTCAATATATAATAACTAAAGTCAATCCCTCAAAATAAATCTAAACATCTCTCTATGTCCTCCTGGACCTACACAGGAGTGAAATAGTCTTCTTCCTGGTAATCACAGTAATCCCCCAGACTCTCTACCCCAGCAACGTCCTCTCCAAGAATATCTGAAAACAAAACCGATAAAACAATAATGTGAGAAACAACATCTCAGTAAGCAGTCATGCAAATAGTTGACCACAATAAAAATATGCAACGCTTAATCAGGATAACTACAATAAGATACAAAACAACAATGAAATACAATTGTCCACCTCATGGGACTCATGAAATAGAATACCTGAGAAAGAGAGTAGACATGTGCCAATATGCTACCTAACCAAATTACGATGGACCAGGCGCCCTGCAGTCTGGCTATTCAACACCAACAAAAGAACCCAACCATGAGTTAGCATGTACGGCCCCACTTATCCAGGAGTGGGTAACGTAGCGACCGACCAATCCACAAGCGGTACCATCCTCGAGATCATGGAATGCCTCAGATATAGAATTCAAACCCCTCTAATAAACATTTCACTTATTAGCTATTCTATGGATCCATATAACTGTTAAGCCCACTCAATTGTAAAACCTCGAATTTTCACAAAATAAATAAATAAATAATAAATAAAAGGAAACATGAGTTTAAGTCCTAGTTAAAATAAAAAAATGAAGATCTAGAGGATAAGTAATTCAAATAAGTAGTAAGTTGTAAATAAAGAAAGAATTTTAAGGAAATTAGCCTAAAAGGGTATTTTGGTAATTTTTAGAAAAGTTTAATTAATAAATAGATCATTAAATAATAACTAGAATTAGAAAATAGAAGAAAATAATTTATTTAGACAAGTTAGAAATTAAAAGGAATTAATAAAAGCCCAAATGTGGAAAAAGGGTAATTAGAAGATTTCAAGTCTAAATTGGAGAAAATAAGGTTTTAGATGATATTAAGGTTTAATTAATTATTATGCACGAAAATAGGTTGTTAGTAGGAGTTCAGATGATAAGAGATTTAATTAGTATTGTTTAAGTAGAAAAATAAAAGGTGGAGAAAAAGTAGGAATTAATTAGAATGAGTTAGACTTTAATTAGACCTTGGTTGGGTTAGCCCAAATTAAAGGAACCTATTAGGGTTGGTTTAGGACTTCTAAAGCCTAATATAAATAGGAATTAAGGTTAGACAAGAGAGAATTTTCGTGGGTTTATTATTGAGAGAAAAGAGGGAGAGAAAGGAAGAAGGCTGCTAATAGAGATGTCTGATCAGCCATCATCAAATTGTGATCGGGGAAAATCCCTAAGGTGGATCGCCTTCAAATTTGGAGGTTTTAATCTTCACTGATGGAACTACAATGTGTACGGTGAAGATTTGAATTGGGAAACTCTAGCTTGATGCGTTTGGGAGCAAAAGTCAGGTCCAGAATTAGAAGCTTCAATGGAATAAGGATTTTAGCGTATAAGGCAAGTAGTAACCCTTAGAAAACTGGAGGAACTGCATGATTCGCTTTCTGTAATTTAATATGGTTTGAATGGATTAATCGGAATTGGATTTACATGGAATCAAAGGATTTATATTTTAGAGTTTGGTATTCTTGAATGATTGGTTAAAGTAAAGAAGAAAACTTGGTTTGGTTATGCAAATAATTGTAGGATGGTATGTAATTAATAAGGATTGATCTAGAAGGCTTTAGGTATGTTTTAGAATGTTAGTAGGTTAATTTATACCAAAGAAACATATAGCAAAAGCCTAAAAATTCGAACTTTGTAAATCTGGAAATTTCTGTTAAAATTTTGCACGAGCGCCTAGGATCGCCTAGCCCTGTAGAGGTAGGCGCTGTAAGCAGAATTTGTAGATTTTGGTGATTTTTGTAATACGAATAAATATCTAACAATTTTTTTGATTAGTTACGCATATTAGCATCTTTATAAGGACCTAATTAAGGCATAAAAATTATAAAATTAAATTGGAAAAATTAACCAATAAATTGAAGGTTATAATGAAAGGTTTGTGCATGAAAGGGTCAAATGATATGGGATATTAATATAAATAATACTATTGGAATTTATAGGATAAAAACACTTTCTAAACCTTATTTTAGGTCTGTAGGACATGCTGGGGAATAAAAATATAGAAAACCTAAATAGAAACCAGCTTAAGTGTTAAGATAGGAAATTTGATTCTAATAAAGGAATTAATAAGGAAAACTCTAAGTAAGATTTGATTTACTTTATTTGAGCTTTCAATATGAATGTTGGCTACTGGAATTGCATAAACTCTGAGTTTTATTGAACATATGATACAAGAGTTTTATTTTGAATATATTTGGGAAATTGCATATGTTATTTTGAAAAAGGCTTTAATTGGATTTGTAAGGATTGAATCATGGTTTTTTCATGGAAGTGAATAATTGGGTATGGATTGGTATGTGGTATGATGTCATTTGCTTTTCTTTTACGGTTGGGTGATACGGCTTCTGTGGTTGAGTTGATACTAGCTTTTACGGAAGAGATGGGTAATCCTCTGTGTAGAGATGTGTAATCCTTTACGGGTAAAAGTGTGTATGCCTCCTATAGTAGCGTGTCCTCTCGTATGCGGTTTTATCGTGGTTTGTGTCAGTGGGCTTAGCTGTATATGGATCCATAGTTTTGGCTGGTTAGCTAAGTGGTATTTAGTTTGGGTTGAGTTACTCCTATATGTGAGCGCGCTTCCCTTGCAAGTTAGTTTGCTCTGGGAAGGTCCTATGTTTGGAGGGACACCCCAGTGCGCCGCTGGTGATTCCCTGTACATGTGGATAAGCGACCATCTCCATGTATTGATTGTAAAATCCCAGTTTTTAGTAGAAATTAAATTAAAGAAGTAATTAGTAGATTTAATTAAATTAAATTGTGTGGAGATTTGGGTCATTAGGTGGCTAAGAAATAAGTAGAATTTTATTAAGAAAGTGAGTGCGAAATTTAGAATTTGTAGTGATTAAGAACTTAAAAAATAAATATTTTATATTAAACGCAACTTTAAGGAGGGATAGATAGGGAATTTCGAAGGCTAAGTTAAGGCCAGAAATAAATTAGGTTAAGGGTTTGCGAAGTCTATAAATAGATTGCTAAGTTAAAAATTTCGAAGGTTGGGGAAAAGAAGCCAGAGGCCGAACTCATAGGTATTTAGATTTGCCGTTGCTTGGTACCTGAGGGCGTCGGCCGATAAGCTTTGATCTCTGGAGGAGTCTATCAAGAGGATGGGAAGCTAGAAGAAAAATCCTCTCTTTTGTGAGTAGCATCGTTTTAATCTGGGTTTTGGCTTTGATCATTGAGTTTAGTCGTATTGCATGAGTTTCTGGAAAATACAGTTTCGAACGTGAGTTTTTGGAAGGATTTTTAGAGATAAATTCTGATGTGGTTAAAATAATTTCGAAACTTGTTTAAACGTCCTTTGGGGATAGTAGAAGGTTAGGAAAATTGTTGCAGATATCAAAAATTCATTCAGTCATGGAGTTTTCGCATTAACAGAGAGTTGAAAATCGTAGGTGATGTCCCTCGGGTTAGCGCCTACCTAGCGCCAACTTGTTTAGTTAGCACGAGAGGTTGTTTTTAGTTCTCGCTAAGCTTGCGCTTATCTCGCGCCGAGTGTTTTGGTTAAGCGCGAGATGGTTTTTCCTTACCGTTGAGTTCGCGCCTATCTCTCGCCTAGTTTATTTTGAGTTAGCGCGATGCGTAATTATATAACCGAGTTATCGCCGACCTTGCGCCAAGCGCCAGAGGTCAGCGCAAACCCTAAGACTTTGCCGAAATGTGTTTTTGACAAATTAAGCAAGAGTTTGATTATTTGGAGGTTTCAATCACTTAACCAATGACTTGTTTAGGATTTTAGAAATCCTATTACCTGTTCAAATACCCTAAGATCATTAAGTGGAATTGTTGGTAATCCTTAGGAGTTTCCGAAGTAAATTTTAAGGGCTATCGGTAGGTTATGTTATTGTTCCTAACACTAGGAGTTCAAGATTTATTTCTTTTTTGTTATACACTCGTTCTTGATTGAGAAATTGTTTAATCTGGTTTTACTTGTTTTAAAGTTCTGAACTGTATTTGTAAAGTTTATCTTGGTGTGAGTAAATGGGTTCTATTATCAAAGGTCTTGTGTTCTGGAAATGGAGTAATCATTGAAAGTACATGAGGTATTGTTTCTGGTCCGGAGGGACTATGTTGAGCTGTGTTGTGTTGTGCATGATGATGAGTATTGTTGATTTAATATGATGTCAAAGTTGAGTTTATACGATGGTTTTCTATTTTGGTTTAGCTTGTCCTGGATCTAGAGTCTAAGCTTAGTAATGTGATGTCTTTTGTTTTATTGGTGTAATGGCATAGCCATGGAGTGTTGCCACGACTGGTGTAGAGCAGCCAGAAACCCTGAGTAGGCCTGGTTGTCAATGCCGAAACCCTGAGTATGCCGGAATTGGATGACGAAACCCTGAGTAGGCCGTCATTTCAGAGTATCCGAAACCCTGAGTAGGTCAGAACTGTGTACATGGAGGTGTGGATGTCGCTCTGGCGTGTTGATTAACCAATCTAAATAACTACATGACATTGACGAAATATTGGGTTTTGTTTTATTTTGCATGAGACATATTGTTGGATTGTTGTAGAAATTTGGTTTTCTCGAGACGTGGTTATAATGATATTGGTTCTTTTGCGATTATTCGGATTTGTTGACAACCGTATTCAGATTTAAATACATATTTATTTTCATTAGCTATATCATTGTGTCTAATGAATTACTGGATGTTTAGTCGGATTTATCGAGTTATTGCCATCGTTACTCGTGAAATTATTCGATCCATATTTTTTTTCAACTAGTAAATTGTATTTGTGCATGCATGTGCTGCTCGCTGAGATATTCGTATCTCATTCCTTTGTTTTTGTTTGTTTTTCAGATACGCCTGGAGAGCGCGATACTTGTGGGTAGTTTACTTGGTCATGTGAGTTATTACTTTGGGGTTATTTTAGCACACTCTGTTTTATAGTTATTGTTATATCAATGTTTTCCTTCACTTTGATAGTGCGGTCCTGAGTTACATAATAACCTCTGGAGACGAGTTATGGGGTTTTCTACGTAACTCGGATTCGGACGAATATGTCCCGGATGTGTATCGACTCCATCAATACACAAAATACCTTCATATCATCCAAATACAGGTGTATGAACTCACAAAATCAACTTTGGTTAAAAGTAAAATCCTTTGGAACGACTGAATCAAGTAAAAGTGCCTTTTTAGAAACATCTACCAAAAATCTTTATAATATTGAATTTTAAAAATACCCCAATCTTGATGGTATATAGGTTATAATTGGATTAAAAACACTTCCTTAATGAAAAACTAGGTTGAAAGGCAAGTTTCCAAAAATTTGACAGACAGGGCGCTCGAGCGGCCAGGGGCGCTCGAACGGCCTTAAACAATAGGTCATTTCAGGGTTGGTCGCTCGATGGATTGCTCGAGCGACTGTTTAGGAGACAGTTCAATCTGAAAAAATTGCGCTCGGGTTTCAAAACCATACAAAGGCCCTCAAGCGACTGCTCAGGCGGCCTGATACGAAAAAAATCTGCAAATTAACAAAATTCTATAAAAATTCTACAACTGAATATTCAATGCATCAAATCCATTCTAAATCATTCTAAAACACCTTAAAAACATTCTAGAACAATTTATAACAATTATATCTTCATAAATCATTCAAACAACTCATCAAACTTTTGTATAAACATGGATATCAAAGAAAAACGAAAATATTTTTGTGCAAGTTGAAAGGGACTACTTACCTGGTTTTGGGAACTAAAACCTTCTCTAAAAGCTCTAAGATATTACCCCAAATACACTGCAACAGATCTCAGAAGGCATTGATCTCGTCTGGTTCAAAAATCACTCTTTTAGAAACCCAACAACAAGTTTAACTTCTCAAAACAAAGCTGATTTCTATCTGTTCTCTTACCTGAGTTTCTAAGCACGAAAATCTCCTTCTTCCTTCTGTAATATGGCTCCGACAGGTTGTTTTAGGGTTAGGTTTGATCACAAGGAGCTAAGAGAAAAACAAGAGGAAACAAGAGAAGTGGGCGTGCGGCTGCTTCTAACTTGTGTTTTGTTCTCAACGTGAATAACCTATTTTGCATGTACTTAGGTTATTTAATTATTTAAAGTGTTTTACTATAATACCTTCTTTACTAATGTAACTCCCCAAACCTGGGTCAATGCAAACCGACACCTGACCAAAATCCGGTTCGCTACTGTAACAACCCGAATTCAGCTCAACAATCGAATTCGAGATGCTACTGGCCCATATCATATAATCATCAATAATTAGCCAGACTAAAGAATTAAATAAATCATTTAGTAATAAACTATCAGAGTGCGGAACATCAATGTGCGGAAGTATAGTCTAATATCTTCATAAAAATCCAATTAACCATCCAATCTAAATCATCATTAAAGTCTGGTAATAATCAAAAGGTTCTAAGCTCTCAATCTCTCAAATCCATCCAACCAAATAAATAAAATAAACTATCAAAGAAACTGAACATAATCCTCTCTCCTTGACCTCAGATCAAGTCTGGATAATAGTAATCCTCCGGCAAATAGTCTACAAGATTGCTCTGGTAATCACCACTATGATCCCCCTCTCGCTTATCAGCTATAAAATAACATAAGGAAGTAAGGTGGGATACAAATATCTCAGTAGACAACACATGCATGCTATAAATAGTTCATAATCAGTAAAATAGATTTTCATGCTCGAATAAGCAGTCTCGAGTAAACAGGCTCGTATAAACATTCATATCGACCATGGAACCCAAATCAGCATGTAAAATAGTTTAAGTATTTGTGAACAGATAAAGTATATCAAGATCATGATTCAGAAATCAATAATAGAATCCAATATAAAATCCGGGATGTACTAAACAGTCACATCCAACCATAACATCCAATACATGCATCCTGCATGCGAACAACATCAAAAATAAGTGTTTGTGATCTCAGTATCATTGTAGGACTCACAAAGAAAGATACATGTTTGAGATGACTCTCAACCATATGCTATACCACCATGAGGCTTATGGGCAACGCTACTAATGATACTAAAACCCTGAAGATCACCTTAGATAAAAGCCGTAGTCATCGACTTATTGCACACTAACTCAACCGAGTTGACAAGTACCACCATCATGCAGCACCAGAATCAATACATGGAGATGGTCGCTTATCTACATGTACAGGGAATCACCAGCGGAGCACCGGTGTGTCCCTCCAGACATAGGATCCTCCAGAGCAAACCAACTTGCAATGGAAGCGTGTTCGCAACAGGCAGTAACTTAACCCAAATGAAATATCCTTTAGCTATCTAGCCAAAACTATGGATCCATAACCAGCTATGCCCACTAGACACCAACAATCCCTAAGGACTAATATTTCTGTAAGTAATAGTGCCTAGCGGCATATAATGGTTATATCTGTAATTTCTTCCTTATTGGGTTAACTAGGTTCAAGATCTGATCTGGAAATCCTGTATATCATATTCTGGTTTATAGTATAAATTTACATGTCACTTAATTAATTAATTCAAGTTTACAAATTCAGTTCTTCCAAAACTTAAGTTTCTTGCTATTTACAAAGCTTGGCTACTAATTACCCTAAATACCTTCCTATTTTTATTCTTTTGTAAAACAGGGAATTGGTAATTTATTTTGGTCTTAAAACATCTTATTTAAAGGTTAAAATTGATTAAAAATAGTTTAGAATTGAATCAGGGGTTAAAAATACGAAAATTTGCATTTTCTGCACAGAGCGCTCAGGATCGCCTAGGATCGCTCAGGCGGTCTAGGGTAGGCGGTAGTTCAAAATCGATCGCCGATGATAAGTCAGTAGGCGGTCTCGGGCGGTCTATTTTTTTCAACGAGCACCTAGGAGCGCCGAGGATCGCTGAGCACAGTACTACTCTGCGGTCTCCCAAAAACGAGCATACAGTGTTTCAAAATCCAAATTTTCACATACAAGATGATTCTAACATACTTATAAGGTTGTTATCAAACTAAATACATGATTAAACAATACAAAAACATGCAATGGGGATTAAACCAATCGTGAATACAAAACGAGTGTTAAAATCAGTGCTGCCTACCTCTATCGTGCTACTCCTCTCCTTCTCCTCTGAAAAGTCCAAACACAGACACAAAGTAGTGCTATTGGGATGAAGAAACACCAGAGCAAACTCTCCTTCTTCTTCTTGTTCTCTGGTCACCTCACGGTTGCTCTTGGTTGTGCGGTTTCTCTTTTGCGGTTGCTGAGTATCGAACGAATACAAGCAAGCGTATTCCAACCGTATGTTATTAGGGTATTCTAATATATATATATCCTCAATTCCACGCATCTCACATGCATTAGACCCCACACACTGCCCAATCAAAACACAACTTACTTAAAATATTAACCCTACCTTGATATCTCTCGATTAGACGGTCGGATCTGTGCCAAACTCCTGATCTTCACTAATTACGATGTCCTCTACATTAATAAAATATTTCTATCAATTAAAACCCTCAAGAACATTAATTATTAATTTATTTTTATATTTAGGAAAATTTTTGGTCTTACAACTAAGCAAACCTAATTAAACCTTGAAGCTTCAAACCAAATAAACCTTTGGGTCAACCCGCTCCCTTTGGGTTCGACCAACTCCCCTATTGTTCATCCTTTACTTTATTTCTCAATTAATTCTTATTAATATATATCATAGCACACTACAATTATTTATATTAAAATTATACTTAATCTAAAATCATGAACTCACCTTATATAGGTTCCCCACTTTCCTCTGGTTCACTTTGAATTCCTCAGGGTTGAACCAAAATTTCATCTCCTGCATATTATTTAACCAACTAGTCTATTTTATTTGTCACTAAAATCTGGGATTTAACACTAGGAGAGAGAAATACGAAATCCATGGAAAAATAGTAGAAAACTAAAAAAGATAGTTATACAACCAAAATCCTACGAATTTTAGAGGCAAAATCCAACATGTAAGTGATTTTCCAGTTTTTCAAAACCATATGAGAGAGAAATACAAAAATCTAATAAATTCATTTTAGTTTGAAGGGTTTGCTACTTACCTGTTTAATGGAGAAACACAACTTCTCTCCTGGCTCTTCTCTTCTTCTACTTCTTCTTGAAGCTTTATGTAAAACCCCGAATTTTCCTTAAATAATAAAATAAATTAATAAATAATATTCTTGAGAGTTATAATTGATGGAAATATTTTATTATTGTAGGGGATGATATAATTAGTGGAGATCTAGAGTTGGACGCAGATCTGATCGTCCGATCTTGAGATATCAAGGTATGTGTTTTGGTTGGGCAGTGTGTATAGGAGAGTTGTATGTGAGATACATGGTATCAAGAGGTCTATATATTATTTTAATAACCTAAAACATACACATTTGTATTTCGTTCGTATGCTTCAGCCGCAAGCGACAAACACGACCAAGCCGAAGGAGAAGAAGAAGAAGAGGAAGAAGGAAGGGTGCTGGTTTTTTGTTCTTCATCGTCCAGGGTATTGCTGGGTGATAGGGAATCATTTTTTAGAGAAGAGAAGAAGAGGAACGCATGTTCAAGAGGTAGGTGTCATTGTTTTCGTTCGTTTTTGGTATTTACGTTCGTTTAATCGCAAAAGCATGTTTTTATATGATCTATTGATGTATTTAGTTTAGTATCAATGTTATATGTATGATAGAATGAGATTGAACAAGAAAAATCACGATTTAAAACTGTTTCTGTTCGTTTTTGGGAGACCGTCGACCTCGACTGTACTCGGCGCTAGTTAAAAATCTTAGACCGCCGAAGACCGCTGGAAGACGTATCGTCAGCGTCCTATTTTACACTACCGCCGACCACAGACCGCCGAGGCGATCCTAGGCGCTCTGTTCAGAATTTTCAGATTTTCGAAATTTCAAGCCTTGATTCAATTCCAAACTATTTTTAGACAATTTTAATGATTAATTAAGATGTTTTAATGCCAAAATAAATTATCTAATTCCCTGTTTTAAAGAAAAATAAATTAGGAAGATATTTAGGACATTAGTTGCCAAACTTTGAAAGAAATCGAGAAGTCTAGTTTTTGGAAAACCTAACTATTATTTGATTATCAAAACAACTCTAAATGACATTATTAACCAGAAAACTTTATAAAGAGAATTCAGAACTCAGATGACCGAATATTAAAGTAATTGACAGATTTAACCTTTATATGCTGCTAGGCACCAACCCTTATAGAAATATTATATATTTAGGGAATTTTTGGAGTCTAGTGGGCATAGCTAGTTATGGATCCATAGTTGTTGCTAGATAGCTGAGGGATATGTCATTTGGGTTGAGTTTCTCTCTTGTGCGATGCGCTTCCTTTGCAAGTTAGTTTGTCTAGGAAGGTGATATGTCTGGAGGAACACCCCGGTGAGCAGTTGGTGATTCCTTGTACATGTGGATAAGCGACCATCTCCATGTATTGATTCTGGTGCTGCATTCTGGTGGTACATGCCAACTCTGATGGGTACGTGTGCAATAAGTCAGTGACTACGGCTCTTGTCTAAGCTGCGCTGCATGGGACTTGAGTATCATTAGTAGCATTGCTCCTAAGCCACACGGTGGTATAGCAATTGGTTGAGAATCATCTCAAAAGGTTTATCTATCTTTGTTAGTCCTACAATGACACTGAAATCACAAACACTTGTTATTAATATTGTATACATGCTGGAGGCATGTGATTGAGATATTGGTCGGATGTGACTCTTTAGTGCATCATAGCAAAGTATGAATTATGTTATTGATTTTGATATTGGATTCTTATAATAGAACTTGCTGAAATTCATCTCTAGAAATGTTTATCATACTGTTTTGTATTCATGAATGATACGAATGATTATACGAGCCTGATTTGTCGATATTTCTTAATCGTGAATGAACTGTTACTTTACTTATATTAACTGTTTAATCATGCATGTGTTACCTACTGGGATATTCGTATTTTAACCTACTTTTATTTCATTTATCAGCTGATACGCGAGAGGGGGATCATAGTGATTTCCAGGGAGAGGTAGCTGAGTATACCCCGGAGGATTAATTTTATCCGGATCTTGTTTGAGGTGGAGGATTGTTTAGACTTAGTCATATTTGATAGACTATGATTCATTGGATTTGATGTACTAGAGAGATGAGAGAGATAGTAACCATTTTATTTTACCAGACTTTGATATTAATGATTGATGATTAACTTTAATGTTTATTTAAGGATTTTAGACTACACTTCCGCACATACTTGTTCCGCACTCTGATTGTATAATAAAGTGAATGGATTATTTAATTCTATTGTCTGATATATTATTGATGATGTATTTGATATGGGCCAGTAACACCTCGGATTTGGTTGTTGAACTGAATTCGGGTTGTTACAGTAACGAACCGGGTTCGGGTCGGGTGCCGGTTTGCATTGACCCAGGTTCGGGGCGTTACACTTTCAAGTATGTTCCCACCCTTCTTCTCTTGTTCTATATGTCCAAGACAAGGAAGGGTTCTCAAAAACCTTAGATATTTTAGTTGGGGCATCCTTTTATATGCCCAACTCTTGATCTTTCAAATCTACCCCTAAACAAAGCTTTTATTCAACTAAAACCCTTAGGTTGTACCTAAGAAATACCAGGGGTACTTTAGTGTTATGAGGAAGGGTACCTTAGTGTTAAGTGGGGGGTACCTTAGTGTTATTTGAGGGGTACCTTAGTGTTTCAATTGGGTTTACCTCAGTTATTCCAAGGGGCATACTTGAGGCATGCTTGGGGGTGTACCTTAGTAATATAAGAGGGGTACCTTAGTTATAGAAGGGGGTATCTTACTTATATAAGGGGGTATACCTTAGGTAAAACAGTAGGGGTACCTTAGGTAAAATAAATGGGTACCGTAGGTAAAACACATGGCGTACTTTAGGCAAACACATGGGGGTACCTTAGTTATACAAGAGGGGGTACCTTAGTTATATACGGTGGGGGGGGGTACTTTAGTTAAAAAAAGAGGGTACCTTGGCTATATAAGGGGGGTACTTTAGTTATACAAAGGGGGTACTTTGGCTATATAAGGGGATACTTTAGTTATACAAATGTGGTACCTTAGTTATATAAGAGGGGTACCTTAGCTACATAAGGGGGTGTACCTTAGATAAAACAGGGGGGTACCTTAGGTATTCCAGTGGGGTACCTTAGGCAATACAAGGGGGTACCTTAGGCAATACAAGAGCGGTACCTTGGGTAATGCATGTGTGTACTCTAGGTATACTTGGGTGGTATTTTGGGTAATACTTGGGTGTGCTCTAGGTATACTAGGGTGGTACTTGGGGTAATACCTGGGTGTACCCTAGGTATACTTGGGAAGTTCTTTAGGTGTTCTTAGGAGATACTTTAGGTACACTTAACTCAAAATTTTCAGACTTTAATTTCCAATTCACTAGAATTAATTGGAGGGTATCTTAGTCAATTGAAATTAAGAAATAACATTAACTAAGCTTGCCTTAATAACTTCCCTAAAGTTCAATTTGATTTCCCTAAATCCTTAAGTATAATCCACATTTACCTCACCTTCATAACACAAGTGCTTAATTAGTCTTATAATCACACTTTAGATAATTAAGCTTAATAATTAAGACATAATCCGGGTCGGGGTTTAAAAACAATGGTTCCTTAAAAGGAAACCAATTTTGGCTCACATGGCAAGGAAGCAGGGATTCATTCACTTGCCCTCCAAATCTAGGTCGACAAGCACATGTAATAACAGTACATGCTACGATGGAGCTCACTATAGTGAGTATGTCAACACCCTAACATTGTACGAGCCTTAGTTTAGTCACAACTCATGCAACTAACCTGAGCTCTTTGCCCAAGTCATAACTCTTGTAACGCCCCGAACCCGGGTCAATGAAAAACCAACATCCGACCTGAACTCGGTTCGCTATTGTAACAACCCAAATTCAGTTCATCAACCAAATCTGAGATGTTACTGGCCCATATCAAATAAACATCAAGAATATACCAGACTAAGAAATAATTGATCCATTCATTAATTAACTATAAGAGTGCGGAACATGTATGTGCGGAAGTATAGTCTAAAATCCTCAAGAAACTAATATAGTTAACCATCAAAATCAATATTAAAGTCTAGTAAAATAAAAGGGTCACTAATCTCTCATCTCTCTAATACATCAAACCAAAATGAATAAGAGTCTGATCAAAATAACTAAATCTATATCAATCCACAACCTTAGACAATATCCGGATAATTGTACTCCTCCGGCAAGTAATCAGCTAGCTCTCCCTGGAAATCACTACTATGATCCCACTCTCGCGTATTAGCTGAAAAATGAAATAAAGGTAGGGTGAGATATGAATATCCTAGTAGGTAACACATACATGTTTAAACAGTTCATATAAGTAAAATAACAGTTCATGCACGATTAAGCAATCTCGACTGAGCAGGCTCATATAACCATCCGTATCGATCATGAATACAAAATAGTATAATAAACAGTTCTAAATATGAATTTCAGCATGTTCTATTATAGGAATCCAATATCAGAAATCAATAGCATAATCCATAAGTTACTAGGATGCACTAAATAGTCAAATCCAACCAATATACCAATTACATGCCTCCAACATGTATGCAATAGTAACAACATGTGTTTGTGATTTTAGTATCATTTTAGGACTCACAAAGATAGATAAACCTTTTGAGATGCCTCTCGACCAATTGCTATACCACCGTGTGGCTTAGGAGCAATGCTACTAATGATACTCAAGTCCCATGCAGCGCAGCTTAGACAAGAGCCGTAGTCACTGACTTATTGCACACGTACCCATCAGAGTTGGCATGTACCACCAGAATGCAGCACTAGAATCAATACATGGAGATGGTCGCTTATCCACATGTATAGGGAATCACCAGCGGCTCACCGGGGTGTCCCTCCAGACATATCACCTTCCCAGACAAACTAACTTGCAAAGGAAGCGCGTAGCACAAGAGAGAAACTCAACCCAAATGAAATATCCCTTAGCTATCTAGCCACAACTATGGATCCATAACCAGCTATGCCCACTAGACTCCAAATATCCCTAAAGTCTAATAATTCTATAAGGGTTGGTGCCTAGCGGCATATAAAGAGTAAATCTGACATTTCCTTCAATATTCGGGTTAACTGAGTTGAACTTATGATCTGAATTCTCTTTATGTATTTGTCTAGTTTATAGTGTAATTTAGAGATGTTCTGGTAATCAAATAATAGGTCAAATCTTCCAAATACTAGATTTCACAGTTTCATACAAAGTTTGGCAACCAGTGTCCTAAATATCTCCCTAATTTATTTTTCTGTAAAACAGGGAATTTGATAAATTATTTTGGTCTTAAAACATCTTAATTAATGATTAAAATGTACTAAAAATAGTTTGGAATTGAATTAGGGTTTGAAAATACGAAATTCTGCATTTTCTACACAGATCGCCTAGGATCGCCCCGGCGGTAGTTCATTTTAGGTCACTGACGATAAGTCGTCTAGCGGTCTCAGGTGGTCTCAAAATTTGTTCTAGCGCCTAAGATCGCTGAGGATCGCCGAGTACAGTTAAGTCGGCGGGCTCCAAAAAACGATCAGAAACAGTTTAAAAATGTGATTTTTCACGTCCAAGATCATTCTAACATACATATAATATTGTTATCAAACTAAATACATGAATATATCATATAAAAACATGCTTTGGAAATTAAACACACGTAAATCCAAAAACGAACGATCAAACGGTGTCACCTTCCTTGTTCTCGTTGTTTTTCCTTCTCCTCTTGAACCACGACGACCACTATCACCTAGCAATGCTCTGAATGATGAAGAGCACAAGACACGAGTCCTCTCTTCTTCCTCCTTCTTCTTCTTCTCTTCCGGTCACAAAGTCGCTCTCTCGGTTTTTTCTCTTGTGGCTGTTGAATACGAGCAAGTATTCCAAACGTATAAAAATTAGGGTATTAAACTAATATTTATATCCCTTGATCCCACGTAGCTCACTTACAAGTTTTCCTATGCACACAGCCCAATTAGAACACAACGACTTAAAATATGAATCATACCTTGTTAACTCATTATCGGACGGTCGGATCTGCGTCCAACTCTGGATTTCCACTATTTATATTATCCCCTACAATAATAAAATATTTCCACCAATAAAAATTCCCAAAGATATTATTTAAAGAAAATTCGGGGTTTTACAACTCTATTTCGCCAAGGCAAAAAAAAATGCCCATGCTCGGCTATCAGGCTATGCAAAATCTGTGAGTCTCCCACTCAAACAAAGAATGCTCGATTCTCTTAAAGAATCTCATCTCGATCTTAATCCAAGGCGACCTTTATACATATCTTATGATATATCCATCTAGAGTTCTCTTAATTCCCTCTAATAGGCACAAGTCCTCTTATGGTCTCATCCCATTCGCACATTATACGCCAGGGCCGGTTGCTATGTGAGTAGCCTACTCATGGGCTTGGTGACATATCTATGCTATGTGTGTATAATATTCATCATTTCATAACATATATGAATAAAAGACAAACAAATGAACGTGTATCAAATATATTGATGTAATCAACAAATTACAAACGAATCAATCCTATATCTCTAACATGTGACCTAAGAGCCTCTCTAGGAATAAGCTTGGTCAATGGATCAGCAATCATGCGATCTATAGGGATATAAGTCAGTATTACATCCTTTTTCGCCACTCTTTTTCTAATGTAGTGATATCTAATGTCAATGTGCTTCGTCATCCCATGATATTTAGGATCTTTAGCATAAGCCAAAGCTGTCATACTGTCACAATGGATTGTAACAGGTCTCTCTGATGTTAATGTGCTTCATACGCACTACTAGCCCAGTCAATACCACTATATCCAATCAGCTGTAAGTCTACTCCTCCATAGCATAACTTATAATCAGTTGTAACTCTCAGGTATCAAAAACTCTGCTTGATGGCTTGCCAGTATTTGATACCAGGATTGCTTTGAAATCTACTAACAAATCCGACAGCATAACTTATATGTAATCCCCCAAATTTTCCTTTAAATAATTAATTAATTTGTTGAGGAAATTATTGGAATAAGTGATTAACTAGATGGCATTGATATAGATAGGAGATGAAGAGGGAGATCAAGTTTAAACTTTTGCTAAGGAGATTAAAAATGGAAATATACAACCAAGTAAGTATATAATTGAGCTTTTATTTTAGTTTTAATTGGTGAAGGTGCATGAGTATGATAGATATGCAAGGTAGGCTAACATATTTTAATTAAATATTTATAAATTACTTAAATAGACATGGATGGACGTTTGGGCACTTCTAGAGATGAGTTTTGACAAATAGAAACTCCTAAATAGGGTAGAATTAGATCCTAAGTATAAATAGAGATTTTAAGGAAAATAGAAGGTATTATTTTCTTTTGTTTGGGACGTGTGATATTGAGAGAGACTTGCTGGAAGTGTGGTTTAGAGTTTGAGAGAAGAAATCAAGCCTAGAATTGAAGGAGAAGAAGTAAAGTTGTTGTTTTTGCTAGTTTAGATTTTGAATTTGCGAAAGAAGCAAGTAACACCCTAGTTTTCGTTTAATTGTTGCAAGATTTTCATTTATTTATTAAGGATGATTTAGAAACATATTATGAGATGATTTAGAAACAAAACCATGATAGTTTATACAAGAAATTCGTAGGTTATATATTATGTTTTGGGTTTGCTACAAAACTGTTAAAGTGTGTTCATACACTTGGTTTTAATTGGATTTGATTTAGAAATGAAGTTTTATTGTGTTTAGATTTATCTAACACGTTTAGAGGATGTTTATGAATGTTTTCGAAGTGATTTGAGGAATCGGTTTAGTATTATTTAATTTTAGTTTGAAAATTCGCGAAGTTTCACAAAACCCAGATTTTCACGATTTATTATGGACACCTGCAATCACGCTCGAGCGCCATGCCAAGCTCCGAAGTGACTGCCCAGACGCTCGTCAACGATCGAGCGTCATTGAAGGTTCGAATCCCCAAGTAGGATTCGAACTTACGACCAGTCAGTTAACAGCCGACTGCTCCATACCACTGAGCTACTGAGGAACAACGAGAGATTAGACCTCATAGATTTCAATTCCTATTCTCAACCCATGACCAATATGAGCCCGAAGCTTCCTTACGTAACTCCTGGAACTTCTTCGTAGTGGCTCCGTTCCATGCCTCATTTCATAGGGAACCTCAAAGTGGCTCTATTTCATTATATTCCATCCATATCCCAATTCCCTTCATTTAATATCCCTTTGGTGTCATTGACATAAGAGATGTCATTTCTAGTCTATCTGTTTCTATTTTTATATATGGAAAGTTAAGAAATCATCATATAATAATGGAGAAATTGCAATAGAGAAGAAAAAAGGGAGGTTTGCGATGATTTTGAAATCTTTTCTACTAGGTAATCTATTATCCTTATGCATGAAGATAATAAATTCGGTCGTTGTGGTCGGACTCTATTATGGATTTCTGACCACATTCTCCATATGACCCTCTTATCTTTTCCTTCTCCGAGCTCGGGTTATGGAAGAAGGAACCGAGAAGAAGGTATCAGCAACAACCGGTTTTATTACGGGACAGCTCATGATGTTCATATCGATCTATTATGTGCCTCTGCATTTAGCATTGGGTAGACCTCATACAATAACTGTCCTAGCTCTACCATATCTTTTGTTTCATTTCTTCTGGAACAATCACAAACACTTTTTTGATTATGGATCTACTACCAGAAATTCATTGTGTAATCTCAGCATTCAATGTGTATTCCTGAATAATCTCATTTTTCAATTATTCAACCATTTCATTTTACCAAGTTCAACGTTAGCCAGATTAGTTAACATTTATATGTTTTGATGCAACAACAAGATGTTATTTGTAAAAAGTAGTTTTGTTGGTTAGTTAATTGGTCACATTTTATTCATGAAATGAGTTGGATTGGTATTATTCTAGATACGTCAAAATCATTCTATTAAATCTAATGTACTTATTCGATCTAATAAGTACCTTGTGTCAGAATTGAGAAATGCTATGCCTCAAATCTTTAGTATTCTCTTTTTTATCACCTGTGTCTACTATTTAGGTATAATTCCAGCACCTTTGTCACTAAGAAATTTAAAGAAACCTCAAAAATGGAAGACAGGGGGGAAAGTGAGGAAGAAAGAGATGTAGAAATAGAAACAACTTCCGAAACGAAGGGGACTAAACAGGAACAAGAGAGATCCACCGAAGAAGACCCTTCCCTTTCCCTTTGTTCGGAAGAAAAGGAGGATCCGGACAAAATTTATGAAACGGAAGAGATCCGAGTGAATGGAAAGGAAAAAACAAAGGATGAATTTAAAGAGACATGCTATAAAAGTAGACCCGTTTATGAAAATTATTATCTAAATGGTAATCAAGAAAATTCGAAGTTAGAAATACTTAAAGATAAAGAACATAAAAACCTCTTCTGGTTTGAAAAACCTCTTGGGACTCTTCTTTTTGACTATAAACGATGGAATCGTCCATTGCGATATATAAAAAATGATTGATTTGAGAATGCTGTAAGAAATGAAATGTCACAATACATTTTTTATACATGTAAAAATGATGGAAAACAAAGAATATCTTTTACATATCCACCCAGTTTGTCAACTTTCTTGGAAATGATACAAAGAAAGATATATTTGTGTACCAAAGAAAAACTCTCCTCTGAAGAATTGTATAATCGTTGGATTTATACCAATGAACAAAAAAGGAACAACTTGAGAAACGAGTTTATAAATAGAATAGAAGCTTTAGACTAGGAATTTGTTTCTCTGGATGTACTCGAAAAAATAACTAGATTGTGTAATGATGAGACTGAACAAGAATGCTTCCCTAAAGTGTATGATCCTTTATTAAATGAACCTATCATGTAACAATCACAAATTTGAATTCAAGTTCAATCATGAATGAAACTTTAATAGAAGATTCTATAGAAACACTTTGTATAAATAAGATTCATGGTATCCTTCTTACTGATTACCGAGAATTTGAACATAAAATTAATAAATTTGACAGAAAATCATTATCACGAGACATTGGCCATCTCTCCACCTCAATCATTGAATTTGATGGAGAATCCATGCTAAGTTTTAATTTTAAAGCGCTTTCTTTATTGACAGAAGATGGAAGAATTGATTCAGAAGATCAAGCTAAATTTTCAAAATTTTTAGTCAAAGAAATCAGTAAAGGGGTCCCTCGATGGTCATACAAATTGATTGTCACTTTGGAATAAGAGGAGGGAGAAAATGAAGAAGAAGTGGCAGAAGATCATGAGATTTGTTCAAGAAAAGCCAAACGTGTAGTAATTTTTAATGATAACGGGCAGAATACCGATACTCATACTAATACTAGTAATGATGATCAAGGAAACGAAGTGGCTTTGATACGTTATTCGTAGCTATCAGATTTCTGTCGAGATATAATCAAAAGATCTATGCGTGCTCAAAGATGTAAAATAGTTACTTGGAAATTTTTTCAAGCAAATGTGCATTCCCCGCTTTTTTTGGACAGAATAGACATAACCTTTTTTTTCTTCTTTTGATATCTCTGGAATGATGAAGATAATTTTTAGGAATTGGATGGTAAAAAACACGGAATTAAAAATTTCGGATTATGAAGAGGAAGAGAAAAATAAAAAGGAAACAGAGAAAAAAAATGAGAAGAAAAGAGAAGAGAAAACGTGAATATTAATAGCAGAAACCTGGGATAGTATTCTTTGTGCTCAAGTAATAAGGGGTTCCATGTTAGTAATCCAATCAATTCTTAGAAAATATATGTTATTGCCTTCATTGATAATAGCTAAAAATATTAGCCGTAGGTTATTATTTCAATTTCCCTGTAAGACCCCGAATTTTCACATAATAATTAGGGCATAAATAAATAAAAGAAAATATGAGTTGAAAATATGGTGGAATTAAAAAGTGGGAATTTAGAGGATTAATAACCCAAATAATTAATAATTGGTAAATAAAGGGGAATTTCCAAGGAAAACAACTTAGGAGGGTAAGAAGGGTATTTTGGTAAATTTCAAAGAGGGAAATTTATGAAATAAATCATTAAATAATAATTAGAATTAGAAAATAGATGAAAATAATTTATTGAGTTGAGTTTGAAATTAAATAGTAATGATTAAAACATAAAAGATAGAAAAAGGGTAATTAGGTAAATATGGTAAATTAGTGTCCTTAATTTGGAGGAAAAGCCACATAATAAAGTGTTTAGGTAATATTTAAGAATAAATAAATAATATGCACGAAAATTAGTTAGAAGGAGGAGTTTAGATAGCAAGGGGCTTAATTGGTATAATATTAGTAGAGAATTAGAAGGTGGAGAAAAAGTAGGAATTAATTAGAAGGTGTTTGATACTAATTAAACCACTCTAGGGTTAGTCTATTTAAAAGAGGATCATTAGGTTAGTTTAGGACTTTTCCTACTCTTTATAAATAGAGGAGAAAGGGGTGAAAAGAGAGAATTTTCGTGTGGGAAAGAATGAGAGAAAAGAGAGGGAAGAAGAGAGGAGGGTGCTGCTGCAGAGATGTCGACCAGTCACCATCAAACCTCCATCGGGAAAATCCAGCCATTGGATCGACCTCAAATTTGGAGGTTTGGTTCACGACTGGGATAACTACAATCTGAACGGTGGAGATCTGGTTTAGAGAACTCTAGGTTGGTGCGGAAAATAGCAGAAGTTGGAACAAAATTGAGATTTCAAGAAAGAAGGGATTTAGCGTAATGAGACAAGTAGCAATCCCTAGAAGACTGGAGGAATTGCATGGTTTTAGTTTTTCTGATTTAATATTGTTTGATTTGATTAGTCGGAAATGAATTTACATGGATTCGTTTGGTTTACTTCGTTGAGTTTTGTGTTCTTGAAGAAATTCATATAAGTATCAAAGAACATAGATTTGATTTGGTTGATAATTATAGAATAGTAATTAATTGACACAAATTAATCTAAGGTGTTGTAGGTATGATTTAGAATATTAAGGAGTTAATCTAGACCAATAAAACCCAAAGAAATAGCACAAAAATCAGAAATTGGACAAAACTGAAAAGTCTGCTGGAATTGTACGGGCGCCTAGCAATCGCCTAAGCGACCTGTGCTAGGCAGCCTCTACAGAAATTACAAAATTGGGGGATTTTAAATGTGACTAAATTTAGAATAATTTTTCTAGTAATTTAATCATTGTAACACCTTTATAAGGACCAAATTTAGGTGTAGAAATTTACTAAATTTAATTTGGTATGAAACCAATTAATTTGGAACCATAAGTGTAGGAGAGTGCAAAAAAGGGCCAAAATCTGGGAAACAGTGATTAGGAACAATTTCAACTTGTATTTTATGTATTGAAATCATCTTCTAAGCATTATTTTAGGTCTGTGGAATGTGCTGGAATTGAAAAATAACTATAAATATAAAAGTCAATGCCTTAGGATGAAAGTATAGAAATTTGGATCTTAATAGGTGGATAATTAGGGAAATTTAGGCAAGTCATGAATTACCTTTTCTTGTGCTTAGAGATATGAATATTTATCTGGCTGGAATCTTAATAAATATTGTTTCCGCTGTCTTTATGTTTATAAATTTTTTTTAGGATATCACTTTGAGATTTGCATATGTTTTCTCGCACAAGGTTTTATTCTGAGTATGGAGATTGAGTCATGGATTTTCACATGGAAATTTGATATCTTGATTAATGATATGAAATCTGGTTATGGTTTATGGATTGGATTGTGGTATGGTGTTGGTTTTTTTTTTTAGTACGGTTGAGTGATACTGTTTCCTATGGTTGAGTTGATACTAGCTTTTACGGCAGAGAGGGGTAATCCTCTGTTGTAGAGATGTGTAATCCTCTACGTAAAGATGTGTAATCCTTTACGGTAAAGGTGTGTATGCCTCCTACAGTAGAAGTGTGTCCTCGCGTATGTTGGTTTTTCGTGGTTCGTGTCTAGTGGGCATAGCTGAATATGGATCCATAGAATAAGCTAGATAACTAAGGGGTATTTCTTTTGGATTGATTTACTCCCATTTGCGAGTACGCTTCCTTTGCAAGTTAGTTTGCTCTGGAAGGTCCCGTGTTTGTAGGGTCATTTTGAGCCTCGCTAGTAATTCCTGTACATGTGGATTAGCGGCCATCTCCATGTATTACTTCAGGGGCTGCATGCTGGTGGTTCATGCCAACTCTGTTGAGTTCGAGCGCAATAAGTTGATGACTACGGCTCTTATAGTCAGAATAATATTCGGGTTTGAGTGTCCTAGTAGCTTCGCCCATAAGACACACGGTGGCATAGCATTGAAGAGTGTCTTCTCAAAGACTTATCTTTCTTGGTGAGTCCTGCAGTGACACAAGTGCTTTATCGCTTTTATCGAATTCATTTTCTTAAATACATATATTGTTTCACATGAGTTGTTTTATTGTTAAATTGACGTTTTTATTTGTCTCCAATTATTGCTTATGTGTTGGTTTATTGCCTCCAAGTTGGGTTGGATTTGCATTATTTGCCTTAGCGTTGATTAATCGCATACCTAATGACTATTTCTTTAAAAATAGACTGTTTTTATTGCATGCACCTACTACTTGTTGAGATGTATGTCTCACTTTGTTTTCACCTATTTTTTCAGGTTTGCATTGGAGAGATCGTCAAGATGGGGTAGAATATTCATGGGTAGTAATGTAATTGTATTATTGTCCACTTTTAGAAGAGTCAAACCTTATTGTAAACTAATTGAATTAAATTGAATAAAAAATTGCCATGTTTTCCCACCATATCTGATGTAGTCAATTAAGTTTAAAATTCCTTGTAAGTCTTAGTTCGTTCTGACCCCAATTTTACAGTAACACCTTAGGTTTGGTTATTGAACCGGATTCGGGTTATTACAGTAGCACTTCGAATTCGGGTTGGGTGCCAGTTTTGCATTGACCCGGGTTTGGGGCATTACATTCTCGAGTGGTCCGAAGATTTAAAAGATTGGAGTAGAGAAATACATGTTAAATGCACCTATAGTGGTGCTCAATTATCAGGAACAAAATTTCCGAAAAACTGGTTAAAAGATCCTATTTCCTTTCTGTCTGAAACCTTGGCACAGATCTAAACTAGGATCACATCATAGAGATCCAATGAAAAATAAAAGACAAAAAAAATGATTTTTGTTTTTTAATAGTTTGGGGAATGGAAGGTGATCTTCCCTTTGGTTCTCCCCGAAAATGCCCTTCCTTTTTTGAACCCATTTGTAAAGAACTTGAAAAAAAAATTAGAAAAGTTAAAAAGAACTATTTTATAGTTTTCAAAATTTTAAAAGAAAGAACAAAATTGTTTCTAAAAGTCTCAAAAGAGAAAAAAGGATGGGTTATCAAAAGAGTTCTATTTATAAAAAGGATAATTAAAGAACTAAATCAAATTCTCTTATTTGGATTAAGAGAAGTATATGATTCGAGTGAAAATAGAAGTACGTCTATTTTTTAAAAAAAATTTTAAAACCCGAAAGTTGACAATTTTTTTAAATTGAGTGCCAGGGAGAATTCTTGAGCGCAATCCTGAGCAGCCGGTTTATGGAAAAACAGTTTTTCTTAAGCGCCTACAATAGCGCTCGACAATGCTCAAGCGCCCAATAAGATTTTTGACATTTTTGAAATATACCTAGTTTTTTATTATAAAATTATTTTTATTGAATTCCAACTCATGTACCTATAAGATTAGAGTGTTTTGAGAATGTTTGCATTGGCCGTTGGTTAATTTGAATTTTTATAAAGATTTTGGATACATTCTACCATAATAGCTTTTACTTAAGTTTATCATTCCAAACTCTTTTCTTTTTAACTTTATTTGATTTTATTGATTCCTACACTTGTATTTGACCTATCTAAAGATATTCCATGGTTGTTTTGTGAGAATTGTGAATATTTTCCTCTATGTATCTCGGAGTGGTTATTTCCTCACTATGTAGCTTGAGTTTGAGCATTGTTTTCCTCCATGTATCTTGGGGATGATTTGAGATTGAATTATAAATGTTGTGGATTGTTTTGGGTATCGAAGATAATATGATTTCAGTATTTTGTTTTGTGTGTCTAATGGGCATAGCTTGGTATGGATCCATAGTTTAGCTAGGACTGAAAATAGTATTTTCTTTGTTTAGTTAACCCTGTGTAATACCCCCGAATCCGAGTCACGAAATAACACCGTAACTCATCCCCGGAGGTTAATTTAAAACACAGGATCGCAATATCAGAGTGAAGGAAAAACATGAATACAACAATAACTATATAACAGAGTGCGCTAAAATATTCCCAAACTAAAATAAAACTCACATGTCCAAGTAACTACCCGTAGTTATCGAGCTCTCCAAGAGTATCTGAAAACAAAAACGAAAGCAACGGGGTGAGATACGAATATCCCAGTGAGCAGCACATGCATGCACAAATACATTTAGTTCAGTTCTAAAACATGCCACAATTACAAACCAAATACGACGATGATAACGCGTATAACCCAACAAAACTTCAACGATCCAATTTACATCCGTGAGGAAAACCATCGTATAAACCAAGCAGTAAAGACGATATCAATCATGCATATAGCCGTAAAGTCACGTATAACCAGGTAGCAACATATCGAAGAAAACATAGTTCAACAACTCAGGTTTTTTTTTGAAATACTAGAGTGTTTATCATGGGCCACTCCGCACCAATAGACCAGTGAATAAAACATATCACGTCAAACAAAAACAAATCCCCACAGTGGTCAATGTCATGTAGTTGCTTGAATTGGTTAATCAACATGCCAGAGCGACATCCACACCTCCATGTACATAGTTCCGGCCTACTCAGGGTATCGGACACTCTGAAATGACGGCCTATTCAGGGTATCGTCATCCAATGCCGGCCTACTCCGGGTATCGGCATCGACAACCAGGCCTACTCAGGGTTTCTGGTTGCTCTACACCGGTCGTGGCAACACTCCATGGCCATGCCATTATACCAATAAAACAAAATACATCACATTACTAAGCTTAGACTCTGGATCCAGGACAAGCTAGACCAAAACAGACAAATAACCAATTAAAACTCCGCATTCAGTACACACATCACAAGTTGTTCCAACCAGAACATCAACTCCAACAAGTGTTCCAACCAGAACAGTAATTCTTCACAAGTGTTCCAACCAGAACAGTATAAGATATGATTCTAAACCGGCCACCGATATAAAACAATATTCAAGTAAATCATTCCTGAAGTGCACCGTGCATTCAAAGGTGAACTAGCATAATAGTGTAGATGTATTTTAGCAAAACAATATGGTTTCAAAACTGACTTTTCAGAATAAAGCAAATTATACAGAAATGATTTCAGCATCCAACTTCTATTAAACATAAATCAGCAAAACATCTCCTAGATTCTCAATTTCGCTTTCATAATCCAAATCAATCAAAACGAATGTTGTAAAGACCTCAAAACACATTTTGGATGAGTGGAATAGTCTTAGGATCCCATATAAGGTCACCATACCAAAAAGCAATCAATTCTGAGACAAAAAGTTTCGGACCTCAAAATATTCTAAGTTTAGTTAAAAACGTTGACTTTTGGTATATAATTTTTCTAGACAATTCTACAAGGAGTTTCGGGCTCAAATTTTGGTTGTAGTCTATTGATGGGTAAACACATTTCCTAGAATTTTTTGGGCTCCTGAATCACTCATCTGGGTATTAAACCCAAACCGGGCTTTTTGATTAAAACCGGGATTTAGGCATGAACTGGAAAGTTGACTTTTTATTGGTTGGGAATTAGACCTTGGAAGTATTTTTATTGGTTCCAAATGGGGGGTAAAACCTTATTTACATGTAAAGACTTAAGTAAATGGAGCAATAAATACACAGGACAGAAAAACCGACTGCTCGCTATGGTCGAACAGAGGTTATCTGAAGGAAGAAAAACCCTTCCGAACTTCTTGTTAACCAATACCTACTGGCGGTAAGTGTTCCCCAGCTCGACTCTCCCGCAGAAACTTCCCCGACTCCTTTCTCTCAAAGAACCCTAACAAATGCCGCAGCCGCAAACCTTCAACTCAAAGTATCCGCAAACGAAAAGAAAACCCTACGAGTTAAATACGCTAGGTATTTATACTTACCTTATATACACTTGATTTGGTGCAATGCTTGCCCACCAATATTCCAACCTATTCAACTCATTTGAGCTTGCGATCAGGTAACTGCCACTCCACAGATAACCTACATTAGCACCTTTCAATTTATAATAAATTTCAATCACACTATTATCAATTTATTTAAACCAATATTTGATGCCTATTTAACTTAATTTTAAACCTTCATAATTTAGGCTTGGGAAATTCCGAGATTACCCTCACTTGTTCCAACACCGTACTGCCAAAATCCAAATCCATGGAAGTCCAATAACCAAAGTTTCCCATTTTAATAATTCATCCTATTTAAAATTTTGAAATTAACTGTAATTAATTTCCTTTTCTCTGTTTCTAAAGTTCTCAACTAATTAAATAAGTTTCAAAAACATAAAATATAAATTTTAATGTTATTAAAATCCAGGATTTTACACCCTGTTTCATATATGCTCCTGTAATGTATCTCGAGGAGGCCTTCCTGTATTTGGTTGTACTACAACAATCCCACCCGTCATGTATCTCGATGTGTTTATTTTGGGCTACCCACCATGTATCTTAGTATGGTATTCCCACGTTGTTGCAGTTGATTGGATTGTACGTGCTAGCCCTCTGTGTATCTCGGTTGGGTGATTCGCGATAAGTCGATGACTGTGTATCTCAGCTTCGCTCCTAAGCCGTGAGGTGGCAACCCTTGACTCAGGCATTTAACTCTTTAGAGATGTATTGTTTTCATGAGTCCTATGATGTCACATCATCGTGAGGATTTGATTTGTTTTGATTGGAAAATATTGTTTCGATATTGATTTGGAAATTGGTTTGCAAATGAATTATCCGATACTGTTTTATATTTGAAACACATGCTATCTAGAAGTTATATGTTTAAAATGTTTTATTTATACATGTGTTACTTTCTGGGATTTTATATCTCATTCTTGTTTTTTTGTTTGGTTTTCAGATATTCCTGGAGAGGACGATACTGCTGGGTAGAGCCACAGGGTACTAGTGAATAGTATCCATTTGACAATTACATTGAAGACGACTACTATTGTCACGACCCAGAACCAGCTTGCCCCTCCAAGGCACAACCCGTTCCAGACTGTGGCAAGTGGGCCATTTCTCTTAACAAAACACGAAGGATTTTAAAACTTTTCTATACAAGTGCAAGTGCAAACAATTCATACTCGTGCATATCAAAAGTGTTTATGTATATATATACTTTGAAATGAAATAAGACATAAGAGTTTAGTTACAAAAGACGGGTGACTACATCACACCTCTCAGCTAAAAGAGTTTACAATCCAAAACTATACATGAACAATAAAAAGAAAGCCTAAGGCCTATAAAAGTCCTCCTCTCTATACCCGATGGCATTTTCCTTGCCTCTATCCCTAGTCCGGTCCTTTACACCGGACATCGATGGATCTGAAAAATAAGATAGAAAGCAACTGTGAGACGAATGTCTCAGTAAGCAACACATGCATGAGTCGATGAAAACACAGTTTATGCATATATTTCTTGATAAACCATGACGTGCGGGTATATCTAATACTACAAAATCCACGGCATCTCATGTGTCATACAATAGTGCATGCATGTGCCTCAGTGTATAGATAATCCATTTAATAGCAATCATGTAATCGACATTATCACTTGTTATCTGGGGTGTTCATATATACTACGTAAAACCCCAAAAATTTCCTACGTGATTATTGTTTATTGGAATTAATAAGTCTGTATGGGTGAAATTTTCAGAGATCTGTAAAGCAGGGCTATATTGAGGATTCGAGACATTAGGCTTAGAAGTGGGGTAAATTAAGGTTAGTAATGTGCTGATTTTAATTAGAAAAATATTGTTGTTTGATTTCAGTCATTGTGAATAAAATAATTATATGTTATATATGTGGGAAATTTTAGGTGGAAAGTTAAGCCAGTGAATCAAGGGCTGGAAAGCTGTGTATGTAGGACAAATTCGGTGGGCGAGCATGCACTGAATCATGGGTTTTAAAATTTGTTGAGTGGCAAAGTATATAGGGTAAGTATAAGTACTTAAGGTATTTAGCTTCGTAGGTTTCGGATACCTTGAGTGGAAGGAGTTTGCGGCTGGAGTTCTAGGGTTTTGGAGAGAAGCAGTCGTGTGGTTCTTGCCGATCAGTGTGTTCAGAAAATCGCTTGTGAACAGAAGAAGAACTGGGTGGAGATCAATCGGTGAACTTGCTGTTAAAGGAGTTTCAGTTGCAGGGATTTGAGCATATAACAGGTGAGTAGCATCATTTTAATTCGGTGGTTTGGTCGAGATCTTCGAGTTTAGTCGTATTGCATACGTCTGGAAAAAAATACAGTTTCGAATATGGAGTTTTGGTTGAACTTTTGGGTTGTGATACCAATGTTTGTAGATTAATTTCGAACCAGGTTTAAACATCTTTTAGGAATGGTAGAATCTTGGGAAAATTGTCACAGAGGCTTAAAACCAAGCTAGTCATAGAGTTTTCGATTTAACAGAGAGTTGAGTTTCGTAAGGGGTATTCGTCGAGCTGCCGCCAACCCCTTTATTCTCAGTGGCAGCTCAGCGCGAGTCGTGTTTTGGTTTCACCGACCTTGCGCCGACCTAGCGCCAAGTAATTTTAAGTTAGCGTGAGCCTTGTTTTGTTTACGCTGAGTTGGTGCCGACCTCGCGCCAAGCGCACCCAACAGAATTTCCAGAAACATGCGTCTGACCAATCCTAGCCAAGTTTTGAGACTTTGAGGCTTCGACCTCCTTGCCAAACACTATATTAGGATAATAGAATTGTTTTATTTGTTTAAAAACATTTAGAGGTCCTTGAATCAAAGTTGTGTAGGATTGTTGAGTCTCAAAAAATGGGGTTCACATGAGTGTAGGGAGTAAATTTCTATTTGACATCATGAATTAGTAATTTTATTCTATCTATGTTTATTAGCTGTTTTGTAGTCTATGGTTTGTTTGTTCTGAGTTTTATATGGTTTTCAAAGTACCGAACGGAATGTGTAAAAATTGTTTTGGGTGAGTTAAAGAAAGGAATTACTGTGGGTTTTGTCTGTTTGGGTTCTAAAAATCTCTTGGTGTTCCGTGAGTTTTATTCTGGTTCGGAGTGACCTGTGATGAATTGTGTTGGGATGAGGTAACATAGGCCGTGTGGCTCCCTCATCGAGTGTTGTGTTGGGATGAGGTAACATAGGCCATGTGGCTCCCTCTTCGAGTGTTGTGTTGGGATGAGGTAACATAGGCTCGTGTGGCTCCCTCATCGAGTGCTGTGTTGGGATGAGGTAACATAGGCCGTGTGGCTCCCTCATCGTGTGGCTATATGCACGATTTGATACTGACGTTATTGTTTGATTTACATGATGGATTTCTGCATTTTATATCACATGGATTATTGGGTTTCTATCGGATTACTCGGATTAGACGTGTTATCGTCATCGTATATGTGTTGCACCGTGTCATGTTTTTAGAACTGAACTAAATGGTTTTGTGCATGCATGTGCTGCTCACTGGGATATTCGTATCTCATTCCGTTTGTTTTTGTTTTGTTTTCAGCTGCTCTTGGAGAGGATGGTACTTGCGGGTAGTTCTTGGTCATATGAGTTTTATTCCAGTTTGGGATTATTTTAGCGCACTCTGTTATATAGTTATTGTCGTTTTCATGTTTTTCCTTTACTCTGATATTGCGATCCTGTGTTTTATATTTACCTCCGGAGATGAGTTATGGTTTCTCTACGTAATTCGGATCCGGGGCGTTATAGATGATATCAGAGAATATCAGAGTTATAAAAGGAGACATGACATAGGAATAGGAAAACTCTAGGATGGCCTTGGGGGTTGTGTGCTCGCTAGATAGCATTCCTTAAATTGGAAATATAGGTTAAGAGTGTTCATTATACAGATCTGGTAGATATCATTATAGTTAAGTAAGTTACTTAAGCCTTTATGATATATCTATCTGGTATGATATGGTTTGTTATATGCGATATAATGCATTGATATTATTATTATTATTAATTCTGCATGAATAGAGAAAAGTTATGGAAGTTTCATTTAGAAGAAAATTTAGAATTTTGAGTAGTTGGTTTGGAGATAATCAGTAAAATGAATACTTGAGGATTAGGAGATAATTTAATTATTGAATGCATATATCTAAAATAGGAAATTGGAGATGATTGATTAAGCATGCAAGCTAGGGTATGCTTAATTGGATGATGAGCCAGATGTATATAGCCGTACTTTAGTAGTGTGAGGCATCGGCCAATGCTGAACACATACTGGGGTATTAAGCTTATTACAAATGGGTTATGTAATTGTAATAATTATATGTATTTGAGAAATCAGTTGTGTGCTATTTTACTTAATTTGAGCCAGAAGAGGATCCATGTGATTTCTCCGTATCCTTCATATAGGTGCACATATATGAAAGGGTTGTGGTAGTAAGTCATGATGTTTTCTTTTGAGTTATTTGATGTTTTATTAGTAAGTATGAATATTGAGAGTAAGGAATTATAAATGGTTGGATTCATGAGGATTAGTAAGGATGAAACGGTAAATTGGAAATTAGTGAATGCGCAGCGGAAGCGTGGTGAATTTAGAAGGTAGAGGTCCCATGAGAAGGAATCCTCCACTGGGATTAGGTATTGGTAACTGTGCTATTACATTGAAGTTTTGGAGGCACCACTTTAAGGGATTAAGTTGAAGTGCCATAATTAAAGAGTAAGGCGTATGATGTTCCAAAAGAGATCATAATGAGAATTTTATAAAGAATTTCCTTCCGGATTTAGATTCTTTTGATTCTAAGAATGAAGGTTGGGAAATTTATGAGGTGAAAGAAGTGAGAATAAATTCTAGAAAGTAAAACTAAGGTTATCTTTTTCTTCAAATTTGGTTGTGTTTTTTAGTAACGAGGATTTTATATTAATGCGATGCTTTTCGAGTTGGTTTTCAGCTGTATGTTGATATAGCAGGGAAGAGTGGTATTCAGGATTCATGATTGTGGCATCTTTCAGCAGGGCATTATTTCAATTATGATTTTGAGAGGGCAAATATAGTAGTTGCATTTAAGTTTGGTGATATTGTAACGCCCAAGACCCATAACCAGCAAGATATTGTCCGCTCTGGGCCCACGGGCCCTCACGGATTTGTTCTTAAGGATAACACGAGAAAACTTCCCAGGGGTCACCCATCCTAGCAGTGCTCCCACCCGAGCACGCTTAACTTTAGGGTTCCCAGGGGATTTAGTCCCGTGTTGCTCCATAAAAGGCCTCTTGCTAATTTGGGGGTCTTAAGACTACTTATAGCATCCCCAAGCATTGTGGGATCCCAACCATATGCACATCCTCGCCTGGTAGCTCGCCCACTGAGATTACCCATTCACCCGCCCACTTAGACAGCCAGGATGTCACATACTCCCCTCCATGGGACAACGCGTCCTCGCGTTGGGCAGAACCCCCACACTTTCCGGTCGGGGCAGTCTCTGATACCATTTGTAACGCCCCAGACCAATACCAGCAAGATATTGTCCGCTCTAGGCCCACAGGCCCTCACGGATTTATTCTCAAGGATAACACGAGAAAAGTTCCCAGGGGTCACCCATCCTAGCAGTGCTCCCACCCGAGCACGCTTAACTTTAGGGTTCCCAAGGGATTTAGTCCCTTGTTGCTCCTTAAAAGGCCTCTTGCTAATTTGGGGGTCTTAAGACTACTTATAGCATCCCCAAGCGTTGTGGGATCCCAACCATATGCACATCCTCGCCTGGTGAGATTACCCATTCACCCGCCCACTCAGACAGCTAGGATGTCACATAAAACAAAACAAACGGTCGACGTGTTGCTAGGGAGAGATTTTGTCTAACTTAATTTTGGTTGCAATTCCAACGGATATGGTTGGCAGAGGTCGATGTGTTGCTCGAGCCCGCATCTTGGTAGTTCGACCAGTGGATGAGCAGTATGAGGAGGTACATGAGCAGCCTCCTTTCCCTGCTGAGGACCAGCAGAGACCCCGTCCTTAGGCACCACCCCAGAGGGGTGATGACATTTGGGCTACCGTTGGGATACTTACTCAGCTTCTGACTATGGAGCGAGAGGAGAGGATGGGCCAGGGTGGCAATGGAAATGGCCACTGAAATGGAGATGGGCACGGAGACATTCATGGGGGGCAGCAGCAGCACATGAGGGAGCTTGAGCAGTTCAGAAAGATGGGACCGGTTTGAAGTGGGTTTATTTAAATAGGTTTAGTTGGTTTAATGGTTTATTTTAAGAGGTGGGTTCACTTTTAGTAAACCGGTTTAATGGGTCATTGGTTTAACCGGTTTAATATATATAGAACCCCAAGGGTTCCATTTTCACCTTCATCCGTAGGAAGAGGAAAGGAGCGGAGGGAGAGAAGGAGAGAAAGAAGAAGAAAAAGGGGGAAGAAGGGAGGAGGAAGGAAGAGGAAGAGAAGGTAAGTAGCTCTTCTTTGTTTTTTTTTTCGTTCTTGTTTTTCTCACGATTTTAGATGAGGTGTTGATTTTCTAAATGTTGAAAAAACTCTTGCTTAATTTACATTGATGTGCTTAAGTTTTAGTTTAAGATGGAAATTGATGATACGAATTGGTTTAAAGCGCTTTGATAAGAGGAGTTGAGCAAGAAAAATCATTGAAAATGACAAAACACGGACTGAAAATGACACGGACTGAAAATGAAAAAAAAGGGACTGTTCTGGGTTTGCGAGGGAGAAGAAGAACTTTAAAGAAATATTTACGTTTTGATGCAAAAGGATAAAGTAATTAAAAATTGATGCTTATTTTAGAAAGTAATTACTTTTTAGTGTAAAACCTATACTGTATTGTTAAATTAGTATACAGAACCTAAATAATTACTTTTTAGTTTAGAATTTAGTTAGATTCAACAAATAAGTTCAACCCCCAAATAAATAATTACATTTTAGTTACATTTTGAAAGAAAAAAACCAAAATTCAAGGAAAAAGTGTTTAAAAATGGATTTTATGATTTGTAACTTAATTTAAAAATAAGATAATAATAATTTAATAATAGTAAAGAGAAAACTAATAGTTGAGATGCAATCTGGCATGTTGCATGAACAAAATTTTAGAAAAATAATAGTTGAAATAAAAAGGGTTGGGATTTTGGTTGTGATGTATTTTTCTCCATGTACTTGGAGAGACAAATTGAGATGCCCATGTATTGGGTAGATGCTTTATTTCTGTGTACTTTGAGAGGCCTCGTGTACTCGGGATGTTTTAGTTGAGATTAGAACGAGTTGTGTTAACTATTTTTTTCATGGTTGGTTTCGATTTTAGAGCCTAGTAGGCATAGCGCTATATGGATCCATGCAGGAGCTAGGTAGTGGAAGGGATTGTTCTTTGCTAGTTGTAATTCCCTGTCCACGCACGCGTGTTCCACTGTGTACTCAGTGAGGCCTGATCGTGTACTTGGCTGGCTGCAGCTATTCACTCATTTTATCGTGTACTCGGACCATGTTTGGGTAGTTCTTGCCAACCCATCACTGTACTGGGTGGGTTCTCCCGCAATAAGACGATGATCGTGTACTCGGTTTCGCACCTAAGCCGGGAGGTGGCATAGTGGACATTGTGATTACCCTGGTTAAAGACAGTCTTGCTTCATGAGTCCTGCTATGGTTTGTTGATTTATTCTGGTTACTTTGTGTTTATTGATATATTATCGTGGAATTATTCTGTTTATTCGTTTTATTGTCGATTGATGCATATTTTAATCCGAATCATATTTTAGAAATGTTAAAATGTTTATGAGCATGCATGGGCTACTTACTGGGATATACGTATCTCAGACCGTTTGTTTTGTTTTGTTTTCAGACCGTGGAAAATCCGATATCGGAGGGTAAAAGCTGTGATCAGGTGAGATTAGGGCTGCGTTTGGTAACGCTTTTCGAAAGTACTTTTTTGCTTTTGAAAGCAAAAAATTGCTTTTAAAAGCAAAAGTACCATTTGGTAACGCACACAAGAAGCAATTTACTAAAAGCAAAGAAGCAATTTTATTGCTTTTCACCGGAAGCAACAAAACGTTGCTTCTCAATTTTTTTACAAAATTGCTTTATTGCTTTCAAAACCCCTCGATACCCTATTGCTTTATTCCTATATTAAAGATGATGCCTCCATACTCACTTAAGAAGCAACAACGTATTGTTATTGCTAGAGCCGGCAAAATGCCACTCAACCCGATGGGTCAACCCGATTATAAACGGGTTGGGTTGACCCGTTTATTAATTGGGTTGGGGAAACCCCAATCTGCCAGTAATCGGGTCAACCCGATTATGACCCGCCAACCCGACAGGTAACCCGATTTAAAAAAAAAAGATGGCAAAAGTATCATGTTTCAACCCGATTAACCCCAAAACCCGACTCAAACCCGGTACAACCGGATCCAATTAACCCCCCAACCCTATTTTAATAATATTTTTTTGAAAAATAACAATAATCAGGTCAACCCGATTATGACCCGCCAACTCGATAGGTAATCCGATTAAAAAAAAGATGGCAAAAGTATCATGTTTTGACCCGATTAACCCTAAAACCCGACCCGAACCCGGTACAACCGGATCCAATTAACCCCCAACCCTATTTTAATAATATTTTTTGAAAAAAAAAAATAATAATAATAATAAACAGGTTGGCGGGTTGAACCCGTTTATTGGCAGGTTGGGGGTTTTCCAACCCGCCTTAATTTAGTCCAACCCGATTAACCCCAACTCGATTATGACCCGACCCGAACCCGACCCGTTTCCAGCTCTAGTTATTGCTTGTTGTGCATTACATAATTTTATCAGAATGCAAGCACATGAAGATAATTTATTCATAGAATTTGAAGATGAGGAAATGGTGGTCGAAGATGAGCTAGCAGGTTCAAGTTCAGAACAACCCCTAGAGATTGATGTGACGGCTAGATCTCGACGAGAGATGCCAGAATTAAGAGACTGAATTGCACGTAGACTAGCTAGTGCATATGGATTAGCACAATGGTGATATTAGATACTTGTTTAGTTATTTGAATGTAATTAAATGACTATTTTATGAATCTTTTATAATACCGAACTTATATTTTTGAGTATATTTTTAAGTACAATACATAAATTGTGTACAATACTTTTATGAAAGCAAAAAGCAATTTCTATGTTACTCCAATTACCAAACATGTTTTTTTGCTTCTTAGAAGCAAAGTAAAAGTTTACCAAACGCATTTGCTTCAAGAAAAGATCTTTCGAAAAGCATAAAATTGCTTTTTTGCTTTCTTGATTTTAGAAGCAAAAAAGCAAAAGCGTTACCAAACGCAGCCTAGATTAGAGATTTATATTTTAGTTTGAGTTGGTTTTAGTGGACTCTGTATATATATTTAATTGTTTAGTCATGTTTCCTTTACTCTGTTTTGTGTTTCTGGGTGGAAATGTAACCTTTCGGTGATGAGTTACGGGTTAGTTTCCGTAACCCAGATCCGGGGCGTTACAGAATGGTATTAGAGCTTGCCCCGACCGGAAGGTGTGGGGGTTCGGCCCAACGTGAGGACGCGTTGTCCCATGGAGGGGAGTATGTGACATCCTGGCTATCTGAGTGGGCGGGTGAATGGGTAATCTCACTGGGCGAGCTACCAGGCGAGGATGTGCATATGGTTGGGATCCCACAACGCTTGGGGATGCTATAAGTAGTCTTAAGACCCCCAAATTAGCAAGAGGCCTTTTAAGGAACAACACGGGACTAAATCCCTTGGGAACCCTAAAGTTAAGCGTGCTCGGGTGGGAGCACTGCTAGGATGGGTGACCCCTGGGAACTTTTCTCGTGTTATCCTTGAGAATAAATCCGTGAGGGCCTGTGGGCCTAGAGTGGACAATATCTTGCTGGTTATGGGTCTGGGGCGTTACAGATATGATCTTATTGGGTTGAAATTTAAGAGATTTTTAGATTTCAATAAGTGGGAAACATATTTTATTTTCAGCAGGATCTGGTTATGATATAGAAGGATAAATGTTTTATGGTGAAATTTCACGAGAAGAGCTTTCCCTGTCAGGATTTAGTATTGGCAAATATGATATCCACCTTTAGATATTTGAAGGCATTACCTTTGGGAAATAAAGTTTGAAGTATACTCTAATCATAAAAATTCGAGGTGCATGATATCACTAGAAGAACATAATGAGAAATTATGGAGAATTTCTTCCGGATCGTAGCTTGCTATTAATTATGTGGTGATAGGTGTGAGAATTATTTCTAGGAAATTAAAGTTGTAATTTTTTATAGCTTTAGTTTTGATTATGCTTTTGGTAGTGAGGATTTCTATAATTGATGAGATGCTTTCCAAGTTGGTTTCAGTTGTGCGAATGATACAATGGGAAAGAATAGGTACCTTGTACTCCATGATTGACTGTATCCTCCAGAAGGGAATTGTTACACTTATAATCTAAGTTGGTAACTATAGGCGGTGGCATTTTAGTTTTTGGTGGTATGGCTTTATTGTGGTAAGGCATGAGATATTTCCAAAATTCACGAGATGGTGATATATTCTATTTTAGTGAGATCTTAATACAGGATAGAAGAGTCGGAGGGAATCATTATGACAATATAATCTAATCTTAATCCTTATTATTATTCAGCTCATGAAATCCTGGGCTCTCTTTATATATGGTAACGGAATTGCAAAGGTACTCATAGGAAGAATATTTTCATTAGCTGCTCTCATGGTTAGTTAGTGAGTCCTGTTAACCTTGTTAAATACCGGCTTAAGGAGTCCAACACTCATGGGGGGAGATTAATTATAGCCTGGGGTACGTGGAGCCTGATTGAGTTAATATACTTGGAAGGAATAAATCTCAGATTCAGAGTGTGATACACTAGAGAATTAATAAAGAAAGGGGAGAGAGTGCTGGAGACTTTGGTTTCAAGAATAGTTTATTGAGGTTTAGAGGCAAGGCCTAGGTGCTGGATACGATCACTACAATTATGGTCGGTTAGTGGAAGTTGGTGGGTACTAGTAGAAATTAGCTTGGTGAAGTTACTAGGCATGGGGATGGTGGGATTTTAGTTTTAATGCCTGTGAAGTCGGAATTAATCTAGCGTAGTTAAGAGGGACTGTTACCAATTTCAGACTGAGGCACACTAAAGAATTAGGGGAAAGGAGATGAGCTTGCCAGTGGCTTGATTTCAGGAATGGTTTATTAAGGTTTGAATGCAGGGTCTGAGTGTCAGGTGATACAAAAGTCTATAAATAAATATTTGAAGAGAGACCAGTTTAAACATTGGGTTGACATTAGCAAGTGCTGGGGACCAGTGTTATATTAGGGAAGGTCGCATGGCAAAAATCACACAAGGGAAGAATCTACCTGGGAAAGAGAGGATGGGATGAAGAAGAAATACAGGAGTTGTTTATGACTTCATGAATTAAATTTCGAGGACAAAATTTTTGAAGGAGGGAAGAATGTAAAACCCCAAAAATTTCTTACCTGATTATTGTTTATTGGAATTAATAAGTCTGTATGGGTGAAATTTTCAGAGATCTATAAAGCAGGGGTATATTGAGGATTCGAGACATTAGGCGTGGAAGCGGGGTAAATTACTGTTAGTAATGTGGTGATTTTAATTAGAAAAATATTGTTGTTTGATTTCAGTCATTGTGAATAAAATAATTATATGTTATATATGTGGGAAATTTTAGGTGGAAAGTTAAGTCAGTGAATCAAGGGCTGGAAAGCTGTGTATGTAGGAAAAATTCGATGGGCGAGCATGCACTGAATCATGGGTTTTAAAATTTGTCGAGCGGCAAAGTATATAGGGTAAGTATAAATACTTAAGGTATTTAGCTTCGTAGGTTTTGGATACCTTGAGTGGAAGGAGTTTGCGGCTGGAGTTCTAGGGTTTTGGAGAGAAGCAAACGTGTGGTTCCTGCCGATCAGCGTGTTCAGAAAATTGCTTGCGAACAGAAGAAGAACTGGGTGGAGATCGATCGGTGAACTTGCTGTTAAAGGAGTTTCGGTTGCAGGGATTTGAGCATATAACAGGTGAGTAGCATCAGTTTAATCTGGTGGTTTGGTCGAGATCTTCGAGTTTAGTCGTATTGCATACTTTTGGAAAAAAATACAGTTTTGAATATGGAGTTTTGGTCGAACTTTTGGGTTGTGATACCAATGGTTGTAGATTAATTTCGAACCAGGTTTAAACATCTTTTAGGAATGGTAGAATCCTGGGAAAATTGTCACAGAGGCTTAAAACCAAGCTAGTCATAGAGTTTTCGATTTAACAAAGAGTTGAGTTTCGTAAGGGGTATCCGCCGAGCTGCCGCCGACCCCTTTGTTCTCAGTGGCAGCTCAACGCGAGTCGTGTTTTGGTTTCGCCGACCTTGCGTTGACTTAGCGCCAAGTAATTTTAAGTTAGCGCGAGCCTTGTTTTGTTTACGCTGAGTTGGTGCCGACCTCGCGCCAAGCGCCATAAGTCAGCACACCCAATAGAATTTCCAGAAATGTGCGTCTGACCAATCCAAGCCAAGTTTTGAGACTTTGAGGCTTTAACCTCCTTGCCAAACACTATATTAGGATAATAGAATTGTTTTATTTGTTTAAAAACATTTAGAGGTCCTTGAATCAAAGTTGGGTAGGATTGTTGAGTCTCAGAAAATGGGGTTCACATGAGTGTAGGGAGTAAATTTCTATTTGACATCATGAATTAGTAATTTTATTCTATCTATGTTTATTAGCTGTTTTCTAGCCTATGGTGTGCGCACGTCGTACCCGTGCGAGGGCGTGCGCGTAAGCAAGGGGAGAGGGGGATTAGGAGTTGCCACTGCCTGATAGGGTGCAAGCAGATACCTAGATGCCCTAAGGATGTCTATTTTGGTCTGCGGCTTGAGATTCTGAGAAAGGGCTCGGTTACGGTCCGGGGAAGTCCGTAGACACCCTGGTCCACCCTGTCAGTTTGATGGGTCCCTTGGGTTTCCTGGTTTGTGAGTCAACTCAATTCTAAATTCACCCTACTTCTAGGCCAGCATGCACATTTTATTGGTCCAGGTGGGGGCCACCCAGGTGGTGTGGGTCCCCTTATTTGATTTTATCTTTTTATCCAGGTGGTGTTGGTCTGATGTGGACCCCGTTGGAAGGCCCACAAATCCTTAATGGGCCCAAGTTTCAAAAGAGAGCCTGGGTTTACCCAAAAACCCAAACAGTTCAGTTTGATTACATTCGGATCGGGTCGACCGGATCCGGGGTCACAGAAATCGGGTTTTGAGGCTTCTCTGGGTCTATCCGCACACTTTGAGCGTAACTGCACACTCTGTGCAGTTTAAACCGAACTGCTCTGTGTATGCGGTTTCGGCCCAGAAAACCTAAAACGCCGAAAATAACAGGTGGGCTGTGTTCGTCTACCTCTCAGGGATCTTTATGAACTTCTGTGGGTCTCCGGAACCTTCTGAAAATTGCTCAAATGCTCATTTCGAGCTCAAGCATCTCACTTTATTGGTGTTCCACGAATGGAGAAAGTCTCGGCCCTTCACGCTCCATTCAAACCATTCGCACGCATACATATAAATTGATCTAACTAAGAAGGGAAAAAGGGGGGGGGGGGGGTCAAATGGGGTTCATTAGATGAATAAACAAGGGGGAACACCTTCCCCCATTCGAATGCAGTAAATCAGTATTAAGGGGTGACCCCAAAGACCATTAAAGAGCATGCACATGTGAAGCTTCTTCCTCCCTTGCAACCATATTGAAGCTCCCCTTACCATGGGAGTTTCGTTATTCCAAGATGAGGAATACAAATAAAGGAAAGTGTTGCTAGCATGCTAAAAAGTAGAAAACAAAAGCACTCCCAAGGTGGGAGACACACAAATATGCCCGAAATATGCTCATTTTCATTTATGATAAACAAGATTCTATGGGGAACATTACCTTGGGGTTAAGATCCTGGAATGAGGTATGTTGGAGCTCCTTGAGGCGAAGGAGATGGCTGGAGCTCCTTCAACACCAACGGTGAACTCCTCCTTCTTCAAGTTTCTAGGAAGAGGAAGAAAAGCTTAAAGGAGGTCAAGATAGGCTTTAGATGGGGCTTGGGGGACTTAGGAAGGCAAGAGGGCTTGAAAGAGGAGCTTTCGGCTCAGAGGGTGTGGGGGAGAAGGGGTGGAAATCAGCTAAATAAAAATCAACCCTGCCTACTGTTCGGATTTTCTATTTATAGAACACAGAGGCAAAACCGTACATACAGTGCGGTTATAACGCGGTTTGGTCAAAACTGCACAGTATGTGCAGTTTGGTCTGAACCGCATGCTATGTGCGGTTTGGCCATGTCTTTTCAGCAATGATTAGGGGACAAACTTGCGCAGGTACAGTCTGACAAACCATGCAACCGCACTGTAAGTACGGTTGCTTTTCATGCGCCGCTTGCTTTGATTGGCTCGCGCAAGTGGTGGCCGAAAAAATCAATCGCACACAATATGCGGTTGCGAATTTTCTCTCCCCCCATTTTTTTTGGTTGAGTTGACGGCTAAGGTGACTCAGCCACTCACTCGGACGAACTAGACTTCCCCAATTTTTAATATTTCCCATTTATCTTAATTAGTTTAATTAAGATATTAAACTTTGACTGATTTACCCTTGGGATTGTTTTGCTTATATCTTTCCCATTCGGGCTCCGATTCGCGTAAATTTAATTGCGTTGGAACCGCGTTGGGATTCTCTACCCATTGGGATAGGGTACAGCAATCAACTTGGGCTTAGGTAAAATGTCACTTTTTGCTCCTTAGGATTTTGATCTGTTTTGCTGTTCTTTAGCACATTTTTTGGTTTGATCAAAATTTGGGTGCTTACATATGGTTTGTTTGTTCTGAGTTTTATATGGTTTTCAAAGTACTTAACAGAATGTATAAAAATTGTTTTGGGTGAGTAAAAGAAAGGAATTACTGTGGGTTTTGTCTGTTTGGGTTCTAAACATCTCTTGGTGTTCCATGAGTTCTATTCTGGTCCGGAGTGACCTGTGATGAATTGTGTTGGGATGAGGTAACATAGGCTCGTGTGGCTCCCTCATTGAGTGTTGTGTTGGGATGAGGTAACATAGGCCGTGTGGCTCCCTCATCGAGTGTTGTGTTGGGATGAGGTAACATAGGCCCGTGTGGCTCCCTCATTGAGTGCTGTGGTTGGATGAGGTAACATAGGCCGTGTGGCTCCCTCATCGTGTGGCTATATGCACAATTTGATACCGACGTTATTGATTGATTTACATGATAGATTTCTGCATTTTATATCACATGGATTATTGGGTTTCTATTAGATTACTCGGATTAGACTTGTTATCGTCATCGTATATGTGTCGCACCGTGTCATGTTTTTAGAACTGAACTAAATGGTTTTGTGCATGCATGTGCTGCTCACTTGGATATTCGTATCTCATTCCGTTTGTTTTTGTTTTGTTTTCAGCTGCTCTTGGAGAGGACGGTACTTGCGGGTAGTTCTTGGTCATGTGAGTTTTATTCCAGTTTGGGATTATTTTAGCGCACTCTGTTATATAGTTCTTGTCGTATTCATGTTTTTCTGATATTGCGATCCTGTGTTTTAAATTTAGCTCCGGAGATGAGTTATGGTTTCTCTATGTAACTCGGATCCGGGGCGTTACATACTATACATGGCCTCATCTAGCGTCACCGATTCCACGTGGTGGCTAGGCACTATGCCGATGCCCCTTGACGTAGGCATCTATACGCTAATTCCCCTTGCGTACAGGCATCCACTGCCAATTCCCCGTAGCAAGTGGGCATCGTCCACTGATGATGCTGGTGCCGGGATGATATCACAATAGAGCAGAACAGTAATAGTAACAACTGGCCATGGCATATATATACAAATATTTTCATTTAAGACTATAGATCCATACCTTAAGGTTCATTATGCGGATGTGTTCATTTAACAATTTCATAACAAGTATAGCAACAAAGTGCGGAATAATAACACATCAAATATATCCAAGCTTGAGTAGAGGATGCTAGTTCTTTATCTCCAAGTTGGGAGGAACAAGGGTCCATTACCCCAACTGAGATGAACCGCTCAATAACCCACCAAGACTTACTAGTCAATTACTCATGATCAATACCTCATGCCTTCTTGCGTGGAAAATACTCAAGGGTAGCCCATGGCCTTACCCGAATCAATCTTGGGCCACTGCCCTCTGCTCAATAGTACTCAATGTCATTGGGGCCATTGCTCTCTTTTCAATATCAATACAACGGGCCACTGCCCTTTCATTTATAATCAATAACCGAGGGCCACTGCCCTTTCTATCTCATGGTACAAGTAACGGGCCAACGCCCTTGATGTGGTGCAAATGTAATATGGGCCTATGCCCTCATTATCGTGCATCTCATGTTAAGTGTAATACGGGTCCAATGCCCTTTATATTATGTGTATAATACCAAGTCGAAGCCCATCTGGTCATGGGTGGTGTACTCATATTGATAACCAATGGTAAAGGTTTGGTTTTCTAGAAATTCTACATTTTATGACTCCTTTTGGGGCAACCTATGCCTCAACTCTTTTGGTACTTGTACAACTTGGTTTTGACTCTTGACTTCTACTTCTAGGGGTTATTTGGAAATTGTTTGAGGTGGTGGAATCAAGTTATCCTATTTCTATAGTAATCTGGGACAGAAACTCATTCTAAGACCTTCTTGGGCAAAACGTACCCAAAATCTTTGTTATTTGGAATTTTGGGTTACTTCCAGTTGGAACACCTCCTAGACACCTAACTTTTACTTATAGATGATTTGGATTTGAACAAAAACAAAGGGTAGTTCAATCTGGGCTAAAAGTACAAATTTTAGAAAATCTGATAAGGGCGCTCGATAGGTCGCTCAAGCCTGCTTCAAGCGGCCAAATATTTGCTTTCGGGTTCTTCTGTTAAAATACTCGCTAGAACAGTCGCTCGAGCGGCCATGCCTTAAAGCTTTATCTAAACTACCTAAAACCACCACCTGACGCCGCGCTCGAGCGACTGCTCAGGCGGCCTGGGTTTTTGACAGTTTGCGAAATTCGAACTTTTGGGGATTTCGATCTTTCTTAAATCTGACTTGTTCTAGGTGTTTTTGGGCTCGAAATCACTCCTAGCATGTGTAGAAATCTACTACCAACAAAACCCCTCAAAGAAATCCCTCCCATTGGGCCTAGGACCCGTTTTCACATCTCAACCCTAACATTCATCTAACATGCGATTTTTGGCCGAAAATGGGAAAACAAGGTTAGGGTGGTGTTGCTTACCTCTTGCAAACTATCAAGCAAGTTTCCTAGCTCCCTTTGCTAGGCACGAACAACACCTTGAGTGCTTCTTGGATGATTCCTCCTCAACTCCAACCAAATGCTCCAAACGAAAATCACTTCTTTTGGGGTTTCTTCTTTCTATTTTTGCAAGTAACCTCTTCAAATGGGTTTGGAATAGATGGGGGACGAAAATGGGAAAGAAGGTGATGAAGAAGTGAAGAGAAAATGGGAGAGTAGGAGAGCAAGAGAAGAGGAAAGGGTTTTAGGCAAGGGTTTGATCGTATGGCTCTTTTGGGCTATTCTTCCCACTTAAGTGACTTCTCCACCAGACACAAATTATTATAGTTTTGCCATTCCTCCTTCCTACATTGTACAATACCAACACTTAGCTATTTTCTCACTTAGCATCCAACCTTATTTAACAACTAGAGATTACTCACCCTCGCGGGTTGCTGACAAGCCAGGGCTTTGCCACTTTGGCTGGCTTAAGGCTTGAGCTGCTCCAGCTTCACCTACACATCAAGCTCGCTAATTAGGGTATGCTAGGGCTATTAGAACGGGGTTTCACAACTATTGTCTTCTGTAGGATTTTGATTCGTGTTCTTAGGAGTTTATTTTTCTGCAGTTAGGGGGTTATTTTATGATTGGTGAGATAAGAGTGAGTGATGTAGTAGACCTTCGTGTCTAGAATTCTATAGTAGGAGATTTATTTGTTTTATTTGAAGACAATTTCAGAATTATAGAGTAATAAAGATTCATTTAGTTTTGGTTTTATTTTCTCTTTTATTTCCACACTTTGATATTAATATAATTGTTGAATTATATTATGGCATTGGCTTGCTATGGGCTCATGCATAGTGTTACCGTGAGACGAGTTATATCTTTAATGAACAACTCGGATCCGGGGCTCTACATTATACCTAGTTAGCTGCACACTATTGTGTACGTCAAACAGCCTACAACACTTGCGTAGGGTACTCAAGCCATCTATGTCTTTTTTGCCTCTATTTGTGGGAAAAGTCCTGAATGCAATGAAGACCATTTTTCAACAGGGGTGTCTATCGGTTTAGCATTCTGCATGTTAAAGCACTCAAGGATTTTTTAATGTAAGTTTCTTGGGACAAACCTAGAATCCTCTTGGCGCGATCCCTTTGGATCTTAACACCCAGAATATAATTTGCTTCACCCATGTCCTTCATCTCAAAAGTAAAAGACAACCACTCTTTGGTGGCAACAATCAACCCATGTCATTACTAGCCAATAGTATATCATCAACATATAATGATAAAATCAAGAAACCTTTCCCATTGTATTTAATGTACACGCAATGGTCTTCTTCGATTATCATGAACCTGTACTCAACTATGGCTCTATGAAATCGTAAATACCATTGTCTAACCAATTGTTTAAGGCCGTAGATGGAATACTTGAGCTTGCACACTTTGCGCTCTTGCCCTTCCATTGCAAAGCCTGGAGGCTGATCCATATAGATTTCTTCATCCAGTTCTCCATTGATAAATGCCGTTTTTACATCGATCTGGAAAATTTCAAAATCTAAATGAGCAACTATAGCTAGAATTAGGCGAATAGAAACAACCCTCACCACTGGGGAGAAAGTTTCTTCATAGTCTATACCCAATCTCAGAGTATAACCTTTTGCTACTAATCGGGCCTTATATTTATCGATGCTCCCATCTGCCTTACGTTTGAGTTTGAGAACCCATTTATTACCAACAGCCTTACGTCCTGACGGAAGATCCACGAGTTCCCAGACTCGATTCTTTTTCATAGAAGCTATCTCATCTTGCATTGTAGTAATCCATTCTTTGGATGCAGGAGATGATAAAGCCTCTTGGTATGAACCGGGCTCATCATCTTCTAGTCAAGCGACCATGAAAGATTTTCCCTCAAAATCAAATTGACAACGTGGAATCTTTCCTCGCTAACTCTTTCTCAAGCTAGATATATCTGATTCCCTTTCTATTTGGGAACTCCCACTCGGCAGTAAATCTTTCCTATTGTCCTCAACACTTGGGTTATCTCCATCCCCATTGGGAGAAGTCTCCATAGGCGTCTCTGTAGGATATTCTAGAATAACTGTTGGGATAAGGCCAGGCTCTTCCATTTCATAGAGCTCAAAGCTGTCATTAGATCTTTTCTTGTTTGGGAAGTCACTTTCTATGAAATCTACATCCCTAGACTCGATCTTTGTCAAACCTCCATCACTTCGTTCACATACAAAAAATAGCCTTTAGAGAGTTTAGAGTACTTAACAAAGATGCACTTTAAAGCTCTTTTATCTAATTTCCCAACCTGGTGGGATGGTACATGAACATAGGCTAGCAATCCCCAAGGCCTTAAATAGTCAAGATTAGGCCTTCTTCCTGTCCACATTTAGTAGGGAGTATGAGGAACTGAATTTGTAAGAACTCGATTTAGGACATAGGCTGCAGTTAATAAAGCATCTCCCCAAAAACTAATTGGAAGATTTGCTTGAACCATCTGTGTGGGCGTGGGAAACGCGGCACGGGGGAATTCGGAGTCGCCACCGCCTGATGGGGTGCAGGCGGACACTTGGGTGCCTAATCTTGTCTATTAGGGCTTTTGGTCTGCAGCTTGAGATTCTAAGTCTGTTCTCGGTTGCGGTCCGGGGAAGTTCGTAGACACCCCGGTCCACCCCGTCGGGTGACAGGTCCCTTAGGTTTATCCTGGTTTGAGTCAGCTCACTTTGGTCTCACCCGATTTCTAATCCGATATGCAGTTTGTTTAAGTCTGGCGGGACCACCTGAGTGGTGTGGGTCCCTTTAATTGCTTTTATCTTGATTAATTAGGTGATATGGGTCTGGTTGGGTGGGCCCCGTTGGAAGGCCCCTGGTGTCCTTGGTGGGCTTAGTCAAGCCCATGTACCCTTGTAGGCCTAAGTCTAAGCCCGAGAAGCCCTTAGGATTTTTGGTTCAATGAGTTGATTTTAGTTCGGAGTTCAAGTTGGATTATTAAGTGATTTATATGCAAAGCGGGCCGGATTGGTTTGCGGGCCCCTTAGGTGGGCCCACCTGGTGGCCAAATAATTTAGATTTATCTTTTTAATTTGCCAAAGTGAGTTGGACACTGGGCTTGGGGCCCATAGTCCAAATCTGGGCCTGTAAACCCAAGTTACCAGAAGTTAGGGTTTGCACCCTTCCTTGGTTCGGTTGGTGGGCTTTGGCGGGCCCGGTAGGCCCTTACCCTTGGTCTCGGCCAAACCACGCAATTCTTGCATCAATTTCACGAGTCTGGTTCGGGTGGACCGCCTTAAGTTTGGCCCGCCCGGTTTAGTCGGTTAATTTTGCTTACCTTGATTAAGTTGCATGCATACATGTTTATTGGGCCGGGTGGGCCCCGTTGGAAGGCCCACGGGAAATCAAGTTGGACCGAAGGTCCAAGTCCCATGTTGGGTTTCCGGGTCTGTTGGTTTATCTGGTTCGGAAATAGCACTCACATCCAGCAATAATCATAGAAAAATATACAAAGATAACACTTGTCAAGGAGAGACTGCCTCACTATGCTGGGTCCAAGGGGAGGTACCCGGGGCCCCTGTGGGCGGAGCAAAGCGGAGCCCACGGGGTGGGGTACCTCCCCGCGCCAAGGAACTAGTTGGATGCGCAGCAAACAAAGGGGGTGGGGGGCGAAGCCCCCCGTGGTACGGTAAAGGGTATTTTCGGAAAATTTCAAAAATCTAGCAATTTGGCATGTTTTAGGGGTATGCGCCGACCTCAGGCACAAGGCGCGAGGTCGGCGCGGGCTGGGCGGATCGAAAAAATCCTCGAAGCGCGAAAAGCGCTCGCGCGAAGCTATCGCGCTCACTTCGCGCGAAGTGGGCGTGAGCTTCGCGCGAGCTTCGCGCGAACTCGGCGGACACCCGATGCTCACTGTTTGGTTTTTAAACTCCATTTTTAAGGTTTTGAAGCTTTGTAAGTGGTTTTTTAAGCTCTGTAAGCCCTCCCAGGGCTTCGACCACTCCCCAGAAGACACTTAAACTTGTATTCAAATGTAAATAGCACAACTCATATAAGATTATTTCAGACCACAGGGTGTGTACGAGGGCTTCTAGCCCTCAAGGAAATCAAGAAGAACCATGCAGGATAACCCAAGCTAGAACACATGCATGCAGCAGTGGGAACAACAAACCCTATATGAACATGACAGTGGGATCCTTACCTAGCATGCATCACCTACGAATCAACCCAACCTCAGAACCTAAAATCCCTACTTCAACTCAGGAAGATTCAGAGAAGGGAAAGAGGAGGGGGGGTATACAGGGTACATGAGACTCACTTAACAGTAACAGGGAACACACTCCCTTGAAAATGAACATCGAATATGAGCCGGGGAGAGACTTAACTTCCTAAACATGGCATCATGCATCTGTTTTTATATATATGACAAAAAAAAAGGAAAGTGCCGAGGGGTGATACCTGAGAGTGCTTGAGATTTTCTCGGGGTGCGTAGCCTTCCCCTGGAGCTCCGACGGCAGTTGGAAAATCCCTTTTGCTCCACCAACAGCAACAAGCTTTCCACCTCTTTATTGGAGATGGATGAGAATGAAGGAGGGGAGGAGATTGCCTGGGGGTTTTCGGAGGCAAGCCGGGATGAAGAGAGGGGGGGGGGGGGGGGGGGTTCGGGTGAAGGAAGAAGAAGGAAAAGGGAGTGATATAATGGAAACTCAAACCCGACGAAGAACAACCCAAAACCCCTGCCCAAGAAAAGCTCCTGACCGAAAATCTTTCAACCTAAAATCCTCCAACCAAAATTTTTTCCGAACCTTAAAATGATCCAACCCTTTGCGCGAGCACTCGCGCGGCTTATATAGGTGAGGGAGGAGGGGTATCCGCTCAGCTTGAGCTGAGCACATACCCGACTGCCACGTCCGCGCGAGCGGCAAAATGATGAAAAATCATTTAATGCCGCCGCTCGCCGGTCGAAAAAATCCGGCTTTTTTAGATTTAGTCCCTGGCAATTTTTGTTTTAATCCGATATTCTCGGATTTTTACAGATTTAGTCCCTGGGATATTTCGAATGTTTGGATATTTATGGATTTGATCCCCGAGATATTTTCCTGCGCAACTCGCCACGTGTGCAGCTTTTGCCACATGGGCAGTTCGCCGGTTTTGCTGCTCGGGAATTTTGTCAGCTCATATTTTCTTCATCCGGGCTCTGATCTGGGCAAACTCAGTTGCGTTAGAATCGTATCGGAGCCCTCCATCCCATGACCTAGGGGTAGGCCTCTGGATCGGATTTTAGCAGAAAGTCAACTTTTGGCTCTACTCAAGTTTGACTGCTCGCAGAACCTTTATCCGGACCCCGATTCCTGTAAACTCAGTTGCGTTGGAACCGTGTCGAGATTCTCTATCCAATGACCTAGGGGTAGGCCTCTGGATCGGATTTTAGCAGAAAGTCAACTTTTGGCTCTGCTCAAGTTTGACCGCCCACAGAACCTTTATCCGGACCCCGATTCCTACAAACTCAGTTGCGTTGGAACCGTGTCGAGATTCTCTATCCAATGACCTAGGGGTAGGCCTCTGGATCGGATTTTAGCAGAAAGTCAACTTTTGGCTCTGCTCAAGTTTGACCGCCCGCAGAACCCTCATCCGGACCCCGATTCTTGCAAACTCAGTTGCGTTGGAACCGTGTCGAGATTCTCTATCCAATGACCTAGGGGTAGGCCTCTGGATTGGATTTTATCAGAAAGTCAACTTTTGGCTCTGCTCAAGTTTGACCGCCCGCAGAACCCTCATCTGGACCCCGATTCCTGCAAACTCAGTTGCGTTGGAACTGTGTCGAGATTCTCTATCCAATGGCATAAAGCGAGGTGGCCAATTTTCATTTGATCAAAAAAGTCAACTTTTCACCCCTTAGGGTTTGACTTTCTGTCCAGGGTTTGCATTTTTTGTTTTTCTGGGAGCGCAAAAATGAGGTGCTTACACCATCATATACCTAACCATATCCATCAGAGTCCTATTCCTTCTTTCTGCTTCCCCATTTTGTTGTGGAGTTCTTGGATTCGTCAATTGTCTACGGATTCCTTTTTCCTCACAGAGCTCCTGGACAAGCTTAGATAAATACTTGCAACCTCTATTTGTTCTTAGGCACTTGATATGCCTATCTAACTGATTTTCGACCTCTGCCATAAATTTTTCAAAGCAATCTAATGCTTCAGACTTATGCGAGATAAAAAATACATAACCATTTCGCGTGTAGTCATCTATAAATGTGATAAAATAGGATTCTCCATGACAAGTTTTGAAATTTTTGGGTCCACATACATCAGAATGGATTAACTCTAATGGTTCAGATACTCTAATGACTTTGCTAAAAGGTTTTCTTCTTGACTTACCAACTAGACAATACTCACAAAGAGGTAGATTAATTTTGGCGAGAGTTCTCGAAAGACCTTCTCTAGCCAATTTGTCTTATCTATCTAGGCCAATATGCCCTAGTCTAGCATGCCATAATAAATATTGTGACATAATATCACTGTCGGAAGTAATCAAGAATAGTGATGAATTAAAATCAGAAACATTATCCAAACAGTATAACCCATCACTTACATACCCTTTAGCAATTATTACATTCCTAGAACTAATCACACAGGAAGCCTTACTAAAAGAAACTTCGAAATCAAGTCTTGCTAATTCAACTATAGAAACTAGACTACGGTGAATTCCTGGAGCATAAAGAACATCATGGAGCATTAGTGAGCGATCTTCTCATGTCTTGAGTATGTATGTGCCAACACCTAGTGTAACTGTAAAACCCTAGTTTCAGTGAGTATTGTTTATGAGAATTAATAAGTCTATATTGGAGAAATTTTCAGATGTTCGAGAAGCAGGAGTAATTTGGGGATTTCGATAACTTAAGTGCAGAGAGAAGTAAATTAAGGTTAGTAGTGTTGTTAATAATAAGTGGAATTATCATATTATTTAAATTCAGTTGTTTAAAAGGATACTAATGTAGGTGATTAAGTGGAGAAACAAGTCAGTGGATCGAATGGCTAGGGGAGTTGTTCATGTAGGGTGTGGCATGGGTGAGCACCAGCGAATCGGGAATTAAGTTTGTTGAGTGCAAAAAGGGAGGGGGGGGGGGGCGAGTATAAATAGTCGCTCATTTCAGTGCATAGGTTTCGCACACATTGAGTTCTTGAAGAAGTTGCGGCCGGAGTACAACCAGAGCCACTGGGGAAGGGTAGAAGTTTTGCGTTGCTGTCCGAACGGAATTTGAAGTGGAGGAAGTTCTGATCGAATGCCAAGTGAAGCTGCTAATGACTTCAAAGGTTTCGGCTAGCTTCCTTGCCGATCATCGAGTGTTTAGGTTAGTACTAGTTAATCTCTCATTGTGAGAAATCATAGGAGGATTGACTTGTGAATCAGATCTAATCGGATTTGGTATTACCTGTAGAAATCATTGTCCGATTATAGGAGAAATTGGGGGCGGAATCGAGATCTGAACCATTCGGTTGCTGGAGTTGAAATTTCAGGGATTGGGGCGTATCTGTAAAATCCCAAATTTTAATAACATTAAAATTTTAGATTTTATGTTTTAAAATTTATTTAATTAGTGGAGAACTTTAGAAACAAAGAAAGGGAAATTAATTAGAGTTAAATTTCAAAAATTTAAATAGGATGAATTATTAAAATGGGAAAATTTGGTTATTGGACTTCCATGGATTTGGATTTTGGCGGTTTGGTGTTGGAACGAGTGAGGGTAATCCTGGAATTTCCCAAGCCTAAATTATGAAGATTTTAAATTAAGTTAAATAGGCATCAAATATTGGTTTAAATAAATTGATAATAGTGTGTTTGAAATTTATTATAAATTGGAAGGTGCTAATGTAGGGTCTTGGTGGAGTGGCGAAATTAAATTAGAGAGTAGGTGGTTGCCTAGGTAGGATGTTGCGGTGGATGAGCACGCAACGGATCATGAGGTGGGGTGTTTTTTTAGGGCATCGGAACTTATAAATAGAAGAAGGAGAGTTCTCCAAATCGCAAAAACCTAAAGCGGAGTTGCAGAAGTGCGGCTCGGAGGTGTCTGGAGGCGGTTGGTGAAATAAGCGGCTGGGCTGCTGTGAAGAGCTCGTCTAGATTAGCAGCAGATCAAGGGATCCACGGACAAATGGTAACTCGGAGCTGTTGCCGTTGGGGATCAGCGGAGAACTTAGAGTTGCTGAGCCAGGGGATTTGCAGATCTAGTGAGTAGCATCGTTTTAGTCCGGTGGTTTTGGTTGTAATTTCCCAGTTTAGTCGTAATGCATAACTTCTGGAAAATATAGTTTTCGAACGTTGATTTTTGGAAGGATTTCAGAGATAAATTTTGATGTGTTTAAATTAAATTCAAAACCTGTTTAAACATCTTTTGGGGATGGTAGAAACCTAGGAAAATTGTCACAGAGGCTTAGAACAAGGCCAGTCGTAGAGATTTCACGATAACAGAAAGTCGAAAATCGTAAAGGGTGTTCGCCGAGTTCACGCCGACCTGGCACCAACGACTTTAGCTTGGTGCATAGGAAGATGTGGATGCGCCGACCTGGCGCCTATCTTGCGCCAACCATCCCGAGGTCAGCGCACCTACCAAATTTGTTGAAAAACAGCCCCTTAATTACATGAAAGACATTTAAGTAAATGTTCCTGTGTATTTATTGCTCAATTTACTTAAGTCTTTACAAGTAAATAAGGTTTTACCCTCCATTTGGAGCCAATAAAAATACTTCCAAGGTCCAATTCCCAGCCAATAAAAAGTCAACTTTCTAGTTCATGCCTAAATTTCCAGTTTTCCCGGTTTTTATCAAAAAAACCCGTTTTGGGTTTGATACCTAGATGAGTGATTCAGAAGCCCATAAAATTCTAGGAGATGGGTTTACCCTTCAATAGACTACAATCAAAATTTGAGCCCGAAACTCCTTGTATATTTGTCTAGAAAAATTATATACCAAAAGTCAACGTTTTTAACTAGACTTAGAATATTTTGAGGTCCAAAACTTTTGTCTCGGAATTGATTGCTTTTTGGTATGGTAACCGTATAGGGGATCCTAAGACTATTCAACTCATCCAAAATGTGTTTGAGGGTTTTATGACATTTGTTTTGATTGATTTGGTTTATGAAAGCGAAATTGAGAATCCAGGAGCTGTTTGCTGATTTATGTTTAATCGAAGTTTGGATGCTGTAATTGTTTCTATATAATGTGTTTACTTCTGAAAAGTCAGTTTTGAAACCATATTTATTTTGCTGAAATGCATCTATACTATTATGCTAGTTCATCTTCGAATGCATGGTACACTTCAGAATGATTCACTTGAACATGTTGATCTGTATGTCAGTATTACATGATGGAAAACACATTGGGTTGATTTGCTAGTTTTATATTTACTGCTGGTTTAGCTTGTCCTGGATCCAGAGTCTAAGCTTAGTAATGTGATGTTATTGCTTCGTTGGTGTAATTGCATGGCCTTGTGTGTTGTCACGACCGGTGTAGAGCAGCAAGAAACCCTGAGTAGGCTTGGTTGTCAATGCCGAAACCTTGAGTAGGCTGGCATTGGATGACGAAACCCTGAGTAAGCCGTCATTTCAGAGTATTCGAAACCCTGAGTAGGCCGGAACTATGTACATGGAGGTGTGGAGTGTCTACTTGGCTTGTCAATTAACCAATGTAAACAACTACATGACATTGACCAATGTTGGTATTTGATTTTGTTTGACGTGATATGTTTTATTCGCTGGTTTGTTGGTATTTATGGTTCATGGAATATTGTTTACCGGTTATTGGGTATTTGTATCTCTCGCCGATGTAGAGCAGCATCGTGACCCTGAGTAGTTCAGTGTTGTCAATGCCGAAACCCTGAGTAGGCTGGCATTGGATGACGCAGTCATTTCAATATCCGAAACCTTGAGTAGGTTGGATATACATTTGGAGGCGTGGGCATGGTTATGAGAAGACTTGGTGTTATATGACATTGGTATATCTAGAATTATATCTTGAGATACAAAATTATGATTATTCGCTATGTTATTGTCAATTAATCATTATTTTATCACTATCTTCGGGATTGGAGACGGATTGTTATTGCTTGATTTACCTGATGGTTTTCCACACTGATATAAATTGGATTATTGAAGTTTAGTCGGATTATTCGGAATATGCGTGTTGTCATCATTGTATATGTGTTGCACCGTGGCATGTTTTTAGAACTGAACTAAATGTATTTGTGCATGCATGTGCTGCTCATTGGGATATTCGTATCTCATCCTGTTTGTTTTTGTTTTGTTTTCAGTTGCTTCTGGAGAGGACGATGCTTGCGGGTAATTACTTGGACATGTGAGTTTTATTTTAGTTTGGGAATATTTTAGCGCATTTGTTATATAGTTATTGTTGTATTCATGTTTTTCCTTCACTCTGATATTGCAATCCTGCATTACATATTAACTTCTGGAGATGAGTTATGGTTTTTGTACGTAACTTGGATCCGGGGCGTTACAGTATCTTAGGTGAGTAGCATTACTTTTACTCCGTGTGTTGAAGCCGAATACCTAAGATTAACTAAAGTTATTTGTTGTGTGATTTATTAGCAACTGAACTGAGTTTTGGAATGAATTTGCAATTCGGAGCATGTATGTCGTTGGAATTAATTTCAAATTGGGTTAAAATGGTTATTAGAGGTGTGAGGAGTACAGATTAGGGGCTGTAGCAAGTTAGTTTTAGGTCAGACATGGAGGAATTGAATTAACAGAGACTTAAATCACTGTCGAGGAAAAATCAGGGGTATGCGCTAAGTGCCGCCCACTGTCAAAGCCTAGTGGCACTCAGCGGCTATACAAAAGTAGGATACGCCGACTTGGCGCCTACTGGCTTGAAGTCAGCGCACCCAGCAAATTCCCAGGTGATGTGTAGCTGACTATTTTTAGCTTATTTTCTCAAATCAAATGGTCCAAACACCTACCTGGGAGCTGAATTAAGATGTTGGAAATATTATTAAGTGGCCAAAACCTACTAAACTTATTCCGTTAATTGTTGGGAGGATTTATGAGGATTTAAAGTCAGATTTTAAAGGCTTGTTGGTAGTTTAGTTGCTGGTTTAGTACTAGGTGTGCTTTGTTTTGTTTAGTTCATGTTTTACTGTTAATTTCCAGTTTGTGATATTGTTTAACCGGAGTTTTATCGGATTGTAATGTGTTGGGCAGAATTTATAAACAATGGCTTTGCATTGAGTAAATGATTATACAAAATGTTTTGACTAGTGTTCTTTGTTTTAGAATATCATGTGAAGTTCCATGAGCTACTGTTCTGGTCCTGAGTGACCCGTGATAAGTTTGGTTTGTTTATTTAATGGTGATATCAGAGTTGGGTGCATTTTGTTACTAGAGGTGAGTTTATGCATTGAGTATTCTGTTTTGGTTTAGCTTGTCCCGGATCCTAGACTAAGCTTCGTAATGTAATGGTATTGCTTTATTGGTGTAATTTCATGGCCTTGTGTATTGCCATGACCGGTGTAGAGCAGCCAGAAACCCTGAGTAGGCCTGGTTGTCAATGTCAAAACCCGGGGAGTAGGCCGGCATTGGATGACAAAACCTTGAGTAGGCCGTCATTTAAGAGTTCCGAAACCCTAAGTAAGCCGGAACTGTGTACATGAAGGTGTGGATGTCGCCTTGGCATGTTGATTGACCAATCTAAGCGATAGGCATGACATTGACCATTCGGTGATTTATTGTTATTGCTGTTGGTCTCTTGTTTAAAACTGATATTGGAATCATGCTGATTTTGGAAGGAGAAGAAAAGGAGAAGAAGAAGACGGAAAAGGGAGAGAGTACGTTGATTTTGGTCTTCTGAACATTGCTTGTTCGTCGTTGTTCAGAAGAGAAGGGAAGAAAACGATCGCAGGAGGTAGGCAGCATTGATTTTAATGCTCGTTTTGTATTCACGATTGGTTTGATCCCTATTGCATGTTTTTGTATTGTATAATCATGTATTTAGTTTGATAACAATCTTATTAGTATGTTAGAATCATCTTGGACGTGAAAAATCAAGTTTTGAAACATTGTATATTCGGTTTTGGGAGACCGCTGAGCTAACTGTGCTCAGCGACCCTCGGCTCTCCCAGGCGCTCGTTGAAAAAAATATACCGCCCGAGATTGCCTACTGACTTATTGTCGGCGATCGAATTTGAACTACCTCCTACCCTAGACCGCCTGAGAGATCTTAGGCGATCCTGAGTGCTTTGTGCAGAAAATGCAGATTTTCGTATTTTAACCCCTGATTCAAATCTAAACTATTTTTAATCAATTTTAACCTTTAAATAAGATGTTTTAAGACCAAAATAAATTACCAATTCCCTGTTTTATAAAAGGATAAAACTAGGAAGGTATTTAGGGTAATTAGTTGCCAAGCTTTGTAAATAGCAAGAAACCTAAGTTTTGGAAGAACTAAATTTGTAAACTTGAACTAATTAATTAAGTGACATGTAAATTTATGCTGTTACTAGAATATGATATACAGGATTTCCAGATCAGATTTTGAATACAGTTAACCCATTAAGGAAGGAAATTTTAAATATAACCATTATATGTCGCTAGGCACTATTACTTACAGAAATATTAGTCCTTAGGGATTGTTGGTGTCTAGTGGGCATAGTTGGTTATGAATCCATAGTTTTGGCTAGTTAGCTAAGGGATATTTCATTTGGGTTGAGTTCCTCCCTGTTGCGAACGCGATTCATTTGTAAGTTGGTTTGCTTTGGAGGATCCTATGTCTAGAGGGACACCCCAGTGCTCCGCTAGTGATTCTCTGTACATGTGGATAAGCGACCATCTCCATGTATTGATTCCGGTGTTGTATGCTGGTGGTACTTGCCAACTCGGTTGAGTTCGTGTGCAATAAGTTGATGACTACGGCTCTTATCTAAGGTGATCTTCACGGGTTTGAGTATCATTAGTAGTGTCGCCCATAAGCCGCACGGTGGTATAGCATATGGTTGAGAGTCATCTCAAACGTGTATATTTCTTTGTGAGTACTAAAATGATATTGAGATCACAAACATTTATTTCTGATGTTGTTCACATGCATGATGCATGTATTGGATGTTATGGTTGGATGTGACTGTTTAGTACATTCCAAATTTTATATTGGATTCTATTATTGATTTCTGAATCATGATCTTGATGTACTTTATCTGTTCACAAATACTTAAACTGTTTTACATGTTGATTTGTATTCCATGATCGATATGAACGTTTATACGAGCTTGTTAACTCGAGATTGCTTATTCGAGCATGAAATTTATTTTATTGATTATGAACTGTTTATAGCATGCATGTGTTGTCTACTGAGATATTCCTATCTCACCCTACTTCCTTATGTTATTTTTCAGCTGATACGCGAGAGGGGGATCATAGTGGTGATTACCAGAGTAATCTTGTGGACTATTGTGTAACGCCTAGAACCCGGGTTAGTGGAAACCGGCACCCAACCCGAACCCGGTTCGCTACTGTAACAACCCAAGTCCGGTTCAACAACCAAACTCGAGGTGTTACCACGAAGCTGGGGTCAGATACAAATTAAGATTCACAATAATTTTAAAAACTAATTAATTATATCAGAGTTATGGTGGACAATAAAACAATTCTTTATTCCATAATATCAATTCATTTTACAATTACATTTATCTAATCAACATGTGAACATTTATACCGATTACAATTCTACGCATCAAATAAACTCCATCTTCGCGATCTCTCCAAGCAACCTAAAAAATAGGGGAAAACAGAGTGAGATTTACATCTCAGCAAATAGCAGGTGCATGCAATTAGAAACAGTCCAATGTAAGCAAATAGTTATGAGGTATTCGATTAATCAATGATAAGACGAGAAATCCAAGTTATTCATGGCAATTCCAAATAAAGCGATAAAACAAATGATCATGTACAAATACAAGTAATTTGATGTTAACGAGGTAAAACCGACAAAAGCGATAAAACACGTGCCATTGTAGAACTCACAAAGATGGTAAGTATTTGAGATGACACTCAACTAACTGCTATACCACCGTGCGGCTTAGGGGCAGTGCTACTTAATGATACTCAAGCCCCATGCAGTGCAGCTATAGACAACAGCCGTAGTCACCGACTTATTGCGCACGAACTCAACAGAGTTGGCATGTACCACCAGCATGCAGCATCAGAATCAATACATGGAGATGGTCGCTTATCCACATGTACAGGGAATCACCAGTGGCGCACCGGGGTGTCCCTCCAGATATAGGACCTTCCCTGAGCAAACTAACTCGCAAGGGAAGCGTGCTCGCATATAGGAGTAACTCAACCCAAACTAAATACCACTTAGCTAACCAGCCAAAACTATGGATCCATATACAGCTAAGCCCACTGACACAAACCACGATAAAACCACATACGGAAGGACACGCTACTGTAGGAGGCATACACACTTTTACCCGTAAAGGATTACACATCTCTACACAGAGGATTACCCATCTCTGCCGTAAAAGTCAGTATCAACTCAACCACAGAAGCCGTATCACCCAACTGTAAAAGAAAAACTAATGACATCATACTACATACCAGTCCATACCCAAATAGTCACTTCCATGTGAAGACCATGATTCAATCCTTACAATTCCAATTAAAGCCTTTTTCAGAATAACATATGCAATTTCCCAAATATATTCAAAATAAAACTCATGTATCATATGTTCGAAAAAACTCAGAGTTTTCCTTATTAATCCTTTTATTAGAATCCAATTTCCTATCTTAACACCTAAGATAGTTTCTATTTAGGTTTTCTGTATTTTATTTCTCCAGCATGTCCTACAGACCTAGAATAAACTTTAGAAAGTGTTTTTATCTTATAAATTCCAGTAGTATTATTTATATCCATATCCCATACCATTTGACCCTTTTATGCACAAACCTTTCATCATAATCTTCAATTTATTAGTTAATTTTTCCAATTTGATTTTATAATTTTTATACCTTAATTAGGTCCTTATAAAGATGCTAATATGCTTAACTAATTAGAAAAATTATTGGATATTTATTCGTATTACAAAATACCCAAAATCTGCAAATTTTACATAGAGCGCCTACCTCTACAGGGCTAGGCGATCCTAGGTGCTCGTGCAATTTTTAACAGAAATTTCCAGATTTACAAAGATCTGATTTTTACGCTTTTGCTATATGTTTCTTTGGTCTAAATTAATCTACTAACATTCTAAAACATACCTAAAGCCTTCTAGATTAATTTTTATTAATTAAATACCCTCCTACATTTATTTGCATAATCAAACTAAGTTTTCTTCTTTAATTTGACAAATTCATCAAGAACACCAATCATTAAACTATAAGCACTTTGATTCCATGTAAATACAGTTCCGACTAATCCATTCAAACCATACGAAATCACAGAAACGAAATCATGCAGTTACTCCAGTTTTTCAAGGGTTAGTACTTGCCTTATACGCTAAGATCCTTCTTCCATTGAAGCTTCTTATTCTGGACCTGACTTTTGCTCCCAAACGCACCAAGCTAGAGTTCTCTGATTCACATCTCCAGCGTTCACATTGTAGTTCCATCTGTTGTGAACAAAACCCCCAAATTTGAAGGCGATCCACCGTACGGATTTTCTCCGATCATGATTTGATGATGGCTGGTCAGACATCTCCATTAGCAGCCTTCTTCCTTTCTCTCCCTCTTTTCTCTCAATAATAAACCACACGAAAATTCGCTCTTGTCTAACCTTAATCTCCTATTTATATTAGGCTTTAGAAGTCCTAAACCAACCTTAATAGGCTACTTTAATTTGGGCTAACCCAACCATGGCCTAATTAAAGTCTGACCTATTCTAATTAATTCCTACTTTTTCTCCACCTTTTATTTTTCTACTAAAACATTATTAATATAATCTCTTATCATCTAAACTCCTACTTACAACCTATTTTCGTGCATAATATTTAATTAAACCTTAATATCACCTAAAACCTTATTTTCTCCAAATTAAGACTTGAAATCTCCTAATTACCCTTTTTCCCACTTTTAAGCTTTTATTAATTCCTTTTAATTTCTAACTTGTCAAAATAAATTATTTTCTTCTATTTTCTAATTCTAGTTATTATTTAATGATCTATTTATTAATTACCCTTTTCTGAAAATTACCAAAATACCCTTTTTACTCTTTTAGGCTAATTTCATTAAAATTCTTTCTTTATTTACAACTTATGACTTATTCGAATTACTTATCCTCTAAATCTTCACTTTTTATTTTAACTAGGACTTAACTCATATTTTCTTTTATTTATTATTTATTTATTTATTAGGTGGAAATTCGGGGTTTTACATCTATTCGCCGGAGGATTATTATTATCCGACTTGGTCTAAGGTCGAGGAGAGAGGATTATATTTAGTTCTTTGACAGTTCATTTTATTTATTTGGTTGATGTATCTGAGAGATTGAGAGATTAGAACCTTCTGATTATTACCAGACTTAAATGATTATTTGGATTGGATGGTTTATTGGATTCTTTTTATGAAGATATTAGACTACACTTCCGCACATTGATGTTCCGCACTCTGATAGTTCATTAATAAATGATTTATTTAATTCTTTAGTCTGGTTAATTATTGATGATTATATGATATGGGCCAGTAGCATCTCGAATTTGGTTGTTGAGCTGGATTCGGGTTGTTACAGCAGCGAACCAGATTCGGGTCTAGTGCCGGTTTGCATTGACCCGGGTTCGGGGCGTTACACCCATACCTAACACTCCGTGAGATGTGTTATATCTTTATTGAACAACACGGATTCGGGGCATTACAGTAACGCCTCAAATCTGGGTCTATGAAAAACAAGCGCCAAACCCGTATTCGAAGTGCTACTAGGCCCAAAGCAAACTAAATACCAGACATTTAAATTCAAACAATTCCAATTAATATCAAAGTGCGGAAGATAAACATCAAATTCCCCAATAAGCGTGGTTAAATGTAACATCAAACTATCTCATCAAAATAAAATCATAAGTCTGGTAAAATGGGGTTCTATCTGTTTCTCTCTCTCATAATCATCCAAATCATAAAGAGACAATAAAAGTAACATCTGTATCAACCTCCAAACAAAAGTCTAATCTGGATAATAATAAACCTTAGCACGATAGTCAGCAAACTCTTCCTCTATGTCAACCCCAAGATCGCTCTCACGTGGATTAGCAGAAAAACAAAGCAAAACAAAACACGGATGAGATACGAATATCCCAGTAGGTAACACTATGCATGAATAAACAGTTTCATATATATATAAGGAAATTAACATGCTTTCATGTTCAATAAAATAAACGAGTAATCACTATACAAACCCAATTATAAATCAGTGCTCAAAATAAATCAATTCATCATGTAACTGCCATCTCTGATCTGAGGATACCACCGGCCATCAAAACCACAACAACTATCTCAATAATGGAGTACTCAATAAACAAGCCAAATAAATCACTGTATGTGAAATGTCAACAATATATATCTCTAATGTGTAAACAAAACTCATAACTTAGACCATAACGGATATTGTAAAACTCATGAAGAAAAAAAGCCTTTGAGAAGATACTCTCCATTCACTACGCCACCATGCGACTTATAAGCGAAGCTAGTAATCACAACTCTCATACTAGCAACTGGGATCTGAAATATGGGGCCTAGATATCGACTTATTACGCACGAACTCACATACTAGCAACTGGGATCTAAGTACAGAATTTGGCATGTACCACCCAAGCATGCAATCATGGGTAGTTGAATATGGAGATGGCCGCTAATCAACACATATGGGCACCTCACCAGCAATTGGCATTTGAAATGAAACCCTATTGTACGTGATGACCTCCCAATGCAAACTAACTTGCAAAGGAAGCGTGTATACAAACTAGGAGTAACCAACCAAAGAAAGACCTCTTCCCTCTCTAGCTTAACCCTATGGATCCATATGCGGCTATGCCCACTAGACACCAATAATTATTATTCACTTAATATCAATGCATACTAGAAGAAGTGCCTAGTGGCATGTAGGGTTTTCAAAGCTTGTTCAATATTTAACAAATAACTCGACATACCCAAAATCTAGTACAAAACCTTCCTAACAACTTCCAGTGCTCAAAACACTTTAAAAACATACTTATACAGGTGTAAGATTCATTCCATTCGATTTAAAACAAGTTTGCGAACCAAAAATTCTTTTATAAACAAAATAAGACATATTTTAGTAGAACATACCCAAAATCTTTATTAAATTATTTTTAATTGAACGGTTAGTGAAAACAATTTGTAAACACCTATTTCTTATTGGTACGTACGTGGAATTCTTTTAAAATCATTCTACAATGTATATTTGCTCAAAAATTCAGAAAATCATAGTTATGTATTGATTGCTTGACCCACGTGCTCGAGCGATGTGATTGGGTGGTCTCAGTGCTAAAGTATTTAGTAGAAATTAAACTGGCGTTCAACATGGGCACTTAAGCAGTCACGTTGGGCAACTTTTTTAACTAAGAAAATTGAATGGATGCTCAACCCTATCGCTCAAGTGAGGTGTTGAGCGATCGTTCATGTGAAATTTACAAGTGAGGTGGTTAACAGGATCGCTCGAGTGATCGTGTCTAGCGCTTGTCTTTTTTTTTTTTTAAAGAAAAACCCACTAAGGCAGGAATAACCTTAGTGGCATTCCATTGGTGGGAGGAGGGTTGAGGCAGACCGTGATCTGTATATTAAATCCACATGAAAGGTACAACTTCAAGGGGGGGGACCTAAAACCTTACCCCTAGTGTAAGCACCTCATTTTTGCACTCCCGGAAAAGCCGGAAATGCAAACCTTGGACGGAAAGTCAAACCCTAAGGGGTGAAAAGTTGACTTTTTGATCAAGTGATAATTGGCCATTTTGCTTTATCTCAATGGATAGAGAATCCCGACACGGTTCCAACACAACTGAGTTTGTAGGAATCGGAGTTCGGATGAAGGTTCTGCGGGCGGTCAAACTTGAGAAGAGCCGAAAGTTAACTTTCTGCTAAAACCCGATCTAGATGCTTACCCCTACATCATTGGATAGAGGGCTCTGGTATGATTCTAATGCAACTGAGTTTGCCCAGATCGGAGTCCGGGTGAAGAAAATATGAGCTGTCAAAGTTTCTAGATAGCAAAACCGGCAAATTGCACACGTGGCAAGTTGCGCAGGAAAATATCTCAGGGATCAAATCCGTGAATATCCAAATGTACGAAATATCCCAGGGACTAAATCTGTAAAAATCCAAGAATATCGGATTAAACCAAAAATATGCAGGGACTTTTGATCAAGTGATAATTGGCCATTTTGCTTTATCTCAATGGATAGAGAATCCCGACACGGTTCCAACGCAACTGAGTTTGTAGGAATCGGAGTTCGGATGAGGGTTCTTGTAACGCCCCGGATTCGTGTTGTTCAATAAAGATATAACACGTCTCACGGAGGTTAGGCAAGGATCGTTAATCAATTTATGATCGCTGGATAATCATATAGCTATAACCTGACAGAGTGCACATTTCCATTTATGCAAAATTGTGACATTTAAACCGAACTAGAATCGTATGGTTCAACCCCAATTAAACTTTAATACATCTCAATTTATTCAAAGTTCTCAAGTTCAGAACAGATAACCTACAAGTCTAAGGAAGGTAATAGTAATCCTCCTCCCTATAAGCCCCAGCAGGATCTACCCCAGAAATCGCCTCACCACAAGTATCTGAAAAACAAACAAGACAAACAACGGAGTGAGATACGAATATCTCAGCGAGTAGCACATGCATGCAGAAATAGTTGATCGCAATTTAAACTATGCATCGACAAAACGCTGAATACGGTTAAACAATCAACATCAATTCTCAAATCGAAATTCAAGACTAGTTCAAATCAAACAAATCACATCTCAGTTAAGTACGGTAACACATCGATTGGTCAATGTCAGGACTATCGTTTAGTTGATAAATTAAACATGCCAAGTAGACACTCCACACCTCCATGTACACAATTCCGGCTTACTCAGGGTTTCGGAACTCTGAAATGACGGCCTACTCAGGGTTTCGTCATCCAATGCAGGCCTAATCCCCGGGTTTCTGCATTGACAACCAGGCCTACTCAGGGTTTTTGGCTGCTCTACACCGGTCGTGGCAACACACAAGGCCATGCAATTCCAACAACCAACAATAACATCACATTACTAAGCTTAAAAATCTGGATCCAGGACAAGCTAGACCAAAACAGTAAAACATCGTATAATCTCAATACCAATATCAAAGAAAAACCATTCATTTCATATCATGTAAAACTCATCACAATTCATCACCTGTCCCTCTGGACCAAGCAGTACCTCAAGTGCATTCAGTATTTTCTCATTTCCGTAACACAAGTCATACGAAAATAAAACTCAATTCATTCATACCAAGGAAATCTTTACAATACATTTAAAGTTTCCAAACTAGTGAAACCAGAATAGAATAACTCTTCAATCAAAACAGTGTATAAAACAGAGGAAATGTAACTAGTAACTCTTAGTAGTTTGGTATCCGGCATAACATTCATGAACAACCTAAACTCAACTTGAAAGCTTTTAAGAAGTTTACTAAATTTTCCTCTAATAGTTTCCTAGGCAAAATAGATTCCCAGGGTTCCCAAACAAGTGAATAGTGAAGTGGTTTAATCCTCAAGTAACCCAAATACCCTTAGTTAAATCAAATCTCCAATTCAGTAAGCAAAATAGGGTCTGCCGCTCACCTCCTGAGGTGGGCGCGAGGTGAGCGCCGGTCGGCGGTGAAGAATTGGGGTAAAATCGACCTACCGCTCACTCGACGCTAGGTGAGCGTGAGCTGAGCGCGAGATGGGCGTGAGGTGGGCGCGAGATTCGCGCGAGATGAGCGCAAGGTTTTCTGCTGAGCGCGAGCTGAGCGGCAGCCGGGCGTGAGGTGGGCGGTGGGTCGTGTTTAACGGGGCGCCTACCTCTTAGGTGAGCGCCGGTGAGCTCGAGGTGGGCGGATACCCCCTGTGATTTTTGTTTCTCTGTTATTCCAAGATCTACAAGACTGGCTGGTTGGTTTAGGTCTGTAATTGCTCCAATACACTCCTAATACTCCCAGGAGACTTCCCAACCATATTTGGATTTAATCTAAAGACATTTAAACTCAAGGTAAATTTCGGTCTCCGACTCTGTTTCATGCCATTCCAGAAAACTAAGAGAAAACTCAAGAGATCATTTAAACTACAACCATGCATCAGAATAATCTCGAGAAAACATAAAACACAAAACCCCAGTTGTAAATCAGTGCTACTCACCTGAAATCGCTTATTCCAGAATACCAAAACCTCGGCCGATCACCACTTCGGCCACGCACGCGAACCCAGAAACTACCTAACCAATTCGTTTCGAACAGGAAGAAAGAACCCACTAAACTTCAACTCCAAAGCCCTTCTCTTACCCCTCGCGATACTTGTTCTTCACAAGCACAGAACCCTAGTCGCCACTCCAGCCGATTCTCCCGAGCTCCAAGTATCAGACTAACGAATAATGTTTCCGTAAGTATGATAAGCGTATTCTCATAAACCCCAAAACCCTACTTACCATTTTTAGTATATTTACCTTGATACATACGCCGCTCGATCCTTCTCCCATTTCCTTGATCCCATGCACACCGGCCCACTGAAAACATCCTACATGTTCCGACCACTTAAGTTAACAAGTGCCCAAGCTATATCTATATATATATTTTAATACTAATCATAATATAATTTTTCAGAAAAATGGCTATATAACGCCTGTACCTACGAGTATGGGCTAAGCCCTCAAACCACAAAATAACCTGATAAACACAGTTTATACATCAAAATAAATAACTAAATAATAAATAAATAACTCACAAAAATCAGGGTCTTACATCCTCCCCTCCTACAAGAAATTTCGTCCTCGAAATTTACCTCAAGGAGGAACAAACAATTCTGGATACTTCTTCTTCATCTCTTCCTCACCTTCCCAAGTGCATTCTTCCACAGTATGATTCTGCCATAGCACTTTCACTAAGGGAACAACCTTGGTGCGAAGAATCTGCTCACGACGGTCTAGAATCTGAACTGGCCTCTCTTCGTATGTCAGATCTTCTCGGATCACTAAAGGTTCAGGATTTATCACATGACTAGGATCCGCTATGTACTGCCGCAACATGGATATATGGAATACATCATGGACTCCTGCCAAATGGTTTGGCAAAGCTAGTTTATAAGCTACCGGGTTAATCACCTTCACAATCTCAAACGGCCCAATAAAGCGTGGAGACAACTTCCCTTTCTTCCCGAATCTCAGGATTCCTTTGGAAGGCGATATCTTCAAGAACACTTGGTCTCCCACTTCAAATTTCAGCTCACGTCGTCGGGTATTTGAATAACTTTTCTGACGACTCTGCGCAGTCAACAACCGCTGTCTAATCAATTTCACCTTTTCCATACTATCTTGTATAATCTCAGGCCCAAAGTACTGTTTCTCTCCTACCTCCACCCAACACACAGGAGATCTACAAATTCTGCCATAAAGTGCCTCGTAGGGTGCCATCTGTATACTAGCCTGATAGCTATTGTTGTAAGCAAATTCAGCTAAGTGTAAATACTTACTCCAATTCCCACCCCAATCTAGGACACAACATCTCAACATGTCCTCCAGAGTCTGGACAGTTCTCTCTGACTGGCCGTCGGTCTGTGGGTGGAAACTAGTACTAAAACTCAACTTAGTTCCCATGGCCTCCTGGAAACACTGCCAAAAATGCGAGGTAAACCGAGAATCCCTATCCGATACAATGGACACTGGAACCCCATGCAACCGGAATATCTCTCGAGTATACAGCTCAACCAATGATGCCAAAGTCTGCGTGGTCTGGTAAGGCAAAAAGTGAGCTGATTTGGTTAGTCTATCCACAATCACCCATACGCCGTTGTGATTCTTAGCTGTAGGCGGTAGCCCATTCACAAAATCCATCGATATATGTTCCCATTTCCACTCAGGAACCGGCAAAGGTCGCATCAAACCTGGAGGTCTCCTATGCTCTGCCTTCATTTGTTGACAAGTAAGGCACCTTGCTACATACTCCGCAATGTCCTTCTTCATTCCTGACCACCAATACACTGTCCTTAGATTCTTGTACATCTTGGTACTCCCAGGGTGAATTGCATATTTGGACCTGTGACTCTCGTCTAGGATCAATCCCCTGACTTCGGCATTATTTGGAACACAAGTCCGCCCGCGAAATCTCACCAATCCATCCTGAACATCAAAATCTTTCGTGGCCTCATCATCCTTCTCTACTAACCCTTTGATGCGTAACAAATCAGAATCTGCCAACTGACCCTCCCGTATACGCTGAATCAACTCTGGCTCTGCTTGGACTCGTGCCATGATCAATCCATGCCCATGAGTGCTGAACTCCCCAGGCCAACCTACAACTGTATCAACAAGAGTGCACTGACTAGCCATGAAAGTAGCTAGTGTGGCCACCTCATCTTGGGAAACAACCCTACGACTCAGTGCATCTGCGACCACATTAGCCTTGCCCGGGTGATAATGTAATGTGAAATCATAATCCTTTAGAAGATCCATCCATCTCCTTTGCCTCATATTCAGCTCTCTCCGAGAAAATATATATCTTAAGCTCTTGTGATCTGAGAATATCTCGAATTTGGCTCCCATCAAATAGTGCCTCCACAACCCCGATCTAGATGCTTACCCCTACATCATTGGATAGAGGGCTTCGGTATGATTCTAACGCAACTGAGTTTGCCCAGATCGAAGCCCAGGTGAAGAAAATATGAGCTGTCAAAGTTTCTAGACAGCAAAACCGGCAAACTGCACACGTGGCAGGTTGCGCAGGAAAATATCTCAGGGATCAAATCCGTGAATATCCAAATGTACGAAATATCCCAGGGACTAAATCTGTAAAAATCCAAGAATATCGGATTAAACCAAAAATATGCAGGGACTAAATCCAAAAAAATCCGATTTTCCGACCAATTAGCGGCCGCATTTATTATTTTTCAATGATGTTGCCGCTTGTACGAGCAGGCGAGCGTGAAACGCGCTCAGCACCAGCTAGGCGCCAACCCGGCGGACCCTCTTTTTCCCGTCTATAAAACCTGCGGCCATCTCTCTCGCAAAGGGTTGGCTCTCTTTTGGTTGGGGGGGATTTTTGGAGCTGTTCTTTGGTTGGCTCCCTGGTTTCTTTTGGCTTTCGTTGGCTCCAAGTGCAGTGCTCAAGCCTTCTTCCCCGTCTAAAACCCCTTCGTCTCAGAGGCTTCTGCCTTCACAAACCCCTCACACCACTCCAAGACTACTCTGCCCTTCATTCCCTTCTCCTTCTCCATTTGCACTCAAGCAAGAAGAGGGTGGGTTGCTGTTGGTGGAGCAAAGGGACCTTCCAATTGCCGTCGGAGCTCCAAGGGAAGGCTACGTACCTCGAGAGAGTCTCAAAACCACCAGGTATCACTCCACGACACTCTCTCTTTCACATATATAAAAACAGAGACATGTTGCCATGTTTAGAAAATTTTCTCGGTAGATTGCGTACACTAAAATTCCACTCCCATGAGCATGAAAGTCTCTCAAGGTCCGATGGACCACGTGTGTAACTTCATGGGACAACGAGAGTCGCGTTTGCGATCGTTTGGGGTCCTTCGCCTTACTGTTTGTGGGGATTATTCTGTGTTCATTTTCAAGGGAGTGTGTTCCCGGTTAAGTAAGTCTTTTGTATCCCTGTAAACCCCCCCCTCTCTTTCCTTTCCCTGACGGTTATTTGACATGCTCGGAGGTCCGGTCCAGTCTAGGCGTAGCTGAAAGTTTGTTTTTTTCTTGCGCATGCAATCTCTGTCTGTTTATTGTCTTTTTTTTTTATTTTTTGCTAGACTTGCCAACATGCTCCCCTAACCCCCTTCCACCTGCTGTTTTGTTGTTGTGTGCCTGTTAGCATGCTCCATTCACCCCGTTACCCCCTGTAGCTGTAGTTTGTAGTTGTTTCTTTACAATAATCGGGTTTGGTTTTCTTTAAAGAGATTTGGAGTTGTGTCATGAAATAGGTTAGATTAATTTCAGAGCATGTTTAAAGGTCTTCTAGGAGTCTGGTAGAAGCACTGGGAGGTGTTACAGAGACTGGAAATCAAGCCAGTCTCTGAGAAAAGGAAAAAAACAGAGAATCGGGGTGTCCGCTGAGCTCGCGCTTAGCGCTTTCGCGCTCGCCGAGCTCGCGCGAGGCTTGCGCTCAGCGCTTTTTGCTAGCGCCGAGCGCCTTTTTGCGCCCGCCTTGCTCGCTCCTAGCAGCGCGCGCCGGGGTCCCTTTTTTTTGTTGATTTTTGGTTCCGCTAGGCTCATGCTGACTTTGCGCCTAGCGCCTGAGGTCAGCGCACCTTCTTAAAAAATGCCGAATTGCTTATATTTTTAGAAACCCGAAAATGCCCTTTAACGTACCGCGGGGGGCTTCACCCCCCACACCCCCCAACCCCTTTGTTCACCGCGCATCCAACTCATTCCTTGATGCAGGGAGGGGCCCCAAGTCCCTCCCCTTGGACCCAGATTAGTGAGCCAATCTCCCTCGATAAATGTCAGTTTTGTATTTTCTTTATGACATATACTCTGTGATTTTTGATGGATATGGGTGGCATTTTCAAACTGAACCGAATGAACCAATAGGGTTTCCGGGTCACCCCCAACATGGGACTTGGACCCCCGGTCCAATTTGATTTCCGAGTGGGCCTTCCAACGGGGCCCACTAAGACCAACAAGCACAATGGAATGCATGAATGTGACTTAATCAAGATAAATAAGTTAACTAATCAATCGGGACGGGCCAAACCCAATGCGGCCCACCCAAACTTATTGGTGAATTGATGTATGAAATGCGTGGTTTGGCCGAGACCCAGGGCTAGGGCCTATCGGGCCCGCCAAAGCCCACTAATCAACCAAGTAAGGGTTCAAAACCCTAAACTCCAAGAACATTGGGCTCTCAAGCCCAAATTTGGACTGCGGGCCCCAAGCCCAATGTCCAACTCACCTTGGCAAATTTAAATAAAATAATCTTAAAATCCTTGGCAACCATCATGGGGGCCCACCTAGGGCCCGAAAACCGAGGCCTACCCACTTTTGCATGGAAAACACTTAATCTTCAAATCTGAACCTAAAGTAAAATCAATGCACTTAACCAAAGCCCAAATGGCCTCCTAGGACTAGACAGAGGCCCACAAGGGTACATGGGCTTGACTAAGCCCACCAAGGACACCGTGGGCCTTCCAACGGGGCCCACCCAACCAGACTCAGATTACTTAATTAAATCAAGATAAAAGCAATTAAAGGGACCCACACCACTCGGGTGGTCCCACTAGACTTAACCAGTTTGCATGCCGACTTAGGAATTGGGTGAGAAAACAAGTGAGCTGACTCAAACCAAGGAAACCTATGGGACCCGTCATTTGATGGGGTGGACTGGGGTGTCTACGGACTTCCCTAGACCACAACCGAGAACTTACTTAGAATCTCAAGCCGCAGACCAAGCCTTATAGAAGAATCTAGGCACTCAGGTGTCCGCCTGCACCCCATCAGGCGGTAGCGACTCCAATTTGCCACTTTTACCCAGTGCAACCCCGAAGTCAGGTGCGCACACCTAGAAAAATAAAAGAAAACACACTATTAACTGCAGACATACTATCTTGATAAATCAAAACCATTCTCTAAACAATAACCAAATAAGAGAGACTAGTGTCTAATAGCATATAGACCTGTTCTATCATTAAAAAGACAGCTTGTGACATGAGGAGATAAGTCTGGATAATCATCATAGAAAATTTTTGTAGAGTGAAGACAACCCTCATTAGCCAGAGCATCTGCCGCCGAGTTTGCTTCTCTATATATATGGTTCACTACTCAGTTGAAATAACTTAGCCGCCCTTTTATTTCTTTCTACCAAATTAAAATCTCCAAGGGATCGAAGCCAAGCCACTAATGATATCTACTAGAATTTTGAATCCGATTCAATTTGGATATCATGGAAACCTTTGCTATCAGCCAATTGGAGACCATCTCGTAATGCCAGCAACTCTGCTATGTGGTTGGAATTGACTCCATAATGAGCTGAAAAGGCTGTGTAGAATTTACCAGACGAGTCTCTTATAATTCCTCCACCTCCACATAAGCCAGGGTTCCCTTTAGAAGCACCATCCACATTCAAGACAAAAGAAAAATTTCTGTCTTTTCCATCGAATAAATTTAGCATTTGATGAGGTTACAGAAGGGAAGAAGACATTTAAATTTTCCAGAATTAGAGCTCGCTCATACCTGCAGGTTTTTATGGGTTTGATGATATAAGAAATTTCCTGGAGCCAATGCTGAATTTTCCAAACTATGTAGCTTTTGGACATTACCATCGAACCTACTTCTGCATCTTGCTGTCCATATTTCCCAGCAAATAAATGAGGGAACAGCTCTGAATAACATCCCAAATTGATCATTTGAATTGGTACTTGTGAACCAAAAGGAAAATCTTGTGTAACACCCCGAAACCAGGTTACGTGAAATAAACTGTAACTCGATTCCAAGGAGTTAGATTTTCACACAGGATTGCTATCAGAGTGAAAGACAACATGAAAGTAAACAATAATCTAATCAGAGTCAACTAAAAAGGTTTCCCCAACTCACCTGAAACAAGCATATACCCCCTGTATCGTCCTCTCATATATCTGAAATCAAAACAAAACAGTGAGATGCGACTATCTTAGCAAGTAGCAATGCATGCACAAATACACTTAATTTAATTTCTAAACATGCACGATTAAAACATACTCGATGATTAACCACGGATAATCTGTCTAATTTCAGAAATACATCATCAATCACAATTCTTATCCAAATCAAATTTCGGAAAATATTATATATATTGGGACTCGTGAAGTTTTCTATTTTATGTGGCTAAGTACTAGTGTTCCAAACAATCCAGTCAAAATACTGCAACAGCTCAAACAACCAATTCATCGCCCTCATGGCGGAAATACTCATGTGACCTCACCCTCATGGTGGAAAGGGAGTTGCTACAGCACTTCCCTCATGGAAGGCCTCTCCATCATGGAGGAAATGCATAAAGGAACCCTAGACTTAATCCAAATAAAACATACAAAATTCACTACAACTCGACTGTGGATCCACACAAAGTCTCGCCCTATTAAATCGGGAAAATTTCTTATGCAAGGTAACATACATCATGCTTGTAGTAAAAGAAAACATTTATCGTGAATAATATCAAATTCAGTTTCATTTACTCACTAAAACCTTCCAACAGAAAAATACAGCATTTGATACATAATTTAGGAATATTCACCATGTCATCAAACCATAAACAAATAAACACCTGGTTATTCCATAATCAAAAACAGATTAGATTTATAATTACATGTTAAGCAAAACAAATAAAGATTATTTCAGATCCCAAAATTCCAATGACTACACCCTTAGGTTAGAACTCCAATTTTACCAACACTTAACCAATTTAATTCTAAGATCAATTATGCCCAGAATCTTACTATACATGATAATCACTATAGATGACTATATGCTAATAACAATAAAATTCAGAAACATCTTAAGTCTCTATAAACAGTATTTTCCCGAACCCTTTTTACATGCTTACCAATAACATTATCACGCAAGACTTCCAAAAACTCTGATTTATTCTCAGTTGAGAATTTAATTTCCTCCCTCTAATTTAATCCTATGATTAACAATTTATTACAATACTTTAATCTACTCATTTAGACTTGATGCAGGTGTTAAAATCAATTCCAACCAGAAAATCACAATAGCCGCAAACTTGCATATAAAACTTAGTCTGGCGCTAACCTGGTGAGGTTGGCTCCAGCTCTTTGCACTTAGCGCTGGGCAAATTCCAGGTTTGGTGCTAACCTCTTTGAGGTTGGCTCCAGGTCCATTAGGTTGGCACTAGGTTCACAACTTGAACCATTTACGAAAAAAATGATAAATCTTCCATGACAGAACCTTATATCTCCATTCAAATCTTATCTAATACATTCATAAACATCCAAATAATATTTATAAATACTCCTGAAATCAATCCAACCAAACTTGAAAGATCTAGAACTTTTACTATCAAAAACATGAACATAACACGATGTTTATTCTTAACCCAAAAAACTTCTAGCAGAATATAGAACACGCAAATAAAACAAGATAGATGAAGATACTACTTGCTTGTTTGTTGCTAATCCAAATTCGACAGAGAACAACTTCTGATCAGATTTTTCAGCAACCCAAAACTCCTTCGACACACTCAGACGAGAATGAAAAGCTACCAGAAACAGACGTCCTGTTCAATAGATAGTAATCTCTTCTTTTTCTCCAACTTACTACTACCTTTACTCCCCTGATGATCCAAAACCTAGATTTACATCTAAAGTTATGCTGTTTAAGTTTCTCCGAAACTGAACAGTCATAACTGTTCCTAACGTTTGGACAGACCTTTATTCTTACGTTCACAAAACATTTCACCTTCTTCCTAATTCGCTGCAGTGTTCCACCATCGAAACCCTACACCAACATCCTATCAACTCTTACTCAATTAATGAGCTACCTAACAAAAGATCAACACCACTTTACGCAATTCAAATAAAGTTTCTAAATAATATTTCTTCACTAAAATCTATAATATAATCATACTTACCCTTAATTTTACGTAAATTCGAAATTATAAAATTCCCAAATTGCCCTTGAATAGTCTTCACCTGAAAAACCACTAAATAAATAAATAAATAAATAATTTATTAATTATTTCCTTAAAAATAAATACCAAAAATTCGGGGTTTTACATCTTGTAGCCAAGTCATGAAGGGGATGATGTTGATAGTGAAAGAAACCAGTAAAATGTTCCCAAACTCATTGAGCTACTTCTCCAAAAGAAAACAAATGGTTCAGCATCTCCTCTCTTTTATGGGAACAGTAGTTGCATTGTGAACAAAGTTAAATACCACATCTTTGGATACGATCATCTGTTGCCAAACCAGAAATTAATTTTTCCCTCCAAAGACCAAGCTGTATTTTCTAAGATAGTGTCTTTCACTTTAAGAATGGCTCTCCAGATTTTAGAGCTTCCACTTTTATCTTGAATATTGTGGAGTTGTTCGGAAGAACAATATTTAGCCCGCATGAATTCAGACCACAAGCTGTTACCATAGAAAACACGCCAACCCATTTTTACATGGATACTAGTCATAACCTTTACCACATATTTTATGTCTAATCCACCTTCCAATTTAGGCTTTGTTATTTTTCCCAACTCAACCAATGCTTTTTTCCTCCGTGATCTGAAGTTTCCCCCAAAAAAAATTAGCAAAGAAGGATTCAATTCTTTTCAGCACTGCTTTTGGTAAAGGAATTGCAGAGAGTGAATGTATAGGTATATTGGACAGCACACTTTGTATGAGAGTTAGCTTTCCTCCATGAGACAAAAGCTTGGATTTCCATCCACTAATTTTCCTTTGAATTTTTTCTAACAAACCCGAAAACATAGATAAGGAAGCTCTACCTTGAAAAAGAGGAACACCCAAATATTTAATTGGCAAACTAACCTTGGCAAAGCCCGAGAGCGATTGCAACATATCAAGTCTGGAAGCTAAAATTCTGGAAGATGCAATTAAGTAACTTTTAGCTTTGCTGATTTTTTGGCCTGAAGCTTGTTCATATAAGTTGAGAAACTTTAAGAGATTAGCCATAGTAGATCTCTTCCCATTGGCAAATATAAGGATATCATCAGCAAACAGAAGGTGAGATACATTGACAGGATTTCTGCTAGTGTGATAATTTCCAATTGAGCCAGCTTGGAGCATAGATGTTAAACCTCTACTCATAACTTCTTCAGCAATTATAAAGAGTAAAGGGGGGAGAGGGTCCCCTTGACGAAGACCTCGAGGGGATTTAAAGAAGCCACAAACTGCACCTTTTAAAAGTACACTGAACCAGCAATTATTAAGGCATCTGGTTATAAGGTTACACCAATCCTCAGAAAAACCAAACCTTCTACAAACCTCAATAACGAAATCCCATTCCATCTTGTCAAAAGCCTTAGCCATATCAATCTTGATGATAATATTACCTCCCAAACATTTTTGTTGATGTCTTGACAAAGCTCATGAGCAAGAGTTATGTTATTAGAAATATTTCTTCCTTTAACAAAAGCACTTTGCTCTTTACTTATAATTAGAGGAAGAACTCCTGCTAGCCTTGAAGCCAAAATCTTGGAGATGATCTTGTATGAGAAATTGCACAGACTTATAGGGCGAAAATCCAAAAAGGATGATGGCTGGTCCACCTTAGGGATAATAGCTATATGAGTAGTAGTAAAAGAATTCGGCAGAGTACTACCAGAGAAAAATTCAGCTACAGCAGCATATAGGTAAGAAGAGATGATATCTCAACAGCTTTGAAAAAACTAGCCTGTAAATCCATCAGGACCTGGAGCACTGTCAGGATTAAGCTCAAAAACAGCATTTTTAACTTCATCAAGTGAAGGTACTGCTGAAAGACGCTCATTTATATTGCTGTCCAGAATTCTAGGAATGTAATCAAGGCTATTATTGAAGGAATGAGGAGCTGATGTAAAACAATTAGCATAAAAGGAAATTGCTTCTTCCTGAATATTTGGGTTTTCAGAAAACCAACTACTACCTTGCAACATAAGCTTTTGTTTTCGAACCTGAAGAGAAGCATGAAAGAATTTTGAATTTCTATCTCCTTCTTGTAACCACTTTACGCTGGATTGCTGTCTATACAAAGTTTCTTGCTGAGATATACTTTTAATGAGCTCCTGCTTATTTTGATGAAGAATATTAGCATCATGTTGATTCCATTGGTGCTGAATTCTATATTCAACCTCCGAAATATTAGAATAAAGCTGATCTATTCTTCGATGAACATCCCCAAAAACCTCCCAATTCCATTTACAAAGAACCAATCGCAATTGTTTCAGCTTCCTTGAGAAAATAATTAAAGGAGAACCTTCCGCATTAGAAAGCCAAGAACTTTTCACCACTTCAAGAAACAAGTGATGAGAAATCCACATTTTTTGAAACTTGAAAATGGAAGGAGATGGATTTCTATTATAAGAGACAGGAGCTAAATGAACGGGACTATGATCAGAACAAACCTGTTGCAGATGAGAAACCTTTAGAGAAGCCGCCAGATTTAGCACTTGGTGATTTATCAAGAACCTGTCTAATCTTGCCCAAATTCTTTGATGCCCAGATTGCTCATTGCACCATGTGTATTTGTCTCCAATAAAACCCAAGTCTTGTAATCCTGCACATTCAATGAAATCTTGGAAGTCATGCATTGATCTGCTATCAGGATTTCTTCCTCCAAATTTCTCATTCACCGAGAGAATAGCATTGAAATCACTTCCTATTAGCCAAGGAGAATTAATGGATGAGGAGAAACCCAACAGATCCTCCCACAATGATTTTCTCCCAAGAACATCACACTCTGCATATACAAAAGTAACAAATAAGGAGTAAAGCTTCCATTATTTGTTGGAGAAACCAATGCTGTGATATATTGAGAAGAGGAAGAAACAACATCCAAGCGAATTAAATCAGACTAGAAAATCCAAATTTTGTTATCACAATCATTATTGTAAGAGAAATGTTTCAAGTTTATCCTCCTGCTAATTCTTTTGCACCTAACAATACTTGACATAGGCTCCAACACAACAAGAAGATGAATTTTTTGCGCCAGAACATATGATTTCAGCATATTTAGGGAATCAGAATTTGAAATCCCTCTGATGTTCCAAACAAGTGTAGAAATCATGTTAAACAATTGGATTGGTTTTAAATGAGGTCTTCACCATGGACCTTGTGCTTATGCTCGACCCAACCTTAGACATCTTCTTCCTTGATTTCTGATCTGATTTTTCAGATTGATTTTGAACATTCCTTTCTCTAATCCATAAACTATCCAGATTAGCAAAAGTAGAAGCCAACCTTGAGGAGAGAACTAACCTGGTCTTTACGGAGAGAGGATAAGGCAAGACTCAAAGAAGAGTAATCTGTAGAAGCTTTCATAAGATCACTGTTAATAGTCAAAACTAAAGCTTGCACAAGATTATTTGGTCTCTTAGACAATTCAAATTCTCTTCTTTGTTGAACAACTCCTTCTTGAAGATTATTGCTGCATCCAAATCATGAGAGGGAGATCGCACCAGTTCTTTTCTGCTATTATCAAAATTCTTCTCCAATATAGAAAGTTCTAAAATCTCCTCATTATTATTTTGTTCACCCAAATTAGAAGGCAATGAGTCCACTTTTTCTGCAACATTCCTTTGAGAAAGGATGATCAGCCTTGGCTGAGCATTAGAAATAGAAACAGATCCCAATATTTTATGTGTTTCTTCATGATTGATCTTCTTTTTATTTACAGCTTCTAATTTCTTATGATTAGTTTCTCCTTTTGTATTCTTCTTCAAAGCTTCATCAAGATGCTGGCTTGCATAGACTTCTTCAATTGTATCTTCCTCAGACAACTTATCATTGCATTCAGATGGAATGAACTCAAATGTGTTCTCTAGAGAGGGATACTTTTCAAAAACACCAACACGTTTGTAGTATTGCCTTGTGACTTCTGAATTTTTTTTCTTCACAACCAGGCAGCAAGCATGCCCACGATGAAAACAAACAGTGCAATAAAGAGGAACCTTTTCATGTATAATTCGTTGCCATCGACCGTAATCTGATCCCATACGAATCCAAACTTTATCTGGATGTGGTTTTAAAAGATCCATCAATACACAAACCCTTGCCATACTAGGTCTTGTAATATTCTTTTGTAACGCCCCGAATCCGGGTCATTTTTTTTCTTTGACTCGGATCAAGGCATTAACTCGTAGTACATTACAATCAGCTCAAAAGATAAAGAAATGAAGAACTAAGATTTATCAGAGTGCTAGGAAGCTTAAATAATTTATTAGAAACTGAATCTCCCTATTACATCAATTAATTAAATGAAAGGCAACTATAAATTACTAACTCTTAATATCCTACCAACTCATTTATTATGATTCCAATAAAATAAATACAACTATATAAGATTGTCCTATTCTTTTCATCTGGATTTTCTAGACTTCAACCCACTACCTGTCTAACCCGTGGTGTCCTCTCCAAGATGACCTGAAAAATAGAATATAAAGTAGGGTTGAGATACGAATATCTCAGTAGGTAACACATGCATGAGGAAAAGCCGTTTATATATATAGAAAATAACAGTGGTTTTATGCTCGGTAAAATAGACGAGTAATTATGGTCAATAAGATAAACGAATAATCACGATACAAACAAACATTGAATCAATGCCCGAATTAAAGGAAGTTAATCATGTGCATTTCATTTCAATTTAAAAGACAATGTATTATATTTCCCATCCCCATGGTTTCCAATTTATTTCAATTAGTGACTTCCTAAAAACAATTCTACATTTTATTCATGTTTCAATAATATTCCATTTCAACAATTCAAATCAAGTTACAACTGAACTGTTTAATCGAACCCTTCTTATTCAAATGAAATCATATCTTTCTTATTTAATAACCAATCTCACAATCTGATAGTAACATTCTCCCATGTAAGATACAATCACATAGTAATCACATCTCCCCTACATGAGGTCTCTCTCACAGGAGTTAAACTATCTCACCCGCAGGTGGTAATACACACACATATCTCCCTTGTGAGATGCAATCACATCGTGGTTACATCTCCCCTACAAGAGGTCTCTCCCGCAGGAGTTATACATCTCACCCGCAGGTGGTAATCTCATATCTCCCCTGTGGGATGCAATCCAATCTGGACTACATCTCCCCCATCAGGAGGTCATATCTCACCCGCAGGTGGTCACATATCTCCCCTGTGGGATGCAATCCAATCTGGATTACATCTCCCCTAACAGGAGGTCTCATCTCACCCGTAGGTGGTCACATATCTCTCCCGTAGGAGGTAATAAAATCTCATCCGCAGATGGTAACAATATTCCTTTTAGCCAACATAGCATTTAATCCACAATCCAAATTATATTCATATGTATAACAATTTATTCTTACCCATCCGATGTTCCAAGATTAGTTCATTAGTTTATACTCATAATAACCGGGTCTAATTATGTGATAATTAAAGGTTATGTAAATTCATTCAGTAATTTTAGGGATGAGGTTTAGGGGTAATAAGATACTTGCCATTTACATAAGTTTAGGGATAATATGGCTCTTGCTATTTAATAAGAAGTTCAGGTAGCATTTAGGGGTGGTGACATAGTATAACAAGGTATGTGTTATTTTAGTAAAGAAACTTAGAGTATACCAATTCAATTAACTAATGAGGCCTAAAGGTATATAGTGTCATTTCTCCAATGTCGATAAGGTAGTTTCTCGTTTAAAGTTTTACCAGTGAAGCTTATTAGTCCTGGTACTTAAGATTTATCAAAGGTAGTTCCATAGGGTTGGGTTTCTGATATAAAGTCTCTATTTGTAGAAATATGGTTGTGGATATATAAATTAATGTCTCTTAATTAATTAGTCTAATTTATAAAGGTTTATCTACATTAAACTTAGAATTTCTTATTTAAGATCAAGTTTAAACAACTAATTACCTAAAATAATTCCCTATTTATTTATTTTTTTTGCCAAAACAGGTTATTTGATAATTTATTTTGGTCCTAAAACACCTTATGTAATGATTAAAATTTATTAAAAATGGTTGTAACGCCCTGGATCCATGTTGTTCAATAAAGATATAACACGTCTCACGGAGTGTTAGGTAAGGATCTTAATCATTTGTAATCGCTGGATAATCACCTAACTAAATCATATCAGAGTGCACAATCATACTTTATCTAAGAATTCAATATTCAAACTTAACTAAGATTCAAGTGGTTCAACCTCAATCTACTTTATTACACCTCAAAAATTCAATTAATTCAAAGTTCAATTCAATAATAACCTACAGGTCTAAGGAATGTAATAGTAGTCTTCCTTCCTATATGTCTCAGTCGGATCTACCCCAGTAGTCGCCTCACCTCGAGTATCTGAAAAACAAAACAAAAACAAAAGAGTGAGATACGAATATCTCAGCGAGTAGCATATGCATGCAGGAAATAGTTTACACAGTGCAAATCATGCATCGATAAAAAACCAGTACGAATAAGCAACCAATGCAATCTCCAAGTTTTAAGCCAAAACCAATAATTATTTCTAACCACATTTCAATTCAATACTGAAAACACATCGATTGGTCAATGTCATGACTATTTTTAAGTTGATAAATTAAACATGCCAAGTAGACACTCCACACCTCCATGTACACAGTTTCGGCCTACTCAGGGTTTTGGAAACTCTGAAATGACGGCTTACTTAGGGTTTCGTCATCCAATGTCGGCCTATTCCCTGGGTTTCGGCATTGACAACTAGGTCTACTCAGGGTTTCTGGCTGCTCTACACTGGTCGTGGCAACACACAAGGCCATGCAATTTCAACAACCAACAATAACATTACATTACTAAGCTTAAGCATGGATCCAGGACAAGCTAAACCAAAACAGCAAACCATCGTAAAAACACAACCCTGACAGCACAATAAAACAATACGTTCAACATCATGTATAACTCAACCAGTTCACCACATGTCCCTCTGGACCAGAATAGTACCTCATGTACTTTTAGTATTTCCTCAAATCTCATAACACATGCCCATTGGTAATAAACTCATTTATGCACACCAAGAGAAATCTTTACAATACATTTCAGAACTTGCAATCATGTAAAACCAGATTAAATAAATTCTCATTCAAGTACAGTATATAAACAAAAGGAAGTTAAATCAGGAACTCCTAGTGTTAGGTACAATAAGAACACCTACAGGTAGCCCTTAAAATTTAACCTTGGATGCTCCTAAGAAATTCCCGAATGTCCACTTAATATTCTCAGAGTATTTGAATAGGTAACAGTATTTCTAAAATTCTAAACAAGTCAATAGCTAAGTGCTTGAACACTCAAAGTACTAAAATCTAGCTTAGATTGGTCAAAATCTCATGTTTCGGTAAAGCACAGAGGCTTGAGCTGACCTCTAGCGCTAGGTGCGAGGTCGGCGGTAAGTCAAATGTTAAACTACACATCTCGCTTACTTGGCGCTTACTTAAAGGATACAAGGCGCGAGCTAAGCGCTAAGGAAATCCGCTCGGCGCGAACCAGGCGTGAGCTTGGCGTTAAGCAAACTCCGCCCGGCGCAAGACAGGCGTCCGATGAGCGCGAGCTCGGCGGTAAGTAAACTTCGGCCTTGCACTGACTCAACCCAGTTGGCGCTAGGTAGGCACCAACCCGGCGGATGCTACCTTCGTTTTTCAGTTCTCTGTTATTTCCAGATCTACATCACTGACCGAATTTTTTCTGTTTGTAACCATTTCTCTAGCCTCATATTATCCCCAGGAGATGTTTAAACCACTTTTGAAATTATTCTAAACACCTTTTTATTTATCTCTAATAGTTCAAAAAAAACTCACGCTCGGACTATCTTCTTCTAGAAAACATATGCATTAAGATCAAACTCACGAATCAATACAAAACCCAGTTTTAAAACGATGCTACTCACCACTTTCACGCTTATATCCCAGCAACAACAATTACTCGAATCCGAAAACCCTCAGTCGATCGCTAACAGGCGCTCGTCTATTCGAAATCGATGTCCGGTTGATCCTCTGTTTGCAAGAGAAAACTCTTCTGAAAACTTCGGCCTCGACTTTCTGATCGGCAGGAACTCTCACAGTTCTTCTTCTCTCCCAAATAAAACCTGGATCAATCGCGTAGCCGCAATCGCCAATCGCCTTCAGTACGAGTATACGAGTATTCTAAAAACCTCAAACCTAATTTTCCTTAAGTATTTATACCTTCCATAATTACATTGCCGCTCGACGAACTTTTGAAATTCCTTGATTCCGTACATGCTCCCCCACCGAAATTCCTACATATACACATCTCCTTAAGTTGATTCGTCCACATAAATAAATAAATAAATAAATAATCCTTAGAAAATATCGGGGTTTTACTATGGTTTAGGATTGAAATAGGGATTAAAATACGAAAAATTGGATTTTCTGTTTAAAGTGCTCAAGACTACTCAGGGTCACTCAGGCAGTCTAGGGTTAGCGGTAGTTCAAAATCGATCGCCAACCTTCTGCCAGTAAGCGGTCGTCGGCGTTCGGATTTTTTTTTGAACGAGCACTCAGGAGCGCTGAGGGCAGAGAAGTCGGCGCTAAACCAAAAACAGATACTCGACTGTGTAAAACCTGATTTTTCATGTTCTATGTGATTCTAACATACATATAAGATGATTAACAAACTAAATACATATAAATACAGCAATAAACCATGCAGTGCGAATCGATTAACCATGTAAACCTAAACAAACGTCAAAACCGTGCGTTACCTACCTCTGTTCACGCGATATCACCTCTTCCTCTTCTTTCCAGCAATCATTTCCTCTCTTCACAGATGCAAAACACTCAGGGGATACTGAGAAACCAGGGATCATGCTCTCCTCTCCCTCCTTCCTCTTCTCTTCTCGGTCCCCCTTTCTCTCTCTCGTTCTTCTTCTCTTTCGGCCGTCTAATACTCCAAACATACGAATACCATCACAAATACTAAAACATATTCTCTAGGGTATAAACCCTATTCTTTTATATCCTACAATCCCACGCAACGCACATGCATCACCCATTAGATACTCATCCAATCAGAACACAGTTTCGGATTTATTTAGTTCTTACTTCAATCTACCATGATCCAACGGTTAGATTTGCGTCAACCCCGGATCTCCTCTATCAGTGCGATCATCTATTATTATAATTAATATCCTTCAATAAAATTCTCATCTCCTCGACTTAAGGCTCCAAGTCAAACATAATCACCCATATGCCCTTATTCCAATTATTAAGCTTTAAATATCATTATTAATAGGCAATCTAAACCCAACTTAAATCTATCATTATTTCTCAAGTCTAATAATAACTTAATTTATGTATTTAATTATTTACCAATAATTTAATATGAATTGGCCAAAATACCGTTCCCTCGATAATTTACATCTACTCGCTCGATTTCTTCCGAGATTTCTAAGTTTATTCTCTAATTTATTTTGATAAGTTTATTGACATACCCAATTTTCAGATTTAGTTATTATTTATTTATTTGCTGAAAATTCAGGGTTTTACATCTTTGTTGGGGCGTTAACTGTTAATGGCTTCCCTACAATGCCAGCAATCGAAAAGAGAAACAATTTTGGAAATAAATTAACAGGGAGATTAGGTAGAGAGATCCATACCGGAGCCAAGGAGGATTCTTTTGTTGGATCAAACCTATAATTCCACTGAAACAAACGAAAGTACTGTCCTTAGATAATCATATTCTCTTGACCATACTTTTATGAAATCTCTTTCTTCCTTGAATCTGAGAAGGAGATGCCTTCTATCAAGAACTCCAACTGGAAATTGCCTTGAATGCCCCATGGTTTGAAAATTGTTTAACGGACTACATCAACGGATGGTTTCTCCGATAAGAATTTAGCCACAAGGGAATAATGAAAAGGATTGATAGATTTGTTGATTTCTACATCAGAGAATTCCACGGCTGGAACACCATGGAAGCTTGAGATAGGCTTCCTTGGGATATTATTATCTTCAATGCATAGAGTAGAAGGTACACTAGAAACTACCGAAGCATAGGATTTAGGGTTGTCTGGCAGATTAGAAGATGATCCCCCATGAATAAGGCCTGCCATGATTGAACCTTGAAGAAACCCTAATCGCCCACTTCAAAACCCTAGTCACCCACTTCAAAACCCTAGAGTTAATTCCCCTGTGAAACAAGGTCCGAGCGCTTGTCTAATTGCGGCTAATTTCTAGAAATCCGATACGTTTCTTCTCTATGCTATACACTATTTCGTCCATAAAAATCACTTCCAATACAACCAAAATCATACCAAATTATGTTAAAATGATCTAAACACAATAAAACTTGAGATTAACTATAAATCAATATGCTACCTACCTCTTGATCGCTTGAAGACTATCGTTAACTTCTTCTTCTGTTTCCTTTAAACTTCTCGATCGAATCCCTCTTCTACAACTAATCTGGATCCTTCCAAGTGATATGAAGCTCTCCAAGGCCAGCAAATACTCCACGTATAGGTTCTCTCTTCCTCCTTTAGCCCCTGTGCGCGCGTTGATCGGCCGGCCGCACTACGAGGCGTACGTGAGTGCGTGCCTCATATCGGGAAATCGGGATTTAGAGTTGCCACTGCCTGATGGGGTGCAGGAAGACACCTGAGTTCCTAAAGTTTGTCTATTAGGTGGTCTGCGGCTTGAGATTCTATCTAAGCCCTCGGTTACGGTTCGGGGAAGTTCGTAAACACCTTGGTCCGCCCCGTCAGGTGACGGGTCCCATGGGTCTTTCTAGTTCAGAGTCAACTTTTGTCTATTCACCCTGTGCGCACGTTGGAACGCTGCACCTGTGAGGCGCGCGGGAAAGGCGCGTGCCTCCTAAAAGGGTAAAATGGGAAAAGGGAGTCGCCACTGCCTGATCGGGTGCAGGCAGACACCTGGATGCCCCAAGGATACCTATTTTGGTCTGCTGCTTGAGATTCTGAGAAAGGGCTCGGTTACGGTCCGGGGAAGTCCATAGACACCCCGGTCCGCCCCATCGAGTGATAGGTCCCATTGGCTTCCCTGGTTTGAGTCAACTTGGTTTTCATTCACCCGATTCCTAAGCCAGCATGCACACTTATTTCAGGTCTAGGTGGGGACCACCAAAGTGGTGTGGGTCCCATTATTTTATTTGATTTTTATCTTTTTATCCAGATGATGTGGGTCTGATATGGGCCCCATTGGAAGGCCCATGGGATTCCAAGTAGGGCTTAGGCCGAAGAGAAACAAAAATGAGGGCTCACTGGGCCTAACCACATAACAAGTGCAGTTTGGCCCCAACCGCACATACTGTGCGGTCAGAGCCAAACCGCTCTGTGTATGCGGTTTTGGCCCAGAAAGCCCAAAAGGCAATTTTTCCTGTGGGTTCTGGGTTATTGGGCATCTTGTGATGTTCCAGCAGTCGTGTGGGCCCTTGTGTGGGCCCACAGTGGTTTAGGGAATGGGGGATCTCCCCACTTTGGTTTCTTTTGGGAGCTTTACAGCAAAGAGAAAGAAAGGGGGCGTGGGAGGCTGTTTCCTCCCATTTGAGCCACATGCAGCAATTAAACAAGGACCATGAGGTCCCTGTTCTGGTCTCTCAACCTACAGAAAATAGCAAGCCAGCAATCCAATGAACATCCATCCGGTCAAAAACCTAAAGCATGCTTCGTTTTCTAACTTGAACAGGCATGCTCTCCTATGCTCTATCCATGGGTCAGCAATGCTTGAGGCTCAAACTCATGCAAAATAGAGATGATAACAGGTGTGGGAATGACCTAGTATGCCACTAGGGTGATGGGACATGCTAGACAGCAAATGACTAGGGGTAAAAGGGAGCATGTAATACCAACATAAAATAAGCAACATATCCTACATCATGCTCATTACACAACACCTTAAGTACACTAATAACACAAAACAACAAACATAACCTCCCAAGCACAAACCAGGATACATGAATACATCAAAACCGGTGGTCGTGAAGCGAGGAAGGAGAGAGGAGACCTGCGGTCACCTCCTAGCAGTAACTCGAATTCATCATGGCAAGGGGTTATAGGTTAAGGCACGCATCATGAAGGCCACAACAAAGATTGTCACTCACCATGCATTTCTCATGACACACCCACCATTCAAAGAAAACAGCATGTCAAAGTGGGGAGGAGAGCCGATGTAAGAAAGGATGAGGGGGGTTATACGAGGGATACATTAGACTGGAGGAAGGGAGGGAACATGCTCCTTCCAAAAGTAAGATTAAATGTGTAAAGCAGTAGCTGAAAAATGCAAGAAAGTAACTATGGGGACAAGTCTCTCATCCTCCCTTAGATCATACGTGGGGTCTCTCTTACCCTTAGAGACTCCCGTGCCACAAAAATGAGTGCAAGACTACATAGGAGTCACTTTGGGACACTGATTTAAGCATGGAATAAACAAAGTTTGCTAGGCCTCATGGATCACATTCATTTTTACATATATAGCATATGATGCAATGGGGAACAATACCTTGGGGGCTTTGGAGCCCTTGTATAGTGTGGAGATACCCTTGAAGGCAAACAAATGCTGGAGGCACTCCTCCAAGCAGCAACATCAGGTCCTCTCCTTCTTCAAGTGCTTAGGTGAAGGATAGATGGAGAAGAGAAGGAGAGTGGGGGGCTGGAATGATCAAAAGGGAAGTCTTTTTCTAGGTTTGGGAGGCAAGAAGGGACTAAAGGGAAGGATTTCGGATCCAGAGCAGTGGGGGAGGAGTAGAAAAGAGTCCAAAAGAGCCAGCCCCTGTCTATTGTTCGGATTTGGCTTTTATAGAAAACTGGGACAAAACCTCATATTCAGTGTGGTTTGGCAAAAAATGAACAATAACCGCACATACTGCGCGGTTTGGTCAAAACCACAGGGTATGTGCGATTTTGGCCCTGTCTTTTTAGCAATGATTAGGGGACAAACTTGGCACGCACACACTGACGAACAATCAACTGCACTATAGGTGCGGTTGCTTTTTCGTCCACCGCTTGCGCTAATTGGCTCACGTGAGCGGTGGCCAAAAAAATCAACCGCACACCATATGCGGTTGCTTCAGATTTGCCTTTTTCTCTCCCCTTTTTGGGTTGAGTTGACAGCTGAGGCAACTTAGCCGTCCACTCGGGGGAATTAGGCTTCCCCAATTATTATTATTTCCCATTTATCTCAATTAGTTTAATCAAGATATTAAACTTTGACTGATTTGCCCCTGGGACTGTTTTGCTCATATCTTTTCCATCCGGGCCCCGATTCTTGCAAACTTAATTGTGTTGGAACCATGTCAGGATTCTCTACTCATTGGGATAAGGTATGGAAATCAATTTGGGCTCAGCCAAAAGTCACCTTTTTCTCCTTAGGGTTTTGGCCTTTCTTTTAGGATTTTGCTTTCTTTCTTTCTGCTTTTTAAGAGGGGTGCAAAAATGAGGTGCTTACACACCCAATCTTACTCAGATATGCTTTCTTATTTCAAGTCTGTGTGGGGACCACCTGAGTAGTGTGTGTCCCCTTACTTATTTGATTTTATCTTTTTCTTTGGGAGTGAAGTGGGTTTGGTGTGTGGGCCCCATTGGAAGGCCCACGGGAATGCCGATTAGGGCTTAAGGCAAGCCCAAGTCCTGTTTATGGGTTACATTGGATAACCCTCTTTTGGATTTGGTTTTGCTTGGTTTGGAGGTGACTTAAAGACATGCAAGATTATTCAATTGGTTTTGAATTTTAGAAAGGGGGTCCATTGGGCTTGGAGGAGACTCACGGATTGATCTAGTTGCTTTTAAGTCCACCATTGGGGTGGACTTGTGTTAAGCAAGACGGGCGTGGGCCCTGTTGGAAGGCCCACAAGGAAGCAATACTGGGCTTGGAGAGGCCCAAATCCCAAGAAAAGGTCTCTGATTACTCAGAGACCATATTGGATTAAGGTAGATTGATTAGGATTAGTTTTAATCTTGTTAACCCCAAAAGATTAGATTTCATATTTTTTTGTGACCTGCCCATATGATACATATGGTTTGGCCTGGTTCATACATACTATACGAACTAGGCCAAACCGCCTTATGTATACGGGCAGGCTTGAAAGTAACAGAAATGCAATTTTCAGGGGGGGGGGGGGGGGGGGGAGAAGCAAGGGCCCTTCCTTATGTGGGTATGGACACATCTGTGGGTCACTGTGTTGACCCACAGTGGTCTTCCATCCTCCATTTTTAGCAAGAAACCTAGTTTTCTAGGTGTTCAACCAAGGGGAAAGGGGGGAGGAAGCTTGGGGCTTCTCCCTCTCCACTTTTGAGTATAAACTCAAGAGACTTGGGTGGGGAAGGGTTCCCCACCTGGTTGCAAGCAATAGAGATACTCTCCTTTAAGAGGAGGCATTCCAAGGAGCCGAAAGGTCACTTGCTTAGGTCCATCGGCCAAACCACATAACATACACATTTAATCAATCCAAACCAATCTTCCAAGAATATATGGACATGCTGAAACGGTGGTGTTAGGTGTGTGCTATTCATGTTATCATGTGTACAAGTGGGGGTGACTAAAGGAGGAGTTTAAACATGGGTTCTAAGTATGCCATTTTCATGCATGGGGAATCATACACTCAACACATGGAGGTCATTAAAAGACTCTAAACATATGAGAGAGAGAGAGAGAGCATGGTAGGGGTACTCATGGAGGATGCCATTTGCATGCACGAATCTATCAATCCTACACAAACATATCACATGTAACGACCCAAAACTAGGTCTGCCTCTCCAAGGCACTCACTTGTCCCCGGTCGCCACGGGTTGGTCTTTCGACCTAGTAGAAGTGCAGATAATTTAAAATTTTTCCTAATATGAATGAAAGTGATGGAACAGTTCATACATGTGCATATCAAAAGTGTGTATGTATAAACAATAACAAGTCTCGTGGTGGACTTCAAAGTTAAATACAAAGCTATTATGGTTATTACAAAATATAGGTATCTAGTCACTCCTCTCAGTTAGAAGGTTTACAATCCAAAAAGGTACAACTAGCATCTACAAGAAAAGTGAAGTCCTATGTAGGTCGGTAGAAGTCCTCCTCTCTATACCCTGGTGCTTTGTCCTTTCCTCTGTCCCCAATTCGGTCTTTCGCACCGGACGTCAATGGCTCTGAAAACAAATGATAAAACAACTTATGAGATGAATGTCTCAGTAAGCAACACATGCATGATCGATAAAACACAGTTCATGCTAATATCATTCGGTATAAACCATGACATGTGGGTAGTTAAAATACTAGTTAAATCATCAACAATTCAGTGTAATACAATTGGTGTAGTTCTGTGTTTATGTGTACAAGTCAAACAATTATTACACAATCATACATCAATTCTTATCACTTTATTAACTAGGTGGTTTAATAGATATTGCACATGACCCCATCTAACTCCACCAATTCCTCATGGTGGGCTAGGTATCCAACACCGATTACCCTTGGTTTTAGGCGCCGATTACCCTTGACGTAGGGCATCCATGCCAATTCCCCGTAGTAATGGGCATCGGCCACTGATGATCCTTGGTGTCGGGATGATACAATACAATACACAAGAACAATAATAACTTGGTCATGGCATCATGTACAAACATACCTACTTAAGATTTATGGATCCATAACTAAGGTTGTTCATTATGCAAGTATTCATTAGTTCATCACGTATAATATCTCAAGGGTGGTTCATAGCCTCACCCAAAATAACTTGGGTCACTGCCCTTCTTATAACAACTCATGGAATCGGGCCAATGCCCTTCATACCAGGTGTTATCAATTGGGCCAATGCCCTTCACAATATATCACAAGCAATAGATCAATTAAAAATAGTAAGTCATGCTCAAGGTGATAAACCATGCACCTTTTATACATCACTTGGGCAACTTAGGCCCCAACTCATTAGAGACATGTACAACTTGGCTTTGGCTGTGGTTTTCTACTTTCAAGGATCATTTGGAAGGTGTTCTAAGTGGTGGAATTGGATTATCCCATTCCTATAAAAATCTTGAACATAAACTCTCTATAAAACCTATTTCAGTAGAACGTACCCAAAACCTTGGTTATTTGGAATTTTGAGATGATTCCAATGGGAATACTTCCTAGACACCTAAATCCTATTTTTCCATGGGTTGGATTCAAATAAAAACAATCCATAGTTTTATTTGTACTAAAATCCCAAAATACTTAAAAATTGTCCAGGGCGCCTAACTGCGTGCTCGAGCATTGGCTTGGGCGCTCGGCTTAGCTAAAATTGTGACCTCTCGGGTTCTGAGTTTCAAAAAACATAGGCGGGGCGCTCACGATTGCGCTCGAGCACCATTGAGCGGCCTTGCCTACGACCAGAAATTAAAATGGGCGCTCGACATCGCGCTCGAGCGCTCTGTCTGGTGCCCTAGCGATTTTCCAGGTCGCGAATTTCCGAATTCGTGAATTTTTCTAGGTTTTCTTCAATTTCACTTGTTTCTATGGTTTTTGTCTCTAAATGTTCTCTAGAATGTGTAGTTACCTAGTACTCATCAAACCCCTAACATATAAACCTCCTATTTGAAAAGGGAACAAGATTATATGAAAACTCCCAAATCTCGTATTTCATCCCAAAAACGAGAAAACAAGAGTTTTGGGTTGGAGAGGGTGTTGCTTACCTCTTAGCAAGCAAACCAACACGTCCTCTAGCTCCTAAATCAAGCCACGAACAGTGCTCTTTGTGCCTCCTTGGTTGGTTTTCCCCAATTTCTCCAAGCTTTTTCCTAAACGAAAATCACCAAGCTTTGCCTCCTTCTTTTCTTGCAAGACTTTCTTTCCAATAGAAGATGGGAGAAAAGAATGTGGGAAGGAGATAAGAGTGTGGGAGAGTGGAGAGAGTGGAGGAGAAGATGAAGAGAAGGGGTTTTGGTTCATTCGTATGGGGCAAAAACCCCTCTTTTGGCACTTAACAACACTTCCCTCAAATGCTTTAAGGTAAAATGCCCAGTTTGCCATTCTCCCCTCTAGATACCAATATTCACCATCTTGCCACTCCTCCCATTGCACACAAAATTTACTGCTAAGCCATTGTCTCTCACATGGAGTAAATTTATTTAACATTCTAAGAATTGCTCCAATGAGAGATAGTTTACCTCGATGCATTTTTGAATAAGCCTTGGCTTAGCTACTTAATTGACTTCGAACTTGGATTTCTCCAACTTCACCTTCACAACAAAATAGCAAATATTAGAATTTGCTAATTACCCCTTAATTAGCACTTAAGTAATCAGTGTAAGAATCTGGGGTCTCAAATCACATGATTTCATGATTAAGTAACAAACAACAAGAAGAAGAGAAGGCATGCTTGGCGGTAGATTAAAAGCAATTGAAAGAAGGGAGTTGGGGGCTTAAAAGGGGTACAATGGACATAGGGATGAGGAGAACATACTCTCCTAAAAAGAAACAGAAAAGTGAGCTCCTGAATGGTGCTCTTTAGACACTTTGAACATGATCTCTCCTCCTCCCCTTGAGACTAAGCCACCTCCCCTTACCATAGGAGTTCATCCACGTGAGTAACAAACGAAAGGGATGAGGGGGAGAAAGAAAAAGGGGAGAAAAGAAGCACACAATGACACACAAAATCAAGTATCAAACTATACATGCTCCATTTATTGCAAATCTCACATATGTTGAATACAAAGTGCTAAGGAAGCTTACCTTGGAGTTATTTGTCCCTTTTGAGGTGTATAAAGGGTCCCTTGAGATGTGGATAGCAACTAGACTTCTTCTCTTGGCTCCACCACTCCTCCTTTAGTATCTTCTTGGTTCAAGATGAGAAGAAGAGAGTAAAGAAGGGTTTGAGAGAGGTCTAAGAGGGGTTTGGGTGCTTGAGGATGAAATAGTAGGGTTAAGAGGGTGTCTCGGGTGAGGGAGAAGGGATAGAGAGGCAAAGAAGGTAAGCCAACCCCCTGCATTGAGGTGCAGGGTCGTATTTATAGAGAACAATCCTGTCCATATATACTATACGGGCAGGCCATGTTCGTACACCATGTACGGACAAGATGTCTTGTTCACAATCATTGCGTATCACCACGTGGCAGATTCGCGCAGAGGATAAGATTTTCAGAGATTTCTCAAAACTGTATGAGAAGTGCAAGCAGAGCATTTTTAGCCCAATTTTGCTTTGTCCGAATTCGGTGTACGGTTCTTTTTGGATTCCCTGAGATTTCCTCGGATTCTGGATAAGGTTTTGGATAAGATCCCATTCGTATATGGTATGCGGACGAGGCATGTCCGTACATACAAAACAGACACGACACTCTCTCTCCAATCTGGTTGATTTGATGTGGATCCTCTTACTTAATAAGAGAATCCGAATTTTGATTTTCTAATTATTTTAATTAGCAAAATGAAATATTTTGAAGGGTAATATTATTTTATTCAAGCTATTTTTCTTTCTTGTCCTTTTGTCCTTTCCTTTGCCACTTGGCAGATGTGACTCACACATTTGCCACGTGGACAGCTTTTCTGTATTTCTACCCTAGGGCTTGATCTGCTCACAATTTCTTTATCCGGACCGCGATTTTGGCAAACTCAGTTGTGTTGGAACTGTGTCGGGATTTCCTATCACTCGTGATAGGGTAAGGCAGCCAATTTAGCTTTCGAGTAGAAGGTCAAAACTGCTCCTAGGATTTGATTCTGCCCATAACTCCTTCCTTTAGACCCCGGTTCTGGCAAGCTTGGTTGCATCGAAACTGTGTTGGAAATTCCTATCCATCAGGATAGGGTATAGCAGTTAAATAGGGTTTGAGCAGAAAGTCAATTTCTGCTCCCTAGGGTTTGACTTGCACCTAATTCCTTTAACCGGACCCTGATTTTGGCAAATTTAATTGCGTTGGAACCATGTCGGGATTTCCTATCCATCGTGATAGGGTAAGGCAGCCAATTCTGTAAAATCCCAGATTTTAGTAATGAAAAAAAAACTGATTAAGTTATTAATATGCAGTGGTTGAGGTATTGGTTCAACCCGGAGAACTTGGAGAATTAAATGTAAAGGGAAGTAGTATTTTAGTTTCGAGATAATAGGAATAATAATTTTATAGATAGTTTTATTTAAAAGAAATATAATAGAATTAAGATCTTCCCCAATATATATATACACATATAAATAACCAAATAAAAGAATAAAAGGTTTGGTTCGTCGAACCCAACTTGAATTGGGCGGCTAGAGTTGGTTGGGTATTGGAGTTGGAGTTAAACTTTTGGTCTGAGGGGTTTAATCTAGGATCTAAGAATGGAGGGCTAATTAGTAATTAGGGCCGTAGGGTATTGGGGTTAATTGCTAATCACGTACAAAACAAAAGAAAGAAGAGCCGCATAAGAAAAAGGGAAGCAGTCGTCACCTCATTTTCTTCTCTTCTACTTTTTGTGTGTTGCAACCCTAATCTCCTAGTCTCTTGGATCAGATCAGAAGGAGGAGAAAAAGAGAAGATTTTCGTGTCAATGTAAGGTGAGAAAAAGATCAAACCATGCTCCTACGTTTAGTTTTAAGTTTATGAGATTCTAAAAGAGATATTTTTGTGATTTAAACAATGAGGAGGGAGTTGCTGTGATTGTTTGGCATTCTTAGGAGTGATCTTGGGTTGCTGTTAGGAAAGATTTTAGCCCCAAAAACAGGTAAGTAGTCCCTTTAAAACTTGCACAAAACAAATTCGTGATTATTCGATATTCATGGTTATTCGGTGCTTTGATGAGTTGTTTGCGTGATTTATGATGTTTTTGTAACACCCTAGATCCAGGTTTATTTAAACACATAAACCCAAATCTGGTTCGTTAGGGAAAATGGCCCAAAACACTATTCCAGACTTAAACAACTTCATTTATTATATTAGAGTGCGGAAATAAGATCATCTTTCAGAAGCGCGGAATTAAACTACCAAAATAATCCTTTTATTTTTCATCTATGAAGTCTGGAAAGAGTTTAACTAAATAACATAAATAACATCCACCAAGGTGTGGATTAAAGATACCAATCATCTTTTCAAAAGACATCAAACTCCTTAATATAAATACTGAAAATAATCCCTAAGAACATAAATCTACATGTCTCTCTATGTCCTACACAGGAATGAAATAATCTTCTTCCTGGTAATCACAGTATTCTCCCGGTGTCTCTACCCCGGCAACGTCCTCTCCAGGAATATCTGAAAACAAAACCGATAAAACAATAATGTGAGAAACACTATCTCAGTAAGCAGTCATGCAAATAGTTGACCATAATAAAATATGCAACGCTTAATCCGAATAACTACAATAAGAATCAAGACAACAATGAAATACAATTTGTCCACCTCATGGGACTCATGAAATAGTATACCAGATAAAGAGAGTAGACATGTGCCAATATACCACTTAACCGAATTACGATAGACCAGCCGCCCTGCAGTCTGGCTATTCAACACCAACGGAAGAACCCAACCATGAGTTAGCATGTACGGCCAAACAGATCCAAGAGTGGGTAACGTAGCAACCGACCAATCCAAGAGCGGTACCATCTTCGAGATGATGGAATGCCTCAGACACAGAATTCAAACCCCTCTAATACACATTTTACTTACTAGTTATTCTATGGATCCATATAACTGCTAAGCCCACTCAACAGTGAGAAAACCAACTAGGGTAATGGACATAATTCTCAATAACACCCACCAAATACAGAACCATATCTGTAACCAAATCCACCCATGCGGGATACAATAAATCAGGCATCAGCCTTGTCACACCAGTGACCCAAAACCAAAACAGAATGTACCAAGTCATATGTCCAAAACTCTAGGTTTCAATGGGCTAATATGTCCCGAATGTGTATTGACTCCATCGATGGACATAATACCTTCATATCACCCAAATACAGGTGTATGAACTCACAAAACCAACCTTGGTTAAAAGTAAAATCTTTTGGAACAATAGAATCAAGTAAATGTGCTTCTTTAGAAACATCTACACAAAATCTTTATAAAATTGAATTTAAAACATCCGTCAATTCAAACACTTCCCAAATACCCCAATCTTGATGGTACATAGGCTAAAATTGAATAGAACCACTTCCTTAGTGAAAATTAGGTTTAAAAGTCAAGTTTTCCAAAATCTGACAGACTGGTCGCTCGAGAGGCCAAGGGCGCTCGATCGGCCTTACAAAACAGGTTAATTCAGGGTAGGTCACTCGAGCAATTGTTCTAGCGGTAGTTCAATTTGGGAAAAATTGCTCTCGGGTTTTCAACTATATACATAGATCGCTCGAGCGACTGCTCAGGCAGTCTGATACGTGAAAAATCCATAACTTTGCGAAATTCAATAAAAATTCCACCACTCAATATTCAATGCTTCAAAACCATTCTAAATCATTCTAAAATACAGTATACACATGCTAGAACAATTCCCAACACATAAAACATCATAAATAACAAAATCAACGCATCAAACATCGAATAACCATGAATATCGTCTAAATACGAATTTAGATTTTATGTAAGTGTCAAGGGACTACTTACCTGGTTTTAGGAACTTAAATCTCCTCTAAGAGCAATGAAATTTCACCTCCAAAGTTTGCCAAACGATCCCAACAAACCTCGATCACGTTTGGGTTAAAAATCACAATTTTAAGACTCTTTAACATACGAAAATCTCCAGAATAGAACTTGTATCTATTGGGCTCTTACCTGAGTTCTTTGTGCACGAAAATCCTCTCTTTTCCTTCTCTAAGACGGCTCCAACAGTTGTTTTAGGGTTAGGTTTGATCACAAAGCAACTAGGAGAAAGAATAGGAAACAAGTAAGGAAACCTCACGGCTGATTCTAAATTGGGTTTTAAACTCTATGTGCATAACCATCTCCATGCACAACTAGGTTTTATTATTATTTATTGGCTTTTACTAAATTGCCCCTCCTTCATTAAATCAAACCACTCAACCCAACTAATCCTTGAACTAACTTAACCCTTGGGTCAACCCACTATCATTGGGTTCAACCAACCCCTTTATCCTCTTTATTTATTTCTCACTTAATTTTTATGAACATAAACCATAGCAACAATAATGATTGAATTATATTTGGTCAATAATTAGGTGCTCACCTTATATAGGCTCTCCTATCATCTCCGGTTCATCTTGAACTCCTCCGGGTTGAACCAAAATTTCATTTCCTGCATATTATTTACCAATTAGTCTATTTACTAAAATCTGGGATTTTACAGTTTTATTTGTTGGAAATTGTTCTAATAGGTTTATAAAGTGTTTTAGGATGGTTTAGAATGGATTTGATGCATTGGATATTGAGTTGTTGAATTTTTATTGATTTTCGTAACATTTCGGAAATTTTCATTGTATTGGGCTGCCTGAACAATCGCTTGAGCGCCCTGTGTATTTAACCTGAGAGCAATTTTTCCCAGATGAATTGTCACTCGATCAGTCGCTCAAGCGATCTATCGAGCGACCAACCCTGAAACAACCTATTGTATAAGGCCGTTCGAGCGCCCCTTGGCCGCTTGAGCGCCCTGTTTGTCAGATTTTCAAAATTGGCCATTCAGCCTAGTTTTTTTCTACGGAATTATTTTTATACATTTTTAACCTATGTACCATCAAGTTTAAGGTATTTAGAGATAGTTTGCATTGGCGGATGTTTAAAATTCATTTTTATAAGAAATTTGGGTAGATTTTGCCAAAGAGGCTTTTCAACTTAATACCTTTGTTCCAAACAATTCTATTCTTAACCAAACTTGATTTTAAGAGTTCCTACACCTGTATTTGGACTATTTGGATATGTTTTGAGTTCTGAATGATGTTACACACACCTAGATTATTTTTCCCGTTGAAACTGTGATTTTGAGATATGTATTTGATTCCACTTGTGTGGGTTTTTGGGTCATAGATGTGACAAGGCTATTGCCTAGCACTTTTATTCCGCTATAGCGGTTGTCGTATTTTATCCTCAGTCCGTGTACTCGGCGGGATACTTCCTCAATCCGTGTACTCGGTGGGAAGCTGGTTATTTATTTATCCTTAGTTTGTGTACTGCGGGATACTTCCTCAATCCGTGTACTCGGTGGGAAGCTGGTTATTTATTTATCCGTAGTTTGTGTACTGCGGGATACTTCCTCAATCCGTGTACTCAGTGGGAAGCTGGTTATTTATTTATCCTCAGTCCGTGTACTGTGGGATACTTCCTCAATCCGTGTACTCGGTGGGAAGCTGGTTATTTATTTATCCTCAGTCTGTGTACTGCGGGATACTTCCTCAATCCGTGTACTCGGTGGGAAGCTGGTTATTTATTTATCCTCAGTCTATGTACTGCGGGATACTTCCTCAATCCGTGTACTCGGTGGGAAGCTGGCTATTTATTTATCCTCAGTTCATGTACTCGGCGGGATACTTCCTCAATCTATGTACTCGGTGGGAAGCTGGTTATTTATTTATCCGTAGTTTGTGTACTGCGGGATACTTCCTCAATCCGTGTACTCAGTGGGAAGCTGGTTATTTATTTATCCTCAGTCCGTGTACTGTGGGATACTTCCTCAATCCGTGTACTCGGTGGGAAGCTGGTTATTTATTTATCCTCAGTCTGTGTACTGCGGGATACTTCCTCAATCCGTGTACTCGGTGGGAAGCTGGTCATTTATTTATCCTCAGTCTATGTACTGCGGGATACTTCCTCAATCCGTGTACTCGGTGGGAAGCTGGCTATTTATTTATCCTCAGTTCATGTACTCGGAGGGATACTTCCTCAATCTATGTACTCGGTGGGAAGCTGGTTATTTATTTATCCTCAGTCTGTGTACTCAGCGGTATACTTCCTCAATCCGTGTGCTCGGTGGGAAGCTGGTTATTTGTTTTTATCCTCAGTCCGTGTACTCGGCGGGATACTTCCTCAATCCGTGTGCTCAGTGGGAAGCTGGTTATTTGTTTTATCCTCAGTCCGTGTACTCGGCGGGATACTTCCTCAATCCGTGTGCTCGGTGGGAAGCTGGTTATTTGTTTTTATCTTCAGTCCGTGTACTCGGCGGGATACTTCCTCAATCCGTGTGCTCGGTGGGAAGCTGGTTATTTGTTTTTATCCTCAGTCTGTGTACTCGGCGGGATACTTCCTCAATCCGTGTGCTCGGTGGGAAGCTGGTTATTTGTTTTTATCCTCAGTCCGTGTACTCGGCGGGATACTTCCTTAATCCGTGTACTCGGTGGGAAGCTGGTTATTTGTTTTTATCCTCAGTCCGTATACTCGGCAGGATACTTCCTCAATCCGTGTACTTTATGGGAAGCTTGTTATTGGTATTTACTTCCTCAATCCGTATATTCGGTGAGAAGAATGTTATTTGGTGACTATTACCTTTTATCATCAGTCTGTGTACTCGGCGGGATACTTTACTGTGGTTGTTTTTCTATTCCACAATGCTTGGATTTATATTTCATTGTATCTGAATTTTTGTGATTAGTTGGATTAAGTGTTGCATATATTCTAATCTGTTACTAACTATTTGCATGGCTACTTACTGAGATGTTGTTTCTCACATTATCGTTTTATCGGTTTTGTTTTCAGATATTCGTGGTGAGGACGTTGCGGGGATAGACACTTCTGGGGATTATACTGAGTACCAGGAAGAAGATTACTTTATTCCTGTGTAGGTTTAGGGATCTATATTATTAAATTTGACTTGGTATTGAAAGAATTGTTTAGATTACTTTTATTTAGATGACATTAGTGATGTATATTTTATTTTAGTTAACCCTTTCCAGACTTAGTTGAGGAAATTGGTATTGGAGGTTTTATTTTTGTATTCCAGCTTTTTGAAAGGAAAAAGAAAAATTTATCTGTTATTTCCGCACTCTGATTATTAATTGAAATTGTTTAAGTCTGAATTAGTTGTTTTGGGCCATTATCCTAACGTTCTAGGGTCGGGTTTATATTCTTAAATAAACCTGGATCTGGGGCGTTACAAGATGGTATCAGAGAAAATAGGATCCTAACCCTAGGTAGTAAGCCTTAGGTGTTTATTTGGGGATGTGTGTTGCGCTAGATAGCACCCTTAAATAGGTAATCTAGGTTGAGAGAGTTCTTTCTAAGAATTACCTTCGGTTATTACTACTACAGGTATGCTTCTACTTCCTCTATTTTATAATTAGGTTTTAAGATATGGCTTGCTAAATTGTGGTGTTTAGCTTTCTTGTTAATATTGCATGATTAGAGTAGAATTATCAAATCTTGATTGAGAAGGTAAATGAGGATTTTGAAAAACAGTGATTCTAAGATAAATGTCAAGATGAATGTTTGAGGTTGGTAATATGATTTTGATTGTCTATCTAAAGTGGGGAATTGGAGATGATTGATCAAGCATGCATGTTATTGTGTGTTTAATTGGATGATGAGCCAGATGTGTATAGCCATACTTTGGTAGTGTAAGGCATCGGCCAATGCTGAACACATACTTGAGTATTAAGCTTTATACAAATGGGGTATGTAGTGTAATACTTATATGTATATTGAAGTATATTTGTGGAATATTTGTGTATGTGATATATTTGTTTAAATTTGAGCTAGAAAAGAATCTGCATGAATTTCTCCCCATCCTTCATATAGGTGCACATATATTGAGAGGATTGGTGGTAGCAAGTTATCTGTCCTTTTCTGAGTTATTTTTGTACTTTATTAGTGAGTATGGAAACCGAGAATAAGAAATTATAAGTGATTAAATTTATTAAGGATAAATTGGAGATTTGGATATTATTGAATACGCAGTGGAAGCGTAGTGGACTTAGAAGATAAAAGATGAGAGTTATTTTGTTTTGATTAAACTTTGTTTATGATGCAGTTGATCATCATGGATGCAATGGCAAGAAGCATAGGTAGACCACGCAATGTTCCTAGAGAGGTACCACCTATAGAACCTGAGCCACAGGTTACTGTAGACACCCCAAATTGCACTGTGAAAAAGGATGAATAATTGGCCGAAATCATAAAAAACAAGTCTTGCTTTTGTATCCGAAATCACATTTTGGATAAAGGTTAATCTCTTTGTATCCGAAATCTATTTTCAGATACACCCTTATCTGTTTATATCCGACCTGTTTTGTCAGATACTAATGTTTTGCTCCAAAATAGAAATCCCGTGAGTTTTCACTCATTTTTACTACTTTATCTCCGTTTGAGAAGGAAGGATTCCCACATTTAGCATTCGGAATTAACCATATTCTCCCAAGTCCATACTTTAGGGTTAAGTTGGAAGGTTCTAGACACATGTTTGTGTCTACCATTAGGGCTGCATTCCTTTAAGTTTGCCCTAATCCTTGCCTATAAATAGAGGGCCTCCCCTTAAGTAAATGGCCAAAAAGTGGAGATTGAAGAGCTCCAAGTGAAGAAGGGAACCCCTGCCTCTCTACTTTCAGAAGTCCAGGTATTTCTCTTTTAATCTTTTCTTTACTTTTAATTCTAGGATTATTCTATCTTCTCTTTTCTTCTGTAGAATAAGGCCTATGTGTGATTGTTACCCAAACCTACTTCCGAGTACCTCAAGACTACTCTCTAGTAGTAAAACGTGAAGAAAGAGCTAGGGGAAAGGGAGACAGGTGGATCCGTAGGGCAGACCCCATATGCTGGAATCTTAGAAATATGCAGTTGTAATGTTTTGTTTGGATTGTATGATAATTTATTTATGAAATACGGAGGAATACCATGGATCTACGCCGTTCATAGCATTAGATCTCATTTTCCTCATATATTTCGATTTTTCACATTGTTTTCTCCTTTTTTTTTATGTTTTTTGATGTTTTTAGTCATTTAGGCTAGGATCTTGGATTTTACATTGTCCATATGGTAGATCTGGGATCAGAAGCCTTCAAGTAATCTCTGGGGTTTCATGAGGTGATTTTTGAGTCATTTTTGGTTTTTGAGAGAAGGCCCTACGGTCTAAGCTCTTTCCTTTTGATGTTTTTCATCAACGTGGGTATATTTGGTTTAGATTTTTTTATTTAATGAGAAATATGGGCTAGATCTATGTCCTAGATGGTTCAGATTCAGTTTTGCAATATTTTGAAAAAATAATATTTTTTTATTTATTCCTAGATTTCAAGGATTTAATTTAAATTCAGATTTTTGAAGTTTTTATTTTGGATTTGTTTTCTTTTGATTTTAGTCAATAATGAAGCCCAAGAAATGGCTTTTGTTTTCATAAGAAGGATCCATAATTAATTGGATCATTCACGTGGAAAAAAGCCATACATTCCTTTTTTCCTTTTACTTTTGTTTTGATTTTTACTAGCAAGTATTTTTATAGCATGAACAACACTTGGCAACCACCTTGTGTGGATGAATAGGGGTGCCTAACATCTTCCCCTGTTCATAATCTAATCCCTTTACCCATCTGTAAAACCCTGGATTTTCCTAAAGATAAAATAAATAATTAAGAAATAAATTATGGAGGAAAATATTAAGATATATAATAGTAGTAGAATTAAAGAGAGATATAGAGGTTAAGATAGGAATTTAAAGAGGAAGGGTAATTTGGTCATTTCAATTTGTTAAATTCATGAAAGAAAATAGGATAAGTAGTTATTAAGTCAACAAATTCAAGTAGACAAAATCTTAGCTTAGTTGGATGTAAAATAATGAAATTAAGGCTTAAAGGGTGGAAAAAGGGCCTAATGGTAATTATACTATTTAGGGTCCAAGATATAGGTAATTTGAGTGAATAATAAAGTATAAGTTCAATTTAAGATTAGGAATAAGATTAAGCATGAAAATTAATTAGGAGATCCTTTAAAAGAGAGTTAAAGGAGTTAAATTAAGGAGAAGGGTAGAAGAGGGAATACACTAAGTATATTAGAATAATCTAAACCTAATTAGAGTTGGACTAGTAGGGAGGCTATAAAAGGACGGTTTAAAGAGTGTTTTAGGTTTTGAAAATAAGTTAGAAGGAGAGGGAAATTCGTGCATAAGTGATAGGAGCTAAAAATAGAAGGAGAGAAGAGAGAAAAGAAAGGAGGAATTAGAAAGAAGAGAAGTTGCAGAGATGGCCAACCAGCCAACTTCGAACGGCGAGCTAGGAACATCCAACCGTTGGAATGGGTTGAAATTTTAGGGTTTTGTTCTACTCATGGAAGAATTCAAATTGAATGGTGGAGATCTTAATTGAAGAAGTCTAGAAGGGTGCGGTCGAACTCCAAAAAAGGGCATAGGCAAAATTTCTGAAAAATATGGGTTCATCATAAGGCAAGTAGCAAACACTTGAAACTGGAGGAACTGCATATTTTCTCGTGATTTAGATGATTAATCGTATTGTTTTGAAGTTGGATTTCATGGGAAAAGTTTATTGTTTATAAAGTATTGTTTTGGTGATTTATCTTTCCTTTGAAAATCAAGAAAATGTTGATTATGATGAGTTAAACTTATAAAGAAACTCAAATATAAGTGAAAAGATTATGGGATTAGTTTAGGGTTGTCCCATAACTAGTTTAGGATGGAAATTAGTTGTTTAGAATCAAAACAAGTAAATAGTATGTATAGAAAGTTCTAAAATTTCTATAAGTTGAAGAAAAACAAGTTATAGCTGGAGCGCTCGATACACTACTCGAGCGTTTCCTCAGGCGATAGGCCTTTAAAAATTAACAGAACCTGAAATCTAACCGCTATAGCAGTCGCCAGAGCGACCCATTGAGCGACTGACTGTCAGAAATTTCTAAACTTGGGATTCGTGCCCAAATTCAATTTCTAATGATTTTTCTTGGAATCTTAATGTTGTAACACCTGTAAATAGGGTAATTTGAGATGTAAGAAGTGATGGAATTAAATTCGGATAAAAGGATAACTATTTGGAACAATGAATGTAATAAGAATCAAAGTAGACTAGTTAAGGTAAACCATAAGCACTCAGACCACTTTCATTAGGAGTCTAGGTATAAAACCTAGTCTAACAAGTCATAATAAATCTAAATCAGCTTCTGGAAAGAATCAACAACATAACCCACAGGTTTTAGAGATTTAGGGTATTAGTTGGTAAATAAGGATTTAAAAGTAAGGATTTTAAGATAAACTAAAGTGTAGGATTGGGAGTAAACTTTGTAGGAAATAAAGAATAACCTGAATATTGAGTTAGGAAGATAAACTAAGTATTCTCACACTAACACAACTCAAATCTGAACCTATTATTTAGAATTTGTGTATACTCTTGTACTTTTCTTATTAAATGACTTAGAGTTTGGACATATGACTTGGTACATCTTGTGTTGGTTTTTGGATCACAATTGTGACAAGGCAGGTGCTTGATTTATTGGTTCCGCATTGGCAGATTTGTTATACAGATAAGATTTTGTATTTGTTGGGTGTTATTGAGAAGTATGTCCATTCCCTGGTTTGGTTTTTCCCTGTCGTATGGGTTTCGCAATTACATTATTAATTAATATGTTATTGAGTTATTCAAGGTTTTGATTGTGAGTTGTGTCTAGTGGGCAATGCTTAGTATGGATCCATAGCTTAGCTAGGAAGTGAAAGGGAATTGGCTGGTAAGTTATTCTTGTTCGGAACTCCCCAGTATGCGGTCCGTCGTACTAGCAGGTGCGGACGACGTAGGTAGCAATTCTTGACCGCTGCAGGTGCGGCCTGGTCATAAGCGGAGGTTGCTATCGGTAAAAGGTTTTGTTTTATTTTTCAGGTTACCATCCGCATGCTTCAATGAGACATCGACTTTCACGTGCTTTATATTGGTCATGGTGGTAGGTTACTTGTGACTCGCACATTGGAGCTATGATTTGGCCGTGCTTGAGGATCACTTGTGACTTGCACTTGCACTGGTATTAGATGTGTTTGTTATTGGTCCATTAATCTTTGATCGGATTGGTATGGCCTCCGCGGAAGTGGTACCCATGATGGGATTTTATTTTGGACTCTGGATTGTACTCGCCAACCCATGTGTGGGTGGTCCGCATTGATGGTTGACGGAGGAGATGGTAGTGACTGCAGGTGCGGGCTCCATCTATCATGTAAGTCGTGATGTGGTGAACTATGGGGGCAAGAATATTCTTATGAAGTGGTTTCAGTTCACGAGTCCTATTGGTCACACGTGCTTGTTTTGGATTGGTGATTTGTTATTGTTGTATCATCGCATTATTGTGGTTTTGGTTTTATCGTTCACCTCATGACTAGTATTGTAAAATTATGGACTGTTTTACATCATGCACCTTGTTACTTGTTGAGATTTATTCTCACTCCGGTTTCACCCCATTTTTCAGGTACTCTTGGCAAGGGCGTCAAAGCTTGGGCTAATTGTAGATGGGTAGTTTATATAGTTGTAGGCTGTTCATGGAATTGAAAGCATTGTATATCATGGTTGTTGATAAATAAAGAGAATTTAAATTTAAGTTTCCGCATTTACTTTGATTATAAAGTTAGAAAAAGTTTTAAATCGTCCAGTTTCTTTAGTTGCTTTATTTGATTACCATAACACCTCGGATTTGGGAATGGACCCGGAATCGGGGCGTTACACCATCTTTGGATTTTTTATTTTTAAGTAGAGTTATTCTTACTCTAGTTTTGCCTTTTTTATTTTAGATGATGATTTTGGTGTCCATCCACACCTTTAAAATTAAATGGTGGCGACTCCTCTTTTTATGAATCTTGTGTGATGATAGGAAAGTCACTAGATTGATTTTTTCCATGTCTCACAACTGGCAACTCCACTGGGGATCGAAGTGGATTTAAGCCATGATTTGGTGTATTTGTTCATGCTTTTCTTTATTTTTTTGATTGCTTGCTGTTTTGATTATTTTTATTGGGCATGTTGATGTATTTCAAATCTGATTTGTATGATTAGAAATTCATAAGGATAAGGGCATGTATGTGTTGCTTGATTATGTCTAGAATCTTGTTTAGGGGCTTTATCTTGTCACACATGCTTACTTGTTGTATTTTTATGATAACATGCTTGCTTTGGGGGTTTAATGCTAGGTATTGATCATGAAAATTATGAGCATGAAATCAGTGAGTTTAATAGATATTTTTTTTGGGGTTTTCAAGTATGTTTATCATGATTAATTGCTTCTTGTACAACATGATTAGTTGCTGTATTTTTTAGAATTGCATGCTTTGTTTTGGGTATTGATGATATGTCTTGGTCATAAAAATTAGGAGCATGAAATTTGAAGGTTTAGTGGATGTTTTATGAGTTTTTCAAGCATGCTTTTCACGGTTAATTGTTGTTTGTACAATATGATATGTGAAACCCTATATCTTTTGAATGTATTGAACCATTCCTCTTGATTTGTAGGTGAGATGGAGCTAGAGAGTTGAGGGTGTCAATTCAACAGTTGGCACCACAAAACAAATGGTAATTCATTATATAATGGACTAAATTTGAATGATGTATAATTGCATTGTGTATGAACTAGATAAATGACCAAAATTGTTAGGTTTAGTGTAATTGTGAAATAAAGTGGTTTAATTTCAGATGGTATATGGTTTTCATTGGTTCATGGTTTAAGTTTAAGTGGTCTTGGTTCATTTAAGAAAAACCCAAACCAAACTAAACCATTCTCTTTGCTTTAATCGTATGGCCTTTTATGGTGTGAAGGAAAAGGGAGAAAGAGAGCTGGGAAGAGAAGAAGAAGAAGGGAGAAGGAGAGAAGAGTGAGGGGCTGCATGTTGTAGTTTATTACCTCAATTGGTAAGGTGAGTTGGAGGAAGCCTATAGAGCTGATTTCAACAAGAAGGTTCCATTAAAGTGCTATCCAAACCTTCTACAGCAGAGATTTGAGCCCTAATTGTTGTCAAAGATCTGATTTAAGCTTGAAATGAGGTGAGTAACAATCCTTCAAAAGTATTGGTCGAATTACCTTTGTAAAGAATTAATCTTTGTGTTCTTCTTGTCTTGAGATTTTTATGGGGTTTTGATTTCAGATTTGGTTTAAATACTGCAATGATTGTTTATACATGTTCAAATTGATGGAAACTTGTATAAATTGAGAGCATGATAGGGATTAATGTTATGGGAAGTAGATTTCTAATTTATGGTTTAGAGGTTGGAGTTTAAACCCTTGAAATAGGCTTAGATTTGGGGGTTTTCAAGAGTAAACGTTTTGGTTTCGTGTTGGGGTGTAATTGGAGAGTTTTGATGATAATTAGTGATGCAAATATGATGATGAGAAGATTTGGAAAGTATAAAAACAAAAGAAGGTGTTGGAAATAAGCTTTGGAAGTTGACGAATGAAAACAGTTTTGTTCACTGTTCAAAACTGGGTAATATTTCTTTGACGTGTGAAGACATGAAAATGATGAGTAAAAATTCAAGCTTATGGTTTAAAATTTAGTTTAATGTTTTGGTAGTTGAATGGAATTGGTTTAGGACCAATTGGAACTCAGGTTGATGCTAGAAAAATCAAGAAACATTGATGGTTTCCGTCCATTAGGTTTTCACGGCTGTTTTAAACCACATGTAGTAAAATGGCCATAAGTTCCTGTAGGAAACTCTGAATTATGCATTGTTTATTGCGTTGGAAACTAGACTCGTAGAGCTTTCCAACGATGTATAGCATGCATACCAATTCCTTATAGATTAGATCAGGTTTAACATTCAATTAACTAGTTAAAATCAGTTCTGCAGAGTAAACAACAACTGCAAACCAACCGTGGATATTTTGTATCAGTTTTCTCCAAACATGAAATTGATTTAATTCTAATCTTGTGTTCAATTTTGGTTTTGGAAAACAATGTTTTGTTATTTGAAAAGAAAGGTGTTGATGGCAGTAGTGCCAAGGATTGTCATGATATTGGAAATGTGTTTTCGTTTGGCACTGAGTCTGTGGGGTTGTGAACATCGAATCCACCTGGGGTTGTGGACAAGGCGTTCACCTAGGGCTTGTTGTGAACATCGAATCCACCTGGGGTTGTGAACAAGGCGTTCACCTAGGGCTGTGGATATGAGTTCACCTAGATTTTAGCATTGTGGGAAGTGAACAATGTTCACCACAATTGGTAAATGTTTACACGCATCAGGGGCACACTATGAGTTGGAGTTGCATTTCACAGTTGTCTAGTGGGCATAGTCGTATATGGATCCATATGTGAGCTAGGTAGTGCATTAGAATAGCTTTATAGGTGTAATATCAGCTATCTAGCAAGCGTTGCACCAGGTGGTTCTGGTGAGGCCATTCCGGAGAGCGGAATCGGCTGCGGCACCCATCCCGTCGTGAGACCTCGACGTGGTTATTGTATTCAGACTGTGGGTAGTGGGTCTGATCCTCCCACCCCAGATTGTGGTTATGGTATTATTGTAGTTCTGACTGGGGGTAGTGGGTCTGATCCTCCCACCCCTTGTTTCATGCCAGCCTATAGTTAGGTGCTTTGCTTGGGGTTGACCTTGGCCTGGTCTTTCGCCCTGTAAGTCATGAGGTGGCAGCTGGATTATGATGTTACCTTATATAAGATATTCTAGTCCACGAGTCCTGCACAGTCATTGCATTCTATGTGATATGAGTTATTGAGGTTGATGGTCATGCTGTGTTTGATTGTTTTGGCAATGAGATTGATGCATACGATTGAGTGTTTCTATTCAGCGTTGTATGTTATGCATATTGTAGATTTTGTTTATGTACTTGATTGCCGATTTATCAGCAGTTTTGATATTTGCATCTTGTTCTATTTATGCATTAACTATTTCAAGCATGACTATTTGATTTTGCATATTGTTGCTCACTGAGACCTTAGTCTCACGTATGTTTTGTTTTCTATTGTTTTATCGGATTTGTTTTCAGTTAATACTTTGGTAGAGAGAGCGGAGGTTCAAAGGCAATATGGTTGTATTGATGATTATCAGCCTGAGGCATATTATCGCCAGGCTTAGTGGAGCGATCTAGTGATCTATTTTGGTGATCTTTTTGAGTAGCCATCCTTGTACATGTTGTATATTCATTTTGGACTTTTGTACTGCAAATATTAGTGGTCCTGTAAGACAGTCTTTTGTTACTTTTTGTTCGACTATAATCTGATAGACTTTTTATCTGATTAACACACACCCACGTTTCATTTCATTTTTTGTGCACTCTGATTTTACATTGATCTACGTCTATCAGGTGAGATATTGTTGAATCTGGGACTTTGCGTGGAGTTCTGAAGACAAACTATATCTTTAGTGAGCAGTCTGGATTTGGGGTGTTACATGATAACATGCTTGGGTGGTACTTTTTGGGTATATAATGGTCATGAGCATATTTAGGTGTTTTTATTATCTTGTTTGCTTGTGTTTATTTATTTCCAATATGATGTCATATCTGCCTTGGTTTGAGCTTGTATATATGCTTGGCTACGAAAAAGAGTGGCAAGGGGCTGGGTGTAACGCCCCAAACCCGGGTCAATAAAAACCAACCTTGACCCGAATCCGGTTCGTCACTGTAACAACCCGAATTCAGCCCAACAACCGAATTCGAGATGCTACTGGCCCATATCAAATAATAATCAATGAATAACCAGACTAAAGAATTAAATAAGTCATTTATTAATAAACTATCAAAGTGCGGAACATCAATGTGTGAAAGTGTAGTCTAATATCATCATAAGATGAATCAAATAAAAGCATCCAAAATCCAATGATCATGTAAGTCTGGTAATAATCAAAAGGGTTACTAAACTCTCAATCTCTTTAATACATCAAAACCAAATAATCAAAATAATGAAACTGTCTAAAGTACTAATATGAATCCTCTCTCCACGACCTCAGCTCTAGTCGGGATAATAATAGTCCTCTGGTGAATAGTTGACAAGATCACCCTGGTAATCACTACTATGATCCCCCTCTCTCGTATCAGCTGAAAAATAACATAAAGAAGTAGGGTGAGATATGAATATCTCAGTAGACAACACATGAATGCGATAAATAGTTTATATTCACTAAAATAGATTTTCATGCACGAATAAGCAGTCTCGAGTAAACAGGCTCGTATAAACATTTATCTCGTTCATGGAAATACAAATCATCATGTAAAACAGTTTAATATTTGTGAACAGATAAAGTATATCAAGATCATGATTCAGAAGTCATTAATAGAATCCAACATAAATCCAGGATGTACTAAACAGTCACATCCAACCATAACATCCAATACATGCATCCTGCATGTGAACAACATCAGAAGTAAGTGTTTGTGATATCAGTATCATTGTAGGACTCACAAAGAAAGATACACATTTGAGATGACTCTCAACCATATGCTATACCACCGTGCTGCTTATGGGCGACACTACTAATGATACTCAAACCCGTGAAGATCACCTTAGATAGGAGCCGTAGTCATCGACTTATTGCACACGAACTCAACTGAGTTGGCAAGTACCACAAGCATGCAGCACCAGAATCAATACATGGAGATGGCCGCTTATCCAAATGTACAGGAATCACCAGCGAGGCTCGAAATGACCTTAAAGACACAGGACCCTCCAATGCAAACTAACTTGCAAAGGAAGTGCGTTCGCAATAGGGAGTAACCCAACCCAAATGAAATATCCCTTAGCTATCTAGCCAAAACTATGGATCCATAACCAGCTATGCCCACTAGACACCAACAATCCCTAAGGACTAACATTATTGTAAGTAATAGTGCCTAGCGGCATATAATGGATATATATGTAATTTTCCTTCTTTATTGGGTTAACTGTATTCAAATTCTGATCTGGAAATCTGTATAACATATTCTGGTTAACAGTATAACTCTATAGGTCATTTAATCAACTCTCACAAGGTTACAAGTTCGGTTCTTCCAAAACGTAGGTTTCTTGCTATTTACAAAGCTTGGCCACTAATCACCCTAAATACCTTCCTATTTTTGTTCATTTGTAAAACAGGTAATTGGTAATTTATTTTGGTCTTAAAACATCTAGTTTGAAGGTTAAAATTTATTAAAAATTGTTTAGAATTGAATCAGGGTTTGAAAATACGAAAATCTGCATTTTCTGGATAGAGCGCTCAGGATCGCTTAGGATCGCTCTTGCGGTCTAGGATAGACGGTAGTTCAAATCGAACGCCGACGATAAATCATGTAGCGGTCTCGGGCGGTCTCAAATTTTTAACGAGCGCTTGGGAGTGCTGAAGATCGCTGAGAACAGTGAGCTCGGCGGTCTCCTAAAAACGAACAGAAACAGTTTAAAAACTTGATTTTTCACGTCCAAGATCAATCTAACATACATATAATATTGTTATCAAACTAAATACATGATTTTATAATACAAAAACATGCAATGAAGATTAAACCAATCGTGAATACCAAAGAACGTTAAAAACCAGTGTTGCCTACCTCTATGCGATTGTTCTCCTCTTCCTTCTCTAACCAGCAACTCTCAGACCTCTATACGATTGCAAAGTGAGCCTTGATGGGAGAAGAAACCTGGTTCTTCCTCTCTTCTTCTTCACTTCTCTTCTCCAGTCTCACAGTCGCTCTCAGTCTCTTGCGGCTGCTGAGTCTCAAACGAATACAAGAACGTATTTCCACCGTATGTCATTAGGTTATTTTAGCTTATATATATATACTCTATTCCATGCATCTCACATGCATAAGACTCCACACACACGCCCAATCAGAATACATCCAACTTAAAATATCAATTATACCTCTATATTTCGCAATTAGACGGTCGGATCTGCGCCCAACTCTGGATCTCCACTAATTGTAATATCCCCTACATTAATAAGATATTTCCATTAATTAAAATCCTCAAGAATATTAATTATTATATTTACTTTTATATTTATGAAAATTCGGGGTCTTACACTGGGAAGTTGTGAATGCACCTTAAATTTCAAATGCACTTGAGCACTTTAAAATTTTTGCACAACCTACCCATTACCTATAGGAAGTTGAACTCGAATGTGCGTAGCTTGGCGCAACGAGGTCGTTACTTCGGAAAGCGAAAATGAAAACATTCACCTTAGAACTTTGAGATAATGATATGATGACATTGTAGATCTTTGATTCTGGTCATCACTAGGCTTGAGATCTAAGTTGCCAATCAACCAAAACCCAAAACCCTACGCTTGAAGGTGGAGAAACACTTTTTCAGCTAAAGTAAACAATTACGATGGGGAAATGGGTTAGTAATTGAGGGAAGGTCGTTTACATGTTTCACTAGCCAAGGTATGATATGGATACCATATTGAGGGTAAGCACAAGGTAATATCAATTTTATTTTTTTTAGTTACCTTCATATCATGTAAAGTAAATGCCATGGTGTCTATATGTTTGGGATGGAATTTTTCCCAAAGAGGTTTGTATCCTAAGTTTGGTGTAGCCTGTAGGAAGAGTTTTGTTACTCTTCTCAGAAGTCATCCTACCCAAAATCCATGTAAAAGGCAACCAAAAGTACAAAGTCCATGAACATGGAGTCTAACTTTGGAGGGAACATGTACCCTCATGAGTATTCATGCATTTGTACAACTATAGTGTCAAAATCCCATTTTTGTACTGTGTTTAGAAGCCAAATTAAGGTGTACATTAAGTGGGAATAAAGGAATATAATATGTAAAAATTTGGAGAACAATTGAATAAAAAAAGGGCCATTTTGGCAGTAACCGAAAACTCGGTTGGTAAAGCTATGTTTTCCTTGTATCCGACATTTATTTTTGGCAAAAAGGTTTTATGTGTGTATCTGAACACTTATTTCGGATACAATAAATCATGCCTTTATTCGACCTGATATGTCGGATACAGTCCAGAAACTTTCAAATTGATTTTTAATCCCAACGTTTTTGAATATAAAATGCCCAAAACATTGTAAATAACCTGTGGGCACCTCAATGGGAATATGGAAAGATAATTTAAGGGTTCAAATGATCTAGCAAAGGATTCGACTTAATCTTGGAACATAAATCTATCATTTCCTTCAAGCTTAAAGAAGATACAACAAAAGGGAATCAAGGTATCATATTTCTTGATATCAATTCATCTCAAACATGTTTCAATCAAACTTTTGAACTTGAAAACAAATGAAAATTTTCAAATAGGCACAAACTTTGAACTTTGGGACATCTCTGGGGGACACTTGGAAGCCATTAAATTCCAACCAAAAAAAAAACAAGAAGAAAAATCAGAAATAAAGGATTTAAAAATCAACTTGAGCTTCTTTTTTGTCAACTCAAAAGTCTTAAAGAAGATTCAAAAATTCCATGGGCCTCTGAAAGCCTTTGAATTTCAGATTTTTTTCAAAATTTCCATGGGCCTCTGAAAGCCTTTGAATTTCAAACTTTTTTCAAAAATTCCATGGGCCTCTAAAAGCCTTTGAATTTCAGATTTTTTTTCAAAATTTCCATGGGCTTCTGAAAGCCTTTGAATTTTAGATCTTTTTAAAAATTTCCACGGGCCTCTAAAAGCCTTTGAATTTCAGATTTCCTTCAAATAACCCATAGGCTTTTGAAAGCCTTTGAATTTCAGATCTTTTTTTAACCCTTCATAGGCATCTGAAAGCCTTAGAATTTCGGAAAATTAATTCATAGGACAACTGAAGGCCTTCAAAAACTTCAGAATTCATGGGCCACCAGTAGCCTTGGAGTCTCAAATTCTCATAAGCCCTTGGAAGCTTGAATAATTCCAAGACACTTTGTGATTTGTTTAAAAGCTTTCATTTTAGGCATTTCATATCTTGTGGGACATGTTGGAAGCCCTAGAATATTCCAACACCTCTCTGGATGGTCTTTTTCATACCAACCAATTCATAAGCCCTTGGAAGCTTAAGTAATTCCAAGACACCCTGTGATTTGTCTAAAAGCTTTCATTTTAGGCATTTCATACCTTGTGGGACATGTTGGAAGCCCTAGAATATTCCAACACCTCTCTGGATGGTCTTTTTCGTACCAACCAATTCATAAGCCCTTGGAAGCTTAAGTAATTCCAAGAAATCCTGTGATTTGTCTAAAAGCTTTCATTTTAGGCATTTCATATCTTGTGAGACATGTTGGAAGCCCTAGAATATTCCAACACCTCTCTGGATGGTCTTTTTCGTATCAACCAATTCATAAGCCCTTGGAAGCTTGAGTAATTCCAAGACACCCTATGATTTGTCTAAAAGCTTTCATTTTAGGCATTTCATATCTTGTGGGACATGTGGAAGCCCTAGAATATTCCAAAAATTCTTAAAATATATATATATATATATATATATATATATATATATATATATATAAAATAAAAACATAAAAAATAAAAAATAAACTCATGGTCACCTAATTTGCATACATACATTCATGGGTGTGTGAATAAGCTATGAATTGGTACTGATATATTTCTGTATTTGTCTTTCTTACTCCAGGTATTAAGATACTTGCAACCATTGCTCCTGTGACTAGATCAAGGGCCCGCACGATGAATCCAGCTAAGAATCAAGCCAATGAGCCTGCCCAGGACTTTGCTCAGCTACAAGAGCAAGTAGCAGGGATCGCCCAAATGCTAGAAAATTTGCTGGTAGCCCAAGCCTAGAACCAAGCCTCTACCTCCCACCAAGAACCACCACCAGAACCCCAAATACCAATTCCACCTCAGCCTGAATTTCATCAACCCATTCCTGAACTTATACTGATCAGGGAGGACAGTGTTGAATCTGAAAAGAAAAAAGAAAAAGAAAGAGTAAGAGAGGAAATGGAAAGAAAATTTGTGCACAGGCTAGAGAGCATCCAGGAGGAACTGAGGGAAGTAAAGGGGGTGAATAATTTTGAAGACTTGTGCATGTACCCTGATGTCTGCTTACCAGCCAAATTCAAGTGCCCAGACTTTGACAAGTACGACGGTACGGGCTGTCCCATGAGCCATCTGAAGCTCTATTGTGGGGCCCTATGATAATTTTGTTGGGCTGATGACATTCTGATCCAGTTATTCCAGAGAAGTTTGACGGGAGTTGTTTTGAGGTGGTTTGCCACCATGGACCACGGAAGAATAAGGAGGTGGAAGGACTTGGTGGATGCCTTTCTGGCCCAGTACAAGTTCAATTCTGAGATTGTGCTAGATAGGTACGATGAGAATGAGTAAAAGTAAAGACGAATCTGTGAGGTAGTATGCCAAGAGGTGGAGGGAGATTGCTTCTCAGGTCAGGCCACCTATGTTGGAGCCGGAAATGATTTCAACATTCATCAGCACACTGGGGCAACCATTTTACAGTCACTTGGTGGGTCAGACTACCACCAACTTTGCTGCCCTAGTACAAGTGGCGGACCGGATTGAAGATGGGATCAGATCCGACAACATAATGGATCAGTTGTCCATGGTCAGTCAGCAGGACCCCAACATGAAGAAAGGAAACGGGGTCAAGAAAAATGGAAACAAAAAAGAAGGGGAGGTGAACATGGTACAGCAACCATCCGTTCCCAAAAATCCTATCCAGATCAATGTTTCCAATCCTCTTCACACCCCGATGTCATCAGCCCAGTCCACCTAGCAAGCACCCATAAGAGTTAATGTTCCTGCAGCACAGTCAAACCAAAAAAGAGTTTTTACTAGGGAGGAAAAGGATGCCTGGATGGCATCGAGGAGGAATAGGGTTTTTACCCCTATCCCAATGACTCCATCCCAATTGCTACCCACTATGTTGCAAGCAAGGTATGTTACCTTAAGAGAACCGAATCCGAATGCATCTAAGGGGAGAAATTTTGACCCCTCCACCACTTGTGATTTCCACATGGGTGCACCTGGGCACCCTACTGACAAGTGTTGGCCGTTGAAGCATGCCATTCAGGATTTGTTAGACCAGAATACCCTGTCTTTCAATACGGGGGCTTCTGCTCCTTCTAGAACTGACATTGGCTAGAACCCTTTGCCCCAAAATCATGAGGCAAGCCCATCTAATGTTATAGGGACCATTTTTTCTGATAAAATGACCTTTGGCCCATGGCAGTTAATCGCTTCTATAGGGACCTCGGTCAAGGTTTATTTTACCAAAGAAAGTGAGGATGAGGAAATAAACATGATTTCAAAAAGGAATGACCATGCTGCTAGGGATATTAACTCTTCTCTGAACCGGGTCTCCTCCCTCATGGCCCAGATAAATATTGTAAAACCTCCCTTGGTTATCAATTGCAATCCACCCATTGTTTCTTCACCCATTCCATCAAAGCCACCCTTGGTTGTAAATGTGCCTTCTACTCATGCTTTTCCTCCAAGTCCAAACTTCCCCCGCTTGTGATAAATGTCCTGAAGCCTTCTTACTCTGAATCAGTTGTACCGTGGAACTACAGTGTAGGCTTCACAACCACAGTTCCGGCGGTTGAGGGAGAAAACAAGAAAGAAGTGAACCTAATGATGAGGTCGGGGAAATGTGTGGGAGAGGGAGAGAAACAAAAGGAAACTGAGAAGGAGAGGGAAGAAGCTGAGAAAGAGAAAGTGAAGGGTAAGGCAAAGGTAGGGGAAGATACCCCTCAGGTAATTGATGGTGAGGTTGCTGACCTCATCAAGATAATTCGAAAGACTGAATTCAATGTTGTTGAGCAGTTAAACAAGGTCCCGGCTCAGATTTCAATACTGGGATTATTTCTGAATTCAGAAAAGCATAGGGATTCTTTGTTAAGGGTACTTCAGGGCGCACATGTGCCTAAAAATATTGAACCAGACCAACTAGGCAAGATGGTTGGGCAAATTTTGTCTCATAATGTCATATCCTTTTCAGAAATTGAGATTAGCCCAGCTGGATACCACCATGTTGATCCTTTGCACATAGTTGTGCTTTGCAAGGGTTGCATGGTGGCGCGGGTTTTAATAGATAACGGGTCGGCTCTGAATGTCTGTCCGTTGATAACATTTTTTAAACTCGGTTTAGAGCAGAATAAAATCAAGCAGAATGGGTGGATCATAAAAGCTTTTGATAGCTCCAAAACACACTCCCTAGGGGAGGTTGAACTGCCAGTGACTATTGGACCGTATATATTCAATATCACATTCGAAGTGATGGATATACTGGTGGCCTTCAACCTACTCCTAGGAAAGCCGTGGATTCATACGGCTAGAGCCATACCGTTTACCCTCCATCAGAGAGTAAAATACATCCGAGGGCAAAGGTGATAACGGTCCTAGCCGAGAATTTGGTTCCTCCCATGGTGTCCCTTGACGTACCACATATTAACATTGAAATGATTGCAGACAAAATGGCTTTTCACTCTTTCCAGTTTGAAACTGTCAATTTCATACTTGGAGGATATGAGGATAAGAAGGGTAAGATGACCAGTGCTGAAAGGATGGTGGAGAAAGTATTAAAAAAATATCACTTCCACCCAGGGAAAGGCCTGGGAATTAATTTGCAAGGGAGATTGGAGCTGATAAGGGCAAAGAAACTAGTCCCTAAGGCAGGACTGGGAATGAAGCCAGGGAAATGGAGAAGGCAGAAGCAGACAGAAAAAGGAAACGCAGAAAGAAAATTCCCTCATTTAAGGGAAACTTTTTCGAAACCCTCTTGCACGATCCAACTGTCTCCTCCCATGGATCAGTACAAGCCTCCATACCTCAACATCAATCCCTTTCAAAAGCCATCTGTTCCAACCCTACAACTTTACAACCCACCTTCTGCACTTGAGACAATGGGCGGGCCTGGGCCATGGCCCGAAAAGCAGCAGGATTTCACTAAAGACATTGGGGCTTTCTTCACCATGACTGAAGGCGAAAAAACTGAGGAAGCAAGTGAGGTGCCATTCATTGACTGGCAGCAGTAAAAATTCCAGATGAAGTCATATCTGGATTGGGTCCCGTGACAGAAAAGGGCAGTACAACTCATCCGGTGATGATGGCATCGGATTCTGAGCTTGAAGAGCAGGCTTGCACTATTTTACCTGCTTCAAAAGAATTTATTATGAACAATTGGGAGGAAACTCCCTTACCTTTGAAGCGGCGTTTGATTGGCAAACAGGCGCAGCTTCCCAAAAAAACTCCATTAGTGGAATGCCATTTCCCTGAAGGTTTTAATGAGCCTTCATTTTCAGGGAAAGCTTTTTTAGAAGGCTCACAAAAAACCCAAAAAGATTCTTCTATTTTTTTCTAGAAAATTTAATTTTTTCAAAAAGGTCAAAACCATTTATGAACCATATAAGCAAACAGAATTAAATTAGGCTGAGTATGACTTTGACCTTGAGCTCGACTTTGACCTGATGGGGATCGAAGAAGACGACCCTCCTAAAGAAATTGCATATCAACTGGAGCGTCATGAAAAGGGTGTTCAACTTAATATTGAGGAGACCATTTCAATAAATTTAGGGACCAAAGATTACCCAAAAATAGTGAAGGTTGGGGCTTGCCTGTCTGATGGGCAACGTGATGAAATGTCACAATTCTTGGTGGATTATGAGGATGTGTTTGCATGGTCGTATCGGGATATGCCGGGATTAAATATTGACATGGTGGTGCATAGGTTACCAATTCTGCCAGGGGTTAAGCCAATCAAGCAAAAATTGAGAAGATTGAAACCGGAATGGACATTGAAGGTCAAAGATGAAGTGGTCAAGCAATTCCAAGCAGGATTTTTGGCAGTCTCCACGTACCCTGAGTGGCTTGCAAATATAGTGCCAGTACCAAAGAAGGACAGGAAAGTTAGGATGTGCGTGGACTACAGAGATCTGAACAAGGCAAGCCCAAAGGATGATTTTCCTCTTCCACACATCGACATTCTGGTCGATAATACCGCTGCACATAGCCTGTTCTCATTCATGGACGGTTTCTCGGGGTATAATCAAATCAAGATGGCACAGGAAGATCAAGAAAAAATAGCTTTTATTACATCATGGGGTGCCTTCCACTAGACCGTCATGCCATTTGGGCTTAAGAATGCTGGGGCAACCTATCAGCGGGCCATGATAGCACTGTTCCCTGATATGATCCACAAGGAGATGGAGGTTTATGTGTAACGCCCCAAACCCGGGTCAGTGCAAACCAGCATCCAACCCGAACCCAGTTCGCTACTGTAACAACCCGAATTCAGTTCAACAACCAAATCCGAGGTGTTACTGGCCCATATCAAATATACATCAAGAATATACCAGACAAGAGAATTAAATAATCCATTCAATTAATTAACTATCAGAGTGCGGAACAAGTATGTGCGGAAGTGTAGTCTAAAATCCTCAAGAACCAATATAGTTAACCATCAACATTAATATCAAAGTCTGGTAAAATAAAAGGTCACTAATCTCTCATCCCTCGAGTACATCAAACCAAAATTAATAATAATCGGATAAAAAATAACTAAGTCTATGACAATCCACAACCTCAAACAATATCTGGGTAAAAGTAATCCTCCGATGAATACTCAGCTACCTCTCCTTGGAAATCACTATGATCCCTCTCTCGTGTATCAGCTGAAAAATGAAATAAAAGTAGGGTGAGATACGAATATCCCAGTAGGTAACACATGCATGATTAAACATTTAATATAAGTAAAATAACAGTTCATGCACGATTAAGCAATCTCGATTAAGCAGGCTCGTATAATCATCCGTATCATTCATGAATACAAAACAGTATAATAAACAGTTCTAAAGATGAATTTCAGCATGTTATATTATAAGAATCCAATATCAGAATCAATAACAAAATCCATACGTTACTAGGATGCACTAAACAGTCACATCCGACCAATATCTCAATCACATGCCTCCAGCATGTATACAATAATAATAAGTGTTTGTGATTTTAGTGTCATTGTAGGACTCACAAGGATAGATAAACACTTTGAGATGACTCTTAACCAATCGCTATACCACCGTGCGGCTTAGGAGCAATGCTACTAATGATACTCAAGTCCCATGCAGTATAGCTTAGACGAGCCGTACTCACTGACTTATTGCACACGTACCCATCAGAGTTGGCATGTACTACCAGCATGCAGAACCAGAATCAATACATGGAGATAGTTGCTTATCCACATGTACAGGGAATCACCAGCGGCTCACCGGGATGTCCCTCCAGACATAGGATCTTCCCAGACAAACTAACTTGCAAAGGAAGCGTGTCGCACAAGGGAGAAACTCAACCCAAATGACATATCCCTCAGCTATCTAGCTACAACTATGGATCCATAACCAGCTATGCCCACTAGACTCCAAAAATTCCCTAAAATATAATATTTCTATAAGGGTTGGTGCCTAGTAGCATATAAAGGTTAAATCTGTCAATTACTTCAATATTCGGGTCATCTGAGTTCTAAATTCTCTTTATAAAGTTTTCTGGTTTATAATGTCATTTAGAGTTGTTTTGATAATCAAATAATAGTTAGGTTTTCCAAAAACTAGACTTCTCGATTTCTTTCAAAGTTTGGCAACTAATGTCCTAAATATCTTCCTAATTTATTTTTCTGTAAAACAGGGAATTAGATAATTTATTTTGGTCTTAAAACATCTTAATTAATCATTAAAATTTACTAAAAATAGTTTGGAATTGAATCAGGTTCGAAATTACGAAAATCTGAAATTTCTGCACAGAGCGCCTAGGATCTCTTAGGATCGCCCTGGCGGTCAAAGGTTAGCGGTAGTGCAATTTCGATCGCCGACAATAAGTCGTCTCGCAATCTTGAGCGGTCTCAAAATTTTAACTAGCGCCGAGGATTGCCGAGCACAGTCGAGGTCGACGGTCACTCGAAATCGAATAAAAACAGTTTAAAAACATGGTTTTTCTCGTCCAATATCATTCTAACATACTTATAACATTGTTATCAAACTAAATACATGAATATATTAGATAAAAACATGCTTTGGAGATTAAGCGAACGTAAATACAAAAACGAACGTAAAACAGTGTCACCTACCTCTTTCGTGCGTGGTTTCTCCTTCTCTTCTCTAAACAACAATACTTACAGACGTGAGATACTCCCTAGACGATGATGAACACCAACTAGACGTCCTACCTTCTTCCTCTTCTTCTCTTCTTCCTCAGCAACACAGGTGTTCACATTTGTCGCTTGCGGTTGTAGAATACGAATGAGTATTCCAATGGTATGTGATTAGGGTATTAAACTAATATATATATCCCTTGATCCCACGTAGCTCACATGCATTAGACTCCATACACACGCCCAATCATACCTCTTAAAAATTAAAGTATTAATCATACCTTGATATCTCATGATTGGACGGTCGAATCGGCGTCCAACTCTGGATCTCCACTAATTATATCATCCCCTACATTGATAAAATATTTCCATCAATTAAAATTCCCAAAAATATTATTTATTAATTTATTTTATTATTTAAGGAAAATTCGGGGTTTTACACTATGTGGATGATATGATTGCCAAATCCTGTAAAGAAAAGGACCATTTGACCAATTTGAAGAAGGTGTTTGACTGACTCAGGAAATACAGTTTACGGCTTAACCTAGCAAAATGTGTCTTTGGGGCTACATCAGGAAAATTATTGGGTTTTATAGTGAACAAAAGAGGAATTGAGATTGATCCTGCTAAAGCGAAGGCGATTATTGAAATGCCATCACCCAAAACAGAGAAGAAAATTAGGGGTTTTCTTGGAAGAATTCAGTACATCAGCACGTTCAAGTTGCTAAGAAAGAACAATCCGACGGTTTGGAACGATGATTGCCAACAGGCCTTTGATAAAATAAAGGAATATTTGTTGAATCCACCTGTGCTAGTGCCACCAACTCCAGGAAGACCACTGATTCTATACTTGTTAGTTTTGGAGACATCAATGGGGTGTGTTTTGGGACTGCATGATGAGACGGGCAGAAAGGAAAGGGCGATCTACTATCTGAGTAAGAAGTTCACTGAAGATGAAGCCAAGTATTCTCCTTTGGAAAAGACCTATTGTGCTTTAGTGTAGGCCACTCAAAGACTGAGGCACTACTTCCTTAGTCATTCCACATTATTGATATCCTGGATGGACCCTCTGAAGTACCTATTTGAAAAACCGGCATTAACTGGTAGAACGGCGAAGTGGCAACTCTTGCTTTCTGAATTTGACCTCAAGTATATCACTCAAAAGGCAATTAAAAGTCAAGCAATTGCTGATCACTTAGCTGAACATCCCCTGCCAGACTACCAACCTTTAAAGACTAACTTTCTGGATGATGCAGTGTTATTTACTGAAGAAGAGGAAAGTGAAAGCTCCTGGTAGATGTTCTTCAATGGGGACGCAAGCATGAATGGAAATGGAATTGAGGCAGTTGTGGTCAAGCCAGATGGGTCACAAATCCCAATCGCAGTAAAGTTGAGATTTCAATGCACAAACAACATAGTAGAATATGAAGCATGCATAATTGGGTTGCAAGCTACTCTAGACCATGAAGTAGAGGAACTTGATGTATAGGGAGATTCGAGTCTTATCATCTTCCAAACAACTGGTGAATGGAAAACCAAAGATCACAAATTGATCCCATATCACCAGTATTTGGAAGAAATAAGCACCAAATTTACTCGAATTTCCTTCAGCTATATGCCAAGGGCCAAGAATCAGTTTGTAGATGCTTTGGTGACATTGGCTTCAATGATCAGTATTCCAGAAGGGGTAGATATCAAACCACTGGAAATTGAAGTCAGAAATGAACCGGCTTATTGTCTTGTTCTAGAAGGAGCACCAGGAGAAGAAGTACCATGGTTCCATGATATTCGGAAATTCCTGAATGATCGAAGTCTTCCAGAAAATGCTACCTCTACTGAGAAAAGGCAATACATAGATTAGCAGGACAATTTCTACGGAGTGGTGGGCAGTTATACAAGAGATCATACAATGATATCCTACTCAGATGTGTTGCTAAGGTTGAGTTAGAAAGGTTGATTGAAACTGTACATGGAGGAATCTGTGGACCCCATATGAATGAGCACATGCTTGCAAAGAAGATTCTGCGATTGGGATACTATTGGTCAATGATGGAGCATGATTTCTATGTACATGTTAAGAGGTGTCATCTGTGCCAAATATATGCGGATAACAAGTATGCATCGCCAAGTGAGCTGCACAACATGACCTCACCATGGCCTTTCTCCATGTGAGGCATAGATGTCATTGGCATGATCTCCCCAAAGGCATCAAATGGGCACAGATTTATTATGGTAGCAATTGATTATTTCATTAAGTGGGTAGAGGCAGCTTCGTATGCAAATATCACAAGTAACCATGTTCTTAAATTTTTGAAGCACATCATTTGTCGCTATGGTCTACCAAATGCCATGGTATCAAACAACGCTTCAAATATTAAGAACAAGGATATGAAGAAGATGTGTGAGTAGTTTTAGATAACCCATCACAAGTCAGCTCCGTACAGACCAAAGATGAATGGGGCGGTAGAAGCAGCAAATAAGAATATAAAGAAGATAATTCAGAAAATGGTAGTAAGTTACATAGATTGGCATGGAATGCTACCACTTGCTCTACATGCCTATAGGACCTCAATCCGGACTTCTACTGGGGCAACCCCGTATTCCCTAGTTTATGGAATGGAAGCAGTCTTACCCGTTGAAGTTGAAATACCATCACTAAGAGTGCTAATGGAAGCAGAGTTAGAAGAAGCTGAATGGATACAGTTAAGACATGATCAACTCAATCTGATAGAGGAAAAGCGTTTGAAGGCGCTTTGTCATGGCCAGGGCTTACAATAAGAAGGTAAAGCCCAGAACTTTCCAAGAAGGAAATTTGGTTTTGAAGAAAATCTTACCATTTTTGGAAGACCCTCGTGGTAAGTTCAAGCTAAATTGGGAAGGGCCTTATATTGTCAAGAAGGTCCTATCAGGGGGTGCACTCATCTTAACAGAAATGGATGGAAAAGATTTTCCTGAGCCAATTAACTCTGATGCAGTAAAAAGGTATTTTCCTTGATTAAATATTACTAGGAAATGATCTGAGGCCATATTTCTTTATTTCCTAAAATTTTAATCCTAGTCTAACCAAGTTGAGCCTGTTCATTTCTTTGATAAACCTAAACTGGGACTTACAGTTCATACTGGGGCAAAGCTAATTGGGGCAAAAACAAAAGAAAAAAAGGGAAAGAAAATGAAAAGAGAGAGAGAGAAAAAAAGCAAGGAATAGTAGCAAATGAAAGCCAAGTGCAAAAAGAAAAAAAATGAACAAAGTTTGGGGAATCAGGGTTATATACATCATGACTGTAAGTCTAGTTGACCTATTTTCATGTTTGGAAAATTTTGAGCCTTTAACACCTTTTCTTTCATAAACCGAGCCTAGCCTTCATTTCGTCCTATTTATAAGCCCTTGGTGATTTTAGTGTATTCTTTCAATGATCAGAGTAAAGATTGGTGATGACGGAATGCAAAAGCCAGCCCTAGTGAAAACCGTAATTGGTGCTAGGGGCAATATTGGCCAGAAAAAAAAAGAAAAAAAAAGAAGAAAATAGAATCAGAGGTTGAGTTGATCATGTTATCTAAAGCAATATGAGCACTGAAGATGAAACAAACTGGGAATAACGGGATCAATTCTGGAAGAAAAGGCATTTGGGGATGACTCTAAGGGTCCTAGGATAGATAGACATGATCTCTCCCTATTGCTTGAATCATCCTTTTCATTATCAAACTTGATTTTAATTCCTTTAATTATGTGCAGTTAAGTGTTTTGGACCAAACTTAAAAAAAAAAAATTTTATATTTTGGCCAGTGATGAGAAATCAAATACTTTTCATAAAACCTTTGTTTTTACAAGCATTTGAGAATTCTGATGTCAATAGTATAAAAACTTATTTTTGAATAAAATCCTTTGTATTTCCACTATTGGAGTTTGCTTTTGAACAAAGGTATGGAAAAATGCAATAAAAGGAGCTAATACCTATCCCCTAGCCGCTTCTCAAGCTCTCGAATCTGAGCTGCCTAAGCCACAATAATCCTAGAAGCTTCCTCTGCATCCGGATCGCTAAAAAAGGAGATGACCTCATCTGAAAGTGTCTGCTTCATCCTCATACCTCTAAGGTCGGCTAAAGCATCCTGGTACTTTTGCCATATCACTCGGACTTCAAAGCGGTGAGCTAGCCTTTGCTCCTCAAGTTGCTTTTCCAAAGCAGTGCAGCGAGACACCTGTTCTTCAATTTGCCTCTCCAGATCAAGGCCTCGTATCCTAAGTTCTTGGGCCTCTCGTACCCAAATTTGTTGAAGCCGTTTGTGAGATGCCCTCTCAGAAACCAGTATGTCTTCGTAAGTGGGTGCAAGAACAGCGAGAGGATCCTCTAGTGTTGGGGCACGACTCTGAACCTGCTCTCTGATCCAGAAAAGGTAGTCCTTCACATGTGACTCAGAAAAGACTGGGCCCCTCATGAAGCGCACATAGGACCATTCCTTCACCAACCGAGCACATAGCCCCATGGTGGCTGGTGTAAGTGGTCCCAAGAAGTTTGCATACCCATCTGGAATCATGATCCCATGAGTCCCTCCAAGCTGCCGAAGGACCCTCAAAGGAAGATAGAGAACAGCAGATCTCAGGCCTACTAGAACCATGAAGTTCCTATCTCTGAAGCTAATCACTATCTCGGCATTTGGCTGATAAGTGCCAGACCATCTCACCTGATCATCCTGAAGAGTGCCCAAGAAAGTGAACCAACCCTGCTTGCCACCTTGGATGTCAGGACATCCCCTGTTACTCATCAAAACAAGAACTTTTAATCTTGTGGAAAAGCGTCGATCAATCATCTCGATCTGACTCAGATGGTCAAGTAACCAAAGCTGCAAAAAGAGAGAGCATTTCAGTTTATTTTAGCTTCACAAGGAAGTTGTAAAAAGAAAATAAAAGAAAGAAAAAAAAAGAAACAAAGAGAAAAGAAGAAAAAAAAAGGGGGAGATTTTACCTGTAGGATAGGGGCACAAGCGAGAAAGCGCTTCTTCTTCCTGAAATAGCAGTTGGTCAAGGCTTGATACATCTCTGCCAAGGTCATAGGGGCCAACCTCTCCTACTCCTTAACCTGGCATATGATTGAGATGAGAGCCAAGTCAACCTCGTTGTCACCCCGTGGAAAAAGTAGCTGGTTGACCACTATCAAAGTCAAGGCATTGAACCGGGCCTTCCGGTCTTCACCCCTTAAGAGTTTTTTAGTCAAAAAAGTCTTGGATAGAGTCAGCAGGGTGTCAAAGGCCCCTAGGTCCTTCTTCCCTATACCCAAAAAAGTAGAAGCTTCTTTTTTGTAGCTAGGCTTAAGGGGCGGGTTCACCACTTTCTCTGAGAACCTCAAGCTAAGGATCGTTTCAATCTCCTCAACTGTAGGGGTCATCTCTTTATCACCAAATCTAAAAAGATTTAAGTGAGGTTCCCAGTCTCCAATCAAGGCCTTAATGATTTCCCATTTGAAGGGGATGGTAGGGATGAGCAGGATGTGACCCAAGTTGGTAGAATCACACTTGATGCCCTCTTCAAGGGTCATGGAGTTAATCCATCTATTGTAGAATGAATCTACAATGTTGTATCTAGTGAGATTAGGGGGGCTTTGATCTGAACGGTTGTTTTGTAGTGGAGGCATCCGTGGCAGGAGAAAACAGAGAGAAAGATGATCTGGAGGCCATTGGGGATGAATGGAACCTGTTAGAAGCAAGTGGAGGAAGAAAACACGAAGGGAGGAAGTTTTCTAAACTCAAAAACCCGTCACAATGACGCACATCCCGAGATACCGCTATTTTTTATACTGCATAAGTGTATCCGAACTGACATTTCGGATACAAATAATGTCCTTCATATTCGACAAGATATTTCGGATACAAATGGTAGTATGTGTATCTGAAATCTTATTTCGGATACAAGCATCATTATAGGTATCCGAAATGTTATTTCGGATACAAATTGATTTTGTATTTGCTGACCTGATATTTCAGATACATGAAGAAAAAGAAGAAAAAAAGGGAAAAGCATGAAAAATTCGAAAAAAATTCCCTGTATTACTTGTGTACATTTCATATATGTAAAAAATGAAAGGAAAAGAGCAAGATAATGAGGAGCAATGAATGTGAAGTTTCTCTATATATAAAATTCATTTTTTACAAAAATATTGTCAATGTACAAGAAATCCTAATCTACTGTTCCTCTGCAGGACCAGCCCCACGTCCTCTGCCACGTCCTCCGCTACGGCCTCTGCCTCGGGGTTGCTGGCGCCCAAAGACATGTGTTAGAATACGAGTAGCAGTGCAGCGCTCCCCCTGGCCCAGAATGGACTGAATCTGATACGTATAGTTGTAAGCTGAGTTGTTAGGGAATGGGCCCGTAGGAACAGAATCGATGTAGAGGGCTCAGGCTCAGCAGGAGTAGGTTTAGCCGGAGAATGGACGCCTCGGGCTCAACAAGATCCTTAGTCAAAGCAGCCTCAGCTCCCACAGCCCCAGAAGCCTCAGCAGTAGCAGGAACAGGGATATTTGGTTTAATATAAGTAAAGTCAGAAGTTGAAACACATGATCAATTAAAGAAATAAAATTGAAGCAAGCTTACTAGGGATATCTGCAGCAGAAATTGTAGGATCAGAAACGATCCCAGGAAGAGATGCACCGGCAGGATATGTGGTAGAAACAGGAACAGGAGATGAGGTGGAAGCAGGATCAGTAGCCAGGATGACATTGGGATCAGCAGTTGGAGATGAACCATGAACTGGAAGGACTGGCTCAGCAGGAGCATCATCAGTACCCAAGGCAGCACCCGCAGAGGTAAAAGGGCCTGGATGGTCAAACTCTTGAAAATCACAAATGAATAAGAATTAGTATCAATTTGCAGAAATAAAGGATGCCAAAATTCTAAAGGAAGCAAACCTGATCATGAGCTGGACTCTATGGATAAGCCTGTAAAACTCAAAGCAATCCCTGTCAAAATGGCATGGAAATACAGAAAGGAGAAGCAAAGATAGAAAAAAACTAGAGACCTGTCTAGTCCCAAGCTTAGCCTCCAAGTCTGAGATGCGGCTGTCCCTCTTTGCAACAAGGGTCTCCAGCTCTCTGATCCAAGCATCTCCCTGAGCCATAGTCGCATCGTGCTCAGCAATCAAGTCATCAACTGCTGCCCACTGGCTCTGAAACCGGTCCCTCAGAGCATTCAACTCCTCTACCTACCAATGAAAAAGGGGGCTAAAGTCATAAATACTGAGTTGAAAGGAATAAGATGGAAGATGTAATGCCCCGAACCCGAGTCAGTGCAAACCGGCACCCAACCCGAACTCGGTTCGCTACTGTAACAACCCAAGTCCGGTTCAACAACCAAACTCGAGATGTTACCACGAAGCTGGGGTCAGATACAAACTAAGATTCACAATAATTTTAAAAACTAATTAATTATATCAGAGTTATGGTGGACAATAAAACAATTCTTTTTTCCATAATATCAATTCATTTTACAATCACATTTATCTAATCAACATGTGAACATTTATACCGATTACAATTCTACCCATCAAATAAACCCCATCTTCGCGATCTCTCCAAGCAACTTGAAAATAGGGGAAAACGGAGTGAGATTTACATCTCAGCAAGGAGCAGGTGCATGCAATTAGAAACAGTCCAATGTAAGCAAATAGTCATGAGGTATTTGATTAATCAACGATAAGACGAGAAATCCAAGTTATTCATGGCAATTCCAAATAAAGCAATAAAACAGATGATCATGTACAAATACCAGTAATTTGATGTTAACGAGGTAAAGCCGACAAAAGCAATAAAACACGTGCCATTGCAGGATTCACAAAGATGATAAGTATTTGAGATGACACTCAACTAACTGCTATACCACCGTGTGGCTTAGGGACAGTGCTACTTAATGATACTCAAGCCCCATGCAGCACAGCTATAGACAAGAGCCGTAGTCACTGACTTATTGCGCACGAACTCAACAGAGTTGGCATGTACCGCTAGCATGCAGCACCAGAATCAATACATGGAGATGGTCGCTTATCCACATGTATAGGGAATCACCAGCGGCGCACCGGGGTGTCCCTCTAGACAGGACCTTCCCAGAGCAAACTAACTTGCAAGGGAAGCGCGCTCGCATATAGGAGTAATTCAACCCAAACTAAATACCACTTAGCTAACCAGCCAAAACTATGGATCCATATACAGCTAAGCCACTGACACAAACCACGATAAAACCACATACGGGAAGACACGCTACTGTAGGAGCTGTGTGCACCTCATTTCGGTTGCATGACGAGGCGCATGCAAAATGATGCGTGCCTCGGGATTGTTTGGAGTCGCCACTGCCTAATGGAGTGCAGGCAGACACCTGGGTGCCTAAATGTTTCTATTAAGCGGTCTGCGGCTTTGAGATTCTAAGTAAGTTCTCGGTTGCGGTCTGGGGAAGTCCGTAGACACCCCAGTCCACCCCGTCGGATGACGGGTCCCATGGTTTCCTTGGTTTGAGTCAACTTTTGGTCTCTCACTCACCTAATTCCTAATCCAGCATTCAATTCGGTTAAGTCTGGCGGGACCGCCAAAGCGGTGTGGGTCCCTTTACTTGATTTTATCTTTTTAGTTAAAGATGAGATGAGTCTGATTGGGCAGGCCCCGTTGGAAGGCTCGCGGATTCCTTGGTGGGCTAAAACCAGCCCATATCTCCCTTGGTGGGCCTCAGACTAACCTGAGAGGCCCTTTGGGCTTTGGTTCAAGTGAATTTGACTTCATTTTAGGGTTCAAGTTGAGAATTAAATAACTTTCATGCCAAGTGGGCTGGGATTGCTTTGTAGGCCCTTGGGTGGGCCACACAATGGTTTGCCAAGTGATTTTGTATTATCTTGATTAATTATACCAAAGCGGGCCAGGCATTGGGCTTGGGGCCCTTTATCTGGGCTTGGGCTTGAAAGCCCAAGGCTTCTTGAGTTAGGGTTTGGAAACCCTATCCTTGGTTGGGTTCAATGGACTTAGTGGGCTCGGCAGGCCTTGCCCTTGGTCTCGGCCAAACTATGCCTAAATCTAAGCATCATGCTTCCAAAATGGGCTTTGGTGGGCCTCAATGGGTATGGCCCACTCAATTAATTTAATTGTCTTCATTTAGAAAAAGTGGGTTTGTTGGGCTTGGTGGGCCCCGTTGGAAGGCCCACTGGAATTCAAATTGGATCGGTTCGGTCCATGGCCCATCTTGGGTCTCCGGTTGACCCAGAAACCCTTTTGGTTCATTCGGGTTGATCAAATGAATCAAGAAAACAGTACAAGATCATGAAATAACATAAAAGACAATTTGGCTGTGTAGCCGGCCTGAGATACCGGTTACACATAAGGGTCAGTGTATCCGGCATCTTTGGCCGGTTACCAACAAAGCCCTGTTGATCCGACCTGAGTTGTCGGTTAACCTGCAGAAATCTGTTTTCTCACTTTTTTTCAATATAAACCAATCTTGGAGGCTTGTGAGCATGTAAGTGGTCTATGTGGGCCCATAGTGGTTCGAATGAACCCATTTGGCTTCCTTTTTTCTTGGGGTTTCAAGACCAAATACTAAAGGAAATGGGTGGGGGTTTCCCCCATCCTTCTTCTTCTTTCTCTTGTGCTAAAACCAGCACCAAAACAGGGATCAAGTATCCCTGTTTTGGGTATCTCATATTTAAAAGGAAACAACCATGATATACAAAGTAAACCAATGAGACATGTTATGCTAGACACACTTTGCATACACCCTACACCAAGCTAAATAGTAGCTAAAAAGGGATAAAAATCATTATGTAAACACACAAAACAACAAGAAAAGTCAGGTATTTACATGGTCCTCCAGTAACCCTACGCATGCTTCACATAGTGACCAATTCATGCACACATAAGATGAAAACTAGGCCATGCATAAACAATAATAAGGAGTGAACTTCAGCATGCATCACACATGGATTTCCATGTGATAATATCAATCTAAAACCTAAAGAAGGGAATAGAAGGGGGGTTACTTGGGGGATACATTAGACTTGCTCATATGAGGAACATGCTCCTCTTTATGATGAAAAGAAAACCCAATAAACACCAGCAAACCAGTGGCCGAATGGTGGTTGCATGACCACTTTCCAATCATCCAAAACACTTTCCATCCTCTCTTTATACTACCAAATGCCTTACCATTCTTGCCATACGGGAATAACCACTCTTAAAATGGCCTAAAAGAGACTAATGGAGGGGGGAAACATGCTTGGAACCATGGGAACAACACATACATGGTAAAAAACCAACATGTTTTGATCATGCTTATTTTGACATATGTTACATAAAAGATAATGGGGAAGCTTACCTTGAAGTGCAAACTTCCTTTGGAGGTGTGCTTGAGGTACCTTGTGGCACCCCTACTCCTGGACAGCAACTCCTTCACTCCAAGAGATCTCTTAGGCCTCCTTCTTGAGCAACAATGGGAGAAGAAGAGAGTGGGAAAGGTTTAGAAGGCTTGAGAGGAGGTTTTGGGTGCTTGGGAAAGATGGGAGAGAGGTTGGAGCTCTTGGGGAAGAAAAATGGTGGGAGACAAAGTGTGCTCAACGAACCCCATACGTATGGGACTTGGTGCTTTTTTATAGTGGGGTGATATGGGTGTGATGTGTATGCATTCATGTGATGTGTATGCATGCATGGGGGACACAATCATGGGAGAGAGAGAGAGAGATAGTGTTGCATGCATGGATGATTATGTATGCCCATGTGGGAGAGAGAGAGAAAGAGATGCATGCATGGATGAGGATGATGCATGCCCATGTGGGAGAGAGAGAGAGAGAGAGAGAGAGAGAGAGAGAGAGAGAGAGAGAGAGAGATGCATGCATGGATGATGCCCATGCATGCCCATAGGGGACATCAATCATGAGCAAATCTTTGTATTTGTGGAGTAGTCCCTGATACTTTGGATATTTACAGATTTAGTCCCTGATACTTTTGGATATTTACAGATTTAGTCATTGATACTTTGGATATTTACAGATTTAGTCCCTGATATTTTTGGATATTTATAGATTGGTCCCTGGGATATTTTCTCAAGTTTGGATACTTATGGATCTAGTCCCTGATACCCTTGGATATCTTCAGCTTTACCCTTGAGATATTTTTCATTGATTTTGGTAATTATAGATTTAATCCCTGAGACCTTTTTGCTCAGCTACTTGCCACGTGTGCAGACTTTTGCCACGTGTGCAGTTTTCTGGCACTGCTGCCCTAGAACTTCAATTGCTTACATCTTCTTCATCCGAACTCTGATTCAGGCAAACTCAGTTGCGTTAGAATCGTATCGGAGTCCTCTATCCATTGGCGTAGGGTTAAGCAGTTGATTCGGGGTTTAGCAGAAAGTCAACTTTCTGCTCCCCTCAAGTTTGACCGGCTCATAGATCCTTCATCTGGACTTTGATTCTAGCAAACTCAATTGCGTAGGAACCGTGTTGGGATTCTCTATCCATTGAGATAAAGCAAGGTGGCCAATTATCACTTGATCAAAAGTCAACTTTTTGTTTGTCCCCACGGGGTTTGACTTTTTAGCTAGGGTTTGCATTTCCGGCACTTCCAGGGGTGCAAAAATGAGGTGCTTACAGGAGGCATACACACTTTTACCCGTAAAGGATTACACATCTCTACACAGAGGATTACCCATCTCTGTCGTAAAAGTCAATATAAACTCAACCACAGAAGTCGTATCACCCAACCGTAAAAGAAAAACTAATGATATCATACCACATACCAGTCCATACCCAAATATTCACTTCCATGTGAAGACCATGATTCAATCCTTACAGTTCCAATTAAAGCCTTTTTCAGAATAACATATGAAATTTCCCAAATATATTCAAATAAAACTCATGTATCATATGTTCGATAAAACTCAGAGTTTATGCAATTCAGTAGCCAATATTCCTATTGAAAGCTCAAATAAAGTAAATCAAATCTCACTTAGAGTTTTCCTTATTAATCCTTTTATTAGAATCCAATTTCCTATCTTAACACCTAAGATAGTTTCTATTTAGGTTTTCTGTATTTTATTTCTCCAGCATGTCCTACAGACCTAGAATAAAGTTTAGAAAGTGTTTTTATTCTATAAATTCCAGTAGTATTATTTATATCCATATCCCATACCATTTGACCATTTTATGCACAAACCTTTCATCATAACCTTCAATTTATTAGTTAATTTTTCCAATTTAATTTTATAATTTTTATACCTTAATTATGTCCTTATAAAGATGCTAATATGCTTAACTAATCAGAAAAATTATTGTATATTTATTCGTATTACAAAATCCCCAAAATCTGCAAACTTTACATAGAGCGCCTACCTCTACAGGGCTAGGCGATCCTGGGCGATTCTAGGCGGTCGTGCAATTTTTAACAGAAATTTCCAGATTTACAAAGTTCGGATTTTTATGCTTTTGCTATATGTTTCTTTGGTCTAAATTAATCTACTAACATTCTAAAACATACCTAAAGCCTTCTAGATTAATTCTTATTAATTAAATACCCTCCTACATTTATTTGCATAATCAAACTAAGTTTTCTTCTTTAATTTGACAAATCCATCAAGAACACCAATCATTAAACTATAAGCACTTTGATTCCATGTAAATATAGTTCCGACTAATCCATTCAAACCATATGAAATCATGCAGTTCCTCCAGCTTTCCAAGGGTTACTACTTGCCTTATATGCTAAAATCTTTCTTCCATTGAAGCTTCTAATTCTGGACCTTACTTTTGCTCCAAAACGCACAAAGCTAGAGTTCTCTGATTCACATTTCCACCATTCACATTGTAGTTCCATCCGTCGTGAACAAAACCGCCAAATTTGAAGGCGATCCACCGTACGGATTTTTCCCGATCATGATTTGATGATGGCTGGTTAGACATTCCATTAGCAGCCTTCTTCCTTTCTCTCCCTCTTTTCTCTCAATAATAAACCCACGAAAATTCTCTCTTGTCTAACCTTAATCTCCTATTTATATTAGGCTTTAGAAGTCCTAAACCAACCCTAATAGGCTACTTTAATTTGGGCTAACCCAACCATGGCCTAATTAAAGTCTAACCCATTCTAATTAATTCCTACTGTTTCTCCACTTTTTATTTTTCTACTAAAACATTATTAATTTAATCTCTTATCATCTAAACTCCTACTTACAACCTATTTTCGTGCATAATATTTAATTAAACCTTAATATCACCTAAAACCTTATTTTCTCCAAATTAAGACTTGAAATCTCCTAATTACCCTTTTTCCCACTTTTAGGCTTTTATTAATTCCTTTTAATTTCTAACTTGTCAAAATAAATTATTTTCTTCTATTTTCTAATTCTAGTTATTATTTAATGATCTATTTATTAATTACCCCTTTCTGAAAATTACCAAAATACCCTTTTTACTCTTTTAGGCTAATTTCATTAAAATTCTTTCTTTATTTACAACTTATGACTTATTCAAATTACTTATCCTATAAATCTTCACTTTTTATTTTAACTAGGACTTAACTCATATTTTCTTTTATTTATTATTTATTTATTTATTAGGTGAAAATTCGGGGTTTTATAGAAGAGGCAAGAACAAACTTACAGTGTCATCATGAACCCAGATGTAGATCCCACCAATCTCAGTCACTCCAGCCCGAGTGGGCCAATCCATCAAGCACCCAATGGATACCCTCCTGATCCACTCATCGTACTCCCCGACTACCGTAAGTCCCTCTGCATCCTCCCACTGATCAACATCAAACCCAGATAGGAGGATGGTAGGACCAACAGGAAGAGGAGGGACTGGAATACGAGGCACACCTATGTGCTGATAGTACAATCGCTCGTCTAGATACATAACACAACCAAGCCTCCCAAGGAAGCACTGGTAGGGTTGGGGTCGGAGATCCCGATCAAAAGCGTCCTATACTATGAGCTCACGAGCAATCCCATCATCCACATCCTCGAAGCGGGCCAACAATAGCTGCAAAGAAGAAGAAGAATGTTAGGAATAAATAAGGCATGAAAGAAAGGGACAGGAAATAAAGGGTTAAGGAATTTTACCTTGGATCGTCGGGTACGGTCTAGGTGAACCCGAGCTGAACAGGGCTGGCTCCTATCTACATCCCTATCAAGCACAGACCACCGTATGGCTACAGGGAACTCCTCAACATTAGGCACAAGAGATGGGCGAAAATAGGTCATGTAAGTGTACATGAAAATCTGGCAAGGGAGAAACCAGTCAGGAGCAAATAGAGAAAATTGTGAAATAAAATAAATATCTTTAGTACCTGTAATATTTGCCAGAAGAATCGGCAGCTAACCCCATCTCCTATCGGAGGGGCCAAACCATGTATGGCTCGGCATAGTCCGGCCAGGATAGTGCTGTATATGAGCCGACCCCATGCCAGCTGCCTAGTCTGGCGGAAATCTCTCAGAGCATCCAAGAAAATAGGACTAACCGCAGTCATGTCCTCCTGGAAGAAGCAGCTCCCAAGCATCAGCAAGAAGATATGCCGAAATATAGGTGCAAAGGCCTCGTCCTCCGCAGTGATGGTTGCATGCCTCCTATCAAAGTGATCAAAAAGGGTACGGCGCAGCCAGCTTATAGAGAGTCGGCCGCTCCTTCCGTCCCAAGCATCATCAGGTAAGGCAGCGTATCCCAAAAGAGAACTGATGTCCTCATAGGAAGGCCGATCCATCACAACAGTCTGCCCCACCAGAGGGATGCCAGCAATCATGACGAAATCATAAGGACGAATCCCTAGCTCAACATCAGGTAAATGGAAGGACTGTGTATCGGGGAAGTATCGCTCCATCATGGCATAGACAAGGGGGCGGTCAGCTCAAAACGATGGAATGAGGAGGAAATGGTTGAATCGACACCATCTGAACTCACGTCTAAGCGCCAAAGAAAGCGTCTGAACCAGCTCGCTGAACCTCCCCCAACTGCCTCGTAGATGAGAGTGTGGATATAGAAGAGGAAGATCAGCCCTGACACACATGGAGGGATGGCGGTCCAACCCACTAAGAAGCTCTGTGTCCTGAACAGATGCCCTCAACTCCTTGGAGAACTCTAAGTGGAAGACTGAAGCAATCGCCTCTTGAGCCTGATCTGAAGCTCTACCACAGCCTCTCTCTCTACCACGACCTCTCTCTTTACCACGGCTTCTCTCTCGGCCGCGACCCTGACCTCGACCGGGGGCCGCAATGGGCTAAAAGTCAAAAGAGAAGCGTGAAAGTTGGTTTAAGGAGAAAGAAGAGGAAGGGAAAGAAAAAGAGAAATAAAAGTAGCCTACCTCGGTAGAACCCTCTCCAGAGCTCTCTTTGGAATCATCCAACGGCTCAGATAGGGTGGCACTCTGATCAGAATCGATCCTAGCTCGTGAGGAAGAAGGCCGATCACCGGATCAACCTCCTCTCGCACACAGGAATGGCCTCTAGCTATCTACAGGCAACAGGGAAGTGTTTATATTGTTGTTTAAACTACAATTTTGTGTTTAATTCAACTAATCCTGAAGATCTCTACAAAACTTAATCTCTCCTGATTTGTTGTGATTTCAGGATGTATTCAAGGAGGTAGAACAAATATGTAACAACAAAAGAAAAGTGAAAAGATCAATAATCACATGCAATCAGTCTCAAAGAATTTCCGAATACAAATCAGAAATTGTAAAGACTACCAAGATACCTAAGCATGGTAAATTTGGGTGGTCATGCAAACTGAGGAATTAACATGGAATCCGTAGGGCAAGGATTACCCAAGGGCAAGTCATGCAAAGATCCTGGCAATTGAAACACCACCTCGATCAGAAGTAGGCTAAATTGGATTGGAAAGTCAAAGAAGATTGCAGAAAAAAAGAGAAAAAACAGATCATAGCATGGTATTGAGAATTTGAATATTCCAACATCAACAATTCAGAATGATCAGATACATTTGAAATGCAAAATCTGAAAATCAAACCGTTCAATTTGAAGTAAGCAATTCGGTTGGAAATCACCGCTAGTAGGAAATCCAATGTTCTCAGTTACTATCAAGTTGAGGACATAGGTTTGCAAACAGAGATTATCAAAGCTACAAGCTTTATTTCTAAAGTATGATGTCGATCAAACATTGAGGGATTCAACACAATGAGAAAAAAAGTGCTGATCAATACTATTTGATTGGCAAGAATAGTGGGTGACCGATTGCAATCGTGGAGCAGAGAGTGTTGCCTAAGTCGCCGAAACTTAGAAGAAGCCACCAGAGCTTGGGCGACGGCGTCGGGCAGTGGAATCACCGGAAATCAGAGAACTTCAGGAAAAAGGGGGTTTGAACGAAAACCCAAAAGGTCGAACTAGGGCTTGGTCGCAACAGTGAGCGAATGCTCGCCGGAGTTAGCAAGGAGCCGCTGGAGTCAAGAAAGCCGCCGGAGAAGGAAGGAGGAAGAGGTTTGTTGCAGGAGGAAGGATGTGTGTCCGCCCTTGTCATTCGGAGAAGAAGGAAAACGAAGTGAAGGTTGCGGTCGCGCGCGCAAGTATATAGCCTGGTGTATCCGACAAGTCATTTCGGATACAGAGAAAAAAAAGAGAAGAAAAAAAAAAGAAAAGAAGAAAAGAAAAAAAAAGAAATAATGAGAAAAAAGAAAAAAGGGAAAAAAAAAGAAGAGAATAAAAAAAAAGAAATAATGAGAAAAGAGAAAAAAAGGGAAAAAAAAGAGAAGGAAAAAAAAAAAGAAGATCTTATATTTCAGTCAAAATATTCAGTCAATTTTTAATCTAAATTGGACAAAGCAAATCATGGTCAAGGGAGTGCAATTCGGGTCTGTCTAATCTTTGCTGCTCATTGTTTTGCAATTCCAACAAAGAGGGGCAGTTGTAGACACCCCAAATTGCACTGTGAAAAAGGATGAATAATTGGCCGAAATCATAAAAAACAAGTCTTTCTTTTGTATTCGAAATCACGTTTCGGATAAAGGTTAATCTCTTTGTATCCGAAAATAGATTTCTGATACAAAGAGGTTTGTTTGTATCCGACCTGTTTTGTCGAATACTAATGTTTTGCTCCAAAATAGAAATCCCGCGAGTTTTCACTCATTTTTACTGCTTTACCTCCATTTGAGAAGGAAGGATTCCCACATTTTGCCTTCGGAATTAACCCTATTCTCCCAAGTCCATACTTTAGGGTTAAGTTGGAAGGTTCTAGACACATGTTTGTGTCTACCATTAGGGCTGCATTCCTTTAAGTTTGCCCTAATCCTTGCCTATAAATAGAGGGCCTCCCCTTAAGCAAATGGCCAAAAAAGTGGATATTGAAGAGCTCCAAGTGAAGAAGGGAACCCCTGCTTCTCTACTTTCAGAAGTCCAGGTATTTCTCTTTTATTCTTTTCTTTACTTTTAATTCTAGGATTATTCTATCTTCTCCTTTCTTCTGTAAAATAAGGCCTATGTGTTATTGTTACCCAAACCTACTTCTGAGTACCTCAAGACTACTCTCTAGTCGTAAAACGTGAAGAGAGCTAGAGGAAAGGGAGACAGGTGGATCCGTAGGGCAGACCCCATATGCTGGAATCTTAGAAATATGCAGTTGTAATGTTTTGTTTGGATTGTATGATGATTTATTGATGAAATATGGAGGAATACCATGGATCTACGCTGATCATAGCATTAGATCTCATTTTCCTCATATATTTCAATTTTTCACATTGTTTTCTCCTTTTATATGTTTTTTGATGTTTTTAGTCATTTGGGCTAGGATCTTGGATTTGCCATTGTCCATATGGTAGATCTGGGATCATAAGCCTTCAAGTAATCTCTGGGGTTTCATGAGGTGATTTTTGAGTCATTTTTGGTTTTTGAGAGAAGACCCTATGGTCTAAGCTCTCCCATTTTGATGTTTTTCATCAACGTGGGTATAGTTGGTTTAGATTTTTTTATTTAATGAGAAATATCGGCTAGATCTATGTCCTAGATGGTTTAGATTCAGTTCTGCAATATTTTGAAAAAATAATATTTTTTATTTATTCCTAGATTTCAAGGATTTAATTTAAAGTCAAATTTTTGAAGTTTTTATTTTGGATTTGTTTTCTTTTGATTTTAGTCAATCATGAAGCCCAAGAAATGGCTTTTGTTTTCATAAGAAGGATCCAGAATTAATTGGATCATTCACATGGAAAAAAGCCATACATTCCTTTTACTTTTGTTTTGATTGTTACTAGCAAGTATTTTTATAGCATGAACAACACTTGGAAACCACCTTGTGTGGATGAATAGGGGTGCCTAACACCTTCCCATGTTCATAATCTAATCCCCTTACCCATCTCTGGTTTTTTTATTTTTAAGTAGAGTTATTTTACTCTAGTTTTGACATTTTTTATTTTAGATGATGATTTTGGTGTCCATTCACAACTTTCAAATTGAATGGTGGCGACTCCTCCCTTTTTATGAATCCCGTGTGATGATAGGAAAGTCACTAGATTGATTTTTTCCATGTCTCACAGTTACTCCACAGGCTGAGACCCAAATAGACCCACCCGAGGAGGGTGCAGTTGAGCAGCCTATGCCTATACCTCCACCTGTAGCATCTCCATTACCACAGGATGATGTTTGGAGAGCCATAGGGGTAGTGACTGAGCTGATTGGGGAGACTTATTCAAAAGGAAGAAGAGGGGATGATAGAGAGCATGATAAGGATCAAGCTGCTCGAGACTTAGAGCGGTTCTGTAAGATGGGACCCCCAACTTTGAGAGGTTTATCGGATCCTATGGAGGCTGAGCGATGGATTTTGAGGATTGAATGGATATTTGAGGGCATGGTTTGTCCACAGGATCGGAAAGTCTGACTGGCCACCTTTATGTTTGAGGGAGAAGCAGTTCACTGTTGGTGGTCTGTGAAGAGGAAGACTGATCAAGGAGTGCAGATGACCTGGGAGAAGTTTAGAGATCTCTTTTATGAGAGATATTTTACTGCCGATTTTCATCGACAAAAGGCGAGAGAGTTTATGCACATCTCCCAAGGAGAGCAGACACTCCTACAATATGAGGCTCGTTTTGATGAGTTGTCCCGATTTGCGCCTCACATGGTGGAAGATGATGAGGAAAGGGTTCAACACTTTGAGCAAGGGCTGAGGCCAGAAATCAGGGAAAGGGTGTTTGTGGTGGAATGCACTCAATACACCGAGCTGATACGTAGAGTCGAGAGAGCAGAGAGGCTGATCAAGGAGAGTTGTCCAGAGCAGAGCAGGTTTGGAGTCTCCTCTCGGCAATGTCTAGAACCAAATAATTTATCCAATAGAAATAAAAGGCATAAAAATTCTGATGGAAACCAAATGATAAGGCCGGTTAGTAAATGTGTTCATTGTGGAAGATTTCACATTCCAGGGGCGCCATGTGTTGCACTTAAGGGGACTTGTTTCCATTGTGGGGAACCTGACCGTCATATTAAAGAGTGTCCACATCCATCTCACTATCAGGCACTCATGTGTCCTCTAAGAAATTCTAGTGGCCCACAAGCAATGGATTTCTACCAATCCCAAGAACATGAGGCCCTGATTAGGCAAGGACCGCAAGGGAATGAAATGAATGTAAATGAAGGAAAAGGGCGGCAGGCAGTACTACCTAATCCAAGAAGATTGAATGCTTTGGTGACAGAAAGAGAATAGTTAGATCCAGAAATTCCTCGAGGTGTGTTTTCTCTAGCCTTCTCTTTTATTATTGCGTTACTATTTATGAACTTTATAGTAATCCTGACTCATATATTTAAGAAATTCATTTGGCTTTATATTATTTAGGTGATCCTATGTTAAGTTGCTGAATAGTGGTTTGTTTGATTTTGATTTGGGGTTTAGAATGTTGGGAAAATATAGGTTTGATCTTGATTGTATATTATTTTTAGAAACCTAGGAAAGTAAAGTCTTGGAAATTAGGAAAAACCCAGAAAACAGAAGAATTGGCCGAGCGCTCGAGTCACTGCTCAAGCGACCACTGTCAGAATTTCCAAAATTTTGAGATTTGAGCCCAAATAAATTTTTAATGATTTTTTCTGGAAATTTTAAAGTTGTAACACCTGTAAATAGGTTAATTTGAGATGTAGGAAGTGGCGGAATTAAATTTGGATTAATGGATAGAAATTTGGAAAGATGAATGTAAATGTGTAAAACCCTAAATTTTCTACATGATTTTTATTGGTTAAAATTAATAAGCTGTGTGTATGTAGGGAAACTTGGTGGGCGAGCGTGCACTGAATCATAGGTTTTGAAATGGTCGAGCGGCAAAGTATATCGGGTAAGTATAAATACTTAACGTATTTAGACTCGTAGGTTTTAGCATCCTTTGAGTTGAGAGTTGAAGGAGATTTCGGCTAGTGATCTAGGGTTTTGGAGAGGAGCAGACTTGTGGGGTTCCTTGCGAAGAGAGTTCAGAAGATCACCTTTCGAACAGGAGGATCGACTGTTGGACTTGCGAATAGGAGGATCGACTGTTGGATTTGTTGTACTAGGAGTTGCCATTGCAAGGTTTTGGAGCTTATAATAGTGAGTAGCATCGTTTTAATCTGATGTTTTTGGGTTTTATCTATTTGATTTAGCCGTATGCATGAGCTCGGAGAAATAACGATTCGCCTATGTTTTTAGAATAAATTTTAGAGGCGAAAGATACAGGTTAGATTAATTTCGAATCATGTCGAATAGTCTTTGGAAGATGGTAGGAGTGTAGAACAGTTGTTACAGAGGTGAGAAAATGAAACAGTCATGGAGTTCTGGGAGTTACAGAGAGTTGCGAGTCGAAGGTGGTGTCCGCCGACTTGGCGCCTACCTAGCGCCAAGTGGTAGAGTCAGCGCGAGATATGATTTTTGTTCTCGCCGAGTTCGCGCTCATCTCTCACCAAGGGTTTTTAGTTAGCGCGAGATATGGTTTTGTTATGGCTGAGTTCGCGCTCATCTAGCGCCAAGAGTTTTAGTGAGCGCGAGTGTTAATTGGGGTTATCTGTTCAAATAAAGCCAGATTTTGATATTTTGGGGTTTCAATTTCTTAGCAAATGACTTGATTAATATATTAGAATTAATTTTATCTGTTCAAACCACCCGGAGATTATTAAGACGAATTATTGGTAAATCTTAGGAGTTCCGAAGTAAATTTTGAAGGGCTATTGGTAGGTTATTTTATTGTTCCTGACACTAGGGGTTAATGAATTAGTTTTCTCTTATGTTCTTCACTTGTTCTTGATTGAGAAATTATTTAACCTGGTTTTACTTGATTTGGAGTTCTGAACTATATTTGTAAAGTTTATCTTGGTGTGAGTAAATGGATTTTTCTTCTATCAGTTAGACATGTGCTTTGGGTTGGAATATTTACTGAGATATCATGAGTCGCTGTTCTGGTCCGGAGTGACCTGTGTTTAGCTATGTTGTGTTATACATGATGATGGATATGTTTGGTTTTAATGTGATGTCAGAGTTGAGTTTATACGATGGTTTTTCTGTTTTGATTTAGCTTGTCCTGGATCCAGGCTTTAGCTTAGTAATGTGATGGTATTGTTGGTTGGTGTAATTGCATGGCCTTGTGTGTTGCCACGACCGGTGTAGAGTAGCCAGAAACCCTGAGTAGGCCTGGTTGTCAATGCTGAAACCAGAGGAGTAGGCTGGCATTGGATGACGAAACCCTGAGTAGGCTGTCATTTCAGAGTTTCCGAAACCTTGAGTAGGCCGGAACTGTGTACATGGAGGTGTGGATGTCTCCTTGGCATGTCAATTAATCAATTTAACAATAGTCATGACATTGACCATTCGATGTGTTGTCAGTATTGTTATTGAAATATGATTGGAAACTATTATTGGTTTTGGATTTAACTTGGAAATTGTCTTGGTTGTTTTAATCGTACTAGCTATTTATCGATGCATAATTTGAACTGTTGTTAACTATTTCTGCATGCATATGCTACTCGCTGAGATATTCGTATCTCACTCTTTTGTTTTTGTTTTTATTTTCAGATACTCTTGGTGAGGCGACTACTGGGGTAGATCCGACTGAGACGTATAGGGAGGAAGTTTACTATTATATGCCATAGACTTGTAGGTTATTTTGGATTGGACTTTTGATTTATTTAATGTTGGAAGTGTAATAAAGTAGTTTGAGGTTGAACCATTTAATTTTAATAAAGCTGAATATTGAATTCTTAGATAATAAATGTTTGTGCACTCTGATATGGTTTAGTTTAGGTGATTATCCAGTGATCACAATTATTTTTAGATCCTTACCTAACACTCTGTGAGACGTGTTATACCTTTATTGAACAACACGGATCTGGGGCCTTATAGAAATGGTATCAGAGACTAAAGCTGGAATTAGAAGTTCCTAGGTAGTATGACCTTAGGAAACTCTGGGGAAATATTATGTGTACGTTAGATAGAACCATGAGGATTAGAAGAGAGTTCCTAACTAATGTGGTGCTTTATGTTTACAAGTATACATGGCTGGTAGAGGCGTAGAATATCCAGAGGGGGATATACCGCAGGAGCAGCCACCTGCACCACCACGAGGGGCTCCACCGCCAGTGGAGGATATTTGGACTGCTGTTGGCTCAGTTACACACCTCCTTGTGACGGAAAGGGAGGAGAAGATGAGTCAAATTGGGAATGGCAATGGCCACCAGAATGGTCATGGAGCTGTAGTGGATCAACAGCGGATGGGAGAGGAGTTGTCCTTGAGGGACATTGATCAGTTCAGGAAGTTGACCGCCCCACCCTTCCATGGAGTTCCAGATCTGTTGGAGGCGGAGAGCTGGGTGGCCAGAGTTGAGCACATGTTTGACACAATGGACTGTCCTGAGGATCGGAAGGTAAGGTTGGCTACTTTTACCTTAGAGGGTGAGGCTCAGCACTGGTGGTAGTCATTGCGGAGGCGGGCTGTAGAGGGGATTCAGATGACTTGGGACCGATTCAGGCAGGTCTTCTACGAGCAGTATTTCTCTGCAGAGGTGAGGTTGCAGAAGGAGAGAGAGTTCATGGACATCTCTCAGGGGTCTCAGACCGTGGTGCAGTACGAGGCCTGGTTCATAGTTCTTTCTTGATTTGCTCACCATATCGTACACGATGAGTAGAGATGCACTCAGCATTTTTAGAGAGGGTTGAGGGCAGATATTAGACGCATGGTCTCAGTGTTGATGTACACTGAGTATTCTAATCTGGTGGGGAGAGCCCTGCGTGTTGAAAGAGAGATTTGAGACTCGGGGGCTGAGCAGAGCAGAGGGAGAGTGCAGCCGAGTGTTCTAGAGCCACGGAGGGTCCCGGATAGGGAAAAGAGGCCGAGGATCGATTATGGATAGAGGGACAGGAGAGGTTCTGGAGGTTGCTTTAGTTGTGGCCGATTCCACATCCTAGGTCCTTGTGTGGCACCGCCAGGTGCATGTTTTAGATGTGGCCAGCATGGTCATCGGGTTGCTGAGTGCCCACACCCTACTACTTATCAGTTACTCAAGCCAGCCCTTACTGCACCCACGGATACCTGATCAGCCGAGGCTTCTAGATTTCAGTATCCTAGACTAGCACCAGCGCTACCAGTACCACAAAGGTTTCAGGGTCAGGGCAGTGGTGGATATCAGGGTAGACAGGCACCACAGAGACAGCAGGCACCGCAGAGGCAGCATGCACCACCCCCATGCCCTTAGCAGACTAGGGTGTATGCAGTAGCAGCTCAAGAGGATGAGCCAGAGGAGGGACGTATTGAGGAGGCTCGTGAGGAGGAGCCGGATGCACCACAGCTTGTTGGAGGTATTCTTTTCATAAATGGTAGATCAGCTATATGCTTGTTTGATTCGGGTGCTTCTAGATCTTTTATTACTCCTCATTGTGCATGTCTTATTGGTTTGATCCCTGCCACACTTGAGTCCAAGTTACTTGTACACACACCATTGGGGGAGGCCACTAGAGCACAGACCATATTTAGAGATTGCATGATCAGGTTGGGTTCATTGGAGTTACTAGGAGATTTGGAGGAGTTGAAATTTGGAGAGTTTGATGTAATCTTAGGCATTGATTGGCTGTTTAGGCATCATGTGAACATAGACCGCCATAGGAGTACCATTATGGTGTGTCAGCCAGATCAGCTTATGCACTATTTCCGGTGTGAGGGATTGAGTACACGGATCAGTTTGGTCGCTTCCATTGAAGTTGAGGAGGCAGAGTTTGAGGCACCTAGTCTCTATTGTGTGCCTGTGGCATTGGAGTTTGAGGACGTATTTCCTGAGGATTTTCGGGATTATCGCCACCTAGAGAGGTCGAGTTCAGCATACGACTCTTACCTGGTACGACACCTATGTCCAAACCTCCCTATAGAATGTCACAACCTGAGAATCAAGAAATGAAAAGGCAGTAGGATGAGCTAGAAGTGAAGGGCTTTATTAGACCCAGTGTGTCACCATGGGGTGCACCGGTCCTGTTTGTCCAGAAGAAAGACGGGTCGATGAGGATGTGTATAGAATACTGCCAGTTGAACCAAGTCACCATTAAGAACAAATATCCGTTACCTCAGATTGACGACTTGTTCCACCAGTTGAGGGGAGCGTCTTGGTTTTCTAAGATCGACCTGAGATCTGAATACCACCAGTTGAGAGTAGCACTTGAGGATATAGAGAAGACGGCTTTCCGCACTCAATATGGGCACTACGAGTTTCTGGTTATGCCATTTGGGTTGACTAATGCCTCGGCTATCTTCATGAACTTGATGAATCGGGTATTTCACACATACTTGGACAGCTTTGTGGTTGTTTTTATTGATGATATTTTGGTGTACTCTCGGAGTAGAGAGGATCATGTTCAACACCTCAGGACTGTATTGCAGACATTGAGAGAGCACAGATTGTATGCAAAGTTCAGTAAGTGCAAGTTTTGGTTGAGAGAGGTGAGCTTCTTGGGGCACGTGATTTCTAGAGAAGGAATAGCAGTGGATCCAGCTAAAGTGCAGGCTGTTGCAGATTGGCCTAGACCTTCATCTGTGACAGAGATTCAGAGTTTCTTGGGGATGGCTGGGTATTATAGAAGGTTTATAGAAAACTTTTCCAGAGTGGCAGCACCTTTATCCAATCTCACTAAGAAGGCAGTGAAGTTTGAATGGGATAACAAGTGTGAAGCTAGCTTCCAAGAGTTGAAAGGTAAACTGTCTTCAGCTCCGGTTCTGATTATACCTTCAATTGAGTGAGGGATTTTCAATCTATTGTGATGCTTCTCGAGTAGGTTTGGGCTGTGTTTTAATGCAGCAGAGGCATGTTGTAGCATATGCTTCAAGGTTGATACGTCCTCATGAGAAGAATTATCCTACACACGATCTGGAGTTAGCAGCGATTGTGTTTGCACTCAAGTTATGGAGGCACTACTTGATGGGAGCCCAATTCGAGATATTCTTAGATCATAAAAGCTTGAGGTATATATTTTTCCAGCGAGAGCTAAATATGAGACAAAGGAGATGGATGGATCTCCTGAAGGATTATGATTTCACTCTTCATTACCACCCTGGCAAGGCAAACGTGGTGGCAGATGCTTTGAGCCATAGGGGTGTTTCTCAGGTGGAGGTGGCCACACTAGCTACCTTTATGGCTGGGCAGTGTAGTTTAGTAGATACTTTTGTGGACTAACCTAGGGAGTTCAGCACTCATGGGCAGGGATTGATTATGGCACGGGTTCAGGCAGAGCCAGAGTTGATTCAGCGTATACGTGAAGGTGAGTTGGCAGATTCCGATTTGATACGCATCAAGGGGTTAGTGGAGAAGGGTGATGAGGCTGCGAAGGATTTTGAGATTCGGGATGGATTGGTGAGATTCCGAGGGCGGACTTGTGTCCCAGATAATGCAGAAATTAGAGGACTGATATTGGACAAGAGTCACAGATCAAAATATGCAGTTCACCCGGGTAGTACAAAGATGTACAAGATTTTTGAAGTCAGTGTATTGGTGGTCGGGCATGAAGAAGGACATTGTAGAATATGTAGCCAAATGCCTTACATGCCAGCAAGTGAAAGCAGAGCATAGGAGACCTCCAGGTTTGATGCGACCTTTGCCTGTTCCCGAGTGGAAATGGGAACATATCACGATGGATTTTGTGAATGGGCTACCACCTACAGCTAAGAATCACAATGGCGTATGGGTAATTGTTGATAGGCTGACAAAATCGGCTCACTTTTTGCCTTATTTGACCACTCAGAATTTAACATCATTGGTTGAACTATATACACGGGAGATAGTTAGGTTGCATGGGGTCCCAGTGTCTATCGTATCGGATAGGGATTCCCATTTCACATCTCACTTTTGGCAGTGTTTCCAGGAGGCCATGGGAACTAATTTGAGTTTTAGCACTAGTTTCCATCCACAGACTGATGGTCAATCCGAGAGGACTATTCAGACCTTGATGGATATGTTGAGGTGTTGTGTCATGGATTGGGGTGGCAGTTGGAGTAAGTATTTACACTTAGCAGAATTTGCCTACAACAATAGCTATCAAGCTAGCATACAGATGGCACCATATGAGGCACTTTATGGCAGGATTTGTAGATCTCTAATGTGTTGGCTAGAGGTAGGTGAGAAGCAGTACTTTGGGCCCGAAATTATACAAGACAGCATGGAGAAGGTGAAGTTGATTAGATAGCGGATGTTGACTGCGCAGAGTCGTCAGAAAAGTTATTCAGATACCCGACGGCGTGAGCTGAAATTTGGAGTGGGAGAGCGTGTGTTTTTGAAGATATCACCTTCCAAAGGCATTATGAGGTTTGGGAAGAAAGAGAAATTATCTCCTCATTTTATTGGTCCATTCGAGATTGTGAAGGAGATTAATTCAGTAGCTTATAAGTTAGCTTTGCCAGATCATTTGGCAGGAGTACATGATGTATTCCATATATCCATGTTACGATAGTACATATCGGATCCTAGCCATGTGATAGATCCCGAGCCTTTAGTGATTCGGGAGGATCTGACATATGAGGAGAGACCAGTTCAGATCCTAGATCGTCGTGAGCAGATTCTTCGCACCAAAGTGGTTCCCTTGGTGAAAGTGCTATGGCAGAACCATTCCACAAAAGAAGCCACTTGGGAAGGTGAAGAAGAGATGAAGAAGAAGTATCCAGAGTTATTCGTTTCCTCTTGAGGTAAATTTCGAGGACGAAATTTTTGTAGGGGGGAGAATGTAAAACCCCAAATTTTCTACATGATTTTTATTGGTAAAAATTAATAAGCTGTGTGTGTAGGGAAACTTGGTGGGCGAGCGTGCCCTGAATCATAGGTTTTGAAATGGTCGAGCGGCAAAGTATATCGGGTAAGTATAAATACTTAACGTATTTAGACTCGTAGGTTTTAGCATCCTTTGAGTTGAGAGTTGAAGGAGATTTTGGCTGGTGATCAAGGGTTTTGGAGAGGAGCAGACTTGTGGGGTTCCTTGCGAAGAGAGTTCAGAAGATCACCTTGCGAACAGGAGGATCAACTGTTGGAATTGTGAATAGGAGGATCGACTATTGGACTTGCGAACAGGAGGATCGACTGTTGGATTTGCTATACTAGGAGTTGCCATTGCAAGGTTTTGGAGCATATAACAGTGAGTAGCATCGTTTTAATCTGATGTTTTTGGGTTTTATCTATTTAATTTAGCCGTATGCATGATCTCCAAGAAATAACTATTCGCATATGTTTTTGGAATAAATTTTAGAGGCGAAAGATACAGGTTGTTAGATTAATTTCGAATCGTGTCGAATAGTCTTTAGAAGATGGTAGGAGTGTAGAACAGTCGTTACAGAGGTGAGAAAATGGGACAGTCATGGAGTTCTGGGAGTTACAGAGAGTCGTGAGTCGAAGGTGGTGTCTGCCGACTTGGCGCCTACCTAGCGCCAAGTGGTAGAGTCAGAGCGACATATGATTTTTGTTCTCGCCTAGTTCGCGCTCATCTCGCGCCAAGGGTTTTTAGTTAGTGCGAGATATGGTTTTGTTATGGCTGAGTTTGCGCTCATCTAGCGCCAAGAGTTTTAGTGAGCGCGAGTGTTAATTGGGGTTATCGCCCAGTTGGGGCCGACCTCGCGCCAAGCACTAGAGGTCAGCGCACCCACTAAAAATTTGCCGAAAGGTGTGTCTGACCAAATAAAGCCAGATTTTGATATTTTGGGGTTTTAAACTCTTAGCAAATGACTTGATTAGTATCTTAGAATTACTTTTATCTGTTCAAACCACCTGGAGATTATTAAGACGAATTATTGGTAAATCTTAGGAGTTCTGAAGTAAATTTTGAAGGGCTATTGGTAGGTTATTTTATTGTTCCTGACACTAGGGGTTAATGAATTAGTTTTCTCTTATGTTCTACACTTGTTCTTGATTGAGAAATTATTTAACCTGGTTTTACTTGATTTGGAGTTCTGAACTGTATTTGTAAAGTTTATCTTGGTTTGAGTAAATGGATTTTTCTTCTATCAGTTAGACATGTGCTTTGGGTTGGAATATTTACTGAGATATCATGAGTCGCTGTTCTGGTCTGGAGTGACCTATGTTTAGCTATGTTGTGTTATACATGATGATGGATATGTTTGGTTTTAATGTGATGTTAGAGTTGAGTTTATACGATGGTTTTTATGTTTTGGTTTAGCTTGTCCTGGATCCATGCTTCAGCTTAGTAATGTGATGGTATTGTTGGTTGGTGTAATTGCATGGCCTTGTGTGTTGCCACGACCGGTGTAGAGCAGCCAGAAACCCTGAGTAGGCCTGGTTGTCAATGCTGAAACCTGGGGAGTAGGCCGGCATTGGATGACGAAACCCTGAGTAGGCCGTCATTTCAGAGTTTCTGAAACCTTGAGTAGGCCAGAACTGTGTACATGGAGGTGTGGATGTCTCCTTGGCATGTCAATTAATCAATTTAACAATAGTCATGACATTGACCATTCGATGTGTTGTCAGTATTGTTATTGAAATATGATTGGAAACTATTATTGGTTTTGGATTTAACTTGGAAATTGTTTTGGTTGCTTTAATCGTACTGGCTATTTATCGGTGCATAATTTGAACTGTTGTTAACTATTTCTGCATGCATATGCTACTCGCTGAGATATTCGTATCTTACTCTTTTGTTTTTGTTTTTATTTTCAGATACTCTTGGTGAGGCGACTACTGGGGTAGATCCGACTGAGATGTATAGGGAGGAAGATTACTATTAGATTCCATAGACTTGTAGGTTATTTTGGATTGGACTTTTGATTTATTTAATGTTCGAAGTAGGGGTGGCAACGGGTTGAATACGGTACGGATCTACCAGGATCCGAATTCGATCCGAAAATAATTTACCGATATCCGATGGATCTTTAATACCTATATCCGAATTCGAAATTCGATGAATATTTGAAATCCAAATTCGATCCGATATCCGATTCTAAATCTGAATTTGACCCAGAAATCCAAATTCGAACCCGAAATCCGAATTATTACCAGTAAAAATCCGAATTCACCTGTAAAAATCCACCTATAAAAATCCAAATTCACTTGTAAAAATCTGTAAATATCTACCTATAAAAATCCAAATTCACATCCAAATTCACCTGTAAAAATCCACTTATAAAAATCCAAATTCACCTGTAAAAATCCACCTATCAAAATCCAAATTCACATCCAAATTCACCTGTAAAAATCCACCTATAAAAATCCAAATTCACCTGTAAAAATCGACTTATAAAAATCCAAATTCACCTGTAAAAATCCAGCATCAAGGCATAAATATTAAAAATCCAAATTCACCTGTAAAAATCCACCACCATTTAACTACGAATTTTAACACATATCTAAGTGTCTAACACAAATATTAAAACTCAAAACATAAATACAAGCCCATAAATATAGTCTAAGTGTCTAAACTCCATAACACAAATCCTTAATACATAAATACAAATCCACCATCAAGGCATCAACTCCACCATCAAGGCATCAACATCCAAAGAAGCTTGATCCATCCAATAACTAACCTACAAGAAAAATATCTTTATTATAACCTCATAAAACAAATAGTAAATTATACTAACAAGTAAAATATTTACTAAACAAGTTTCTTACATGCTTTAGTCAATTGGACTAAATATTTGAACGAGTTAAACTACTCCATCTGTAAGCCCATCAACATCTAAATATCAAATACAAATAAGAAAAACACAAAAGAGTAAGAATATATACAAAAGAAATTTATATGCATACTCAACCAAATTATAAATATATTTACCTCTGTGTTTCGTGTCACAAGCTTGAACATTGGCTGCAAATTATTGATAAAAATTTCAAAAAACTCATGTTCCACCATATTGAAAGGATATCCGTGCTTAATAATCATCCTTGCCATATCTAAACGGCTTCTTTCTTGATCAAACTTAAAGGGTTTTACTGTAGAACTTGAACCCCCTTTACCCTTGGTCACTAACAACAATTGTTGGCCTATGTCTTTGTGGGACTTTCTAGGACATCTAAGCAAATGATTCCATAAGTGAGTGGTCCCACTAGAGCTTGCCCCATTCAATTTTTTCATACAATGCATGCAAACAGCTATATCTTCTCCATTTGGTCCTACAACCTTATCAAATTCCTCCCACACTTTAGATTTCAACTTCTTTCTTTTAGGAGATGATGGAGCTGACTCAACAGTCTCAATAGTCGCAGCCTCACGGGCCTCAACTTCATCTCCAACTGAAATAGGTTCTGACGACATACCCGACACCTTCTAAAAGAAATATAAGTAATTAAGATGTAGCAACTAGCAAGCAAGAGGAACATTTGGCATAAATATTTCTGCAAAAATTGATAGCATGTTTCTACAAAAAGCACAGCAATTTGTCGCCAAAAAATTCAGAAACAGCATTAAGTCTGGGAAGGAAACAACCCCTGACATTCTCCCAAACAATAAATATCAGATCTTTACTCTAAGAACTTAAAATATCATCATTGATACAAGTTCAATTAATGGTCAAAAAACTGCATGCTCATTTTCTTGTCAAAAAGTATAAGTCACTTAAAAAATAACAAAAGACAATAGCCATTATCATTACATCATTTACAAGGTTCCAAATCCTCCATCGGGGCTGACAATATATCATGAATTTAATAAAACAGTAGAAGCCACAACACCAGATACCATATTTCCTATCATTTTCACATGATGCATCATTTCATATGCAATTTGCTTAGTTTTTTCCAGACCACAGAATTAAATTTGCATCAATGACTAGGGCTTATCTTACCTGTCAGCACCAAATATGAGTTTTGCACTCAATTTGTTAAAATCCGCCAATCAAGTGATAGGAAGATAGTCGATACTCCTTTACTCGAAGTCGGGACCTGAATCACATAAAAAATGAAAGTTAAATTTCTATTTAAAACAAAATTATAGGCAGATCATAGGTAACAGTAAAAAACAGCAAGTGTTTGAACATCTATTTAAAATCCATGGAAATCACAGCAACTATTTGATTTCTTTCTGTGTCTATGTTGTGATAAAAAGTCTTAATCAAATTCATTTTGGTTCTCTGTTCCATTTAAAATCATTATCAATAAAACTCTATTTCTCTACATTGAATCAAACAATCACCATGCCCCATCTGTTCCTGTGTAAGTAATCTATCGTTCTGTTCTGGATGAGAACAGAACGACAGATTACTTGGTCAAGAAGAAAGTTCATGGTCATCATATTATCCTTGAGAGCAAACTGAATTTAGGAAGAATTAATAAGATTGCGTGGGAATTGGTAAAGAAGCTCAAAAACGTCTTTACCGAACATACTTAAGATTTCTAAAGTAAGAGCGAAGAAAGCCATTTAAAAAAAAAATCGCCAAAATGGCAGCCCTTAAGTTGTAAGTTATAAAATATATAGGGAAGGTAGGTATCATAACGTTACCATGATAACCAAAAAAAAAATGAAGAACTTTTGAACTCCACAAAGACTTTTGAACTCATTTTATCACAAAAATGAGTTCGTTTTGACCTTGTCGGAGAAGATGAGTTCAAGATTTCAACCTAGGTCGAGAGAGTTGAGAGACTTACAGATAACAGAGGAACCCCCCAATCGCACAGTTAGCGAACGGAGTTAGGGCATGAGATGAGACAATCGTTTTTTGGGGTTGGTCGACACCTCAACGGCGGTGGCGTTCGTAGTTGGCATGGTGAATGGAGAAAACCCCCCCAAAATCGTACGGTCGGCGGGAGTTAGGGCATGAGAGGAGAAAAGAAGTGTTAGGGCATGAGAGGAGAAGAGAAGAGACGATCGATTTGGGTTAGGTTAGGGCAAAGGGTTTTTAGATTTTACTTTTAATTTAGGGTCGAACCATGGTTTAACTTAGATTGAACCATGGTCTGGGACTCTGGGCTAAGTTTATATATATTGTAAATATTTTTCGGTTCGGATCTTTTTCGGATCGGATACATGTATATCCGAATTCGGATCCGAAATTCGAGATCCGTATCCGAACCGCGGATCTTAATCCTATATCCGAATTCGGGATTTTCGGATCGGATTTGGGTCGGATTCGGATATATATCCGACCCATTGCCAGCCCTAGTTGGAAGTGTAATAAAGTAGTTCGAGGTTGAACCATTTGATTTTAATAAAGCTGAATATTGAATTCTTAGATAATAAATGTTTGTGCACTCTGATATGGTTTAGTTTAGGTGATTATCCAGTGATCACAACTATTTTTAGATCCTTACCTAACACTCTGTGAGACGTGTTATACCTTTATTGAACAACACGGATCCGGGGCGTTACAAAATGTGAATCTTATGGAGATGTCTTGAGGAAATAGAGGACCCAACTTGCTTAGATCTGATTTTGAACAACATAACCCAATTTTAAACATCAACACAGACCCAAGAAACCTTTTGGATGTACTAAATAACAGAATTAATAAGTGTTAACACCCTAGGTTCTAAATGAGGAGAAAAACATATGGAGTCTACTAGCACCTAGTATAGATACTTGATAGATGTGAGTATGTCTTTAGTACGAAGGTGATTCAACTTATTAGTGAGTTATGGTCCAACCATACCGTAGAAAGAAATATCCATATTTATTTGAGGAATCACAAGGTAAATTTCGAGGACGAAATTTTTTTATTAGGAGGGGAGAATCTAAAATCCCAGATTTTAGTAATGAAAAAAAAAACTGATTAAGTTATTAATATGCAGTGGTTGAGGCATTTGTTCAACTTGGAGAACTTGGAGAATTAAATGTAAAGGGAAGTAGTATTTTAGTTTCAAGATAATAGGAATAATAATTTTATAGATAGTTTTATTTAAAGTAACCATATACTGTTATTTAAAGGAAATATAACAGAATTAAGATCTTCCCCAATATCTATCTATATATATATATACATATAAATAACCAAATAAAAGAATAAAAGGTTTGGTTGGTTGAACCCAACTTGAATTGGGCAATTGGAGTTGGTTGGGTATTGGAGTTGGAGTTAAACTTTTGGTCTAAGGGGGTTTAATCTAGGATCTAAGAATGGAGGGCTAATTAGTAATTAGGGCTGTAGGGTATTGGGGTTAATTGTAAAACCTCGAATTTTCCTTAAATAATAAATTAAATTAATAAATAATATTAATTGAGAGTTATAATTGATGGAAATATTTTATTATTGTAGGGGATGATCTAATTAGTGGAGATCCAGAATTAGACACAGATCTGACCGTCCGATCATGAGATATCGAGGTATGTATTCTGATTGGGCGTGTGTATGGAGTTTTGTGTATGTGAGATACATGGGATCGGAGAGTATATATATCAATTAAAATAACCTAAAACGTATTCGTGTATTCTTGCTTGTATTCATCAACAGCCGCAAGCGACAAACCAAGCCGAGCGATTGAGGAGGAAGAAGAAGGAGGAGGAAAGGTCTGGTTTTTGGTGTTCTTCATCGTCCAGGGTATTGCTGGGTGATAGAGAATCATTGTTTAGAGAAGAGAGGAAGAGGAACGTTCATTCAAGAGGTAGGTGACACCGTTTACACTCGTTTTTGTATTTAACGTTCGTTTAATCTTCAAACTATGTTTTTATGATGTAGATATATGTATGATGCATGATATAATCATTATAAGTGAAAGCACCTCATTTTTGCGCTCCCAGAAAAACCAAAAATGCAAACCCCGGACAAAAAGTCAAACCTTGAAGGGTCAAAAGTTGACTTTTTGATCAAGTGAAAATTGGCCACCTCGCTTTATGCCATTGGATAGAGAATCTCGACACAGTTCCAACGCAACTGAGTTTGCAGGAATCGGGGTCCGGATGAAGGTTCTGCGGGCGGTCAAACTTGAGCAGAGCCAAAAGTTGACTTTCTGATAAAATCCAATCCAGAGGCCTACCCCTAGGTCATTGGATAGAGAATCTCGACACGGTTCCAACGCAACTGAGTTTGCAGGAATCGGGGTTCGGATGAAGGTTCTGCGGGCGGTCAAACTTGAGCAGAGCCAAAAGTTGACTTTCTGCTAAAATCCGATCCAGAGGCCTACCCCTAGGTCATTGGACAGAGAATCTCGAAACAGTTCCAATGCAACTGAGTTTGCAGGAATCGGGGTCCGAATGAAGGTTCTGCGGGCAGTCAAACTTGAGCAGAGCCAAAAGTTGACTTTCTGCTAAAATCCGATCCAGAGGCCTACCCCTAGGTCATTGGACAGAGAGTCTCGACACGGTTCCAATGCAACTGAGTTTGCAGGAATCAGGGTCCGGATGAAGGTTCTGCGGGCGGTCAAACTTGAGTAGAGCCAAAAGTTGACTTTCTGCTAAAATCCGATCCGGAGACCTACCCCTAGGTCATGGGATAGAGGGCTCCGATACGATTCTAACGCAATTGAGTTTGCCCAGATCGGAGTCCGGATGGGGAAAATATGAGCTGACGAAGTTTCCGAGCAGTAAAACCGGCGAACTGTGCAAGTGGCAAAAGCTGCACACGTGGCGAGTTGCGCAGGAAAATATCTCGGGGATCAAATCCGTAAATATCCAAATGTTTGAAATATCCCAGGGACTAAATCTGTAAAAATCCCGGAATATCGGATTAAACCAAAAATTGCCAGGGACTAAATCTAAAAAAGTTAGATTTTTCCACCGGTGAGCGGCGGCATTAAATGATTTCTCATCATTTTGCCGCTCGGGCGGACGTGGCAAGCGGGTATGCGCTCAGCGCAAGCTGAGCGGATCCCCTTTTTTCTCGCCTATATAAGGCCGCGCGAGATTTCGCGCAAAGGGTTGGAGGATTTTCGGGTTGGAGGTTTTTAGGTTGGAAAAATTGTGGTTGAAAATTTCTAAGGTGCAATGCCTAAGCTTCTTCCCCATCCGAACCCCACTTGTCTCAGTGGCTTCGGCCTCCCCAAGCCCCCACCTTGATCCAACACTCCCTCTCTTCTTCTTCTTCTTCATTCTTCTACCAAAAGCCGGAGGAAGCCGGAGGAGCCGCTTGTTGCAGCTGTTGGAGAAGAAGTTCATAGTTGGTGTGCTTGCTTCGAGGAGGTCACACGCTTCCACGAAAGAGCTAGGAACTTTCAGGTATTGTTCCCCACTAGCTTCTATATCATATATATGAAATCTGATTCTCTTGCATGATATTTGTGAAAGTATAGTATCCACCACGTTTGCTTCCACATGGGATCTCCCAGGCTACGGTTCTGGGCAATATCGGATTTGGTGTAAAAAGAGAGTGTGTTCCCGGCAAAGTGAGTTTTTTGTATCCCTGTAAACCCCCCCCCCCCCTCTCTTTCCTTTCCCTGACGGTTACCTGACATGCTCGGAGGTCCGGTCTAGTCCAGGCGTAGGTGAGAGTTTGTTTTTTCTTGCCCACGCAATCTCTGTCTTTTATGGTCTCTTTTTAATTTTTACTAAACATGCCAACATGCTCCCCAACCCCCTGCCTGTGTGCTTGCTAACATGCTCCATCATCCCCATTACCCCCTGTGAAGTCATCGAGCTTGGTTTTATGTATCATCGGGCTTGGTTTTGTTTAAAAAGAGATTTGGGGTTGTGTGATGAAGCATGTTTAGATTATTTTCAATGCATGATTAACGTCTCTTGGGAGTCTCGGGAACACCTGGTAGGGCTTACAAAGCTTCAGAAACAATCAGAAATGGAGTGTAAGCAAAAAACCAGAATATCGGGTTTCGTAGGGGTATGCGCTGAGCTCTGCGAGCTCAGCGCACCCAAAAAAGGGTGAGCGGATCGTTTTTTTTGGCATCCACCGAGCTCGCGCCCACTTCCCCTTTTGGATGCGCTCAGCTCACGCTCACTTGATTTTTGGGTGCACCGAGCTCGCGCCCACTTGATTTTTGGGTGCGCTCAGCTCGCGCTCACTTGATTTTTGGGTGCGCCGAGCTCGCGCCCACTTGATTTTTGGGTGTGCTCGGCTCGCGCCCACTTCGCCCGCGGATCATTTTTTTTGGTTTTTCGGTCCGCCCACCTCGCCGACCTTGCGCCTAGTGCCTGAGGTCGGTGCATACCCCTAAAAAAGGCCGAATTGCCATATTTTTGAAAAATCCCGAAAATGCCCTTTACCGTACCGCGGGGGGCTTCACCCCCGCACCCCCCAACCCCGTTGTTCGCCGCGCGTCCAACTCGTTCCTTGGTATGGGGAGGTACCCCGCCCCGTGGGCTCCGCTTGCTCCGCCCACAGGGGCCCCGGGTACCTCCCCTTGGATCTAGTATAATGAGCCATTTTTTCCCTGACAAGGTGTCAGTTTTGTATATTTTTTGTGATTATTGCTCGATGTGAGTGCTATTTCCGAACCAAACCGAATAAACCAACAGGGTTTCCGGGTCACCCGGAAACCCAACATGGGACTTGGACCCTCGGTCCAACTTGATTTCCAGTGGGCCTTCCAACGGGGCCCACCCGGCCCAATAAACATGTATGCATGCAACTTAATCAAGATAAGCAAAATTAACCGATTAAACCGGGCGGGCCAAACCTAAGGCGGTCCACCCGAACCGGACTTGTGAAATTGATGCATGAAATGCGTGGTTTGGCCGAGACTAAGGGCAAGGGCCTATCGGGCCCGCCAAAGCCCACGAACCAACCGAGTAAGGGTTCAAAACCCTAACCTCACATAACCTGGGCTTTCAAGCCCTAATCAGGACTACAGGCCCCAAGCCCAGTGTCCCACCCATTTTTTGGAAACTTAAGTAAGATAAATCCAATAAATTACCAGGCCACCATGTGCGGCCCACCCAATGGGCCCACAAACCAAACCGGCCCGCTTTGCATATAAATCACTTAATAATCCAACTTGAACTCCAAAATAAAATCAACTCATTGAACCAAAAATCCTAAGGGTCTCTCAGGCTTAGACTGAGGCCTACAAGGGTACATGGGCTTGACCAAAGCCCACCAAGGACACCGTGGGCCTTCCAATAGGGCCCACCCAACCAGACCCAGATCACCTAATTAATCAAGATAAAAGCAATTAAAGGGACCCACACCACTTAGGTGGTCCCGCCAGACTTAACCAAACTGCATATTGGATTAGGAATCGGGTGAGACCAAAGTGAGCTGACTCAAACCAGGATAAACCTAAGGGACCCGTCACCCGACAGGGTGGACCGGGGTGTCTACGGACTTCCCCGGACCACAACCGAGACCCTACTTAGAATCTCAAAGCCGCAGACCAAAAGCCCTAATAGACAAGGTTAGGCACCCAGGTGTCCGCTTGCACCCCATCAGGCGGTGGCGACTCTGAATTTTCCCGTGCCACGTTTCCGACGCGCACACAATAAGTATTATGGGATTGCTTAGAATAGGAAAACTCACGTTTTGGAAGTGTTTCTGTTCGTTTTTGGATGACCGCCGATCTCGACTGTACTCGGCGATCCTCGGCGCTAGTTAAAAATATTAGACCACCGAAGACTGCTGGAAGACGTACCGTCAGTGTTCGATTTTGAACTACCGCCGACCACAGACCGCGGGGGCGATCCTAAGCGCTCTGTTCAGATTTTGCAGATTTTCGAAATTTCAAACCCTGATTCAATTCCAAACTATTTTTAGACAATTTTAATGATTAAATAAGATGTTTTAAGACCAAAATAAATTATCTAATTCCCTGTTTTACAGAAAAATAAATTGGGAAGATATTTAGGACATTAGTTGCTAAACTTTGAAAGAAATGGAGAAACCTAGTTTTTGGAAAACCTAACTAGTATTTAATTACTATAACATCTTCTAAATGACACTATAAACCAGAAAACTTTATAAAGAGAATTCAGAACTCAGATGACCCGAATATTGAAGTAATTGATAGATTTAACCTTTATATGCCGCTAGGCACCAATGTAAAACCCCAGTTTTGAGTAGAAAATAATAATAATAATATGGAGATTGTATATATATAAAATAATATTGATAATAGAAATAATAGTAGATAAAATAAAATATATATATATACATAAATATGGACACCTGGATTTATTGACAGGTTTAATCAAAATTTATTTATTGCTAGAGATTTGTGGTCATTAGTTGTCAAAGAGAATGAGGTGGAATATTAATATGTAATTAATTATCGAACTTAAAAATATGGTAGTGAATAGGAAATTAGCCAATAAGTAAATACGGGAAAGCTAAGTTGAATGAGGGGCAGAAAGGGGATTCCGAGGGTTAATAAAACCTCGAGGGTGAATTAGGTTAAACTTTTGCGATGTTTTATAAATAGGTAACTCATATAAATTTTCGGGGATTTAGGGGAAGGTTGCTGCTATGAAATTAGGGTGGCTACTGTGGCAATTAGGGTTTCACTGGGAAGAGATGAGAACCGCGAGAGCTACGACCGGATTAGTGGAGTCGGAGTTCTGCGGGTTATTTCTCTCGCGAGCAGAGGATCCGTTCGGCTACATTTGCATCCTCGCGCGCAGCCGGAAATCGTGATCGGCCGGTTGTCGAATGAGCTTTTATTCTGGGATAAGCGTATACGGGTGAGTAACACTGATTTAAAACCGAGGTTTTAGTTTTCTTCGTGACATATTTCGAATGCCATGGTTGTATTGTGAGTTCTGGGTTTTCTGGAATACCGCGAGTCCGAACGTCGGATTGAAAATTTATTTGAAATTAAAGATGTTTAGATTAATTCCAAAATTGGTTGAGAAGTCTTCTGGGAGCATTAGGAGTGTATTGGAGCAATAACAGACCTAAACAAACCAGCCAGAATTGGAGATCTCGAAATAACAGAGACTTGAAATTCGCAATGGGTATCCGCCCACTTGGCGCCCACTTGCGCCCACTTCAGGAAGTAGGCGCCTAAGAAATTTGATCTGGCGCCGAGCTCGCGCCTACCTGGCGCTCAGCTCGCGCCTACCTGGCGCTCAGCTCGCACCCACTTAAAATCGATGCGCCTATCCCGCGCTCTTCTCGCGCCTTTCTCCCGCTCAGCTCGCGCTCACTTAGCGTCGAGTGAGCGCATAGTAAATTTTCGCCTGTTTTCCATCTGCCGACTGGCGCTCACTTCAGGAAGTGAGCGCATACCCAATTATACTTGCCGAATTTGATTTCCGATTGAACCAAGGGGGATTTTGATGTCTTGGGGTTTATATCACTTCACCAATCACTTGTTTGGTAACCTTGGAACCTGCATTTCTTATTTAATTCCTAGGAGAATTCTAGTGGCAAATTATTAAAGGTTTCTAAGGATGAGTGTAGGTTATTTCATACATGTTGTGCTGGATACCAAAACTCTAGGAGTTCTTAGTTGTTTTCTCCTCGAATTTATACACTGTTCTAATTGAGAAATTATTGACTTCTGGTTTCATTTGTTTGGAAAATGCTGAATGTATTGTCTTGTTATAAATAACTGTTTTTTGTATTCAAATGGCATGGTTTGTGGAAATGAGAAATACTGAAAGTATTGAGATACTGTTTGGTCCAGAGGGACAAGTGATGAACTGTGATGAGATATACATGATGTGGAATGAATGGTTTTACTTTAATGTTGGAATTGAGATTATACGATGTTTTACTGTTTTGGTCTAGCTTGTCCTGGATCCAGAGTCTAAGCTTAGTAATGTAATGTTATTTGTTGGTTGTTGGAATTGCATGGCCTTGTGTGTTGCCACGACCGGTGTAGAGCAGCCAGAAACCCTGAGTAGGCCTGGTTGTCAATGCAGAAACCCAGGGAGTAGGCCTGAATTGGATGACGAAACCCTGAGTAGGCCGTCATTTCAGAGTTTCCGAAACCCTGAGTAGGCCGGAACTGTGTACATAGAGGTGTGGAGTGTCTACTTGGCATGTTTAATTTATCAACTAAACAATAGTCATGACATTGACCAATGTTGGTATTTGATTTTGTTCGACGTGATATGTTTTATTCGCTGGTTTGTTGGTATTTATGGTTCATGGAATATCGTTTACCAATTATTGGGTATTGTACCTCCCGCCGGTGTAGAGCAGCCAAAAACCCTGAGTAGGCCTGGTTGTCAATGCAGAAACCCGGGGAGTAGGCCTGCATTGGATGACGCAGTCATTTCAATATCCGAAACCCTGAGTAGGCCGGATATACATTTGGAGGCGTGGGCATGGTTATTAGAAGACTTTGTGTTATATGATATTGGTATATCTGGAATTATATCTTGAGATACGAAATTATGGTTAATTGCTATGTTGTTGCAGTTAATCATTATTTTATCGATAGCTTCGGGATTGAAAACGGATTGTTATTGCTTGATTTACCTGATGGTTTTCCGCTCTGATATGAATTGGATTATTGAAGTTTAGTCGGATTATTCGGAATATGTGTGTTATCATCATTGTATATCGTTTTATAACCGTGGCATGTTTTAGAACTGAAATAAATGTATTTGTGCATGCATGTGCTGCTCACTGGGATATTCGTATCTCACCCCGTTGCTTTCGTTTTGTTTCCAGATACTCTTGGAGAGCTCGATACTTGCGGGTAGTTACTTGGACATGTGAGTTTTATTTTAGTTTGGGAATATTTTAGCGCACTCTGTTATATAGCTATTGTTGTACTCATGTTTTTCCTTCACTCTGATATTGCGATCCTGTGTTTTATAATAACCTCTGGAGACGAGTTACGGGTTTTTCATGTGACTCGGATTCGGGGCGTTACAACCAACCCTTATAGAAATATTATATGTTAGGGAATTTTTGAGTCTAGTGGGCATAGCTGGTTATGGATCCATAGTTGTTGCTAGATAGTTGAGGGATATGTCATTTGGGTTGAGTTACTCCTATATGCGACACGCTTCCTTTACAAGTTAGTTTGTCTGGGAAGGTCCTATGTCTGGAGGGACACCCAGGTGAGCGGTTGGTGATTCCCTGTACATGTGGATAAGCGACCATCTTCATGTATTGATTCTGGTGCTGCATGCTGGTGGTACATGCCAACTCTGATGGGTACGTGTGCAATAAGTTAGTGACTACGGCTCTTGTCTAAGCTACGCTGCATGGGACTTGAGTATCATTAGTAGCATTACTCCTAAGCCGCACGGTGGTATAGCAATTGGTTAACAATCATCTCAAAAGGTTTATCTATCTTTGTGAGTCCTACAAATGACACTGAAATCACAACACTTGTTATTATTATTGTATACATGCTGGAAGCATGTGATTGAGATATTGATCGGATGTGACTGTTTGTGCATCCTAGCAGAGTATGAATTATGTTATGGATTTTGATATTGGATTCTTATAATAGAACTTGTTGAAATTCATCTCTAGAACTGTTTATCATACTGTTTTGTATTCATGAATGATACGAATGATTATACGAGTTTGCTTAATCGATATTGCTTAATCGTGCATGAACTGTTTAATCATGCATGTGTTACCTACTGGGATATTCGTATCTCACTCTACTTTCATTTCATTTTTCAGCTGATACGTGAGAGGGGGATCTTAGTGATTTCCAGGGAGAGGTAGCTGAGTATACACTGGAGGATTACTTTTATCCGGATCTTGTTTGAGGTGGATGATTGATTTAGACTTAGTCATATTTGATAGACTATTTTTCATTTGGATTTGATGTACTAGAGAGATGAGAGAGATAGTAACCATTTTATTTAACAGACTTTGATATTAATGATTGATGATCAACTTCAATGTTTATTTGAGGATTTTAGACTATACTTCCACACATACTTGTTTCCACAACTCTGATAGTATAATAAATTGAATGGATTTTAATTCTTTGGTTTGGTATATTATTGATGATGTATTTCATATGGGCCAGTAACACCTTGGATTTGGTTGTTGAACTGAATTCGGGTTGTTACCATAGTGAACCGGGTTCGGGTGGGGTGCCGGTTTGCACTAACCCGGGTTCGGGGCGTTACATTAATTGCTAATCATGTAAAAAACAAAAGAAATAAAAGCCTCATAAGAAAAAGGGAAGCAGCCGCCACCTCCTTTTCTTTTCTTCTCCTTTTCGTGTGTTGCAACCCTAATCTCCTAGTCTCTTGGATCTGATCAGAAGGAAGAGAAAAAGAGAAGATTTTTGTGTGAATCTATGGTGAGAAAAAGATCAAACCATGCTCCTAAGTTTAGTTTTAAGTTTATGAGATTCTAAAAGAGATATTTTTGTGATTTAAACAATAAGGAGGGAGTTGCTGTGATCATTTGGCATTCTTAGGAGTGATCTTGGGTTGATGTTAGGAAAGATTTTAGCCCCAAAAACAAGTAAGTAGTCCCTTTAAAACTTGCACAAAACAAATTCGTGTTTATTCGATATTCATGGTTATTCGGTGGTTTGATGAGTTGTTTGCGTGATTTATGATGTTTTATTTGTTGGAAATTGTTTTAACAGGTTTATAAAGTGCTTTAGAATGATTTAGAATGGATTTGATACATTGTGTGCGCGCGTGGGAAACGCGGCACGGGGTAGTTCGGAGTCGCCACCGCCTGATGGGGTGCAGGCGGACACCTGGGTGCCTAAGTTAGTCTATTTTGGGCTTTGGTCTGCGGCTTGAGATTTTAAGTCGGGGTCTCGGTTGTGGTCTGGGGAAGTCCGTAGACGCCCCAGTCCACCCCGTCGGATGACGGGTCCCGTGGGTTCCCTGATCTGAGTCAGTTTGCTTTGGTCTCACCCTGATTCCTAATCCGATAGGCAATTTAGTTAGGTCTGGCGGGACCACCTGAGTGGTGTGGGTCCCTTTAATTGCTTTTATCTTGCTTATTTAGACTATCTGAGTCTGGCTGGGTGGGCCCTGTTGGAAGGCCCCACGGTGCCCTTGGTGGGCTTGGGTAAGCCCATGTGCCCATGTGGGCCTCTGTCTAAGCCTAGGAGGCCCTGTGGACTTTGGTTAAGTATGTTGGTTTTATTTAGTTTGTTCAAGTTGGATACTTAAGTGATTTCCATGCAAGAAGCGGGCCGGCACTGATTTGTGGGCCCCTGGGTGGGCCCCCATGTTGGTTGCCAAAATGTCTTTAATTTATCTTATTTAAATTCACCCAGGTGGGTTGGATGTTGGGCTTGGGGCCCGTAGTCAAAATTTGGGCTTTAAAAAGCCCAGTTCCTTGAGGCTTAGGGTTTGCACCCTTCCTTGATTAGGTTAATGGGCTTCGGCGGGCCCGATAGGCCCTAGCCCTAGGTCTCGGCCAAACCATGCAAATTCAAACATATCATTCCACACATCAAGTTCGGGGTGGGCCACATTAGGCTTGGCCCACTTGGTTCAGTTAACGACTTTAAGTCGCTTAATTGCATGCTTAAGAAGTTTATTGGGCTTGGAGGGCCCCGTTGGAAGGCCCACTAATTGTTCCAAATTGGACCGGTAGTCCAGGTCCCATGTTGGGTTTCCGGATGACCCGGAAACCCTCTTGGTTCGTTTGGTTTAGTTATGAAAATATCACCCCAATACCTCAACAATCAAAGGACACACAAGAACGGCATTTTTCCATGTAGCCGATTTGAGTGTATCACGCGTATCAACTACAAGCAACCCACTAAAAACATGCTGTAGGTGCAGATAATCGCAGCCTTTAAGAAGGGCTAACCACGCTAAAAAGGGCTAGGAACAGCACACGACCAGCAAGTGAGGGCAGCCTTCATGCAAGGTTCTAATGGGTGGGTTTCAAGAGCCTAGGTAAGTGAGCCAACTAGCTAGGAACAGCAGCTGTCCTGGGCTTTTAGGCCAGCTAGAAGGGACTAGAAATGTATGGAGATCGGGGGAAAGGGGAAGCATATCCACACCCAAAACAGTAAACTAACTAAGCACCCAAATAACATGTTCATGCTTGCAAAAAGTAAAGAAAATAGTAAAGGAAATTGCTGTAGAGCAACTGGGAGAGCCTCTGTGGTGGGGGGTTTTAGACATGGGGGAGGGTGTTAAATGGAAGGCAAGAACAAGGGACTACTATTGTTGCCAACAGCAGCCACTACATGCTATAAATCCCCACAGCAGCAAATAAAAAACATGTTGCAAACACCAAGGAACAGCAACTAGTATGTGGGTTTAATCATACTGGTAAGTGGGCTATAAGCTAGGGGAATAGTGGGGATTGGGGTCATACCAACGGCGGGCAACAATAGCATGTCTATCAATCCATCATTAACTAGACAAGGAGTGAGAGAGACATTTCAGTAAGATAAAAAACAACGAAAGAGGAGGAGCTGCTGTTGTCACCAACAGCAACCCATGCATGTCATGATAGTAGGGCCACGGGGTGAGGGAACATGCGCATACAGCAGGTTCATGGGGGAGGTTACATGCTCATATGCCCATATATATATAAAAAATACAGCAGGTAGTGAAGGAGGTTGAGAAATAATGGAGGCATGCTTAGGCATAAAAAAGAACCATATGTTATGTGAAAAGGAAGCCCAAGGCTTGCTGTAGACCAAGGGGACAGCAGCCTTAAAACTGTGTTTTGATGGGAGCATGATTGCTACCAAGATGGAGGGTGCTGCCGCCGAAGCCATAGACAGAAAAATAGCAAGTCACAAGGGGGTTATGCCCAGCAAAACCTGGAACCATAGGGGCTACTGCTGCTGCCAGCAGCAGCCCCAAAAGATCTCTCATGCTTATATATTCGTTACAAGAAAAATAGTAAAGGAAAAAAAATTGTAACATGCTCATGGAAAGTAAACCCAGGCTCACTATGGACAGGTGGACAGCAACCATTAAGTTGAAATTTGATTAGGCTTGATATGTTACCAAGAAAGGAGGTGCTGCTGCTGTACCTCGCAGCAACTCACAAGGGGCAAGGGGAGCATGGTGTATATAAGAAAATACAGCAAGTTCATGGGAGAGAAAGGGTCATGTGTCCATGCTCAACCATAGCAACAAACCAAGAGAAAAGCACTAATAAGCAAAATTTGCATGCATGGCAGAAGACAAGAAGAAAAGGGGACCTGTGGCTTAACATCTGCTGCCTAAAAAGATTTGTAACTTCGGACAGCAAGCAAGAGACACCCACGAAAATCATAAAGAAAAAAAGAAGTGAAGGAAGAGAGAAAGAGAACAAGAACCATGAAGGGTAATAGGGGGTTTACTTGGGGGTACATGGGATGAAGTAGAAGAGGAACAAGCTCCTCTTGTTAGTGGACAAAAATACTGCTGGAAACCAATAGAAGGCAGCACCTTAAAGTTTCCTTTTAGTGGACAAAACATTGCTGGAAACCAAGAAGGCGGCACCTTACCAAGGGGTTTTGGCCCACCTCCATTGACTAGGAGGCTTCTTTCCCTCACCCCAAGACCGTACCCGGTTCCCCTTTTACCCTTGAAGTACTTCGGGTAATGTAGATGAAGAGAGAAAAAAAACAAGGAAAAGAACACATATGCATGTTGAAGAACATGCTGCAGCAAAGGACTACCTGCTCACAACAACTCTAGGCATGGCCATTTTTATTTATGTAATGTAAAACACAATGGGGGAAAGATACCTGAGGGTTGGGAGGTTCTTGGGTGGTGTGTAGAACTCCTTGGGAGCTGGAACAGGTGCTGGAAGCTCCTTCTCCAGCAGCAGCAGCAAAATCACCTTCTCTTGGGGGGGAGTACTTGAAGAGGAAGAAGGAGGAGAGGGGGTGGAGCTACCTTGGGGTGGAGTGTGAAGGTGGTGGAGGCCAAGGGGTGCTGGGGAGGGAGAATCCGGATGAGTAGTAGGGGGGCAAGGAGGTTTAAAAACAATGAAAACCACCAACCATTGGAAAGGGGGCTGCTGCCCCCTTTTATAAAAAAACTTAATGTATCCGGACTTGGAGTCCGGATACACTATATATCATGTGTATCCAGCCTCCAAGGCCGGATACATTAAGCTGCCTTTGTATCCGGTCTTGGAGTCCGGATACAAAACATAATAATTGGCAAAATTGATTTCCGCCGCGAATTTGTCGGAGAATCGGCGCGAATCTCGCCGAGCAAATCTTCGTATCCGGACTTGGAGTCCGGATATACACAAGGGTATGTGTATCCAGTATATTTGACCGGATACAAATCGAAAAATTACGGATTTGCCCTTCGACTTGACCGATTCGACCGATTTGACCGATTTGACACTTTTGGATATCTACGGATTGCCCCGCACGAATTTTGTTTAGTCCTTGAGATTTTTGGATTTTTAAGATTTAGCCCCCGAGATATTTTTGCTGTATTGGCTGCCACGTGCGCAGTTCCTGCGCCACGTGTGCAGTTTCCGGTTTTTGCTGCCCGGAAACTTCGACAGCTCATATCTCTTTCATCTGATCTCCGATTTGAGCAAACTCAATTGCGTCGAACTCGTATCGGAGCCCTCTATTCAATGACATAGGGTTAAGCACTTGGCACGGAAATCGAGGAAAAGTCAACTTTCGGCTCATCCTCAAGTTTGATTGCCCGCAGAACCCTCATCCGGACTCCGATTCCAGCAAACTTAGTTGTGTTGGAACCGTGTCAAGATTCCCTATCCAATGGTATAGGGAAAGGTACTTGGCACGGAAATCGAGGAAAAGTCAACTTTCGGCTCATCCTCAAGTTTGACCGCCCATAGAACCCTCATCCGGACTCCGATTCCAGCAAACTCAGTTGCGTTGGAACCGTGTCGAGATTCTCTATCCATTGAGATGAAGCACGGTAGCCAGATTTCATTTGATCGAAAGGTCAACTTTCGACCCCCGTGGGTTTTACTTTTTAGCAGGATTTTGTATTTTTGGCTTTTTGGGAGCGCAAAAATGAGGTGCTTACACATTGGATATTGATTTGTTGAATTTTTATTGATTTTCGTAACTTTTCCGAAATTTTCATCGTATCAGGCGGTTCGAACAGTCACTTGAGCGCCCTGTGTATTTGTTAAAACCCGAGAGCACTTTTTCCCAGATGAACTGTCGCCCAATCAGTCGCTCGAGCGATCTATCGAGTGACCAACCCTGAAACAACCTATTGCATAAGGCTGTTTGAGCGCCCCTTGGCCGCTCGAGCGCCCTGTCTATCTGATTTTCAAAATTGGCCATTCAGCCTAGTTTTTCACTACGGAATTATTTTTATCCATTTTTAACCTATGTACCATCAAGTTTAAGGTATTTAGAGATAGTTTGCACTAACGGATGTTTAAAATTCATTTTTATAAGAAATTTGGGCAGATTTTACCAAAGAGGCTTTTCAACTTAATACCTTTGTTCCAAACAGTTCTATTCTTAACCAAACTGGATTTTAAGAGTTCCTACACCTGTATTTGGACTATCTGGACATATTTTGAGTTCCGAATGATGTTACACACACCCAGATTATTTTGCCCATTGAAACTGTGATTTTGAGATATGTATTTGATTCCACTTGTGTGGGTTTTTGGGTCACAGATGTGACAAGGCTATTGCCTAGCATGTTTATTCCGCTATTACGGTTGTCTTATTTTATCCTCAGTCCGTGTACTCGGTGGGATACTTCCTCAATCCGTGTACTCGGTGGGAAGCTGGTTATTTATTTATCCTCAGTCCAGGTACTTGGCGGGATACTTCCTCAATCTGTGTACTCAGTGGGAAGCTGGTTATTTATTTATCCTCAGTCTAGGTACTTGGTGGGATACTTCCTCAATCCGTGTACTCGGTGGGAAGCTGGTTATTTATTTATCCTCAGTCCGTGGACTGGGCAGGATACTTCCTCAATTCGTGTACTCGGTGGGAAGCTAGTTATTTGTTTTTATCCTCAGTCCGTGTACTCAGCGGGATACTTCTTCAATCCATGTACATGGTGGGAAGCTGGTTATTGTTTTTATCTTCAGTCCGTGTACTCGGCGGGATACTTTATTGTGGTATTATTTCTATTCCACCATGCTTGGATTTATATTTCATTGTATCTGAATTTTTGTGATTAGTCGGATTAAGCGTTGCATAGATTCTAATCTGTTACTAACTATTTGCATGACTACTTACTGAGATTTTGTTTCTTACATAATCGTTTTATCAGTTTTGTTTTCAGATATTCCTGGTGAGGACGTTGCGGGGATAGACACTTCTGGGGATTATACTGAGTACCAGGAAGAAGATTACTTTATTCTTGTGTAGGTTTAGGGATCTATATTATTAAATTTGACTTGGTATTGGAAGAATTGTTTAGATTACTTTTATTTAGATGGCATTAGTGATGTATATTTTATTTTAGAAAAACATTAACCAAGGGTTGGCGATTAGGGTTTGAAGGGTTGGCGATTAGGGTTTGAAGGGTTTCTTCAATGGCTCTAAACATTCAAGGTGGTTCTTCTTCTCTTCCTCCAAACAGTCCTTGATCGTTCGCAGCAGTAGTTTTTGGTGGGCAATTTACATTAGTCGTGGAGGATATTAATACTCCTAGAAAACAGGCGATTAGCTATCATGGATATCCGGCAGTGGAATTTTCAGATTTGGAGATGAACAAATCTGTTAATTCTTTTTCCTTTACTTTGGTTGCTAAATTTATTAATGGAAGGCCTTTTGTCAATGTGGTTCGTGATTCAATTCTGAAGACATGGGGGATTCATGGTGTTTTTCATGTGGGCATCCTAGACAATCGACATCTACTTCTTCATTTTAATGAGGAACGTGACTTCATTAAATCTTGGACAAGGGAAAACTTGAGTATCAATGGATTCTATTTTAGACTTTTTCAATGGAGCATGAGATTTGATCCCTCTAAGGAGTCTTCTTTGGTGCTGGTTTGGGTTTCTTTCCCTCACCTTCCCATTAATCTGTTTCAAGAATCCATTATTTTTTCTATAGCAGGAGCCCTTGGTAAACCTCTTTCTCTTGACACACCTACTAAAAACCTTACTCGACCTAGTTTGGCTAGGGTCTGTATTCTTCTGGACTTGCTCAAGGATTGGCTTGATAAGGTTTGGATTAAAATGGGTTTTGAGTTTGGTCGATGGCAGAAAATATTATATGAGAATGTCCCTCCTTATTGCACAAGTTGTTTTCATAGGGGTCATGCTAATTCATCTTGCCGAGTGGTTTTGAAGAAAAAGAAAGTAGAGGTTTCAAAATCATATTACAGGAGTATTGGCTTATTTGAATCTTACCCATCATTAGAAAATACCTTTGATCTTCTTCCTCTTGAGGGTAATACTCTGCAGTTGGCCGAAATTCAACAAAGTCTCGGATTGTTAAAAGGGAAGGACACGCAAAAGCCATTATTTTATGGGAAGAATAGCAATGATCCAGCGTTTGTTTCATCTACAATTATTTTAGATTCTAATCTGAATGTTGTGCAAGAGGGGGCCGAAACTCAGAATCTTTCTAATTCTATTAATGAAGTCGTTCATGTTCAAAATCAGTTGCAAGAGAAGGAAAGTCAGCTCAGCAAAGAAAGTCTAATTCATATTAACGACGCTGATTCTATTGATGGGAGTCAATCGATTGATCCAAGCAAAATAGTGTAGAGAAGTGTTTCTAATTTATTTTTTGAGGATATTGATGTTGGGAAAGAGGAAATTTTTAATAGAAAAAGGAAGCAAAGTCTTTCTATTTTGCATGGCACTCCTCAGCTGTTTTTAGAAACAAACAGTTTTACTGGATCTCAAATTCTTAAGCCGATAGATTCAATCATCTAGGCTTTGTCGTTGAGCCCTACTAGTTTAGAACTTGTGCATAGTTATGATTCTTTTCCACAATCAAAGGAAGCATTATTAAAGGATCAAGTGCAGTTATCAAAGAGATTAGTGGCTACATTGGGTTGTAAGGATAGAAAAATTCAGAGCTTCAACAGTGGAGGTTCTCAATTATTTTCTACAGCTCATAAATCAAAGAAGAAAAATTCAAAGTCAGCATCTGGTATCATCACAAGGTCTAAGGTAAAGGCCATCTCCAAATCTAATTAATTGTTTTTTAATGATTGAAACAATGATTTGGAACATTAGAGGTGCTACCAATTCTGATTCAATAAATATGCTGAAAACTCATGTTTCTTCTCGAAAGATTCAGTTGTTAGCAATTCTTGAACCTATAGCCAATGAAGCAAGGTGTAAATTTGTAGCTAAGAGAATTAAGTTGAAGAATTATTTTTGTAATCATGGTAATGAAAGAAAAATTTGGGTCCTCTGGTCCGATTCTTTTCAGTTGGACATCATAGAGGCTTCTGATCAATATTTTACTGCTTTGGTAAGTCCGACTAGTAATCTCACTTTCTCTCCTTACATGATAACTTTTGTTTATGCTAAATGTGATGTGCTTGAGAGGCATAACCTCTGGAATGATTTGCTGGTTTTTTCTGCAACTATTAGTCATCCTTGGATTATTGGAGGTAATTTCAATGCCATCCTTGCTGTTGATGAAAAACTTGGAGGTAGAAATCCGGATTCTAGATCTCTGCATGATTTTCAAGATTTTGTTCAATGTGTTGGATTAAAGGATCTGGGTTTTACTGGAGACAAGTTCACGTGGTGCAATGATCAGATTGGATAGAGAAGAATATGGGCAAGGCTGGACAGAATTCTGATGAACTATCAAAGTCTTCATGTAGCTGCTTCTTTAAGGTATCTCATTTGCCTCGGGTTTGCTTAGACCACAGTCCTTTATTGTTATCGGTTGTGCAGGCTATGAGATCTTCTGGTTGTTCTTTATTCAAATTTCAGAAAATGTGGACATCTCATCATTCTTTTTTGGATGTGGTTAAAGATGCATGGAATTCTAATGTGTGGGGCTCTCCTTTGAATGTTTTCTCCAAAAAATTGAAGCATTTAAGAGCGGTTCTTCGAAAGTGGAATTGGGAGGTCTTTGGTGATGTCCATCGTAGAATAGAGAACTTATCTCTGAAAATTTCAGATCTGGAAAATAACCTTCAATCTCAATGGGATCAGCAAAGGGCTGAGCTTCTTCAATTCCAAGAAGGACCTAATCAAAAGTATCTCTCAACAGGAATCTTTATATAGACAGCAATCTAGAGTGAAGTGGCTCCAAGAAGGTGATTGTAACACAAAGTTCTGCCATGCTTCTTTACAGGTCCGAAAGCATAAGAAACTGTTGACAGTGAATGGTTGGTTTTCTGATAACCCTAGAATCCAGGCTGAAGCAGTTTCTTTCTTTTCAGATTGCTTCACTTCTTCTTCTCATTCAATTAATGATTCTGTGGAGTTCATTCCAAAAGTTATGGACGATAATATAAATGTGAAGTTGGTATCTCCTCCATCCTTGGATGAGATTAAGCAAGCTACCTTTGATCTATGCCCTAACAGTGCTCCAGGTCCAGATGGTTTTACTGGTTGGTTCTTCCAAAGCTATTGGGACATTATTGCAGATGATTTATTAGCGGTAGTTTTAGAATTTTTTAATGGAAGTAATCTTCCCACCTCATTCACTGCTTCTCATATTGCTATCATTCCTAAGGTGGATCAGCCAGGCTCCTTTTCGGATTTTCGCCCTATTATCCTATGCAACTTCGCTTACAAGATTATTTCTAAGATTTTGGCTTCAAGGCTTTCGGACATTCTTCCTTCAATCATAAGCAAAGAACAGAGTGCTTTTGTTAAAGGGAGAAACATTTCTGATAGTATCTCTCTTGCTCATGAGATGTGTTAGGACATTAACAGGAAATGTTTGGAAAGCAACATAATCATTAAGCTTGATATGGCTAAGGCTTTTGATAGAATGGAATGTGACTTTCTTTTGGAAGTGTGCAGAAGGTTTGGATTCTCTGATACTTGGTGTAATCTCATCTTTCGTTGTCTCAACAATTGTTGGTTAAGTGTTCTTTTAAAAGGTTCAGCTTGTGGATTCTTCAAATCATCTCGGGGTCTACGTCAGGGTGATCCTTTATCTCCTTTATTATTCATCATAGCTGAAGAGGTCCTTAGCAGAGGTGTGCTCTCTCTAATTCAGAATGGTTCCATTGGTTTCTTTCATACTGGCAGAATTCCTGTTTGCATCTCTCATCTTTTATTTGCTGATGATATTCTAATTTTCTCGAATGGTAAAAGATCATCAATGGTTAATCTTCTAAATTTTATCAAATCTTATGAGGAAGCTTTTGGTCAATCAGTGAATAAATCTAAGAGTTGTTTCATTGCATCCTCCAAAATATCTCCTTCTAGATTGGATATGCTTCAGTCTATCTTTGGTTTCAGAAATGTTAGTTTACCAATTAAATATTTGGGTGTTCCTTTATTTCATGGTAGAGCTTCTTTGTCCATGTTTTCTGAAGTCCTTGAGAAGATTCAAAAACGTGTAACTGGCTGGAAATCCAAACTTTTGTCTCATGGAGGGAAATTGACACTTATTCAAAGTGTTCTTTCCAGCATTCCAATCCACTTGTTATCAGCTATGCCTTTTCCTAAAGCTGTCTTGAAAAGAATTGAAGGGTTATTTGCAAATTTCTTTTGGGGGGAGAGCTTTGATCATGGGCCAAAGAAGCACTGGTTAAGATGGGACAGGATTGTAATTCCTAAATCTGAAGGTGGTCTGGATGTCAAATCGGTTGCTGAAGTTATGAAGAGTCTTCATATAAAAATGGGTTGGAGGGTTCTCTATGGGGACAGCTTATGGGCTGAATTTATGCATGCTAAATATTGTGGTAGGAGATATCTTCATGGCCTTCAAGAACGGTGTGGAAGTTCAAAAACATGGAAAGCAATTCTCAAAGTGAAAGATGTTATCTTAGACAACACAGTTTGGTCTATTGAGGAAGGAAAAGTAAGTTTCTGGTTTGATCACTGGTCTCATTTAGGTAAACTTGTTGATCTCGTTTAAGGAGAGGATTTACCATTTCTTGAAGCTCAAGTGATTGACTTCATTAGTCCCAATGGCACCTGGACTCTTAATCCTCTTCATGATGCTCTTCCTCAAGATATAATTTCTCAGATTGAGGACATCCAGCTAAGACCTTCTAATCACAAGGATAAGCCTTTGTGGAAAGCTTCTGCTTCAGGTATTTTCTCTACCTCCTTAGCTTGGAATATAGTTAGAAATCGTGGGGTTCCTTTTCCTTGGAGTAAAAGCATTTGGCTAAAGTTCATACCAAACAAGGTTGCTGTATTTTTCTCGAAATTGTTGAAGGGGGCGATTTCTACAGATGACAGGATTCAACACAGTGGAATTCAGATGTGTTGCCAGTGCAACGGTTGCTCCAATAAAAGATCTGAGACTCTTAATCATTTATTTTCATTTGGTGATATTGCTCATTCTGTGTGGGAATTTTTTACTAACTGTTTCATTGTCAATTTCATCCTCTCCATGACTTGGCCACAAAAGTCTCCTTTTGGTTTAATGCTAGCTCTTCTGACCAGTGTGGTTTATTGTTCAGAGCTTCTCCTCTGTTTATATGTTGGGAAATATGGACTTCAAGGTGCAAGAGTAGATTTGAAGAAGAAACCATGGTTGCAAGCCAAATTATCAAAAAAGTTCAGTACTGGTTGCAGGAAATCTCCTATCTTACTAAGCCTTCAAAAAATTGTAAGTTTGAGGGTGCTTTGATTCTTGATCAAATGAACATATTTTCTCCTTTTATTAGACCTTCAAAAGTTCAGTTTGTTCACTGGAGTAGACAATGGAGCTTCTAAAGGTAATCCTGGAATATTTGGAGGTGGTGGAGTTATACGTAATTCTTCAGGTTCATTTTAGGCTGCGTTTTCTGCTAATTATGGTTTTATCTCTAATGTCTCGGCTGAGATGTTTGCTTAAGGGATGGCTTTTGTTTGGCGGATAATCATGGATTTCAGGACATGGAAATAGAGTCTGATTCAAAAGTCCTTGTTGATACTATCAATGGATTAGCATCAATTGCATGGAAATATCTGATCTAGTGGAAAGAAATCAAAGAAAGAATCAACAAGTTTAATAGGCCAGTGAAGCATGTCTATAGGGAAGCGAACTCAGTGGCAGATGCTCTTGCCAATGAGGAATGTGCTTCCCCTTCTAAGAAATGTTATGTATCTCACTCTGATTTACCTTCTCAGGTTAAAAGTTGCTTATTCCATGACAGGACTGGCTTGTATTCTATCAGGAATTAGATTTGTGGGTCTTTGCAGGGGTAAGGTGATATGTCCCCCCCTCGCTATTGTTTTTTGGTTTTTGGAGTTTTGTAGGGGTAAGGTTCGTTGTCCCCCCCCCCCCCCCTAGCTGGTGTAATTCTTTTTTTTTTTTATATTAATATACAGGTCAGGGTCTGTGTGAAACACCGTTCCAAAATCCCTAGCATACCCTAACTAATGAACTTGATGTGTAGATGAGGCTGGAGCAGCTCAAGCCTAAAGCCAATCAAAGTGGCAAAGCTCCGAGCAGTCAGTAGCCTAAGAAGGTGAGTATCTGTCATTTGGTAATATGAGATTTCATAGGGTGAGAAAATATGCTAAGTATTGGTGTTATGTGCAATGTAGTATGGGAGGGGCAAACTTGTAAATAGGGAGCCTTGTTAGAAAGCCACTTAAGTGAGAAACCCCAAAGCAAAACCCATATACAACCAAACCCAAACCCTTCTCCCTTTTTCTTCTCTTCCTCTTCTCCCACTCATCTTCTTCACCTCCTTCTCATCACTTTCCTTCCCATTTTCGTCCCCCACTCATTTCTAAACCATTGGAGGAGTTCTTAGCAAGGAAAAGAAAAGGAAGAAACCCAAGAAACCATTTTTGTGTGGGTGCTCTTGGTGGAGATTTGTGGAGGAAGTCAAACCAAGGAGCTAAAGAGCTATTCGTGAGTTGCATTGGAGGCTAAACAACTTGCTTAGTTGATTGCAAGAGGTAAGCAACACCACCCCAACCCTTATTTCGAATTTCGGCCATTTTCGTATGTGTTTTGAATGTGTTAGGGTTGAGATGTGAAAACGAGTCCTAGGGCCAATAGGAGAGTTTTCTTTGAGGTGTTTTATAGGTAGCGAGTTTCTACACATGCTAGGAGTGATTTTGAGCCCCAAAACACCTAGAACAAGTGAGATTTGAGAAAAACCCTAAATCCCCGAAAATCGGATTTCGCGAGCTGCTGAGAAAACCCAGCCGCTTGAGTAGTCGATCGAGCAGTCATCAGGTGGTAGTGTTGAGTAGCCTTAGATGCTTGAGCGATTGTTCTAGTGAGATGTTTTAATAGAGAACCCGAGAGCAAAAATTGTAGCCGCTCGAAGTCGGTTCGAGCGACCTATCGAGCGCCCCTACCAGAATTTTCAAAATTTACACTTTTAGCCCAGATTGAACCACCCTTTGTTTTTGTCCAAATCCAACTTATGTATAAGTGAGAGTTAGGTGTTTGGAAGGTGTTCCAACTGGAAGTAACTCAAAATTCCAAATATCAAAGATTTTGGGTACGTTTTCCCAAAGAGGGTCTTACCGAGGGTTTCTGTCCCAGAATACTATAGAAATAGGATAACTTGATTCCACCACCTCAAACACTTTAAAATTGACTTTTAGAAGCAGAAATCAAGAACCAAAACCGAGATATACAAGTATCAAAAGAGTTGTAGCATAGGTTGCCCAAAATGAGCCAAGAAGAGTAGAAAACTCTGTAAACCAAACTTTACCCTTGAATACCAAGTTGAGTACACCACACCTGGAATTATTGGCTTCAGCCTAATATTTGACCCACAAGATGAAGGGTATGTCGTGTTACAATTTCACCACCCAGGGCTTTGGCCCAATACTTGCACCATGAGATGAAAAGGGCAATGGCCCATGATCATTGATTATAAAAGAGAAGGGCAGTGGCCCCACTAACATTGACCATTGAACAGAGGGCTTCGGCTCTACACCTTTGACCATTGAGCAGCCGCTCTACGGCCTCTGCCTCTGGGTCTAGGTGCCATAATACTGAAATTTAACAAGTGTCATCACTTTAGACAAGTCCCAATCAATCACTTTTAGACAACACAATCAATCACAACAATTAATTTAAATCAAGTATTTCCATGTATTCTTTTGGTTATAGGAGGGAGAAGAAATAGGAAGAGATGCTTGTCACGCCCCGGAACCAAGCCTACCCCTCCAAGGCACAACCCGTCCCAGACTGTGGCAAGTGGGCCATTTCTCTTAACAAAACACTGAGGAATTTAAAACTTTTTCATAATGAGTACAGGTGCAACAGTTTATACATGTGCATATCAAAAGTGTTCATATATATATATATATATTTGATGTGAAACAAAACATGAGAGTTTAGTTACAAAAGACGGGTGACTAATCACTCCTCTCAAAGGTAAAGGTTTTACATTCCAAAACTATACATGTAATACCAAATAAAATCCTAAGGTCTGTAATAGTCTTCCTCTCTGTACCCGATGGCCTTTTCCTTTCCTTTATCCCCAGTCTAGTCCTTCACACCGGACGTCGATGGATCTGAAAAATAAGATAGATAACAACTGTGAGATAGATGTCTCAGTAAGTAACACATGCATGATTCGATAAAACACAGTTCATGCAATTATATCTTGATGAAACCATGGCATGCGGGTGGTTTTTAATACGACAAAATCCATGGCATCTCATGTGTCATACAGTGGTGCATGCATGTGCTTCAGTGTATAGGTCATCAATTTATAACAATTACAATCAATAAACACTAAAATAAATGTAACGGATCTCAAGCTTGCGTGGAGGATACGAGTTCTCTATCTCCAGGCCAGGGTGAACACAAGTCCACTACCCCCAACAAAGATGAACCGATCCATCTACCCTCCAAGACTTACTGATGTGGAAAAGCCTTTTCACTACCCCCAAATTGAGGTGAACCCTGGTTCATTACCCCCAATTGAGGTGAACAGCACGGATTACCATTCAATATTCTTTGTCATGATGAAGCTAGTTCACTACCCCCAAATTGAGGTGAACAATGGTTCACTACCCCCAATTGAGGTGAACAGCATATACTGCTTACCAATATTCACTTTTGTGAAGAGGCTAGTTCACTACCTCCAAATTGAGGTGAATACTAGTTCACTACCCCCAATTGAGGTGAACTGCACATATAAAATACCAATATTTACTCTTGTCAAGGAGCTAGTTCACTACCCCCAAATTGAGATGAACTGCCCATGTAGAATGTCGAACAAATGGGCCAATACCCTAAATACATCTCATGAACTTCTAGGTTACTGCCTCCCATACATTTCATGTTAAATGTGGGGTCGAAGCCCATATGGTCAATAATACTCAATGTCCCTGGGGCCACTGCCCTTTTTGTCTCATGTTTCGGATAATGGGCCAAAGACCTTGAGGTGGTGCCAATGTAATACGGGCCATTGCCCTTTATCTCATGGGTCAAATACTAGGCCGAAGCCTATAATTCCAGGTGTGGTGTACTCGCATTGATGGTCAATGATAAAGGTTTGGGTTTCCAGGAATTCTACATCTCATGACTCTTTGGGAAACCTATGCCTCAAACTCTTTGATACTTGTATATCTCGGTTTTGGCTCTTGGCTCTTACTTCCAAAGGTTATTTAGAAAGTGTTTGAGGTGGTGGAATCATGTTATCTTATATCTCTAGTAATCTGGGATAGAAACTCTTTCTAAGACCTTCTTGGGCAAAACGTACCCAAATTCCTTGTTATTTGGAATTTTGAGTTACTTCCAGTTGGAACACCTCCTAGACACCTAACTCTCACTTATATATAGGTTGGATTTGAATAAAAATGAAGGGTAGTTCAATCTAGACTAAAAGTGTAAATTTTGGAAATTCTGGTAGGGGCGCTCGATAGGTCGCTCAAAACCACTCAAAGAAAACTCTCCTATTGGCCCAGAACTCGTTTTCACATCTCAACCCTAACATTCATCTAAACATACGAAAATGGCTGAAATCGTGAAATAAGGGTTGGGGTGGTGTTGCTTACCTCTTGCAAACACTTGAGCAAGTTGTATAGCTCCTATTGCAAGCCACGAACAGCTCTTGAGCTCCTTGGTCGTTCGTTCCACCAATCTCCAAGCTTCAAACCCAAACGAAAATGGTTCCTCTAGGGTTCCTCTTCTTCTTTTCTTGCAAACCAACACCTCCAATGAGTTGGAATAGGATGGAGGACGAAAATGGGGGAAGAAGGAAGAGAAAAAGATGAAGAAAATGTGAATGGGAGAAGAGGAGAGGAAGAAAATGGGAGAAAAGGGTTCAAGCAAGGGTTTGGTTGAATGGGGCTTCTCCTTTGGCTATTTTCATTTAAGTGGCTTCCATAAGACACAATTTATTACAGTTTTGCCATTCCTCCTCCTCAATAGGCTGCTGACAACCCGGGGCTTAGCCACTTTGATTGGCTTTAGGCTTGAGCTGCTCCAGCTTCACCTACACATCAAGCTCAATGATTAGGATGTGCTAGGGATATTGAAACGGGGTTTCACAGTGCATTTTCGCTTGTTCAATACACAGTTTAGATTTTCTAGGAAATTGTCTAGAACTAACTAGAAAATTCTATTCCAAACTTTAGGTCAAGAACAAAACAAGGCCTAAGCCTTTGCGTGAAATCATCTCCAAAAATAAGGAACTGTCACTCTTTATTAGTTCTATGTATTCCTTAAAAAAAAAATCGTGCAAGGAGTTTTAACAACTTTTACTTGCTTAATTAAATTAATTTTATAATCAACACATGATTATAATTGTAAATAAAACATCACATGTATTTACAAAAATAGTACAATAATCCCTAATTACTATATGCATAATGCGTACCTTTTTGAACTCCAAGGTCTGCACCAATGCAAATGCATGTAATTACAACAATTTAAAGCATGTAATTGCAAAAGACACATATCATACAATTACTAATTTTCATGTAACTCATACATGCAGTGTAACACCCCGAACTCGGGTCAGTGCAAACCGGCACCCAACCCGAACCCGGTTTGCTACTGTAACAAACCGAATTCAGTTCAACAACCAAATCTAAGGTATTACTAGACCATATCAAATAATCATCAAGAATATACCAGACTAAAGAATTAAATAATCCATTCAATTAATTAACTATCAAAGTGCGGAACATGTATGTATGGAAGTATAGTCTAAAATCCTCAAACAACTAATATAGTTAACCATCAAAATCAATCATTAAGTCTGGTGAAATAAAAGGTCACTAATCTCACATCTCTCTAATACATTAAACCCAAATAAAATAGAATAATTTGATAAAGTAACTAAATCCATGACAATCCACAACCTCAGACAATATCCGGGTAAAAGTAATCCTCCGGTGAATAATCAGCTACTCTCCCTGGAAATCAATACTATGATCCCCTTCTCGCGTATCAGCTGAAAAATGAAATAAAAGTAGGTGAGATACGAATATCCCAGTAGGTAACACATGTATGTTTAAACAGTTCATATAAGTAAAATAACAGTTCATGTACGATTAAGCAATATCGACTAAGCAGGCTCGTATAATCATTCGTATCGATCATGAATACAAAACAGTATAGTTAAATAGTTCTAAATATGATTTTCAGCAAGTTCTATTATAAGAATCCAATATCCGAATCAATAACATAATCCATACTTCGCTAGGATGCACTAAACAGTCACATCCAACTAATATCTCAATTACATGCCTCCGGCATGTATACAATAGTAATAACAAGTGTTTATGATTTTAGTGTCATTGTAGGACTCACAAAGATAGATAAACCTTTTGTGATGAATCTCGACCAATCGCTATACCACCATGCGGCTTAGGAGCAATGCTACTAATGATGCTCAAGTCCCATGCAGCGTAGCTTAGACAAGAGCCGTAGTCACTGACTTATTGCACACATACCCATTAGAGTTGGCATGTACCACCAGCATGCAGCACCAGAATCAATACATGGAGATGGTCACTTATTGACATGTACAGGGAATCACCAGCGGCTCACCGGGGTGTCCCTCCAGACATAGGACCTTCCTAAACAAACCAACTTGCAAAGGAAGCGCGCTCGCACAAGGGAGAAACTCAACCCAACTGAAATATCTCTTAGCTATTTAGCCACAACTATGGATCCATAACCAGCTATGCCCACTAGACTCCAAAAATTCCCTAAAATATAATATTTCTATAAAGGTTGGTGCCTAGCGGCATATAAAGGTTAAATTTGTCAATTACTTCAATATTCGGGTTATCTCAGTTCTGAATTCTCTTTATGTAATTATCTGGTTTATAGTGTAATTTAGAGATGTTTTGGTAATTAAATAATAGTCAAGTTTTCCAAAAACTAGATTTCTCAATTACGTTCAAAGTTTGGCAACTAATGTCCTAAATATCATCCTAATTTATTTTCGAATTGAATAATTTATTTTGGTTTAAAACATCTTAATTAATCATTAAAATTGTCTAAAAATAGTTTGGAATAGAATCAGGGTTTGAAATTACAAAATTCTGCATTTTCTACACAGAACGCCTAGGATTGCCCCGGCGGTCTAAGGTTAGCGGTAGTTGATTTTTGATCGCCGACGATAAGTCGTCTCGCGATCTCAGGCGGTCTCAAAACTTTTACTAGCACCTAAGAGCGCCAAGGATAGCCGAGCACAGTCGAGGTCGGCGATTCAAAATCGTTCAGAAACAGTGCAAAAGTGTGATTTTTCACGTTCAACATCATTCTAACATACATATAATATTGTTATCAAACTGAATACATAAATATAACATACGAAAACATGCTTTGGAGATTAAATGAACGTAAATCCAAAAACAAACAGAAAACGGTGTCACCTACCTCTGTTCACGATTGCTTCTTCTCTTCTTCTCTAAACAATGACTAGAACAAGATGAGACACTGCCTAGAAGAATGAAAAACGAGCAACACCCTCTCCCTTTTCCTTCTTCTTCTTCTCCTTCGGTCGCTCACGGCTTGTCTTTTGTGGCTGTAGAATATGCGCAAGTATTCTAAACATATAGAATTAGGTTATTAAACTATTATATATATCCCTTGATCCCACGTAGCTCAGATGCATTAGACTCCATACACACGCCCAATCAGAATACCACAAACTTAAAGTATAAATCATACCTTGATAACTCATGATCGGACGATCGGATCTGCGTCCAACTTTGGATCTCCACTATTTATATCATCCCCTACGTTAATAAAATATTTCAATCAATTAAAATTCCCAAAGATATTATATATTAATTTATTATATTATTTAAGGAAAATTCGGGGTTTTACATGCAGTGTTGTGTAAGTCAAATCACACCTTTAAGACACCAATATATGCAAAATAAGGCTAAACCGTGTATAGGAACATAAATAGTTTTATAGGCCCTTGGCCCTTAAAACATTTACTCAAGCCCCAAAACAGCCAAAACACGCACAAAACGAGCTTAAATGATCCTGTGGGGCCCCTAGGATGTGCCCTAGTGGAACTTAGGATAACTTTCAATGCACTACCTCCTATAGTAAAGTGGGGACTTGTGTGCGCAAAATATAGTAGGAAAGCTCCTAGGAAACTGGAGGGATCACAAACAGTCCCGCTTAAGACCCAGTCTCCTTAGGCTATTATAGTCCTTGTAAGCACCTCATTTTTGCACCCCTCTAAAAGCCAGAAATAAAAACCCTAAAAGACAGATCAAACCCTTGGGAGCAAAAATTGATTTTTTGATCAAGCTTGAATTGACTACCATACCATGTCCCAATGGATAGGAAATCTTGATGCAGTTCCAACGCAACTAAGTTTTCCAGAATTGAAGACCAGATGAAGAAAATATGAGCAAAACAACATTAAGGGCAAAACTATAAATAAATGTAGAAATCCTGTCCATGTGGCAAATCTGTTGCACATTTGCCAAGTGGCAAATTAAAGAACAAAAGTACAAAATAATGATAAGACAAAACTGTAACGCCCCAGTTCAGGGTCCATTCCCAAACCCGAGGTGTTATGGTAAATAAACAAAGCAACTAAAGAAACTGGATAATTTAAAACTTTTTCTATCTTTATAATCAGAGTAAATGCGGAAACTTGAATTCAAATTCTCTTTATTATTCAACAACCATGATATACAAGGATTTCAATTCCATGAACAACCTACAGCTATATAAACTACCGATCTACAATTATCCGAAAATTTTACATCCTTGCCAAGAGTACTTGAAAAATGAGGAGAAACCGGAGTGAGAATAAATCTCAACAAGTAGCAATGTGCATGATGTAAAACAATCCACAATTTTTACAATAATAGTCATGAGGTGAACGATAAAACCAAAACCACGATAATATATCAATAACAATTACCAATCCAAAACAAACACGTGTGACATAATAGGACTCATGAACTGAAACCACTTAAAAAGATATTTTTGCTCCCATAGTTCGCCACATCACGACTTACATGATAGATGGAGCCCGCACCTGCAGTCACTACCATCTCCTCCGTCAACCATCAATGCGGACCACCCACGAATGGGTTGGCGAGTACAATCCTCAGTCCAAAATAAAATTCCATAAATGGTACCGCTTCCATGGAGGCCATACCAATCCGATCAAAGATTAATGGACCCATGACAACACGTCTAATACCAGTGCAAGTGCAAGTCACAAGTGATCTTCAAGCACGGCCAAATCATAGCTCCAACGTGCGAGTCACAAGTAACCTACCAACATGACCAATATAAAACTCGTGAAAGTCGATGTCTCATTGAAGCATGCGGATGGTAACTTGAATAACAAAATAAAAACCGTTTACCGATAGCAACCTCGGCTAAGACTAGGCCACACCTGCAGCGGTCGAGGATTGCTACCTATGTCGTCCGCACCTGCAAGTATGAGGGACCGCATACTGGGGAGTTCCGAACAAGAATAACTTACCAGCCAATTCCCTTTCACTTCCTAGCTAAGCTATGGATCCATACTAAGCATTGCCCACTAGACATAACTCACAATCAAAAACTTGAATAACTCAAAGACTCAATATTCAGTGATAAACCTTGTACCAATAATCATAAACATGTCCCAAGTGCTGTGTCCAGCAATAATTTCCAAAACCACGGTGTTCAACCAAAAGATAATCAAAATAACCATTAAACAGTTCTTAAACAGAGTTCCAGATCATATAATAAGAAAAGTACGAGAGTTTACAAAAATTCTAAATAAAAGGTTAGATTTGAGTCATGTTAGTGTGGGCATACTTAGTTTATCTTTCTAATTCAGTATTCTTGTTATTCTTTATTTCTTACAAAATTTACTCCAAATCCTAAACTTTGGTTTAGCCTAAAATCCTTACTTTTAAATCCTTATTTATCAACTAATACCCTAAATCTCTAAAACCTTTGGGTTATCTTATTGATTCTTTCCAGAAGTTAATTTAGGTCTATTATGACTTGTTAGACTAGGTTTCATACCTAGAATCCTAATGAAAGTGGTTTGAGTGCATAGGTTTACTTTAATTAGTCTTATTTGATTCTTATTACATTCATTGTCCCAAATTATTACCCTTTTATCCGAATTTAATTCCGTCATTTCCTACATCTCAAATTACCCTATTTACAGGTGTTACAACATTAAAATTGAAAGAAAAATATTAGAAATTGAATCTGGGCACGAATCCCAAGTTTTGAAATTTTTGACAGTTGGTCGTTTGAAGGGTCGCTTGGGCGACTGCTCTAGCGGTTAAGTTTCAGGTTCTGTTATTTTTCAAAGGCCTATTGCTTGAAGTAACACTCAAGCGGTGTATCGAGCGCTCCGGCTATAACACTGCTTTTCTTCACTTTACGGAAAATTTTGAACTTTCTATGCATACTATTAACTTGATTTGATTCTAAACATCTGTTTTCTATCCTAAACTAGTTCTGAGACAACCATAAACTAATCCCATCACCTTTCTCCTTATCTTGAGTTCTTTTTAAGTTTAAACTCACCATGATCAACCTTTTCTTGATTTCTAAAAGTAAATTAAATCACCAAACAACTCTTTATAAACAAATAAGCTTTTCCCATAAAATCCAACTTAAAAAACAATACGATCAAACATAAAAAGCACAATTAAACATGCAGTTCCTCCAGTTTCAAGGGTTTGCTACTTGCCTTATGATGAACCCAGATTTTTCAGAAACTTCGCCTGTGCCCGTTTTTGGAGCTCGACTGCACCCCTTTAGACTTCTCCAATTAAGCTCTCCACCGTTTAGTTTGAAGTCTTCCATGAGTAGAACAAAACCCTAAAATTTCAGCCCATTCCAACGGTTGGATATTCCTAGCTCGCCGTTCGAAGTTGGCTGGTCGGCCATCTCTGCAACTTCTCTTCTTTCTAATTCCTCCTTTCTTTTCTCTCTTCTCTCCTATTTTTGGCTCCCATCACTTATGCACGAATTTCCCTCTCCTTCTAACTTATTTTCAAAACCTAAAACACTCTTTAAACCTCTCTTTTATAGCATCCCTATTAATCCAACTCTAATTAGGTTTAGCTTATTCTAATATACTTAGTGTATTCCCTCTTCTACCCTTTTCTTTAATTTAACTCCTTTAACTCTCTTTTAAAGGATCTCCTAATTAATTTTCGTGCTTAATCTTATTCCTAATTTTTAAATTGAACTTAGAATTTTATTATTCACTTAAATTACCTATATTTTGGACCCTAAATAGTATAATTACCATTAGGCCCTTTTTCATCCTTTAAGCCTTAATTTCATTATTTTACATCCAACTAAGCTAAGATTTTGTCTAGTTGAATTTGTTGACTTAACTAATTATCTTATTTTCTTTCATGAATTTAACAAATAGAAATGACCAAATTACCCTTCCTCTTTAAATTCCTATTTTAACCTTTATATCTCTCTTTAATTCTCCTACCATTATCTTTCTTAGTATTTCCTCCATAATTTATTCCTTAATTATTTATTTTATTTTTAGGAAAATTCAGGGTTTTACAAAAACACAAAAGCAAAATATCTTAATTAAAATAATATTATTTCATAAAATATCTCATTTTAATTAATTAATAAATTAGTAAAATAAAAAAATTGGATTCTCTCATAAATGAGAGATCATGAAAAAATCTTACTCATTGCAGCCAAATAGGAGAGAGAGAGAGAATCTAAAAAGATTTAAAAATAACCGAAATATAATTCCGGTTCATAGATTTTTTTCCTAGATTTTTGTGTTAGAGAATGTGACTGAAATTATATTTCGGTCACAAGTAATTTTGTGTATAACCGAAATTATATTTCGGTTATACAAAAAAATAGCATATCCGAACTGTGTTTTCGGTTATGCTATTTTTGTTTATATAAGGCAAAAATCAGCTCATTTCAAGGGGTTCTGAGATTTTTCTCTCCTCTAACCTCTCTCTCACGTACGTTCCTTTCTCTCCATCCCCTCCTCACTCCCTAAGCCTTCCAACCCCTTTAAACCTCTCCAAATCATCATGCTACCCTTCTTCTTCTACTTGAACCAAGAAGGAACCTGAGAGATCAGCTTGGGCTTGAAGAAGGAGTGCTCCACTTGCTGTCAAGGCTTCAAGGGACCTTCACCAACACCCCAAGGAGACTTCCTTTCCCAAGGTAAGGTTCCTCAACTCCCTTTGTACAACATATATGAGATTTAGAGTAAGTGGAACATGTTGCGCATCTCATGATCTCCCAGCATTAGTGTATTTCTCTTCCCCTCTTTGTTCCTGCTTTCTTGGCTCTCTCTCTCTCTCTCTCTCTCTCTCTCTCTCTCTCTTAAGAGAGAACTCCCATGGTGCAGGGAGATGATCGGACTAAAAGGGAGAGAATGAGAGAGTTTAATGGTGTCACTTAAAGTTTCATGTGAGTTCATTTTGTTATTTCTTTAAGCAAGAGAAGAGCATGTTCTTCTCCTCCTTACTCAAAGGTCTAATGTATCCCTTAAATCTCGGGCATAGAGGTGGTTATGTCACGCCCCAGAACCAGGTATACCTCTCCAAGGCATTCCCCTTGTCCCAGACCGTGACGGGTTGGCCTTTCGACCTAAAGAAATGCGGAGAATTTAAAACTTTTTCCTAACAAGTGCAAGTGATAAACAATTTATACTTGTGCATATCAAAAGTGTGTTCATATATATTTTTGAAATGTACCAAGTCACAAGGACTCCAAAAAATTACAAAATAGGTTCTATCACTCCTATCAAGTATAAGATTCACAATCCAAAGAGAATCTACACATGTATAACAGAAATAAAACCTAAGGCCTATAGTAATATTCCTCTCTATATCCAATGGCCTTTTCCTTGCCTCTATCCCCCCGTCCGGTCCTTCACACCAGATGTCGATGGATCTGAAAAATAAGATAGTAAACAACTGTGAGATGGGTGTCTCAGTAAGCAACACATGCATGCTCGGTGAAAACGCAGTTGATACAAATATCCTTTGATAAAACCATGGCATGCGGGTAGTTTTAAGACTACAAAACAATGGCAACTTGGTGTGATACCATAGGTGCATGCCTGTGTTGAGGTGTACAAGTAATCCATTTAAGAGCAATCATATATTCAATTCTTATCACTTGGTTATCTAGGATGTTATATATACTATACATGACCCCATCTACCTTCACCGATTCCACATGGTGGCTAGACATCCATGCCGATTCCCCTTGACGTAGGCATCCACACGCCGATTCCCCTTTACGTACAGGCACCCGTTGCAGATTCCCCGTAGCAAATGGGCATCGACCACCGATGTTGCTGGTGCTGGGATGATATAACAATAGAGAACAGTAACAGTAACAATACACTTGGTCATGACACATATATACAACATTCCTATTTAAGTCTATGGATCCATATCTTAAGGGTTCATCATGCCAGTGTGTTTATTCAATCAAATTTCACAATAATACACATGCACAGTTGCATGGAAAGTGCTCAAGGGTAGCCCATGGCCTTACCCGAGTCAATCTTGGGCCAAGCCCTCTTTCATTTCTCATGGATTCTGGGCCACTGCCCTCCATTCAGTATTAATAACCATGGGCCACTGCCCTTTCATCTCATGCCAATCGAGTAATGGGCCAACACCCTAATATCATACAATTCATGCCTTAGAGTAAGCAATGATAAACAACTCATGATATCAACATATGGCATGCTAACAAATGGGCCAATACCCTAAAATAAATTGTATACTGATAAGATACTCCAAAAATTACAAGTTTCATGATACTCTTTACATTTCATGGCTCACTCGGGCAACCTACGCCTCAACTCTTGGGAAATTCGTACAACTTGGTTTTGGTCCTTGTTTCCTACTTCCAAGGGTCATTTGGAAGGTGCTCGAAGTGATGGAATCAAATTATCCTACTTCTATAGGAATCTGGGACATAAACTCTCTATAAGACCTTCTTTGGTAAAACGTACCCAAAATCCTTGTTATTTGGAATTTTGAGATACTTCCAGTTGGAAAACTTCCTAGATACCTAATTCCTACTTATACATAGGTTGGATTTGAATAAAAACAATTGGTAGTTTGAACTGGGCTAAAAATCACATTTTTGGGAAATCTGGATAGGGCGCTCGAAGGGTCGCACGAGCCTACTACGAGCAGTTGGAAAATAGCTCTCGGGTTCTCTATTTTAGGCAGGTTGCTTGATCAGTCACCCGAGCGGTCTACGAGTGGCCATGCCTTAAACTAATTCCTAGAGGGGCGCCCGATACCACGCTCGAGCGGTGGTTCAGGTGACTGGGCTTTCGACAGTTCGCAAAATCCGAACTTTTGGGATTTCTAGGTGTAAGACCCTGAATTTTCCTAAATATAAAAGTAAACTAATAATTAATATTCTTGAGGATTATTATTGATAGAAATATTTTATTAATGTAGGTGATATCATAATTAGTGGAAATCCAGAGTTGGGCGCAGATCCGACCGTCTGATCGTGAGATATCGAGGTACGATCAATAGTTTAATTCTGATGAGTTGTGATTGGGCAAGGTACATTGAGTTTTATGTAAGTGTGTTGCATGGGATAGGAGGTATATAAATACATTAAAATAACCTAGAGGAATACGAGTGGTATTCTAAGCGTATTGCTCGTATTCGTCAGCCGCAAGAGAGAAAGAGAGAGAGACTGAGAGCAACTGGAGAAGAAAAAGAGAAGAAGAAGGAGGAATAAGGGAGGACGTTTGTCTTGTGTTCTTCATCATCTGGAGAGTGCCTTGCATCCGCGAGCACTGCGGTTTAGAGAAGGAAGAGGAGAACGCACGATAGAGGTAGGCAACACTGTTTTTAACGTTCATTTTGTATTCACGATTGGTTTTATCCCTACTACATGTTTTTGTATTGTATAATCATGTATTTAGTTTGATAACAACCTTACAAGTATGTTAGAATCATCTTAGATGTGAGAAATCAAGTTTTGAAACACTGTATGTTCGATTTTGGGAGACCGCCGAGCTTACTGTGCTCAACGATCCTCGGCGCTCGTTGAAAAAAATAGACAGCCCGAGACCGCCTACTGATTTATTGTCGGTGATCGATTTTGAACTACTGCCTACCCTAGACCGCCTGAGCGATCCTGAGCACTTTGTGCAAAAAATGCAGATTTTCGTATTTTTAACCCTTGATTCAATTCTAAATTATTTTTAATCAATTTTAACCTTTAATTAAGATATTTTAAGACCAAAATAAATTACCAATTCCCTGTTTTACAAAAGAATAAAAATAGGAAGGTATTTAGGGTAATTAGATGCCAAGCTTTGTAAATAGCAAGAAACCTAAGTTTTGGAAGAATTGAACTTGTAAACTTGAGAAAATTAATTAAGTGAAATGTAAATTTATACTGTTAACCAGAATATGATATACAGGATTTCCAGATCAGATTTGAACACAATTAACCCAATAAGGAAGGAAATTGCATATATAACCATTATATGCCGCTAGGCACTATTACTTACAGTAATATTATGTAACGCCCTGGATCTGAGTCACGTAGAAAATCCCATAACTCGTCACGAGAGGTTATTATGTAACACAGGACCGCACTATCAGAGTGAAGGAAAAACATGAATATAACAATAACTGTAAAACAGAGTGCGCTAAAATAACCCCAAAGTAATAACTCACATGACCAATTAAACTACCCACAAGTATCGGGCTCTCCAGGCGTATCTGAAAAACAAACAAAAGCAAAGGAATGAGATACGGATATCTCAGCGAACAACACATGCATGCACAAATACAATTTACTAGTTGTAAAAATATGGATCGAATAATTTCACGAGTAACGATGGCAATAACTCAATAAATCCGACTAAACTCCTAGTAATTCATTAGACACAATGATATAGCTAATGAAAATTCAATATGTATTTAAAATCTGAATACGGTTGTCAACAAATCCGAATAATCGCCAAAGGACCAATATCATTATAACCACATCTCGAGAAAACCAAACTTCTACAACAATCCAATAATATATCTCGTGCTAAATAAAACAAAACCCAACATTTGGTCAATGCTATGTAGTTGTTTAGATTGGTTAATCAACACGCCAGAGCGACATCCATACCTCCATGTACACAGTTTCGGCCTACTCAGGGTATCGGATACTCTGAAATGACAGCCTACTCAGGGTTTCGTCATTTAATGCCGGTCTACTCAGGGTTTCTGGCTGCTCTACACCAGTCGTGGCAACACTCCATGGCCATGCCATTACACCAATAAAACAAAAGACATCACATTACTAAGCTTAATTTCTGGATCCAGGACTAGCTAAACCAAAACAGAAAACCATCGCGTAGAAACTTCGTATTTGCAAAACAATTAAACCCACACTGATCACCACCCTGTGTATCCCAATACACTCATTTCAAGTCGTTCCAACCAGAACAACAACTCATATAATTTTCAGTAGGTATCCAAACCCCACAACAAAAAAACTTATTAGCAATCAAATCATTTTGCTCACACAAGAAATTTTCGATACAATTTAGTTCTTTGATATCACCAATCCAGCTTAAACAGATTTATGGTCAGATAACAATTATAATGCTTAAAGGAGACCAACTCATTATCTTATAGTGCCATGAACAACCAATAAGCTACCCAGATTCCTTCAATTCCTACTTCGGACACTTATAGAATTTCTCAGAATTTTAATTTAAGGCACTCCCAATTATTTTGAACAGATATAATTTTTTTAATATCCTAATCTAGGCAGGCGCCAAGTCAACGGATCCTACCTCCGATACAAGACTCTTTGTTATTCTCAGAACTCCATTATTGACCGAAATTTTGACCTCCGTAACTACTCGTCTATGCTTCTACCATTACCAAAACACCTTTAAACAAGATTTGGATTTAATCTAAGCAACTTTATAATCACGATTCTAAACCCATCAAAATAACACACGCTCGAACAGAACTTATTCAAAAACCATGCTTTCGACAAATCTTACTGATCAAAACCATCGATAAGTCAAAACGAATGCTACTCACCGAATAGAGGTTTTTTTCTTTTAGCTTCCAATCGTTTTGATAGACTCCTCCAGAGATCAAAGGTTATCGGCCGACACCCTCAGGTACCGGGCAGCAGCCAATCTAAATACCTAGGAGTTCAGCCTCTGGCTTCTTTTTCCTTTTTCCCGAAATTTAACCTAATGATCTATTTATAGTCCTTGAAAACCCTCTTCCCTTAACCTAATAGATTTATTACTCGCCTTAATCTTAACCATCAAAATCTCCTATTTACCCCTCCCTAAAGTTGAGGTTAATGAAAAGTATTTATTTTTTAATTTCCTAATCACTACAAATTCTAAATTTCGTACTCACTTACTTAATACAATTCTACTTATTTCTTTGCCACCTAATGGCCCAAATCTCCACGCAAATTAATTTAATTAAATCTATTAATTAATCCTTTAATTTAATTCCTACTAAAAACTGGGGTTTTACATATTAGTCCTTAGGGATTGTTGGTGTCTAGTGGGCATAGCTGGTTATGGATCCATAGTTTTGGCTAGATAGCTAAGGGATATTTCATTGGGGTTGAGTTACTACCTGTTGAGAACACGCTTCCTTTGCAAGTTGGTTTGCTATGGAGGATCCTATGTCTGGAGGGACACCTCGGTGCTCCGCTGGTGATTCCCTGTACATGTGAATAAGCGACCATCTCCATGTATTGATTCTGGTGCTGCATGCTAGTGGTACTTGCCAACTCGGTTGAGTTCGTGTGCAATAAGTTGATGACTATGGCTCTTATCTAAGGTGATCTTCACGGGTTTGAGTATCATTAGTAGCGTCGCCCATAAGCCGCAAGGTGGTATAGCATATGGTTGAGAGTCATCTCAAACGTGTATCTTTCTTTGTGAGTCCTACAATGATACTGAGATCACAAACACTTACTTCTAATATTGTTCACATGCAGGACGCATGTATTGGATGTTATGGTTGGATGTGACTGTTTAGTATATCCCGAATTTTATATTGGATTCTATTATTGATTTCTGAATCATGATCTTGATATACTTTATCTGTTCACAAACATTTAAACTGTTTTACATGCTGATTTGTGTTCCATGATCGATATGAATGTTTATACCGGGCCTGTTTACTCGAGACTGCTTATACGTGCATGAAAATCTATTTTATTGATTATGAACTGTTTATAGCATGCATGTGTTGTCTACTGAGATATTCGTATCTCACCCTACTCTTTATGTTATTTTTCAGCTGATAAGCGAGAGGGGGATCATAGTGGTGATTACCAGAGTGATCTTGTGGGCTATTCTCTGGAGGATTATTTCTACCCAGATTTGATTTGAGGTTGAGGATAGATGATATTTTATGGAGTTATTTGATAGTTGATCCTTTTATATTCGGTTTTGATGTATTCTGAGAGATTGAGAGTTTAGTACCTTTTTATACCAGACTTGAACCTGTTGACTTGGATTGGATTATTTATTTCATGATGATGTTAGGTTACACTTCCGTGCAATAATGTTTTCTGCACTTTGATAAATACTGAATAAAGGATTATTTAACTTTTCAGTCTGGTTATTTATTGATTATTATTTGATATGGGCCAGTAGCATCTCGAATTCGGTTGTTGGGCTGAATTTAGGTTGTTATAGTGACAAACCGGATTCGGGTCAAGGTCGGTTTTTCATTGACCCGGGTTTGGGGCGTTACACTATGTTTTCTCAAATCTCACTTGTTTTTGGTGTTTTTGGGCTCTAAATTGCTCTTAACATGTGTGGTTATCTATTCCTTACAAAACCCCCAAGAAAAATCCCTCCTATTTGCAAGATTAAACGATTTCATGTCTCAAACCCTAACTTCCCCATTTACATACGAAAATGGCCGAAAATTTGAATATAGGTTGGGGTGGTGTTGCTTACCTCTTGCAATCACTTAAGCAAGTTGTCTAGCCTCCAATGCAACCCACGAGCAACACCTCTTAGCTCTATGGATGCTTCCTCCACAAATCTCCAAGTAAATGATCCACACGAAAATGCCCAACCTTTGGGTTCTTCTTTCTTTTTTCTTGCAAGGTTCCTTCAAGTGGGTGCAAAGTGTATGGGATGTGATGAGGGGAGAAGAACAAGGAAAAGATGAAGAAGAATGAAAGTGGGAGAGAAGAAAGTGATGAGGGAAAGGAGTTGGGAAAGGGTTTTGGTCGAATGGGGCATTCCCTTGGTGTTTCTTCACTTAAGCGACTTCCGCAAAAACACAATAATCACACCTTTGCCACTCCACCTCCTATTGCACACAACAAACACCAACACTTAGCTATTTTCCCATCTCTAAAATAATTTGTCCAATCATTTAGGAATTTCTCAAATGAAGGAAAGCTCACCTTTATGCATCACTAATGAGCCGGGGCTTAGCCACTTTGACTGGCTTTACGCTTGGACTTCTCCAACTTCACCTACACAGCACATTCACTGATTAGGGTGTGCTAGTGGTATGAGAATCCGGGGTTTCACAGGTTATGGATCCATGGTCATTCTAGTTAGTGTATTAGTGATGACTTGTCGAGTTAACACCCCGGGCCATATTTTGTACCATCGTGTGGGATTGGTGAGGCCTTCTTGTGGGATAGATTGAGCTGTGGTATGCCAGCCCCGGCGTGGGTGCTCCACTCGTGTGATGACCGTGCGCGGCTTCGATGTCGAGTAGTGAGGTGGCAAATCGGCTAAGGGTGGTTATCTCGATTTATAGACACGCTAATCCAAGAGTCCTGCACAGACACTTTATTAATGATATTGTATTGTTATATTTGAATTGCTTCTTTATATTTGAACTGTTTCTTAGCGTGATTTGATAGAGTTTGATCGTATGATATGTTAGCATGTTACTTCATTATCTTAAAGTTACATAAATTGTTTTGTATCATGCATTGTGCTGTTTACTGGGACATTAGTCTCACGCGTGTTTTGTTTTTACCAGATTTGTTTTCAGATCCGCTTGGTGAGCCACGTACTGGGGTAGATATTGAGGGTGAGATTGAGTGCAGGCTAGGGAACTACTACTACCCATAGTAGGATTCTTTTTATGATGCTGTATTTTGTTTTTGGGAATTGTAAATGGAATGTAAATACTATTTTGCACTTAGAAACTTGAGAACTACCTTAGAGGATCACTTCTGTATATAAATGTTCCTGTGAAAGATAGTGAGGGTGATTATTTTGTTATATGGAAATTTTTATTCCATGCTTCGTTAGTCATGCACTCTGATGATTACTTTGTAATTGCCCAGGATTAATTGTGTTAATCAGGTTCTATTGGGCCCATAAGTAGGTCTCATGTAAGACCCCAAATTTTCCTAAATATAAAAGTAAATATAATAATTAATATTCTTGAGGATTTTAATTAATGGAAATATTTTATTAATGTAGGGGATATTACAATTAGTGGAGATCCAGAGTTGGGCGCAGATCTGACTGTCTGATTGCGAGATATAGAGGTATGATCGATATTTTAAGTTGGATGTATTCTGATTGGGCGTGTGTGTGGAGTCTTATGCATGTGAGATGCATGGAATAGAGTATATATATATATATAAGTTAAAATAACCTAATGACATACGGTGGAAATATGTGCTTGTATTCGTTTGAGACTCAGCAGCCGCAAGAGACCGAGAGCGACTGTGTGACCGGAGAAGAGAAGAGAAGAAGAAGAGAGGAAGAACCAGGTTTCTTCTCCCTTCAAGGCTCACTTTGCAATCGTATAGAGGTCTGAGAGTTGCTGGTTAGAGAAGGAAGAGGAGAACAATCGCATAGAGGTAGGCAACATTGGTTTTTAACGTTCTTTGGTATTCACGATTGGTTTAATCTTCATTGCATGTTTTTGTATTATAAAATCATGTATTTAGTTTGATAGCAATATTATATGTATGTTAAATTGATCTTGGACGTGAAAAATCAAGTTTTTAAACTATTTCTGTTTGTTTTTGGGAGACCGCCGAGCTCACTGTGCTCAGTGATCTTTGGCGCTCCCAGGCGCTCGTTAAAAATTTGAGACCGCCTAAGACCGCTACATGATTTATCGTCGGCGTTCGATTTGAACTACCGCCTACCCTAGACCGCCTGAGTGATCCTAGGCGATCTTGAGCGCTTTGTGCAGAAAATGCAGATTTTCGTATTTTCAAACCCTGATTCAATTCTAAACTATTTTTAACAAATTTTAACCTTTAAACAAGATGTTTTAAGACCAAAATAAATTACCAATTACCTGTTTTAAAAATGAACAAAAATAGGAAGGTATTTAGGGTGATTAGTGGCCAAGCTTAGTAAATAGCAAGAAACCTACGTTTTGGAAGAACCGAACTTGTAACCTTATGAGAGTTGATTAAATGACCTATAGAGTTATACTGTTAACCAGAATATATTATATATATTTCCAGATCAGATTTTGAATACAGTTAACCCCATAAAGAAGGAAAATTACATATATAACCATTATATGCCGCTAGTCACTATTACTTACAGTAATGTTAGTCCTTAGGGATTGTTGGTGTCTAGTGGGCATAGCTGGTCATAGATCCATAGTTTTGGCTAGATAGCTAAGGGATATTTCATTTGGGTTGGGTTACTCCCTGTTACGAACGCGCTTCCTTTGCAAGTTAGTTTGCATTGGGGGGTCCTGTGTCTGTAGGGTCATTTCAAGCCTTGCTGGTGATTCCTGTACATTTGGATAAGCGGCCATCTCCATGTATTGATTCTGGTGCTGCATGCTGGTAGTACTTGCCAACTCGGTTGAGTTCGTGTGCAATAAGTCAATGACTACGGCTCCTATCTAAGGTGATCTTCACGGGTTTGAGTATCATTAGTAGCATCGCCCTTAAGCCGCACGGTGGTATAGCATATGGTTGAGAGTCATCTCAAACGTATATCTTTCTTTGTGAGTCCTACAATGATATTGATATCACAAACACTTACTTTTGATGTTGTTCACATGCAAGATGCATGTATTGGATGTTATGGTTGGATGTGACTGTTTAGTACATCCCGGATCTATGTTGGATTCTATTAATGACGTCTGAATCATGATCTTGATATACTTTATCTATTCACAAATATTAAACTATTTTACATGATGATTTGTATTTCCATGAACGAGATGAATATTTATACGAGCCTGTTTACTCGAGACTGCTTATACATGCATGAAAATCTATTTTAGTGAATATAAACTGTTTATCGCATGCATATATTGTCTACTGAGATATTCGTATCTCACCCTACTTCTTTATGTTATTTTTCAGTTGATACGAGAGGGGGGGATCATAGTGGTGATTACCAGGGTGATCATGTCAACTATTCGCCGGAGGACTATTATTATCCCGACTAGATCTGAGGTCGTGGAGAGAGAATTCATATTAGTACTTTAGACAGTTTCATTATTTTGATTATTTGGTTTTGATGTATTAGATAGATTGAGAGTTTAGTAACCCTTTTGATTATTACCAGACTTACATGATCATTGGATTTTGGATGCTTTTATTTGATTCATCTTATGATGATATTAGACTACACTTTCGCATATTGATGTTCCGTACTCTGATAGTTTATTAATAAATGACTTATTTAATTCATTAGTCTAATTATTCATTGATTATTATTTGATATGGGTGTAATGCCCCTGATCCGTGTTGTTCATTAAAGATATAACACGTTTCACATCACAGAGGGTTAGGTAAGGATCTAAAATAAGTGTGATCGCTGGATAATCACGCAATTAATACCATATTAGAGTGCACAGTTAATTCTTATCTAAGAAGTCCAAAATAATCTGTATTTAAAATCAAATGATTCCACATTAACTACTTTATTACATTTTCCAAAATCAAATGAGTTAAATTTCCAATCTAAAAATAAACCTACTAGTCTATGGATTGTAGTAATAATCTTCCTCCCTATATGTGTCAGTAGGATCTACCCCAGTAGGCGCCTCACCACGAATATCTAAAATACAAAACAAAAACAAAGGAATGAGATACGAATATCTCAGCGAGTAGCACATGCATGCAGAAATAGTTAACCACAGTTATAAAGTATGCACCGATAAATAACCAACACCAAATACGTCAATAGCTGATAAATACGAGATGGAAATCCAGAAGTCTAATATTAATTCACATCAAATATCAACCACAGTACCGATAAAACAACAAAAAGTCAATGTCATGCATATTGCTTAAGTTGGTTAATTCACATGCCAAGGAGACACTCCACACCTCCATGTACACAGTTTTGGCCTACTTAGGGTTTCGAAAACTCTGAAATGACGGCCTGCTCAGAGTATCGTTATCTAATGCCGGCCGACTCCGAGTATCGGCATTGACAACCAGGCATACTCAGGGTATCTGGCTGCTCTACATTGGTCGTGGCAACTGAAATAGTAGGAGACTACTCTACAGGTCCTCGATCTACAACAATTATGATCTTAACAATGCGGAAATATACACACAGAATTTATACGAGGAAACCTGAATCCAGATCCAGGAAAAACCTCGAGTCTATATGAGGCGACTAACTCTTAGAATCTCCACTATTAAATGAAAATCAATTACAAAGGAAAACACACTTAACTTTTACAATTGAACTCACTCAATAGCAATCCACAGCTCGAATCCACGAACTGTAACACAACTTGAATCGACAAGCTGCAATTCACGATCTATCCAGATCCACAGCTCGAATCCACGAACTGTAACACAACTTGAATCCACAAGCTGCAATTCATGATCAATCCAGATCCACAGCTCGAATCCACGAACTGTAACACAACTTGAATCCACAAGCTGCAATTCACGATTAATCCAGATCGTGACAATCACCTCAGAGTCCACTGAGATGATCTAATGTAATAGGAATCCACCTATGCATCCAACAAGCTCGATCACCAATCCAGGAGATCATACGATCATGTGAAGTTCCGAAATGAAGAAGAATCCTCAAACTTCAATTCCAGGAGATCTCTCTCAGATCTCCCCCTCACTCGATCATCGACTCTCTAAAGATGAATTGATTGAATCTCGAACACCTCAAGATCCAAATCGCATTGATCAAAAGAAAAAGTCATTCTAAAAAAATACAGCTCGTCTATTTAAAGAAGAAAACTCAGATCGCATCGAGCGATGGTGGCGTCGCCTTGCGATCGGGGTAGACGGCTGGAAGCTAACTCAGTCCCGCTCAAATCCAAATTGACCCAGTTAAGGGCGCGCTGCCAGCGCGCTGCTAGCGGGAGGGAACGCGGCATGTGCACAGCTGATTTTTAGATTCTTCAATCTTGCTCTGCGCTACCAACGGCGTGTCGGCGTCGCCTTACGACGCAGGTGCGCGTACTTTACTTTCACAGCGCTATTTCACTTATGCGCTGCGATGTTGTTCCTTGCAAGTGCCTTTACGAAATGTTCCTTACATTTCCTTGAGCTACTAGCAGCGTGGTAGCTGTGTGGCAGCATTACCTTCCTCTTTATTAAATTCACAGAACTTATATTTTGATTCTGCACATCTTGAAGATTATTAGAAGATATAATTTGTCAAACATTTGCCATATAAGGAGTGTGAGTTTTCACACTTACAGCAACACACTAGACCATGCAATTACCCCAACAAACAATACCATTACATTACTGAGCTTAACATGGATCCAAGGGAAGCTAAACCCAAAATAGAAAACCATCACACAAAACTTTGTATTTGCAAAACAATAAACCCGCACTGATTACCACCATGTGTATCCCAATACACTCATCACAAGTCATTGCGACCAGAATAGCAACTCATGTAATTTCAGTGGGTATCCCAACCCCAAAACAACAAACCTCGTAAGCAAAAAAATCCTTTTACTCACACAAGAAAATTTACAATACTATTCAGCCCTTTGATATCAAACAAACCCAGATTAAACAGGTTCATGATCAGATAACAAATATAATACATAAAGAAAACTAACTCATCATCTTATAGCATCATGACCAACCAATAACCTACCCAGATTCCTTCAATTCCCACTTCGGAAACTTATAGAAATACCCAGAATTTGATTTAAGGCTCTCCCAATTGTTTTGAACAGATATAATATTTCTAATATCCTAATCTAGTCTTTGGGTAAGAGGTTGAAGTCTCAAAGTATCAAAAATTGGCTTGGATTGGTCAGAACCAACTTTTGGCAGTTTTTATTGGGTGCGCTGACCTCTGGCGTTTGGCGCGAGGTTGGTGTGGACTCGGCGTATACTAAAATAGTCTCTCGCATGGACTAAAATTACTTGGTGCGAGAAAAGCGCGAACTCAGAGAGACTAAAATATACTTCACGCGGTTGGCGCGAGCTGAGTGCGAACTCGGTGAGAACAACTAAACATGGCTTGCGCTGACTCTACCACTTGACGCTAGGTAGGTGATAAGTCATGAAAATACCACATTATAGCACATTAATTCAATGACTTATCTGGTTTTATTTCATATTTAATTCCCAATTTTACTTAGAAACTGTCAAAATCTTTCATCTCTACATATTATTTTCATTGTCTAAATTATGCCTAATTTCTTGATGTAGAGATACTCTTGGTGATTATAGAAGTCAAGGTTCAAACGGCGTAACAATCGGAGTCAAATTGTAGAAGTTATCACCAGCGTTCGCTGGCCGTTCGCCTGCCGTTCGAACGTTGGTGTTCTGCAGAGAAACCCGAGAGTAGCGTTCGCTGGCCGTTCGCCTGCCGTTCGAACGTTGGTGATCCACAGAGAAACCCGAGAGCAGCGTGCGCTGAACGTTCGCCTGCCGTTCGAACGTTGGTGAAAAATAGAGAAATTATGAGTGGCGTTCGCTGACCGTTCGATGAACGTTCGAACAAGAGATAAAGAAACAACTTTTTGACTTGAGCGTTCGACCCGCGTTTGATGACCGTTCGAACGATCAAGTAGTAAATCCTGTTATAAAATTCCGAACTTTGAGGATTTGTTTCCTTTTTCTTGGGGATCTTCTTCTAGTCTTTAGGAGGATTTTTAGGGGTTTCTAATAAAGAAGATTAGGTCGTTTTTGGACTTGAAAAATCGTGGATATACAAGGAAAGGAAGTTCTCTCTTCCTTAGGAGTCTTGAAAGGCAAGTTTCTAATTTTCTCTTCAAGGGATTTCTGGGAAAGTTTGGAGATATAAAAAGGAGGAGCTTGAACGTGAAGAGGAGAATTGATGCTGGGAACGTGAGGAAGAACCAGAGAAACGTGGGAGATCAAAGCTTGGACTCCATTAGTTTACTTCTTCTCTTTTCTTCTCTTTTTAAATATACTCTGTTTTTTTTTATGGTTATTCCTAGTTTAGTCATGAACTAATTTCTTTTTCTAAGGCTTTGATGTAGTCTAAACATGATGTTTTATTTCTGAATATTATTGCTAATGGATTTGTGATTCACTATTTGAGTATTTTATTATTGTGCTTAACCCAATTGAGTATTTGATCACCATTCAATTGTATTTGATAATTGTATTGAGACCGAGAGGAGATATACAATTTTAGTTCCTATGATAAAATACCATACTCTACATGTTGATAGAGATATTGGCATGGTTTATGTAGCTTTGTGTTTTGACATGAAAATCTACAGATCTTAATGTGCCTTGTTGCTTTTAAATTCACTTAGAGATATAGTGAGTTATCGTGGGAAGGTAAGTTCGTTGGTGCTCGAGAGAGACCATTGGATAGAATAGGGATTTTCGCTTTCAAATTGGATTATAACATTCATTAGCATGAGTATTCAAGAATTAATTCAGATTTGTTTATGTTGAAATCAAATGCCTTAGTATTTTAAATCTCTTATTAAAACTAAATCTTATATTTTCTTAGGTGATAATTTTAATTGTTAGTTAAATACTCATCTCAATCTTTGATTATTCAAATAGAATTTAGGATAGCAATTTCAGTATTTAGTAGCTACCATTCCCTGTGGGTTCGACACTCTATTTCATCACTTTATTACTTGTTACGAATTCGTGCACTTGCGAAAAAGTACATCAAGTTTTTGGCGCCGTTGCCGGGGATTGATTTGTTTACTAATATTGATACTATCTATTCTCAGTTTTAATTTGGATTTTTAATTTTTATTTCAGGTCTTGTGTATGCGACACTCTAGAAGTGCTGAAATCTTTCCTTGTGATCCTGAAATTGATCGTACCTTTAGGCGGTTGAACAAGGAGAAGAGGCAAGTTGTGAATAACTCTCCAGTTGGAATGGCAAATCAAATTGAAGAAGAGGAGAACAATAGGGCTTTGAGAGACTATGCCATGCCATTAGTCACCGGGGCTCACACAAGCATTAGAAGGCCAGCAATACAAGCCAACAATTTTGAGATAAAGCCAGCCATCATTCAAATGATCCAATCAACCGTGCAATTCAGTGGCATGCCGAATGATGATCCCAATGCTCATATTGCAAATTTTCTGGAAATTTGTGATACCTTCAAGTACAATGGAGTTTCTGATGATGCAATAAGGTTGAGGCTCTTTCCTTTCTCTTTAAGAGATAAGGCAAAAGGTTGGTTGAATTCACTTCCACCAATGACCATCACTACGTGGGATGGTTTGGCTCAGAAATTTTTGGCAAAATTTTTTCCTCCATCAAAAACTGCTAAGATGAGGAATGATATCACTACCTTTGCTCAATTCGACATGGAGTCACTATATGAAGCATGGGAAAGATATAAGGACTTGCTCAGAAGATGTCCTCACCATGGTTTACCCAATTGGTTGCAAGTACAAACTTTCTATAATGGATTGAGTCCAAATACACGGACAATTGTGGATGCCGCAGCGGGTGGAGCATTGATGGGGAAGCCTTATGAAGAAGCATACAATTTACTTGAGGAAATGGCCTCAAATAACTATCAATGGCCATCAGATCGTTTGGGACCAAGAAGAATTCAGGGAGTTCATGAAATTGATGCATTAAATTCTTTAACTTCTCAAGTTGCTTTGTTGACAAAGAAAGTAGATAATATTAATGTGAATGCTGTTCAATCTACTCACTTTGTTTGTGAAATTTGTGCAGGGAATCATTCAAGTGTTGAATGTCAAGTTGGAAACTCTTTTGCCATGGGTGCATCCGACCAAGCCAATTATGTCTCCAATTTTCAACGCCCAAATAATCCCTATTCAAATACTTACAACCCCGGATGGCAAAATCATCCAAATTTTTCTTGGAGTGGTCCTCAGAATTTCAACAAGCAACCTCCCGGGTTCCAACAGCAAGAAAAGAAGCCAAATATGGAGGAATTGCTTACCAAGTTCATGCAAGACACTTCAGGATTCATGCAAGAAGCAAGGACTACTTTCCGGAACCAAGATGCTAGCATCCGGAACCTTGAGCACCAGATGGGGCAATTTTCAAAGCAATTGGCAGAAAGATCTCAAGGGTCCCTCCCAAGTGATACCATTACCAATCCCAGAGAACATGCTAAAGCCATCACCCTAAGGAGTGGGAAAAATCTGGAAACTCAGCAAGAAGCTAGAAAAGAAGATGAAGAAGAGGAAAAAGAGAAGCACAAAGAAAATACAAAAACAGATTTGCTTTTTAAAACTCCTCCTCCTTATGTTCCTCCTATTCCTTTTCCACAAAGATTGAGGAAAAATAAGTTGGACAAGCAATTTTCTAAGTTTCTAGATATTTTTAAGAAATTGCATATTAACATCCCTTTTGCAGATGCATTGGAGCAAATGCCTACTTATGCCAAGTTCATGAAGGAGATGTTGTCTAACAAGAGAAAATGGGAGGAGCATGAAACGGTGATGCTAACCGAGGAATGTACAGCAATCTTGCAAAATAAACTTCCACAAAAGCTAAAAGATCCAGGGAGTTTTACTATTCCTTGCACAATTGGAAATTCTCATTTCAATAAAGCTTTATGTGATCTAGGAGCAAGTATAAATCTAATGCCTTATTCTGTTTTCCAGAAATTGGGGATTGGTGAAGCGAAGGCAACAACCGTATCTCTCCAACTGGCGGATCGATCAATCAAATACCCAAGAGGTATCATAGAAGATGTTCTTGTTAAAGTTGACAAGTTCATTTTTCCTGCAGATTTCATTGTATTGGACATGGAGGAAGACAGAGAAATTCCACTCATCCTAGGCCGACCATTCTTAGCTACGGGAAGAACTCTTATTGATGTCCAACAAGGGAAGCTTATACTTAGAGTGCAAGAGGAACAGATCGTGTTTGATGTGTTCAAAGCTATGAAGCATCCCTCCACAAGTGATTCATGTTTTCAGATTGATACCATCAGCAAGTTGGTATCAGATACCTTCAATGACAATAATCCAACGGAACCACTAGAAGCATGCATTACCAAATCAGGGAGTATTTCTTCTAAAGACATAAACATTAGAGAGTATGCACTCTATTTGGAGGCTTCACCACAGTACACTCATAAGAAGAAGCCGAATTTTGAAGATCTTCATAAGAAAGAAGATCCCCCAAAGAATTTACTGATTTCTGATCCTCCCAAGCTTGAGCTTAAAACTCTACCTTCTCATTTAAAATATGTGTATTTAGGAGTTGAAAATTCTTTTCCAGTAATTATCTCTTCCTCTTTGACAGGTCTTGAAGAAGAGAAACTACTTCGGGTGTTAAGAGCTCACAAATCAGCATTGGGTTGGTCAATAGCCGATATAAAGGGGATTAGTGCTTCAATTTGCATGCACAAAATCCTTATGGAGGAAAGCCACAAGACCACGGTACAACCACAAAGAAGGCTAAATCCAAACATGCAAGAAGTGGTAAGGTCTGAGGTTCTCAAGTTGCTGGACGCAGGTATTATCTATCCAATTTCTGATAGTTCATGGGTAAGTCCGGTTCAAGTAGTACCAAAGAAAGGTGGTATTACAGTTGTTAGGAATGAAACCAATGAGCTTATTCCAACAAGAACAGTAACAGGTTGGAGGGTGTGCATAGATTATAGGAAACTCAATGATGCCACTCGAAAAGACCACTTTCCTCTCCCTTTTATTGATCAAATGTTGGAAAGACTTGCTGGTCATGCTTATTACTGTTTTCTTGATGGATACTCAGGGTACAACCAAATCCAAATTGCACCAGAAGATCAAGAGAAGACTACTTTCACTTGCCCTTATGGAACATTTGCCTATAAGAGGATGCCTTTTGGTTTGTGCAATGCTCCAGCCACTTTTCAGCGATGCATGATGGCAATATTTTCTGACATGGTGGAAAAATTTCTGGAAATTTTCATGGATGATTTCTCTGTTTTTGGTTTCTCTTTTGATGCTTGTTTGAATCATTTATCTATGGTATTGACAAGATGTGAAGAAACTAACCTTGTTTTAAATTGGGAAAAATGCCACTTCATGGTACAGGAAGGAATAGTGCTTGGTCATAGGATCTCATCCAAAGGGATCGAAGTGGATAAAGCCAAGGTGGAGGTTATTGAAAAATTACCTCCACCCACAACAGTCAAGGGTGTGCGGAGTTTTCTAGGGCATGCGGGGTTTTACCGTCGTTTTATTAAAGATTTTTCTAAGATCACTAAACCCCTTTGTAGCTTGTTGGTCAAGGATGCACCCTTTATTTTTTCAAAAGACTGTTTGCATGCTTTTGAGCTTTTGAAGGAAAAACTGATTTCATCCCCAATAATTTGTGCTCCAGATTGGGAGCTACCTTTTGAGTTGATGTGTGATGCTAGTGACTATGCTTTAGGAGCAGTTTTAGGACAGCGGAAAAATAAATTATTGCATGTTATTTACTATGCTAGTAGGACCTTGAATGATGCTCAACTCAATTATGCTACAACTGAAAAAGAATTATTGGCTGTAGTTTTTGCCTTTGATAAATTTAGATCTTATTTGATTGGCTCCAAGGTTATTGTATATACTGACCATTCAGCTCTCAAATACTTGCTTGCCAAAAAGGAAGCAAAACCAAGGCTATGTCGGTGGATTCTACTTTTGCAAGAGTTCGACTTGGAAATCAAAGACAAGAAGGGAACCGAGAACCAAGTAGCTGATCATCTCTCTCGACTTGAGCTTGAAGATGAAAAAGCCACCACATCCATCCCAATCAATGAGGTATTTCCAGATGAACAACTTCTTGCCTTTTCATTAATAGAAGTTCCCTGGTATGCAGATTTTGTGAATTACTTGGCTAGCAATGTGGTAAATCCGGAGTTCTCATATCAACAAAAGAAGAAATTCTTTTCGGATGTAAAGCACTACTTTTGGGAAGATCCTTTCCTCTACAAGCATTGCAAAGATCAAATCATTAGGAGATGTGTACCTGAAGAAGAGATGGAGAATATCTTAAAGCATTGTCATTCACTCGAAGTTGGAGGCCATTTTGGACCAAACAAAACTGTTGCCAAGGTGCTACAGTCAGGTTTTTATTGGCCCTCTCTCTTTAAAGATGCTTTTGCTTTTGTTTCATCATGTGATCAATGTCAAAGAAGTGGAAATATTTCCAGAAAAAATGAAATGCCATTAAACAATAATCTTGTTGTTGAATTATTTGATGTTTGGGGCATTGATTTTATGGGACCATTCCCTTCATCTTTCTCAAATCAATACATTTTAGTTGATGTTGATTATGTTTTCAAATGGGTAGAGGCAGTAGCCCTCCCTACAAATGATTCTAAAGTTGTGTTGAATTTTTTGAGAAAACAGATTTTTACCAGGTTTGGCACTCCAAGAGCAATCATTAGTGATGGGGGAAAACACTTTTGCAATCAACACTTTGAGGCACTCTTACGGAAATATGGAGTTACACATAGAGTTGCCACTCCTTATCATCCCCAAACAAGTGGTCAAGTTGAGGTTTCCAACCGGGAACTGAAGCGCATATTGGAAAAGACAGTTAACTCATCCCGCAAGGATTGGTCAAAGAAGCTTGATGATGCATTGTGGGCATACCGGACTGCTTTCAAAACACCAATTGGAATGTCTCCATACCGACTTGTTTATGGAAAAGCTTGTCATCTCCCGGTGGAATTAGAGCACAAGGCCTACTGGGCAATGAGGACTTTAAATTTTGATCTTGGGACTGCTGGAGAGAAGAGGCTTCTACAGCTAAATGAGATGGATGAATTTCGGCTTGATGCTTATGAGAATGCTCGAATTTACAAGGACAGAACAAAAATCTGGCATGATAAGCATATTCAACAAAAGGAGTTTCTAGTGGGCCAGAAAGTCTTACTCTACAACTCTAGGCTGAGATTATTTCCGGGAAAGCTTCGTTCTCGTTGGTCTAGCCCTTTTACTGTGGTAAAAGTTTACCCCCATGGAGCTGTAGAGATTCATCATGACACAAAAGGCACTTTCAAGGTCAATGGTCAGAGATTAAAGCCTTATGTTGATGAGGACTTCAAGAACTACAAGTCTTCCTATTTGCTCCACCCATCAACATAAAAGATGGTTTTCAGTCAAGCTAATGACTATAACCAAGCGCTTCTTGGGAGGCAACCCAAGTGTTTTTCATTTTAGTTTTTCTTTCATTTTTACTCATAAAATTTTTTTTTTTAATTTTTCAGGTTCTTGAAGGTTATTCACTGTCATACAAGTCCATCCTACAGTCCATCTCAACATCATAAAATCTAGGGAGTATTTTGCCCTCTTCTCTTTATTTTTCATTCTCCTTTTTGACATTGAGGGCAATGTTAGATTTAAGTTGGGGGGTGTTGTGCTGAAATCTCATGTTTGTTGACCCCTGTTTTGGTGATCTAAAACCCAGATTTTGATTTATAACCTGCTGGTAGGAGAGTTTTATTTGATGTGAATATCTAGCTCATGCCTTGCAATCTTGATATTCTTGGTTAAGCTTAAATAGTTGAACACATAATCACATGACTAGGAGATCTAAATTTTGGCCTTTATTACTTATCTTTGGATAGTGTGATTTCATTTGTCTCACTTTGAACTTAGCACGAGCACACTAATGCATTATGTGTGGGGTATGAAAACTAAAACCATTAATGGAAGTTTTGATAACTTGAGTTCTGATTGATTGACTTATAGATGGACAACTTTGGCATGATAATTGTGGTATGAGAAAAGAAAAAAAAAAATTTTCAGAGTAGCAAGCAGTGCTAAGAGATTTTGAGCTCCTTTTTACTGAGTAACCGGGCCTCTTGCCTCACTAAGCACTGAGTGTTCGCGTAAAAAGGTAAAGAGCCTTATATGGTTGATAATGTGGCTAGTTTAGCTTCGTAGCCTTTTTGACTCGAGTTAATAAAACCTGTAGGGGTGTCTTCACACCTAATGCCCTTTGAGCCATCTGGTTCGGGAGTCATTGGTCCAACACTCGATAAAAGGGTCAATTAGAAAGCTTAAGGAAGCTAGACATTGCATAGTCCACATGTTGTGAAAAAAAAAATATATAGTCAAAATGTCATGTTTTGGTTGTTTCATCAAAATAAGGAATCCTCTGAATTTGGGTTAGTTGGAACTTTTATAATGGAATTATTTTGAAGCCTCATAATGATGTGTTAGATCACTTTACACCAAAGGCACTTGTGATGTTCCACTATCTAAGTATAAGTGTTTAAGCTCATTGTTGATTTCTAAAGAAAGTGAGCATGGAGTTTCAAATTTTAAGTTATCCTTGAATATTAATGATTGTTTTGGGTGTTGCTTTTATGGTCTTTCATAGCATGTGTTTTATTTGTTTTAGTCAGTTTTGCTAGGGACCAGCAAAAAGTAAGTTGGGGGGTGTGATAAGTCATGAAAATACCACATTATAGCACATTAATTCAATGACTTATCTGGTTTTATTTCATATTTAATTCCCAATTTTACTTAGAAACTGTCAAAATCTTTCATCTCTACATATTATTTTCATTGTCTAAATTATGCCTAATTTCTTGATGTAGAGATACTCTTGGTGATTATAGAAGTCAAGGTTCAAACGGCGTAACAATCGGAGTCAAATTATAGAAGTTATCACCAGCGTTCGCTGGCCGTTCGCCTGCCGTTCGAACGTTGGTGTTCTGCAGAGAAACCCGAGAGTAGCGTTCGCTGGCCGTTCGCCTGCCGTTCGAACGTTGGTGATCCACAGAGAAACCCGAGAGCAGCGTGCGCTGAACGTTCGCCTGCCGTTCGAACGTTGGTGAAAAATAGAGAAATTATGAGTGGCGTTCGCTGACCGTTCGATGAACGTTCGAACAAGAGATAAAGAAACAACTTTTTGACTTGAGCGTTCGACCCGCGTTTGATGACCGTTCGAACGATCAAGTAGTAAATCCTGTTATAAAATTCCGAACTTTGAGGATTTGTTTCCTTTTTCTTGGGGATCTTCTTCTAGTCTTTAGGAGGATTTTTAGGGGTTTCTAATAAAGAAGATTAGGTCGTTTTTGGACTTGAAAAATCGTGGATATACAAGGAAAGGAAGTTCTCTCTTCCTTAGGAGTCTTGAAAGGCAAGTTTCTAATTTTCTCTTCAAGGGATTTCTGGGAAAGTTTGGAGATATAAAAAGGAGGAGCTTGAACGTGAAGAGGAGAATTGATGCTGGGAACGTGAGGAAGAACCAGAGAAACGTGGGAGATCAAAGCTTGGACTCCATTAGTTTACTTCTTCTCTTTTCTTCTCTTTTTAAATATACTCTGTTTTTTTTTATGGTTATTCCTAGTTTAGTCATGAACTAATTTCTTTTTCTAAGGCTTTGATGTAGTCTAAACATGATGTTTTATTTCTGAATATTATTGCTAATGGATTTGTGATTCACTATTTGAGTATTTTATTATTGTGCTTAACCCAATTGAGTATTTGATCACCATTCAATTGTATTTGATAATTGTATTGAGACCGAGAGGAGATATACAATTTTAGTTCCTATGATAAAATACCATACTCTACATGTTGATAGAGATATTGGCATGGTTTATGTAGCTTTGTGTTTTGACATGAAAATCTACAGATCTTAATGTGCCTTGTTGCTTTTAAATTCACTTAGAGATATAGTGAGTTATCGTGGGAAGGTAAGTTCGTTGGTGCTCGAGAGAGACCATTGGATAGAATAGGGATTTTCGCTTTCAAATTGGATTATAACATTCATTAGCATGAGTATTCAAGAATTAATTCAGATTTGTTTATGATGAAATCAAATGCCTTAGTATTTTAAATCTCTTATTAAAACTAAATCTTATATTTTCTTAGGTGATAATTTTAATTGTTAGTTAAATACTCATCTCAATCTTTGATTATTCAAATAGAATTTAGGATAGCAATTTCAGTATTTAGTAGCTACCATTCCCTGTGGGTTCGACACTCTATTTCATCACTTTATTACTTGTTACGAATTCGTGCACTTGCGAAAAAGTACATCAGTAGGCACCAAGTCGGCGGACACTACCCCGACTCACGACTCTCTGTTAATCTCAGAAGTCCATGACTGACCGTATTTTTGACCTTAGTAACCACTCATCTATGCCTCTACCATTACCAAAACACCTTTAAACATGATTCGGATTTAATCTAAACAACTTTATAATCACGACTCTAAACCCATCAAATAACTCACGCTCGAACATATCTTATTCAGAAACCATGCTTTTCGACAAATCTTAGAGATCAAAACCAACGATAAATCAAAACGATGCTACTCACAGTTATACGCTCCAAAGTCTTGCAACAGCAACTCCTTGAATAGCAAGTCCCACAGTCGATCGCCACCCAGTTTCCCTCTGTTCGTAAGAGGTTTTCTTCTGAACACCTTGATTTTTGAACCCTTAATCGGCAGGAACGGTTTGCTTCTCTCCAAAAACCCTAGATCACCAGCCGACAACTCATTCAACACAAGGTATGCGAGAGAACGAAACCTACGAATCTAACTACCTTATGTATTTATACTTACCCTATATACTTTGCCGCTTGACGAGATTTAAATCAACTTGATTCGGTGCAACGCTCGCCCACCAAGCTTCCCTACATACACACAGCTTATTAATTTTATTTATTTTTTCCATTAAAAATCATGTAGAAAATTCGGGGTTTTACAATGGGCCAGTAGCATCTCGAATTCGGTTGTTGGGCTGAATTCGGGTTGTTATAGTGACAAACTGGATTCGGGTCAAGGTCGGTTTTTATTGACCCGGGTTTGGGGCGTTACATCTCAGGGACGGGGTGGTGCCGTGATAGGGCAGACCCGGATCTGAGGCGCTACAGCTATGGACGTTCTCTCTCTTTTCTCTACTTCTTCTCCCCTCTTTCTCTTCAGAGAGCTCTCTTACTTGCTACCCTCTTACTTCTAAGACTCCTCTCCTTTTTATAAGAGACTCTCACCCCTTCAACTTCTTCTTTTTTTTTTTTAACTCTCAAACCTCTCATCTTCTAGACCTTTCCTCTTCCTCTCTTAATGACTCTCCCTTGCTTAACTTCTTCTTTTTTAACTCCCAAACCTCTCATCTTCTAGACCTCTTCTCTTCCTCTCTTAGTAACTCTCACCTATTCATCATCTAGACCTCTCATCTTCTAGACCTTTCCTCTTCCTTTCTTAGCGACTCTTCCTCTTTTGCATTGAATTTAATCATGTGGCATGTTGAATGAAATTTTAACCATGTGGCATGTTACCAAGAGAGTCCCAATAGCATTCCACTTTTCAAGAGGCCATGAGTTGGACCATACGTCCAATTCATCTTACCTCTTGGCATTTTTTTTATTATTATTTTTTAAAATAAATAAATTGGCCAACAATCATATTGGAAAACTCAATTTCTTTTAATAGGAGGGTCCCAATGGTTTAATGCCACATTAACCATATGGTAGCCACCATGGCATATGCATGGCTGCCACGTGGCACCCAATTTCGGTTTTATCAAAAATCTCCGAACTACCCTTCATTTCTTTTACCCATAACTTAGCCGTTTGAGATCCGATTTGAGCACGGTTTGGTGCATCGGAATTGGCTCAGAATTCTCTTTATTATAGGATTGTTCTTTCAAAAAGATGGGACCATTATAAAACCTCGATTTACGTGCCCATATATGTGTTGGTTCAAGATTTGCATCTTGGGTAATTCTATGGTGCAAAAATGGGGTGCTGACATCATTCATGAAGCTTCTCTGTGGATGATTGGGAAACTTTGGTGAACTACGATACCAATGAGTCATCTCACATCCAAATTGAGTTTTATTTGGGCTTTGGTCACTTGCTCAATAAACTATGTAGTGATGGGAAAAGGTTTCTACATCATTAGGGTCAATAAACTTTGTAGTGATGGGAAAAGGTTTGTACATCATTAGGTTTTCTAATGAAGAGGATGACATGAGAATCAAAATGGGAGGGCCATGGATTATTAGCGATAAGTATTTTGTCATTGAGTGACAAGAAAATTTCATCCTTATAATTTTAAAGTTGAATGTAGAAAGCTGTTGTAACACCCCGGATCTGGAGTAATTAATAAATAATTATCCAAACCTGAACTATTAGTATTATGGTCTAAAACAAAATAAAAAATCCAGAATTAACAATTATTTCATATCTGTAGAATCTTGGATTTTGCCAATACAAAATAAATAAATAAATTAGAAAGATTTGGAACTATAAATGAATTAAAAAGGAGGAAAATAGAAATTAAGAATAGGAATTTAAATTTACACCATAAGTAAGAATTTGGAGAATTAATATTTAGAATTTAAATTTCAAATTATGAATAGAAATAATAAGAAGAATAGAGTTTGGAGAGTTTTGGAGAAATTCAATGATTAAGTGTGGAAAATAAAGAAAGGGTATTTTAGTCATTTTCTAATTAGTCAAATCCATAAAAGGATTAAATAATTAATTGTTAGATTTGGAAATTTAATTAGATTAAATTTGTGTTAAGTTGGATTTAAATAGTAATTTATGGTTTAAAAGAAGGAAAAAGGGCCTATTTGTAATTATGTATATTTAAGGGACCTTAATTTGAGAAATATGGGAGATAATAGAGTGTTTAGATAATATTTTAGAATAGGGATGATAAATAGCACGAAAATTCAATAAATTATGAGTTTCTATTGTAGAGGATTTAGGAAATAAGATTTAGAACTAAGGAAAGCTAGGAAAATGGGTTAGTATATAAGTTCCAAGTCTAATTAGGACTTCTAATTAGGAGAGTTTAAAAAAAAGGAATTAAGGAAGGATTTGGGGTTTCTCAATAGTCCAAACATATGGAGAAAGAAAGGCAAAAAAAGAGCTTGCACTATTGAGAAATTTAGAGAGAGATAGAGAAGAGAACAAGACACTTTCTGGAGAAGACTTGCTGCTGAATTCCGACCAGCAGTCATCAAATTAAGATTTGGATATTTTTAACCGTTGGATTGGCCTCAAATTTGAAGGTTATGTTCATCACTCGTGGGGCTTCAATCTAAATGGTGGAGATTTAATTTGGAGATCCCTAGAGTGGTGCGAAAATTTCAGAAAATTGGTAAACAATTGGGTTTAATGGAAAGAACGATTTCGTAAATTAAGTCAAGTAGCAAATACTTTGAAAACTGGAGGAATTGCATGTTTTCCGTATTATTTAGATGTTTATTCTTGGTTTGCTTAAATTCAGATTTTGGTTTCAAGTGTGGATTTCCTAGATTGCTATTGTTTCATAAACTTTAAGAAAAACTTGAGATAAGTGTTGATTAAGAAAGAAGTATCTAAGTAAGAAATTCCCATCAATAAATAATTGATGGGAATAGATTAGGATTGTTATATTTTGAAAATTTAGAAAACCCAGAAAATATGCTGAAATTAGCCCTAGCGCTCGTCGACGCACGAGCACTATCGCAAGCGTTCCGCCTGTGTATTTTTAAAAAGAACTGAAACATAAAGCAAATTCCCAATGCCCAGGATATGGCTCGAGCGCGATCCCGAGCGACTAAGAAGAAATTTCCCCATAAGTGGATGCTCAGCATGTCACTCAAGCACGATATCGAGAGCCCATTGATTGAATTTTTTAAATTTGGAATTTAAGCCCAAATCAATTTTTAATGATTTTTCTAGGATTCTAAAGTTGTAATACTTATAATTAGGGTAACTTGAGATATAGGAATTGGCAGAATTAAATTTGAGTTAAAGAATATTAATTTGGAACGATGAATGTAAAGATGGACTATAAAAGGTATTATGAAGAAATCAATGCACTTGGCCTATTTAGATTGGGTTTTGGTTGATAAAACCTATTCCTAAACTTCACTACAGACCTAAATAACTCTATATAAGGATTAAATAATAATGATACTAATATTTGACTCCTTAGGTTCTTAAATGGGGAAATTTGGACATTATTGAGTAAATTATTGAAAATATTCACCAACGAGGAGATGAATTTAAGTAAGACCTAGTAAATGGATTTGGTAAGTTATCTAACACTTAAATAAAATTAATTTAAGAGTGTCCACATTAATAAATTACTGTTGAGGCATTTAATCAGGATATTGGACATATTTTGCTATAAATGACATGTTTTCAAGGTTTAGAGTAAGCTTTATATTTATTTCCAGATTTGAGCAATTCCTTTGCGTTCAATATTATATTTGTGGATATTTGCATATGGTTTCATGGATAATATGGCAGAATTATTGTTTTTCCTCTATATATCTTGGAGTGGTTAAACTCCTCTTTCATGTATCTTGAGATAGGATGTTTATTGAGGATTGTGAACTTATTATATTGATTATGCATATCTTACTTTTGAGATAAGTTATTATTAAATGTTTTTGGTTGTCAATTGCGTCTAGTGGGCAATGCTTAGTATGGATCCATACTATAGCTAGGAAGTGAAATTGAATTATCTTTTTTAAGTTAAACTTGCTTTCCACTTATGCTCCCATCGTGTATCTCGACGAGGCCTTCTTGTATCTGGTCGTGCTACAACAAACCTTACCCGTTTTGCATCTCGATGTGGTCTTTCTTGTTGGTTATTAGCCGTGTATTTCGGCATCGCATTATCTTGGTTTACCGATGTATGCTTTAATGTATAATTAGCATACATGCGAACTAAATACTGGCCATGCTTGTAGTCCATATATGACTCCCACGTGTGAGCTAACATTTGGCTGTGCTTGTTGTGAAACCCCGTTCCAATATCCCTAGCACATCCTAATCAGTGAGCTTGATGTGTAGGTGAAGCTGGAGGAGCCCAAGCCTAAAGCCAGTCAAAGTGGCTAAGCCCCGGCTTGTCAGTAGGCCATGGAGGTGAGCCACCTCTAATTTGTTGAATAAAGTTAGATAGTAAGTGAAAAAATAGCTAAGTGTTGGTTGGTTATGTGCAATATAGAAGGAGATTGGCAAACTTGTAAAATGTGGTGTTTTGTGGGAAGCCACTTAAGTGGAGAAAAGCCAAAGGGAAGTCCCATTCGACCAACACCTTTCCCTAACCCTTTTCTCTCTTCTCTTTCTCTCCCAACTCTACCATTTCTTCTTCATCTTCTCCCCATTTCGTCCCCCATCCATTTCTAAACCCATTGAAGGAGTTGGCTTGCAAAGAAAGAAAGAAGAGAACCCAAAAGAGCATTTTCGTGTGGGTATCCTTGACGGAGATTGCGGGGGAATCATCCAAGAGGCACTCAACGTGCTGTTTGTGAGTTGCATTGGAGGCTGGAAACTTGTTTAAGAGATTGCAAGAGGTAAGCAACACCACCCTAACCTATTTTCCAATTTCGGCCATTTTTGTATGCTTTAGGTGAATGTTAGGGTTGAGATGTGACAATGAGTATTAGGACAAATGGGAGGGATTTATTTGAGGGGTTTTGTTGGTAGTAGATAACTACACATGCTAAGAGCAATTTAGAGCCCAAAAACACCAAAATGAGTGAGATTTGAGAAAAACCACAAATCCCCAAAAGTTTAGATTTCGCAAAATGTCTAGAGGCACCGCCGATTGAACAGCCGCTCGAGCGCGGCATCGGGCGATAGTTTTAGGAAGAGGCTTGAGGCATGGCCACTCGAGTGACCTGTCTGGATAGAGAGAACCCGAGAGCAATTTTTGGCCGCTCGAAGCCGGCTCGAGCGCACTTACCAGATTTTCCCATTTTTGGATTTTCAACCTAGATTGAACTACCAATTGTTTTCGTTCAAATCCAACATATGTATAAGTGAGAGTTAGGTGTCTAGGAAGTGTTCCAACTAGAAGTATCCCAAATTTCCAAATAACAAGGATTTTGGGTACGTTTTTCCAAAGAAGGTCTTACAGAGAGTTTCTGTCCCAGATTTCTATAGGAGTAGAATAACTTGATTCCGTCACTTCGAGCACCTTCCAAATGACCATTAGAAGTAGAAAACAAAAGCCAAAACCAAGTTTCATAAGTATCATAAGAGTTGAGGCATAGGTTGCCCAAGAAAGCCATGAAATGTAAGATTCACTGTAAACCATGTGTTGTTGGTTTTCCTTGTAAGCATGCAATCTTATTTTTGGGCATTGGCCCACCTGTTGTGAGCATGTGATTTATTTAGGGCATTGGCCCATTTGTTCACCATGCGAAATTATCATGCTATGTATTGTTGATATGATATGAGGACATTGGCCCGTATTGAATTGCATGCTATGAAGGGCATTGGCCCAGCATTGCGATGTTGTGGTATGATTGGTATCAGTCAATAGTGTGTTGCTGTCCATGTAAAACCCCGACCCGGATTATATCTTAATTATTAAGATTAATTATCTAAAGCATGATTATTAGACTAATTAAGTACTTAGATTATGAGGATGAGGTAAATGTGAGTTATACTTGAGGATTTAGGGAAATCAAATTGAACTTTATTGAAGTTATTAAGGTAAGCTTAGTTAGTATTATGTCTTAATTACAATTGGTTAATGTATCCTTCAATTAGATCTAGTGAATTGGAAATCAAATTCTGAAAAATTTAGAGTTAAGTGTGCCTAAAGTACTTTCAAAGTATACCCAGGGTACCCCAAAGTATACCCCAGGTACCTTCCCGAATAACACTAGAAGTACACCTATACATTACCTAAGGTACCCTCCCAAATACCACTAAATTACCTCTTGTATTACCCAAGGTACCCCCATTGTATACCCAAAGTACATCCATGTACTATTCAAGGTACCACCCAAGTATACCTAGAGTACACCATGTGTTATCCCAGGTATCACCCAAGTATGCCTAGGATACACCCATGCATTACCCAAATTACACCCAAGAGTATTACCCAATGTACACTCAAATATTACCCAAGGTATCACCAAAGTATACCTAAAGTACACCCATGTATTGCCCAAGGTACCATCCAAGTGTTACTTAAAGTACCCCCCAATTAACACTAAGGTACTCCTCTGATTTACCTAAGGTACCCCATGTGTTTGCCTAAGGTACTCCTTTGATTTACCAAAGGTACCCCTTGTATTACCTAAAGGTACCCCTTTGTTTTACCTAAGGTACCCCCCATGAATACCTAAAGTACCCCACTGTTTTGCCTAAGGTACCCCACATGAACACCTAAGGTACCCCCACTGTTTTACCTAAAGTACCCTCTTGATTTACCTAAGGTACTCCCATGTGTTTGCTTAAGGTACCCTTTTATTTTAACTAAGGTACCCCACTGTTTTACTTAAAGTACCCCTTGCTTTACTTAAGGTACACCCCCTTATATAGCTAAGGTACCCCATTTGTATAACTAAAGTACCTCCAATATACCCAAGGTACACCCCTTGTAAAACCCCGAATTTTCCTTAAATAATATTATAAATTAATAAATAAAATCCTAGAGAGTCATAACTGATAGAAATATTTTATTAATGTAGGGAATGATATAAATAGTGGAGATCCAGAATTGGACGTAGATCCGACCGTCCGATCATGAGATATCAAGGTATGATTAACACTTTAATTTTAAGAGATATGATTGGGCGTGTGTATGGAGTCTTCTACATGTGAGATGCATGGAATAGAGAATATAAATAATATTAAAATAACCTAATCGTATACTATTGGAATACTCGTTGGTATTCGACAGCCGCAAGCGACAAGCCGTGAGAGACTGAGGAAGAAGAGAAGAAGAGGAAAAAGGAAGGACGTCTGGTTTGTGTTCTTCATCGCCTAGGGAGTATCTCACGTCTGTGAGTATTGCTGTTTAGAGAAGAGAAGGAGAATAACCGCACAAAAGAGGTAGGTGACACCGGTTTTCGTTCGTTTAATCTCCAAAGCATGTTTTTGTATATTATATTCATGTATTAAGTTTGATAACAATATTATATGTATGTTAGAATGATGTTAGATGTGAAAAATCACACTTTTATACAGTTTCTGAATGATTTTGAGGGACCACCGACCTCGATTGTGCTCGGCGCTAGTTAAAAATTTTAGACTGCCTAAGATCGCGAGACGACTTATCGTCGGCGATCTAAATTGCACTACCGCTAACCTTAGACCGCCGGGGTGATCCTAGGCGCTCTGTGCAGAAATTTCAGAATTTTGTAATCTCGAACTTGATTCAATTCCAACTATTTTTAGTAAATTTTAATGATTAAATAAGATGTTTTAAGACCAAAATAAATTATCTAATTCCCTGTTTTACAGAAAAATAAATTAGGGAGATATTTAGGACATTAGTTGCCAAACTTTGAACGTAATTGGGAAATCTAGTATTTTGCAAACTTGATTATTAGTTGGTTATTAGAACATCTCTAAACTACACTATAATTTAGATAATTACATAAAGAGAATTCAGAATTCAGTTAACCCGAATATTGAAGTAATTGACAGATTTAACCTTTATATGCCACTAGGCACCAACCCTTATAGAAATATTATATTTTAGGGAATTTTTGGAGTCTAGTGGGCATAGCTGGTTATGGATCCATAGTTGTGGCCAAATAGCTAAGAGATATTTCAGTTGGGTTGAGTTTCTCCCTTGTGCGAGCGCGTTTCCTTTGCAAGTTAGTTTGTTTGGGAAGGTCCTATGTCTGGAGGGACACCCTGGTGAGCCACTGGTGATTCCCTGTACATGTGGATAAGCGACCATCTCCATGTATTGATTCTGGTGTTGCATGCTGGTGGTACATGCCAACTCTGATGGGTACGTGTGCAATAAGTCAGTGACTACGGTTCTTGTCTAAGCTGCGCTGCATGGGACTTGAGTATCATTAGTAGCATTGCTCCTAAGCCGCACGGTGGTATAGCGATTAGTCGAGAGTCATCTCAAAAAGTTTATCTATCTTTGTGAGTCTTACAATGACACTAAAATCACAAACACTTGTTATTACTATTGTATACATGCTGGAGGCATGTGATTGAGATATTGGTCGGATGTGACTGTTTAGTGCATCCTAGTAACGTATGGATTTTGTTATTGATTCTGATATTGGATTCCTATAATATAACATGCTGAAATTCATCTTTAGAACTGTTTATTATACTGTTTTGTATTCATGAATGATACAGATGATTATACGAGCTTGCTTAGTTGAGATTGCTTAATCGTGCATGAACTGTTATTTTACTTATATTAACTGTTTAAACATGCATGTATTACCTACTGGGATATTCGTATCTCACCCTACTTTTATTTCTTTTTCCAGCTGATATGCGAGAGGGGGATTATAGTATTGATTTCCAGGGAAAGATAGCCGAGTATTCACCGGAGATTACTTTTACCCGGATATTGTTTGAGGTTGTGGATTGTCATGGATTAGTTACTTTATTAGATTATTCTATTTTAATTGGATTTGATGTATTAGAGAGATGAGAGATTAGTGACCTTTTATTTTACCAGACTTAATGATTGATTTTGATGGTTAACTATATTAGTTGTTTGAGGATTTTAGACTATACTTCCGCACATACTTGTTCCGCACTCTGATAGTTAATTAATTGAATGGATTATTTTTCTTTTGTATGATATGTTCTTGATGTATATTTTATATGGGCCAGTAACACCTCGGATTTGGTTGTTGAACTGAATTCGGGTTGTTACAGTAGCGAACCGGGTTCGGGTTGGGTGCCGGTTTTGCACTGACCCGAGTTCAGGGCGTTACACCCCTTATATTACCTAGGGTACACCCTCCTTGTATTATTTAAAAGGTATCCCCTCATATAACTAAGGTACACCCCTTCTATAGCTAAGTACCCCTCCTCAATATAACTAAGGTACACCCCCTAAGCTTATCTCAAGTTTACCCCTTTGAATGACTAAGGTAAATTCTTTGAAACATCAAGGTACCTCATCAAATAACTAAAGTACCTCTCATACAACTAAGGTACCCCTTGTGTTAACTAAGGTACACCTCCCAAGCATCCCTAAAACATACCTCTTGAAGTGGCTAAGGCAAACCCCTTGAAACGCCAAGGTACCCCCACTTAACACTAAAATACCCCTACTTAATACCAAGGTACCCCCTCGAATAACACTAAGGTACTCCTAAGCATCCCTAAGGTATACCCCTTGAAATAGTTAAAGGAAAACCCTTGAACCACCAAGGTACTCCCATTTAATACCAAGGTACCCCCTCGAATAACACTAAGGTACTCCTAAGCATCCCTAAGGTATACCCCTTGAAATAGTTAAAGGAAAACCCTTGAACCACCAAGGTACTCCCATTTAATACCAAGGTACCCCCTCGAATAACACTAAGGTACCCTTGGTATGCCTTAGGTACACCCTAGGGTTTTAGATGAATAAAAGCTTTGTTTAGGGGCAGATTTGAAAAATAAAAAATTGGGCATATAAAAGGATGCCCTAATTTCTATTTTAAGTGTTTTGAGAACACTTTCTCTTGTCTTGGTTGTATAGAACAAGAGGGAAAGTGTGGGAGCTTGCTTGAAAGCTTCAAGAGGAAGAAGAAGAAGGAGAGAAGAGCTTGAAGAGAAGTTTGCTTCTCCATTAACAGGTAAGTAGCAAACCCTTCAAACAAAATGTATTACAAAATTCATATTCTCTCTCTAAGGTTTGGTTTACTTGATGAAATGATCTTGCATGATGGTTTTGATTTCAAAAATACGTAGGGTTTTGGTTGTATGATAATCTTGTTTAGTTTTCTATTGATTTGCCATGGATTTCCACTTACATTGATCATATTTCGGATTAGGGTTTGAGTTTGGTATTTTGAATGATGATTTATGGGTTGGATTTGTGTTCATGTGGATTTGGGATGAATCTTTGTTTTGGAAAGTGTTTTAAAGCATGTTGGGATGTTTTATGATCATCCTAATTGATGTTAGAAGTGTTGGAAATGATTTCTATGAGTTTTGTGTTGAAAGTAGCCAAAATATTTCAAAATCCCGACCTGACGATTAATCTTGAAAATTGGTGATTAATCCTAAGCCAAAACCCCTAAAAATCAGCCCCTGTTATCCTAATCACGAATCAGGATTAGCCTGGGCGATTAATCCAGAGCCTTAGTGTGCGAACGTCCAAAGGGGATGCGCGCACATTGCCTTGTCTATTCCCTTAACGCCCGAACGTTAATCATTAACGCTCACGCGTCGACCTTGTTTTAAACTTGGGCGTGCGCACTTTAAACCTCAACGCGGGAACGTTAAAATTAATCGGCCCTGGGGCGATTAATTGTGGGTGTAATCGTTAAAGCTAAGCCTCTTGCTGTGTATTTATTGCTCCATTTACTTAAGTCTTTACATGTAAATAAGGTTTTGCCCCCCATTTGGAACCAATAAAAATACTCCCAAGGCCCAATTCCCAACCAATTAAAAGTCAACTTTCCAGTTCATGCCTAAATTTCCAGTTTTCCCGATTTTCAAAGAAGGCCACTTTTGTGAGTTTGACACCCAAATGAGTGATTCAGAAGCCTAGAAAATTCTAGAAGGTTTTTTTACTCTCCAATAGACCACAACTAGAATTTGAGCCCGAAACTCCTTGTAGATTTGTCTAGAAAAATTATATACCGAAAAGTCAACGTTTTTAACCAGACTTGGAATATTTTTGAGGTCCAAAACATTTCGTCTCGGAATCCATTGATTTTTGGAAGGGGGACCTTATTAGGAATCCTAAGGGTATCCCACTCATCCAAAATTTATTTTGAGGATTTTATGGTATTTGTTTTGATTGATTTTGGGATTTCATGAACTGGGCAGTGTGGAAGTACTCCGCTTGGCCTTGATTTGTTGGGCAGCGTAGAAGTACTCCACTTGGCCTTGATTCATCGGCAGTGTAGAAGTACTTCGCTTAGCCTTGATTCCCCGGGCAGTGTAGAAGTACTCCGCTTGGCCTTGATTCGTCGGCAGCGTAGAAGTACTCCGCTTGGCCTTAATCTTGGACAGTGCCCGTTAATCTGTTTTGGATATTTGACTTGGAATTGTTGATTTGATTTCATGAATTACCTGATTGAGATATTTGACTTGGAATTACACTTTATATTTGTTTGAGATGTTTTGGTTTACATTTGGTAACTTATACTTGTGAATATTATCATGATGTTGCAAAATTGCATAAACTATTTCTCTACATGCATGTTTGTTGCTTACTGGGACTTTAAGTCTCATGCGTGTTTTGTTTTACCAGATTTGTTTTTAGATCCGCTTGGTGAGCTACATACCGGGGCAAATATAGAAGGTGAGCTTCAGTATAGGCTAGAGGACTACTACCACCCATAGTAGGGCTCTTTATGATGTAGTATTTTATTTTGGAAAATTGTACATGGGATGTAAATATTATTTTTGGGAGTTATAAACTTGTGAGCATTAGTTGCCTTAGTTGTATTTTGTTCATACAGATACTATGATTTGGAGATTACAATACATGTGAATATTTTGTTGGATGGAAATTTTATTCCATGCCTCTTCTACTTATGCACTCTGATGATTACTTTATAATTGCCCATGTTAATTGTGTTAATCAGGTTCTATTGGGTCCATAAGCAGGTCTCGGGTCTGGGTTGGTGCCATGATAGGGCAAACCCGGATCTGGGGCGCTACAGTCCACCTCAATTGGGGGTAGTGAACCTTTGTTCACCTCGATTGGGGGTAGTGGATTAGCCCCTTCCACAACAGTAAGTCTCAGTGGGTTGAGTATGCGGTTCATCTCGGTTGGGGGTAGTGAACCATTGTTCACCCTGACCTAGAGATAGAGAATCAGCACCCCTACAGAAGCATGGGCATTTGAGATACCCGGTATGATGAACAATGATTATATGATTATTGGTGGGTAGTGTGTGCTGTTCACCTCAATTTGGGGGTAGTGAACTAGCCCCTCCACAGCAGTAAGTCTTGGTGGGTAGATGGATTGGTTCATCTCCCTGTATTCATCTTGGCCTGGAGATAGAGAACTCGTATCCTCCATGCAAGCTTGGGATCCATTATATTTGATATTTTGATTATTGATTGATTGCAACTGTTATAAATTGATGAACTGTACACCGAGGCACATGCATGCACAAATTGTATGACACTAAGATGCCGTGGATTTTGTAGTATTAGAACTACCCGCATGTCATGGTTTTATCGAAAAATATTTGCATGAATTGTGTTTCACCAAATCATGCATGTGTTGTTTATTGAGACATTCGTCTCACAGTTGCTTCTTATCTCATTTTTCAGATCCATTGACGTTCGGTGAAGGACCGGGCTGGGGATAGAGGCAAGGAAAAGGCCATCGGGTACAGAGAGGAAGACTATTATAGGCCTTAGGATTTTTATTCGGTCATACCTGTATAGTTTTGGATTGTAAAACCTATACATTGAGAGGAGTGATTAGTCACCCAATATTTTGTAACCAACTCTTATGTCTTATTTCATTTCAAATATATATATATGAACTCACTTTTGATATGCACATATATAAAATGTTGCACTTGCACTTGTATAGAAAAAGTTTTAAATCCTTTGTATTTATTGCAAGTAATTGGCCCACTTGCCATGGTCGGGGACGGGTTCGTGCCTTGGAGGGGCAGACCTGGTTCCGAGTCATGACAATTTTTGGTATCAAAGCATAAATAAGGTCCACAGCCTAGAATAGAAGCCTTAGGTTGGTTTGGGGAGCGAGTGCACGCTAGCTAGAACCCTTAGGTTGTCTCTAGGGATTCTTTCCTTATTTTTGATTGAATAACTATTACTATTGTTGTATGTGATTGTGTGTGATGAGCCAGATGTATCTGGTTGTGTTGAGGTATTATGAAGCATTGGCCAATGCTGAGTGTAAAACCCCGAATTTTCAGTAAATAAATAAATAATAATTACTTATGAATATCTTGAATGTCAATATATTTGTCAAAATAACTTAGAGAATAAACTTGGAAATTTCGGAAGAAATTGAATGGGTAGATGTGAAAATATTAAGAGAAGGGTATTTCGGTCAATTCACATTAGTTATTGGTAAATAATTAAATACATTAATTAAAATTTGTTATTAGACTTGAGAAATAATAATAGATTTAAATTGGGGTTTAGATTGTCTATTAACCATGATATTTAAAGCTTAGTAATTGGAATAATGGCGTATTGGTAGTTATACTTGATTTGAAACTTGAAGTCGAGGAGAGGAGAATTTTGTTGAAGAATATTAATTATAATTATAGATGATCACACTGATAGAGGAGATCTGGAGTTTGACGCAGATCTGGCCGTTGGATCGTGAGATATCAAGGAAAGAGTGGATTAACGGTCCTTATTAAGTCTAATGGATGGGTAAGTATGGAACCTGATCCTAGGGAGATGCGTGGGATCAGGGAAGAATAAAATAGGGTTTAATATTTTTAGTTGCATTCGTAGGGTGTCTTGGGCGTTGAAGTTTGGAGGCTGCGGCAGAAGAGAAGAAGAACGAGAGAGAGAAAGGGGGACCGAGAAGAGGGGGACCGAGAAGAAGGAGGAAGAGGGCATATCTCTGGTTTCTCACCATTCCTGGAACGTCTCTTGCCTGCGAAGAGGAAAGGAAGTCTCTGGTTGGAAGAAGAAAGGATCTGAGCGGACGGAGGTAGGTGGCATTTCGTTTTAATGATTATTTTGTATTTATGGGATTATTCGATTCGATTGCATGATCTTCTATGTCGTAAATATGTGTATATTGATTGATATTAATTTATATGAATTTTAGAAGCGATTAGAACACAAAAATTTGATGTTTAGAAACTCGGGTTGTCTTTTTGGGTAGAGCGCTGACCTCGCCTGCACTTAGCGCTCCTTAGCGCTGTGCGGCGTTCGTTTAAATTTTTGAGTGCCCGAGATCGCCCTCTGACGGTCGCTCGGCGCTCGTGTTATTTAAAACAAATCACGCGTTTCCGAAAACGCATGTCCGCTGAAGACCGCCGAGCGCGATGTCAGGCGGTCATTGAAAAAAATGAATTCGATGGGTGTAATCATTACAAGCCTAATTTTTAATAATTTTTATTAAAATTTAGTCAACAACACTTATTTGTAATAACCTTCTTTTTACTTTATTGACCTAAACTAAAACATAAATACTTCTATTTGTCTTTTATTTGACTTCAACTAAAACCTAAATACTTATATTTGTCTTTTTTTAACCATGACTAAACCTTAATAACTGTAAAAACACAAACCAATTTAAAATCATGCTATGTACGTGAATTCCTCCCACTATATCCAAACTTGAATAATTTTTATATTATAACCGAATCTTAATTAAATTCTATTACCTTAAAAACCACTCACCTATACAATTAAACAATTGAGTATTAATGTAATTAATACATGATTAGAACTGCACTCTAGTGTACGTGTTATGCATCAAATTTCTTACTTAATTAAATATCTACTTAACACTAAATTGGGTTATCATGCTGAAGATATTCTTATATACTGAACAAAATATTATGATTAATAAACTGGGGAACTGTTTAGAACTGGACTTTGAACATGAACCTAATATGTTATAAATAATAATGGAATTGAGAATTATCTGTGATGGCTGGGTGGCCAGTTTTATAAATAACCTGCTTGGTGGCAGAGATACCCGCTTGGTGGCGGAGACCCTAACCCGCTTGGTGGCAGAGACCCTAACCTGCTTGGTGGCAGAGATACCCGCTTGGTGGCGGAGACCCTAACCCGCTTGGTGGCGGAGACCCTAACCTGCTTGGTGGCAGAGATACCCGCTTGGTGGCGGAGACCCTAACCTGCTTGGTGGCAGAGATACCCGTTTGGTGACAGAGACCCAACCTGCTTGGTGGCAGAGATACCCGTTTGGTGACGGAGACCCAACCTGCTTGGTGGCAGAGATACCCGCTTGGTGGCGGAGACCCAACCTGCTTGGTGGCAGAGATAACCCGCTTGGTGGAGGAGATACCCGCTTGGTGGCGGAGACATTACCTCCTGCGGGAGAGATTCATTACCTCCTGTGGGGCAGATGTATTTCCGATGGATTGCATCCTACAGGAGAGATACCTCATGTGGGGGAGATGTGATTATTCGTGATTGCATCCCACATGGAGGATGGGTGTGTGAGTTACCACTGAAAGGTGAGGAAGCTATCTCCTACGGTAGAGGTAGATGCTAGGTGTCCACATCCTGCGGTAGAGTTATGCTGTCTCCTGCAGGAGGTACCTGTAGTCTTAGAGATGTGCATTCTCCTGCGGAGTTTGTGTGGATACTAGGTGTTTACATCCTGTGGTAGAGATAGGCTACTACCTGAAGGTTGGCTTTTATTATTGATATGATGATTGATTCTCAGGTTGATGGATTGTTATTTAAAAGGAAATATTGAAATGTCATAATTGAACAGAACTGTTATGATTTATGTGAACTGTTAAAATGGAATATTATGGAATCATGAATAAATGTGGAACTGCTCTTAAGAAGACACTGCAGAAAATAAACCAGAAACCATGGGAATGTGAAATATAATACATTGTCCTTTAAATTGAAATGAAACACACATGATTAACTTCTTTTAATTCGGGCACTGATTAAATGTTTGTTTTATCGTGATTATTCGTTTATCTCACTGACTGTGATTACTCGATTATTTTACCGATCATGAAACCACTATTAATTTCCCTAACTATATAAATTGTTTTCTACATGCATAGTGTTACCTACTGAGATAGTTGTATCTCACCCCTACTTCATATTCTACTTTTCAGGTTATCTTGGAGAGGATGCCACGGGTTAGACAGATAGTGGGTTGAAGTTTAGAAATTCCATATGAAAAGAGTAGGGTGATTTTATATAGCTGTATTTATTTTATTGGAATCGTAATAGATGATTTTGTAGGATATTAAGAGTTAGTTAAATTTGTAGTTGCCTTTTATTTGATTAGTTAATGTAATCGGATGACTCAGTTTCTAATAAATGATTTAAGCTTCCTAGTACTCTGATAAATCTTAGTTCTTTATTTCCTTATATTTGAACTGATTGTAATGTACCACAAGTTAATGCCTTGATCCGAGTCAAAATGAGAAAAAAATGACCTGGATTCGGGGAGTTACACTGAGTATATACCGACGTGACTAACCTTATACGGATGGGATTGCTTATTAGCTAAACTTGCATGAAATGAACCTGTATATACCTATATACTATTATGAAGAGATTAGTGAATGGATTTTCGTGACGACCCCGACCTTCATATAGTTGCAGATATACTGAAGGGAGTGGCAGTGATGAAGTGTTCCTTCAGATTTCTTCTCCCTCCTGCAACCAAGGGAATGCATGTAAATTCTTTGTTTTAAGTTGAATGTTGTAAATGGGTTGTATTTGTTTAAAATAATTGGTTGTACTTTTCTAAATGGGTTGCACCTATAAATTTCAGTATCATGGCACCTAGACCCAGAGGCAGAGGCCGTAGAGCGGCTGCTGCCTATATACTAGAGTATGATCTTGCGGATATTCTGGCGGAGGATCCAGTGATAGACCCAGTGGTTGACCCAGTAGTAGATCCAGTAGAGGATCCTATGGCAGCTCCGGCTGGAGTTCCGGCTGCTGCGGATGTAGTTCCACCTGATGTCCTAGTTGTTAGGGGACAGATAGACCAGATTTGGAGAGTTTTGGGTGTGGTATCCACCCTGATCCAGCAACAGGCTGCTGTGAACCATAATGGGCAGAATCCACCTGGTCGTGAGAGAGGCGACCAGATAGCAGATGCTATGAGAAAGTTTAGGAGGATGTCTCCTCATCCCTTTCATGGGCATCCTGATCCCATGGAGGCGGAGAGGTGGTTGGTGAGGATCGAGAAGATCTTCACAGCCACAGGGTGTCAAGATGAGGACAAGGTAGGATTGGCTACCTACGTATTAGAGGGTGAGGCTGACTTCTGGTGGAGGTCAGTGATAGCTGAGATGGGTATAGATGGAGCCCCACTCACGTGGGAAGAGTTCAAGGATCAGTTCTACGACCGATATTTCCCTGAGGAGATTCGGATTCAGAAGGAGGTGGAGTTCCTCCATATATCCCAGGGGAGCTAGTCTATGGCCCAGTATGTGGCGAGGTTCACGGAGCTGTTGAGATTCGCTGAAAATATTGTCGACACGGAGGGTAAGAAGACCGGTCATTTTGAGAGAGGACTCAGACGAGATATCAGGGATCGAGTCAAGGTATTCCTAAGTAGTAGCTTCTCCAAGTCAGTAAGGAGGGCTACTGTGGTTGAGAGGACACAGTCCAGAGGGACTGAGGAGGCGAAAGCACAGAGGTTGCCTCCTAGACCAGCACCGAGTCAGAGGAGGTATCCCGGTAGGGATGGTAGGCCGAGGTACACCATGGGTGATCAGAGGAGACCCAGTGGAGGGGTCCAGGCCGGCGGAGAGTCGAGTCAGGGGATAATTTGTAACGCCCCGGATCCGTGTTGTTCAATAAAGATATAACACGTCTCACGGAGTGTTAGGTAAGGATCTTAATCATTTGTGATCGCTGGATAATCACCTAACTAAATCATATCAGAGTGCACAATCATACTTTATCTAAGAATTCAATATTCAAAACTTAACTAAGATTCAAGTGGTACAACCTCAATCTACTTTATTACACCTCAATCATTCAATTAATTCAAAGTTCAATTCAAAATAACCTACAAGTCTAAGGGATGTAATAGTAGTCTTCCTCCCTATATGTCTCAGTCGGATCTACCCCAGTAGTCGCCTCACCTCGAGTATCTGAAAAACAAAACAAAACAAAAGAGTGAGATACGAATATCTGAGCGAGTAGCATATGCATGCAGGAAATAGTTAACACAGTTCAATTCATGCATCGATAAATAACCGGTACGAATAAGCAACCAATACAATCTCCAAGTTTAAAAACCAAAACCAATAATTATTTCCAACCACATTTCAATTCAATACTGACAACACATCGATTGGTCAATGTCATGACTATTGTTAAGTTGATAAATTAAACATGCCAAGTAGACACTCCACACCTCCTGATGTACTTTTTCGCAAGTGCACGAATTCATAACAAGTAATAAAGTGATGAAATAGAGTGTCGAACCCACAGGGTATTGTAGCTACTAAATACTGAAATTACTATCCTAAATTCTATTTGGATAATCAAAAAGTGAGATGGGTGTTTAACTAGCAATTAAAATTATTAACTAAGAAAATAAAAGAGTAAGATTCAATAAGAGATTAAAAATACTAAGGCATTTGATTTCATCATAAACCAATCTGAATTAACTCTTGGATACACATGCTACTGAATTTTATAATCCAATTTGAAAGCGAAAATCCCTATTCTATCCAATGGTCTCTCTCGAGCACCAACGAACTTACCTCCCCACGATAACTCACAATATCTCTATGTGAATTTAAAAGCAAAAAGGCACATTAAGATCTGTGGACTTTCATGTACAAAACACAAAGCTACATAAACCATGCCAATATCTCTATCAACATGTAGAATATGGTATTTTATCAAAGGAACTAAAATTGTATATCTCCTCTTGGTCTCAATACAACTACCAAATACAATTGAATGGTGATCAAGTACTCAATTGGGTTAAGCACAATAATAAAATACTCAAAGAATGAATCATAAATTCATTAGCAATAATTTTCAGAATTAAAACATCATGTTTAGATTACATCAAAGCCTTAGTAATAAAAGTTAGTTCATGATTGAACTAAGAACAACCATCAAAAACAGAGTATAACAAAAGAAAGAGAAGAAAAGAGAAGAAATAAACTAATGATGATCCAAGCTCTGATCTCTCCCATGTTCCAGCTTCCTCCTCCCATTCCCAGCATCAACTCTCCTTCTCACGTTCCAGCTCTCTCCTTTATAGAAATCCCATAAGCTTGCCCAAGAATCCTTGAAGAGGAATAGAAACTTTCCTTCCAATAAAACTCCTAAGGAAAAGAGAACTTCCTTTTCTTGCAGATCCACGACTTAGAAGTCCAGAAACGACCTAATCTCCTCAATTAGAAACCCCTTAAAATCCTCTTAAAAGTTAGAAGAAGATCCCCAAGAAAAAGGGAACAAATCCGCAAAGTTCGGAATTTTATAACAGTTTTTACTACTTGATCGTTCGAACGACTGTCGAACGCGGGTCGAACGTTCAAGTCAAACAACTGTTTCCTCTTCTCTTATTTGAACGTTCATCGAATGGCCAGCGAACGCTACTCTCGGGTTTCTCTGCAGAACACTAACGTTCGAACGACAGTCGAACGGCCAGCGAACGTTGATCATAACTTCTGCAATTTGACTCCGAATGTTACGCCGTTTGAACCGTGACTTCTATAACCACCAAGAGTATCTCTACATCAACAAATTAGGCACAATTTAGACAATGAAAATAAAATACAAAGATGAAAGACTTTGACAATTTCTAAGTAAACTTGGGAATTAAATATGAAATAAAACCAGATAAGTCATGAAATTAATGTGCTATAATGGGGTATTTTCATGATTTATCACCTCCATGTACACAGTTCTGGCCTACTCAGGGTTTCGGAAACTCTGAAATGACGGCCTACTCAGGGTTTCGTCATCCAATGCCGGCCTACTCCCCGAGTTTCGGCATTGACAACCAGGCCTACTCAGGGTTTCTGGCTGCTCTACACTGGTCGTGGCAACACACAAGGCCATGCAATTTCAACAACCAACAGTAACATTACATTACTAAGCTTAAGCATGGATCCAGGACAAGCTAAACCAAAACAGTAAACCAACGTAAAATCACAACTCATCACAATAAAACAATACGTTCAACATCATGTATAACTCAACCAGTTCACCACATGTCCCTCTGGACCAAAACAGTACCTCATGTACTTTCAGTATTTCCTCAAATCTCATAACACATGCCCATTGGTAATAAACTCATTTACTCACACCAAGAGAAATCTTTACAATACGTTTCAGAACTTGCAATCAAGTAAAACCAGATTAAATAAATTCGCATTCAATTACAGTATATAAACAACAGGAGACTAAATCAGGAACTCCTAGTGTTAGGTACAATGAGATTATCTATCATTAGCCCTTTAGAATTAACCTTAGATGCTCTTAAGAATTTCCACTTATATTCTCAGAGAAAATTTAATAGGGAATAATGTTTCTAAAGTCCTAAACAAATTATTAGTCAAGTGTTTGAACCCTCAAATCATCAAATCCAGCTTAGTTTGGTCAAAACTCCACTTCGGCAAAATATTGGGCCTTGCAGTGACCTCCAGCGCTAGGTGCGAGGTTGGCGGTAAGTCATTGGTTAAAAATATAAGTCGCGTTTACTTAAAATAGGGTAGGCGTGAAATAGGCGCACGATGAGCGCAAGATTAATGCGAGATTGGCGGTAAGAAAATCGGTCGGCGCGAGCTAGGCGCGCGATGAGCACGAGCTCGGAAGATAGGAGGAAATGGCCTTTCGCCGACTACAAGTAGTTGGCGCTAAGCAGGCGCCAACTCGGCGGATGCTACCCTAGTTTATTCAAGTCCCTGTTATTTCTAGATCTCTACGACTGACTGAAATATTTCTCTCTGTAACAATTTTCTTAGTCTCCTACTATTTCTAGAAGACATCTAAACCACTTTTGAAATTATTCTAACACCTATTTATTTATCTCTAACAGTTCTAAAAGAACTCACGCTCGGACTATCTTCTTCCAGAAAACATATGCATCAAGATTTAAACCCATGATTCAATCCAAAACAAAACCCAGTTTTAAAACAATGCTACTCACCTGTTGCACGCTTATATCCCAACAACAATAACTACTTGAACCACCGCCGATCACCAACAGTCGTTCGTCTGGTTGCTATTGCCGCCTAGATGCTCCTCTGATCGCAAGAGGAAAAACCCTTCTGAAATCCTTGATCACGAACACACCAACCGGCAGGAACTCCCACATTTCTTCTTCTCTCCCAAAGAAAACCTAAATCAATCGCGTAGCCACAATCGCCAATCGCCTTCAGTTACGAGTATTCTAAAAACCTAAAACCTAATTTTCCTTAAGTATTTATACCTTCCATAAGTAAATTGCCGCTCGATGAACTTTTGAAATTCCTTGATTCCGTGCGTGCTCGCCCACCAAAACTCCTACATATACACACAGCTCCTTACATTTATTCGTCCACATAAATAATAATTAAAAATTAATTCTTAGAAAATATCGGGGTTTTACATAGTCAGTGCTAGTTGCCAGAGGTGCGGTAGATTCCACATGCCAGGGCCATGTTTCGCGCTTGTAGGAGCATGCTACCATTGTGGGCAGCATGGCCATCGGATCTACGAGTGCCCACACCCTACCACCTATCAGCCGCTTCAGATTAGACCCTACCAGGCAACTGAGGCACCGTCCACTGCAGCCCCATCTTGACATCAAAGGCCACATCCATACCGAGGAGGTCGTGGAGGCCCGAGGCAGCAGGGTAGGCTTGCTGGTAGAGGCAGACCACAGCCGGCAGAGCAGAGATCTCACCTTGTACCATTACAGCCGCAGCCTCTACAGGCCCGAGCCTTCACAGATGTCCCATCCATGCAGTCTACACCAGATGCACCAGCAGTCTTAGGAGGTACTATTTTCATTTCTGGTAGAACTGTCATGAGTTTATTTGATTCGGGAGCTACCCATTCCTTTATTACACCTAGTTGTGCATGCCGTATTGGGTTAGTCCCTTCCTGCCTGAATACTGCATTATCTATTTACACGCCTTTGGGTGAGACAAGTACTGTGGAGACCGTCTATAGAGATTGTATGATTAGACTAGGCAAGATGGAGTTGCCTGGAGATCTGATTAGTCTGAACTTTAGTGGATATGATGTGATCCTAGGCATGGACTGGTTGTCAAGACACCATGTGATTATTGACTGCCACAACAAATCAATCACAGTCAGTAAACCAGATAGTCCAATCCACTGTTTCATGAGCCAAGGGTTGAACACCCATATTAGCTTGGTTGCTTCGATTGAAGTGGAACCAGCCAAGGGCAAAGAACTGAGTATTGAGGGAATACCAGTAGTCCGTGAGTTCACGGATGTATTTTTAGACGATTTACCTGGATTACCACCCTAGGGAGAGGTGGAATTCAAGATCCAACTTATTCCTGGTACACATCCAGTTTCTAAGCAACCATATAGGATGTCTAGACTGGAGTATAATGAGTTGAAGGTGCAGATTGATGATCTGTTAGCCAAGGGTTTTATCAGACAAGTGCATCGCCTTGGGGTGCACCGGTATTATTTGTAAGGAATAAGGCTGGCAGTATGAGATTGTGTATAGACTATAGGCAGCTGAATCAAGTCACTGTCAAAAACAAGTATCCGTTGCCAAGGATCGACGATTTTTTCGATCAGTTGAATGGATCCTCCTGGTTTTCCAATATAGACATAAGATCAGGTTATCACCAGTCGAGAGTAGCTCCAGATGATGTAGAGAAGACGGCGTTTCATACGAGATATGGCCATTTTGAGTTCTTGGTGATGCCGTTTGGGTTGACGAATGCCCCAACAGTCTTTATGGACTTGATGAACTGAATCTTCCACGAGTACTTGGACCACTTTGTGGTAGTCTTCATAGATGATATTTTGGTCTATTCAAGGACAAGGGAAGAGCATGAAGGTCATCTTAAGGTGGTTTTGCACACTTTGCGTAGCCATCAGTTGTATGCCAAATTTAGCACATGCCAGTTCTGGTTGAAGCAGATTTCTTTTCTTGGGCACATTATATCTGGAGATGGCATATCAGTGGATCCATCTAAGGTGAAGGCAGTGTCAGACTGGCCTAGATCTACTAATGTTTTAGAGATCCGCAGTTTCTTAGGAATGGCTAGATATTATCGTAGATTCATAGAGGGGTTTTCCAAGATTGCCTCCCCGTTATCCAACTTGACTATGAAGTCTCTGATTTTCTATTGGGATCAGAAGTGTGAGGATAGCTTCCAAGAGCTGAAAAGTAGATTGAAATCAGCCCCAGTTTTGGTGATACCATCTGTGAATGAGGGATTTGCAGTGTATTGTGATGCGTCTGGCATCGGATTGGGTTGTGTATTGATGCAAAGTGGCAGAGTAGTGGCATATGCTTCACGATTATTGAGGCCACATGAGCATAATTACCCTACACATGATCTTGAGCTTGCAGCCATTGTGTTTGCCTTGAAAATCTGGCGACACTATCTCTTTGGTACACAGTTTGTGATATACTCAGATCATAAGAGCTTAAGATACATCTTCTCCCAAAGAGACTTGAATATGAGACAAAGAAGGTAGTTAGACCTTTTGAAGGATTATAGATTTGATATTCAGTACCACTCGGGGAAACCTAACGTGGTAGCAGATGAATCCATTGCCACCCTAGCGTCATTTATGGCTAGCCAGTGCAATCTTGTAGCTACAGTTAGAGATTGGCCTGGAGAGTTTCTACTCGTTGGTCAGGGGGTGAGTATGGCTCGTATGCAGATAGAGCCGGATCTAGTATGTAGAATCAGAGAAGAACAGTTATCAGATCTTGAATTGCAGAAAACGAGAGAGTTAATAAGCAAAGGTTCAGAGAAGGACAAAGACTCTAGTGTCAGTGGTGATATCTTGAGATTCAGAGGCAGAATCTGTGTACCCAATGATGATGATATTAAGAGGGTAATCTTGGAGGAAGGGCACATATCATGATTGTAAGCACCTCATTTTTGCGCTCCCAGAAAAGCCGGAAATGCAAAACCCAGCTAAAAAGTCAAACCCTAAGGGGTCAAAAATTGACTTTTTGATCAAGTAAAAATTGGCCACCTTGCTTTATATTAATGGATAGAGAATCCCGATATGGTTTTAACGCAATTGATTTTGCACAAATCGGAGTCCGGATGAAGGAGATATGAGCTGTCGAAGTTTCCGAGCAGCAAAATCGGAAACTGCACACGTGGCAAAGAAACTGCGCATGTGGCGGCAGACGCAGCAAAATATCTCAGGGGGAAATCTTTAAATATCCAAAACTTGCCAAATAGCTCAGGGACTAAACCAAAATTCGCAGGGGGCAATCCGCAGATATCCAAAAGTGTCAAATCGGTCGAATCGGTTAAGTCGAGGGGCAAATCTGTAAATATCGTGCTTGTATCCGACCATATATGTCGGATACACATGCTTTTCTTCATATCCGACATATATTGTCAGATACAAGAGATTTACCCGCGAGATTCACGCGGATTCGCTGACAGATACGCGCAGAAAATTAAAATTTTGAAATAATTGTGTTTGTATCCGATATTTTATGTTGGATACAAAGGAAGTGCAGTGTATCCGACATAAAATGCCGGATACAAAGGAAGTGTAGTGTATCTGACATTAAATGCCGGATACAAAAAGTTTGCTATAAAAAGCCAACAGCAGCCCCATTTCGGGGGTTGGCTCTTCTTGGCTCTTTTCCACTTCTTCTTCCCCACTACCCGTGGTACGAAACCACCCACTCTCACCCCTCCTTGCTCCATGAACCCTTGGAGCACCACCTAAATACTACCCCACCCTTCTACTCCTTCTTCTCTTCTCCTTCATCTTTCATTCAAACAAAAAAGAAAGGGGATAGCTGCTGTTGGAGCTCGGAGGAGTTGCTCTCGGCTCTTGTTCTTGCTGCCAAGAGGTGCCTACACACCATAAGAAGGGCTTAAAACCCCAAGCTAAAGCTTCTCTTTGCACTTTGTTTAATATATGTGAGAATGAGATCATTGGGAGCATGTGTGCAATCTTAGGCTTTGTATGTAATATTTCTTTCTCTTGTGAGCATGCTCTTGTCCCCTCCCTCAGCTATTCTCTTCGTCCACCCAAGGGAGTGAGGTGGTAGCCTCGAGTGTTTAGAGTTTGCTGTTTTGGACATAATGCTGTGGCTGTCCTCCTCGGTATTTCACAGGGGAGCATGTTCCCTAATACTTTCTTCTTATGTACCCTTGAATAACCCCCCACTTTCCCTTCTCGTGATCTCCTTTTTTTCCCCTTTCATTTTCTTACTATGCTGCCAGATTGTTTTTGCATGATTGTGTGCTCTCTTCATTACACATTTTGAAGGGTATGAAAGTAGGAACATGCGCATGCATCCACTAGCATGCTGTTATTTTTCTTTTGTGCATGAGCATGATTCCCTTTGCCCTCTTAGTTTGTTGTTCATGCACATGAATTAATTTGTTCCCCCACCCGTGCATGTAAGCCTCTAGCTAGTTCACTGTTTTGGGTAAGGATATGCTTCCCCCTATCTCCAACTATTTTGCTGTGGATTTAAGCGTGATCCTCACCAAGGCATCACCCCAATCCGACCCTTTAGCAAGCATGAAGGATCCTTCTCTCACCCTCCCTCTTATGCTGTTTTCTAGCCCCGTCTTAGCATGAGTCCTAACTCTAATGGTTGCTGTTCCTACTCTCCCACAGCATGTATTTCACCCAAGTATGATTGAGTGGTTTGTTTTCTTTCGTTTGGTTCGCACACACATTGCATGCATCAATTCTCTTTAAAGCTAAAGGCATGATAGGTCATTTGTGCTCACTTTCTCACCATGTCCCCACGTGCACATTCACACCCGGCGTCCTTGATTTGCATAGGAGAATACGGTGATTTGCTCGTTTAAATGTATAGGTTTATGTTGGCTTGTCCATTTAACCCTTGTTGATTGAGTGTGCTTTCTGCTTGTGTGACAATGGAAACCCAAAGCAGGGACACCTGGGTCCCTGTTTTACTAGCATGTGTGATCCAAAGGGAAGATAACACCCTAGGCCCTCTCCCCCTCCTTCTTGTTATGGAGACCCCCACAATAGACCAAAAAAACATGCTCCTTCATTCCCTGAACCAATGTGGGCCCACACAGGGGCCCACACAACCACTAGAACACCTCAAGAAGCCCAGGAACCCAAGCCCAATGCAAAAATCCGAAAAGCCAAGTTTTTAGGTTCATCTGACAACTCAGGTCGGATCAACAGGGCCTTGTTCATAACCGGCCAAAGATGGATACACTGGTTCTTATGTGTAACCGGTATCTCAGGCCAGCTACACTGCCAGAATGCCATTTTTGCTATTTTTACGATCTTGTGCTATTTTCTTGATTCGTTCGATCAATCCGAATGAACCAGAAGGGTTTCTAGGTCACCCGGAAACGACCCGGAAACCCAAGATGGGCCTTGGGCACCCGATCCAGTTTGATTCCCAGTGGGCCTTCCAACGGGGCCGACCAAGCCCAGCAAACCTTTGTACATGCAATTAAGCAACTTAAGCAAGTAATCGAACCGGGTGGGCCAAACCCGATGTGGCCCACCCAAACCTTGTTTTGTGAAATGTTGTGTCTGAATTGCGTGGTTTGGCCGAGACTAAGGGCAAGGGCCTATCGGGCCCACCAAAGCCCACCAACCAACCAAGGAAGGGTGCAAACCCTACACCTCAAGGGACTTGGGCTTTCAAGCCCAAATCTAGACTACGGGCCCCTAGTCCAATGTCCAGCTCACTTTGGCAAAGTTAAATAAGATAATCTAAGACACTTTTGGCAACCATCATGGGGGCCCACCTAAGGGCCCGCAAAACGACGCCGACCCACTTTTGCATTAAAATCACTAAAACTTCAAATCTGAACCATTAATGTAAAATCAACTCACTTCACCTAAAGCCCACAGGGCCTCCCAGGCTTAGACGGAGGCCCACCAGAGGCATGTGGGCTTAACCAAGCCCACCAGGGACACCGGGGGGCCTTCCAACGGGGCCCACCCTATCAGACTCAGATCATTTAAAATAAATAAGATAAAAGCAATTAAAGGGACCCACACCACCCAGGTGGTCTTGCCAGACTTAACCAAATGGCATGCCGGATTAGGAATCGGGTGAGACCAAAGTAAGCTGACTCAAACCAGGGAACCCACGAGACCCGTCACCCGACGGGGTGGACTGGGGTTTCTATGGACTTCCCTAGACCACAACCCAGACCCTACTTAGAATCTCAAGCCGCAGACTAGACCAATAGACAAGATTAGGCACCCAGGTGTCCGCCTGCACCCCATCAGGCAGTGGCGACTCCGAATTTTACCGTGCGGCGTTTCCGACACGGGCACAATGATATGTAGTACACCCTGGAAGCACCAAGATGTACAGAAACCTTATAGAAATTTATTGGTGGTCTGGAATGAAAGGAGAAATTGCTGAATACTAATCGAAGTGCTTGGTGTGTCAGCAAGTGAAGGTTGAGCACATGTAAGTGTGAAAACTCACACTCCTTATATGGCAAATGTTTGACAAATTATATCCTCTAATAATCTTCAAGATGTGCAGAATCAAAATATAAATTCTATGAATTTAGTAAAGAGGAAAGTGAGGCTGCCACACAGCTACCACGCCGCTGGTAGCTCAAGGAAATGTAAAGACTTCTAAAAGAAGAACATTTCGTAAAGGCACTTGCAATGAAGAACGCCGCTGTCACTCCACTGGCAACGCATAAGTGAAATAGCACTTTGAAAGTAAAGCACGCGTACCAGCTTCGTAAGGCGACGCCGACACGCCGCTGGTAGCGCAGAGCAATATTGAAGATCTACAAATCAACTGTGCACATGTCGCGTTCCCTCCCGCTAGCAGCGCTCTGGCAGCGTGCCCATACCTGAGTCTTTTTGGATTTGAGCGGGATTGAGTTCACTTCCAGCCGTCTACCACGATCGCGCCACGACGCCACCAACGCTCAACGCGATCTGAGATTTCTTCTTTAAATAGACGTGCTGTATTCTTTTTGAAATGACTTTTTTCTTTTGATTAATCTGTTGTGGATCTTGAGGTGTTCGAGATTCATTCAATTGATCTTTAGAGAGTCGGTGATCGAGTGAGGGGGAGATCTGAGAGAGATCACCTGGAATTGAAGTTAGAGGATTCTTCTTCAGTTCGGAACTTCACTTGATCGTGAGATCTCCTGGATTGGTGATCGAACTTGTTTGATGCATAGGTGGATTCCTATTGCATTGGATCATCTCAGTGGACTCTGAGGTGATTGTCACGATCTGGATTGATCGTGAATTGCAGTTTGTGGATTCAAGCTGTGTTGCAGTTCGTGGATTCGAGCTGTGGATCTGGATTGATCGTCACTTGCAGTTTGTGGATTCAAGCTGTGTTGGAGTTCGTGGATTCGAGCTGTGGATCTGGATAGATCGTCTATTGCAACTTGTGGATTCAAGTTGTGCTACAGTTCGCGGATTCGAGCTGTGGATTGCTGTTGAGTAAGTTCAATTGTAAAGGTTAAGTGTGTCTTCGTTTGTAATTGACTTTCATTCAATAGTAGAAATTCTAAGGGTTAGTCGCCTCATATAGACTCGAGGTTTTTCCTGGATCTAGATTCAGGTTTCCTCGTATAATCTCTGTGTGTTGTTTCCGCATTGTTAAGTTTTTTAATTGTTGTAGATCGTGGACCTTTAGAGTAGTTCTCTACTCTTTCAATTGGTATCAAAGCCTATTCACTTTGAATTGCTATACAAAGTGTGATCTAGATCTATAGCATGGACTTTTGAAAAGAAGGAGGATCTGCCTCTAGACCTCCATTATTTGAAGGTAACAATTATTCTTACTGGAAAGCAAGAATGAGAGCTTACCTGAAATCTATCGATGAGCGTGTCTGGCCCTCGGTATGTAATGGTTATCATCCACCTGAGATCACAACAGAAGGAGGTGTTGTGATGCCTAAACCTCATGATCAGTGGAGTAAAGCTGAATCTAATCTATGTGGATGGAACAACAAGGCAATGAATGCCTTATTTTGTGTTGTAAGTGTTGAGGAATTCAGGAGAATTTCCTCATGTGAAGTCGGTAAGGAAGCTTGGGACATTCTTGAGGTCACTCATGAAGGAACGTCAGCTGTCAAGCTGTCTAGACTTCAAAGACTTACTACATCTTTCGAAACTCTATACATGAAAGATGATGAATCTTTTGATGAATTTTATGCTAGACTCTCAGATATTGTTAATTCGAGTTTTAACCTTGGAGAAAAGATCTCTACATCTAAGGTTGTTAGAAAAATCTTGAGATCTTTGCCTGAAAAATTCAGACCAAAAGTTACTGCCATTCAAGAGGCAAAAGATGTGGATACCATGAGAATTGAAGATCTGGTAGGATCTTTACAGACTTATGAGCTAGATCTGAATATTCCTAAAAGGAGTAAAGGAATAGCTCTAAAATCTGTAAATAATGAAGAATCAGATAATTCTGAAGTAGATATGGATGAATTAGTTCTCTTAGCTAAAAAGTTTAAGAGAATGTTTAAAAAGAGACAATCTAATCCTTTATCATCCATGGACAGATCTAATAGGAGATCTGATAAGAAAATTTCTGATCTAAGAAAGGAGAAGAAATTTTCTCAGAATGATGAAGTTCAATGTTATAAATGTAGAGGATTTGGACATGTTGCTTCTGATTGTCCTTCAAAGGATAAAAAGAAAAAGACAAATTATCAGGTTACTTGGGATGATAGTAATACTGATAATTCTTCACAATCAGATGAGGATATCTCTGCTAATTTTACTGCTTTCAATTCCTTTTACTCATCTTCTTCTGGTAGTTTAATCTCTGGCATTGCAGGAGATAATAAGGAAACTTTATCAGATGATGAAGAAGAATTATAAGAAGCCTACAATCAGCTCTATAAGGAATTCAATAGAGCTCAGAAGAAAGTCAAGAAACTGAGTAAAAAATTGAAGGAATCAGAAACTGAGAAAAATAAAGCTCTTGCAGAAATAGATTCAATAAACAAGAAGTTACTCTAAAGACATGCCAAAGAAAATTTTCTGGTAACTTCTTTGACTGAAAAAACTGAAAAATTAAAAGAAAAGGAAGCTCAGATTTCTGCACTTCAAGGTAAAGTTATTGAACTTGAGAAAGTTTCAAATTCAATTAAATCTAATGCTTCAAATTTTTCTGCAGGAAATCATCAAATTAATGAGGAATCAACTTCAAAGGAAGTTCCTGAAAGCTCAAATTCTGCTGAAAAGAGAATGAGTGTAAGTAATCAAAATAAGGAATTTTCACAGAAAATTTCTGTTGGAGAAGTAAGCTCAACAGGTAAATCTTCAAAATCTAAAAAATCTAAATTTGTACAGTTTAGAAATACTGTCAAATCTGGAAATTTTGATTCTTCTGAATATAGGTTCATACCTGTGTGCCATCATTGCAATAAAAAAGGTCATATAAGACCAAAGTGTCATATTTTGCATGGTTTTCCCAAGGGATATTTTGACAATAAGAGGAAAGTAAATCAAAGTCAGTCCTTGGATTTATATAACAGATTTGATTCCCTGTTAAAATTGACTGAATCATTAAATAAGGAAGTTACAAATCTGTCAAAGAAACTTACTTCAAAATCCCAAGTTGTTGATGAAGGTACTTCTCAGAAAACTCATGAAAAACATATTTGGGTTAGAAAAGATTCCTTAGTTGCAAATGTTGTTCATATAGCTTTGAAAGTTCATGATGTCAACATGTGGTACTTGGATAGTGGTTGTTCAAGATATATGTGTGGACATAAGTCTATGTTTAGTACCTTTGAAGAATATTTTGGTGGAACTGTAACATTTGGTGATGGAAGCACTTCTCAAGTCAAAGGTAAAGGCACAGTAACTGGTCCCAATGGAGTATGTCTAAAAAATGTTTTATTTGTATCTGGTTTGAAGGTAAACTTAATTAGTATTAGCCAGTTATGTGATTCAAGATTGTTTGTCAACTTTACCAGAAAAGAATGTAAAATTTTGGATAATTCTGGTAGAACTGTTCTTATAGGTGTAAGAACAAGTGACAATTGTTATGGAATCATTAGAAACAATGAAAACTCTTTAAAATCTTCTGTATGCAATGAAATTGATTTGTGGCATAGAAGACTTGGTCACATTAACTATAGAGATTTGTCAAAAATCTCTAAGTCTGAATTGGTTAGAGGAATTCCCAAGTTTGGGAACAATAAAAAGAAAGGAATGTGTGGTCCTTGCAATCAAGGAAAGCAAATCAAAGCCACACACAAGAAAACCAACATTGTAGGAACCTCTAGACCATTAGAACTGATTCATATGGACTTGATGGGACCTACAAAGACTGAAAGTCTTGGAGGAAAGAGGTATATCTTTGTTGCTGTAGATGACTACAGTAGATACACCTGGGTCAATTTTCTAAGAGAAAAATCTGAATGTTTTGATTGCTTTAAACAATTGTGCTGTCAAATTCAAGTTGAAAAGAACTTGCAAATAGGGAGGATTGTTAGAATAAGATCTGATCATGGGACAGAATTTGAAAATCAGATGTTTTCCAAATTCTGTGAAGAACAAGGAATTAAACATGAATTTTCTGCTCCTAAGACTCCACAGCAAAATGGAGTGTTGGAAAGGAAAAACAGAGTTTTGCAAGAAATGGCTAGAACCATGATGATAGCCAAGAAAGTGTCAACAAAATTCTGGGCTGAAGCAATAAATACTGCCTGTTATATAAGTAACAGAGTATATGTCAGATCTGGGTGGAAACAAACTCCTTATGAAATTTGGAAAGGAAAACAGCCAAACTTGAAATATTTTAGAGTCTTTGGAAGTAAATGCTATATCCTAAGGGACAGAGAAAATCTAGGAAAATTTGATTCTAGAAGTGATGAAGGAATTTTTCTAAGATATTCTTCTTCAAGTAGAGCATACAGAGTTTTTAACTTGCAAAAATCTGTTGTAATGGAGTCTATTAATGTGTTAATAGATGATGAAGGAATTGACTGTGAATTTTGCAGGTTGTAGATGAAGAGGATGAAATCAGAGATGCTTCCTCAAGCAATGAAGTTGTTCCTCTGACAAAAACTCTCAAAGATCACCCAACTGAGCAAATTGTTGGAAATATTTCAGATGGTGTAAGAACAAGACATCAATTACATAATGAGGTAAGATTTTCTTCTTATCTATCTCAATTTGAGCCAAAATCTTATAAAGATGCCTTGTTGGATGAATCCTGATTAAATGCTATGCATGAAGAACTAAACCAATTTACTAGAAATAATGTATGGGAATTGGTTGAAAGACCCTCTGATCTGAATGTGATAGGAACCAAATGGATTTTTAAGAACAAATCTGATGAGAATGGGATTGTAACCAGAAATAAAGCTAGGCTTGTTGCTCAGGGATACACCCAAGTAGAAGGAATAGATTTTGATGAAACCTTTGCTCCTGTAGCTAGGTTAGAATCAATCAGATTACTTTTGTCTATTGCATGCTATTTGAAGTTTAAACTGTTTCAAATGGATGTTAAGAGTGCATTCTTGAATGGATATCTGAATGAAGAGGTTTATGTAGAGCAACCTAAAGGATTTGAGGACACAAATCATCCTAAACATGTTTATAAGCTGAACAAGGCCTTGTATGGACTCAAACAAGCTCCTAGAGCTTGGTATGAGAGACTCACCTCTTTCTTACTTGAATCTGGTTTTATGAGAGGAAATGTGGATAAAACTCTCTTTATTCAAAGAGAGTCCAAACATATTTTGATTGCTCAAATCTATGTTGATGACATAGTGTTTGGATCTACTTCTGAGAATCATGCTCACTCCTTTAGAGACTTAATGAAGAGTGAATTTGAGATGAGTATGATGGGTGAACTGAATTTTTTCTTAGGACTTCAGATTTATCAATCTCAACAAGGGATTTTTTTCTCTCAAGCAAAATATGCAAGAAATCTAGTCAAGAGATTCAGTTTAATTCATGCAAAACATGCTAGGACTCCTATGAGTACTAGCTTAAAGCTTGGAAAAGATGAATCTGGGAAGGATATAGATCCTACCCTGTACAGAGGAATGATTGGAAGTCTTCTGTACTTAACAGCAAGTAGACCTGATATAAGTTTTAGTGTTGGAGTTTGTGCAAGATATCAGGCAAATCCTAAAGAATCTCATCTAAATGCTGTAAAAAGGATTATAAAGTATGTAAATGGAACTGTTGATCTGGGAATTTGGTTTTCCAAAGAAACAAACCCATATCTTACTGGATACACTGATGCTGATTGGGCTGGGTGTATGGATGATAGAAAAAGCACCTCTGGTGGTTGCTTTTATATGGGTAATAACCTCATTGCTTGGTTAAGCATTAAGCAAAACTCAGTTTCACTGAGTACAGCTGAAGCAGAGTACATTGCTGTAGGAAGCAGTTGTACTCAACTAATTTGGATGAAACAAATGCTATCTGATTATGGTTTAGATCAGGACCAAATGATTCTCTTCTGTGACAATCAGAGTGCCATAAATATTTCCAAAAATCCTGTTCAACACTCAAGGACTAAACATATAGACATTAGGCATCACTTTATAAGAGAGTTAATTGAAGACAAAACTGTTATGATTGAATATATATCTACTGAAAAACAGTTAGCTGATATTTTCACTAAACCTTTAGATCAGAACAGATTTGAAACTCTTAGGAAATCCCTAGGAGTATGCTCTCAAAACTGAAAATCAGGTTCTGTTTTGAGTTAATTTAGATGTAAAATGATTTACGTGTCTGTTCAAAATGAATTTATGTGTTCTTGATACTAAAATCTTAATTCAGGAAGCTTGAGTCTATGCATATTGACAGAAATGTTGTGTTCTCAACTATCATTTTTGTCTTAAACACCTTTGTGTATTGAAGTTTATTGTGTGTTGAAGCTTGGGATCTATAGGCTATCACCTTTATGAAAAGAAAAGTTTTGGAAATGGCTGCCATAGAGATTAAAGTGAAAGCCACTGTAATTCTCAAAAAGAAAAAGAGAAAGAAGGTATATTCTTGGAATGAACTGTAAACTCAGGTTTTTTAAGGGTCAATGCCTTCTACAAAAAGAAAAGAAAAAGAGATCAGAAAAGGCTACCTATCTCTGATGTGCGAAAGCCACCAAAATGAAGTTTGGGGTATGTCTATACTTTCCAAGTATGATTACACTAAAATAGCTTTCCATATGCAAAAAGTGTAAAAGTCAAAAATATTTCACACACTACACAAGCAATGTTTCATTAATATGCGTGTGTGCTCAATATCTTGAAGAAAAGTTATAGTATGAGAAACCATGAAGGAAATTTTGGTCATAGATATGAAATGTGTCACATCTGAATTAACCTTGATAGGTTCTTCATGATCAGTTTTGTGATAAGTACTTCTTAGATTGAATAAAAGTTGATTTTCTGGATGATTTTTAGTTTAGTTAAAATCTTAGCTTTGTGTTTAGATGTATGAATTTTTCATGAAGAATAGTTCAAACTCTTTTTATAAATTTTTGCCTTGTGAGTGTGTTTTTTCTTGTTTGTGCTTGTGCACCTTCTACATCGCTAGAAGCGTGCCAGTAGCCTTCTCTTTCTTCATGCTTTGGCACCTGCCCTGTTAAGCGTCGCCGGATGCACGCTGGCAGCGTGTTCTTTTTGTCTATAAAAAGGTGAAATCTGTTTCACTTTTTTACCTCTGTTTTTTTTCTTACCTGCGGCTCTCCTCGCTCTTCGCGTCGTGGTCATTTCTTTGCCTTCGTGCTTACCTTCCTTCACCTTGTCCACTGTTCAGGTAAATTTTTTTTACTGTCTTCGTCTTGCTTCTTCATTTTTCTTCTTCGTTTTACAGTGTTCTTCTCCCGTTCTTCTAAGTTAGGGTTTGGTAGATTGTTCTGCCATTAGGGCTTTGTCAAGCTTTGCTTGTGTTCTTCTCTCTCGTCTATTTTTTTCTGTTTTTTTTCCATCATGCCTCCCAAGAAGAAGTCTAGAACTGATTCTCCTTCCACCTCTTCTCCACTAGTAAGAACCTCACCGGTTGTCTCTTCTCCACCAGTGAGACCCCCTTCCCCTTCTCATTCCTCTGAACCATTCATTGGAAATGGTTTATCTGATTTTAATGAGTTCTTCAAGCACAGGCCACTCCTTTTGGAAAGGGCCATTAAGCTTGATTCCTTTTCTGAATCTCCTCTCTTCTCATTGTTTTCGGACAATGGTTGGAAAAAATTTGCTTTGATAAGTGGTTTTGCATATCCTGACCTGGTTTGAGAATTCTATTCGAACCTCCACCATCTTCATCTGGCCAATCAAGGCTTTGTCAAAGCCTATGTCAGGGGCATCTCTTTCGACTTCTCGAAAGAGCTTATCTTATCTCTTCTAGAACTGCCCCTTGTTGATTCTCCCTCCTTTGATTTTTTGATTCTCACTCTGATCCTCCCATGGAGTCAATCATTTCTTCTTTGATTGTTCAGGGTGCTCCCACCTCCATAAAAAATAAGCCCAACTATCTTCCTCATGGCTCTCTCCAAGATCTTCTCAGGATCTTGAATCTGTTTCTTTGTGCTTCTCTTGTTCCCTCAGATCATCATTCTGAGATTTTTCACTCTAGAGCTAGACTTCTTCATGCTATCTGGAACAGAGACAGTGTCTGTCTTCCGTCAATCATCTTCAATCAAATCCTTCAGTCTCGAAATTTAAAATCCAAGACTGTTGCTCTTCCATTTGGGATTTTCATCTCTTTCATGTGCATTCACCAGGGGATCTTACCTAATCCTGTTGAATTGATCATTCATCCCAAACCTCCCATTGATGCCTCCACCCTCACCCGAAGCAAACGAGCAAATCCTTTTTGGTTGGCTTCTTCTTCGAAGCCTTCTTCTTCTCCCTCCTCGTTGTCCAGTTTTGATGCTACGGCAATCCTGGACAAATTGAATTCCATGCAAGCCTCCCAGGAGGCTTTCAATTCTGAGGTTAGGGCTCACATGCTCATGATGAGCATGTTCAAATCAGAGACCCAGGAGAAGCTGGAGAAGCTTGCAAAGGATGTTGATTTTGCTTGTGGCGAGGTGCAAAGGGATGTTGCTGCTCAGCAACGAATGCAAAACGAAGCTGATCATTTTCTGAGCAGCATTCGAAGAACTCAGCTGGAGATGGATCACAAGCTCTGTTGGTTGCACTCCCGGTCCCAAGATGCTTATCGGCATTACTCCAGAACTTGGGATTCGAAACCTCCTTCCAGAAAGGGGGAGTCATTTTGATGATGTTACTGCTGGTGCTGGTTGCTGGTTGATGATTGCTGGTTGAGGATCATCATGTTGTTTTTTGTTGTTTGTTCTGTTGGTCTGTGTTTTTTTTTTTTGGTCTTTGGGGTTTCTGGACATACGGGGGAGTTTTCGTTTGGCTGAATGTGTATATATTTGCTGAACACTGTATATCTCGTCTGAATACTGTATATTGTCTCTTGAAATGAATGAAAATCTGTGTTCCCTCTTATCATTGTGTTTTGAATGTTTAAATGGAATTCAATATCTGAATTTGATAATAAGCAATATTGTAAGTTTGTTGTCAGGCATTTGCCAAGGGGGAGATTGTAAGTGTGAAAACTCACACTCCTTATATGGCAAATGTTTGACAAATTATATCCTCTAATAATCTTCAAGATGTGCAGAATCAAAATATAAATTCTATGAATTTAGTAAAGAGGAAAGTGAGGCTGCCACACAGCTACCACGCCGCTGGTAGCTCAAGGAAATGTAAAGACTTCTAAAAGAAGAACATTTCGTAAAGGCACTTGCAATGAAGAACGCCGCTGCCACTCTGCTGGCAGCGCATAAGTGAGATAGCACTTTGAAAGTAAAGCACGCGTACCAGCTTTGTAAGGCGACGCCGACACGCCGCTGGTAGCGCAGAGCAATATTGAAGATCTACAAATCAACTGTGCACATGCCGCGTTCCCTCCCGCTAGCAGCGCTCTGGCAGCGTGCCCATACCTGAGTCTATTTGGATTTGAGCGGGATTGAGTTCACTTCCAGCCGTCTACCACGATCGCGCCACGACGCCACCAACGCTCAACGCGATCTGAGATTTCTTCTTTAAATAGACGTGCTGTATTCTTTTTGAAATGACTTTTTTCTTTTGATTAATCTGTTGTGGATCTTGAGGTGTTCGAGATTCATTCAATTGATCTTTAGAGAGTCGGTGATCGAGTGAGGGGGAGATCTGAGAGAGATCACCTGGAATTGAAGTTAGAGGATTCTTCTTCAGTTCGGAACTTCACTTGATCGTGAGATCTCCTGGATTGGTGATCGACCTTGTTTGATGCATAGGTGGATTCCTATTGCATTGGATCATCTCAGTCGACTCTGAGGTGATTGTCACGATCTGGATTGATCGTGAATTGCAGCTTGTGGATTCAAGCTGTGTTGCAGTTCGTGGATTCGAGCTGTGGATCTGGATTGATCGTCACTTGCAGTTTGTGGATTCAAGCTGTGTTGCAGTTCGTGGATTCGAGCTGTGCATCTGGATAGATCGTCTATTGCAACTTGTGGATTCAAGTTGTGCTACAATTCTTGGATTCGAGCTGTGGATTGCTGTTGAGTAAGTTCAATTGTAAAGGTTAAGTGTGTCTTCGTTTGTAATTGACTTTCATTCAATAGTGGAGATTCTAAGGGTTAGTCGCCTCATATAGACTCGAGGTTTTTCCTGGATCTGGATTCAGGTTTCCTCATATAATCTCTGTGTGTTGTTTCCGCATTGTTAAGTTTTTTAATTGTTGTAGATCGTGGACCTTTAGAGTAGTTCTCTACTCTTTCAGCACAAGAGGCCACCTGGGTTGTTGCAACCGCTTCCTATTTCCGAATGGAAGTGGGAGCATATAACGATGGACTTTGTCTCAGGTTTGCCTAATACAGTGAGGCAGCAGGATTCCATTTGGGTTATTGCGGACAGGCTGACTAAGTCTGCACATTTCCCACCTATTCGGAAGGATCAACCCCTACGATCACTTGCCAAACTGTATATACATGAGATCGTCCGGTTGCACGGTATACCAGTATCCATTGTAACAGACCGTGATCCACGATTCACTTCCAAGTTTTGGGATAGTCTTCATGAAGCCTTGGGAACGCAGTTGAAGTTTAGTACTAGCTTCCATCCACAAACAGATGGGCAATCTGAACTACAATTCAGACCTTGGAAGATATTTTAAGATGTTGTGTATTGGACTTTGGAAGTCATTGGAGTAAATATTTAGACTTGGTAGAGTTTGCCTACAACAACAGTTACCAAGCAAGCATCAAGATCGCTCCATTTAAGGCTTTATACGGGAGGACTTGTAGATCCCCATTGTGTTGGGAAGAAGAGGGCGAAAGGCAATATTTGGGACCGCAGATCATTCAAGACAGTGTGGATAAAGTGAATTTGATCAGGAAACGGCTGAAAATAGCCCAAAGTAGACAAAAGAGCTACGCCGACGTAAGGAGGCTAGAGTTGAAGTTCGAGGTGGGAGATATGGTGTTTTTGAAGGTATCTCCCTACCGTGGCATCTTGAGGTTCAGTAAACAAGGCAAGCTGTCCCCCATATTCATTGGACCATTTCATATTGTTGGGACAGTTGGGCCTGTAGCTTATAGATTGGAGTTACCACCTCAGCTAGCCCGTGTACACGACGTATTCCACATATCCACGCTTCGTCGCTACGTACTGGATCCTAGCCATATCATTGTGTAAGACCCTGAATTTTGTGAGCATTTATTTATTTATTTAGTTATTTATTCTGATGTATAAACTGTGTTTATCAGGTTATTTTGTGGTTTGAGGGCTTAGCCCATACTCGTATGTACAGGCGTTATATAGCCATTTTTCCGAAAAATCGTAGTATTATCATTGTTACTATTAAAGTATAGTTATGTGATTATTAACGCGAATAGATGCTGAACATGTAGTATCTTCGGTGGACGAGCATGCATAGGAACAAGGAAATGGGAGAGTATTCGAGCGCGTATGTAACAAGTAAGTGTACTAAAATGGAAAGTAGGGTTGGGTTTATGAAAATACGCTTATCATAATTTAGGAAACATTTTCGTTAAGTCTGGACATCAGGAGAACTCGCGATTTCGGCTGGAGAGGCGACTAGGGTTTGTGTTCGTGAAGAACCAGAAATCGCAAGTGCTAAAAGAAGGGTTGTGGAGCTGAAGTTCATTGGGTTATTTCTCTCTGCTCGAGAAGATTAGTTTCGGTAGATCTTTCATTCGCGTGCGTGGCCGGAGAAGTGATCGGCCGAGGTTTTACCATTCGGGAATAAGCGTACTCAGGTGAGTAGCACTGATTTACAACTGGGATTTGTGTTTTCTGTTTCTCTCGAGATTATTCTGATGCATGGGTTATATATAAAGTGATAGTGTGAGTTTTCTGGGTTTTCTGGTTTTCGGGAAGTTACATGAACAGAGTCTCCGGATTTAATTTATATTTGAAAATGAAAGTGTTTAGATTAATTCCAAATATGGTTGGGAAGTTTTCTGGGAGTATTAGGAGTGTAGTAGAACCATTACAGAGGTTCACAAACCGGCCAGTCATGTAGATCTCAAAATAACAGAGAAATGAAAACCACAGGGGGTATCCGCTCACCTCGCGCTCACCGGCGCTCACCTCAGAGGTAGGCGCCCCGTTAACAACGACCTACCGCCGAGCTCGCGCCCGGCTGGCGCTCATCTCGCGCGAAGTAGAAAAAGATGCGCCCATCTCGCGCGAATCTCGCGCCCACCTCACGCCCATCTCGCGCTCATCTCACGCTCACCTAGCGTCGGGTGAGCGGCAGGTCGATTTTACCCTTTTTCTTCACCGCCGACCGGCGCTCACCTCGCGCCCACCTCAGTAAGTGAGCGGCAGACCTATTTTGCTTACCGAAATGGAATTTCTGATTTGACCAAGAGTATTTGCATTACTTAGGGGTTAACCCACTTCACTATTCACTTGGTTAGGAACCTGGGAAACCATTTTGCCTATGAAATTAATAGAGGAAAAATTTGTGAACATTTTATGAGTTTTTAAGTTGAGTTTAGGTTACTTATGAGTATTGTGCCGGACACCAAACTAGTAAGAGTTACCAGTTGCTTTTCCTTGTTCTATACACTGTTTTGATTGAGAAGTTATTGTATTTCTGGATTCGCTTGTTGGAAACTTTAAATGTATTGAAAGGATTTCCTTGGTATGAATGCATTGAGTTTTACTTCCATATGAATTGTGTTACGGAAATGAGAAATTACTGAATGTACTTGAGGTACTGCTTGGTCCAGAGGGACAGGTGATGAATTGTGATGAGTTTTTACATGATGTGGAATGAATGGTTTTGTTTTGATATTGAAATTGAGATTATACGATGTTTACTGTTTTGGTCTAGCTTGTCCTGGATCCAGATGTTTAAGCTTAGTAATGTGATGTTATTGTTGGTTGTTGGAATTGCATGGCCTTGTGTGTTGCCACGACCGGTGTAGAGCAGCCAGAAACCCTGAGTAGGCCTGGTTGTCAATGCAGAAACCCGGGGAGTAGGCCTGCATTGGATGACGAAACCCTGAGTAGGCCGTCATTTCAGAGTATCCGAAACCCTGAGTAGGCCGGAACTGTGTACATGGAGGTGTGGAGTGTCTACTTGGCATGTTTAATTTATCAACTAAACGATAGTCATGACATTGACCAATCGATGTGTTATTGTACTTAACTGAGATGTGATTTGTTTGATTTGAACTTGGGAAGTTGATGTTGGTTGTTTAAACGTATTGTAGTGTTGTCGATGCATAGTTTTAAAATGTGATCAACTATTTCTGCATGCATGTGCTACTCGCTGAGATATTCGTATCTCACTATGTTGTTGTTCTGTTTTTCAGATACTCGTGGTGAGGCGATTACTGGGGTAGATCCTGCTGAGGCATATAGGGAGGAAGACTACTATTACCTTCCTTAGACTTGTAGGTTATCTATTCCGAATTTGAGAACTTTGAATTAATTGAGATGTATTAAAGTAAATTGGGATGAACCATATGATTTCAGTTCAGTTTAAATGTTACACTTTTGCATAAATGGAAATGTGCACTCTGTCAGGTTATAGATGTATGATTATCCAGCGATCATAAATTGATTAACGATCCTTGCCTAACCTCCGTGAGACGTGTTATATCTTTAATGAACAACACGGATCCGGGGCGTTACACATTGATCTTGAGCCATTGGAAGTTCGTGAGGATGTGACGTTTGAAGAGCGTCCTATCCAAATCCTAGATAGAAGACAGCAAGTTCTTCGCACCAAGATTGTTCCGTTGGTTAAAGTCTTGTGGCAACACCACAATGTAGAAGAAGCTACATGGGAGAACGAAACCGAAATGAGAAAGAAGTATCCTACACTCTTCGGTGAATCACGAGGTAAATTTCGAGGATGAAATTTTCTTTTTAGGAGGGTAGAATGTGAAACCCCGTTCCAATATCCCTAGCACATCCTAATCAGTGAGCTTGATGTGTAGGTGAAGCTGGAGGAGCCCAAGCCTAAAGCCAGTCAAAGTGGCTAAGCCCCGGCTTGTCAGTAGGCCATGGAGGTAAGCAACCTCTAATTTGTTGAATAAAGCTAGATACTAAGTGAGAAAATAGCTAAGTGTTGGTTGGTTATGTGCAATATAGGAGGAGAGTGGCAAACTTGTAAAATGTGGTGTTTTGTAGGAAGCCACTTAAGTGGAGAAAAGCCAAAGGGAAGTCCCATTCGACCAACACCTTTCCATAACCCTTTTCTCTCTTCTCTTTCTCTCCCACTCTCTCATTTCTTCTTCATCTTCTCCCCATTTTGTCCCCCATCCATTTCTAAACCCATTGAAGGAGTTGGCTTGCAAAGAAAGAAAGAAGAGAACCCAAAAGAGCATTTTCGTGTGGGTATCCTTGACGGAGATTGTGGAGGAATCATCCAAGAGGCATGATAAGTCATGAAAATACCACATTATAGCACATTAATTCAATGACTTATCTGGTTTTATTTCATATTTAATTCCCAATTTTACTTAGAAATTGTCAAAATCTTTCATCTCTACATATTATTTTCATTGTCTAAATTATGCCTAATTTCTTGATGTAGAGATACTCTTGGTGATTATAGAAGTCAAGGTTCAAACGGCGTAACAATCGGAGTCAAATTGTAGAAGTTATCACCAGCGTTCGCTGGCCGTTCGCCTGCCGTTCGAACGTTGGTGTTCTGCAGAGAAACCCGAGAGTAGCGTTCGCTGGCCGTTCGCCTGCCGTTCGAACGTTGGTGATCCACAGAGAAACCCGAGAGCAGCGTGCGCTGAACGTTCGCTTGCCGTTCGAACGTTGGTGAAAAATAGAGAAATTATGAGTGGCGTTCGCTGACCGTTCGATGAACGTTCGAACAAGAGATAAAGAAACAACTTTTTGACTTGAGCGTTCGACCCGCGTTTGATGACCGTTCGAACGATCAAGTAGTAAATCCTGTTATAAAATTCCGAACTTTGAGGATTTGTTTCCTTTTTCTGGGGGATCTTCTTCTAGTCTTTAGGAGGATTTTTAGGGGTTTCTAATAAAGAAGATTAGGTCGTTTTTGGACTTGAAAAATCGTGGATATACAAGGAAAGGAAGTTCTCTCTTCCTTAGGAGTCTTGAAAGGCAAGTTTCTAATTTTCTCTTCAAGGGATTTCTGGGAAAGTTTGGAGATATAAAAAGGAGGAGCTTGAACGTGAAGAGGAGAATTGATGCTGGGAACGTGAGGAAGAACCAGAGAAACGTGGGAGATCAAAGCTTGGACTCCATTAGTTTACTTCTTCTCTTTTCTTCTCTTTTTAAATATACTCTGTTTTTTTTTATGATTATTCCTAGTTTAGTCATGAACTAATTTCTTTTTCTAAGGCTTTGATGTAGTCTAAACATGATGTTTTATTTCTGAATATTATTGCTAATGGATTTGTGATTCACTATTTGAGTATTTTATTATTGTGCTTAACCCAATTGAGTATTTGATCACCATTCAATTGTATTTGATAATTGTATTGAGACCGAGAGGAGATATACAATTTTAGTTCCTATGATAAAATACCATACTCTACATGTTGATAGAGATATTGGCATGGTTTATGTAGCTTTGTGTTTTGACATGAAAATCTACAGATCTTAATGTGCCTTGTTGCTTTTAAATTCACATAGAGATATAGTGAGTTATCGTGGGAAGGTAAGTTCGTTGGTGCTCGAGAGAGACCATTGGATAGAATAGGGATTTTCGCTTTCAAATTGGATTATAACATTCATTAGCATGAGTATTCAAGAATTAATTCAGATTTGTTTATGATGAAATCAAATGCCTTAGTATTTTAAATCTCTTATTAAAACTAAATCTTATATTTTCTTAGGTGATAATTTTAATTGTTAGTTAAATACTCATCTCAATCTTTGATTATTCAAATAGAATTTAGGATAGCAATTTCAGTATTTAGTAGCTACCATTCCCTGTGGGTTCGACACTCTATTTCATCACTTTATTACTTGTTACGAATTCGTGCACTTGCGAAAAAGTACATCAAGTTTTTGGCGCCGTTGCCGGGGATTGATTTGTTTACTAATATTGATACTATCTATTCTCAGTTTTAATTTGGATTTTTAATTTTTATTTCAGGTCTTGTGTATGCGACACTCTAGAAGTGCTGAAATCTTTCCTTGTGATCCTGAAATTGATCGTACCTTTAGGCGGTTGAACAAGGAGAAGAGGCAAGTTGTGAATAACTCTCCAGTTGGAATGGCAAATCAAATTGAAGAAGAGGAGAACAATAGGGCTTTGAGAGACTATGCCATGCCATTAGTCACCGGGGCTCACACAAGCATTAGAAGGCCAGCAATACAAGCCAACAATTTTGAGATAAAGCCAGCCATCATTCAAATGATCCAATCAACCGTGCAATTCAGTGGCATGCCGAATGATGATCCCAATGCTCATATTGCAAATTTTCTAGAAATTTGTGATACCTTCAAGCACAATGGAGTTTCTGATGATGCAATAAGGTTGAGGCTCTTTCCTTTCTCTTTAAGAGATAAGGCAAAAGGTTGGTTGAATTCACTTCCACCAATGACCATCACTACGTGGGATGGTTTGGCTCAGAAATTTTTGGCAAAATTTTTTCCTCCATCAAAAACTGCTAAGATGAGGAATGATATCACTACCTTTGCTCAATTCGACATGGAGTCACTATATGAAGCATGGGAAAGATATAAGGACTTGCTCAGAAGATGTCCTCACCATGGTTTACCCAATTGGTTGCAAGTACAAACTTTCTATAATGGATTGAGTCCAAATACACGGACAATTGTGGATGCCGCAGCGGGTGGAGCATTGATGGGGAAGCCTTATGAAGAAGCATACAATTTACTTGAGGAAATGGCCTCAAATAACTATCAATGGCCATCAGATCGTTTGGGACCAAGAAGAATTCAGGGAGTTCATGAAATTGATGCATTAAATTCTTTAACTTCTCAAGTTGCTTTGTTGACAAAGAAAGTAGATAATATTAATGTGAATGCTGTTCAATCTACTCACTTTGTTTGTGAAATTTGTGCAGGGAATCATTCAAGTGTTGAATGTCAAGTTGGAAACTCTTTTGCCATGGGTGCATCCGACCAAGCCAATTATGTCTCCAATTTTCAACGCCCAAATAATCCCTATTCAAATACTTACAACCCCGGATGGCGAAATCATCCAAATTTTTCTTGGAGTGGTCCTCAGAATTTCAACAAGCAACCTCCCGGGTTCCAACAGCAAGAAAAGAAGCCAAATATGGAGGAATTGCTTACCAAGTTCATGCAAGACACTTCAGGATTCATGCAAGAAGCAAGGACTACTTTCCGGAACCAAGATGCTAGCATCCGGAACCTTGAGCACCAGATGGGGCAATTTTCAAAGCAATTGGCAGAAAGATCTCAAGGGTCCCTCCCAAGTGATACCATTACCAATCCCAGAGAACATGCTAAAGCCATCACCCTAAGGAGTGGGAAAAATCTGGAAACTCAGCAAGAAGCTAGAAAAGAAGATGAAGAAGAGGAAAAAGAGAAGCACAAAGAAAATACAAAAACAGATTTGCTTTTTAAAACTCCTCCTCCTTATGTTCCTCCTATTCCTTTTCCACAAAGATTGAGGAAAAATAAGTTGGACAAGCAATTTTCTAAGTTTCTAAATATTTTTAAGAAATTGCATATTAACATCCCTTTTGCAGATGCATTGGAGCAAATGCCTACTTATGCCAAGTTCATGAAGGAGATGTTGTCTAACAAGAGAAAATGGGAGGAGCATGAAACGGTGATGCTAACCGAGGAATGTACAGCAATCTTGCAAAATAAACTTCCACAAAAGCTAAAAGATCCAGGGAGTTTTACTATTCCTTGCACAATTGGAAATTCTCATTTCAATAAAGCTTTATGTGATCTAGGAGCAAGTATAAATCTAATGCCTTATTCTGTTTTCCAGAAATTGGGGATTGGTGAAGCGAAGGCAACAACCGTATCTCTCCAACTGGCGGATCGATCAATCAAATACCCAAGAGGTATCATAGAAGATGTTCTTGTTAAAGTTGACAAGTTCATTTTTCCTGCAGATTTCATTGTATTGGACATGGAGGAAGACAGAGAAATTCCACTCATCCTAGGCCGACCATTCTTAGCTACGGGAAGAACTCTTATTGATGTCCAACAAGGGAAGCTTATACTTAGAGTGCAAGAGGAACAGATCGTGTTTGATGTGTTCAAAGCTATGAAGCATCCCTCCACAAGTGATTCATGTTTTCAGATTGATACCATCAGCAAGTTGGTATCAGATACCTTCAATGACAATAATCCAACGGAACCACTAGAAGCATGCATTACCAAATCAGGGAGTATTTCTTCTAAAGACATAAACATTAGAGAGTATGCACTCTATTTGGAGGCTTCACCACAGTACACTCATAAGAAGAAGCCGAATTTTGAAGATCTTCATAAGAAAGAAGATCCCCCAAAGAATTTACTGATTTCTGATCCTCCCAAGCTTGAGCTTAAAACTCTACCTTCTCATTTAAAATATGTGTATTTAGGAGTTGAAAATTCTTTTCCAGTAATTATCTCTTCCTCTTTGACAGGTCTTGAAGAAGAGAAACTACTTCGGGTGTTAAGAGCTCACAAATCAGCATTGGGTTGGTCAATAGCCGATATAAAGGGGATTAGTGCTTCAATTTGCATGCACAAAATCCTTATGGAGGAAAGCCACAAGACCACGGTACAACCACAAAGAAGGCTAAATCCAAACATGCAAGAAGTGGTAAGGTCTGAGGTTCTCAAGTTGCTGGACGCAGGTATTATCTATCCAATTTCTGATAGTTCATGGGTAAGTCCGGTTCAAGTAGTACCAAAGAAAGGTGGTATTACAGTTGTTAGGAATGAAACCAATGAGCTTATTCCAACAAGAACAGTAACAGGTTGGAGGGTGTGCATAGATTATAGGAAACTCAATGATGCCACTCGAAAAGACCACTTTCCTCTCCCTTTTATTGATCAAATGTTGGAAAGACTTGCTGGTCATGCTTATTACTGTTTTCTTGATGGATACTCAGGGTACAACCAAATCCAAATTGCACCAGAAGATCAAGAGAAGACTACTTTCACTTGCCCTTATGGAACATTTGCCTATAAGAGGATGCCTTTTGGTTTGTGCAATGCTCCAGCCACTTTTCAGCGATGCATGATGGCAATATTTTCTGACATGGTGGAAAAATTTCTGGAAATTTTCATGGATGATTTCTCTGTTTTTGGTTTCTCTTTTGATGCTTGTTTGAATCATTTATCTATGGTATTGACAAGATGTGAAGAAACTAACCTTGTTTTAAATTGGGAAAAATGCCACTTCATGGTACAGGAAGGAATAGTGCTTGGTCATAGGATCTCATCCAAAGGGATCGAAGTGGATAAAGCCAAGGTGGAGGTTATTGAAAAATTACCTCCACCCACAACAGTCAAGGGTGTGCGGAGTTTTCTAGGGCATGCGGGGTTTTACCGTCGTTTTATTAAAGATTTTTCTAAGATCACTAAACCCCTTTGTAGCTTGTTGGTCAAGGATACACCCTTTATTTTTTCAAAAGACTGTTTGCATGCTTTTGAGCTTTTGAAGGAAAAACTGATTTCATCCCCAATAATTTGTGCTCCAGATTGGGAGCTACCTTTTGAGTTGATGTGTGATGCTAGTGACTATGCTTTAGGAGCTGTTTTAGGACAGCGGAAAAATAAATTATTGCATGTTATTTACTATGCTAGTAGGACCTTGAATGATGCTCAACTCAATTATGCTACAACTGAAAAAGAATTATTGGCTGTAGTTTTTGCCTTTGATAAATTTAGATCTTATTTGATTGGCTCCAAGGTTATTGTATATACTGACCATTCAGCTCTCAAATACTTGCTTGCCAAAAAGGAAGCAAAACCAAGGCTATGTCGGTGGATTCTACTTTTGCAAGAGTTCGACTTGGAAATCAAAGACAAGAAGGGAACCGAGAACCAAGTAGCTGATCATCTCTCTCGACTTGAGCTTGAAGATGAAAAAGCCACCACATCCATCCCAATCAATGAGGTATTTCCAGATGAACAACTTCTTGCCTTTTCATTAATAGAAGTTCCCTGGTATGCAGATTTTGTGAATTACTTGGCTAGCAATGTGGTAAATCCGGAGTTCTCATATCAACAAAAGAAGAAATTCTTTTCGGATGTAAAGCACTACTTTTGGGAAGATCCTTTCCTCTACAAGCATTGCAAAGATCAAATCATTAGGAGATGTGTACCTGAAGAAGAGATGGAGAATATCTTAAAGCATTGTCATTCACTCGAAGTTGGAGGCCATTTTGGACCAAACAAAACTGTTGCCAAGGTGCTACAGTCAGGTTTTTATTGGCCCTCTCTCTTTAAAGATGCTTTTGCTTTTGTTTCATCATGTGATCAATGTCAAAGAAGTGGAAATATTTCCAGAAAAAATGAAATGCCATTAAACAATAATCTTGTTGTTGAATTATTTGATGTTTGGGGCATTGATTTTATGGGACCATTCCCTTCATCTTTCTCAAATCAATACATTTTAGTTGCTGTTGATTATGTTTCCAAATGGGTAGAGGCAGTAGCCCTCCCTACAAATGATTCTAAAGTTGTGTTGAATTTTTTGAGAAAACAGATTTTTACCAGGTTTGGCACTCCAAGAGCAATCATTAGTGATGGGGGAAAACACTTTTGCAATCAACACTTTGAGGCACTCTTACGGAAATATGGAGTTACACATAGAGTTGCCACTCCTTATCATCCCCAAACAAGTGGTCAAGTTGAGGTTTCCAACCGGGAACTGAAGCGCATATTGGAAAAGACAGTTAACTCATCCCGCAAGGATTGGTCAAAGAAGCTTGATGATGCATTGTGGGCATACCGGACTGCTTTCAAAACACCAATTGGAATGTCTCCATACCGACTTGTTTATGGAAAAGCTTGTCATCTCCCGGTGGAATTAGAGCACAAGGCCTACTGGGCAATGAAGACTTTAAATTTTGATCTTGGGACTGCTGGAGAGAAGAGGCTTCTACAGCTAAATGAGATGGATGAATTTCGGCTTGATGCTTATGAGAATGCTCGAATTTACAAGGACAGAACAAAAATCTGGCATGATAAGCATATTCAACAAAAGTAGTTTCTAGTGGGCCAGAAAGTCTTACTCTACAACTCTAGGCTGAGATTATTTCCGGGAAAGCTTCGTTCTCGTTGGTCTGGCCCTTTTACTGTGGTAAAAGTTTACCCCCATGGAGCTGTAGAGATTCATCATGACACAAAAGGCACTTTCAAGGTCAATGGTCAGAGATTAAAGCCTTATGTTGATGAGGACTTCAAGAACTACAAGTCTTCCTATTTGCTCCACCCATCAACATAAAAGATGGTTTTCAGTCAAGCTAATGACTATAACCAAGCGCTTCTTGGGAGGCAACCCAAGTGTTTTTCATTTTAGTTTTTCTTTCATTTTTACTCATAAAATTTTTTTTTTAAATTTTTCAGGTTCTTGAAGGTTATTCACTGTCATACAAGTCCATCCTACAGTCCATCTCAACATCATAAAATCTAGGGAGTATTTTGCCCTCTTCTCTTTATTTTTCATTCTCCTTTTTGACATTGAGGGCAATGTTAGATTTAAGTTGGGGGGTGTTGTGCTGAAATCTCATGTTTGTTGACCCCTGTTTTGGTGATCTAAAACCCAGATTTTGATTTATAACCTGCTGGTAGGAGAGTTTTATTTGATGTGAATATCTAGCTCATGCCTTGCAATCTTGATATTCTTGGTTAAGCATAAATAGTTGAACACATAATCACATGACTAGGAGATCTAAATTTTGGCCTTTATTACTTATCTTTGGATAGTGTGATTTCATTTGTCTCACTTTGAACTTAGCACGAGCACACTAATGCATTATGTGTGGGGTATGAAAACTAAAACCATTAATGGAAGTTTTGATAACTTGAGTTCTGATTGATTGACTTATAGATGGACAACTTTGGCATGATAATTGTGGTATGAGAAAAGAAAAAAAAAAATTTTCAGAGTAGCAAGCAGTGCTAAGAGATTTTGAGCTCCTTTTTATTGAGTAACCGGGCCTCTTGCCTCACTAAGCACTGAGTGTTCGCGTAAAAAGGTAAAGAGCCTTATATGGTTGATAATGTGGCTAGTTTAGCTTCGTAGCCTTTTTGACTCGAGTTAATAAAACCTGTAGGGGTGTCTTCACACCTAATGCCCTTTGAGCCATCTGGTTCGGGAGTCATTGGTCCAACACTCGATAAAAGGGTCAATTAGAAAGCTTAAGGAAGCTAGACATTGCACAGTCCACATGTTGTGAAGAAAAAAAAATATATAGTCAAAATGTCATGTTTTGGTTGTTTCATCAAAATAAGGAATCCTCTGAATTTGGGTTAGTTGGAACTTTTATAATGGAATTATTTTGAAGCCTCATAATGATGTGTTAGATCACTTTACACCAAAGGCACTTGTGATGTTCCACTATCTAAGTATAAGTGTTTAAGCTCATTGTTGATTTCTAAAGAAAGTGAGCATGGAGTTTCAAATTTTAAGTTATCCTTGAATATTAATGATTGTTTTGGGTGTTGCTTTTATGGTCTTTCATAGCATGTGTTTTATTTGTTTTAGTCAGTTTTGCTAGGGACCAGCAAAAAGTAAGTTGGGGGGTGTGATAAGTCATGAAAATACCACATTATAGCACATTAATTCAATGACTTATCTGGTTTTATTTCATATTTAATTCCCAATTTTACTTAGAAATTGTCAAAATCTTTCATCTCTACATATTATTTTCATTGTCTAAATTATGCCTAATTTCTTGATGTAGAGATACTCTTGGTGATTATAGAAGTCAAGGTTCAAACGGCGTAACAATCGGAGTCAAATTGTAGAAGTTATCACCAGCGTTCGCTGGCCGTTCGCCTGCCGTTCGAACGTTGGTGTTCTGCAGAGAAACCCGAGAGTAGCGTTCGCTGGCCGTTCGCCTGCCGTTCGAACGTTGGTGATCCACAGAGAAACCCGAGAGCAGCGTGCGCTGAACGTTCGCCTGCCGTTCGAACGTTGGTGAAAAATAGAGAAATTATGAGTGGCGTTCGCTGACCGTTCGATGAACGTTCGAACAAGAGATAAAGAAACAACTTTTTGACTTGAGCGTTCGACCCGCGTTTGATGACCGTTCGAACGATCAAGTAGTAAATCCTGTTATAAAATTCCGAACTTTGAGGATTTGTTTCCTTTTTCTGGGGGATCTTCTTCTAGTCTTTAGGAGGATTTTTAGGGGTTTCTAATAAAGAAGATTAGGTCGTTTTTGGACTTGAAAAATCGTGGATATACAAGGAAAGGAAGTTCTCTCTTCCTTAGGAGTCTTGAAAGGCAAGTTTCTAATTTTCTCTTCAAGGGATTTCTGGGAAAGTTTGGAGATATAAAAAGGAGGAGCTTGAACGTGAAGAGGAGAATTGATGCTGGGAACGTGAGGAAGAACCAGAGAAACGTGGGAGATCAAAGCTTGGACTCCATTAGTTTACTTCTTCTCTTTTCTTCTCTTTTTAAATATACTCTGTTTTTTTTTTATGGTTATTCCTAGTTTAGTCATGAACTAATTTCTTTTTCTAAGGCTTTGATGTAGTCTAAACATGATGTTTTATTTCTGAATATTATTGCTAATGGATTTGTGATTCACTATTTGAGTATTTTATTATTGTGCTTAACCCAATTGAGTATTTGATCACCATTCAATTGTATTTGATAATTGTATTGAGACCGAGAGGAGATATACAATTTTAGTTCCTATGATAAAATACCATACTCTACATGTTGATAGAGATATTGGCATGGTTTATGTAGCTTTGTGTTTTGACATGAAAATCTACAGATCTTAATGTGCCTTGTTGCTTTTAAATTCACATAGAGATATAGTGAGTTATCGTGGGAAGGTAAGTTCGTTGGTGCTCGAAAGAGACCATTGGATAGAATAGGGATTTTCGCTTTCAAATTGGATTATAACATTCATTAGCATGAGTATTCAAGAATTAATTCAGATTTGTTTATGATGAAATCAAATGCCTTAGTATTTTAAATCTCTTATTAAAACTAAATCTTATATTTTCTTAGGTGATAATTTTAATTGTTAGTTAAATACTCATCTCAATCTTTGATTATTCAAATAGAATTTAGGATAGCAATTTCAGTATTTAGTAGCTACCATTCCCTGTGGGTTCGACACTCTATTTCATCACTTTATTACTTGTTACGAATTCGTGCACTTGCGAAAAAGTACATCAAGGCACTCAAGGTGCTGTTCGTGAGTTGCATTGGAGGCTAGGAAACTTGCTTAAGAGATTGCAAGAGGTAAGCAACACCACCCTAACCTATTTTTCCAATTTCGTCCATTTTCGTATGTTTTAGGTGAATGTTAGGGTTGAGATGTAAAAACGAGTATTAGGACAAATGGGAGGGATTTCTTTGAGGGGTTTTGTTGGAAGTAGATAACTATACATGCTAGGAGCAATTTAGAGCCCAAAAATACCCAAAATGAGTGAGATTTGAGAAAACCCACAAATCCCCAAAAGTTTGGATTTCACGAACTGTCGAGAAGCACCACCGCTTGAACAGCCGCTCGAGCGTGGCATCGGGAAATAGTTTTACGAAGAGGCTTGAGGCATGGTGTAAAACCCCGATTATTTTCAGGATTTATGGGAAAAAAGAATTTTATAATCATAAATATTTAAACTAATAAGATGTGTGGATGTAGGAGTTATGGTGGGCGAGCACACACCAGATCAAAGTTAAAGTTGTCGAGCGGCAAGCGTATTTGCGGAAGGTATAAATACTTTAAGAAATTAGGTTTTGGGTTTTTGCTCTGAATACACGTATTCTCTACTGAGAGGTTTGCGGCTGCAGCGTTTGTTTAGGGTTCTTCGAGAGAAAGGAGTTGGGGAAGTTCTGTGGGAGAGTCGAGCTGGAAAGACTTCCTGCCAGTAGGTATTTGTTAACAAGAAGTTCGGAAGGGTTTTTCTTCCTTCAGAGAACCTCTGTTCGACCATAGCAAGCAGTCGGCCGAACTGCTGATTTGAGGATTTTCTGGGTTGCTGTTGCCAAGACTTGGAAGCATAAAAGGTGAGTGGCACTGTTTTAAAACCTGGTTTTGTGTTATTCGTAGTTTTTAATTCGAATGCATATGGTTGTGGAATGAGTTATTCACTGGGTTTCAGGGCAGAGATAGTCCGAAGGATTTTCGGTATAGCAAATTGGGGATAAATGAAAAGTGTGTTAGATTAATTTCAAAATAGGTTTGAATGTGTTCTGGGGATATTAGGAGACTAGAGGAGTGGTTACAGACTGAAAAATTTCAGCCAGAGTTGAAGATTTGGATTTAACAGAGAACTGAAAAACACAGTGGGTATCCGCCCACTTGGCGCTCACTTGCACCCACTTCGGGAAGTAAGCGCATGGTGAAATTTCGTTTGGCGCCGAGCTCGCGCCCACTTGGCGCTCAGCTCGCGCGCACTAAAATTCGATGCGCCTTTCTCGCGCCTATTCGGCGCCCTTCTCACGCCCACTTCGTGCCCTTCTCGCGCCCACTTACTATCGAGTAGGCGCATACCTCAATTGTAGGTAATTTACTATCCGCCCACCTCGCTGGCACCTCAGGAGGTGAGCGCATAGTCCATTTTTCGTACCGAATTGCATAATTGAGTGAACCAATGCGGATTTTGATGATAGGAGGTCTTCGATCACTTAACAAGTTACTTGTTTAGGACTTTAGAGACAAAATTACTTATGAGAACATTTAAAGATAGATTCTGGAATTTCTTAAGAGCTTCCAAGGTAAATGAAGGGAAAAATTGTAGGTGATGTTCTGGATACCCAACAATGGGGTTTTTATTTTAGTTCTTTTGGTTACATACTGTACTTGATTGAGATTTTATTAAACCCTATTTTCTAAATGGAAAGTTTTGAAATGTGTTGCAAAGATTCTTTACTTGTTTACTTGTGGAGATTTACTGTTCTGGTTGGAACACTTGTGTGAGTTGATGTTCTGGTTGGAACACTTGTGGAGATTTACTGTTCTGGTTGGAACACTTGTGAGATGATGTTCTGGTTGGAACAACTTGTGATGTGTGTACTGAATGCGGAGTTTTAATCGGTTATTTATCGGCTCGGGTTTAGCTTCCCATGGATCCTTGTTAAGCTTAGTAATGTGATGGTATGTGTTTATTGGTGTAATTGCATGGCCTTGTGTGTTGCCACGACCAGTGTAGAGCAGCCAGATACCCTGAGTAGGCCTGGTTGTCAGTGCCGATACCCGGAGTAGGCCGGCATTGGATGACGATACCCTGAGTAGGCCGGCATTTCAGAGTATCCGATACCCTGAGTAGGCCGGAACTCTGTACATGGAGGTGTGGAGTGTCTACTTGGCATGTAAATTAATCAATGTAACAATATGCATGACATTGACCTTCTTGGTGTTGTTATCGGAAATACGTTGTTTGAAATTGTTGGTTATTTGTCGAAGCATATCTTATAACTGTGTTAACTATTTCTGCATGCATGTGTCACTCGCTGAGATATTCGTATCTCATCCCTCGTTGTTGTTTTGTTTTTTAGATCTTCGTGGTGAGGCGCCTACAGGGGTAGATCCGACTGACACCTATAGGGAGGAGGATTATTACTACCATCCTTAGTCTAGTAGGTTGCTTAGTCTTAAACTTTGTTAAATTGAATTTGTGGGAATTGTAATAAGGTAGTAAATTGGAACCATTTGATGTATTTGAAGATGCTATAAATTGCCTGGATGAGAATTTTAATTGTGCACTCTGATGTGATATAAATTGGGTGTGATTATCCAGCGATCACCATTATTGAGATCCTTACCTAACCCTTGGGAGACGTGTTATATCTTTAATGAAAAACACGGATCCGGGGTGTTACACATGGCCACTTGAGCGACCTGCCTGGACAGCGAGAACTCTATCGAGCGCCCTTACCAGATTTTCCCATTTTTGGATTTTCAACTCAGATTGAACTACCAATTGTTTTTGTTCAAATCCAACCTATGTATAAGTGAGAGTTAGGTGTCTAGGAAGTGTTCCAACTGGAAGTATCCCAAAATTTCAAATAACAAGGATTTTGGGTACATTTTGCCAAAGAAGGTCTTACAGAGAGTTTCTGTCCCAGATTTCTATAGGAGTAGAATAACTTGATTCCGTCACTTCGAGCACCTTCCAAATGACCATTAGAAGTAGAAAACAAAAGCCAAAACCAAGTTGCACAAGTATCATAAGATTTGAGGCATAGGTTGCGCAAGAAAGCCATGTTTAAGCACCTCATTTTTGCACCCCTAGAAATGCTAAAAATGAAAACCCTAGCGGAAAAGTCAAACCCTGAGGGGATGAAAATTGACTTTTTGATCAAGTGATAATTGGCTACCTTGCTTTATCTCAATGGATAGAGAATCCCGACACGGTTCCAACGCAACTGAGTTTGCTGGAATCGGAGTCCGGATGAAGGTTCGGCAGGCCGGTCAAACTTGAGGGAGAGCTAAAAGTTGACTTTCTGCTAAACCCCAAATCAACTGCTTCATCCTATCCCAATGGATAGAGGACTTCGATACAGTTCTAACACAATTGAGTTTGCCCAAATCGGAGTCCGGATGAAGAAGATATGAGCTGTTGAAGTTTCCGGACAGCAAAGCCGGAAACTGCACACGTGGCAAAAGAACTGCACACGTGGCAGAAAACGCAGAAAAATATCTCAGGGGGCAATCTTTAAAAATCAAAAACTTGCTAAATATCTCAGGGACTAAACCAAAATTCGCAGGGGGCAATCTGCGGATATCCAAAAGTGTCAAATCGGTCAAGTCGAGGGGCAAATCTATAAATATCTCGCTTGTATCCGATCATATATGTCAGATACACATGCTTTTCTTCATATCGGACATATATTGCCGGATACAAGGGATTCGCCCACGAGATTCGCGCGGATTCGCTGACAGATACGCGCAGAAAATTAAATTTTGGAAATAATTGTGTTTGTATCCGACATAATATGCCGGATACAAAGGAAGTGCAGTGTATCCGTTATAATATGCCGGATACAAAGGAAGTGTAGTGTATCCGACATTAAATACCAGATACAAAAATGTTTCTATAAAATGGCAACAGCAGCCCCATTTCAAGGGTTGGCTTCATTTGTCTCTTTTCCACTTCTTCTCCGCCACTAACCTTGGCTCGAATCCGCCCTCTCTCACCTCTCTTAGCCTCCATACCAACCAAATACCACCTTAAGCCCATTCTACCCTTGGTTTTTCTCCTCCTCCTCTTTCTCATCCAAGCCAAGGAAGGAGATCTTGCTGTTGGTGCTGGGAGGTGTTGCTCCAGCAGCTTTTCGTGCTTCAAGGGAGTGTCTTTACTCTGCTCAAGGGTTCAAGAACCACCAGGTGAGGTTCCTCACCATCTTGTGTTGCATATATATTAAAATCAGAATTTTCTAAAGAGTTTTCCAATCTGGCCTTCTTCCCTAGCATAAATCTGGTCTCGGTGTCCATTTGTGCATGTTTTCTTCTCCTTTTTGGTAAGGTGGAGATCTCTAAGGGTAAGAGAGACTCCACGTTTTGTTCTATGGGAGAATGAGAGATGGCCCCTCACAATTTTGACCATCTCGAGCTACTGTTTTGGTCTTATTGGAGCTATTTTTAAGAGCATGCATGTTCCTCATATTTCATCCATTGTATCCCTATGTAAACCCCCCCTTCTCCTCCTTTCTTCTATTCGTCTTTACTTCCTTGCTTATGATAGTTTAAGAGGTTTAGATTTAGGCTTTGTGGATATGTGTTCCGAAGTTACATGTTCTTTAAGGCTTGGTGCTGAGGTCCATTCTTTTGTTGCTGCCAGAGGAGTCATGCATGCTAGGATCATATGAGCTCTTCTTCTTTGCTCCATTTGCATCTTTGATCAAGCTTTCTAGTATGCTAGCTGATGTTCCCTCACAATAGTCAGCCCTTGTGATCTTTCTTTATGCGTACGGATGTATTTTTTGAGCATCGGAGAAACACCTACAAGCATCCTCCATTGGTTGTTGCTGGTGATGACTATTTAATAGGTCTGCGGCTGGTTATTACTTACTGTTTTCTTTGTGATGACGTGCACCCCTTTACCCCCGTGACCCCCTTTGTTTGACCCATATGGGCTGCGGTTGGAGACAACAGCAACCCCTCCCTCATCCCACCTATATTTCACACTCTTTAGTGTGACCAAACTCCGGGACAGTTGCTGCCCCCGTTTATATCAGGTCTTTATTCACTCTTTTTTGTTCATGCTCATGCAGCATATGTTGTTGTTTGGTTGGTTCGAGTGCATGTATGAACCCCCATTGTAGTAGCATGCTAGGTCCCTTGCACCCACGCCACCGTTTTCCCTTGTATAAACCTAAAAATCCGGATACCCGTTATCCTCATGCATGATGTACATGGCATGTGTTGTTTTTTTTCTTTCAAGCTCATGCATGCTTCAAGCCCTGGCCTACTTGTGTTCCTTACCAAGGATGAATCTGCTGTTTGGTGTGTTGGGAAACCAAAAACAAGGACACTTTGGTCCCTGTTCCAATGACATGCATGATCCTAAGTGGGGTGGTAGCCCCATGTTTTTTCCCTTCCTTTTCCTTGTTGAAAAACCACCAAAGAAGACAAAAGGGAAGGCTTCCCCTTCTCTCTGTACCACTGTGGGCCCACACGGGGGCCCACCCCAAGTGCTGGAACATCCTAGAAGACCCAGGAACCCAAGCCCATAGCAAAAATCTGAAAAAACAGCTTTTGTGTGTTGATCCGACAATTCAGGTCGGATCAACAAGGTCCTGTGTGTAGCCGACTTGAAATTTCGGCTACAAAGGATTTTGTGTGTAGCCGACACCTTAGATCGGCTACACTGTTAAAATGCCAATTTTTACTATTTTGTAACCTTTTGCTACTTTTTGTGCCTTGTTGATCAATCCGGATGAACTGGAGACCCCAGATGGGCCAAGGACCGACCCGGTCCAATTTGAGTCTAGTGGGCCACAATCAAACCTGGGGCAGTAGTCAACCTCTGATTCAATTCCTGGAAACTCTGCTCACATTTCTCATCCCACTGGAATTTCACTACATTCTTGGTTAGGTCGACAAAGGTGCAGCTGTAACGCCCTGGATCCGTGTTGTTCAATAAAGATATAACATGTCTCACGGAGTGTTAGGTAAGGATCTTAATCATTTGTGATCGCTGGATAATCACCTAAACTAAAACATATCAAAGTGCACAATCATACTTTATCTAAGAATTCAATATTCAAACTTAACTAAGATCAAATGGTTCAACCTCAATGTATTTTATTACACCTCAAAATTCAATTAATTCAAAAGTTCAAATCAAAATTAACCTACAAGTCTAAGGAATGTAATAGTAGTCTTCCGCCCTATATGTCTTAGTCGGATCTACCCCAGTAGTCGCCTCACCTCATGTATCTGAAAAACAAAACAAAACAAAGGAGTGAGATACGAATATCTCAGCGAGTAGTATATGCATGCAGGAAATAGTTAACACAATTCAAATTTATGCATCGATAATAACCAGTACGATTAAGCAACCAATACAATCTCCAAGTTTAAAACCAAAACCAATAATTGTTTCCAAACACATTTCAATTCAATACTGACAACACATCAATTGGTCAATTTCATGACTATTGTTAAGTTGATAAATTAAACATGCCAAGTAGACACTCCACACCTCCATGTACACAGTTCCGGCCTACTCAGGGTTTCGGAAACTTTGAAATGACGGCCTACTCAGGGTTTCGTCATCCAATGCCGGCCTACTCCCCGGGTTTCGGCATTGACAACCAGGCCTACTCAGAGTTTCTGGCTGCTCTACACTAGTCGTGGCAATACACAAGGCCATGCAATTTCAGCAACCAACAATAACATTACATTACTAAGATTAAGAATGGATCCGGGACAAGCTAAACCAAAACAGTAAACCATCATAAAATCACAACTCTGACATCACAATAAAACAATACGTTCAACATAATGTATAACTCAACCAGTTCACCACATGTCCCTCTGGACCAGAGCAGTACCTCATGTACTTTCAGTATTTCCTCAAATCTCATAACACATGCCCATTTGTAATAAACTCATTTACTCACACCAAGAGAAATCTTTACAATACATTTCAGAACTTGCAATCAAGTAAAACAAGATTTAATAAATTCTCATTCAAGTACAGTATATAGACAAAAGGAAATTAAATCAGGAACTCCTAGTGTTAGGTACAATAAGATCACCTACCGGTAGCCCTTAAAATTAACCTTGGAAGCTCCTAAGAATTTCCAGAATTTCCACTTATTGTTCTCAGAGTAATTGAACAGGAAACAGTATTCCTAAAATTCTAAACAAGTCAATAGCTAAGTGCTTGAACCCTCAAAGTATTAAACTCTAGCTTGTTTGGTCAAATCTCACATTTTGGCAAATATTTGGGGCTTGCGCTAACCTCTAGCGCTAGGCGCGATGTCGGCGGTAAGTCAATGGTTAAAAATACAAGTTGCGCTTACTTAAAATAGGGTAGGCGCGATCTAGGCGCATGATAAGAGCTAAGTAAATCCGCTTGGCACGAGACAGGCGCGCGATGAGCGCGAGCTCGGTGGTAAGAACCTTCGACCTTGCTGTGCGCGCGTCGGAAAAGCGGCACGGGAAATTCGGAGTCGCCACCGCCTGATGGGGTGCAGGCGGACACCTGGGTGCCTAACCTTGTCTATTAGGGCTTTTGGTCTGCGGCTTTGAGATTCTAAGTAGGGTCTCGGTTGTGGTCTGGGGAAGTCCGTAGACACCCCGGTCCGCCCCGTCGGGTGACGGGTCCCTTAGGTTTGTCCTGGTTTGAGTCAGTTCACTTTGGTCTCACCTGATTCCTAATCTGATATGCAGTTTGGTTAAGTCTGGCGGGACCACCTGAGTGGTGTGGGTCCCTTTAATTGCTTTTATCTTGATTAATTAGGTGATCTGGGTCTGGTTGGGTGGGCCCTGTTGGAAGGCCCACGGTGTCCTTGGTGGGCTTTGGTCAAGCCCATGTACCCTTGTAGGCCTCAGTCTAAGCTTGAGAGGCCCTTAGGATTTTTTGTTCAATGAGTTGATTTTATTTTGAAATTCAAGTTGGATTATTAAGTGATTTATATGCAAAGCGGGCCGAATTGGTTTGCGGGACCCTTAGGTGGGCCCACATGGTGGCCCAAATAATTTTATTAGATTTATCTTTTTAATTTGCCAAAGTGAGTTGGACACTGGGCTTGGGGCCCGTAGTCCAAATCTGGGCCTGTAAGCCCAAGTTACCAGAAGTTAGGGTTTGCACCCTTCCTTGGTTCGGTTGGTGGGCTTTGGCGGTCCCGGTAGGCCCTTGCCCTTGGTCTCGGCCAAACCACGCATTTCATGCATCAATTTCACAAGTCCGGTTGGGGTGGACCGCCTTAGGTTTCGCCCGCCCAGTTTAATCGGTTAATTTTGCTTATCTTGATTAAGTTGCATACATACATGTTTATTGGGCCGGGTGGGCCCCGTTGGAAGGCTCACTGGAAATCAAGTTGGACCGAGGGTCCAAGTCCCATGTTGGGTTTCCGGGTGACCCGGAAACCCTGTTGGTTTATTCGGTTTGGTTCGGAAATGGCACTCATATCCAGCAATAATCACAAACAAAAAAAAAATATACAAGACTGACACTTTGTCAGGGAAAAATTGGCTCATTATACTAGGTCCAAGGGGAGGTACCCAGGGCCCCTGTGGGCGGAGCGAAGCGGAGCCCACGGGGTGGGGTACCTCCCCGTACCGAGGAACGAGTTGGATGCGCAGCGAACAAAGGGGATGGGAGGTGCGGGGGGCGAAGGGTATTTTCGGAATTTTTCAAAAAAAAATAGCAATTCGGCATGTTTTTAGGGGTATGCACCGACCTCAAGCACTAGGCGCGAGGTCGGCGCGGGCCGGGAGGACCGAAAACCCGCGAAGCGCAAAAAGCGCTCGCGGGAAGTTCGCGCGAAGCTCATGCTCACTTCGCGGGAAGTTCGCGCGAGCTTTGCGCGAACTCGGCAGACACCCGATGCGCTCTGTTTTTTTTTTTAAACTCCATTTTTAACTGGTTTTGAAGCTTTGTAACTGGTTTTTAAGCTCTGTAAGCCCTCCCAAGGCTTCGACCACTCCCCAGAAGACACTTAAACTTGTATTGGAATTAATCTAACCTGCTTAAAGACACAACTCCATATCACTTAAAAAAAGAAAACCAAACCCGATTATCACAAAACAACACAGGCCTAACTACAGACAGTTAATGGGGTGATGGGAACATGCTTACAGGGACACAACAAGGAGCAAACAGCATGTTAGCAAGTCCAGAAACACAAAAAACAAAAAACAAAAAACAACATGCAGACATTACATGCACTTTCATCCACCCGACTGGACCTTCGAGCAGGCACACTAACATCCGAAGAAGGGGATGAGGAGGTGTAGACACCCCAAATTGCACTAAAAATGGGAAAATAATTGAAAATATTAATTGGGATTTGAAACAGGTCAAAAAAGTGTAAAATCTGGCCAAACTGGTCATGACCGTATTTTGTTTACGGACTGGTCATACCTGCAATTGATATACGGTCATGGCGTGCCCGTATTAATAATAAGGGCAGGGCACGACCGTAATATATATACGGGCATGGGGGTCTTTGTGCGAATTTTACCTTTTTGATTTTTGAGCCTTATCTGCACCCAAATATCTCTCTTGGATAAGCGAATTCTCTTATTTATCTGTTCGAATTATCTCATTTATCCTTGTGGATAAAGGATTGGCATGATCTTGTGTTTAACTCAAACTGAAACTCTATCTTGCCAAACCTTGGACCAACCATACCCCTGTGTTTGCCTATAAATAGAGGGCCTTTCCTCAAGCAAAAGGCCACGAAATTTTGAAGTCCAAGGAATTCTAAGAAGCTCCAAGAGAAGAGAGGAACCCCTGCTGCTTGCTTGCTCAATCCAGGTAAGTCCCTTTTCCCTTTTATATTCTGTCTTCAATTCTAGAAGTAATAGGATCATCTCTATTGCTGTAGAATAAGACCATCTTTTGTACTTGTATTCCTAAACTTGCCTCCAAGTACCTCAAGAGTCTCTCTAGCCGTAAAACGTGAAGAGAGAGCTAGGGGAAAAGAGAACAGGTGGATCCGTAGGGTAGACCCCCATATGCTCTAATCTGTGAGATGTGGCTGCTTTAAATATCTTGATCATGTTTTAATTGTTTTTATGATAAATCTGAATGAATAACATAAATCCATGATGTTTATAGCATGAGATCCCCACTTTTTTCCAAAATTTGGATTTTCCACATATTTTCACATACAGCACTATTTTCGTGATTTTTGTGATTTTAGGCTAAGATCTTGGATTTATCATGATCAATATGGTAGATCTGGATCCAAAAGCCTGAAAATAAATTCTAGGGTTTCATGATGTTGTTTTTAAATCGTTTTTCATTATTGAGAGAAGACCCTACGGTCTAAATTATCCCCTTTTGATGTTCTTCATCAACGTGGGTATTTTTGGTTTTATTTTCAGATTTAATGTGAAATTTGGGCTATATCTATGTCCTGGACTATTCAATTTCAATTTTGAAATATTTTATAAAAATCATATTTTTCTAGATTTCTAGAATTTGACTTGAAGCCAGATTTTTGGATTTTTCACTTTAAATTGATTTTATTGGATTTTGTCTCAATTTGGTTTTGATCATGAAACCCTAGGAATGGTATGATCATATTTGATAGTTCTGGATCAATCAGGCTATTCGTATGAAAAAACCATATATTTTGTCTTTTTTGTGATTTTTCCTGATTTTTATAGCAAGCTTTTTCCTTTATTTTAAACATGAACAATACCTGGCAACCACCTTGTGTGGATGAATAGGGGTGCCTAACATCTTCCCCTGTTCATAACCTAATCCCCTTACCCATCTCTGGTTGTTTTTTTTAGGAGGGTTATTTTTACCCTAAAATTGCCTTTTGTGCTTATTTAATATTTTGGTGTCCATTCACACCTAAATTGAATGGTGGCGACTCTTTGTTTTATTTAATCCCGTGTGATGATTCGAGGAAGTCATTGGATTTTCTGATTTTTTCCCATGTCTCACAACTGGCGACTCTACTGGGGAGTTGAGGATTTCAGCCTTTTGGTGTTTGTTCATGTTTTTGATATTTTTGGATTTGCTTACTATTTTGTATTCTTAGGCATGTTGAGTATGTTTTAAATTTGAATTATTGCTTAAGAATTCATGGGGGTAGAAACATGCTTAATTTTGTATTTATAGGATTGCTTCTACAAACATGCGTAGGGGAGGTTCGTTTTGCTGAACTATGCTGATTTCTTGCTATATTTTTATAATAGCATTTTTTAATTTTCAGTATGATCTCCATGATGATTTTTGGTGTATAACATGATCATATGTTTGCATGATTAGATGATTTTTTTTATGAGCATATTTTAGGTGCTATAGGATTGTTTGTGTATTTGTTTACTTTAAATATGCTTTCCTATTATGCCTTGGTTTGTTTATGCATGGCTGCGAAAATAGTGGCAAGGGTTTGGGACGTTGTGAATGTACCCTATTTTTACAATGCACTGTGCACATTTTATTTTTTTACACAGCCTACCCTTAACCTATAGGAAGTTGAACCCGAATGTGTGTAGCTTGGCGCAACGAGGTCGATACTTCGGAAAGCGAAAGTGAAAACATTTACCTTAGAAATTTGAGCCAATGATGTGAAGATAACGTGGATCTGGGATTCTGGTCATCACTAGGCTTGAGTGCTAAGTTGCCATTAAGCCAAAACCCAAAACCCCTACGCTTGAAGGTGGAGTTACACGTTTTTGGTTAAAATACACAATTACGTGGGAATATGGGTTTGTATGATTGTGGGAAGGCCGTGTGCATGGCTTACAAACCAGGGCATAATGCGGATGCCATATTAAAGGTAAACAAGGTAACAAGGTAATCCTATTGTTTTGCATTATTTTCATGTCATAGGGGTGTCATGGTGCCCATTGGTTCGGGATAAAATTGGTCCCAAAATATGCATATTTTCTAAAATTGGTGCAGCCCATAGGAAGAGTTTCTAACTCTGTTTAGAATCAATCCTACCCAATGTTTATACAAAGGGCAACAAAAAGGGTACCAAATTCTTGAGTATGGTGTCAATTTGGAGGGTACATGTGCCCTCCTAAACATGTGTTTTAGCAAAAAGGTCAAAGTCCACTTTGGGACAGTTTACAAGCTCTGCAATGGGTGAACCGTATGTTTGGATGAGCAATCAAAGTGATCAAACTATGTAAAAACTGAAAAAACATAAAAGAGCTCCGTAAAACCGCGTTTAGTACATGGGCTGGGCTCGCCCGTATTGGTTATACGGGCTGAGCTCGGCCGTGTTGGTCATACGGTCACGGTTTGCTCGTAATATGAACACGGGCAAGGCCAGACCGTGGTGAATATACGGTTTTCTCGGAGGATTCAACTTTAATCAGTATTTCCCACTAAAAGCTTCCTTTAACCTTTAAATAATGATAAAGGGAAACAAGTTTGAATAAAATGCTTCAAAAAAAAAAAACAACAAACCAAAAAAAACAAAATAATTGAATAAAAAAAATGTGAGAGAAAGGTTCCTTGGGCTTCTGAAAGCCTTTGAATTTCAGAATTTTTCAAAACTCCTGGGCCTCTGAAAGCCTTTGAATTTCAGACTTTTTCTCAAAAACTCCTTGGGCCTCTGAAAGCGTCTGAATTTCAGACTTTTTCTCAAAAACTCCTTGGGCCTCTGAAAGCCTTTGAATTTCAGACTTTTTCTCAAAAACTCTTTGGGCCTCTGAAAGCCTTTGAATTTCAGATCTTTGGGCCTCTGAAAGCCTTTGAATTTCAGACCTTTTTCTTTTGGGCCTCTGAAAGCCTTTGAATTTCAGATCTTTGGGCCTTTGAAAGCCTTTGAATTTTAGACCTTTTTCTTTTGGGCCTCTGAAAGCCTTTGAATTTCAAATCTTTGGGGCCTCTGAAAGCCTTTGAATTTCAGACCTTTTTCTTTTGGGCCTCTGAAAGCCTTTGAATTTCAGATCTTTGGGCCTCTGAAAGCCTTTGAATTTCAGACTTTTTTCTCAAAAACTCTTTGGGCCTCTGAAAGCTTTTGAATTTCAGACTTTTATCAAAAATCCTCGGGCCTCTGAAAGCCTTTGAATTTCAGACTTTTTCTCAAAATATCCCTGGGCCTCTGAAAGCCTTTGAATTTCAGACCTTTTCCAAAAAAAAAAATTCCCTGGGCCTTTGAAAGCCTTTGAATTTCAGACTTTTTTCAAACCCCCCCCCCCCCCCCCCGGGCCTCTGAAAGCCTTTGAATTTCAGATCTTTCTCTTTTTTTTGTGGGACCTGTTGGAAGCCCTAGAATATTCCAACAATTCAATTCAAAAAAAAAAAAAAAAAAGAAGCAAATAAAGAAAAAATCCAAACTCGTGTTCACCCAGCTTGCACATAGGCATTCCTAGGCATGTGAATGAGATTAATTGGGCACTGATATTTTTCTTTTATTTTTGCCAGGTACTAATACACTTGCAACCATAGCTCCTGTAACCAGATCAAGAGCTCGCGCCATGAATCCCATTGAAGACGAAGCTGATGCTCCTCATCCAGATGTTGTCCTACTCCAAGAACAAGTAGCAGGACTAGCCTGAATGTTAGAGAACATATTGTCCGTACAGGCCCAACAAGTGCAGGCCCAACAAATGCAGGCCCAGAACCAAGCATCCACTTCCAACCTAGCACCTCTACCCCAAATCAATATTCCACCTCCAGTGCAACCAACTCCTGAACCCGTCTATGAACCCACCCCTGAACCTATACTGACCAGGGATGAGACAGCTGAGTCAAACAAGGCTAAGGAAAAGGAAAGGATAAGGGAAGAGGTTGAAAGAAAGTTCCTGCACAAACTGGAAATGATCCAAGATGAACTTAGAGAAGTAAAAGGGGTGAGCAACTTCGGGGGCACCAACTTTGAAGACTTATGCCTGTACCCCAATGTTAACCTGCCGGCTAAGTTCAAGTGCCCAGACCTAGACAAGTATGATGGCACGGGCTGCCCCATGAGCCATCTGAAGTTATACTGTGGTGCCTTATGCCAGTTTGGTCGAGATGAGGGTGTTCTGATTCAGCTCTTCCAAAGGAGCCTGACTGGAACCGCATTAAGGTGGTTCGCTACTCTAGACCATGGGAAGATTAGAAGATGGAAGGACCTAGCAGATGCCTTCCTGGCTCAATACCAGTTCAATTCAGAGATCGTGCCAGATAGGTACGATGTAATGAGAATGAGCAAAGGAAGGAATGAGACTGTAAGGCAGTACGCCAAGAGGTGGAGGGAGACAGCCTCTCAAGTTAGGCCACCTATGCTAGAGCAGGAGATGATTTCCACCTTCATCAGTACATTGGGTCAGCCATTCTACAGCCACCTGGTGGGTCAGACCACCACTAATTTTGCGACATTAATACAAGTGGCCGACCGAATCGAAGACGGAGTCAGGTCGGGTAAAATAATTGACCACTCTGCTATGGTCAGTCAGCAAGACCCCAATGTGAAGAAAGGAAGCGGGATGAAGAAGAATGGAAACAAGAAAGAAGGGGAGGTAAACATGGTGCAACCACCATCAGGCCCTAACAAGCCCATACAAATCAACATACCTGCTCATTTTCCTACTCCATCTCCACCTACCCAGGCCCCTATGAGGGTTAATGTTCCAGCAGCACCTTCAGACCAAAAAAGGGTTTTTACTAAGGAGGAAAAGGATGCTTATTTTGCAGCAAGGAGAAATAGGGTTTTCACCCCTATTCCAATGACTCCTTCCCAGTTGCTGCCCACCTTATTGCAAGCAGGGTATATCACTTTAAGAGAACCCAATCCGAATGCACCCAAGGGGAGAAATTTTGACCCCTCCACCACTTGTGATTACCACATGGGCGCACCTGGGCACCCTACGGACAAGTGTTGGCCTTTGAAACATGCCATTCAGGATTTATTGGACCAGAATACCCTGTCTTTCAATACAGGGGCTCCCAATCCTCCTAGAACATATATTGGACAGAACCCTCTGCCCTAACATCATGGGGCAGGCCCATCTAATGTTATAGGTGTCGTCTCTTCTGATAAAATAACCTTTGACCCATCCCAGTTAATTGCTCCAATAGGGACAACGGTCAAGGTTTATTTTAACAGAATAAATAAGGAAAAAGAAATAAATGTAATTTCAAAGGGGAATGATAGTGCTGCAAAGAACATTAGCTCATCTCTGGACCGGGTCTCGTCCCTCATGGCCCAAATGAACATTGCGAAACCACCATTGGTCATCAATTGCAGTCCATCCACCTTTACTTCACCCATTCAGTCAAAACCACCATTGGTCATAAACTGTGACCCTCTTAATGCATCAGTCACTTCTGTGACCCCTCAACCAAAACAACTCCCACCATTGGTCGTTGATATCCCTCTCACTCAAATTTCATCATCCAAGTCTAAACTTCCTCCCTTGGTGATAAATGTCCCCAAGCCTTCCTACTCTGAATCGGCTGTACCATGGAACTACAGTGAAGCTTTTACCACTACATGCCCTGCAGCTGAAAGCAAGGAAGAAGTGAACCTCATGATGAGGTTAGGAAAATGTGTAGGGGTGGAAGAAAAACAAAAGGAAACAGATAAGGAGAAGGAAGAAGAAAAAAATAAAGAAAAGGCCAAGATAGGGGATGATGCCCCTCAGCTAACCAATAGTGAAGCAGCTGACCTCATTAAGGTAATAAAAAAGGGTGAGTTCAATGTTGTTGAACAGTTGAACAAAGTCCCTGCCCAGATCTCAATACTGGGCCTATTGTTAAACTCAGAAAAACATAGGGACTCCTTGTTAAGGATACTCCAGGGGGCCCATGTGCCTAAAAACATTGAACCAGACCAACTAGGCCGGATGGTTGGTCAAATATTATCCCACAATGTCATAACTTTTTCAGAGACTGAGATCAGCCCAGCAGGGTACCATCATGTAGACCCATTGCACATAGCTGTACTCAGTAAGGGCTGCATGATAGCCCGGGTCTTTATTGATAATGGGTCGGCTCTCAATGTCTGCCCACTAATAACCTTTGTTAAGCTCGGTCTGGAGCAAAACAAAATAAAGCAAAATGGAAGAATCATAAAAGCATTTGACAGCTCTAAAACACACTCCCTAGAGGAGGTTGAACTGCCGGTCACAATTGGACCGTATATTTTCAACATCACATTTGAAGTGATGGATATACCTGCAGCCTTCAACCTACTCCTAGGAAGGTCGTGGATTCATACGGCTCGGGCTATACCATCTACCCTCCACCAAAGAGTCAAATATATCAGAGGGCAAAAGGTGATTATTGTCCTAGCCGAAAATTTGGTTCCTCCCATGTGGTCCCCTGATGTACCCTGTATAAACATGGAAATGACTGCTGATAAGATGGTATTTCACTCTTTCCAATTTGAAACTGTTAATTTCATACCTGGGGGGTATCAGGAAAAAGAAGGAAAATTGACCTGTGCTGAGAAAATGGTCAAGAATGTGCTGGAAAAGTACAACTTTCACCCTGGAAAAGGTCTGGGGGTTAACCTGCAAGGAAGAATAGAACCGATAAAGGTTAAGAAGATGGTCCACAGAGCAGGATTGGGGTCCAAGCCAAGGAAGTGGAGAAGTCAGAAGGAAAGAGAAGACATAAAATTCCCGCACATCAGGGAAACTTTTCCTAAGCTTTCTCACATGATTCAGCTGTCTCCTCCTGAGGATCAGTCCAACCCCCATACTATAACATAAACCCATTCCAGAAACCCAAGTCCTCAACCGTGCAACCATATGTTCCACCTCCACCTCAACAAGAATTGGGTGGGCCTGGGCCACATACAGAACAGGAGCAGAACTTTTCTGAGGACGTGGGAGCATTCTTTGCCATGACAGAAGGCAACCAAGAAGAAGTAGCACAGGAGCTACCTTTTATTGATTGGGCTGCAGTAGAAGTCCCATCTGGGACAAGCCCTACAGAAGAAGCAGGCGATGCAACTCACCCAGTATTGGTGATTTCAGATGCAGACCCTGAGCTTGAGGAGCAGGCTTGTATCCCTGCCCCAGATTCTTTTATTCTGAATAATTGGGAGGAAACTCTCCTTACTTTTGAAGTTGCGTTTGTTTGGCAAACAGACATGGCTTCCAAAAAAAACTCCATTAGTGGAATGCCCTTTTCCTGAAGGTTTTAATGAGCCTTCGTCTTCAGGGAAAGATTTTGTAGAAGGCTCTCAAAAAACACAAAAAGATTTTTCAATTTTTTCTAGAAAAGATAAAGTTTTCAAAAAGGTCCAAACCATTTATGAACCATATAAGCAAACGGAATTGGATCAGGATGAGTATGACTTCGACCTTGAGCTCGACTTTGACCTAATGGGGGTTGAAGAAGAGACCGAGGACGAAGAAGACGACCCTCCAAAGGAAATCACATATCAATTAGAGCGTCATAAAAAGGGGGTCCAACCCAATATTGAAGAGACCATATCAATAAACCTAGGGACCGAAGATGACCCAAAAATAGTGAAGATTGGGGTATGTCTATCTGAGGTACAGTGGGATGAAATGATACGGTTCTTAGATGATTATGAAGATGTATTTGCATGGTCGTATCGGGATATGCCAGGTTTAGACACAGACATGGTTGTGCATAGGCTACCCATTCTACCAGATGTTAAGCCAGTTAAACAGAAACTGAGAAAGTTAAAACCTGAGTGGACATTGAAGGTCAAAGATGAAGTGGTTAAGCAATTCCAAGCTGGGTTCTTGGCGGTCTCCACTTACGCTGAATGGCTTGCAAATATAGTGCCAATACCAAAGAAGGATGGAAAGGTCAGAATGTGTGTAGACTACAGAGACTTGAATAAGGCAAGTCCAAAGGATGATTTTCCACTTCCACACATAGACATCTTGGTGGACAACACTGCTGTACATAGTCTGTTCTCATTCATGGACGGGTTTTCTGGGTACAATCAAATTAAGATGGCGAAGGAGGATCAAGAGAAAACGGCCTTCATCACACCGTGGGGTACATTCCATTACACTGTCATGCCATTTGGGCTTAAGAACGCTGGGGCAACCTATCAAAGGGCCATGACAGCCTTATTCCATGATATGATCTATAAGGAGATGGAGGTCTATGTGGATGATATGATAGCCAAATCATGTGAAGAAGAAGACCATTTGATCAACTTGAAGAAGGTATTTGACCGGCTCAGGAAATATAGTCTAAGGCTTAACCCTGCGAAATGCGTCTTTGGGGCTACATCAGGAAAATTGTTGGGCTTTATAGTAAGCAGGAAAGGAATTGAGATTGACCCAACCAAAGCCAAGGCAATAATTGAAATGCCATCACCAAGAACGGAGAAGGAAGTTCGTGGTTTTCTTGGAAGGATTCAGTACATAAGCAGGTTCATAGCACAGCTCACCGCTATCTGTGAACCAATTTTCAAGCTTCTAAGAAATAATAACCCGACAGTCTGGAATGACGATTGCCAAGAAGCCTTTGACACAATAAAGGAGTATTTATTGAATCCACCTGTGCTAGTGCCACCAACTCCAGGAAGACCATTAATTCTATACTTGTCAGTTTTGGAGACATAAATGGGGTGTGTCTTAGGGCAGCATGACGATACGGGCAGAAAGGAGAGGGCGATTTATTACTTAAGCAAGAAATTTACAGAATATGAAGCAAAGTATTCCCCTTTGGAAAAGACTTGTTGTGCATTAGTGTGGGCAACTCAGAGACTGAGGCATTATTTCCTTAGTCACTCCACATTATTGATATCCCGAATGGACCCTTTGAAGTATCTATTTGAGAAACCAGCTTTAACTGGCAGAACAGCAAAGTGGCAGTTATTACTCTCTGAATTTGACCTCACCTATATCACACAGAAAGCCATTAAGGGTCAAGCCATTGCTGATCACTTAGCTGCACACCCTTTACCAGAATACCAACCCTTGAAGACCAACTTCCCTGATGAGGCAATCCTATTTGCTGAAGAAGAAGAAGGTGAAAGCTCTTGGCAAATGTTCTTTGATGGGGCCGCCAATATGAATGGAAATGGAATAGGGGCTGTTTTGATCAAGCCAGATGGGGCACATATCCCGATCGCAGGAAAGCTAAGGTTCCAATGCACAAACAATATAGCAGAGTATGAAGCATGTATAATTGGGTTGCAAGCTGCCTTAGACCATGAAGTAGAGGAACTTGACGTATATGGGGATTCGAGTCTTATCATCTTCCAAACAACTGGTGAATGGAAAACCAAGGATCACAAATTGATCCCCTATCACCAGTATTTGGAAGAAATAAGCACCAAATTTACTCGAATTTCCTTCAATTATATGCCAAGGGCCAAAAACCAGTTTGCGGATGCTCTAGCAACATTGGCTTCAATGGTCAGTATGCCAGAAGGTGTTGACATTAGACCACTGGAAATTGAAGTCAGAGATGAACCAGCTTATTGCCTTGTTCTAGAAGAAACCCCAGAAGAAGAAGTACCACGGTTTCAAGATATTAAGAACTTCCTAAATAATAGGAGTTTGCCAGAAAATATCACTTCTACAGAGAAAAGAACAATACAGAGGTTGGCAAGACAGTTCTTACTAAGTGGTGGTCAGTTGTACAAAAGATCACACAATGATATACTACTTAGATGTGTTGCAAAGACCGAGTCAGAAAGGTTAGTTGAAACGGTACATGGAGGAGTGTGTGGACCCCATATGAATGGGCACATGCTTGCCAAGAAGATTCTGCGATTGGGATATTACTGGTCGACTATGGAGCATGATTGCTATATACATGTCAAAAGGTGCCATTTATGCCAAGTGTATGCGAATAACAAGAATGCACTCCCAAGTGAATTACACAACATGACATCCCCGTGGCCCTTCTCCATGTGGGGTATAGACGTCAATGGAATGATCTCTCCAAAGGCATCAAATGGACATAGGTTTATACTTGTAGCAATTGATTACTTCACCAAGTGGGTAGAGGCAGCTTCGTATGCAAACATTACAAGTAGCCACGTTCTGAAATTCTTGAAGCACAATATCATTTGTCGCTACAGTTTGCCAAGTGCCATAGTATCAGACAATGCTTCAAACCTAAAGAACAAGGACATGAGAAAGATGTGTGAATAGTTTCAGATTACCCACCACAAGTCAGCTCCGTATAGACCAAAGATGAATGGGGCAGTGGAAGCAGCAAATAAGAATATAAAGAAGATCATTCAGAAGATGGTAGTGAGTTTTAAAGATTGGCATGAAATGCTGCCACTTGCTCTACATGCTTACAGAACCTCAATTCGAACTTCTACAGGGGCAACCCCGTACTCTTTAGTATATGGAATGGAAGCAGTTTTACCAGTGGAAGTGGAAATACCTTCACTAAGAGTGCTAATGGAAGCTGAATTAGAAGAAGCTGAATGGATACAATCAAGACATGATCAACTCAATCTAATAGAGGAAAAGCGATTAAAGGCGCTTTGTCATGGCCAATTGTATCAGAAGAGAATGGCCAGGGCTTACAATAAGAAGGTGAAGCCCAGAACTTTCCAAGAAGGAAATTTAGTATTGAAGAAAATTTTACCCATTTTGGAAGACCCTCGTGGAAAATTCAAACCAAATTGGGAAGGACCTTACGTTGTCAAGAAGGTCCTATCAGGGGGTGCTCTCATCTTAACAGAAATGGATGGGAAGGATTTTCCTGAGCCGATTAACTCTGATGCAGTAAAGAGATATTTTCCATGAATGAATATTACTAGGAAAGGATCTGAGGCCATTTTTCCTTAAATCCCAAAATTTTCATCCCTAGTCAAGCCAATTTGAGCCTGTTCGTCTTTTTTGTTAAACCTAAACTGGACTTACAGTCTTATACTGGGGCAAGGCCAATAAGGGCAAAGCCAATAGGGGCAGAAAGAAAAAAAAACAGAGAGAAAAAATAGGGGCAAATGAAAGCCAAATACAAAAGAAGGGGAATGGGATTGAATTCACCATGACTGTAAGTCCGGTTGACCCATTTTTCACACTTAGAAAATTTTGAGCCTTTAATACCTTTTCTTTCATAAACCGAGCTTAGCCTTTGTTTCGTCCTATTATTAAGCCCTCGGTGATTTTAGTATATTCATTCAACTTTCAGAGTAAGATTGGTGATGACGGAATGCAAAAGCCAACCCTAGTGAAAACCGTAATTGGCACTAGGGGCAAGAAGGGCAAAAAGAAAAAAATAGAAAAAGAAAAAAAATCAAAGGTTGAGTTGATCATGTGGTCTAAATTTAATCAGCATGAGCACTGGAAACTGAGCAGATTAGCAGGGTCAAACATGAAGGTAAAACCATTAGGGGATGATTCTAAAGGTCACGGGGTCGACAGATTTGGTCTCTCCCTATTGCTTGGACTACCCTTTTCATTATTCAACCTGATTTTAATTTCTTTAATTATATGTGATTAAGTGTTTTGGATCAGCTTTCAAAAAAAAAAACTATACTTTGGCCTATGATGAGCATCTATTTCTATTCATAAAACATTGGTTTTGCAAGCATTAGAGAATTCTGAGGCCACTAGTATAAAACATATTTTCTTATGTTTGCATTTGCATTCTTCTATTAGGGTTTCTTTCTGGCAAAGGTTAAAAAAATAAAAAAGAAAGAGAAAAAAAAAGAAAAAAAAGAAAAAAAAGAAAAAAAAGACAAAAAAGAAAAAAAAGAAAAAGAAAAAAAAGGGATCATCTCTGCTGAGGGGCAAGTACTTCTTCAAGCAATCAAAACTGGGGCATGCTCAGCGTCTTTCCCTCTGAGTTTTCATTGAAATAAATTACAACATCTGGAAGAAGCAATCAAGCTTTAGTCTTCGAATTTGAAAGAAAAAAAAAGGGCTTCGAAGCAATGGCATGTTTTCTTCATTAAACAAGGGTTCCCAATTCTTCAATCATGAAGAAGGATTTTACTTGGGCAGCAAGAAGGCCTGAAAGACAGATCATGGGTTGTAAAGGCATGAGGTTAGATCAACAGATCATGATCCATCAATCAAGATGAGGGCATTCACTTAGGCAATTAAAAAGCATGAAGACAGGTTATGGGCAGTAAGGGCACATACATCGTTATTGAGAGAGCAAGAAGATAAAGAAGCAAAAGCAAGTTGCAAAATATTCAAGCACAGGTTCAGGCATCAAATGGCACCCAGGTATATCAAATAAGAAAATCAATCAGGGAAATTCAAAAAGTGAAAAACATCAAAATCAATTGAGTTTGCAGTGGTCAATTTTAAATCCACATTCTTTTCAAAATTTGCTTGTCTCATATTTCTTTTCATAGCCACGAGAACTCCAAGAAATCTGAGATAAGGAAGAGAAGCCACCCCATCAGACTTCAAGCAGGGGTTTCATTGGCTATCTTCGAATCCATGTTTTTATCATTTCTTTGTTTGATCAAAGCAAGTTCAATTAATGAGATGTTTTTCAAATGTGTAATTTTGAGTTGTGTTTGTTCTTTGCTGTTCATTGTGCTACAACGGCAGGCCACCCAGAAAAATTGTCTTTTTCATCATTTTCTCCACACTTTTTAGGAGATTAATGTTTATATTAGTTGTAAGTTGCAAGGATTGCCACCTTACCCACTTTTGTTTAAAAATTTTGTCTCAAATCTCACTTCATAGCCACGAGTGCTTAGTGAGAGGAGAGAGGAGGATTTGCCCCTTAAGCTAAGGGACTTTTTAGCAAATCTTCCGCAATGAATTCTTTTTACCAAAATCATCCATTTAATCCTTGCAAAATGCAATTAGTTAGACAAAGATCTCAAAAAGTGCAATTGGTGGGTCTTTTTACTCTCTGCTGGTAATTGGTTCCAATCACCAGCAAAGAGGGGGCAGCTGTAGACACCCCAAATTGCACTAAAAATGAGAAAATAATTGAAAATATTAATTGGGATTTGAAACAGGTCAAAAAAGTGTAAAATCTGGCCAAACTGGTCATGACAGTATTTTGTTTACGGACTGGTCATACCTGCAATTGATATACGGTCATGGCGTGCCCGTATTAATAATATGGGCAGGGCACGACCGTAATATATATACGGGCATGGGGGTCTTTGTGCGAATTTTACCTTTTTGATTTTTGAGCCTTATCTGCACCCAAATATCTCTCTTGGATAAGCGAATTCTCTTATTTATCTGTTCGAATTATCTCATTTATCCTTGTGGATAAAGGATTGGCATGATCTTGTGTTTAACTCAAACTGAAACTCTATCTTGCCAAACCTTGGACCAACCATACCCCTGTGTTTGCCTATAAATAGAGGGCCTTTCCTCAAGCAAAAGGCCACGAAATTTTGAAGTCCAAGGAATTCTAAGAAGCTCCAAGAGAAGAGAGGAACCCCTGCTGCTTGCTTGCTCAATCCAGGTAAGTCCCTTTTCCCTTTTATATTCTGTCTTCAATTCTAGAAGTAATAGGATCATCTCTATTGCTGTAGAATAAGGCCATCTTTTGTACTTGTATTCCTAAACTTGCCTCCAAGTACCTCAAGAGTCTCTCTAGCTGTAAAACATGAAGAGAGAGCTAGGGGAAAAGAGAACAGGTGGATCCCTAGAATAGAACCCCATATCTGTTTTTCTCCTTTTTTTTATAGAATAAAGCCTTGGATTGTGTTTGTGTACCCAAACCTATCTCCAAGTACCTCAAGAGTCTCTCTAGCCGTAAAACGTGAAGAGAGAGCTAGGGGAAAAGAGAACAGGTGGATCCATAGGGTAGACCCCCATATGCTCTAATCTGTGAGATGTGGCTGCTTTAAATATCTTGATCATGTTTTAATTGTTTTTATGATAAATCTGAATGAATAACATAAATCCATGATGTTTATAGCATGAGATCCCCACTTTTTTCCAAAATTTGGATTTTCCACATATTTTCACATACAGCACTATTTTCGTGATTTTTGTGATTTTAGGCTAAGATCTTGGATTTATCATGATCAATATGGTAGATCTGGATCCAAAAGCCTGAAAATAAATTCTAGGGTTTCATGATGTTGTTTTTAAATCGTTTTTCATTATTGAGAGAAGACCCTACGGTCTAAATTATCCCCTTTTGATGTTCTTCATCAACGTGGGTATTTTTGGTTTTATTTTCAGATTTAATGTGAAATTTGGGCTATATCTATGTCCTGGACTATTCAATTTCAATTTTGAAATATTTTATAAAAATCATATTTTTCTAGATTTCTAGAATTTGACTTGAAGCCAGATTTTTGGATTTTTCACTTTAAATTGATTTTATTGGATTTTGTCTCAATTTTGTTTTGATCATGAAACCCTAGGAATGGTATGATCATATTTGATAGTTCTGGATCAATCAGGCTATTCGTATGAAAAAACCATATATTTTGTCTTTTTTGTGATTTTTCCTGATTTTTATAGCAAGCTTTTTCCTTTATTTTAAACATGAACAATACCTGGCAACCACCTTGTGTGGATGAATAGGGGTGCCTAACACCTTCCCGTGTTCATAACCTAATCCCCTTACCCATCTCTGGTTGTTTTTTTTAGGAGGGTTATTTTTACCCTAAAATTGCCTTTTGTGCTTATTTAATATTTTGGTGTCCATTCACACCTAAATTGAATGGTGGCGACTCTTTGTTTTATTTAATCTCGTGTGATGATTCGAGGAAGTCATTGGATTTTCTGATTTTTTTTCCCATGTCTCACAGGAGGGGGGTTTACAGGGATACAATGGATGAATTAACATGAGGGAACAAACTCCCTTTTAAAGCAACGAAAACAGGCACGGCCATAGCATTAAGCATGCCCGAACAGTTTGTGGGGAACTCTCTCTCTCTCAACCTACCTTAAGCTCCTGGTGGGTCTCTTCCTCACTTAGAGACCCTCCATACGTCAAAGTGAAGCAAGTGCATACTAAACTACAATGGGAACAGACTCGTGCCCAAGGACGAAAATAAGCTTAGCAAACTTATTAGAAACTTCTCATTTCAACATAATGTATATCAAGCATAGTAGAGAATGATACCTGGTGATCCTATGACTTGCTTGAGGTGTGTGGGCTTCTCCCTGCAACGAAGCAAGAGCTGGAGCACCTTCCTTCTTGCTCCCACAGCAGCCAGCCTTCGTCTCGTTCGTGATGAAAGTGAAGGACGGGAAGAGAAGGGAGGGTGAGCTCGGATAAGGGAGGGGAGGGAAACCCAAGGCCAACCAGAGAGAACCCCAAAGAAAAAGTCCAAATCTGAAAATCTTCTCACAAAAATTTTCCCCCAACCAAAAAATCCTCTAACCCGAAAATCTTCGACCCCAAAATCTTCGAACCCTTTGTGCGAAAAGTCGCGCGGCTTATATAAGCAAGAAAAAAAAAAGGGGGTATGCGCTCAGCTTGCGCTAAGTGCATACCCGCTTGCCACGTCCGCACGAGAGGCAAAATGATGAAAAATCATTTAATGCCGCCGCTCGCCGGTCGGAAAATCCGACATTTTTGGATTTAGTCCCTGGTTATTTTCAATTTAATCCGATATTCTTGGATTTTTACAGATTTAGTCACTGGGATATTTCGTACATTTGGATATTTACAGATTTGATCCCCGAGATATTTTCCTGCGCAATTCGCCACGTGTGCAGCTTTTTGCCACGTGCGCAGTTTGCCGGTTTTGCTGCTCGGGAATTTTGTCAGCTCATATTTTCTTCATCCGGGCTCCGATCTGGGCAAACTTAATTGCATTAGAATCGCATTGGAGCCCTCCATCCCATGACCTAGGGGTAGGCCTTTGGATCGGATTTTAGTAGAAAGTCAACTTTTGGCTCTGCTCAAGTTTGACCGCCCACAGAACCTTCATCCAGACCCCGATTCCTGCAAACTCAGTTGCGTTGGAACCGTGTCGAGATTCTCTATCCAATGACCTAGGGGTAGGCCTCTGGATCAGATTTTAGCAGAAAGTCAACTTTTGGCTCTGCTCAAGTTTGACCGCCCGTAAAACCTTCATCCGGACCCCGATTCCTGCAAACTCAGTTGCGTTGGAACCGTGTCGAGATTCTCTATCCAATGGCATAAAGCGAGGTGGCCAATTTTCACTTGATCAAAAAGTCAACTTTTCACCCCTTAGGGTTTGACTTTCTGTCCAGGGTTTGCATTTTTGGTTTTTATGGGAGCGCAAAAATGAGGTGCTTACACTTGCGCTGACTCAACCCAGTTGGCGCTAGGTAAGCGCCAACTTGGCGGATGCTACCTTCGTTTTTCAGTTCTCTGTTATTTCCAAATCTACACAACTGACCGAAATTTTTCTGTCTGTAACCATTTCTCTAGCCTCCTATTATCCTCAGGAGATGTTTAAACCACTTTTGAAATTATTCTAAACACCTTTTTATTTATCTCTAACAGTTCTAAAAAAAACTCACGCTTGGACTATCTTCTTCCAGAAAACATATGCATCAAGATCAAACTCATGAATCAATACAAAACCCAGTTTTAAAACGATGCTACTCACATCTTGCACGCTTATATCCCAGCAACAGCAACTACTTGAATCCGAAAACCCTCAGTCAATCGCTAACAGGTGCTCGTCTGTTCGAAATCGATGTCCGGTTGATCCTCTGTTTGCAAGAGAAAACTCTTCTGAAAACTTTGGCCTCGACTTTCTGATCGGTAGGAACTCTCACAGTTCTTCTTCTCTCCCAAGGAAAACCTAGATCAATCACGCAGCCGCAATTGCCAATCGCCTTCAGTATGAGTATACGAGTATTCTAAAAACCTCAAACCTAATTTTCCTTAAGTATTTATACCTTCCATAATTACATTGCCGCTCGACAAACTTTTGAAATTCCTTGATTCTGTACATGCTCCCCCACCGAAATTCCTACATATACACAGCTCCTTAAGTTGATTTGCCCACATAAATAAATAAATAAATAATCCTTAGAAAATATCGAGGTTTTACAGCAGCTATACGAGAAAATCCTGCGATGAATCTCCTATAGTACCCTGCCATAGTACTCCTGACCTCTGTCACTGTAGTGAGTCTAGGCCATTCTGCCACTGCCTTAACCTTCTCAGGGTCCACAGATATACCCTCACCTGAGATAACATGACCTAAGAAGGAAATCGGTCTCAGCCAAAACTGACACTTTCTGAGCAGGTACTGCCTGCCTCTGACCTCCTCTCTGAACTGGTCCTCTACCCTGGGGCTTCTGTCTTACTAGTGCTCTCTGAGTTGGCTGCTGAAACTGTGGCCTCTGTGGGAAAACAGGCGCAGGCGCTGACTGTGGTAAATGTAACGCCCCGAATCCGGGTCTTTTTTTTCTCATTTTTTTTGACTCGGATCAAGGCATTAACTTGTGGTACATTACAATCAGTTCAAATATAAGGAAATGAAGAACTTAAGATTTATCAGAGTACTAGGAAGCTTAAATTATTTATTAGAAGCTGAATCATCCGATTACATTAACTAATCAAATGAAAGGCAACTACAAATTTAACTAACTCTTAATATCCTACAAAATCATCTATTACGATTCCACTAAAATAAATACAGCTATATAAAATCACCCTACTCTTTTCATATGGAATTTCTAGACTTCAACCCACTATCTGTCTAACCCGTGGCGTCCTCTCCAAGATAACCTGAAAAGTAGAATAAAAAGTAGGGGTGAGATACAACTATCTCAGTAGGTAACACATGCATGAGGAAACAGTTTATACATATAGAAAATAACAGTGGTTTCATGCACGGTAAAATAGGCGAGTAATTACAGTCAATGAGATAAACTAATAATCACGATACAACAAACATTTAGTCAGTGCCCGAATTAAAAGAAGTTAATCATGTGTGTTTCATTTCAATTTAAAGGACAATGTATTATATTTCACATTCCCATGGTTTCTGGTTTATTTTCTGTAGTGTCTTCTTAAGAGCAGTTCCACATTTATTCATGATTCCATAATATTCCATTTTAACAGTTCACATAAATCATAACAGTTCTGTTCAATTATGACATTTCAATATTTCCTTTTAAATAACAATCCATCAACCTGAGAATTAATCATCATATCAGTAATAAAAGCCAACCTTCAGGTAGTAGCCTATCTCTACCACAGGATGTAAACACCTAGTATCCACACAAACTCCGCAGGAGAATGCACATCTCTAAGACTACAGGTACCCCCTGCAGGAGACAGCATAACTCTACCGCAGGATGTGAACACCTAGCATCTACCTCTACCGTAGGAGATAGCTTCCTCACCTTCCAGTGGTAACTCACACACCCATCCTCCATGTGGGATGCAATCACGCATAATCACATCTCCCCCACATGAGGTATCTCTCATGTAGGATGCAATCCATCGGAAATACATCTGCCCCACAGGAGGTAATGAATCTCTCCCGCAGCAGGTAATGTCTCCGCCACCAAGTGGGTATCTCCGCCACCAAGCGGGTTATCTCTGCCACCAAGCAGGTTGGGTCTCCGCCACCAAGCGGGTATCTCCGCCACCAAGCGGGTTATCTCTGCCACCAAGCAGGTTGGGTCTCCGTCACCAAACGGGTTGGGTCTCCGCCACCAAGCGGGTTGGGTCTCCGCCACCAAGCGGGTATCTCTGCCATCAAGCAGGTTAGGGTCTCCGCCACCAAGCGGGTATCTCTGCCACCAAGCAGGTTAGGGTCTCCGTCACCAAACGAGTATCTCCGCCACCAAGCGGGTTATTAATAAAGCTGGCCACCAAGCCATCACACAGATAATTCTCAATTCCATTATTATTTATAACATATTAGGTTCATGTTCAAAGTCCGGTTCTAAACAGTTCCCTAGTTTATTAATCATAATATTTTGTTCAGTATATATAAAAATATCTTTAGCATGATAACCCAATTTAGTGTTAGGTAGATATTTAATTAAGTAAGAAATTTGATGCATAACACGTACGCTAGAGTGCGGTTCTAATCATGTATTAATTACATTAATACTCAATTGTTTAACAGTATAGGTGAGTGGTTTTTAAGGTAATACAATTTAATTAAGTTTCGGTTATAATATAAAAATTATTCAAGTTTGGATATAGTTGGAGGAATTCACGTACATAGCATGATTTTAAATTGGTTTGTGTTTTTAAGGTTATTAAGGTTTAGTCATGGTCAAAAAGACAAATAGAAGTATTTAGGTTTTAGTTTAAGTCAAATAAAAGACAAATAGAAGTATTTAGGTTTTAGTTTAAGTCAAATAAAGTAAAAATGGAGTTATTACAAATGAGTGTTATTGACTAAATTTTAATAAAAGTTATTAAACATTAGGCTTGTAATGATTGCAACCATAAAATTGTGTTTTACAACGACCGCCTAGGATCGCTAGGGTAACGAGTTTGGCGGTCTTCAGCGGTAGTGCTTTTCGGAAACGTGTGATTTATTTAAATAAAACGAGCGCTGAGTGACCGTCACTTAGCGATCTTGGGCGCTCAAAATTTCTTAACTAACGCCGAACATCGCCTAGGAGCGCTGAGCGTAGGCGAGCTCGGCGCTCTAACCAAAACGACGAACCGAGTTTCTGAAAATCAAATTTTTGTGTTCTAATGGCTTCTAAAATTCATATAAATTAATATCAATCAATATACACATATTTACAACATAGAAGATCATGCAATCGAATCGAATAATCTCATAAACACAAATAATCGCTAAAACGAAGTGCCACCTACCTCCGTCAGCTCAAATCCTTTCTTCTTCCAACCAGAGACTTCCTCTCCTCTTTGCAGGCAAGAGACGTTCCAGGAACGGTGAGAGACCAGAGATATGCCCTCTTCCTCCTTCTTCTCGGTCTCCCTTTCTCTCTCTCGTTCTTCTTCTCTTCCGCCGCAGCCTCCAAGCTTCAACGTCCAAGACACCCTACGAATGAAACTAAAACATTAAACCCTATTTTATTCTTCCCTGATCCCACGCATCTCCCTAGGATCAGGTTCCATACTTACCCATCCATTAGACTTAATAAGGACCGTTAATCCACTCTTTCCTTGATATCTCACGATCCAACGGTCAGATCTGTGTCAAACTCCGGATCTCCTCTATTAGTGTGATCATCTATAATTATAATTAATATCCTTCAACAAAATTCTCCTCTCCTCGACTTCAAGTTTCAAATCAAGTATAACTACCAATACGCCATTATTCCAATTACTAAGCTTTAAATATCATGGTTAATAGACAATCTAAACCCCAATTTAAATCTATTATTATTTCTCAAGTCTAATAACAAATTTTAATTAATGTATTTAATTATTTACCGATAACTAATGTGAATTGACCGAAATACCCTTCTCTTAATATTTTCACATCTACCCATTCAATTTCTTCCGAAATTTCCAAGTTTATTCTCTTTGTCATTATTAGTCCGTTATACATCCCGAACGAATTATAAGTACCGCAAATCATTCCTTTATATTAAATCCCCAATTTATTTTGACAAATTCATTGACACTCCAAATATTCGTATTAAATTTTTATTTATTTATTTAGTGAAAATTCGGGGTTTTACAGTAAAGCTGGTCATGGCACTGCTAACGACTGATAGCTCGGAGAGAAACGACAGTCAGTGATCCTATGACCCACCTTTCCGCATCTGTAACAAGTGCCCGGTGCTACGACACACGGACCAGGTACATGATACCTACCACAACTGGCACATCCCCTTCTGTTTGTACATCTGACCTCCTGAGGCTCCGCCCTAGTCAAGTCTCTGGGCCTCTTGTTCCCACTAAGGAAACCTCTCTGATCTACCGGCTTCATAGGTGGTCTAGCCCTGCTCTGGCTCACTCTGGCCTCTATTTCACTCTCAACCCTAGTGGCTCGATGTACCACGTCCTTCAGTTATGTGCATAAGAGTACCGTCAACATACTCTTAATCTCAGGCTTTAGACCCCGCTCAAAATGTGAAGTCAGCCTCCTCTCATCCTGTGTCATATGGGGTGCAAAACAAGATAAGGCTACAAATCTAGCCTCATACTGGGCCACTGTCTGGCTCCCCTGGGCAATCTCCATGAATTCCCGCTCCTTCTTGAGCCAGACCTCCTCAAAAAAGTACTGGTCGTAGAAGACCTCTCGGAATCTATCCCAAGTCGTATAAGTAGCCTGAGGGTCCTGCCTCTTCCTGGCTGTTCACCAGTGAACTGCCTCACCCTCAAATAAGAATGCTGCCAGTCTCACCCTCCTATCCAATGGGCATCCCATGGCCTTGAAGATCCACTCCATTCGCATCAACCATCGCTCTGCCTCCATCGGATTTGGACGTCCACTGAAAATAGGTGGATCCAACTTCCTGAACTGCTCTAGATCCTTGACCGTCTGTATCTCTTTCTCATGTATAGGCGCATCCCCATGACCATTGCCACCATTTCTATCATTGCCAGCATGGAATTGCCACCATTTCCATGCTGGCTCAATCTCCCCTCCCTTTCCTTGGCAAGAAGCTCTACCAAGCTACTAACAACAGCCCACATGTCACCCCCTGGAGGTGGTGGAGGTAATGGAGCATCCTACTGCTGCTCCTCAACATCAGCTCTTTCTACAGGATCAGCTCTAGCACGTCTCGCTCTACCAGCCATCTACAAAATACAAATTTCACTTGTTAGAATTCAATAATTCTAGGGGTTCTATTGAGCGTACTCACAATCCCATTCTCCTAAGGCTGGCTATCTAAGGTTAGGACCATTTTCTCTGATACCATCTCTGTAATGCCCCGAACCCGAGTCAATGCAAAACCAACATCCGACCCGAACCCAGTTCGCTACTGTAACAACTCGAATTCAGTTCAACAACCAAATCCGAGATAATCCATTCAATTAATTAACTATCAGAGTGCGGAACATGTATGTACGGAAGTATAGTCTAAAATCCTCATGAAACTAATATAGTTAACCATCAAAATCAATATTTAAGTCTGGTAAAATAAAAAGGTCACTAATCTCTCATCTCTCTAATACCTCAAACCAAAATGAATATAATAATCTGATAAAATAACTAAATCCATGACAATCTATGACCTCAGACAAAATCCGGGTAATAGTAATCCTCCGGTGAGTAATCAACTATCTTTCCCTGGAAATCAATACTATGATCCCCCTCTCGCGTATCAGCTGAAAAATGAAATAAAAGTAGGGTGAGATACGAATATCCCAGTAGGTAACACATGCATGTTTAAACAGCTCATATAAATAAAATAACAGTTCATGCACGATTAAGCAATCTCAACTAATCAGGCTCGTATAACCATCCGTATCGATCATGAATACAAAGTAGTATAATAAACAGTTCTAATTATGAATTTCAGCATGTTCTATTATAGGAATCCATTATCATAGATCAATAGCATAATCCATACGTTACTAGGATGCACTAAACAGTCACATCCAACCAATATACCAATTACATGCCTTTAGCATGTACGCAACAGTAGCAACAAGTGTTTATGATTTTAGTGTCATTGTAGGACTCACAAAGATAGATAAACCTTTTGAGATGACTCTCGACCAATCGCTATACCACCGTGCGGCTTAGGAGCAATGCTACTAATGATACTCAAGTCCCATGCAGCGCAGCTTAGACAAGAGCCGTAGTCACTGACTTATTGCACACGTACCCATCAGAGTTGGCATGTACTACCAGCATGCAGCACCAGAATCAATACATGGAGATTGTCACTTATCCACAAGGGAGAAACTCAACCCAAATGAAATATCCCTCAGCTATCTAGCCACAACTATAGATCCATAACCAGCTATGCCCACTAGATTCCAAAAATTCCCTAAAGTCTAATAATTCTATAAGGGTTGGTGCCTAGCGGCATGTAAAAGGGTAAATCTGACATTTCCTTCAATATTCGGGTTAACTGAGTTGAACTTATGATCTGACTTCTCATTATGTAATTATTTGGTATATAGTGTAGTTTAGAGATATTCTAGTAATCAAATAATAGGTCAAATCTTCCAAATACTAGATTTCACAGTTTCATACAAAGTTGGCAACTAACGTCCTAAATATCTCCCTAATTTATTTTTCTGTAAAACAGGGAATTTGATAAATTATTTTGGTCTCAAAACATCTTAATTAATGATTAAAATTTACTAAAAATAGTTTGGAATTGAATCAGGGTTTGAAATTACAAAATTCTGCATTTTCTGCACAGAGAGCCTAGGATCGCCCCGGCGGTCTAAGGTAAGCGGTAGTTCATTTTAGGTCGTCGACGATAAGTCGTCTCGCGGTCTCGGGCGATCTCAAATTTTACATTCGTGCCTAAGAGTGCTGAGGATCGCCGAGCACACTAAGGTCGGCGGTCCCTCGAAAACGTTCAGAAACAATTCAAAAATGTGATTTTTCCTATTCTAAGCAATTCAACAATACTTATAATGATTATATCATGCTTTATACATATATCTACATCATAAAAACATGGTTTGAAGATTAAACACACGTAAATACAAAACAATCGATCAAACGGTGTCACCTACCTCTGTTTACGTTGCTTCTCCTTCTCCTCTCTAAACAACTACGACCACTATCACCCAGCAATGCTCTGGACGATGAAGAGAACAAGACAAGAGTCCTCTCTTCCCCCTCCTTCTTCTTCTTCTCTTCCGGTCGCTCTCGGTTTTTGTCTCTTCAGGCTGTCGAATACCAACGAGAATACAATAGGTATTCCAAGCATATAGAATTAGGTTATTAAACTTGTATATATACTCTCTGATCCCACGCAACCCACGCACAAAACTAAATGTACATCGCCCAATCAGAATACATCTAAATTAGCGTATCACTCATACCTCGATATCTCACGATCAGACGATCGGATCTGCGTCCAACTCTGGATCTCCACTATTTATATCATCCCCTACATTAATAAAATATTTCCATCAATTATAACTCTCAAGGATATTATTTATTAATTTATTATTTTATTTAAGGAAAATTCGGGGTTTTACAATTGTGAAGCAGCGCGCGATGTGGAACAATCACTCAAGTGTGAACCCTATGCAGCATGGGATACATAAAGTATACATAAGATGTGTAAGTATGTATAATGAGATGTGATATTTTGTTACAAATTAAAGCTAGAAGAAATTTTATAATTCTCTCCACAAGCTTACATATGAGCGGACGTGTTTATATGTAGAGATTGATGGAAGAAGTGTTGCGGGTCTCTTCTAAAGTATTTTTGAATAAGAGATATTTTGAAAAACTAAAAATATAAAAAAAAAAATTTTCTTTGGAAATTGTATGTGTTGGAATTGCATGAGGTATAATATTTTTAAATTTCGTGGACGAAATTTTTATTAATGGGGGTAGAATGTAAAACCCTAGATTTTCTTAAAAATAAAATAAATAATTAAAAGATAAATTATAGAGGAAAATACTAAGGAATATAATAGTAGGAGAATTAAAGAGAAATATAAAGGTTAAAATAGGAATTTAAAGAGGAAGGGTAATTTGGTCATTTCAATTTGTTAAATTCATAAAAGAAAATAAGATAATTAGTTATTAAGTCAACAAATTCAACTAGACAAAATCTTAGCTTATTTGGATGTAAAATAATAAAATTAAGGCTTAAAGGGTGGAAAAGGGCCTAATGGTAATTATACTATTTAGGGTCCAAAATATAGGTAATTTGAGTGAATAATAAAAGTTTAATTTCAATTTAAAATTAGGAGTAAGATTAAGCACGAAAATTAATTAGGAGATCACTTAAAAGAGAGTTAAAGGAGTTAAATTAGGAAGAAGGGGAGAAGAGGGAATACACTTAGTATATTAGAGTAGGCTAAACCTAATTAGAATTGGTCTATTAGAGAAGCTATAAAAGAGAGGTTTAAAGAGTGTATTAGGTTTTGAAAATAATTTAGAAGGAGAGGGAAATTTGTGCATAAGTGATAGGAGCCAAAAATAGAAGGAGAGAAGAGAGAAAAGAAAGGAGGAATAATTAGAAATAAGAGAAGTTGCAGAGATGACCGACTAACCAACTTCGAACGGCGAGCTAGGAATATCCAACTGTTGGAATAGGTTGACATTTTAGGGTTTTGTTCTACTCATGGAAGACTTCAAATTGAACGATGGAGATCTAATTTGGAGAAGTCTAGAGGGGTGCGGTCGAGCTCCAAAAACGGGCATAGATGAAGTTTCTAAAAAATCTGAGTTCATCATAAGGCAAGTAGCAAACCCTTGAAACTGGAGGAACTGCATGTTTTCTCGTGATTTTGATGTTTGATCGTATTGTTTTTGAAGTTGGATTTCATGGGAAAAGCTTATTTGTTTATAAAGAATTGTTTGGTGATTTAACTTTCTTTTAGAAATCAAGAAAATGTTGATCATGGTGAGTTTAAACTTAAAAAGAAACTCAAGATAAAGAGAAAGGTGATAGGATTAGTTTGGTTGTCTCAGAACTAGTTTAGGATAGAAATCAGATGTTTAGAATCAAATCAAGTTAATAGTATGTATAGAAAGTTCTAAAATTTCCTTAAATTGAAGAAAAACAGTGTTATAGCTGGAGCGCTCGATTCACCGCTCGAGCGTTACTTCAGGGGATAGGTCTTTGAAAAATAACAAAACCTGAAAACCTAACAACTAGAGCAGTCACGCGAGCGACCCTTCAAGCGACAACCTGTAAGAAAATTTTCAACTTGGAATTCGTGCCCAGATTCAATTTCTAATGATTTTTTCTTGGAATTTTAATGTTGTAACACCTGTAAATAAGGTAATTTGAGATGTAGGAAGTGAAGAAATTAGATTTGGATAAAAGGGTAATTATTTGGGACAATAAATGTAATAAGAATCAAAGAAGACTAGTTAAGGTATACCTATACACTCATACCACTTTCATTAGGATTCTAGGTATGAAATCTAGTCTAACAAATCATAATAGACCTAAATTAACCTCTGGAAAGAATCAATAGCATAACCCAAAGATTTTAGAGATTTAGGGTATTAGTTGGTAAATAAAGATTTCAAAGTAAGGATTTTAGGATGAACCAAAGTGTAGGATTTGGAGTAAACTTTGTAAGAAATAAAGAATAACCTGAATACTGAATTAGAAAGATAAACTAAGTATGCTCACACTAACACGACTCAAATATGAACCTGTTATTTAGAATTTGTGTATAATCTCGTACTTTTCTTATTTTATGATTTGGAACTCTGCTTAAGAACTGTTTAATGGTTATTTTGAACATCTTTTGGTTGAACCCCGTGGTTTTGGAAATTATTGCTAGACACAGCACTTGGGACATTGTTGTAATTATTGGTGCGAGGTTTATCATTGAATATTGTATCTTTGAGTTATTCAAGGTTTTGATTGTGAGTTGTGTCTAGTGGGCAATGTTTAGTATGTATCCATAGCTTAGCTAGGAAGTGAAAGGGAATTGGCTGGTAAGTTATTCTTCTTCAGAACTCCCCAGTATGCGGTCCGTTGTACTAGCAGGTGCGGGCGACGTAGGCAGCAATCCTCGACCACTGCAGGTGTGGCTTGGTCTTAGCCGAGGTTGTTTTCGGTAAACGGTTTTTATTTTGTTATTCAGGTTACCATCCGCATGCTTCAATGAGACATCGACTTTCACGAGCTTTATATTGGTCATGTTGGTAGGTTACTTGTGACTTGGAGCTATGATTTGGCCATGGTTGAGGATCACTTGTGACTTGCACTTGCACTGGTATTAGACGTGTTGTCGTGGGTCCATTAATCTTTGATCGGATTGGTATGGCCTCCGCAGAAGTGGTACCCTTTATGGGATTTTATTTGGACTGAGGATTGTACTTACCAACCCATCCGTGGGTGGTCCGCGTTGATGGTTGACGGAGGAGATGGTAGTGACTGCAGGTGCGGGCTCCATCTATCATGTAAGCCGTGATGTGGCGAACTATGGGGGCAGGAATATCTTATTAAGTGGTTTTAGTTCATGACTCCTATTATGTCACACATGTTTGTTGTGGATTGGTAATTGTTATTGTTGTATCATCGTATTATTGTGGTTTTGGTTTTATCATTCACATCATGACTAGTATTGTAAAATTATGGACTGTTTTACATCATGCACATTGCTACTTGTTGAGATTTATTCTCACTCCGGTTTCTCCCCATTTTTTAGGTACTCTTGGCAAGGACGTCAAATTTTGGGCCAACTATTGATGGGTAGTCTATATAGCTGTAAGTTGTTCATGGAATTGAAATCCTTGTAAATCAACATTGTTGAATTATAATGAGAATTTGAATTCAAGTTTCCACATTTACTCTGATTATAAATTTAGAAAAAGTTTAAAATTATCCAGATTTTTTAGTTGCTTTGCTTATTTACCATAACACCTTGGGTTTGGGAATGGACTTAGAACCGAGGCGTTACAGGTAAGCTTTGCCACCTATGTATTGGAGGGCGAGGTTGACTTCTGGTGGAGGTCAGTGATGGCTGAGATGGATGTTGAGGGAGTTCCACTTACTTGGATGGAGTTCCGAGATCAGTTCTTCAACCGTTATTTTCCTGAGGAGATCGGGATACAGGAGGCAGAGTTCCTCCATATATCTCAGGGGAGCCAGTCTGTGGCGAGGTTTGCGGAGTTGTCAAGATTCGCCCCACACCTCGTTGATACTGAGGGCATAAAGGCCTGACATTTTGAGAGAGGACTTAGGCGGGATATCAGGGATCGAGTGGAGGTGTTCCTAAGTAGTAGTTTCTTTGAGTCAGTGAGGAGGGCTACTGTGGTTGAGAGGACACAGTCTTGAGGGACTGAGGAGGCAAGAGCACAGAGGGTGCTGCCTAGGCCAGCGCAGGGTCAAAGGAGGTATCCCGGCAGGGATGGCAGGAAGAGATATGTGCCTGGTGATCAGAGGAGACCTAGTGGAGGGGTCCAGGAGGGAGAAGAGTCGAGCCAGAGGGTTGTTAGTGCCAGTTGCTAGAGTTGCGGCAGATTCCACATTCCCGGACCATGTTTTGCGCTGGTAGGAGCTTGTTACCGCTGTGAGCAACATGGTCATCGGATTCACGAGTGTCCGCATCCGTCCACCTACCAGTCACTTCAAACCAGACCTTACCAGGCGACTGAGGCACCGTCCACTGCAGCCCCACCTAGACACCAGAGGCCACATCTATACCGAGGAGGTCATGGAGGCCCGAGGCAGCAGGGCAGGCCGGTGGGTAGAGGCAGACCACAACAGGTAGAGCAGAGATCTCAGATTGCACCACTACAGCGGCATCCTCTACAGGCCAAAGCCTATGCAGATGCTCCATCCACTCAGTCTAGACCAGATGCCCCGGCAGTCGTAGGAGGTACCATTTTCATTCCCGATAGATCTGCCATGAGTTTATTCGATTCGGGAGCTACCCATTCGTTTATTACACCTAGTTGTGCATGCCATATTGGGTTAGTCCCATCTTGTTTAGAGATTGCATTGTCTATTTATACACCGTTGGGTGAAACTAGTGAGGAGGAGACAGTCTATAGGGACTGTATGATTATACTAGGCAAGATGGAGTTGCTTAGAGACTTGATTAGTCTAAATTTCAGTGGGTATGATGTGATTTTGGGCATGGACTAGTTGTTAAGACATCATGTGATTATCGACTGTCATAACAAGTCAATCACAGTCAGTAAACTAGACATTCCAATCCATTGCTTCATGAGTCAAGGGTTGAATACCCGTATTAGTTTGGTCGCTTCGATTGAAGTGGAACCAGCAAAGGGCTAAGAGTTAAGTATTGAGGAGGTGCCAGTAGTCCATGGGTTTGCGGATGTATTTTTGGATGACCTACCTAGGTTGCCACCCCAGAGAGAGTTGGAGTTCAAGATCCAACTTATGCCTGGCACACACCCGGTTTCCAAACAACCGTACAGGATGTCTTGACCAGAGTATGACGAGTTGAAGGTCTAGATTGATGATCTGTTGGCCAAGGGGTTTATTAGGCATAGTGCATCACCTTGGGGTGCACCGGTGTTATTTTTGAGGAAGAAGGATGGCAGTATGAGATTGTGTATTGACTACAGACAGTTGAATCAAGTCACTGTCAAGAACAAGTATCTGTTACCAAGGATAGATGATTTTTTTTATCAATTGAATGGAGCCTCCAGGTTTTCCAAGATAGACCTGAGATCAAGTTATTACTAGTTGATGCCGTTTGGGTTGACAAATGCCCCAGTAGTCTTTATGGACTTGATGAATCGGATTTTCCATGAGTATTTGGAACACTTTGTGGTTGTCTTTATAGACGATATTTTGGTTTATTCAAGGACAAGGGAAGAGCATGAAGGTCATCTTAAGATGGTCTTGCACACTTTATGCAACCATCAGTTGTATGCCAAGTTTAGTAAGTGCCAATTCTGGTTGAAGCAAATTTCCTTTCTTGGGCACATTATCTCGGGAGATGGCATATCAGTGGATCCATCCAAGGTGAAGGCAGTAGCATACTGGCCTAGACCTACCACTATTTCAGAGATCCGCAATTTCTTAGGCATGGCTGGGTATTACCGTAGATTCATTGAGGGGTTTTCTAAGATTGCCGCCCCATTATCCAACTTAACCAAGAAGTTTGTGACTTTTCACTGGGATCAGAAGTGTGAGGATAGTTTCCAAGAGCTGAAAGGCAGGTTGAAATTAGCCCCAGTTTTGGTGATACCATCTGTGAATGAGGGATTTGCAGTGTATTGTGATGTGTCTGGCATCGGATTGGGCTGTGTATTGATGCAGAGTGGTAGGGTAGTGCCATATGCTTCACGATTAGTGAGGCCACATGAGCGTAATTACCCTACGCATGATCTTGAGCTTGCAGCCATTGTGTTTACATTGAAAATCAGGTGACACTACCTCTTTGGGGCACTATTTGTGATATATTCAGATCACAAAAGCTTAAGGTATATCTTTTCCCAAAGAGACTTGAATATGAGGCAAAGAAGGTGGTTAGACCTGTTGAAGGATTATCGATTTGATATCCAGTACCACCCGAGGAAAGCGAACGTGGTAGTTGATGCACTGAGTTGCAATGGAGTTTCGAATGAGTCCATTGCCACCCTAGCATCATTTATGGCTAGCCAGTGCAATCTTGTAGCTACAGTTAGAGATTGGCCTGGAGAGTTTCGACTCTTTAGTCAGGGGGTGAGTATGGCTCGTATGCAGATAGAGCCGGATCTTGTACGTAGAATCAGAGAGAGACAGTTATCACATCCTGAATTGCAAAAAACAAGAGAGTTGATGAGCAGAGGTTCAGAGAAGGCCAAGGACTTTAGTATCAGTGATGGTATTTTGAGATTTAGGGGTAGAATCTGTGTACCCAATGATGATGATATCAAGAGGGTAATCTTGGAAGGACACAGGTCAAGGTATGTTGTACACCCTAAATGCACCAAAATGTACAAGAACCTTAGAGAAATTTATTGGTGGTCTAGGATGAAAAGAGAATTTGCTGAATACGTGTCAAAGTGTTTAGTGTGTTAGCAAGTGAAAGCTGAGCACAAGAGGCCACGTGGGTTATTGCAACCGCTTCCTATCCTTGAATGGAAGTGGGAGCATATAACCATGGATTTCGTTTCAGGTTTGCCTAAGATAGTAAAGCAGAAGGATTCCATTTGGGTTATTGTGGATATACTGACTAAGTCTGCTCACTTCCTACCCGTTCGAAAGGATCAACCCCTACGATCACTTGTCAAGCTGTATATACGTGAGATTGTCAGGTTACATGGTATTCTAGTATCTATTGTATCTGACCGCGATCCATGGTTCACATCCAAGTTTTGGGATAGTTTTCATGAGGCTTTGGGAACTCAGTTGAAGTTTAGTACCAGCTTCCATCCACAAACAGATGGGCAATCCGAGCGTACGATTCAGACCTTAGAAGACATGTTGAGATGTTGTGTTTTGGATTTTGGAGGTCATTGGAGTAAATATTTGGATTTGGTAGAGTTTGCCTACAACAATAGTTACCAAGCAAGCATCAAGATGGCTCCATTTGAGGCCTTGTACGGGAGGACTTGTAGATCCCCTTTGTGTTGGGAAGAGGTAGGTGAAAGGCAGTATTTGGGACCGCATATCATTCAAGACAGTGTAGATAAGGGGAATTTGATCAAGAAGCGTTTGAAAACAGCCCAAAGTAGACAAAAGAGCTACGCCGATGTAAGAAGGCGAGAGTTGAAGTTTGAGGTAGGGGATATGGTATTCTTGAAGGTATCTCCCTATTGTGGCATATTGAGGTTCAGTAAGCAAGGCAAACTGTTGCCCAGATTCATTGGTCCATTCCGCATTATTGGGACAGTTGGGCCTGTAGCTTACCGATTGGAGTTACCACCTCAGCTAGCCTGTGTACATGACGTATTCCACGTATCCATGCTTCGTCATTATGTACCAGACCCTAGCCATATTATTGACCTTGAGCCATTGGAAGTACGTGAGGATGCGACGTTTGAAGAGCGTCCCATTCAGATATTAGACAAAAGAGAACAAGTTATCCCCACCAAGACTGTTCCGTTGGTGAAAGTCTTGTGGCAACACCACAGCGTAAAGGAAGCTATATGGGAGAACGAAGCCGAAATGAGGAAGAAGTATCCTACACTCTTCAATGAATCACAAGGTAAATTTCGAGGACGAAATTTTCTTTTTATGAGGATAGAATGTGAAACCCCAGATTTCAATACCATTAGCACACCCTAAACAGTGGAATTATTTTGTAGGTGAAGTTGGAGAAGCCCCGACTTGAAGCCAGCCAAGTGGCTAAGTCTAGGCTCATCAGTGATGTATAAATGTAAGCCTTCCCTCATCCGAGAAATCCCTAAGTTATTGAGAAAATTATTTTAGAAATGGAGAAGGACTAAGTGTTGGTTGTGTGCAAATAGGGGGAGTGGCAAAGCTCTAAATTTAGTGTCTTGTGAGAGGAGTTGCTTAAGAAAACAAAAATAGAGAGAAAGGCACATTCGTATCGAACACGACCCCTCTCTCTTTCTCTTCTTCATTTCCTTCTTCTCTCCCACTCTCATCTCTCCTTCTCCTTGATCTCTCCCCTCCATTGCAATCCATTTGAAGAGAGATCTTTGCAAGAAAGGAAGGAAGAAAATAAAACCCAAGTGCTGCCATTTTCGTTTGGGTTTTTCTTGGAGGATTTTTGAGGCAAGCTTGGAGGAACTGAAGCTTGGAGCACATCAAGTGCTGTTCGTGGGTTGATAAGGAAGCTAGAAGGTTTGCTTAGTTGATTGCAAGAGGTAAGCAACACCACCCTCACCTATATTGTAAATTTCGGCCACTTTCGTATGTGTAATGTGGAAGTTAGGGTTTGAACATAAAAAGGTCTATTAGTGCAAATAGGAAGGATTTATTTTAGGGGTTTTGTAGGGAATAGATAATCACACATGTTATGAGCAATTTAGAGCCCAAAAACACAAAAAACAAGTGAGATTTGAGAAAACCTAGAAATCCCAAAAGTTCAGATTTCGCGGATTGTCAAGAAACCCAGGCCCCTGAACCACCACTCGAGCGCGGTATTGGGCGAACTTTTTAGGGAATGACTTAAAGCATGGCTGCTCGAGTGACTGATCGAGCGACCTACCAGAACTAGAGAAACCAGAGAGCTATTTTGTACCCGCTAGTAGCAGGCTCGAGGGCCCTAACCAATTTGTCCAATTTTTTGAGTTTTTAGTCAAGATCAAACTACCAAATGTTTTTATTCAAATCCAACCCATGTATAAGTAGGATTTAAGTGTCTAGGAAATGTTCTAACTGGAAGTATCTCAAAATTCCAAATAACAAGGATTTTAGGTTCATTTTACCAAAGAAGCTATTATAGAGAGTTTATGTCCCAGATTCCTATAGAAGTAGGATAACTTGATTCTACCACTTCGAGCACCTTCCAAATGACCCTTGGAGGTAGAAATCAAGAACCAAAACCAACTTGTACATGTTTCCCAAGAATTGAGGCATAGGTTGCCCAAATGAGCCATGAAATGTAGAAATTTCTGAAAAGCTATTCTTTTGTCATGGATCCTTATTGTGAGCATACCACACATGATATGAAGGGCTTCGGCCTGGCATTTGGCATATAGTATGAAGGGCATTGGCACGTATTGAATTGCATGATATTTAGGGCCTTGGCCCATTACTTGATAGCATGAGATGAAAGGGCAGTGGCCCATTGATATTGATGTAATATATGGAGGGTAGTGGCCCAAATTCCATGAGGCATGCCAGAGGGCATTGGCCAATTGATAACCACTGTGAATGATGAATATTGGTGGGTAGTGTGTGTGGTTCACCTCAGCTGGGGGTAATGAACTAGCATCCTCCACCAAAGTCTGGGAATTTGAATTGTTATATGCATATTACACTGGTTGTGAAATTGACAAATAAATACATCAGTATAATGAACCCTTAAGTTATGGATCCATAAACTTAAATTGGAATGTTTGTGTATAAATGCCATGACCAAGTTACTGTTGTTATTGTTCTCTATTGTTATATCATCCCTGCACCAGCAACATCGGTGGCCGATGCCCATTTGCTACGAGGAATCGGCAATGGATGCCTGTATGTCAAGGGTAATCGGCGTACGGATGCCCACGTCAAGGGTAATTGGCGTGGATGCCTAGTCACCATGTGTAATCGGTGAAGTTAGATGAGGTCATGTGCATTGTATATTAAACATCCTAGATAACCAAGTGATAAGAATTGAACGAGGATTGTTATTAACTGGATTACTTGTACACTTAAGCACAGGCATGCACCTATTGTATGGCACTGAACTATGATGTATTACTTGTGATTTCAAATACCTGCATGTCATAGTTTCATTGAATATTATCTGCGTAAACTGCATTTTCACCGTGCATGCATGTGTTGCTTACTGAGACATTCGTCTCATAGTTGTTTGCCATCTTATTTTTTAGATCCGTCGACATGAAGGACCGGACTGGGGATAGAGGAAAAGAAAAAGCTTTTGGATATAGAGAGGAAGATTACTACAGACCTACTTAGGATTTCTTTTAGACATGTATAGTTCTTTTTGGACTTGTAAACCTTACACTTGAGAGGAGTGATTAGTCACCCACATTTTGTGATCTCCAAATAGTTATATAAATTGTTTTGTAGTCTACCATCACACTGTTTCTGGTACACTGTTATTACACACATGTATGAACTGTTTAGCACTTCCACTCACAATAGAAAAAGTTTTTAAATATTCCACATTTCCTTAGGTCGAAAGACCAACCCGTCACGACCTGGAACAAGGGGATGCTTTGGAGAGGCATACCTGCTTCTAGGGCGTGACAGAAATAGCCCCTCCTCATATAGTTGCCGCCAATGCATGTTTAAAGCTTTATTGAGTGCTTGCCACTCCAGCAAATTTCCTGCATAAGCACTATTAAATACAACTTGATTCCATGCTCGCCACTCTACTGAACCACCAAAAATCTAGCTAATGAAATATTAACAATTTCTCTTACCTTAATTAATACAATTCGCCGTCCGGTTCACCCGAAATCTCCAATTCGAACCTTTTTTTCTCCCTTTCTGCAAAATTTGCCATTTATAAATTATTTTAATTTACTAAAACGAAATTTTAATTATATTAAAATTTAGGATTTTATTCGCTCGTCTAACTACGGCTAATTCCGAAGTTTGATTTTTCACTGTTTTCTCTTCTCCAATTCGTTTGACTTAAATCGATCAACCCAAAATCAATCCAACACATCCAAAAACTCTCTTAAAACATATTAAATCAATTCCCAACACAAGAATACATGATTTCCATCAAATCAATCATAAAACCACCAAACAAAACAGAAATCTACAGAACATCAATATTCTTATTCTCACATGTATATGATCCATCCTAGTTCAATATCTAATACGAAAATACATAGATTATGTAAGATCCTGGATTTTTGAGAAATTTTAATTCAGAATAAATAGAGGTTAAAAGATTTAATGAGACTGATTAAATCAAATTTTAAAAAGACTTAATTGGTTTGGTCTGGTTTGGGTTGGTTTATTTTAATTGAATAGGTTAAATCGATTTGGGTTGGTTTGGTTTATTGGTTCAGTGAACTGGTTTAAATGATGGAACTTAGTTCCATTGGTTTAGGTGTAGATTGGTTTAATTGGTCCGGGTTAGTTGGGTTTAGTTTAGTGGGGGTTCAGTTCATTGTAAATTGGTTTAGTGGTTTATTTTAAGTAGGTTTGGTTCGGTTTATTCGAATTGGTCTAATTGGTTTATTGATCAAATTGATGTAGTTGTGGATGGTTGGGTAGGTTCGAGGAATTGAACCGGTTTAAATTAGGTTAAGTGATTTATATGTATATATATGAGTTAAGAACCAAAGGTTCTTAAGTTCATTTGTTCATGAGGGTTTGAGAGGAGGAAAAAAAAAACGAACGGCTGCAGAGGAGAGGAAGAAAGGAAGATTCCAGCTTGGATTCGTGCATTCACAGGTAAGTAGTTTTTTGTTTTTTGCTCTTGTTTTCTCATGGTTCTAGAAGATAGGTTGATTTGTTTTTATACTGAAATCTCATGGTTAATCTAAAATACCGAGTTTAATCTCATGATTTTTAGAAGATGGGTTGACTGCAATTGTTTTTAGGTCATTTGGAAGGAAGAAAAACCTTTGAAAATGACAAAACAAGGGCTGAAATGAGAAAACAAATGGTTTGCTGTGTGAGTTTTGGAAAAATAATTACATTTTGGTGCAAAATTGGATAAAGTAATTAAAAATTGATGCTTATTTTATAAAGTAATTAAGTTTTAGTGTAAAGTTTATACTGTATTGATAAATTAGTATGCAGAACTTAAATAATTAAGTTTTAGTTCAGATTTTAGTTAAATTCAACAAATAAGTTCAAACCCCAAATAAATAATTACATTTTAGTCACATGTTGAAATAAAAATAAAAATTCAAGAAAAAAGTCTTTAAAAAGGGAAAAAAAATAGTAAATAGAGAAAAAAATAATTGAGATGTAATCTAGCATATTGCTTGAAAAGAATTTTGGGAAAATAGGATTTTCTTTCGCTAGATTATATTTTTATAAGCTGGATTTGTAGTTGACTTTAGAAGAGAGTAACTTAAGGAAAAATCCTTATAGGAAGTTAATGGTTTAACCTTAAATTGAGCAAAACAAGTTTGAATTTATCAATAGCATCGAAATCAGATTTGTAATATCCGAGATTACCGGTTTAACCAAAAAATGACACATTTGCATAACTTGTCTTTTAAAAAGGGATTTCGTGGATATTAAGAGGAACAGTTTCAACTTAAATACGTTAGGTTTCCTCCATGAGGGAGAGGCCTTCCATGAAGGAAGTGCTGCAATCTCTTTAATGCGTTTCCTCCATGAAGGAGAGGCCTTCCATGAGGGAAGTGCTGCAATCTCCTTAATGCGTTTCCTCCATGAAGGAGAGGCCTTCCATGAGGGAAGTGCTGCAATCTCCTTAATGCGTTTCCTCCATGATGGAGAGGCCTTCCATGAAGGAAGTGCTGCAATCTCCTTAATGCATTTCCTCCATGATGGAGAGGCCTTCCATGAGGGAAGAGCTGCGGCAAAGTAGTCAAATTTCCATGAGTCCTGCTATGATTTGTTGATTATGATTGATACTTAGATTTGATTGGCAAGCAGATTTATTCTAGTTGTCTTGTATCTATTGATATATTATAGTGGGATTATCCGGTTTATCTGCGTTAGTGTTTCCGATGCATATTTTTAATCTGGAGCATGTTTTAGAACTGTGAAAAAAATGTTTATGAGTATACATGTGCTACTTACTGGGATATTCGTATCTCAGATCGTTTTGTTTTGTTTTGTTTTCAGATCTTGGAAAGGACAACATCGGTGGGTAAACGTTTAGATCATGTGAGTATCAGAATATAGATATGATATTTCATTTGAGATGGGTTTATTTGACTCTGATTATATATTTAAATGTTTTTTGTGTGTTTCCTGTACTCTGATTTGCATTCTTGGTTGGATAAGTAACCCTTCGGTGACGAGTTATGGTTTAGTCCACGTAACCTGGATCCGGGGCATTACAGATTAATACCCCAATATATTCATGAATCCAAACCAAACAGGTTTACACAAAAAATATGCAAGTAGCGAGTAAACAGAGTGCTACTTACAAGTGTTTTCTGTTTTGGCGGCACGCCAATGTCGTTTTTTTCATCGCTGGGGGAAATCACCAGGGATGTTTCCCTGGCGCAATTTCTTGACGCGTCGTCGAAATGTAGCGAAATTTCGCTGTGTTTCAACGATGTGCTTTTTTTGTCCTTTTTACCCCCACACGTGTGGGCAAAAATAAGAGAGGTGCCGATCGATTTGGGCAAAATTTCACCCAAATCGACTGACGAAGTAGCAGAGAAGGACATCCATTGGAGCTTAAATCTTTTGCGAAATACCCTAGATTCAAGCTCAATTCAACGTTATTCTCATCATTCTACTTGATAGAAGTGATTTGAGAGTGATTTGTTCTGATTTAGAAAAGATTCAAGCTCAAATAGCAACCTCACGTTTGGTAAGAAATGGGCAAACTCGTGTTTTATTTATTTATATTGATCTAAAGTGCATAAAATCGTTTCATTATATGACATGTGTTAGTCTGACACCCGATCTACAGATGGGTGTTGGAGTTTTATTTTTTTCATAAAAAATTATTTTTTAGCATTTTTATGCGAAAATTCATAGAAATTCATTTTTTAATTAATTTAAATTGTATAATGTTATGATAATTATATGTAATATATGGGGACACCTGATCTACAAATGGATGTCCCCGGACTAATTTTAATAAAAATTATCATTTTTTGAATTATTTAATCCAAAAATTAATAAATTCATAAATTTAATAGAAAATAGAAAAATAGATAATTTCTCAAACTAAAATCATAAATTTAATATATTTATTATAGAAAAAATTATTTTGAAGAATCGGGGTTTATATAAATTTTTTATATTAAAATTTTTCTGGAATATAAAATATTAAATTAAGGTGGAAAATTGAAAAAAATCTAAAAATTAATATGGTTTATAAATTATAATTAATTGGCAATGTTAGTATACTAATTTATTTTTGTGGATTAATAATCATAATTTTTTATTTTGTTCTGTGTAGGGGTTCTTCTTTCACTGTATACCAGTTTTATTTTGATTTTTGCCTTCTTGGTTAGACTATAGAGATAGTATGACATCTGGCAGTGGTAGTTGAAGGGACCACCCTGATGGCAGGAGACAGGATATTGGCTGGACCCATGGCATGAGATTCGAGGGAGACAGAAATAAGACCGTCTACAATTATTGCCACCAAATCATAAAGGGTGGTGGAGTATCACGACTGAAGCAGCATTTGGCGCACAGCTACAAGAACGTGGCCAACTGCCCTTGAGTTCCTCCAGAGGTTAAGAGGCAGATGAAAGAGCACTTACAATCAGGGAGTACATCTAGGGAGGAAAGGAGGCACGCACATGAGGAGATTAGACGTAGATTGGCAGAGCCTATCCGACCCTCTATGGCTGAGGATGATGATGACGATGATATAGTGTACCTTGAGGACATGGTGACAGAGGCAGAGAGGGTAGCATTCAGAGCCTCAGTGTGAGCATCTTTGTAGTTTGAGTTTGAGAGGAAAGAGGCTGGGAGGTACGGATTTTACAAGGGTGGTACCTCTAGATGAGATGCAGTTGATGTTGATGCTCCTAGACATGGGACTGGGGCTAGGCCTGGGCTCACTCATTTTCAGAGTGCCAGGATGCTTGATTATCCTAGGGAGCCTAGTATGTTCCATTAATCTGGTGCGAGGCAGAAGAGATTGAGGGATATGTGGGCAAGGGCAATGTCAGGTAGAGGATGGGGAAATTCATATCAAAATTCTTTATCTTTAATAACATTCTAGTGAATGTAGTAGCGAGTCCACATTTCAAGAATATGGTTGATGTTATCCAGGAATCGGGTCAGGGAGTCTTACCTACTATGCCTCAGGAGATTATGGGTACATACTTGGATGAGGAGGAGGCAGAGATGAAAGAGTTTATTACATCCTTACGACCCTATTGGCAGCAGTTTGGAGTTACCATCATGTGTGATGGATGGACAGGTCCTACTAAACTGTCCATCATCAATTCCATGGTGTATTGCAGAAGCAAGGCAGTATTTTTGAGATCTGTTGACTCATCACACAATATCAAGGATGCACCCTATATTTTAGGCCTATTAGAGAGCGTGATAGAGGAGGTCGGCAAAGAGCACGTGGTTCAGATTATGACAGATAGTGGCAGTGCATTCAAGAAATCTGGCCAGACATTAAAGCAGCAGTATAACCTCTATTGGGCATCATGTGCCGCACATTGCATCGACTTGATGCTAGAGGTGATTGGCAAGAGGAGCAATGTGCTTACCACATTGAGGGATGCACGATCAATCACCACATTTGTGTACAACCACAATTATGTACTTGCAAAGATGAGAGAGAGATGTGGTGAGGACATAGTTCGGCTGAGGATTACCAGATTCGGCACGAACTATATTGCATTGGAGAGTATTTTGAGGCACAAGCAGGGATTGAGATCACTCTTTAACAGTGAGGATTGGACGAGCTGTACTCAGAGTCGCAAGGATATGGGGAGGAGAGTAGAGGATATTGTTTTGTCCAGCACTTTTTGGGAGCGTGTGTGAGAGTTGATTGATGTACAGGAGCCTATATATCGTGTACTGAGGATAATTGACACAAATGCCTATCCCACGATAGGATCTATATATCGATATATGGCGGTGATGAAATCTTAGATTCAGGCTGCGTCACCCTCATCGTACAAGTGGGTACATAAGATTATTAATGATAGATGGTTCAAGTCGCTAGCTCATCCTTTGCATTCAGCAGGAATAATTATAATTCTATTTAAATCTTTTATGTTCAATAATGTTTATAATTATATTTTAATCGTACAAGTGGGCACATAAGATTATTAATGATAGATGGTTCAAGTCGCTAGCTCATCCCTTGCATTCAGCAGGTATAATTATAATTCTATTTGAATCTTTTATGTTCAATAATGTTTATAATTATATTTTAATTGTACTAATGTTTTTTCTTATAATCGTCAATGTCACATATTATTTGAATCCTAAGTACCATGGCACACGCACCGACCTTTGCGCTTCAGTCCACTAGGTCTTCATGAAGTTGGACCACCATTCAAATGCAGTTGGCAAATTTGGAAACGAGGTAGGGTTGTAGTTCTTAACTTGACTTATGCATATTAGTTAACTTATGCATATTAGTTCATCTTAATAGTTATATTAAATACTAACCCTTTCAAATTCCACTACCAGTTGATACTATTTAGAGATGTGACGAGCTCGTTCGAGTTGACCACGGCGATTGCATCGAGGATGACGATGATGCCGTGTAAGTGACAAAGGATTGTGAATATTAATAACTAAATGATTTTTCTCTATTCTAATTTCTAAATAAATGTTAATATTTTCTATTTTTAAATCTAGGTAAATGGTGGGCGATGTATGGAACAGATGCCCCAACACTGAGGAAGCTAGCATGTTAAGTATTGGCTCAGACAGCATCTTGCTCTACTTGTGAGCGCAATTGGAGTACGCTTGCATTCATACACACGAAGCAGAGGAACTGGCTAGCTTATCAGATATTGCAGAAGTTGGTCTTCTGCCATTACAACATGAGGTTGAGGATGAGATAGTAAGAGATAGAGCAGCGCACCACGATGGTGAAGGATCCTTTGAACATGTTATTCAGTAATGAAGTTGATGAAGATGATCCATTCGCAGAGTGGGTTAGATTTGTTGAGATCGATAAGCCTGATGGTTGTCCTAGCCCAGTCATTGCACATGCTGTAGCAGAGATGGGCATCGATGTGGATGCAGCTATGGAGGAGGAGAGGGGAGGGCAACAGAGACTCACTAGATAGATCCGTGAGAGTTGTTCCTCCCTCCATTGCTGCGACGACATCAGCCCCAGTCCCAGCCCCAGCCCGTGGACATGTTGAGTCATCATCATCATCAGAGGAGGAGACAGATGAGGAGGATGAGTTCAGATCATCAGATGATGGTACTCATCATGGTGTTGGCACCAGTGGCATGGGGTTGAGCCCTTTTACTGGAGATGCAGCTTTCCATCATGCCACACAGGACACTGACCATGAGTTTAGAGGTCATGATGACAGTGAGGCATGTTCTTATCAGAAGAGGAAATACAAGGAGAGACAGCATACAGGGATGCATGATGACTCGTCCTCCGTAGCACAGAGTTTCAGATCTTTAGATGTTGGAGGATCATCGAGTTCTTATGGAAAGCAGTATCCACCATAGCTGAGCCAGGGACACTATCCATTCTACTATTCTCAGCAACTTGGGCCAGTAGATTCATCAGATAGTAGTAGTTACTATAACGCCCCAAACCCGGGTCAGTCCAAACCGGCACCCGACCCGAACCCGGTTCGCTACTGTAACAACCCGAATTTAGTTCAACAACCAAATCCGAGGTGTTACTGGCCCATATCAATTACAACATCACTAACATACCAGACCAAAGAAAGTAAATCCAATCCATATATATTAAACTATCAGAGTTGCGGAAACAAATATGTGCGGAAGTGTAGATTAAAATCATCAAACAAGCATGAAGCTTGACCATCAATCAATATTATCAAGTCTGGTAGAATGAACTGGTTACTAACTCTCTCCTTGCCTCTCTCATACATCAAATCCAATTAATGATAATAAACCAATTAAAATGCTAAGTCTATAACATCAATCCACCTCAGAACTGATCTGGATAATAATAATCCTCCGGCGAATACTCGGCTATTTCTCCCTGGAAGTCTAAAAGATCCCCCTCTCGCGTATCAGCTGAAAAAAATGGAATAGAAGTAGGGTGAGATACGAATATCTCAGTAGGTAACACATGCATGATTAAACAGTTAATATACGGAAAGTAACAGTTCATGCACGATAAAGCAACATCGATAAATCAGGCTCGCATAATCATTTATACTATTCATGAACACAAAACAGTTTGATAAACAGTTCTAGAAATGATTTTCAACAAGTTTTAATATAAGATCTCAATAGACAAATCAATAGCATAATCCATGCATTGCTAGGATGTACTAAGCAGACACATCCAATCAATATCCCAATCACATGCATCCCGCACGTGCACAATAGTAATCAAATCAAGTGTTATGTTTTCAGTGTCATTGTAGGACTCACAAAGTTAGATAAACCTTTTGAGATGATTCTCAACCAATTGCTATACCACCGTGCGACTTAGGAGCGATGCTACTAATGATACTCAAGCCCCATGCAGCGCAGCTTAGACAAGAGCCGTAGTCACCGACTTATTGCACACGTACCCATCAAAGTTGGTATGTACCACCAGCATGCAGCACCAGAATCAATACATGGAGGTGGTTGCTTATCCACATGTACAGGGAATCACCAGCGGCTCACCGGGGTGTCCCTCCAGACATAGGACCTTCCCAGACAAACTAACTTGCAAAGGAAGCGCGTCGCATATAGGAGTAACTCAACCCAAATGACATATCCCTCAGCTATCTAGCTACGACTATGGATCCATAACCAGCTATGCCCACTAGACTCCAAAATTCCCTAAAATCTCATATTTCTATAAGGGTTGGTGCCTAGCGGCATATAATGGTTATATCTGTACATTCACTTCATTATTCAGTCATTCAGATTCTGAATTCTCTTTATAATGTCTTTTGATTTATAATGCCATTTAGAAGTGTTTAGATAGTCAAATGGTAGTTAGGCTTTTCCAAAATCACATTTCTCGTTTACCTTCAAAACTTGGCAACTAATGTCCTAAATATCTCCCTAATTTGTTTTTCTGTAAAACAGGGATTTAGGTAGTTTATTTTGGTCTTAAAACACCTTAATTAATCATTAAAATTGTTTAAAAATAGTTTAGAATTGAATTAGGTTCGAAATTATGAAAAATTGGAAATTCTGCTGAGAGCGCCTGGGATCGCTCAGGATCGCTCCGGGCGGTCATCAGTCGGCGGTAGTGCAAATTCGAGCGCCCACGGTCCGTCGTCCCGCGGTCCACGGCGTCCTCGAGTATTTAACCAGCGCCTAAGATCGCCGATGAGCGCCTCGCACAGTCGAGGTCGGCGGTCTAACCAAATCGAACAGAAGCAGTTCTAAATCACGATTTTTCACGTCTAAACTCATTCTAATGTATTTATAACATGCTTAGCTAACTAAATACAACTTTACATATCATAGAAACATGCTTTTGCGATTAAACAGAGATAAATCCGAATTTTAAACCCAAACGGTGTCACCTACCTCTCTACGCTGATTCCTCCTTCTCTATTATGCACAATGACGAACTCTTGCACTGAAGAATCCTCTGGACGATGAACGCACGCCCAGCCCTTCCTTCTTCTTCTCCTTCTTCTTCCCTTGGTCGCTTGAACAACTCGTCGCTTGCGGCTCTTCAATACGAGCGACAATACACGTATGTGAATTAGGTTATTAAACTAATACTTATACTCACTTATCCCATGTGTCTCACCTATACCAAATTCCATACACATGCCCAATCAGAATACATACCTTGATATCTCATGATCGGACGGTCAGATCTGCGTCTACTTCTGGATCTCCGCTAAGTTGATCACCCCCTACAATATTAAAATGGTTCTATCAATTTATAACTCTGGGTAATATTATTTACTAATTTAATTTATTATTTAAGGGAAATTCGGGGTTTTACAGTTACGGTACATCATACGGATATCCTGGAGCACACATGCAAACATCTGATCCATTTGGGATCTTTCCAGTGAACCCATATCCGTACGGTTATTATGCTATGCCTGTACCTACTGCTACTGGAGTTGTAGTACTAGTCCCTCCATATGAGCATCCTGGTTATCCTACGCCATCTCCTTAGTCACCACCACAGCCAGAGCTAGATCGTTGCTACTACTATGATGATTTCCCTCCAGTTGGTATAATGGCACACATGACACAGGAGGAGTATGAGCAGCATGTTCGTTCATATCAGAGAGAGTACAGATTTTGGATGGGATGAAAGCGTTACTACCACTTTATTGGTGAAAGAGTAGGGTTTGAGCCACGTCATACATTTCATTACTAATTTGGTGGTATGATTGTATGTTTTTTACTCTATATATTGTTGTTTTAGTTTAATCTAAAATTTGGATCCTATTTGTCATTTTGATTTAAGCATAGCCCATTGCATCACCCCGATCATTACATTTACATGTCACACTACGTTTGCATTATTTTTTTAAGTATATAACTGCTACTTGTAGTAATTTAAGTACAATTATACATGCAAATGCAATTATTTTACATATTATTGTTGCAAATCATTCATTTTCGAACAAAACGAAGGGAAAAAAGAAATTTCGCTCGATTCACTGGAAATTCATTTTTCCAGTGAATCGGCGCTGTGCCATCGAAATGTTGCTTTGTTTGCTACTTACCTCTGTTTGCTCAAGAACAAAGCCAAGATCACCGAGCTTCTTCTTTCTCTTTAGTAACTAATCCCAAAACTTTCATGGAATCAAGAGTAGGGTTTCTTCTCTTCTTCCTTCAGCCTTCCAATGCAAGAGTAGCACTTTTTAGAAACTTATTTTTCCAACTACAAAAACACACGCCCACTTCTTCATGTTAGAAAGTCTTTCTTATTTAATTAAAGTATGATCCACTACTTTGCCACTACACTCATGCACTCCACTAGTAATATTTAAAATAATTCTTTAATTATTCATTACCTTCGATCTCAAGGTCCAACCATCGGATTTGCCTTAATTTCCGGATATCCCTCCCTCAAGTGATCTCCTACACAAATCCATACTCGAATTAGCTGAAATTCCATAAATAACTTTAAAATAATTAATGAAATAAATTCTTAAAATTCAGGGGTTTACATATGAAGTATTGTATCTGCCAGAGAGCTATATCCCTATATAAAATACCCTTCTGGGATCCCAAATTCTCAGTTTTCAGGTTTGGGGAGCACGAGCTGACTCCTATGATTGAAGAAATCGAGCAATACCTGGGACTCTGGGAATAGGGGACTCCTCTCTGGCCCAACCTAAAAGGAAGTTTAAAAAACGAAGCTTGTTTGTTTTCTCAACTTGACAGAAAAGAACTGCATACAAGGGTCACAAAAGAATTATTGGCTGAGAAAATAAGAAGGAAAAAGAATCAGAAATGTAGAGTCTTGCTGAATACATTTACTCTGGTAGTCCTCTCACACTATTTCTTCCCTTGTCGAGGCAAAACAGTAAATCTAGCCTTGATAGAAAATTTTGAGCAGTTGTTGGAAGGAGGGAAGCTTGCTCCCATGATTCTGGCACAACTTTATCGCTGCCTGAATCTTTGTGCAGAAGGGAAAGCGAAAAAATTCCTGGGTTGCATTCCAATATTACAAATATGGCTCTATGAGCACCTTGGAGCAGCAAAAAGATTCACAAGAGTCATGGATGGCAGGAGAGATGATATCAACATTCATTCAAATAGGCGACTCATGCTGAATTTTTCAAACCCAGAAGAATGGATGTACGACTTGACCAGACTTGATGGGGTGGAGGACTTGAGATGGGAAGGAACTTTCCATTATCTGATCTGGTGTTTATAAATTTTCAGGGAAGAATATGAGGTAGTTTGGCAAATCTCAAGGAGTATCAATAGTAGATGATGCCACGGATTTGGTAGGACCTTTAACCAAGCCGCTAAGGGATCAATTGGTAGCTAAATGGAGGAGCCTGCACAAAGTGCAAGGAGAGCAATTCTAAGAGTCCCATGACCCTGAGTATAAGCAATGGATGAGGCTAAGGTACGGAAGGGATAAAATTCCCATGCCACCTGAAGAGCCTAAGAAATAGGAGCCCGTTCTACCACAGGATGAATACAAAGATTATGTGGTTGGGTTGCACATGCGGCACTCCTGAATCCATGAGGCTTGGCTTAAGGAGCAGTGGGGAAATTGAAAAAAGATTAAATTTCTGAAAAGTAAGCTAGAGGAAAAACAGGAAAATGCGGCTACTTATAGATCTTTAAACATGAGGTTCCTAAGGGATGAAAGAAAAAGGCAGCTTGAACTCCTTTGTGAGGAGGAAAAAGAAAACAAAAATTTGAAACTTGTTCCAATCTTAATATTTTGTTTGTAATAATTCTTTGATATTCCTACTCTTTTGTAGCACCCCGAACCCTGTCAATGCAAAACCGGCATCCGAACCCGAATCCAAGTGCTACTGGGCCCATATGAATATAACATCAACAATTAACCAGACTGAAAATTTAATAACTAATCCATTTTATTTACTATCAGAGTGCAAAAGAATAAAGTGCGGAAGTGTAAACCTAATCATCACCATAAATATAAAATAAAAGAATAACCATCGTATCCAAATGAATAGAGTTTGGTAAATCAAAGGGTACTAAAAACTCTCAATCTCTCTCTCTAGATACATCAAAGCCAAATAAATAAAATAAACTGTCAATAAGTTCATAAATCATCTCTCCTCAACCTCAGCTCAAATCCGAATAATAGTAATCCTCCGGGTAAAAGTCAGCAAACTCTCCCTAGAAACCACCACTAAGATCCCCCTCTTACGTATCAGCTGAAAAACAAAATAAAAGATAGGATGAGATACGAATATCTCAGTAGGTAACACATACATACTAGAAACAGTTTATATGATAAAGTATTCATTCATGCATGATTAATCAGGCATGGATAAGTAGGATCGATTAATTAGTCATAGCAAATGTGGAACACAAAACAACATTTAAACATTTCTAAGAATCAAGGAATAGTAGAAATGATAATATGAACTAAGAATTAGAATTTTGCAGCATAATCCAAAACAATACCGGCAACTCAGTATCCAATATCACTGGGATGTACTAAGCAGTCACATCCAACCATAATGTATCACATACATGCATCTCACATGCGTCAACGAAATAGCAACAAGTGTATCATGATATTAATGTCATTGTAGGACTCACAAAGAAAGATAAACCTTTGAGATAACTCTCAACCAATTGCTATACCACCGTACGTCTTATTGGCGAAGCTACTGTGACACTCAAACCCGAGACATCTCCTTAGATAAGAGCCGTAGTCATCGACTTATTGCGCACGAACTCAACAGAGTTGGCATGTACCACCAGCATGTAGCACCGGAATCAATACATGGAGATGGCCGCTAATCCACATGTACAGGAATCACCAGCGAGGCTCAAAATGACCCTACAGACACAGGATCCTCCAGTGCAAACTAACTTGCAAAGTAAGCATGCTCGCACAAGGGAGTAACTCAACCCAAATGAAATATCACTTAGCTATCTAGCTTATTCTATGGATCCATAATCAGCTATGTGCACTAGACACCAAAATCGCTAAGGACTCATCTTTATGTAAATAGTAGTGCCTAGCGGCATGTAAATGTCAATTTTGTAATTTTCATCAAAATCGGGTTATCTGGGTTGAAATTCTGATCTGAAAGTTCTATCTGTAGAAATCTGGTTTATGGTGTGTAAAATAATGTCTCTTAACTAATTATTCCAAATTTATATAGTTTATTTGTTCAACAGCTTAGAATTTCTTATTATGTTCAAATTTAGGCAACTAATAACCTAAAATAACTCCCTAATTATTTTTGTGGAAAATAGGGTAATTTATTTTGCATTAAATTATCTAATTTAATTGATAAAATTCATTAAAAATCATTTAGTATGGAATTTAGAATCAAATTATGAAAATTAGGAGTTTTCTGTTAAGCGCGCTCAGTACAGGGTGCCTAGGCGCACTATGTAAGCACCAGTTAATTTTTTTGCGATTTTTAGTTTATACGGGCGCTCAGGGATTGCCTAGGTGGTCCCAGTAGGCGCCGGTTCAAAATTTCAATGCCAACCCTCTTCTTCTAGGCAGGGGTGGGCGACCAATTTTTTTTTAGGGCGCCTACGATTTCCTAGGCGGTCGGTGCTAGGTGCCCTAAGGAATGCGGCAAACAACGTATGAAAAATGGATTTTTCTCTGTATAGATCAATTCTAACATGTATTGTAACGCCCTGGTTCCGGGTCCATTCCCAAACCCGAGGTGTTATGGTAATCAAACAAAGCAACTAAAGAAACTGGACAATTTAAAACTTTTTCTAACTTTATAATCAGAGTAAATGCGAAAACTTAAATTTAATATTCTCTTTATTAATCAACAACCATGACATACAAGGATTTCAATTACATGAGCAATCCTACATCTATATAGACTACCCAACTACAACTAACCAACAATTTGACGTCCTCGCCGAGAGTACCTGAAAAATGGGGTGAAATCGGAGTGAGAATAAATCTCAACAAGTAGCAAGGTGCATGATGTAAAACAGTCCATAATTTTACAATACTAGTCATGAGGTGAACGATAAAACCACAATAATACGATAATACAATAATAACAATTCAACAATCCAAACAAACACATGTGACCAATAGGACTCGTGAACTGAAACCACTTAGTAAGAATATTCTTGCCCCTATAGTTCGCCACATCACGAATTACATGATAGATGGAGCCCGCACTTGCAGTCACTACCATCTCCTCCGTCAACCATCAACGCAGACCACCCAAGCATGGGTTGGCGAGTACAATCCAGTCTAAATAAAATCCCATCATGGGTACCGCTTCCGCGGAGGCCATACCAATCCGATCAAAGATTAATGGACTCACAACAGCCACGTCTAATACCAGTGCAAGTGCAAGTCATAAGTGATCCTCAAGCACGGCCAAATCATAGCTCCCATGTGAGTCACAAGTAACCTACCATCATAACCAATATAAAGTTCGTGAAAGTCGATCTCATACTCAATAAAGCATGCAGATGGTAACCTGAAAAATAAAACAAAACCGTTTACTGATAGCAATCTTGGCTTATGACCAGGCCGCACCTATAGCGGTCTCGGATTGCTGCCTACGTCGCCCGCACCTGCTAGTACGACAGACCGCATACTGTGGAGTTCCGAACAAGAATAACTTACCAGCCAATTCCCTTTCACTTCCTAGCTAAGCTATGGATCCATACTAAGCATTTCCCACTAGACACAATTCACAATCAAAACCTTGAATAAATCGATAACATATCAATGAAATTGCGAAACCCACACAACAGTGGAAAAACCAAACCAGGGAATGGACATACTTCTCAATAGCACCCACCAAAAATACAGAACCATATCTGTATAACAAATCCGCCCATGCGGGATAAAACAGGCACCATGCCTTGTCACACCATGTGACCCAAAAACCAATACTAGATGTACCAAGTCCTATGTCCAAACACCAGGTTTCAACGGCAAAATAATCCAAAGACCGCGGTGTTCAACCCAAAATATATTCAAAGTAACCATTGAACAGTTCTTAAACAGAGTTCCATGTCATTAAGTACGAGAGTATTCACAATTCTAAACAAAAGGTTTAGATCTGAGTTGTGTTAGTGTGAGCATAATTAGTTTATTGTTCTAATTCAGTATTCAGATTATTCTTTATTTATTACAAAGTTTACTCCTAATCCTACACTTTGGTTTATCTTAAATCCTTACTTTTAAACCCTTATTTACCAACTATTACCCTACATCTCTAAAACCTGTGGTTTATGTTATGGATTCTTTTCACAAGGTTAATTTAAGTCTATTATAACTTGTTAGACTAGGCTTCATACCTATAATCCTAATGAAAGTGGTTTGAGTACATATGGTTTACCTTAACTAGTCTACTTTGATTCTTATTACATTCATTGTTCCAAATAGTTACCCTTTTATCCGAATTTAATTCTGTCACTTCCTACATCTCAAATTACCCTATTTACAAGTGTTACAACATTAAGATTCCAAGAAAAATCATTAGAAATTGAATCTGGCCACAAATCCCAAGTTTAGAAATTTCAGACAGTCAGTCGCTCGATAGGTCGCTCGGGCGACTGCCCTAGCGGTGAAGTTTTAGGTTCTGTTATTTTTCAAAGGCTTGTCACCTGAGGAAACACTCGAGCAGTGTATCGAGCGCTCCGACTAATAACACTAGATTTCTTAGTTGTGGAAATTTCCTAACTTTCTAATCCACATATTAATTTATTTTGATTCTAAACATCTCTTTTCTATCTTAAATTAGTTATGAGACAACCCTAAACTAATCCGATCATCTTTCTACATATCTTAAAGTTTCTTTCTAAGTTTAACTTATCATGATCAACCTTTTCTTGATTGTCAAAAGAAAGATAAAGCACCAAAACAAAACTTAATAAACACATAACTTTTCCCATGAAATCCAACTTCAAAAACATCACGATCGAACATCAAAATCACGAGAAAACATGCAGTTCCTCTAGTTTCTAGTGTTTGCTACTTGCCTTATGATGAACCCAAATTTTCTTTAGAAACTTCGCCTGTGCCCGACTTTGGAGCTCTACCGCACCCCTTTAAACTTTTCCAATTAAACTCTCTACCGTTCAGTTTGAAGTCTTCCATGAGTAGAACAAAACCCTAAAATTGCAGCCCATTCCAATGGCTGGATATTTCTAACTCGCTGTTCGAAGTTGGCTGGTCGGCCATCTCTGTAACTCTCTTCTTTCTAATTCCCTCCTTTCTTTTCTCTCTTCTTTCTTTCTATTTTGGCTCCTATCACTTATGCACGAATTTCCCTCTCCTTATAGCTTATTTTCAAAACCTAAAAACACTCTCTAAACCTCTCTTTTATAGCCTCCCTACTAGTCCAGCTCTAATTAGGTTTAGTTTATTCTAATATACTTAGTGTATTCCCTCTTCTACCCTTCTCCTTAATTTAACTCCTTTAACTCTCTTTTAAAGGATCTCCTCATAAACTTTCGTGCTCAACCTTATTTCTAATTTTAAATTGAACTTAGGCTTTTATTATTCACTCAAATTACCTATATCTTGGACCCTAAATAGTATAATTACCATTAGGCCCTTTTTTACCCTTAAAGCCTTAATTTCATTATTTTGCATCCAACTAAGTTAAGATTTTGTCTAGTTGAATTTATTGACTTAATAACCAATTATCTTATTTTCTTTCATGAATTTAACAAATTAATATGACCAAATTACCATGCCTCTTTAAATTCCTATTTTAACCTTTATATCTCTTTAATTCCCCTACTATTATATTCCTTATTATTTTCCTCTATAATTTATCTTTAATTATTTTTTTTATTCTTTAGGAAAATCCAGGTTTTTACATGTATAATTGTTCATATTCAAGCTAAATACATACATATACATCGAATAAACATGCAAATCGATCCCACAAATCAAAAACCAAAACGAACGAAGAAAACTTGTGATACCTACCTCTTTTTGTGCGTTCTTCTTCCTCCTCCTCTAAAACCAGCAGTGATCTCACTCTTCATGGTTTCAAGACAGTCTCCAGAAGATGAAAACCCAAGGCAAATTCTCTCTCCCTTCTTCTTCTTCCTTTCTTCTTCCTCAGTCGTGCGTTAGTCTTCTACGGCCATCGAATACCCAGCAAATACAAAGAATACGAAGAGAATACCAAACGTATTCTCTAGGGCATACTCTATACTTAAATACCTACAATCCTATGCAACACAAAAGTATCAACCACCATACACTCATCCAATCAGAATACAGCAACATAAAATTATTTAATCTCACCTCGATATCTCACGATTGAACGGCCTAATCTGTGCCAAACTCCAGATCTCTGCTAACCATGATATCACCTATGATAATAAATTATTTTCATCAATAAAACCTCAATTAAATATTTATTATTAATTTATTTTATTATTTAAGAAATTTTCGAGGTCTTACATCTTTCATGCAAATATTGTAAATTCATGAATCATTTGTCATCTAACTATTTGTTCTACTAACTTTGCAATTAACGAAAGGTACAGTGTACTCAATATAGGGACCGAGTGTAGCGCCTCGAATCTAGATATATTTCTCAAGAATAATCCAAACCCGAAGTACTAGCTCTATGGGCCCAAAGCAACTAATATCCAGACAAAATTTAATCAATAATAGATAAATGAACATCGGAGTATGCTATCAAATTCAAATTTCATTAATATTCTCCAAATAAATGAGGAAACATGATCAACTAATCCATAATCAAATGATAATAAGTCTGGATAGCAAGGATTGTCAACTAACTCTCAACTCACTAGGCAGACCTTAAATCAAAATAATACGCTACCAATAATATATGAAATAGAATCCTACTATAATCCAACTACTCAAAATAAATTCTTACATAAGATCAAACTAATCGTCTTCCTGACGATCAACACCCTGTGGCTCTACCCCATTAGTATTGTCCTCACCAACAGGATCTGAAAACAAAACATTAAAAACACGGGGAGATATAAAATCCCAGTAAGTAGCAACATGCATGAATAAAGGAGTCCCATGTTGCTAACATAAAATACAGTTCATGAGGTATATCAGTTTCCAACAATAAATCCGGCTAATCACAATCCCAAGCAATAGCATTTACATGTATTTTTAAAACAAATAGTAATCTCTTCATGAGAATCAAAACAAATAAAAGTGTATGCGATTTCACAGGACTCATAAAATATGACCACTTTGAAAATCTCCAGATCTTAATTTGATGACTGCTGGTCAGAATTCTACAGCACTCTTTCTTCTTCATAAAGTATTTTTTTATCTCTTTATTTTTCTCTCTCTATATTTCCAGCTCTATGAACGAATTTTCTCTTTTCTTTTCTCCTCACGATTGAATTAATGGAAACCCCAAATCTTCCCTAATGTCTTCCTTTTATAGGCTCACTCAAATACAAGTCCTAATTGGTTTAGGAAACCTTTCAATTAGGATTCATAATTCTATTTGGAAAACTTTCCTATCTTATCTCTCCTTCTAATTATTTTATCTTAAATCTAACTCATAAGAAACTTCTAATTTAATTAATTTTCGTGTATTTATCATCCCTATTTTAAATATTAAATAATCACTTTATTTTCTCCCATATTACTAAAATTAAAGCTCCTAATGTAAAACCCCAAATTTTCATATAATAAATAAATAAATAATAAATAAAAGGAAATATGAGTTTAAGTCCTAGCTAAAATAAAAAGTGAAGATTTAGAGAATAAGTAATTCAAATAAGTAGTAAGTTGGAAATAAAGAAAGAATTTTAAGGAAATTAGCCTAAAAGGGTATTTTGGTAATTTTCAGAAAAGGGTAATTAATAAATAAAGCATTAAATAATAACTAGGATTAGAAAATAGAAGAAAATAATTTATTTAGACAAGTTAGGAATTAAAAGGAATTAATAAAAGCCCAAATGAGGAAAAAGGGTAATTAGGAGATTTCAAGTCTTAATTTTGAGAAAAAGTAACATAATAAGGTTTTAGATGATATTTAGAGTTTAAGTAATTATTATGCACGAAAATAGGCTGTAAAGAGTGTTTAGATAATAAGAGGATTGATTAGTATTGTTTTAGTAGAAAAATAGAAGGTGGAGAAAATGTAGGAATTAATTAGGAGTTAGACTTTCATTAGACCTTAGTTGGGTTAGCCCAAATTAAAGGAACCTATTAGGGTTGGTTTAGGACTTCTAAAGCCAAATATAAATAGGAGATTAAGGTGAGACAAAAGCGGATTTTCGTGGGTTTATTAATGAGAGAAAAGAGGGAGAGAAAGGAAAAAGGCTGTTAATGGAGTTATCCAACCAGTCTCCATCAAATCACGATCGGGGAAAATCCGTATGGTGGATCGACTTCAAATTTGGAGGTTTTGATCGTCACTGATGGAACTATAATGTGAACGGTGAAGATGTGAATTGGAGAACTCTATGTTGGTGCGTTTGGGAGCAGAAGTTGGGTCCAGAATTAGAAACTTCAATGGAAGATGGATTTTTAGCCTATGAGCCAAGTAGTAACCTTTGAAAACTGGAGGAACTGTGTGGTTTCGTTTTCTATGATTTAATATGGTTTGAATGGATTAGTCGGAACTGGATTTACATGAAATCAAATGTTTTATGTTATAGGATTTTGTATTCTTGAATGATTAGTTAAAGTAATGAAGAAAACTTGGTTTAATCATGTAAATAATCGTAAGATGGTATTTAATTGAAATAAATTAATCTAGAAGGCTTTAGGTATGATTTAGAATGCTAGTAGATTGATTTAGACCAATGAAACATAAAGCAAAAGCATAAAAATCTGAATTTGGTAAATCTGGAAATTATAGCAGAAATTTTGTACGAGCGCCTAGGACCGCCCAGCTTACTGGGTAGGCGGTCTATGCAGAAAATTCAAGTTTAAGGTATTTTTGGAATCCGAATAAATCTCTAATAATTTTTCTAGTATCTTAACTATTCTAACATCTTTATGAAGGCCTAATTGAGGTATAGAAATTATAAAATTTAAATTTGATGAACATCCAAATATTTAATGTCTTAATGGTAAGATAGTGTATGAAAAGGGCTAAACAATGGGGATTAACGTTAGGAATAATATACCTGGTATTTATAGCTTATAAACATCTTCTAAACTTTATTTTAGGTCTGTAGGATATGCTGGAGAATAAAAAATACAGAAAACCTAAATAGAAAATATCTTAGGTGTTAAGATGGTAAATTGGATTCTAATAAAAGGGATTAATAATGAAAACTCTAAGCAAGACTTGGATCACTGTTGATTTGTACTTTAAGATGAATATTGGTTTCTGGAATTGCATAAACTCAGATTTATGATACATGAGTTTTATTTTGAATATAATTGGGAACTTGCATATGCTATCCTGAAAAGGCTTTATTTGGATTTTTAAGGATTGAATCATGGTTTTCTTTTGAAATTGAATATTTGGGTCTGGATTGGTATGTGGTATGATGTTATTCGCATTTCTTTTACGGTTGGGTGATACAGCTTCTGTGGTTGAGTTGATACTAGTTTTTAGGCAGAGATGGGTAATCCTCTGTGTAGAGATGTGTAATCCTTTATGGGAAAAAGTGTGTATGCCTCCTAGAGTAGCGTGTCCTCCCATATGTGGTTTTACCGTGGTTTGTGTCAATGGGCTTAGCTGTATATGGATCTATAGTTTTGGCTGGTTAGCTAAGTGGTATTTAGTTTGGGTTGAGTTACTCCTATGTGCGAGCGTGCTTCCTTTGCAAGTTGGTTTGTTTGGGAAGGTCCTATGTCTGGAGGGACACCCCAGTGAGCCTCTGGTGATTCCCTGTACATGTGGATAAGCGGTCACCTCCACGTATTGATTCCGGTGCTGCATGCTGGTGGTACATGCCAACTCTGTTGAGTTCGTGCGCAATAAGTCGGTGACTACGGCTCTTGTCTAAAGCTGCGCTGCATGGGGCTTGAGTATCATTAGTAGCACTGCCCCTAAGCTGCACGGTGGTATAGCATTTAGTTGAGTGTCATCTCAAATACTTATCATCTTTATGAGTCCTGCAATGGCATGTGTTTTATCGCTTTTGTTGGTTTTACCCCGTTAACATCCAATTGCTGGTATTTATACATGATTATCTGTTTTCTCGCTTTATTTGGAATTGCCATGGATAAATTGAATTCATCGCCTTATCGTGGATTAATCGCATACCTCATGACTATTTGCTTACATTAGACTATTTCTAAATGCATGCACCTGCTACTTGCTGAGATTTAAATCTCACTACGTTTTCCCCTATTTTTCAAGTTGCTTGGAGAGATCGCGAAGATGGGGTTTATTGATGGGTAGAATTGTAATTGATAATATTGTTCACATTTTGATTAGACAACCCTATTATAAACTGAATTGATATTACTAAATAAAGAATTGTATTACTTCCCACCAGAACTCTGATGTAATTAATTAGTTTTAAATTTATTGTGAATCTTAGTTTGTATCTGACTCCAGCTTCATGATAACACCTTGGGTTTGGTTGTTGAACTGGACCTGGGTTGTTACAGTAGCGAACCGGGTTCGGGTTGGGTGCCGGTTTGCGCTGACCCGGGTTCGGGGCGTTACTCCTAAATAAGCATAATTACAATTAGTCCATTTTTCCTTCTTTTAAACCTTAAATTCATTATTTAAATCCAACTAAACCCAAATTTGGTCTAATTATCTTTCCTAAACTAATAATTAATTATTTTATTCTTTTCATGGATTTGACTAATTAGAAATGACCAAAATGCCCTTTTTTTAATTTCCACACTTAATCATTAAATTTCTCCAAAATTCTCCAAATTCTATTCCTCTTATTATTTCTTATCATAATTTGAAATTTAGATTCCTATACTTAATTCCTATTTTTCCTTTTAAAATTTATTTACACTTCCAAATCTCTTTAGTTTATTTATTTATTAATTATTTATTTATTTATTTTATATTAGGAAAATCCAGGGTTCTACAATCTACTCACCTACCAAAAAAATTTCATCCTCGAAATTTAAAACAACCATGTCTCAGACAAATTTAGCATACCCATTTCCAAAGAAAAGTTTATTTTTTAAAGAATCTTTTATCTTTCATTCTTTCAAAATATCCCTTATTCGAAAATACTTTAGAAGAAACCATAACCCTTCTTCCATCAATCTCTAGATATAAACACGTCTGCTTATACGAAAGCTTGTGGAAAAAAATTATAAAATTTCTTCTAGCTTTAACTTGTAACGCCCCAAATCCGGGTCATTTTTTTGCTCGGATCAAAGCATTAACTTGTGGTACATTACAATCAGCTCAAATTATAAATAAGTAAAGAACTAAGATTTATCAGAGTGCTAGGAAGCTTAAACTATTCATTTGAACCTGGATCTTCCTATTACATCAATTAATCAAATGAAAGGCAACTACGAATTAACCAACTTTTAATATCCTACCAAATCATCTATTAGGATTCCAATAAAACAAATACAACTATAAAAAAGGTCCTACACTTGTCTTCAAGATTTTCTAGACTTTAAGCCCACTATCAGTCTAAACCGTGGCGTCCTCTCCAAGATGACCTGAAAAATAGGATATAAAATAGGGGTGAGACATGAATATCTCAGTAGGTAACACATGCATGAGGAAGAACAATTTATATATATATAGAAAATAACAGTGGTTTTATGCTCGGTAAAATAGACGAGTAATTATGGTCAATAAGATAAACGAATAATCATGATACAAATCAAACAGTGAACCAGTGCCCGAATTAAAGGAAGTTAATCATGTGCATTTCATTTCAATTTAAAGGACCATGTATTATAATCCACATTCCCATGGTTTCTAATTTATTTCAATTAGTGTCTTCTTATGAACAATTCTACATCTTATTCATGATCTGATAATATTCTACTTTAACAGTTCACATTTAATCATAGCAATTCTGTTCAATTATGACATTTCAATATTTCATTTTAAATAAACAATTTTATCAGATACGTCTAAAACAATCCATCAATCGGAGAATCAATCATGATATCAGTAATAAAAGCCAACATTCAAGTAGTAGCTTACCTCTACCGCTGGATGTAAAAACATAGTATCCACACATGCTCCGTAGGAGAATGCACATCTCTAAGACTACAGGTACCCCTTGCAGGAGATAGCATAATTCTACCGCAGGATGTGAACACCTAGCATCTACCTCTACTGTAGGAGATAGCTTCCTTACCTTCCAGTGGTAATTCACACACCCATCCTCCATGTGGGATGCAATCACGTATAATCACATCTCCCCCACATGAGGTACCTCTCCTATAGGATGCAATCCCATCGGAAATACATCTGCCCTACAGAAGGTAATGAATCTCTCCCGCAGGAGGTAATGTCTCCGCCACCAAGTGGGTAATGTCTCCACCACCAAGCGGGTATCTTTGCCACCAGGCAGGTTGGGTCTCCGCCACCAAGCGAGTTATCTCTGCCACCAAGCAAGTTGGGTCTCCACCACCAAGCGGGTTAAGGTCTTCGCCACCAAGCGGGTAAGGGTCTCTGCCACCAAGCGGGTAGTAATCTTTGCCACCAAGCAGGTAATAATCTCTGCCACCAAACAGGTAATAATCAATACATCTCTGCCACCAAGCAGGTTATTAATAAAACTGGCCACTAAGCCATTATATCATAAATCTGTACTTCATTGCTGTTTATATCATTGTTGATTCATGTTTCAATCATTAATCCAAAGTCTATTTCCAAATTCAATTCATTAGTTTGTAATCACAATGGCCCGGTCTAGTTATGTGATAATTAAAAGTTATGTAAAGTTATAAAGTAATTTAGAGAATAAAGTTTAGGTGTAATAAGATACTTGCTACTTACGTAAGTTTAGGGATAATATGGTTCTTGCTATTTAATAAGAAGTTCAGATAGAATTTAGGGGTGGTGACATAGTGTAATAAGGTATGTGTTATTTTAGTAGAGAAACTTATAATAGACCAATTCAATTAACTAATGAGGCCTAAAGGTATATAGTGTCCTTTCTCCAATGTCGATAAGGTAGTTTCTGGTTTTAAGTTTTACCAGTGAAGCTTATTAGTCCTGGTACTTAAGATTTTTCAAAGGTAGTTCAACAGGGTTGGGTTTCTGATATAAAGTCTCTATTTGTAGAAATCTGGTTGCTGATATATAAATTAATGTCTCTTAATTAATTAGTCTAATTTATAAAGGTTTATCTGCATTAAACTTAGAATTTCTTATTTAAGATCAAGTTTAGACAACTAATTATCTAAAATAATTCCCTATTTATTTTTCTGCCAAAACAGGGTATTTGATACTTTATTTTGGTCCTAAAACACCTTATGTAATGATTAAAATTTGTTAAAAATGGTTTAGGATTGAAATAGGGATTAAAATATGAAAATTGGATTTTCTGTTTAGACCGCTCAGGGTCGCTCAGGCAGTCTAGGGTTAGCGGTAGTTCAAAATCGATCTCCAACCTTCTGTAAGTAAGCGGTCGTCGCGTAGCACCCCGGAACCAGGTCAACACGTGTCGGTTTTATACTGGCTCGTGAGCGCTATTTTTTAGGGCCCAAATTGTGATGAAAACTAACTTAAGAAACTAACCAAAGCAATTATAACCTAATCCTAAAATTTTCAGAAAATCTGCTATATAACGTCTGTATATACGCGTATGGGCTAAGCCCTCAAACCACAAAACCAACACCTGATAAACGCAGTTTATATCTTCATTCAAAAACTAAACCATCCCATATGCACAGGTCAAAATAAATTTCACTAAGTTCTCTCCCTCTCTCTCTCTCTCTTTTCATTTACAATATGTACAATATGTACAGTTTCAAAAAAACATATACAATTATCAAAAAAAGTGCCCTTTTCTATCACTAGCCCGGATAGAAGTAGTCCTCCGGCCTATACTCGGGATAATCCTCCACTTCAGCCCCGCTACGCCTCTCACCCGCTGAATCTGAAAACAAAACAGGTAAAAACGAAAACTCGCGTGAGACTAATGTCTCAGTAAGTAGCACAATGCATGGGATAAATAGTTTATGCAGTTTCAATAAATAAATTAACATGCTACATATTATACGATTAATTCCAGCAAATCATGCAAAGAGTAATTCACATATATCAAAGAGCAATTCGCATAACAATATAATTTCAGAGAATAAAGTGGGTGCAAGATTCATGAATTAGCGTGTCTATAAATCGGGTTAACCACCCTTAGCCGCTTTGCCACCTCACTACTCGCCTTCGAAGCCGCGCACGGTCATCGTACGAGTGGAGCACCCACGCATGGGCTGGCACGCTGCAGCTCATCGATCCCACACAAAAGCCTCACCGATCCCACACGGTGGTACGCAAGTGGCCCGGGGTATTAACACTACAAGCCAACACTAACGCAAGATCTAGACTGACTGTGGATCCATAACTCTCTATGCGGCCTAGATTCGGATAAGAATTAACCATGCAAATAATTTAATAAACAAGACCTATAAGAAATCAACTGCCCCAGTAAAATTCGATTCAAGTGAACCTCGTTGTTCACTTACCATTCAATCCTTAGGCTCCTCGTCTTTTTCAACTAACACGAAGCCTCAGCTTCAATTCCAAATTACAAATCGCAATTCGTTTTAACTAATCGAATCGTTCACGAATAAATAGACGGTAGTTTGAAATCATTAATTACTCTGCAATTGTGATTTTAACTAGTTAATTGAATTTTAAATCAGATCTGATCTATGGGGAATGGTATGCGTGCTATACATCGTTGGAAAGCCCTACGAGTCTAGTTTCCAATGCAACAAACGGTTTGTAATTCGGAGTTTCCTATAGGAAGTTACGACTGTTTTACTACAGGTGGTTTTAAACAGCCGCGAAAACCCAACTCGCTGACGGCTTCACTTCGGTGATTTTTAACTTCCTAATTTGAAGTCCAAGTCACCTATCACCACTCATTTTCAACTAAAAACATCTTAAACTAAACTTTAGAGTACTAATATGAATTTTTACACAAATATTTCTAGCCTTCGCAAGCCACTGAACTTGTTACAAATCTGAGACAGCATAACGAAAGGCTTCTATGTTTTTATCTTCCCACTTCGACTTCCAAGTACAATAATTCCGCCATAATTTGGGAAGTCCACATTCTCCTAATATACTCAGGAAACCAGTAATTTAAACATCCATTTACCATCACAGATAATCTCTGAAATTTGCCTAACCTGAACACTTCAATCAGAACCTAAAATCAGTATTATCTCATGCTAAAGCAAAACTAAAATCAGAACCTAAGTTAAACTCTTATGCCCATTTAGAACCTAAAATCAGAAATTAAATCCGCAACTAAACTAAAACAGAATCATCCTACACCATGCCATCAAACCCACTGAAACTAAATCAAATTTGGAGAACCTCAAAACAACTTTGAACCTAAACTCTCATGCCAAACCAGAAATTAACATCAGAAACTAAATCAGCATTGTTCAGCTACTGATTTCTTAACCCAAAATCTGAAGTTCACTTTAACTCATTTAGAGGTAGATTTTTCAGTTGTAAATCTATGGGTCAATCGGTAAGGGCGACGGTTGTAACTCAGGGGAAAAATAAAATCTAAATCTACACTTTAAAGCAATCGAAATTTGCTGATGGGGTTACATTGGAGTTGCTGCCAGATTTGCTTTCGGTGTAAAATCTGATTAACTATTATCACTAACTAGAATACACCTGAGATGGTAACTTTTGATTGAAATTTTCGTTTGCAACAAGGAAATAACAACAGACATCAGAAATCCATCAAAACCCCAGCAATAAGCGATTGAGCAACCAAAAAACCATCAAAACTCCAATAGCAAAAGACTAAGACAGAATTCCATCGAAACTACCAGTAAAGGGTCAAACTATCAGAAATCAATCAAGCAACATGATAAGAAAAAAAAATCAACCAGAATTCGATCGGACGAAAAATAAATGCTACTTACCTAGAGTTCGCAAATCCCACGCCCAAACAGAACCAATCGCCCAACGCTCTTCTCTTCTTCCCTCTTTCTTTTCTTCTTCCATTTTCTCTTCTCCTCTTCTTCTACGGCTAAACCCCCAAACGAACACCCCTTCTTCTTCTCCTCTTCTTTATCTTCCGCGACTAACCCTCACAAATGCCCCTTCTTCTTCTTTTTTTTTTTTTTTCCTTTCTCTTCTTCCTCCTTCTTCTCTTTCTCTTTCGTCTTTTCCTTCTCCTCCCCTTTCCTCCACATCTTCTTCCTCTTGCAAATCTCCCCTTTCTTCTGCGATTTCTTCCTTGCCGCACCCTTGACGACCCAACACCCCAAAACCCCAATTGCTCAAAATGATGACCCAACACCCCAAAACCCCAATTGCTCAAATCGTCAATGGGTTTTGGTTTTTATTTTTTATTTTTCTTAACCAATGAACCATGAACCATGAATCCATTGAACCCAAACCAATCCATTGAACCAAAACCCCTTTAACCCACTAATCAAACCAACCCATTAAACTTATAACCCTTAAACCAATAACCCATTTAATATATTGAACCCAATTGGCTTTACTATTATTATTATATTATTTCTTATGATTTTTTTTCCAATTAATCCAATTAACTTATTAAGTCTTTATTTACTCGTATTTAAAATTTCAGGTTCTTACACGTCGGCGTTCGGATATTTTTGAACGAGAGCTCAGGAGTGTTGAGCGCAGAGAAGTCGGCGCTCAACCAAAAACAGCTACTCGACTGTGTAAAACCTGATTTTTCATGTTCTATGTGATTCAAATATACATATAAGATGATTAACAAACTAAATACATATAAATACACCGACAAACCATGCAGTGCGAATCGATTAACCATGTAAACCAAAACGAACGTCAAAATCGTGCGTTACCTACCTCTGTTCACACGATATCACCTCTTCCTCTTCTTTCCAGCAATCATTTCCTCTTTTCACAAATGCAAAACACTCCTGGGATACTGAGAAACCAGGGATCACGCTCTCCTCTTCCTCCTTCCTCCTCTTCTCTTCTCGATCTCCCTTTCTCTCTCTCGTTCTTCTTCTCTTTCGGCCGTCGAATACCCCAAACAGACGAATACCATCACAAATACTAAAACATATTTTCTAGGGTATAAACCCTATTCTTTTATATCCCATGATCCCACGCAATGCACATGCATCACCCATTAGATACTCATCCAATCAGAACACAGTTTCGGATTTATTTAGTTCTTACCTCAATCTACCATGATCCAACGGTCAAATTTGCGTCAAACCCCGGATCTCCTCTATCAGTGTAATCATCTATAATTGTAATTAATATCCTTCGATAAAATTCTCATCTCCTCAACTTAAGGCTCCAAATCAAACATAATCACCCATATGCCCTTATTCCAATTATTAAGCTTTAAATATCATTATTAATAGGCAATCTAAACCCAACTTAAATCTATCATTATTTCTCAAGTCTAATAATAACTTAATTTATGTATTTAATTATTTACCAATAATTAATATGAATTGGCCAAAATACCGTTCCCTTGATAATTTACATCTACTCACTCGATTTCTTCCGAGATTTCTAAGTTTATTCTCTAATTTATTTTGATAAGTTTAATGACATACCCAATATTCAGATTTAGTTATTATTTATTTATTTGCTGAAAATTCGGGGTTTTACATAACTTATTCCCAAAGCGAAGTAAAAAGATATGGAGGGCAAGCAAAATGAACAAGGAAGCTAAACATATCAACCAAAGCATGCTCATAATTGTAACGCCCCAAACCCGGGTCAGTGCAAATCGGCACTCAACCCGAATCCAGTTCAATAACCGAATCCGAGATGCTACTGGGCCCATCTCAGAGCAATCCCCAACAATTATCCAGACTTAAGAATCAAATAAACCATTCATTAATAACTATCAGAGTGCGGAAACATAATGTGCGGAAGTGTAATGCCTATCATCACCGTAAATATAAAATACATAACACCATCGAATCCAAATAAATCAAGTCTGGTATCAAAAGGGTTACTAAAACTCTCAATCTCTCAGATACATCTAAACCAAATAAATAGAATAAACTGTGAAATAGTCTCATAAAAATCATCTATCCTCAACCTCAGATCAAATCTGGGTAATAGTACTCCTTCGGCAAAAAATCAGTCAAATTTGCTTGGAAATCCCCAATATGATCCCCCTCTCGCATATCAACTGAAAAATAAGATAAAGAGGTAGGGTGAGATACGAATATCTCAGTAGGTAACACATGCATGCTATAAACAGTTTATATATAAAAATAATTATTCATGCACAATTAAGCAATTACGGATAAGTAGGCTAATATAAACATTTATAGTGAACTTGAAACACAAATCAGCAATTAAATCATTTCTAAGTATCAAAGAATAGTAGTATTCATAATATGGATCAAGATTCAGAATTTAACAGCGTAATCCAAATAATATAGACAACTCCATGTCTAAGCAAAACTAGGATGTACTAAGCAGTCCCATCCAACCATAAAATATCATATAGATGCTTCCAATAGGCGACAAGTAATAATATCTAGTGTTCATGATTTCAATGTCATTGTAGGGTTCACAAAGAAAAGATACACATTCGAGAAAACTCTCGACCAATTGCTATACCACCGTGTGGCTTAGGGGCGATCCTACTAATGATACTCAAACTCGAGAAATCTCCTTAGATAAGAGCCGTAGTCATTGACTTATTGCGCACGACTCAACCGAGTTGGCATGTACCACCAGCATATAGCGCCACAATACAGGAAGGTGGCCACTGATACACATGTACAGGGAATCACCAGCGACGCATCGGGGTGTCCCTCCAGACATAGGACCCTCCAGTGCAACCTAACTTGCAAAGAAAGCACGCTTGCACAAAGGAGAAACTCAACCCAAATGAAATATCCCTTAGCTATCTAGCCAAAAATATGGATCCATAACCAGCTATTCCAACTAGACACCAAAAATCCCTAAGGACTAATAATATGTAAATAATAGTGCCTAATAGCATATAAAGGGTAAATCTGTAATTTTGTTCAATATCGGGTTATCTGGGTTGAAATTATGTTCTGGATGTCAATATAGAGTAATCTGGTTAATAATTTCTAATAAAATATCTCATAATTTAATCAACCCAATTTATAAGTATATTTGTTATAAAACTTATATTTCCTCATATTTACAAATTTCAACAATTAATACCCTAAATAACTCCCTATTTTATTTTTCTGCAAAACAGGGTAATTGGTGATTTAATTTGGCTTAAAAACATCTTATTTAATTATTAAAATTCATTAAAAATGGTTTGGTATTGAATTAGGAATTAAAATATGAAAATTTGGAATTTTCTGCACTCGGCACTCAGGGACGCTTAGACGATTAGGTTAGCGCTAGTTCCTTTTTTCAACGCTAACTATCTGTCAGTTAGCGCTGGTTGGCGGTCTAGTTTTTAATACGGGCGCTGACCGACGCTCAGGAGCGCTGAGCGCAGGGAGGTTAGCGCCCATAGGAAAACGGCTAAACAGTGTTTAAAATCCAGTTTTAAGTGTTCTATTCAATTCTAACATAAATATATGATCATAATCAAGCTATATATATACAAATCTATCATCAAATCATGCAATACGACTCGAATAACCAAGGAATACAAAACAAGCGACAAAACAGGTGCTACCTACCTGTTACAATCGTTTCCTCTCCTTTTCTATGAACAGCAACAACACCAACGTGACACACTCCTTTGGGATGAAATAAAACCAGATCAACCCTCTACTTTCTTCTTCTCCTCTTCTTCTTCTTCTCTGGTCGCTCACGAACGCTCTTGGTGTGCATTTTCTCTTGCGGCTGATGAATACGAACAAGTTTGAGCAAAGGAATGTCAACTGTATATTACTAGGGTATTTAACTTATTTATATACCCTCTAATCCCACACGATGCACATGCACCAAACACAACACACATCGCTCAATCAAAACACAGCTACTTTAAAATATTAATCTTACCGCGATAACTCACGATCAGACGATCGGATCTGCTCCAAACTCCTTATCTCCACTAATAACAATATCACCTACAATAATAAATTATTTCCATCAATAATAATCCTTAAGAATATTAATTATTATCTTATTTTTATATTTAGAGAAAATTTGGGGTCTTACATCCTCCCTTCCTAAAAGAAAATTTTCATCCTCGAAATTTACCTTGCATCTCTGGAAATAAGTGAGGATACTTCCTCTGCATCTCCGACTCTAACTCCCAAGTGGGCTCCTCAACTGTGTGGTTCTACCAAAGCACTTTCACTAGTGGAATTACCTTAGTACTTAGAACTTGCTCTCGCCTGTCTAAGATCTCAACGGGGTGCTCCTTGAATGTCAAGTCTTCTCACACTACCAGTGAGTCATGCTGGATGATGTGAGTGGGATCATGCACGTACTTCCTCAACATAAAAACATGGAATACGTCATGAACTCCCTTCAGCTGTGCAGGCAATGCCAATTTGTATGCCACCGGTCCCACTGTATCCACAATCTCAAATGGACCTATGTATCTCGGAGCCAACTTGCCTTTCTTACCAAATCTCTTGATTTCACGAGATGGAGATACCTTCAGAAACACCAAATCACCAATCTCGAAATGTAGATCTCTCCTTCTAGTGTCACCGTAGCTCTTCTGACGACTTTGGGCTGTAAGCATATTCTGCTTAATCTGATTTATCTTCTCTACACTATCCTGTACAATCTGTGTCCCATTAAGCTACTTCTCTCCAACTTACACCCAGCACACTGGGGATCTACAAGCTTTGACATAAAGTGCTTCAAATGGTGCAATTTGGATATTTGCCTGATAGCTATTATTGTATGCAAACTCCACCAATGGTAGGTACTAATTCCAACTGCCTCCCCAATCCATAACACAACACCACAGCATATCCTCCAATGTCTAAATGGTACGCTCAGACTATCCATCTGTCTGAGGATGATAGCTGGTGCTGAAACTAAGCTTCGTGCCCATGGCTGCCTGAAATGCCGACCAAAAGTGTGACGTGAATCTCAAATCTTTGTTAGACACTATGGAAACTGGCACTCCATGAAGTCTCCCTATCTCCCTGACATACAACTCAGCTAGAGACTTCAACTGCTGTGTAGTGCTGATGGGTAAGAAATGTGCTGACTTAGTTAGTCTATCCACAATAACCCAAATAGCATACTCCTTCTTCGCTGTCAAGGGCAATCCTGAAACAAAGTCCATAGTCACATGTTCCCACTTCCACTCTGGAATAGGAAGTGACTAAAGTAGCCCAGGTGGCTTATGTGCTCAGCTTTCACTTGCTGACATGTCAAAAACTTAGCCACATACTCTGCAATCTCCCTCTTCATTCCTGACCACCAATATATCTCCTTTAGATTCTTATACATCTTCATACTTCCTGGGTTCACTGCATATTTAGATCTGTGTCCCTTTGTCAATATCTTCTCCTTAATCTCCTCATTAGCAAGAACACAAATATGGCCTCGGAATCTCAACAATCCATCTCTGTCTAAGAAATCTGCAGTAGCCTTAGATCCCCTACTAATCAACTCTCTGGTCTGAATCAACTGTGGATCAGTGAACTGCCTCTCCCGAATCAACTGTACCAAATCTAATTCTATCTGAATGCGGGCAACTCTAATCACTCCATCTTGTGGCAAGCTGAACTCTCCCTGCCAATCTCTGACTTAATCCACCAATCTACACTGACTCATCATGAAGGATGCTAAAGTGGTTACTTGATCATCAACTGCACTCTTTCTGCTTAAGGCATTTGCCACCACGTTTGGTTTACCTAGGTGGTACTGCAATGTAAACTTGAAGTCCTTAAGCAGGTCCATCAATATACGCTGCCTCATGTTCAAGTCACTCTGAGAGAACAAGTGTAAAACCCTGAATTTTCGTTAAATAATATAATAAATTAATAAATAATATCTTTAGGAATTTTAATTGATGAAAATATTTTATTAATGTAGGGGATGATATAATTAGTGGAGATCCAGAGTTGGACGCAGATCCGACCGTCCGATCATGAGATATCGAGGTATGATTCATATTTTAAGTTGATGTGTTCTGATTGGGCAGTGTGTATAGGAAAGTTTGTAAGTGAGCTACGTGGGATCAAGGGATATATATATTAGTTTAATACCCTAATCGCATAGTATTGGAATACTCGTTCGTATTCTATAGCCGTAAGCGACAAAACGTGAACGACTGTGTGACCGGGAGAGAAGAAGAAGAAGAGGAAGAAGGAAGGGCGTTGGCTTGTGTTTTTCATCACCTAGGGATATCTCGCGTCTGTGAGTATTGCGGTTTAGAGAAGAGAAGGAGAAACAACCGTAGACAGAGGTAGGTGACACCGGTTTTCGTTTGTTTTTGTATTTACATTCGTTTAATCTCCAAATCATGTTTTTATCTGATATATTCATGTATTTAGTTTGATAACAATGTTATAAGTATGTTAGAATGATATTGGACGAGAAAAATCACGTTTTTAAATTGTTTCTGTTCGATTTCGAGTGACCGCCGACCTTGACTGTGCTCGGCGATCCTCGGCACTCTTCGGCGTTAGTTAAAAATTTTAGACCGCTCAAGATCGTTTGAAGATTTATCGTCGACGTTCGAATTTGCACTACCGCTGACCTTAGACTGTCGGGGCGATCCTAGGCGCTCTGTGCAGAAATTTCAGATTTTCGTAATTTCAAACCTGATTCAATTCCAAACTATTTTTAGTCAATTTTAATCATTAATTAAGATGTTTTAAGACCAAAATAATTTATCTAATTCCTTGTTTTACAGAAAAATAAATTAGGAAGATATTTAGGACACTAGTTGCCAAACTTTGTTTAAAACTGTGAAATCTAGTTTTTGGGACACTTGGCTATTATTTAAATTCCAGAACATCTTTAAATTACACTATAAACCAGATAATTACATAAAGAGAATTCAGAACTCAGATAACCCGAATATTGAAGTAATTGACAGATTTAACCTTTATATGCCGCTAGGCGCCAACCCTTATAGAAATAATATACTTTAGGGAAGTTTTGGAGTTTAGTGGGCATAGCTGGTTATGGATCCATAGTTGTGGCTAGATAGCTAAGAGATATTTCAGTTGGGTTGAGTTTCTCCCTTGTGCGACGCGCTTCCTTTGCAAGTTAGTTTGTTTGGGAATGTCCTATGTCTGGAGGGACACCCCGGTGAGCCGCTGGTGATTCCCTGTACATGTGGATAAGCGACCATCTCCATGCATTGATTCTAGTGCTGCATGCTGGTGGTACATGCCAACTTTGATGGGTACGTGTGCGCACCTAAAACCTGGCAGCCTAGATCGCACACCGGGCGCACCTTCAGTGCGTGCCTCGGGACATTCGGAGTCGCCACTGCCTGAGAGTGCAGGCAGACACGGTTTTGCCCTAACCGGGTCTAAGTCTGGTCTGCGGCTTATTAGAGATCTAGCTAAGTCCTCGGTTACGGTTCGGGGAAGTCTTAAAGACACCCCGGTCCGCCCCGTCAGTCTTACGGGTCCCTCGGGTCTCCCTGGTTCTTGAGTCGATTTCACCCTTTTCCTAGACCAGCATGCTGCCTTGTTAGGTCTGGCAGGGCCCTCTGGAGGTGTGGGTCCCTTTTATTTTGATTTTATCTTTCTTATTTATATGAAATGGGTCGGACCCGGGTCCCGTTGGAAGACGGGGCTGCCATGGTTGGGCCTTAGGCCCAATTGGGTTATTGGGTAACCCGTTTGGTTATTTTATTAAGTTTTATGTATTTACAATTTTAGTTTGGGCTTGGTGGGCTTGGAATGGGCCCATTAGCCTGAGTCAATTGGCCTTGGGCCCGTTTTATTGAGAACGGGCCGGGTTTGGGCCGGTCTGAGGTGGACCCCACAAGTGGGCCAGGGTGGTCTTGGTGGGCCCATCTAGGCCCACAGTCTTTTATTGGGCTCAAAATAGCCCAAATTGTCTAAAAGGCCGGTTCAAGCCGGTTTGGGTCGAATCAGGTTCAACCGGTCCAAATGAATTAATTTTTAAGTTATTTTTCTAATCTAACCGCACTCTCAGTGCGGTTTGGCCAGAACCGTTCTGTATGTGTGGTTGCTGCTCAGTTTCACTTGTTTGCGCCGATTTCGATCTGGATCACTTTGGTGACTTTTCTGGGATCTCCAGCAACCTCCGTCAGGTTTCCAGCACCTCTGTGGTTCTCCATTTTCTCCATTTGGCTTGGAAAGCCATCTTTCCCCTTCTTTTTGTACTTTAGAGAGGTCATAGGCTTCCCTTCTTCTTCTTTTTTTTTTTATTTGCTCAAATAACCACAGCCATCATTCAAGAGGAAAAAGGGAACTTACAGGGATGTGGCTGATCTTAAGAGGGCAAAATTTTCTCATGAAAATTGGTTAATCCAATAAACTTAAAAGTTAGTCAAGGTGTCTTTTCTTCCTTTGAGACACATTCTTCCCCTTTTTTTTTTGTTCATGGAACCATCACCCTGAATTGAGATCCTTGTAGCTTTAAACAACTACTAAGATGGTTAGAGCAAAATGCATGAAAACTTAAAAGGAATTGAGGATAATCTCATTGTAAAAAAGAAAGAAATACTTACAATAAGACTACTTGTTAGTCTTGATAAGTTGTGGTTCTTCCAAGCAAATTTGGCAGCGCTTCCGCGTCCCGTTGGTTTTCACAAGGTGATTTGAACAGGGTTCTGCTGGGTTCTTTAGTCAAATGGGTGAAGGGAGAGGGTTTTAGGCAAGTTTAGAACAAGGCAAGGGTATATTTGGGCATTCCAATGTTTGGGATTGGGTGATACAGCATCTAGACAGAGTTTCGGATAAGCAGAGGACAGGGAGAGGGTGTGGGGACCGAGGGACGAGCTTGTTTCAAATGGGGGAGCTGGCCCTCTATTTATAGGCAAAAAAGTGCCGGAACCATACTTTAAGTGCGGTTTGGTCACAACCGTACTTAAAGTGCGGTTGTGACAAAATTGCACTAAAAAAACAAAAACCGTACTTTAAGTGCGGTTGGCATTCAACACGTGCAAATCGGCGCGAATCTGCCAGCTGTCGCCGTACAGGACACGCGTCCACCTTCTAGAAGATCGAACCGTATCTGAAGTGCGGTTCGGACCAAACCGTTCTTCAAGTGCGGTTTCGCACGTTTTTTTATTGCCGGATTTCAAACAGTTTATGAAATTTGATTTTTAATAACGATTTTATTCGATTTTATTATTATTTTATTATAAAATCCGAGATTCTTTATAACTATATTATTAAAGTATTCAAAATATCTAAAATTATTTTATTAAAACATTAATATATGATTATTTTATTTATTTGTTCATTTATTTTGCTTTATTCTGCTGCTTTTGCCAAACGGGCAGTTTTCTTGAAATTTCAACTGCCCATAACTTCTTCATCTGGTGTCCGATTTGAGCAAACTTAATGTCGTTGGAATCATCTCGGAACCAGTTATCTATTGAGATCAATTTTGGCAGTTGGATTGGGGCCGAGCAAAAAGTCAACTTTTTGCTTTCTGGAAGTTTGACCGGGCCATATTTTTCTCATCTGGACTCCGATTCCAGCAAACTCAGTTGCGTTAGAACCGTGTCGAAATACTCTTTTCAATGATGTAAAGTTTGATGGCCCAATTATCTTGAATCAAAAGTCAATTTTTTGACCCCCTCAGGGTTTGACTAAAAGTTTGACTTTTCATTTTTTGCCATTTTAGGGGTGCAAAAATCAGGTGTCTACAGTACGTGTGCAATAAGTCAGTGACTATGGCTCTTGTCTAAGCTGCGCTGCATGGGACTTGAGTATCATTAGTAGCATTGCTCCTAAGCCGCACGGTGGTATAGCGATTGGTCGAGAGTCATCTCAAAAGGTTTATCTATCTTTGTGAGTCCTACAATGACACTAAAATCACAAACACTTGTTATTACTATTGTATACATGTTGGAGGCATGTGATTGAGATATTGGTTGGATATGACTGTTTAATGCATCCTAGTAACGTATGGATTTTGTTATTGATTCTGATATTGGATTCCTATAATATAACATGATGAAATTCATCTTTAGAACTGTTTATTATACTGTTTTGTATTCATGATCGATACGAATGATTATACGAGCCTGCTTAGTCGAGATTACTTAATCGTGCATGAATAGTTATTTTACTTATATTAACTGTTTAAACATGTATGTGTTACCTACTGGGATATTCGTATCTCACCCTACTTTTATTTCATTTTTCAGCTGATACGCAAGAGAGGGATCCTAGTATTGATTTCCAGGGAGATATAGCTGATTATTCTCCAGAGGAGTACTATTATCCGGATATTGTTTGAGGTTATGGGTTGTCATAGACTTAGTTAGTTTTGATCAGATTATTATTAATTTTGGTTTGATGTACTAGAGAGATGAGAGATTAGTGACCTTTTTTTTTACCAGACTTTGATATTAATGTTGATGGTTAACTATATTGGTTCTTGAGGATTTTAGACTACACTTCCGCACATACTTGTTCCGCACTCTGATAGTTATTTAATTGAATGGATTCTTATTTCTTTGGTCTGGTATATTCTTGATGATTATTTGATATGGGCCAGTAACACCTCGGATTTGGTTGATGAACTGAATTCGGGTAGTTACAGTAGCGAACCGGGTTCGGGTTGGGTGCCGGTTTGCACTGACCCAGGTTCAGGGCGTTACAACAAGTGCCTCAAACTCTTATGGTTAGATAAAATCTCAAACTCTACCCCATAAGGGTAATGCCTCCATAGCTTCAGTGCAAAGACTGTGGTTGCAAACTCCAAATCATGTGTAGGGTAGTTCTTCTCATGTGGTTTCAATAATCTCGAGGCATACGCTACAACTCTGCCCCGCTGCATCAATACACATCCCAGACCAATCCTAGAAGCATCACAATACACTGCAAATGCCTCATCAATGGATGGTACAATCAACACTGGGGTAGTCGTCAACCGCTACTTCAGCTCTTGGAAACTCTGCTCACATTTCTCATCCCGCTGGAATTTCACTGCATTCTTGGTCAAGTTAGACAGGGGTGCGGTTATACGGGAAAATCCCTCAATAAATCTCCTGTAATACCCTGTCATACCAAGGAAACTCCTGACCTCTATTACTATAGTGGGTCTAGGCCAATCTGCCACTGCTTTAACCTTCTCAGGGTCCATAGATATACCCTCTCCTGAGATAATATGAGCCAAAAATGAAATTTGCCTCAGCCAGAACTGACACTTACTAAACTTCCCATACAGCCTGTGGTCCCTCAAAGTATGCAATACCGACTTTAAATGCCTAATATGCTCCTCTCGGGTCTTAGAATACACCAAGATGTCATCAATAAATACCACTACAAAGCTATCCAAGTATGCATGGAAAATTCTGTTCATAAGATCCATGAAAACAGCTGGGGCATTGGTTAGCCCAAAAGGCATAACCAAGAACTCATAATGCCCATAGCGTGTACGAAAAGCCGTCTTCTCTACATCCTCCTCTACTACTCTCAACTGATGGTAGCCTAACCTCAGATCAATCTTGGAAAACCAAGATGCGCCTCCCAACTGGTCAAACAAATCGTCAATTCTAGGCAACGGATACTTATTATTCACAGTAACCTGATTCAGTTGCCTATAGTCAATACAATTCTGCATACTACTATCTTTCTTCTGCACGAACAGAACTGGTGTGCCCCATGGCGACACACTTGGCCTGATAAATCCCTTCTCTAGAGGCTCATCTATCTGCTTCTTCAATTCCTCTTGTTCTGGTTTCGAAAGCCTATAGGGTGGCTTCGAAATAGGTGATGTACCTGGCGACAACTGGATCCTGAACTCAATGTCTCGAGCAAGTGGTAATCCAGGTAACTCCTCTGGGAATACATCCACAAAATCCTGAACTATAGGTACATCGGAGATGACAAGAGTGTCACTTCTAGGCTCCTCTGCCACTACAGATGCTAACAGACCAATACGTGACTTCAACCCCTCACATCTGAAGCAATAGGTGGTCTGATCTGGCCCACTGACTATAACAGTCCCAGCATAACAATCCAGGGTGACGTGATGTCTAAATAGCCAATCAATCCCCAATATCACATCAAACCCTCCAATCTCCAAGGCAATCAAATCACTTGGCAACTCCAATCTCCCCAGTCTAATCACACAGTCTCTAAACACTGTCTCAACTCTAGTAGACTCTCCCAATGGTGTGTGTACAGACAATACAGCATCCAATTCAATAGGTGACAATCCAATCTATCGTGCACATACAGGCGATATAAAAGAATGCGAAGCACCAGAATAAAAAATACAACATGCTGATGTACCACAGATAAAAAGAATACCTCCGATCAACTTAGGTGCCTCAGGATCAGCCTCGATCTCCTCTACATGCTCAGGCTCACGCTCCACCTTATGTGCCTCTACAGCAAATGCCCTAGCCTGCTGCGGCTGTTGAGCAGGTACTACCTGCCTCTGTCCTCCTCACCCACTGGCCCTGGGGTCTCTATTCCACGGGTGCTCTCTGAGCTGGCTGCTGGGATCTCTATGGGCCGGCGGGTGTAGATACTGGCAATGGTAAGTCTGGCCGCCTCACTTCCAACGGCTGATAACTCGAAGAGAATCAGCAATCATTAATCCTGTGGCCTACCTGACCACACCTGTAGCAAGTGCCTGGGGCTGCACCACACGGCCTCAGAACATGGTATCTTCCACACCTAGCACAACTCCTCTGAGCTAGCTTGTACATCTGACCTCCTGATGCCACTCCTCTAGTCCACTCTTTGGCCTCTTGCTCCCATTAAGGAAGCCTCTTTGCTCTATCGGCCTCATTGGTTGTCTGGCCCTGCTCTGACTGGATCTAGTCTCAAGGTCGCTCTTAACCCTGGTGGCTCGGCGTATTATGTCATTCAGCTCAGTGCATGGAAATACGGTCAGCATACTTTGTATCTCAGGCTTCAGACCTCGCTCAAAGTGTGAAGTCAACCTCCTCTCATCCTGCACCATGTGGGGTGCAAACTGAGATAATGCAGAAAATCTGACCTCATACTGCGCCACTGTCTGGCTCCCCTGGGTGATGTCCATAAATTCCCACTCCCCTGGGTGATGTCCATAAATTCCTGCTCCTTTCGTTCGTATGCTTCAGCCGCAAGAGACAAGCCAAGTTTGAACGACCGAGCGATTGAGGAGGAAGAAGAATGAGGAGGAAAGGTCTGGGTTTTGGTGTTCTTCATCGTCCAGGGGTTATCTCACGTCTGTGAGTGTAGTTTGTTGGAGAAGAAGGAGAAGCACGCACGTTCAAGAGGTAGGTGACATTGTTTTCGTTCGTTTTTGGTATTTATGTTCGTTTAATTGCAAGAGCATGTTTTTATATGATCTATTGATGTATTTAGTTTAGTATCAATGTTATATGCATGATAGAATAAGGTTAAATGAAAAAAATCACGATTTAGAACTGTTTCTGTTCGTTTTTGGATGACCGCCGACTTCGACTGTACTCGGCAATCCTTGGCGCTAGTTATAAAACTTAGACCGCCGAAGACTGCTGGAAGACGTACCATCGGCGTCCTATTTTACACTACCGCCGACCACAGACCGCCGGGGCGATCCTGAGCGATCCTAAGCGCTCTGTTCAGATTTTGCAGATTTTCGTAATTTCAAACCCTGATTCAATTCCAAACTATTTTTAGACAATTTTAATGATTAATTAAGATGTTTTAAGAGCAAAATAAATTATCTAATACCCTGTTTTACAGAAAAATAAATTAGGAAGATATTTAGGACATTAGTTGCCAAAATTTGAAAGTAATTGAGAAATCTAGTTTTTGGAAAACCTAACTATTATTTGATTATCAAAACAACTCTAAATGACACTATAAACCAGAAAACTTTATAAAGAGAATTCAGAACTCAGATGACCGAATATTGAAGTAATTGACAGATTTAACCTTTATATGCCGCTAGACACCAACCCTTATAGAAATATTATATTTTAGGGAATTTTGGAGTCTAGTGGGCATAGCTCGTTATGGATCCATAGTTGTTGCTAGATAGCTGAGGGATATGTCATTTGGGTTGAGTTTCTCCCTTGTGCGACGTGCTTCCTTTGCAAGTTAGTTTGTCTGGGAAGGTCCTATGTCTGGAGGGACACCCCGGTGAGCCGCTGGTGATTCCCTGTACATGTGGATAAGCGACCATCTCCATGTATTGATTCTGGTGCTGCATGCTGGTGGTATATGCCAACTCTGATGGGTACGTGTGCAATAAGTCAGTGACTACGGCTCTTGTCTAAGCTGTGCTGCATGGGACTTGAGTATCATTAGTAACATTGCTCCTAAGCCGCATGGTGGTATAGCGATTGGTTGAGAATTATCTCAAAAGGCTTATCTATCTTTGTGAGTCCTACAATGACACTGAAATAACAAACACTTGTTATTATTATTGTATACATGCTGGAAGCATGTGATTGAGACATTGATCGGATGTGACTGTGTAGTGCATCCTAACAAAGTATGAATTATGTTATTGATTTTGATATTGGATTCTTATAATAGAACTTGCTGAAATTCATCTCTAGAACTATTTATCATACTATTTTGTATTCATGAATGATATGAATAATTATACGAGCCTGATTAGTCGATATTGCTAAATCGTGCATGAACTGTTACTTTACTTATATTAACTGTTTAATCATGCATGTGTTACCTACTGGGATATTCGTATCTCACCCTACTTTTATTTCATTTTTCAGCTGATACGCGAGAGGGGGATCATAGTGATTTCCAAGGAGAGGTAGCTGAGTATTCACCGGAGGATTACTTTTATCCGGATCTTGTTTGAGGTGGAGGATTGTTTAGACTTTGTTATATTTGATAGACTATTATTCATTTGGATTTGATGTACTAGAGAGATGAGAGAGATAGTAACCATTTTATTTTACCAGACTTTGATATTAATGATTGATGATTAACTCTAATGTTTATTTGAGGATTTTAGACTACACTTCCGCACATACTTGTTTCCGCACTCTGATAGTATAATAAAGTGAATGGATTTTTAATTCTTTAGTCTGGTATATTCTTGATGTATATTTGATATGGGCCGGTAACACCTCAGATTTGGTTGTTGAACTGAATTCAGGTTGTTACAGTAGCGAACCGGGTTCGGGTCGGGTGCCGGTTTGCACTGACCCGGGTTCGGGGCGTTACAGAGATGGTATCGGAGCAATGGTCCTAACCTTAGATAGCCAGCTTTAGGGGAATGGGATTGTGAGTACGCTAGATAAAACCCCTAGAATTATTGGATTCTAACAAGTGAAATTTTTATTTTGCAGATGGCTGGTAGAGGGAGACGTGCTAGAGCTGATCCTATTGAGGAGTAGCAAGATGTTTCATTACCTCCACCACCTGCAGGGGGTGATGTGTGGGCAGTTGTTAGCAGCTTGGCAGAGCTTCTTGCCAAGGAAAGGGAGGAGAGACTGAGCCAGCACGGCAATGGTGGAAACGGTGGCAATGGTCACAGGGATGAGTGTAAAACCCCGAATTTTTCTTAAATAATAAATTAAATTAATAAATGATATTAGTGAGAGTTATAATTGATAGAAATAATTTATTATTATAGGGGATGATCTAATTAGTGGAGATCTAGAATTGGACGCAGATCTGACCGTTCGATCATGAGATATCGAGGTATGTATTCTGATTGGGCGTGTGTATGGAAATTGGTGTATGTGAGATACATGGGATCGGAGAGTATAAGTATTAGTTTAATAACCTAAATCATATACGCTCGTATTTCGTTTGTCTTCAACAGCCGCAAGCGACAGCTTCGAGCGAACGAGCGACCGAAGGAGAAGAAGTAGAAGAAGAGGAAGAAGAAAAGCCTGGGTTTTTGTGTTCTTCATCGTCCAGGGAGTACCTTGCGTCTGTGAGAACTTTGGTTTGGAGAAGGAGTGAAACCACGCACGAAAGAGGTGGGTGACACCGTTTACCTTCGTTTTTGTATTTACATGTGATTAATCGACAAAAGCATGTTTTTATGATATATAATAATGTATATATGTTGATAATCATGTTATATATATGTTAGAATGAGTTTAGACGAGAAAAATCATTATTTGGAACTGATTCTGATCGTTTTCGAACGACCGCCAACCTCGACTGTTCTCGGCGATCATCGGCGATCTTAGGCCCTCGTTATAAATCGTAGACCGCCGTAGACCGCTTGAAGACGTATCGTCGGCGTTCTGATTTGAACTACCACCAACCACAGACCGCTGGGGCGATCCTAGGCGCTCTGTTCAGATTTTGCAAATTTTCATAATTTCACACCCTGATTCAATTCCAAACTATTTTTAGACAATTTTAATGATTAAATAAGATGTTTTAAGACCAAAATAAATTATCTAATTCCCTGTTTTACAGAAAAAAAAATTAGGAAGGTATTTAGGACATTAGTTGCCAAACTTTGAAAGAAATGGAGAAACCTAGTTTTTGGAAAACCTAACTTGTATTTAATTACTAGAACATCTTCTAAATGACACTATAAACCAGAAAACTGTATATAGAGAATTCAGAACTCAGATGACCGAATATTGAAGTAATTAACAGATTTAGCCTTTATATGCCGCTAGGCACCAACCCTTATAGAAATATTATATTTTAGGGAATTTTGGAGTCTAGTGGGCATAGCTCGTTATGGATCCATAGTTGTAGCTAGATAGCTTAGGGATATGTCATTTGGGTTGAGTTACTCCTATATGCGACGCGCTTCCTTTGCAAGTTAGTTTGTCTGGGAAGGTCCTATGTCTGGAGGGACACCCCGGTGAGCCGCTGGTGATTCCCTGTACATGTGGATAAGCGACCATCTCCATGTATTGATTTTGGCGCTGCATGCTGGTGGTACATGCCAACTCTTATGGGTACGTGTGCAATAAGTCAGTGACTACGGCTCTTGTCTAAGCTGCGCTGCATGGGACTTGAGTATCATTAGTAGCATTGCTCCTAAGTCACACGGTGGTATAGCAATTGGTTGAGAATCATCTCAAAAGGTTTATATATCTTTGTGAGTCCTACAAATGACACTGAAATCACAACACTTGATATTATTATTATTGAATACATGCTGGAGGCATGTGATTGAGATATTGATCGGATGTGACTGCTTAGTGCATCTTAGCAAAGTGTGAATTATGTTATCGATCTTGATATTGGATTCTTATATTAAAACTTGTTGAAATTCATTTCTAGAACTATTTATCAAATTGTTTTGTATTCGTAAACGATATGAATGATTATACGAGCCTGATTAGTCGATATTGCTTAATCGTGCATGAACTGTTACTTTACTTATATGAACTGTTTAATCATGCATGTGTTACCTACTGGGATATTCGTATCTCACCCTACTTTTATTTCATTTTTCAGTAGATACGCGAGAGGGGGATCTTAGTGATTTCCAGGGAGAGATAGCTGAGTACACACCGGAGGATTACTATTATCTGGATCTTGTGTGAGGTTGATGAATGATATAGACTTAGCACTTTTAATTAGATTATTATTATTCATTTGGATTTGATGTATTAGAGAGATGAGAGAGAGATAGTAACCAGTTTATTTTACCAGACTTTGATATTAATGACTGATGATCAAACTATATGTTTATTTGAGGATTTTAAACTACACTTCCGCACATACTTGTTTCTGCAACTCTGATAGTATAATAAAGTTGAATGGATTTTAATTCTTTGGTCTGGTATATTATTGATGATGTATTTGATATGGGCCAGTAACACCTTGGATTTGGTTGTTGAACTAAATTCGGGTTGTTACAGTAGCGAACCGGGTTCAGGGCGTTACAATGAGCCTGTACATGAGAGGGCCATACAGACGGCCAAGGATCTAGAGCAGTTCAAGAAGTTGGATCCACCTATCTTCAGTGGACGTCCAGATCCTATGGAGGCTGAGAGATGGTTGATGCGAGTCGAGTGGATTTTTGAGGCTATGGGATGCCCGATGGACCGGAGAGTGCGATTGGCAGCATTCTTGTTTGAGGGTGAGGCAGTTCACTGGTGGAAAGCCAGGAAAAGGCAGGATCCACAGGCTACGTACATGACATGGGATAGATTCAGAGAGGTCTTCTATGACCAATACTTTTCTAAGGAAGTTCGGCTCAAGAAGGAGCGGGAATTTATGGAGATTACCCAGGGGAGCCAGACAGTGGCCCAGTACGAGGCTAGATTTGCAACCTTGTCTCGATTTGCACCCCACATGACCCAGGATGATAGGAGGTTGACTTCACACTTTGAGCGGGGTCTGAAGCCCGAGATTAAGAGTATGCTGACAGTACTCTTATGCACATAACTGAAGGACGTGGTACGTAGAGCCACCAGGGCTGAGAGTGACATAGAGGCTAGAGTGAGCCAGAACAGAGCTAGACCACCTATGAAGCCGGCAGGTCAGAGAGGTTTCCTTGGTGGAAACAAGAGGCCACAGTTTCAGCAACTAGCTCAGAGAGCACCAGTTGGGCAGAAGCCCCAGGGCAGAGGACCAGTTCAGAGAGGAGGCCAGAGGCAGACAGTATCTGCTCAGCAGCCACAGCTAGCGAGGGTATATGCAGTGGAGGCACATGAGGAGCATGAGCCTGATCATATGGAGGATATCGAGGCTGGTCACGAGGCACCTAAGCTGATCGGAGGTATTCTTTTCATCTGTGGTAGATCAGCATGTGTTCTAGTGCTTCCCATTCATTTATATCACCTGCTTATGCACGACGGATTGGTTTGTCACCCACTGAATTGGATGTTGCATTGTCTGTACACACACCTTTGGGAGAGTCTACTAGAGTCAAACATATGTATAGAGACTGCATGATTAGATTGGGTAGACTGGAGTTGTCTGGTGATTTGGTTGCCTTAGACATTGGAGGTTTTGATGTGATATTGGGGATGGACTGGTTATGTAGACACCATGTGACGTTGGATTGCTATGCAGGGACAGTGATAGAGGGCCAGATCAAACCACTCATTATTTCAAATGTGAGGGGTTGAAGTCACGTATTGGTCTGGTAGCATCTGTGATAGCAAAGGAGCTTAGGAGTGACACCCTTGTCATCTTCGATGTACCTGTAGTGCAGGAGTTTGCGGATGTGTTTCCAGAGGATTTACTTCGATTACCACCTGCTAGAGGAGTAGAGTTTAGGATCCAGGTGATGCCTGGTACGGCTCTAGTTTCAAAGCCACCCTATAGGCTTGCGAAACCAGAACAGGAGGAAGTTAAGAAGTAGTTAGATGAACTTAAAGAGAAAGGATTCATCAGACCGAGTGTGTCGCCATGGGGCGCACCAGTTCTGTTTGTGCAGAAGAAAGATGGTAGTTTGAGGATGTGTATCGATTATAGGCAAATGAATCAAGTGACAGTGAAGAACAAGTATCCGTTGCCTAAGATTGATGACCTGTTTGACCAGTTAGGAGGTGCATCTTGGTTCTCCAAGATAGACTTGAGGTCAGGATATCATCAGTTGAGAGTGGCAGAGGAGGACATAGAGAAGACAGCATTCCATACACGCTATGGGCATTATGAGTTCTTGGTTATACCTTTTGGGCTGACCAATGCCCCAACTGTTTTCATGGACCTCATGAATAGGATTTTTCATTCATACTTCGACAGTTTCGTAGTGGTGTTCATTGATGACATCCTAGTATATTCTAAGACCCGAGAGGCACATGTTGGACATTTGAAGGCAGTATTGCACACTTTGAGAGACCACGGGTTGTATGGGAAATTTAGCAAGTGTCAGTTTTGGCTGAGACAGATTTCATTCTTAGGTCATGTTATCTCAGGTGAGGATATATCTGTGGACCCTGAGAAGGTTAAGGCAGTGGCAGAATGGCCTAGACTCACTACAGTGACAGAGGTCAAGAGTTTCCTTTGTATGGCAGGGTACTATAGAAGATTCATCGCAGGATTTTCACGTATAGCTGGACCTTTGTCTAATCTAACCAAGAAGGCAGTGAAATTCCAATGGGATGAGAAATGTGAGCAGAGTTTCCAGGAATTGAAGCAGAGATTAACTACTGCACCAGTTTTGATTGTGCCATCCATGGATGAGGCATTTGCAGTATATTGTGATGCTTCTAGGATAGGCTTGGGATGTGTTTTGATGTAGTAGGGCAGAGTTATAGCGTATGCTTCGAGATTGTTGAGGCCGCATGAGAAGAACTACCCTACTCACAATCTAGAGTTAGCAGCCATAGTCTTTACACTGAAGCTATGGAGGCATTATCTTTATGGGGTAGAGTTTGAAATATTTTCTGATCATAAGAGCTTGAGGTATCTGTTTTCATAGAGAGACTTGAATATGAGGCAGCGAAGCTGGATGGATCTGCGAAAGGATTTCAAGTTCATGTTGCAATACCACCCTGGAAAAGCAAACGTAGTGGCTGATGCTTTGAGCAGAAAAAGTGCAGTTGATGATCAAGTAGCCACTTTAGCAGCTTTTATGATGAGCCAGTGTAGATTGGTTGATTCAGTCAGAGATTGGCAGGGAGAGTTTAGCATGCCACAGGATGGAGTGATCCGAGTTGCTCGTGTTCAGATTGAGCCAGATTTGGTTCAGTTGATTCGGGAGAGACAGTTGACTGACCCACAGTTGATTCAGACTAGAGAGATGATGAGTAGAGGATCTAAGGCAGCTGTAGATTTTTCAGATAGAGATGGGTTATTGAGATATAGAGGCCGTATTTGTGTTCTAGCTGATGAGGAGATTAAGGAGAAAATATTGACAGAGGGTCATAGATCGAAGTATGCTGTTAATCCAGGAAATACGAAGATGTACAAAAACTTGAAAGAAATCTATTGGTGGTCAGGAATGAAGAGAGAGATTGCAGAGTATGTGGCAAAGTGCTTGATATGCTAGCAAGTGAAGGCTAAACATCGGAAACCACCTGGTTTACTTCAATCACTTCCTATTCCAGAATGGAAGTGGGAGCATGTGACCATGGATTTTGTATTTGGGTTACCATTGACAGCAAAGAAAGAAGATGCTATTTGGTTTGTTGTGGATAGACTGACTAAGTCAGCGCATTTCTTGCCTATGAGCACTACGCAGCAGTTGAAGTCATTAGCTGAGCTATATGTCAAGGAGATAGTGAGACTTCATGGAGTACCAGTTTCCATAGTGTCTGACAGAGATGCACGATTCACGGCACTCTTTTGGCTTGCATTTCAGGCAGCCTTTGGAAATAAGCTTAATTTCAGCACTAGCATCATCCTCAGACAGATTGACAGTCTGAGCGTACCATTCAGACGTTGGAAGATATGCTGAGATGTTGTGTTATGGATTAGGGAGGCAGTTGGAATCAGCACCTACCATTGGTGGAGTTTGCCTATAATAACAGTTATCAGGCGAGTATTCAGATGGCACCATTTGAGGCACTTTATGGCAGACAGTATAGATCCCCAGTATGCTAGGGTGGAAGTTGGAGAAAGACAACTTATTGGGCCGCAAATTGTACAGGATAGCATTGAGAAGGTGAATCATATTAGGCAGAATATGCTTACAGCCCAGAGTTGTCAGAAGAGTTATGCAGATACCAGAAGAAGAGACTTGCATTTTGAAGTTGGTGATTTGTTATTTCTGAAGATATCACCATCTTGTGGGATTAAGAGATTTAGAAAGAAAGGCAAGTTCGCTCCAAGATATATAGGTCCGTTTAAGATTAAGGGTACAGTGGGACCAGTAGCATACAGATTGGCGTTGCCTATACAGCTGGAAGGAGTTCATGACGTATTCCATGTTTCTATGTTGAGGAAGTATGTGCATGACTCTACTCATATCATTCAGCATGAGCCGATAGTAGTGCGAGGGGACTTGACTTATGAGGAGCATCCAGTTGAAATTTTGGACAGGAAGGAGCAGGTTCTTCGTACTAAAGTAATTCCACTTGTGAAAGTACTTTGGCAGAATCACACAACTGAGGAAGCTACTTGGGAATTGGAATCGAAAATGCAGAGAAAGTATCCTAACCTATTTCCAGAATCACAAGGTAAGTTTCGAGGACGAAATTTTTCATTTAGGAGGGGAGGATGTAAAACCCCGAATTTTTCCTTAAATAATAAAATAAATTAATAAATAATATTCTTGAGAGTTATAATTGATGGGAATATTTTATTATTGTAGAGGATGATCTAATTAGTGGAGATCCAGAGTTAGACGCAGATCTGACCGTCCGATCATGAGATATCGAGGTACATGTTCTGATTGGGTAGTGTGTATAGGAAATATTGCATGTGCACTACATGGGATCAATGAGTATAAATATTAGTTTAATAATCTAAGCACATACACGTTTGTATTTCGTTCGTATGCTTCAGCTGCAAGCGACAAGCAAAGTTTGAACGACCGAGCGACTAAGGAGGAAGAAGGAGGAGGAGGAAAGGTCTGGGTTTTGGTGTTCTTCGTCGTCCAGGGGTTATCTCACGTCTGTGAGTGTAGTTTGTTGGAGAAGAAGGAGAAGCATGCACGTTCAAGAGGTAGGTGACATTGTTTTCGTTCGTTTTTTGTATTTACGTTCGTTTAATCGCAAGAGCATGTTTTTATATGATCTATTGATGTATTTAGTTTAGTATCAATGTTATATGTATGATAGAATGAGGTTAGACGAGAAAAATCACGATTTAGAATTGTTTCTGTTCGTTTTTGGATGACCGTTGACCTCGACTGTACTCGGCGATCCTCGGCGCTAGTTATAAAACTTAGACCACCGAAGACCACTGGAAGACATACCGTCGGTGTCCTATTTTACACTACCGCCGACCACAGACCACCGGGGCGATCCTGAGCGATCCTAGGCGCTCTATTCAGATTTTGCAGATTTTCGTAATTTCAAACCCTGATTCAATTCCAAACTATTTTTAGACAATTTTAATGATTAATTAAGATGTTTTAAGACCAAAATAAATTATCTAATACCCTGTTTTACAGAAAAATAAATTAGGAAGATATTTAGGACATTAGTTGTCAAACTTTGAAAGTAATTGAGAAATCTAGTTTTTAGAAAACCTAACTATTATTTGATTATCAAAACAACTCTAAATGACACTATAAACCAAAAAACTTTATAAAGAGAATTCAGAACTTAGATGACCGAATATTGAAGTAATTGACAGATTTAACCTTTATATGCCGCTAGGCACCAACCCTTATAGAAATATTATATTTTAGGGAATTTTGGAGTCTAGTGGGCATAGTTGGTTATGGATCCATAGTTGTTGTTAGATAGCTGAGGGATATGTCATTTGGGTTGAGTTTCTCCCTTGTGCGACGCGCTTCCTTTGCAAGTTAGTTTGTCTGGGAAGGTCCTATGTCTGGAGGGACACCCCAGTGAGCCGCTGGTGATTCATTGTACATGTGGATAAGCGACCATCTCCATGTATTGATTCTTGTGCTGCATGCTGGTGGTACATGTCAACTCTAATGGGTACGTGTGCAATAAGTCAGTGACTACGACTCTTGTCTAAGCTGCGCTACATGGGACTTGAGTATCATTAGTAGCATTGCTTCTAAGCCGCACAGTGGTATAGCGATTGGTTGAGAAGCATCTCAAAAGGCTTATCTATCTTTGTGAGTCTTACAATGACACTGAAATCACAAACACTTGTTATTATTATTGTATACATGCTAGAAGCATGTGATTGAGATATTGATTGGATGTGACTGTGTAGTGCATCCTAGCAAAGTATGAATTATGTTATTGATTTTGATATTGGATTCTTATAATAGAACTTGCTGAAATTCATCTCTAGAACTGTTTATCATACTGTTTTGTATTCATGAATGATACGAATGATTATACGAGCCTGATTAGTCGATATTGCTAAATCGTGCATGAACTGTTACTTTACTTATATTAACTGTTTAATCATGCATGTGTTACCTACTGGGATATTCGTATCTCACCCTACTTTTATTTCATTTTTTAGCTGATACGTGAGAAAGGGATCATAGTGATTTCCAGGGAGAAGTAGCTGAGTATTCACCGGAGGATTACTTTTATCTGGATCTTGTTTGAGGTGGAGGATTGTTTAGACTTAGTTATATTTGATAGAATATTATTCATTTGGATTTGATGTACTAGAGAGATGAGAGAGATAGTAACCATTTTATTTTACCAGCCTTTGATATTAATGATTGATGATTAACTCTAATGTTTATTTGAGGATTTTAGACTACACTTCCGCACATACTTGTTTCCGCACTCTGATAGTATAATAAAGTGAATGGATTTTTAATTCTTTAGTCTGGTATATTCTTGATGTATATTTGATATGTGCCAGTAACACCTCGGATTATGTTGTTGAACTGAATTCGGGTTGTTACAGTAGCGAACTGGGTTCAAGTTAGGTGCCGGTTTGCACTGACCCGGGTTCGGGGCTTTACATACTAAGTCATCCCATCCAACCATAAAGTATCATATACATGCTTCTAACAGGTGACAAGTAATAATATCCAGTGTTCATGATTTCAATGTCATTGTAGGACTCACAAAGAAAAGATACACCTTTGAGAAGACTCTAGACCAATTGCTATACCACCGTGCAGCTTAGGGGTGATGCTGTAAAACCCCAGTTCTTGTAAGAATTAATTTAAAAGATTTACTAGTAGACTAAATTAAGTTTTGTGAGTGGGGATTTCGGGTCATCGAGTAGCAGAGGTAATTTGAAGTTTTAATTAAAATTAATTATGTAGGTACGTAAAAATATAATTGTAGTGATTAAAGTCTTAAATCCAAATTAATATTATTCTAAACATTAATGGAGGGTGAATAGGGAATTCCGAAGGTTAAGTTAAGGCTAGAAATAAATAAATTAGGTTAAGGGTCTGCGAAGCCTATAAATAGATTGCTAGGTTAAAAATTTGGGGTTGGGGGAAAAATAAACCAGAGGCCGAGCAGATATATTTAGATTGGATGCTGTCTTGGACCTAGGGCATCGGCCGATAAACCTTGCTCTTCGGAGGAGATTATCAGAAGGGTTGGAAGCTAGAAGAAAATCCTCAATACAGGTGAGTAGCATCGTTTTTGATTTGATGTTTTGGGTTTTGTATATTGGTTTTAGCCGTAATGCATGATTTCGGAAAATATCGTGTCGCACATGGTTTTTGGAATAATTTTGGAGGCGAAAAATATGATGTACTTTTTCGCAAGTGTACGAATTCGTAACAAGTAATAAAGTGATGAAATAGAGTGTCGAACCCACAGGGAATTGTAGCTACTAAATACTGAAATTACTATCCTAAATTCTATTTGGATAATCAAAAAGTGAGATGGGTTTTTAACTAGCAATTAAAATTATTAACTAAGAAAGTATAAGAGTAAGATTCAATAAGAGATTAGAAATACTAAGGCATTTGATTTCATCATAAACCAATCTGAATTAATTCTTGAATACACATGCTACTGAATTTTATAATCCAATTTGAAAGCGAAAATCCCTATCCTATCCAATGGTCTCTCTCGAGCACCAACGAACTTACCTCCCCACGATAACTCACGATATCTCTATATGAATTTAAAGGCAAAAAGGTACATTAAGATCTGTGGATTTTCATGTACAAAAACACAAAGCTACATAAACCATGCCAATATTTCTATCAACATGTAGAATATGGTATTTTATCACAGGAACTAAAATTGTATATCTCCTCTCGGTCTCAATACAATTATAAAATACAATAGAATGGTGATCAAATACTCAATTGGGTTAAGCACAATAATAAAATACTCAAAGAATGAATCATAAATCCTTTAGCAATAGTATTCACAATTAAAACATCATGTTTAGATTACATCAAAGCCTTAGAAATAGAAATTAGTTCATGATTGAACTAAGAACAACCATAAAAAACAGAGTATATTGAAAGAAAGAGAACAAAAGAGAAGAAATAAACTAATGATGATCCAAGCTCTGATTTCTTGATGTTCCAGCTTCCTTCTCACGTTCCCAGCATCAACTCTCTCTTTTCACGTTCCAACTCCTCCTTTATAGAAATCCCATTGGCTTGCCCAAAAATCCCTTGAAGAGAGAATAGGAACTTTCCTTCCAAAACTCCTAAGGAAGAGAGAACTTCCTTTCCTTGTATATCCACGACTTAGAAGTCCAAAAACGACCTAATCTCCTTAATTAGAAACCCCTAAAAATCCTCCTAAAAGCTAGAAGAAAATCCCCAAGAAAAAGGAAACAAATCCGCAAAGTTCGGAATTTTATAACAGGTTTTACTACTTGATCGTTCGAACGACTGTCGAACACGGGTCGAACGCTCAAGTTAAAAAGTTGTTTCCTCTTCTCTTGTTCGAACGTTCATCGAACGGCCAACGAATGCTGCTCTCGGGTTTCTCTGTAGATCACCAACGTTCGAACGAAAAGTGAACGGTCAGCGAACGTTGCTCTCGGGTTTCTCTGTAGATCACCAACGTTCGAACGACAAGCAAACGGTCAGCGAACGTTGGCCATAACTTCTGCAATTTGACTCCGATTGTTACGCCGTTTGAACCGTGACTTCAATAATCACCAAGAGTATATCTACTGTAGACACCTGATTTTTGCACCCCTAAAATGGCAAAAAATGAAAAGTCAAACTTTTAGTCAAACCCTGAGGGGGTCAAAAAATTGACTTTTTGATTCAAGATAATTTGGCCATCAAACTTTACATCATTGAAAAGAGCATTTCGACACGGTTCTAACGCAACTGAGTTTGCTGGAATCGGAGTCCAGGTGAGAAAAATATGGCCCAGTCAAACTTCCAGAAAGCAAAAAGTTGACTTTTTACTCGGCCCCAATCCAACTGCCAAAATTGATCTCAATAGATAACTGGTTCCGAGCTGATTCCAACGACATTAAATTTGCTGAAATCGGACACCAGATGAAGAAGTTATGGGCAGTTGAAGTTTCAAGAAAAATGAATTAACAAAATCAATAAAAAACATTTAATAAAACATATCTTAATATTTTAACATTTAAATAAAAAGTATCTTAATATTTTAATAATATAATCTTAGATTTTTTAATAAAATATTAAGAAAATCGGGCAAGAATCTTTAATTAAATCAAATTGAATAAAAGATTTCGGATCCGGCATTTAAAAAACGTGCGAAACCGCACTTAAAGTACGGTTTGATCCGAACCGCACTTTAGATACGGTTCGATCTTCTAGAAGGTGGACGCGTGTCCTGTACGGCGACAGCTGGCAGATTCGCGCCGATTTGCACGTGTTGAATGCCAACCGCACTTAAAGTACGGTTTTTGTTTTTTTAGTGCAATTTTGTCACAACCGCACTTAAAGTGCGGTTCCGGCACTTTTTTGCCTATAAATAGAGGGCCAGCCCCCCATTTGAAACAGGCCTTCCCCCTTTGGTCCCCACTCTCTCCCTCTGTCTCCTACTTGGCCGAAACCCTGCCCAGGTTCTGCCACCTCCAATCCCAAAATCCGAAATACCCAAAATGCCCTTACTTTGTGCAAACCTTGCCAAAACCCTCTCCTTCTACCCATTTGACAAAGGAACTTGTCAAATCCCTTTCAAATTCAATCGGTGAAATCTAACGGGACGCGGAAGCACTGCCAAATTTACTTGGAAGAACCACAACCTATCAAGACTAACAAGTAGTCTTACTGTAAGTATTCTTTTTACAATAAAATTATCTTCACTTCTCTTTAAGTTTTTATGCATTTTGCTCTAACCATCTTATTAGTTGTTTAAAGCTACAAGGATCTCAATTCTGGAAGATGATTCCATAAAAAGAAGAGAAGAAGGTGTCTTAAAGAAAAAAAAAGACACATTTACTAACAATCAAGCTTATTTGATTAACCAATTTTAATGAGCCTACTTTACCCCTGTAAATTCCCCTTTCCTCTTGAATGATGGCTATGGTTGTTTGAACAAACAAAAGAAGAAGAAGGCCATGAGTCCAAAGAAAGTGAAAAGAGAAGAATTGGCTTTATGAGCCAAGTAGAGAAAATAGAGAACTGCAGAGATGCTGGAAGCCCGACGGCAGTTGCTGGAAGCCCCAAGAAGGTCACTGGACTGATCTAGATTGAAATCGGCGCAAACAAGTGAAACTGAGTAGCAACCGCACATACAGAGCGGTTCTGCCCAAACCGCTCTGAGAGTGCGGTCAGATGAGAAAAATGACTTAAAAATTAATTTATCTGGCCCGGTTGAACCCAATTCAACCCAAACCGGCCTGAACCAGTTCCTTAAATAAGGTGGGCTATCTCAAGCCCATTATTTGGACTATAGGCCCAAACAGGCCCACTAAGACCACCCTGGGCCCACTTGTGGGGCCCATCTTAGACCGGCCCAAACCCGGCCCGTTTTCAATAAAACGGGCCCAAGGCCACTGGACTTTGGCTAATGGGCCCATTCCAAGCCCACTAAGCCCAAACTAAAATTGTAAATAAATAAAACTTAATAAAATAATCAAATGGGTTACCCAATAACCCAACTGGGCCCAAGGCCCAACCATGGCAACCCACGAGTCTTCCAACGGGACTCGGGTCCGACCCACTTCATCTAAATAAATAAAAAAGATAAAATCAAATAAAAAGGGACCCACACCTCCAGTGGGCCCCGCCAAACCTAACAAGGCAGCATGCTGGTCTAGGAAAAGGGTGAACTTGACTCAAAAACCAGGAAGACCCGAGGGACCCGTCAAACCGACGGGGCGGACCGGGGTGTCTTTAGGACTTCCCCAGATCATAACCGAGGACTTAGCTAAAACTCTGAAAAGCCGCAGACCAGACTTAGACCCGATTAGGGCAAAACCGTGTCTACCTGCACTCTCAGGCAGTGGCGACTCCGAATGTCCCGAGGCACGCACTAAAGGTGCGCCCGGTGTGCGATCTAGGATTTTTAGGTGCGCACATCTACATCAACAAATTAGGATCAATTTAGACAATGAAAATAAAATACAAAGATCAAAGACTTTGACAATTTCTAAGTAAAATTGGGAATTAAATAAGAAATAAAACCAGATAAGTCATAAAATTAATGTGCTATACTGTGGTATTTTCATGACTTATCAAAATACATGTTGGTAGATTAATTTCGAATCATGTCTAATAGTCTTTGGAAGATGGTAGAAGTATAGGAAAGTTGTTACAGAGGTGAGAAAATGGGACAGTCATAGAGTTTTGGAGTTAACAAAGGGTCGTGTTTCGTAAGGGGTATCCACTGAGCTCGTGCCAACCCCTTCGCACTCAGTGGCAGCTCGGCGCAAGCGACCTGTTGGATCCGCCAACCTCCTTACACTCAGCGGCAGCCCGGCGAGAGCGATTGGTTGGATCCGCCGATGTAAAACCCCGATTTTTGGCTAAGGTTTTTTTATTTTTATTATTAAAATTTATTATGTGTGCATATTAACTTAAGTAGATGCAGGTATATGTAGGGATTTCAGTGGGCGAGCATGCACGGGATCAATGAGTTTCAAGGGTTATCGAGCGGCAACACGTATGGCAGCGTATGAAGGTATATATATACTGAAAAGGAAAATTAGGTCTTTGGTTTTAAAATACTCGTACCAATACTTTTGGCAATACTTTTGTTAACTGAAGAACTTGGGCGATTTGGCGATTCGCGGCTACTGTGGCGATTAGGGTTTCGCTGGGAAGAGACGAGAACCGCGAGAGCTACGACTGGATTAGTGGAGTCGGAGATCCAGATTTCAACGGGTTTTTCCTCTCCCGAACAGGGGATCAGTTCGGCGACATTCGCACGCACGCAGTCGGAGTCGGTGATCGGCCGTGGTTTGGAATAACCTTATTCTGGGATATAAGCGTATAAGTGTGAGTAGCATTGATTTACAACAGAGGTTTAAGTTTATTCGTGAATGTATTCTGATGCATGGTTGTCTTCTAAGTTTTCTGAGTTTTCTGGAATAGCATGAGTCTGAGCATGAGAGTGAATTACAACTTGAATAGAAATGTGTTTAGATTAAATTCAAAACTGGTTGGGAAGTATTCTGGGGATATTAGGAGACTATTAGAACAATTATAGACCGAAAAAGATCGGCCAGAGTTGGAGATCTGGAAATAACAGAGAGTCGGAAATCGCAGTGAGTATCCGCCGACTTGGCGCTCACTTCGAAGTAGGCGCCCTTTAAAAATGTACCATCCGCCGAGCTGGCGCCCACTTGGCGCTCAGCTCGTGCTCACTTAAAAAGGATATGCGAATCTCGCGCGAAGCTGGCGCCGACCTCGTGCCCACTTCTCGCCCACCTGGCGCTCACTTGATATCGAGTGAGCGCATAGTCAAATTTTAACCTAAATTCTATCCGCTCACTCGGCGCTCACCTGGCACTCACTTCAGGAGGTGAGCACATAGTCCAATACACTTACCGAATTGGAATTTTGACTAAACCAAGGGGTTTTTGATGACTTGAGGGTTAAACCACTTAACTATTCACTTGTTTGGGGACTTTGGAACCTACTTTGCCTATTCAATTACTAGAGGAAAATTTAGTGAAATTCTTAAAGGCTTCCAAGGTTAAGTTTAGGTTATTTGTAAGTGTTGTGTTGTGCCGGATACCAAAACACTAGGAGTTCCTAGTTAGTTTCCCTCTGTTTTATACACTGTTTTGATTGATAAATTATTAAATTCTGGTTTCACTTGTTTGGATAATTCTGAATGTATTGTAAAGATTTTCTTGGTATGAATAATTGAGTTTTATTTCCAAATGGCATGTGTTATGGAAATGAGAAAATACTGAAAGTACTTGAGGTACTGCTTGGTCCAAAGGGACAGGTGATGAACTGCGATGAGTTATACATGATGTGGAATGAATGGTTTTATTTTGATGTTGGAATTGAGATTATACGATGATTTACTGTTTTGGTTTAGCTTGTCCTGAATCCAGAGTCTAAGCTTAGTAATGTAATGTTATTGTTGGTTGTTGAAATTGCATGGCCTTGTGTGTTGCCACGACCGGTGTAGAGCAGCTAGAAACCCTGAGTAGGCCTGGTTGTCAATGCAGAAACCCGGGGAGTAGGCCTGCATTGGATGACGAAACCCTGAGTAGGCCGTCATTTTAGAGTTTCCGAAACCCTGAGTAGGTCGGAACTGTGTACATGGAGGTGTGGAGTGTCTACTTGGCATGTTTAATTTATCAACTAAACAATAGTCATGACATTGACCAATGTTGGTATTTGATTTTGTTTGCGTGATGTGTTTTATTTGTTGGTTTGTTGGTATTTATGGTTCATGGAATATTGTTTACCGATTATTGGGTATTTGTACCTCTCGCCGGTGTAGAGCAGCCAGAAACCCTGAGTAGGCCTGGTTGTCAATGCAGAAACCCAGGGAGTAGGCCTGCATTGGATGACGCAGTCATTTCAATATCCGAAACCCTGAGTAGGCCGGATATACATTTGGAGGCGTGGCCATGGTTATGAGAAGACTTTGTGTTATATGACATTGGTATATCTGGAATTATATCTTGAGATACAAAATTATGGTTAATTGCTATGTTGTTGTCAGTTAATCATTATTTTATCGATATCTTCGGGATTGGAAACGGATTGTTATTGCTTGATTTACCTGATGGTTTTCCGCACTGATATGAATTGGATTATTTGAAGTTTAGTCGGATTATTCGGAATATATGTGTTATCATCATTGTATATGGTTTATAACTGTGGCATGTTTTAGAACTGAAATAAATGTATTTGTGCATGCATGTGCTGCTCACTGGGATATTCGTATCTCACCCCGTTGCTTTCATTTTGTTTTCAGATACTCTTGGAGAGCTCGATACTTGCGGGTAGTTACTTGGACATGTGAGTTTATTTTAGTTTGGGAATATTTTAGCGCACTCTGTTATATAGCTATTGTTGTATTCATGTTTTTCCTTCACTCTGATATTGCAATCCTGTGTTTTAAATTAACCTCCGGGGATGAGTTACGGTGTTATTTCGTGACTCGGATCTGGGGCGTTACAGCCGACCTGGCGCCAACTGCGCTGAGGTCAGCGCACCCACCAAATACCACAGTGAGTTGTGGCTGATCATGTTGAGCTTATTTTTGATACTTTAGGGATTAAATCTCTTTGCCAAACCCTAGATTAGGATGCTAGAGGTATTTTAAGTTACTAAAAACCTTTGTACATATAATTACATGAATTGTGGGTTCGACAAGTCAAGTTGGGGAAACTGTTGGGGGTAACTTACTGTTTCAATTGCCAGGAGTTAATGACTTAGTTTTAATTTTGTCTTACATTCGTTTCCAGGTTTATGAACTTGTCTAATATGGGTTTGCGTGATTTCAAGGGTTGAGCCGTATGTGTCAAATTATCTTTGTACAAGTAGAAAAAGAGTTATTTTACCAGTGGACTTGTGTTTTGGGATTAGAATAATTACTGAGTTTACATGAATTTCTGTTCTGGTCTGGAGGGACCTGTGATGAGGTTATGTGGCATTATACATGATGATGGAAATGTTTGGTTTAATGTGATGTCAGTGTTGAGATTTATGTGATGGTTTTTCTGTTTTGGTTTAGCTTGTCCTGGATCCATGTCTAAGCTTAGTAATGTGATGTATATGTTTTATTGGTGTAATGGCATGGCCATGGAGTGTTGCCACAACCAGTGTAGAGCAGCCAGAATGTAACACCCCGGATCCAAGTTACGTAGAGAAACCGTAACTTATCTCCGAAGGTTAATATATAACCCAGAATAGCAATATCAGAGTGAAGGAAAACATGAATAAAACAATAACTGGATAATCAGAGTACACTATAACCCAAGCTCATCAATAAAAATACTATAACCCAAGGCTAACTCACATGAACCAAGCATATACCCACTGGTGCCGTCCTTACTAGAATCTGAAAACAAAACAAAACGGAAAAGAATGAGATACGAATATCCCAGTAAGTAGCACATGCATGCTCAAATACAGTTTATCAGTTCTAAAATATGATACAATTGTAAATCATGCAACAGTAGCGATAACACCTCAGTTCCGAATAATCCGAGTAATTCAACAGTAATCCAATCAATCAGTATAAAATACAGAAATAATCCAGTTCAACAAATATATATGTAACATCAAATCAACAGTTGATAAGTCATTGCAGGACTCATGAAATAAGACTGTCTTTAACTAGGTAATGCCAGTGTTCACTATGCCACCTCCCGGCTTAGGTGCGATATGCTGAGTACACGATCATCGTCTTATTGCGGGAGAACCCACCCAGTACAGTGATGGGTTGGCATGTACTAATCCAGTCACAGTCCGAGTACACGATAAAATGAGGGATAGCCGCAGCCAGCCGAGTACACGATCAGGCCTCACTGAGTACACAGTGGAAACGCGTGCGTGAACAAAGTATTACAACTAGCAAAGAACAATCCTTTCCACTAACTAGCTCCTAACATGGATCCATATCGAGCTATGCCCACTAGACTCTAAAACCAAAACTAAACGTGAAATCTAGCAAGCACAACTCATCTCAATCTCAATCATATCATCCCGAGTACACGGGGCATCTCTGAGTACACAGAGGTATCAACATCCCAAGTACATGGGGCATCCCCGAGTACACGGAGGTATCACAACTGTCTCTCCAAGTACATGGAGGAAAATCAATTCCAAACCAGAAACCAATCATTCATATTCAATTTAAAATTCTTTTTCCGTAGAATCCGCATAAAACCGGTGCAATGTAAAAATTTCATAATCATAACAATCCCGTCAAATCCGAGGTAAAATCCAGAGCTAACAAATCAGGGTTTAAATATATTCGAAAGATAAGATGATTATAGGTACAATTTAATCTAAATAATAATCTTACCTGTGTTGCTTTGATAGCTCTATTGTTCTAGTTTAACTAGCAATTCCAGATGTGAAAATCAGAATTTAGACCCATTATTAAATTTTAGTTATTGCAATACTTACTTTATGCCCAACCAGTACCTTTCTCGAAGAAATTATACTTAATTCCTTATTATTGAACCTAAGACATTATTGCCTTCATTTAACTCTCTTATTCATTTAGAAACTCCTTAATTATACACTTACTTCTGCATCCTAAGATTTCACTCAAATCCCATTTGTTTATTTTTAAACAGTCCTTTACTTGCTTCCTCAAATTTAGTTTTGCCATGCAAAAGATGTATGTGCTAGAGAAGTTTTCAGCACTTAAGAATTACTCAAAACACCTGACCAAACAAATCTCAGATTTCAAGACTCAATACACTAGTATAACACCAGTTTCCAGCACCTATATTTCCTCCTAATTACCTCCAATACCTATATTTAAGTTCTCTAAGAGTTAATACCTTGATGGAAATTAATAACCACCACACCAATTTAAGATAATAGAGCTGGACAAGTTCTAGACTCCTAAGAACATTACACTCATTAACCTAAACAGTTTGCTGATTTTTAGACCTTGGTACCGGAATTATATTCTCAGATCCATCCTCTCTTATTTCCCAACAGTCTCTTATTAACTCCTGGTTAGCTCCCTAATTGTTTCCTACCCATTAGAACTTAAATCAGTTAAGGATTTACTGAGCAAGAGCTAGGTGGTTTAGAAAATATCTTCACATTCCTATACTTTAATTCTTCCATATACCATTGTATGAAACCTCTACCAAAAATCTTTACCAAGTACTTATAACATCCATTTTAGTATTATAGGACATGTTTTAAACATTAAATCTATGACATATAGCTTCTAACAACATAGCTGGGCAAGGTTATACAAATTTTACATGAGCGCCTACCTCCCTCAGGTAGGCCATCCTGAGCAATCCTGGGCGGTCTCCAAAAATTGCACTAGTGCCTACCTCAGAAGGTAGGCCATGGTAGGCCATCCTAGGCACTCTCACCAAAAATCCCAGGCTAAGTACGGGCAACCAAATTTTCTCTAAGACTGATCTAATATCCTTCATACAAAAAATTTCTAGCATGGTTCCAACTCTTTAAACAATGCTTTTACATACATTCAAAATTAATTGAAGAAAGAATCATTCCTATATTGATTTAAACGCCAATTTCATCTAAAAACAGAGACTAACTAGAACAGTTGTATAAACCACTTATTTTCGTCAATTTGATCATTCAAAACAACAATAAAAGATGCTACTTACATTAGATACACATGCCATTACTCCCTATGACATTCAGCTATACTATCATACGATTAAATCTGGACATAAAGAACACAGAAAAACAGAGATGCCGCATACTCAATCTAACACACATTTCTTCTAATTTCAAATCATTCAAAACCGAATAAACTTGTGCTACTCACATCTTCATACTGATTTCGGATTGCTGAAATCTCAATTCTTAATTGAAGCTCTGAAACCTCCACTCCAGATCTAATCGAACCAATTTTCTGCAGAATTCCTAGTGCTTTAATCAGATCTATACAGATCTGAACTTCCTCTTTGAATAAGGATAAAACTCCACGAATTATAATCTATTTAATTAACCATACCTGAATTTCCAGATCAAATTAGCTAGGATTAGCAGCTCTTGGACGAATTGAGCTGCTGCTGTAGGTGCATGACCACTCCCAAACCAAAACAGAGATAAGGTCCGATCATCATCTCTTTTGAACCACTACAGCAACTCCAGATCTACTTCTCCTCCTCTCCTCTCTAATTTCCAGATCTCACGGTGGTTGCTCAAAGACCAAACGAACCAATAACTAAACTTTAGTTACTTAAATAGTTGCTGATCTTCAGCAACTAACATCATGATCACCTAAATGACACTTCACCGAAACTCTCTATACCAGCACCCATATTTAAACATAACCCCCTATTTGCCACCTCATCTAATCTCCACCAACCAACCAAAACTAAACCCTAGCAATAGCTCATACCTATCAAATGAAATCAGCCCATTCGGTTCGACAAAAAGTCCCTGGTTTAACTCCTTGGTCTCCTTCGTCTATAAATTACAAATTTGCATTTAATTAATTACCAAACTAATAATTTTCAAATTTAAATAAAAATTTGGGATTTTACACAGAAACCCTGAGTAGGCCTGGTTGTCAATGCCGAAACCCTGAGTAGGCCATCATTTCAGAGTATCCGAAACCCTGAGTATGCCGGAACTGTGTACATGGAGGTGTGGATGTCGCTCTGGCATGTTGATTAACCAATCTAAACAATTACATGACATTGACCAATGTTGGGTTTTGATTTATTTGGCACGAGATATATTATTGGAGTGTTGTGAAAATTTGGTTTCCTCGAGACGTGGTTTGTGATGATATTAGATTTTGTGATTTATTCAGATTATTTGACAACCGTACTGTGCGCGCGTGGGAAACGCGGCACGGGGAAATTCGGAGTCGCCACCGCCTGATGGGGTGTAGGCGGACACCTGGGTGCCTAATCTTGCCTATTAGGGCTTTTTGGTCTGCGGCTTGAGATTCTAAGTCTGTTCTCGGTTGTGGTTCGGGGAAGTCTGTAGACACCCCGGTCCACCCCGTCGGATGACGGGTCCCGTGGGTTCCCTGGTTTGAGTCAGCTTACATTGGTCTCACCTGATTCCTAATCCGATATGCAATTTGGTTAAGTCTGGCGGGACCACCTGAGTGGTGTGGGTCCCTTTAGTTGCTTTTATCTTGATTACTTAGGTGATCTGAGTCTGGTTCGGTGGGCCCCGTTGGAAGGCCCACGGTATCCTTGGTGGGCTTAGTCAAGCCCGTGTACCCTTGTGGACCTCAGTCTAGCCTGAGAGGTCCTTTGGGCTTTGGTTAGTTCAATTGGTTTTACTTTAAGTTCAGATTTGAAGATTAAGTGTTTTTCATGCACAAGTGGGCCGGACCGGTTTGGGGGCCCCTAAGGTGGGCCCACATGGTGTCCAAGTATTTTTTATTGGATTTATCTTTTTAATTTTGCCAAAGTGATTTGGACACTGGGCTTGGGGCCCGCAGTCCAAATCTGGGCTTGTAAGCCCAAGTTACCGGAAGTTAGGGTTTGTACCCTTCCTTGGTTCGGTTGGTGGGCTTTGGCGGGCCCAGTAGGCCCTTGCCCTTGGTCTCGGCCAAACCACGCAATTCATGCATCAATTTCGCATAACAAGGCTCGGGTGGGCCGCATTGGGTTTGGCCCGCCCGGTTCAAATTGTTCATTTTACTTAAGTTATTTTAATGGCATGCTTTGGTGTTTATTGGGCTTGGTGGGCCCCGTTGGAAGGCCCACTGGAAGTCAAGTTGGACCGGGAGTCCAAGTCTCATGTCGGGTTTCCGGGTGACCCAGAAACCCTATTGGTTTATCCGGTTCGGAAATATCATTCACATCTAGCAATAATCACACAAAAAAAAACAAGATAGACACTCTGTCAGAGAAAAAAAAACTGGCTCATTGTGCTGGAAGTCAAGTTGGACCGGGTTCGTTTCGCTGTTTTGGATGCGCAACGAACAAAGGGGGTGGGGGGGCGAAGCCCCCCGCGTTACAGTAAAGGGCATTTTTGGAATTTTTCAAAAATATATCAATTTGGCATGTTTTTAGGGGTATGCGCCGACCTCGGGCACTAGGCGCGAGGTCGGCGCGGGCCTGGCGGACCGAAAACAGCGAAAAACACACAAAAAAAAGAGGTGGGCGCGAGGTTCGCGCGAGCCTCGCGCGAAGGTGCGCGTGAGCTTCGCGCGAGCTTCCCGTGAAGGTGCGCGCGAGCTTCGCGCGAGCTTCGCGGATACTCGATGCTCTCGGTTTTCTTTCAAACTCCATTTCTGAGCTGATTTTGAGCTCTGTAACTCATTTTTTAGGCTCTGTAAGCCCTTCCAGGGCTTCGGCCACCCCCCAGAAGACACTTAAACTGGCATTCAAACTAATCTAAACATGCTTCTTGCTTCATGCTTCATCCCACAACCCAAAATCTCTTAAAAGAAGAAAAAAAAACAAACCCGATAAAAAAAACAGGTACAGATGCATTAACAGCTTTAAAAAAGGAGGGTGATGGGAGCATGCTCAAGGGTGCACAAACAGTATATAGCATGTTAGCAAGTTCAGCATAATAAAAACAGAAAAACAGCATGCAGACATTACATGCACTTTCCTCCAACCGACTGGCCCTCAAGCATGCACACTAATATCCGAAGAAGGGAATGAGGAGGGGGGTTTACAGGGATACAATGGATGAAGGGAACTTGGGAACATGCTCCCTTTTCGGCGTGAGCAACACATGCATCTTCCTCTTCCTTACTCGGTGGTCTTCATCAGATGGAAGTGAAAAAAAAACATGGTTTCATGGCTGTGGCCTCATACCACCGAATAAGATCGGCTTACGAAAAAAAACATTGCATACTCATATATGTATAACTCAAAGTAACAGGGATGTTTACCTGGTGGTTCTTGAGTTCTGGAGCTGAGTGGGGGAGCCTCCTCGAAGTCGGACAGCGGCCGGAGCCTCCTCTTTACCACACCGACAGTAGCAAGCCTCCACTGGTTTAGGATGAACTGGAGGAGAACCAAAGGAGGGTGAGGAGCTTGGGGTTTTCTGGGAGGCAAGCCGGGGTGAAAAGAGGGGGGGGGGGGGGGGGCTTCGGGTGAAGGAAGAAGAAAGCAAACCAAAACCCTTCGAACCCTCAAAAACTCCGAACACTTAGTTTTTTTTTTCGAAAAATCTTCCAACCCTCTGCGCGAAAGGCCGCGCGGCTTATATAAGCGGGAAAAAAGGGGGATGCGCCCACCTTGGCGCCCAGCTCCAGGTGAGCGCATGCCGCTCGCCACGTCCGCGCGAGCGGCATAATGATGAAAATACATTAAATGCCGCCGCGCGTTTGGTCGGAAAATCCGAATTTTCGGATTTAGTCCCTGGAAAATTTCAATTTAATCCGATATTCTTGGATGTTTACAGATTTAGTCCCTGGGATATTTCATATATTTGGATATTTAAGGATTTGATCCCTGAGATATTTTCCTGCGCAACTCGCCACGTGTGCAGCTTTTTGCCACGTGCGCAGATTGCCGGTTTTGCTGCTCGGGAATTTCGTCAGCTCATATTTTCTTCATCCGGACTCCAATCTGGGCAAACTTAGTTTCATTAGAATCGTATCGGAGCCCTCCATCCCATGACCTAGGGGTAGGCCTCCGGATCGGATTTTAGCAGAAAGTCAACTTTTGGCTCTGCTCAAGTTTGACCGCCCGCAGAACCTTCATCCGGACCCCGATTCCTGCAAACTCAGTTGCGTTGGAACCGTGTCGAGATTCTCTATCCAATGACCTAGGGGTAGGCCTCTGGATCGGATTTTAGCAGAAAGTCAACTTTTGGCTCTGCTCAAGTTTGACCGCCCGCAGAACCTTCATCCGGACCCCGATTCTTGCAAACTCAGTTGCGTTGGAACCGTGTCGAGATGCTCTATCCAATGACCTAGGGGTAGGCCTCCGGATCGGATTTTAGCAGAAAGTCAACTTTTGGCTCTGCTCAGGTTTGACCGCCGCAGAACCTTCATCCGGACCCCGATTCCTCCAAACTCGGTTGCTTTGGAACCGTGTTGAGATGCTCTATCCAATGACCTAGGGGTAGGCCTCCGGATCGAATTTTAGCAGAAAGTCAACTTTTGGCTCATCTCAGGTTTGACCGCCCGCAGAACGTTCATTCGAACCCCGATTCCTGCAAACTCGGTTGCGTTGGAACCATGTTGAGATTCTCTATCCAATGATATAAAGTAAGGTACTTGGCACGGAATTCGAGGAAAAGTCAACTCCCGGCTTTTCCTTAAGTTTGACCGCCCACAGAACCTTCATCTGGACCCCGATTCCTGCAAACTCAGTTGCGTTGGACTCGTGTCGGGATTCTCTATTCATTGAGATAAAGCAAGGTGGCCAATTTTCACTTGATCAAAAAGTCAACTTTTCACCGCTTAGGGTTTGACTTTCTGTCCAGGGTTTGCATTTTTTGGTTTTTTCGGGGAGCGCAAAAATGAGGTGCTTACAGCTGCCCCTCTTTGCCGGAGTCACCTTGCGGATGAACGACAAAGAGAAAAAGAATCTCGTTTTTGCGCCTGGCATTTCTGTCGACATGGTCGACGAGCTTAGTCCTTTGAAATTTTCACTTTGAGAGGGAAGCGGCCAAATCATGTGGCGTCACTTCCTGGCTTCAGAGTTTCCTTTCCCTTTGCCTTTTCGGGTTTTTGTAGGGCAACTCTTCAGCATTTTAGTTTAAGTTTGAAAGAGATTAGATTGGACTTGAGCTCGCCAACCTGTTTCGGCGTCGATGCCAGACACTTGACAATATTCTTTTATTCTTGTTTGTTCCATTAAAGCTTTTAGGTGACTTCAGACTTATGATCCATTTTGTGTCTTTTACTTGAAGCTTGCTTGCATTTTTCTTTTTTTCTTTTTTCTTTTTTTTTTTTTTTTTTTTGGGACTTGATGGCCAAGGGTTGGGTTAGGATGTGGACCGAAAGGAGGAGGGAGGAGCGGAGGAGGAGTTGCTGTTGGTGAGGAGGTGCTTCCAGCGCTGTCCAGTGCCTCAAGGGAGCCCACACACCTGCTCTACTCTATTTACAAAAGTGTGAAATCAAAATTACAAAAGGGGCCATCTTGCCCGATGATATCTTCTTTTATGCTCATTCTTCTTCACGTCTTGTCATTCCTTCTTCTGCAGTGCTCTATGATTGGCTTTCCCCCTTGTAGAGGCTCCCTAGCCTGGAGTGACTGTTGCTGGGGATTGGGCAGGAACCTTTTTTCTTATCGCCTCTTCTTTCGGATCGAGCCTCATTAGTGACAAGCGTGGGAGCTCCCCGGGGAAGGATTCTCCGCTGGGGATAAGTGGGGATTCCTCACGCTATCATTTTCCTTCATAAGGCCTTCTCCATCTGCTTGGGTGTGAATTCTTCATGTTCGTTCAAGCTCTTGTTGGGTGCGAGAGGCTCCACCAGGGATTGATGCGAGCTTGTTTGTCTTCTTTTCACTCTTCTTCGCAAAGCCGGCCTCTTCAGACTAAGCGAGGCTTGAGAGGCCTACGTCATCAGGTATCACTCTCTTATTGCTTGAGAGGACTCTACTGGGGATGTAAGGGTGTCGTCCCTTGTTTGCTGAAGGCCTCCCAATGGGGATTTTGGAGGTTGCTATTCTCTGTTTACTGAAGGAACTCCGCTGGGGATTTTTGAGAAGATGTCCATTATCCCACTTTTGCTGTACCTGTGAAGGCAGGAAAAGACAACATGTTAGCCGTGGAATAGCTGGGGAATGCAAAACACTTCCTTTATTCTTTTCTTGCTCTGAGCCTTTTGCCCGTCGCAGCCAGAAGCGGCCTTTGCCAAGGTGAAGAAATTATCAACTCAGGTTAGTAGCCCAATGTGGAACTCAAAACAGTTAAGCAGAACAATTATAGAGAAAACAGGTGTGTCAGTGTGTGCCTGTGTTTGCAATATCAAATAAGATTTTCCAATGTCAGACGGGACTTGGAGTGCTTGGTATTTTCCGTAGCATGGTCATCACAGGCCACTGTGGAGTCTTCGACTCGGGCGCAACCTGCCAGTTTGGACCTTTCAAATCTGTTCAATTTTCTCAGTTTACTATCTGCCACTGTTACTGCTCTCCTCTGTATCTTGCTCTGCTCAAACCAGATGTGACCAGCTCTTTTTCTTCTTCTTATCTTTTTTTTTTGACTAACCACGCAACGCCCTTTTTTCGGGTTTTCGCTGTGTCCATCCTTTCTAGGAAACTCTGAATTCCGTCATTGCTGATGAACGCAGACCTAACTGTTTGCCCTGATCATTCCTTTTGGGATCTGAGAGGTCTTAGAGATAGGACGAAATGTAGGCTTGATCTTGGTTATGAAAGAAAGGATAAATGGCTCAAAAAAGCTTAATTATTTGGGTTTGCAAAGTGTGCTACTTTTATTGTTGGTGGGTCTTACATCCTGGCTTATTTGTATCTCTATATTTTTGGCGGGGCAAACATTTCCCATTTTCTTTGTTTCTTTTTTTTTTTTCTTTCTCTTTTTTTTTTATTTTTTTTATTTCACTTTCTTCTCCTTTTTTGAGGTTTTTATGGGCAAGAATGCCCGGTTTCTTTTTTGCTTTGCCAGGAATGCCCCATTTGATGTGTAGAACACTTGCAATGGGTTGAAAGAATTTTAAGGCTCAAAATTGTCTAACTAGGGGAGAATTTAAGGTATTTGGAAGGATTTCAGTTTAAAGGAGAGTCAAGGGTGGCCTCTCTTCATTTCCCAATCAGAATGATCTCAGCCATAGTACAGTTTGACTGCGTCTGCATTTATTGGCTCAAGAAAAATTGCCCCGTCCATTTCTTGTAAGATGAGTGCTCCTCGGGACAGAACCTTGTGGACTACGAATGGCCCTTCATAGTTTGGCTTGAATTTCCCTCTATTGTCCTCTTGATGAGGAAAGATTCTCTTCAGTACCAGATCTCCCACTTTGAACTGTCGTGGCTTCACTTTCTTGTTGTAGGCTCGCGCCACTCTCTGTTGATAAAGCTGGCCATGGCACAAAGCCTTAATCCTCTTTTCATCCAATAATTGCAACTGGTCAAATCTGGATTCTTCCCATTCGACATCACTGATCTCAGCTTCCTTCAGAATTCTGAGTGATGGAATTTGTGCTTCCACTGGGAGAACTACTTCCATTCCGTATACCAGGGAGAACGGGGTTGCCCCGGTTGATGTTCTAATCGACGTCCGATAGGCGTGCAGTGCATACGGCAACTTCTCATGCCAGTCTCTGTAGGTGACCACCATTTTCTCGAGTATCTTCTTCAGATTCTTGTTGGCAGCCTCTACTGCTCCATTCATCTTGGGTCGATATGCCGTGGAGTTTAGATGTCTGATTTTCAAGTCTTCGCACATCTTTTCCATGTCCTTATTATTCAAATTCCTTGCATTGTCAGTGATGATCGCTTCTGGAACTCCGTAGTGACAAACTATATTGTTTCTGATAAACTTGAGCACATGAGATTTCTTCACATCCACAAAGGACATGGCCTCTACCCACTTGGTAAAATAGTCAATTGCCACTAAGATGAACCGGTGCCCGTTCGACGCCATTGGATGAACCTGGCCTATCATGTCGATTCCCCAGATGGCAAACGGCCATGGCGATGTCATGGAATACAGTGTGTTTGGCGGTGCATGGATGTTGTCGGCATAAATCTGGCATAACTGGCATTTTCTGACATGAGCGTAGCAGTCTGCCTCCATGGTCATCCAGTAATAGCCCATTCTTAGAATCTTCCTTGCTAGCATATGCCCGTTCATGTGTGCGCCGCACAACCCTCCATGGATTTCCTCAATCAATTTCTGCGCCTCGGCTTCTCTGACACATAGCAGTAGAGAGTCATTGTATGACTTCTTGTACAGTCTACCTCCACTGTAGAAGTATTGCCCTGCCAACCTCTGTATAGTTCGCTTCTCTGCAGCTGAGGCACCTTCTGGCAGAATTCTGTTTCTTATGTATCTCTCAATGTCTGCGTACCAAGGCTCTTCTTCAGGCGTGCTTTTCTCGACACTGAAGCAGTAAACAGGGTAACGCCGAATTTCTATCTCCAGTGGTTGCACCCAAGCATCATCTGTGATGGTGGCCATCGATGCCAGCGTAGCTAGTGCATCCGCAAACCGGTTCCCGTCTCGTGGCATGTAGTCGAATGTCACGCTCTCGAACTCTTCTTCTAATTCCTTGACCAGTTCTTGGTATGGTACCAACTTCACATCTCTGGTCTTCCAGTCCCCCATCACTTGATAGATGATAAGACTTGAATCACCGAACACTTTCAGTTCTTGTATACGCATCTCAATTGCCGCTCGCAAGCCCAACACACACGCTTCATACTCGGCCATGTTGCTGGTGCAATCAAACAGAAGTTTTGCTGCTATCGGGTGATGAACACCGTCTGGGGAGATTAGCACTGCTCCGATCCCTTTTCCATTTACATTTACTGCCCCGTCAAAGAACATCTGCCACTTGGTTTCTTCTGTATCATCTGCAGACTCTGTACACATCACATCTTCGTCCGGGAAGTGAGTCAGAAGTGGTTGGTAGTCAGGTAGTGGATGCTCTGCCAAGTGATCCGCCAGGGCTTGCCCTTTTATCGCCTTTCTAGTCGTGTAGACAATGTCGTACTCCGACAAAAGGACTTGCCATCTGGTGACCCTGCCAGTGGAAATCGGCTTCTCAAAGATGTACTTCAATGGATCCAGATTGGAGATCAGCCAGACTGTGTGGCTGAGCAAATAGTGCCGGAGCTTCTGAGCTGCCCAAACCAAGGCGCAACACGTCTTTTCAAGCACTGTGTATCTGACTTCAATGCTAGTAAATTTCTTGCTCAAGTAGTATATTGCCTGTTCTTTTCTTCCTTTTTCATCGTGTTGCCCTAACACACATCCCACTGCCGTCTCGGAGACTGTCAGATACATGATCAAGGGTCGTCCCGAGATAGGTGGGACCAGTGTCGGCGGACTCATCAGATAGGCCTTGATCTTATCAAACGCTACTTGACAGTCGTCATTCCAAACCACAGGGTTGTCCTTTTTTAGCAGCTTGAATATAGGCTCACACACAGGAGTCATCTGCGCAATGAACCTACTGATATACTGCAATCTGCCCAGGAACCCTCTCACTTCCTTTTCTGTAGCTGGAGGAGGCATTTCTAGAATTGCCTTTGCCTTGGTGGGGTCGACCTCAATGCCTCGCTTGCCCACTATGAAGCCGAGCAGTTTTCCTGACGTAACTCCAAACACGCACTTGTTTGGGTTGAGCCGAAGTTTGTGCTCCCTGAGTCTGTCGAACACCTTTCCAAGGTTTACCAAGTGGTCTTCTTCTTCCTTGGACTTCGCTATCATGTCATCCACATACACCTCCATCTCCTTGTGTATCATGTCGTGGAACAGCAGAGTCATCGCACGCTGATATGTAGCGCCCGCATTCTTCAGTCCGAACGGCATCACGCGGTAGCAGTAAGTGCCCCAGTGCGTGATAAAGGATGTCTTCTCCATATCCTCAGGTGCCATTCTTGTCTGGTTGTAACCAGAGAAACCGTCCATGAAAGAGAACATTGAATGCGTTGCTGTATTGTCCACCAGTACATCAATGTGCGGCAATGGGAAGTCGTCCTTAGGACTTGCTCTATTCAGATCTCTATAGTCAACACACATCCTGACTTTCCCGTCTTTCTTGGGGACTGGCACGATGTTGGCCAACCACTCTGGATAGTGAGTTACTTGCAGGAATCCGGCATCCAACTGCTTGGTGACCTCTTCCTTGATCTTCAGGGCCCATTCCGGCTTCGTGCGCCTGAGCTTCTGTTTCACAGGTACGGCCTCAGACTTTGTTGGTAACCGATGCACAACCAAGTCCGTGTCTAACCCGGGCATATCCTCGTATGACCATGCAAACACATCAGAATAAGATTTAAGAAAATCAATCATCTGTTTTCTCAATAATGGTGACAGCTTTTTACCAATTTGGAGGATCCTTGGTTGTGCTATTTCACCTATGTTAATTGGCTCTGTTTCCTCAATGTTAGCCTGGAGACCCTTTTCGTGCCTTTCCAATGCAAATTGGATTTCAAGCGGGGTTTCCCATGATTCATCATCGTCCTCATGCTCGAAAGGCTCACAGGGGACGATGTTTGAATCTTCTTGCTGCAATGGGCGAGTGCCCCAATCTGACGTGTCGAGTTCTTGCTCGTTTTCAGGATTGGACACTGGCTCATGCATTTCATTTATTATTGCCATCTGGACTGGCTTTTCAATTTCTTTTTGTTCTTTTTGTTCACTTATGGCAATCTTATTACCTATCCCGTGCCCCAGATCTTCCAGGTGTGCGTCGGGATTGACACTAAGATTGCGATGCTCAAGTTGCTTATTTTTGTTATTTTCATTTTCAAACAGATGCAAGTAGTAGGAAGCATTGAGATATTCATTAAAAATTTCAGCAGTAGCTACAACAGAAATCTCAGAGGTGGTAGAAACCCCTTTTGGGATAGCAGCTTTGCTGATAGCAAAAGGCATGGCGCTCCAATTCTTCAGTGGTGCCCTGCCTTCCTTGTTGATATCAATCGTCTTCTCTGGTTCTCCAGCTAGTACCATGTTGGCGCTCTCGTCAGAAGAGATGTAGATAGGATCATGTGTTGCGCCTCCTGCTGGTTTGTTCTGGCTCCTCTCTGATCGGGGGCCAGACTCTGATGATACCCTTACCCATGATCCACTGAGGGCGATTGCCCATGGTATCTCATCCTTGGATGGCGCGCATGCGATGGTGACTTCATTGGCTGGGTCAACTCTGGGGGGTGCAAACATTATGGGTATTCCAGTTGGTATCCCAGGCACCGTAGAAGAGTAAGCTGGTGGTGCCCATTTGCCATAAGCTGCATGGTACACCTCTTCCGGTACTGGCCCTAGCACTTGGGGCATGCTACGGAACATGCGGTTCAGACCGTCGCGAGTTCCGGGGTGCGGGACATGAGGGGGTGGAGGAGGCGACCTTGGCCTGCGAGTTGGTGCTCCTGAGCTGTCTCGCCCTTCCATCATGCAAACATACATGATTGGGCCTTCTTCTTTGGATTCCTCAATGGGAGCAGGTGGTGGCGCTTCTATCACAATCGGAGAGTTGACCGGGATCCCGTCAGTGATGAACTGTTCATCTGATGGGGCGAAGGCCATGGTGACTTCGTCAACTGAGTCCAGGGCGACCAGTGTTGGCAGGCCATCCGGCGACCCCTCAGGAGCCAATGGGTCTACCTCTACTGCATCCCCAATCATTTCCATAGATGGTGGCTCCTCCCAGAGCATCTGAGCCAGTCCTTGCAAGTAGTCTTCTTCCATGGCAGGGGTATCCAGAAACTCATCCCCCCACCCTTGGGGGACTATGTTCTCAATAGCCTGGGCCGCTTCACGCTCCATGTTAGAGAAGCGGTGGTACAAGTTCTCGTGCACGCATATGGGCCAGTGGGGGTCTCTTCCTTCAATTCTGGCTCTTTTCCTTTCGGCGCGGTTCCCAAGGAGTCGGGAGTAGTCTTCTGGCTGCGGCCTAAACCCCAGTCCAAACCCAGTGGTCTGCTCATAAGGTTTGATGGCTACCCTGATGCCTTGCTTGTACTTGCCTAGTCCTTTGCCTGCTCTGAGACCCCAGTCTGCGCAGTCAGCAGCACTAAACATGTTCTTTCTTTGCCTCTTCGAGAGTCGTCGCCCCCTTTTAGACTCAGGGATATTATTCACCTGCACCATTTCCACAGCTTGGAAATTGAGTGTGGTGGGTAACTCATAATCCACATAGGGTACTCCAACCCTTTCGAACTCTCGGTGATCCTCAGCATGTACTGTTATGAGTTCGTTGCCTGATACGAACCGGACCATCCTGTGCAGTGTGGAAGATACTGCTCCTGCCTGATGCAGCCAAGGCCTCCCGATCAACAAGTTAAATGAGGCATTGATATCCATGACCTCAAAGTCCATGGTAAATGACCTGTCTGCAATTATGATCACCAAAGTGACCTCTCCCAGTGAGTCTCTTCTGGCATTGTCGAAGCCTCTGACATTATGAGCGCTTGGCTTGATCATTGAAGGGTCCAATTGCAAACTATGAAATGTCCTCATCGGGCATATGTTCAAAGCTGACCCGTTGTCAATCATGGCACGCTTTACGATGAGATCAGTACATTTCACGGTTATGTAGAGCGGCTCGATGTGATTGCACCCTTCAGATGGTAGGTCTGCTGCAGAAAAGGAGATAGCCTGTGGTGCCATGATTACTGACACCACTGCTCCTAGTCGCTCAGGGTCAATGTCCGCCGGTACATGTGCGTCACCCAGGACCTTCATCAGCACTGTCCGGTGCTTCTCTGAGTCAATCAGAAGTCTCATTATGGAAATCTAGGCGGGTACCTTGTTCAACTGCTGGAGGAGATCATATTCGGGAGTGTAGATGCTGTGGTGCAAATCTGTGACTTCCTCTTCTGTGGCCCTTCCCTTTCTCTTGAGGGTCGGTGGCAATTCTGTAACCACTTCCTTCCCTTTTTCTTTCCTTTTTGCTTCTGCTTCGACTCCCTCCTCTGGTGCGGGTGGGGGGTCGGTGTTTATGTATCGACCGGATCGGGTGATCCGATCGATTTCTGCTTCAGTGGTGGTGGTGGTGGCTTGGTGGTAGAAAGATTGGGTGAGGTAAGGTGGGGACACTGTGTTGTACGAGGGTGGTTCCAGGTGGAGCTGTGAGAGGTTGAGGGTGGGTGGTTCAAATGAAAGGGAGAATGGGTCTTGTGGGGGCGAGTCCATGATGTCATGGATGTTGAGGGCGGAGGGGTTGGGGAGAGGGGTGAGGTAGAAGAACTCTTGGTCTGTGGATGGGTGGAAATGCACCAGAGGGAGATTAGTAGGGAAGTCATCGCCGCCTCCTTCAATGACGTTTATTGTCCTACTTTCCACTCGGGAGTTTGCTGCTGATTCGTTTTCTGAGTCTGCACCAGCGGATTCATCTAAGCTCTCATAAGGATCAGGTGGGCTTGCGAGTTCGGAAGTGGATGATGGCTCCCCTTCTACTGTGACATGGGGGAGGCCAGGCCACTCAGGCGTGCCATGGGAGAGGGATTCAGAACTTGGTTCATCTGATAGGAGATCGGTGAGGGACTGCAAGTCTGGCTTTGACGTTGCAGACATATACTCAGGCGGCCATCCAGTAGACATCTGCGGGGGTACCCTTGAACTGCCCACTGATGCATCGGTGTCCTGTGGCCCATCTCGAAACCAAGGTCCTTCAGAACTGCCCACTCCCTCCCTGCGTGGAGGGGACGGGGAGTCACTAATCCATCCGCATTGCATGGGGTTCCATGGCCCCGTGACTTCCTCACTGCTCTGAGGCTCATCCTCTATCTCACAGATGTAGACGTCTGTATTCTCCTTGACTGCAATTGCTGTCGAGTGGGTTTCTGCTGATGCTGCACCTTCACTGTCTGCCCTGGTTGGCCAATCAGTACAGACGGGTCAAACTGCCCAGTGCCCCGGTCACAGCTCACCTGATTAGCTGACTTACTGGTTGAGGCCTTAGAATGGTCAGGAAGAGGGTTTGTGGTGACACCAGCTGCTAGGGTCTGAGCCTGTGGTGCTGGGGGGTCGACCGTGATGCGCCTGCTATCAATTAGGTCTTGGATATCGTGCCTTAGATCCCAGCACCGATTAGTGTGATGCCCTGGAGCACCAGAGTGGTACTCGCACCGTTCTGCCGCATTGTAGCTTCTGGCGTTGACCAGTCTGGGATTCGGGGGTTTGATTTGCAAGTACCCTTTCTTCAACAAAGTAGGTAGCAACTCTGCTGGCGCATACGGTAGTGGGGTGAAAACCCGTTTCATCCTGGCTTCGAATTCTTCTTTCGTCTTTCTTACCCCTTGGTAAGCTGTCTGCCCGGTTCCTTGGGGTGCCACTGCCTCTGGTCCTTGTGAGAAGTGATAAGGCTGTGCCGGGTGCACGTAGTTCACTGCCTGCTGTTCCTGCCTTCGGGGCTCTTGTCCCTGGTTTCTGCCAGCCTGTCCTGTCACTGGCATCCTTGGTGCGGCACTCTGTCCACTGCCATCTATTTTCCCGGCTCTTACTGCATCCTCAATCCGATCCGCAGTCAAAATTAGGTCGTTGAAATTCGAGGTACTTTGCCCCAGCAGCAAAGTGAAGAATGGCTGTCCCAGTGACGCGATGAACAGAGATGTCATCTCTTGTTCCAACAGTGGCGGCTGTACCAGTGTGGCCAACTCCTTCAAGCATTTAGCATATTCTCTCACCGACTCGTGGCTCTTCTTAGTCAACCTCTGTAGTTCTGCCCTAGTCTGTACAATCTGACTATTTAGGCGGTACTGCTGGATGAAGACTGCTGCCAGGTCATTCCATGTCTTTATCTTAGCCTTGTCCAGACTCAAGAACCAAGAGTAAGCGGCCCCTGTTAAAGACTTCTGGAAGAATTGTACCATGATTCGCTCTTCCTTGGCATACTGGCACATGTCTCCTGAGTACGACCTTAAATGATTCAGTGGGCACCCGGTGCCGTCAAATTGGTGCAACTCAGGGCATTTGAACTTAGCCAGGAGCTGGATGTCTGAAAAGAAGCAAAGGCTTTCCAGGGTAGCCTCACTTTGCATTGTGCTGGGTTGGAGCTGTTTGAGCTGCTCCTTCAGGGCGGCCATTTCTGTTCTGTTCTCCTCCCTTACTGCTGTCAGTTTCTCCTCAAACTGCGATTCCTGGGTTCTGTACCAGTCCTCATCACCCTGTCCCAGATGGATAGGCAGAAATTGATCTGGTTGTGCCACATGAAATGGTGCTGCCGGCGGTGGTGGTGGTGCCAGGGGAGGGGGATTTACTGGACGTGGCGGTGGCACCACTTCTGCTTGTGGTGGGAACTGTGGCTGCGGCTGCTGGGCAACTGGTGCTGCCGGTGGGGCCTGCCTCAATTCCCTCAATTCTGTCATCAGTTCCTGGATGATGGAACCCATACTGTCCATCCTTTGCTGCATCTCATTGACCACTTGGGTATGACTGGACTCTGCCGGGTGTTGCCCTGGCGGCGTCTGCTCTCCTTGCTGTTCCATATCGAGCCTTCTCCTCGATCTTAACAGGTACGGACTTCTAAAAGCAATTTTTGGTACCTGGTGGGACAATTTGCAGGCATTAGTGCAATTTTACACAAATTGATTACACAATTTTATCTGATTGAATTTATTCATTTATTTATTTTTTTTGTTTTATGATATGATTTGACTAACTGATCTATTTTAGCTACCCTAAGGCAACAAGGGAAGAGAACCTAAACTTTGAATCCACTTATCTATTTTAGTTACTCGTAGGTAACAAGGGAAGAGAACCTTTAATGAATTTGAAGACTGATCTATTTTAGCTACCCGTAGGTAACAAGGGAAGAGAACCTTAATGAATTAACTGATCTATTTTAGCTACCCATAGGTAACAAGGGAAGAGAACCTTTAATGAATTTGAAGACTGATCTATTTTAGCTACCCGTAGGTAACAAGGGAAGAGAACCTTTAATGAATTTGAAGACTGATCTATTTTAGCTACCCATAGGTAACAAGGGAAGAGAACCTTAATGAATTAACTGATCTATTTTAGCTACCCATAGGTAACAAGGGAAGAGAACCTTAATGAATTAACTGGTCTATTTTAGCTACCCATAGGTAACAAGGGAAGAGAACCTCAATGAATTTGGAAGACTGATTTTTTTGATTGGATTTGGACTAACTGATCTATTTTAGCTGCCCTAGGGCAACAAGGGAAGAGAACCTGGTTTTGAATCAACTGATCTATTTTAGCTACCCGTAGGTAACTGGGAGAGAGAACCCTATTTTTCTGAAAGCTGATCTATTTTAGTCGCTTGGAAACGACTGGGAAAGAGAACCCTGGTGACCGAATCTATTTTAGTCACCCGCAGGCAACTGGGAGAGAGAACCCTGATGACCGAATCTATTTTAGTCACCCGTAGGCAACTGGGAGAGAGAACCCTGTTTTTTTTTTGAAAGCTGATCTATTTTAGTCGCTCGGAAGCGACTGGGAAAGAGAACCCTATTTTTTTTTGAAAGCTGATCTATTTTAGTCGCTCGGAAGCGACTGGGAGAGAGAACCCTTTTTTTTTTAAAGCTGATCTATTTTAGTCGCTCGGAAGCGACTGGGAAAGAGAACCCTATTTTTTTTTGAAAGCTGATCTATTTTAGTCGCTCGGAAGAGACTGGGAGAGAGAACCATTTTTTTTTAAAGCTGATCTATTTTAGTCGCTCGGAAGCGACTGGGAAAGAGAACCCTATTTTTTTTGAAAGCTGATCTATTTTAGTCGCTCGGAAGCGACTGGGAGAGAGAACCCTTTTTTTTTTTTTGAAACCTGATCTATTTTAGTCGCTCGGAAGTGACTGGGAAAGAGAACCCTATTTTTTTTTGAAAGCTGATCTATTTTAGTCGCTCGGAAGCGACTGGGAAAGAGAACCCTATTTCACTGATCTATTTTAGCCGTTTCGGCAAGGAAAGAGAACCTTCAATTTAAGGGGGTTTTGTTTGAGCTCAGAATCACGGGGTTGGACCAATGCAGGGTCTCTGCAGGGGGTGAGCTGAAAAGCAGCACCCAGGCGTACCTCAGCCAGATCTCCAGTTCATTCACTGGTGGCGTCGGCGCCTAATTTCGGCTAGTAGTTCCCGGGCGTGCCTTAGCTAGTCGTTGGTTTAATCACCATTGACTTCGGCGCCTCACAAGGGGAAGGCTATACCAGGACGTTCATCCACCAAACGGTTCAATCACCGGCGGCTTCAGTGCCCCAAAGGTTTCGGCTAGTAGTTCCCGGGCGTGCCTTAGCTAGTCGTTGGTTTAATCACCATTGACTTCGGCGCCTCACAAAGGGGAAGGCTATACCAGGACGTTCATCCACCAAACGGTTCAATCACCGGTGGCTTCAGTGCCCCAAGATTTCGGCTAGTAGTTCCCGGGCGTGCCTTAGCTAGTCGTTGGTTTAATCACCATTGACTTCGGCGCCTCACAAAGGGGAATGCTATACCAGGACGTTCATCCACCAAAAGGTTCAATCACCGGCGACTTCAGTGCCCCAAGATTTCGGCTAGTAGTTCCCGGGCGTGCCTTAGCTAGTCGTTGGTTTAATCACCATTGACTTCGGCGCCTCACAAAGGGGAATGCTATACCAGGACGTTCATCCACCAAACGGTTCAATCACCGGCGGCTTCAGTGCCCCAAGATTTCGGCTAGTAGTTCCCGAGCGTGCCTTAGCTAGTCGTTGGTTTAATCACCATTGACTTCGGTGCCTCACAAAGGGGAAGGCTATACCAGGACGTTCATCCACCAAACGGTTCAATCACCGGCGGCTTCAGTGCCCCAAGATTTCGGCTAGTAGTTCCCGGGCGTGCCTTAGCTAGTCGTTGGTTTAATCACCATTGACTTCGGCGCCTCACAAAGGGGAAGGCTATACCAGGACGTTCATCCACCAAACGGCTCAATCACCGGCGGCTTCAGTGCCCCAAAGGTTTCGGCTAGTAGTTCTCGGGCGTGCCTTAGCTAGTCATTGGTTTAATCACCATTGACTTCGGTGCCTCACAAAAGGGAAGGCTATACCAGGACGTTCATCCACCAAACGGTTTAATCACCGGCGGCTTCAGTGCCCCAAAGGTTTCGGCTAGTAGTTCCCGGGCGTGCCTTAGCTAGTCGTTGGTTTAATCACCATTGACTTCGGCGCCTCAGAAGGGGAAGGCTATACCAGGACGTTCATCCACCAAACGGTTCAATCACCGGCGGCTTCAGTGCCCTACAGGCTGGACCGAATGATCTCGAAAAGATACAGACGAGTGTGATCTGAGCTCAAGGTCTTGGGTGTTTTTAAACACTTGCTGGGCTTTGCGATCTCAATGAAAGAGATGCGGTTAAAGGAAATTAGGTGGTCGCAACGACCAGGAATATTGCAATTATCTGAGAAGAGGTGGTCTGCCGGAGACCGAGTTGCCCTATTGGAGGGAATTAATTCTTTCATTTCAAATTCTTGTTTTGTTAAGTTTGAACAACATAGCATAGCGAAAATAAATTCATGCTTCAATCAAAAGGTGCCGCCGTGGCACAAAATACATCATCATGCTTATCAAAATACAACAAAGCCAGAGTCTAGCTAGGTTGGTCATCATCATAGTGGGAGGACACGTCTTGCCTCCTCAAGGCTCGCAGAAGCTTGTTCCGCAGACGTCGGTCCTCCTCAGCGCGCTTGCGCACTAATTCCATTTCATGTTGCAAGGCCGTATTGGCCTGCCTACTCTCCCGTTCCGAATCCACATAAGCTGAATGGATACGAGAGTGGGTTTCCTGCAGTTCGGCCACCCTGTCCCTATATGTGTTAGGGGGCTGAACTGGAATGTCGCCTAATGCGATAGGCTGAAGAGGTGGGGGGCCGTCGTGGCCAAATTCCCGAGCTATCCACTGCTCGTAATCTTGAAAGTGTAATTCGGTGAAGACGTCTTCCCGATACACGCGCACCGTCTTCCACTCTGTCAACAGTTGGGTCCTTAGTCCCTTGGTGAGTGAACCAATCAAACTTCTCATGTCGTCCTTGACTGGGATTCCCTGCGGTTTCCCAAACTGTCTCAGAACCCGAATCGGATAGTACGGCATGGCATGGGTGAGGCCTATCAAGGCAAGTCCCTCTCTTTTCTTGAAAGCTATAATGGGGGTGTAGCGGATGTTGTATGTACCCCACCATCTGATGTCCGTTTCTCCTTTCAGGTGGAGAAAGTGGTTAAACCAATCCTCACGAGTGGGTAGGTCTGGTTTGATCTCTCTTCGAGCCAACCAACAGATGTTGTCGCCAGTTGCCTTGTAATATGCACTGACTGGTGATGACACCATCAGGTGGTCTTGCAGCCAAAGGTGGAGGAGGGGAGCGCACCCTTGAAACCTCCAGGTTCCGTTTTTGGACAAAGTCAGGGAATGGAACAATTGAGCTAGGATTAGTGGCATGATTCGGTACCCTGTCCTGAGTTGATCCACAATTTCCATGAGGGCCAAATTAATGGTGTCTCCCCCAGTTGGAAAAAAGATTTGTGACAGAACCACAAGGGTGAAGGTGTCAAACCAAGCCCGGGGTCTTTACTGCTTTTTGTTTCTTATTTTTTCAGCAAGGAATGTTTTGGAGACCCTAGTGAATGATTTGTCACCTCCTAAGGTCTGGAATTCTCCCCTTGAGAGGCCAAAGAAAGCGCAAGCTTCATTCTTGTAGCTTTCTTTGAGACTTGGCCTAGCGGGTTCTCCTAAGTCGCGAAATCGGAGGAACAGGTCAAGTTCCTCAATTGTGGGAGTCAACTCATTGATCCCGAATCGAAACACTGAAAGCTGGGGATCCCAGAAAAGAAAAGCTGCTTGGATCATATCCCAGTTGATTGGCACATTTAACAGGGACAAAGTCTGTCCCATGTGGTATTTGTGCTCCCATTCAATCTGCTCACTCCCTTGGAGCTGCCTTGTCCAAGAACGGATCCAGGGGGTATCCCAGGCGCACTTCTCTATCCTAGGGAAACGGGTTCTCTCAGATGAGGATGAAGATGCCATGCCAACTATCCGATCAAAATTCCAAATCAGTTTAAGGTTCCACACCAAACTCTTAATCAGTCCTAAGACATGAAAAATTTCAAGCAAAAAACTAATCACTAGTAGTTCTAACATGCTTCACAAAATAAAGCAAAAGACAAAACCAGTTCGGAATTTAACTCAGGCACACATGGTGTGTGGTCCTAAGGGTTGGCGCCAGTGAAGGCGCGACTCCTAGACATACTTGTGTAAAGGAGCACATTCAAGTCCTGATTAGTCTTTCTGTCTTTCATCTGTTCTTTCATCTGCTTCCGGTGTCGGACTACGGCAAAATTACAACTTGCCATCGAGGGCGAAGGTTTACAAGATATTTACCAAAAACTTCACAGAATTCATCCTTAAGGCTGTTGGGAGCCAAAAGGGAGGATACAAATTGCTTTCCAAGCGGGTAGGCTAAAAATTCCTAGATCTAGGGTTTAATGCCCATGTTCTGATCTGGCGTGCTTTCATCTGCTTGTCTGATCTGGCCGGCTTTCGTCTGCTCTAAAAGACCAATCTGGACTTAAAGCGCTCCCAGCGGACTTTAATGGGTCAAGACCCATAGCATACAGGACTCCATGCATGGATCTGGGATGGTTCCCCTGATCAAAATTAGGTGAGCTTCCTAAATTAGGGCTGAGGTCGCCCATGGTCTAGGGTTTACTCAATTTTGATGCAAAAAGCGGGGGTTGCTGCCTCTGATGGACTCTGAATTTTATTCCAATTTTATTCATCATTCACATCCTACTCACCCTCTCATGCTCAACGCAAGGTTCATTCAGAAACGTTAGGTGGGGAAGGATACCCAGCCCGAGACATAAGCCTACAAGGGTCTGGACCAGTACTGGATCCTCGCGTGCCACGGCAAGAAACCAGTGGTGCTAATGGACTCCAGAAAACTGGGGGGATGGGTTTACCCTGCTTTCCCCGGCAAGCCACGGGAGCGTAGGTGCTAATACCATCCCAAAGATCAGTTCATAGGAATCAGAAGGGTAGGCTGCTAGAGAGGTCTAGGTTTGGTAAAGAAGTAGCAATATCCGATTTCACTCATCTACCAAGGGTCGGATCATTCACGCAGCCTCCCTCGTGCGTGTCACCCCACGCAGTTTATCTCACAAGAACGGAAATAATAAAAATCCATCCACGGTGTGGTGGTGTGCCCGTGTGTGCAGTTGGGCTGCGTGTTGTGTCTACACAGGTGAGATTTGTCTAGATTTTGTTGGTAAAGGGATTGTTACTGTCTCGTATAGCAAGGTGCAGAATTAGCACGCAATACGAGGTTCCGGGAGAGTCCCCAGGTAAGTGGGGGGTCACAAGGGACCGCTTAAATCCCACTTGCCTTAGGCAATTATCGCGTCCCTTTGACAGGACTCCCCAGAACGCGTAATTACGCGTATTTTGTATCTTACTAAATGAGGTAGTAAGAAACCCTAAACGTCAACTAAATCTCTCTTTATGCTGACTCATCTAACTAGGGTCTTACTAGGCTGAAAAAGTCCCCAGTGGAGTCGCCAGGCTGTGCGCGCGTGGGAAACGCGGCACGGGGAAATTCGGAGTCGCCACCGCCTGATGGGGTGCAGGCGGACACCTGGGTGCCTAATCTTGCCTATTAGGGCTTTTTGGTCTGCGGCTTGAGATTCTAAGTCTGTTCTCGGTTGTGGTTCGGGGAAGTCTGTAGACACCCCGGTCCACCCCGTCGGATGACGGGTCCCGTGGGTTCCTTGGTTTGAGTCAGCTTACATTGGTCTCACCTGATTCCTAATCCGATATGCAATTTGGTTAAGTCTGGCGGGACCACCTGAGTGGTGTGGGTCCCTTTAGTTGCTTTTATCTTGATTACTTAGGTGATCTGAGTCTGGTTCGGTGGGCCCCGTTGGAAGGCCCACGGTATCCTTGGTGGGCTTAGTCAAGCCCGTGTACCCTTGTGGACCTCAGTCTAGCCTGAGAGGTCCTTTGGGCTTTGGTTAGTTCAATTGGTTTTACTTTAAGTTCAGATTTGAAGATTAAGTGTTTTTCATGCACAAGTGGGCCGGACCGGTTTGGGGGCCCCTAAGGTGGGCCCACATGGTGTCCAAGTATTTTTTATTGGATTTATCTTTTTAATTTTGCCAAAGTGATTTGGACACTGGGCTTGGGGCCCGCAGTCCAAATCTGGGCTTGTAAGCCCAAGTTACCGGAAGTTAGGGTTTGTACCCTTCCTTGGTTCGGTTGGTGGGCTTTGGCGGGCCCAGTAGGCCCTTGCCCTTGGTCTCGGCCAAACCACGCAATTCATGCATCAATTTCGCATAACAAGGCTCGGGTGGGCCGCATTGGGTTTGGCCCGCCCGGTTCAAATTGTTCATTTTACTTAAGTTATTTTAATGGCATGCTTTGGTGTTTATTGGGCTTGGTGGGCCCCGTTGGAAGGCCCACTGGAAGTCAAGTTGGACCGGGAGTCCAAGTCTCATGTCGGGTTTCCGGGTGACCCAGAAACCCTATTGGTTTATCCGGTTCGGAAATATCATTCACATCTAGCAATAATCACACAAAAAAAAACAAGATAGACACTCTGTCAGAGAAAAAAAAACTGGCTCATTGTGCTGGAAGTCAAGTTGGACCGGGTTCGTTTCGCTGTTTTGGATGCGCAACGAACAAAGGGGGTAGGGGGGCGAAGCCCCCCGCGGTACAGTAAAGGGCATTTTTGGAATTTTTCAAAAATATATCAATTTGGCATGTTTTTAGGGGTATGCGCCGACCTTGGGCACTAGGCGCGAGGTCGGCGCGGGCCTGGCGGACCGAAAACAGCGAAAAACACACAAAAAAAAGAGGTGGGCGCGAGGTTCGCGCGAGCCTCGCGCGAAGGTGCGCGTGAGCTTCGCGCGAGCTTCGCGGATACTCGATGCTCTCGGTTTTCTTTCAAACTCCATTTCTGAGCTGATTTTGAGCTCTGTAACTCATTTTTTAGGCTCTGTAAGCCCTTCCAGGGCTTCGGCCACCCCCCAGAAGACACTTAAACTGGCATTCAAACTAATCTAAACATGCTTCTTGCTTCATGCTTCATCCCACAACCCAAAATCTCTTAAAAGAAGAAAAAAAAACAAACCCGATAAAAAAAACAGGTACAGATGCATTAACAGCTTTAAAAAAGGAGGGTGATGGGAGCATGCTCAAGGGTGCACAAACAGTATATAGCATGTTAGCAAGTTCAGCATAATAAAAACAGAAAAACAGCATGCAGACATTACATGCACTTTCCTCCAACCGACTGGCCCTCAAGCATGCACACTAATATCCGAAGAAGGGAATGAGGAGGGGGGTTTACAGGGATACAATGGATGAAGGGAACTTGGGAACATGCTCCCTTTTCGGCGCGAGCAACACATGCATCTTCCTCTTCCTTACTCGGTGGTCTTCATCAGATGGAAGTGAAAAAAAAACATGGTTTCATGGCTGTGGCCTCATACCACCGAATAAGATCGGCTTACGAAAAAAAACATTGCATACTCATATATGTATAACTCAAAGTAACAGGGATGTTTACCTGGTGGTTCTTGAGTTCTGGAGCTGAGTGGGGGAGCCTCCTCGAAGTCGGACAGCGGCCGGAGCCTCCTCTTTACCACACCGACAGTAGCAAGCCTCCACTGGTTTAGGATGAACTGGAGGAGAACCAAAGGAGGGTGAGGAGCTTGGGGTTTTCTGGGAGGCAAGCCGGGGTGAAAAGAGGGGGGGGGGGGGGGGGGGGCTTCGGGTGAAGGAAGAAGAAAGCAAACCAAAACCCTTCGAACCCTCAAAAACTCCGAACACTTAGTTTTTTTTTTCGAAAAATCTTCCAACCCTCTGCGCGAAAGGCCGCGCGGCTTATATAAGCGGGAAAAAAGGGGGATGCGCCCACCTTGGCGCCCAGCTCCAGGTGAGCGCATGCCGCTCGCCACGTCCGCGCGAGCGGCATAATGATGACAATACATTAAATGCCGCCGCGCGTTTGGTCGGAAAATCCGAATTTTCGGATTTAGTCCCTGGCAAATTTCAATTTAATCCGATATTCTTGGATGTTTACAGATTTAGTCCCTGGGATATTTCGTATATTTGGATATTTACGGATTTGATCCCTGAGATATTTTCCTGCGCAACTCGCCACGTGTGCAGCTTTTTGCCACGTGCGCAGATTGCCGGTTTTGCTGCTCGGGAATTTCGTCAGCTCATATTTTCTTCATCCGGACTCCGATCTGGGCAAACTTAGTTTCATTAGAATCGTATCGGAGCCCTCCATCCCATGACCTAGGGGTAGGCCTCCGGATCGGATTTTAGCAGAAAGTCAACTTTTGGCTCTGCTCAAGTTTGACTGCCCGCAGAACCTTCATCCGGACCCCGATTCCTGCAAACTCAGTTGCGTTGGAACCGTGTCGAGATTCTCTATCCAATGACCTAGGGTTAGGCCTCTGGATCGGATTTTAGCAGAAAGTCAACTTTTGGCTCTGCTCAAGTTTGACTGCCCGCAGAACCTTCATCCGGACCCCGATTCTTGCAAACTCAGTTGCGTTGGAACCGTGTCGAGATGCTCTATCCAATGACCTAGGGGTAGGCCTCCGGATCGGATTTTAGCATAAAGTCAACTTTTGGCTCTACTCAGGTTTAACCGCATGCAGAACCTTCATCCGGACCCCGATTCCTGCAAACTCGGTTGCGTTGGAACCGTGTTGAGATGCTCTATCCAATGACCTAGGGGTAGGCCTCCGGATCGGATTTTAGCAGAAGTCAACTTTTGGCTCTGCTCAGGTTTGACCGCCCGCAGAACCTTCATCCGGACCCCGATTCCTGCAAACTCGGTTGCGTTGGAACCGTGTTGAGATTCTCTATCCAATTATATAAAGCAAGGTACTTGGCACGGAATTCAAGGAAAAGTCAACTCCCGGGTTTTCCTTAAGTTTGACCGCCCGCAGAACCTTCATCCGGACCCCGATTCCTGCAAACTCAGTTGCGTTGGACTCGTGTCGGGATTCTCTATTCATTGAGATAAAGCAAGGTGGCCAATTTTCACTTGATCAAAAAGTCAACTTTTCACCCCTTAGGGTTTGACTTTCTGTCCAGGGTTTGCATTTTTTGGTTTTTTCGGGGAGCGCAAAAATGAGGTGCTTACACGTACTCAGACTTAATTACATACTGGTTTTTCATTAGCTATATCCTTGTGTCTAATGAATTACTGTGAGATTAGTCGGATTAATCGTGTTATTGCCATCATTACTTATGTATTATCCGATCCATGTTTTAAAACTTGGAAAAATGTATTTGTGTATGCATGTGCTGCTCGCTAAGATATTCGTATCTCATTCTGTTTGTTATTGTTTTGTTTTCAGATACTCTTGGAGAGCGATACTTGCGGGTAGTTACGTGGCATGTAAGTTTATTCAATTGGGATTATTTTAGCTCACTCTGTTTTATAGTTATTGTTATATTCATGTTTTTCTTTCACTCTGATATTGCAGTCCTGTGTTACATGCTAACCTCTGGAGACGTGTTACGGTTTAATTACATAACTCGGATTTGGGGCGTTACAGATGCTACTAATGATACTCAAACTCAAGACATCTCCATAGATAAGAGCCGTAGTCATCGACTTATTGCGCACGACTCAACCGAGTTGGCATTTACCACCAGCATGCAGCATCGAAATCAATACATGGAGGTGGCCGCTGATCCACATGTATAGGGAATCACCAACGACGCATCGGGGTGTCCCTCCAGACAGAGGACCCTCCAGTGCAACCTAACTTGCAAAGGAAGCGCGCTCATACAAGGGAGAAACTCAACCCAAATAAAATATCCCTTAGCTATCTAGCCAAAACTATGGATCCATAACCAGCTATGCCCACTAGACACCAAAAATCCCTAAGGACTAATAATATGTAAATAATAGTGCCTAACAGCATATAAAGGGTAAACCTGTAATTTTGTTCAATATCGGGTTATCCGGGTTGAAATTCTGTTTTGGATGTCCAATATAGAGTAATCTGGTTAATATTTTCTAATACAATATCTCATAATTTAATTAACCCAATTTATAAGTATATTTGTTATAAAACTTAGATTTCCTCATATTTTATTTTCTGCAAAACAGGGTAATTGGTGATTTAATTTGGCTTAAAAATATCTTATTTAATTATTAAAATTCATTAAAAATGTTTTGGTATTGAATTAGGAATTAAAATATGAAAAATTGGAATTTTCTGCACTGGGCACTCAGGGACACTCAAACTATTAGGTTAGCACTAGTTCTTTTTTTTAACGTCGACTATCTGTTAGTTAGCGCTAGTTGGAGGTCTAGTTTTTAATACGAGCGCTGACCGACGCTCAAGGGCGCTAAGCGCAGGGAGGTTAGCGCCGATAGGAAAACGGCTAAATAGTGTTTAAAATCTAGTTTTAAGTGTTCTGTTCAATTCTAACATAAATATATGATCATAATCAAGCAATATACATACAAATCTATCATCAAATCATGCAATACGACTCGAATAACCAAGGAATACAAAACGAGTGACAAAACAGGTGCTACCTACCTGTTACAATCGTTTCCTCTCCTTCTCTATGAATAGCAACAACACCAATGTGAAACACTCCTTTGGGATGAAATAAAACCAGAACAACCCTCTCCTTTCTTCTTCTTCTTCTCTGGTCGCTCACGAACGCTCTTGGTGTGCGTTTTCTCTTGCAGCTGATGAATACAAACAAGTATGAGCGAAGGTATGTCAACTATATATTATTAGGGTATTTAAATTATTTATATACCCTCTAATCCCACGCAACGCACATGCACCAAACACAACACACATCGCCCAATCAAAACGCAACTACTTTAAAATATTAATCTTACCGCGATAACTCACGATCAGATGGTCGGATCTGCGCCAAACTCCTGATCTCCACTAATAACAATATCCCCAACAATAATAAATTATTTCCATCAATAATAATCCTCAAGAATATTAATTATTATTTTATTTTAATATTAGAGAAAATTCGGGATCTTACAATAATAATAGGAAACTCATATATGTTATATAAATCATGTTGGGGAAGCTTACCTTAGATAAGGGAGCCCTTTAGGATGTGCTTGGGGGCCTCTTGAAGTGTAGACAGTAGTTGAGCTCCTCCTTTCCAAGCTCCAAGGGTTTTTGGGTTTCCTTTTTGGTTCAAGTGGAAGAAGAAGAACGTTGGTGGAGATTAGGATGTTTTTGAAGAGGTTTGGAAGGGGTTAGGGATCTTGGAGTGTCTTGAGAGAGGTAGGGGGAGAGGGGTCTTGGAGAGGGGGCCTATGTGTGTGTTGGGAGGTGGAGAGGAGGGTCCTATTTATAAGTGAAGTTAGGGGAGCTCTTATTAATGAGAGAAATCTCCTCCATGTTCTCTCATTAATGAGAGAAATCTTATCCATGATCTCTCATTAATGAGAGAAACCTCATTTATGGTCTCTCATTCATGATTTCTCATTAATGAGAGAAATTACATTGGTATTTGTGTTTTGCCATTTAATTTGCCACTTGGCAAATGTGGTTCTCACATTTGCCACGTGGTCAGTTTTTTCTCATAATCTCTCATTAATGAGAGAAATCTCCTCCGTGTTCTCTCATTAATGAGAGAAATATTATTCATGATCTTTCATTAATGAGAGAAATCTCATTTATGGTCTCTCATTAATGAGAGATCTCTCATGATCTCTTATTAATGAAAGAAATCCCATTCATGATTTCTCATTAATGAGAGAAATCAAGATATTTTCTTGTATTTTGTTCTTTCCCTATTTTGTCTTTTCGCACTTTAATTTGATAGTTTTTCCTGTATATTTATTGCTCCATTTACTTAAGTCTTTACATGTAAATAAGGTTTTACCCCCCATTTAGAACCAATAAAAATACTCCCAAGGCCCAATTCCCAACCAATAAAAAATCAACTTTCCAGTTCATGCCTAAATTTCTAGTTTTCCCGATTTTCATCAAAAACCATAGAGAAATAAGGATGCCACAACCCTAATCTATGGTTGCCACATTCCTCATGGAGTAGGAGTTTGTCTATAATGGTGTTGCTTCCTTCACCACTTCCCACTTTCCCGTTAACACTCACATCCTCTAAAGGATTACTTTCACCAACCTTTGGCCTATTTCTCATTTTTCTACTCTTCCTGCCTCCAAGCTTCTCTTTCTTTACGCCCTTAAGAAGGGTGACTCCATATACCATCCATATCATTTCTAACATTCTTGGGATTCTTGATGATCCCAAGAAATCTTACTCTCTTCCTTATGGGTGCTTGATTGCTAGACTCATCTTTTCTTCTCCTTCTAGTTACCCATCCTATATTCCTATGACTCCAGGACAGCCTATCAACAAAAATAACATGAAACTGAGCTCGTCCCTTTCTAGGAGAGTTGAGATTGGGGGTCAGGCTCCTCCTTCTATTTCCGACGTTGGCCCCTACTCTTTCTAGTGCTCCTTCTTCTACCCCTGCTTTTGCTTCTTCTGAGACTGCAGGTGATAAGGCTTCTATTCAGGAGCAGATTTCATGGATGGCCCTCAGTTAGAGCAAGATGGAGGAGATGATGGTGGTGATGTAGCAGCAGCTGTCTAGACTATACGAGGAGTTCCATGCTTACATGGGGTCTCCAGACACTCCCATGCATGGAGTTGGACCATCCACCACGACTGCAGAGGGCGAGGAGGGACACGATGATGATGATGAGGAGGGTGAGAAGGAGGATGTTGATGATGGGGAGGAGGAGGACAAGGAGGTTGAGGACGACGAGGATGGTGGAGAGGGAGGAGATGTAAAACTTTGAATTTTTTAATTTAGTAATTTAATAAATAAATCTAAATATTGGATAATAAGTTAAAAATGAAGTTTGGGAAAGATAGGTATTAATCCAAGTGTGTATTATAGCCAAGAATATTATAGATAATAAATTTGGAAATTTTAAAAGAAACCCAATGGGTAGATATGAGATTATTAAGAGAAGGGTATTTTGGTCAATTCCTACTAATTATTGGTAAATAATTAAATAGATTAATTAAATTATTATTAGACTTGAGAAATTATGTTAGACCTAAGTTGGGTTCAAATTGCTCATTAATAATGATATTTATAGCTTAATAAGTGGGAAAATGTCATATTGGTAAATTATAGTTGATTAGGGGCCTTAAGTTGAGGAAAAGAGGAATTTTTGGGAGTTTTTGTAATATTTAAAAATAGGGGAAATAATTAGCACGAAAATTAGGAAAAATAGCAGTTTCTCTTATTTAAAATTAAGAGGGAAGAATTAGAAGGAGTTGTGAAACATTAGGAAAGGTTCTAAGTGAGATTAGGAAACCTAGTGGGATTAGTTAGAAAGTTTCCAAACCCTATTAGGACTTCTATTTTGGGTGAGCTTATAAAAGGGAGGCTTTAAGGTGGTATTAGGGTTTCCTCTAATCAAATTATATAGAGGAAAAAGAGGAGAAAATAGGGCTCTCACGTTTGGGGAATATAGAGAGAGAAGGTGTTGCATAAACCTCCGACCAGCGTTCATCAAAGTGCGATCTAGAAAGATCCAACCATTGGATCGGCCTCAAATTTGGGGTTTTTGTTCATAACTGGTGGAATTTCAATATGAACGGTGGAAATGGTGTTCTAAGGTCTCTAAAGGGGTACGATTAGTAGCATAATTTCGGCTATACCTTGAAGAGAAGGATTTTGCGTTTTGAGGCAAGTAGTAACACCCCGTTTTGTTTTATTGTTGCATGATTTTAGGTTTAATCGTTTGAGTTCGATCTAGAATTAATATATGATGATTTGAGATACCAAACCATGTATTTTATACAGTAGATTTTGTGGGTTTGAATGATCTTAGATTGGGTTCTATGAAATCTGTTAAGTATGCTTTCTAGTGTTGATTTTTTAAGGTTTTGATTTAGATCTATATTCTGATTTGTTTAGAATGATTTAATAGGATTTATAGATGATATTAGATGTGCTAGAAGTGGTTTGAATTATTGGAGTCATGTTTTAAAGAATTAAAAGAGAAAAATTACAAAAATCAGATTTCCAGACTTTGCCACAATTGGACGAGCGCCTAACACGATCACCTGAGCGACTTGGTCGAGTGACTTGCCTGTAAATTTCTGGTTAAACAGTCGCCCAACATGATATCTTGAGCCTCCATGTTGAGCGCCCATGTTATTTTCTAATTTAAACTTCAAAACATGATCACCTAACCAGGTAGCCTAAGCGACTAGGTTGAGCGACCAACATAGAATTATGATTTTTCTGAATTTGAAGAGAAATTTCAATACAAAATGATTTTTAAATGATATTAAATATTTGAACCAACAAGTATTAAGTATTTACGAACTGTTTTTACTGATTGTTTGATTAAAATAATTTGGGTTCGCTCTATAAGAATAGGTTTTAATTTGTTTTGAAAGGAAAACTCTTGCTTTGAAATTAGTTCAAAATTGTTTTAGTTGCCTTAAACACTTGTAAAGCATTATTTTAGACGTGATTCAAGTCTTGGAATTTATCAAAATACTTTTAAAACAGATTTGAGTACGTTGAGCCTATGTTTTGAAATATAATAAGTATTGATAAGAGGTTTTGGATTATTGATTGAACATGAACAAACTATTTTATATACAAAATTGGATTGTTGATTTATGCACTTCTATGTACCATGGAATGATTTATATGCCATAGATGGCAATGTGGATTATTTGTACAATGGTTTGGTGGTCAGGTTTATTGATAACCTGCTTGGTGATAGAGATGTGTTTGTGTATTACCTGCTTGGTGGCAGAGACTTTTACCCGCTTGGTGGTGGAGACTTTTACATGCTTGGTGGCAAAGATGTGTATACCTCATGTGGGGGAGATGTGATTACTATGTGGTTGCATCTCACATGGGAGATGTGTGTGTGAGTTACCACCTGAGGTGAGGGATCTATCTCCTGTGGGGGAGATGTAGGTGCTATGTGTTCACATTTTGCAATTGAGTTACGCTATCTCCTGTACACCCGTAGGGGGAGGGGTGGGTGCCTGCAGTCTTAGAGATGTGCATTCTCCTATGGAGGTGGTGTGGATACTATGTGTTTACATCTGCGGTTGAGGTAGGCTACTACCTGAAGGTAAGCTTTAATTACTAATTATATATGATTTGTTTTCTTTTAAATAGAAAGAGATTGATTGATCGGTTTAGTCATGTTTTGACAAGAATGGTTTTGAAAGAAATATGAAATGACATGATTAACATGATGAATTGTTTTGGGAAAAGTATTTGTATTAATTTGGAGAAATTGTAGCTTTGACTTATACGGCTTTGTCTTCTTGATTTAACTATACTTGTGATATTGTTTTGCAACTGATGAAAGGTTTGTAAATGATATGTATATATATATATAAACTATTTTTTTTCATGCATGTTGCTACTTGCTGAGATTTTATATTTCATTCTTGCTTTTAAATGTTTTGTTTTCAGGTGATCTTGGAGAGGATGCCTTGGGTTAGTTTGATAGTTGGCTTGAAGTGTAGAATATCCAGAAGACAAGAATAGGATATTAATATAGGTGTTTTTATTTTCTTAGAATAATAATAGATGATCTAGTAGAGTTTAAGAGTTAGTTAAATTGTAGTTGCCTTTTATTTGAATATTTGATGTAATAGTAAGAATCAAATTCTAATGAATAATTTAAGCTTCCTAGCACTTTGATAACTAATAAATCTTTTAGTCTTATCTTTTAAGCTAATTATGATGTACTACAAGTTAATGCCTTGATCCGAGTCAAAAAAAAAAGAAAAAAAAGACCCTGATTCGGGGTGTTATAAGAGATGGTGCTAGACCATCGAGTTGATGTATTTGTTGTTTTCTACTGTATGGGGGAGGGGATATTTGTATATATTATCTTTTGTTTTTGTTTAGTTTATTTTGTATTCCTTTTGGAATCAAAATTGTAATCTTGTCATCATATATATATATATATTATGATCTCTTTTGTCTACTTTCTTTGTGTTCTATTTTCTTTTCTTACAATATTATTTCTTTTTTCACAATTAAATTAATAGAAACCCCAAATCTTCCCTAATGCCTTCCTTTTATAGGCTCACTCAAATAGAAGTCCTAATTAGTTTAGAGAACTTTCCAACTAGGATTCCTAATTCTATTTGGAAAACTTTCCTATCTTATCTCTCCTTCTAATTATTTTCTCTTAAATCTAACTTATAAGAAACTTCTAATTTAATTAATTTTCGTGCTATTTATCATCCCTATTTTAAATATTAACTAATCACTTGATTTTCTCCCATATTACTAAAATTAATGCTCCTCAATAAGCATAATTACAATTAGGCCCTTTTTCCTTCTTTTAAATCTTAAATCTATTATTTAAATCCAACTATAGCCAAATTTGGTCTAATTAGGTTCCCTAACCTAATAATTAATTATTTTATTCTTTCATGGATTTGACTAATTATAAATTACCAAAATGCCCTTTCTTTAATTTCTACACTTAATCATTAAATTTCTTCAAATTCTATTCTTATTATTTCTTATCAAAATTTGAAATTTAAATCCCAAATATTAATTCTACAGATTCTCATTTATAATAAAATTTAGATTCCTATACTTAATTCCTATTTTTCCTTTTTAAATTTATTTACACTTCCAAATCTCTCTAGTTTATTTATTATTTTATATTAGGAAAATCCAGGGTTCTACAAGCTAAACCAGCAAGACACAAATAATACTAAAACATATGGTCCTTATGACTAAAACATAGGTGTAATGCTCTCATGGAAAAATAATTAGATTTCATAGCCCTCATGGCCAAATATCAATAAACATGACCCTCGTGGTCAAATCAAGTTAATAGTGCCCTCTTGGAAAAATCCCTCATTCATGGAGATAAATTCATGTTTATTGCCCTCATGGCAAAAATATACTCCATCATGGAGAAAATAACAAGTAGAACCATCTCCCTCATGGAGAAGACCAATTTACTAAAAAATTGTCAGGAAATAACCTCAATCTACCAAAAATCTGTAGAAAACATTTTCTTACTATTGCAGAGCTTTAAACAACTTTAAGACATACTTTTACAAGTGCTTAAACCAACCAATTCACAAAAAAATTAAATTTAAAGTTAAATTACCTCTTGGAACCAAAACAAAAGCTATTTCAATAGAACGTACCCAAAATCTTTATAAAACTCCAAATTAATCATCGACCAATACAAACACTCTAAAAATACCTAATACAATTGGTACATGAGTTGAAATTCCATAAAAACAATTTTATAATAAAAAAACTAGGTTCAAAAATACCAAAAAATTTGTCATGGGCGCTCAAGCGCTGACGGGCACTATGTCAAGCCCTCATAAAATCTTCAATTTAGGTTTCGGTCGCTCTGGATGGCGCTCGAGCCATATCCCGAGCGCTCGACTTAAATCAAATTCTGGGTTTCGGGTTCTTATTTTCTAAAAAAAAACACAAGCGAAGCACCTTCAATGGCGCTTGAGCTTTGTTGAGTGATCTGTAATGCCCCAGATCCAGGTTTATTAAAAGAAACAATAACCCGAACCTAGTACGTTAGAATAATTGTAACGCCCCGGTTGTCAAAACCTGAGGTGTTATGGTAAGTAACAAAAGCAACTAAAATATGGAATAATTTAAAACTTTTTCTAACTTTATAATCAGAGTAAATGCGGAAACTTGAATTCAAATTCTCTTTATTAATTAACGATTATGATATACAAGGATTTCAATTACATGAGCAATCCTACATCTATATAGACTACCCAGCTACAGCTAGCCCACAACTTGACGTCCTCACCAAGAGTACTTGAAAATGGGAGAAACTGGAGTGAGAATAAATCTCAACAAGTAGCAAGGTGCATGCATGAAATTAGTCCATGTTTAGGTGTACGATTAAACCAACAACAACATCAACAAGAAAAATGATAATATAGAGAAATCACGGCACACAGCATACCACATCTGTGACATCACAGGACTAATGGATTCGTAAACAGCGTCCTACAAACATATGCCAATATGCTACCTTCCGAATTACAAATGGATCAGCTGCCCTACAGTCTGGCTATTCAACATCGACGGAAGAACCCACCAACAACCAAAAAAAACCAATAACCAGCCGCCCTGCAGTCTGGCTATTACAAATGGGTTAGCATGCACGGCCCAACCAATCCAGGAGTGGGTAACGTAGTGACCGACCAATCCAGGAGCGGTACCATCATTGAGATGATGGAATGCCTATGACACAGAATAAGAAACTCCAGAAAACAATTTCATTTACTAGCTACTCTAATGGATCCATGAAAGAGCTAAGCCTACTAGACACAACTTACAACCAAAAACTCATAATAACTTAATAACATATCAATTAATAATGTAATTGCGAAACCCACACAATGGTGGAAAACCAAACCAGGGAATGAACATACTTCTCAATAACACCCACCAAATACACTGCATAACAATAACCAAATCCGCCCTGCGGAACCAATTAACCAGGCTCCTGCCTTGTCACAACTGTGACCCAAAAACAAACACAAGATGTACCAAGTCATATGTTCAAACTCCAGGTTTCAACGGCAAAATAATCCAAGTATATACATAAATCATTCGGAGCTCAAAGCATTCTCAGTTAGTTCAAATACAAGTGCAGGAACTCCCAAAATCAAGTTTTGTTTAAAAGGAAATAAATCAAGACATTAACAATGTTCCTAACTCTTGATTAAAACTTCTCTATTTCTCTTGTTTATTAACATCCAACTTTCCTTCATCTAGAACCCAAGGTGTCAAAATGTATTAACTCTATTATTTAGTACTTTCAAAAGGTATCTTAGGTCTATATTGAAGTTTAAGAATAGGTTAGGTTACCCAAAATCAGATCTAAATAGTTTATGACCTCATTCTACTTAAAATATCTCCAAAAGTTTCATATTTACAATCATCGTCCCAAATTACTATTCTTTAATTCAAATTTAATTCCGCCACTTCCTACATCTCACATTAACCTAGTTATAGGTGTTACAACTTTAGGATTTATAGAAAAATCATTAAAAATTAAATCTGGGCATAAATCCCAAAATCTGGAATTTCTGGCATTGGTCGCTCGAAGAGGCGCTCGAGCGATTGTTCTAGCGGCTATAATTTCAAGTTCTATTTTAGATACACAGGCAGGTTGCCCATGGCTGCGCTCGAACAGTGTATCAAGCGACTTTTTTTTATGTTCTGATTTAAGGTATACAGATAGGGCGCTCGAGCGGCCTTTTGGGCACTCTGCCCAAAACTCAGTTTTTCTGGGTTTTTCATAATTTCTGAAACTTCTCAAATTCTTATGGTTTTAAATTATTTCTAAACATCTAAATTTCATTCCAAATTACTTCTAAGACAATCCTAATAAAATCTTTGTGATTAAAATTTATCTAAGATTTCTTTCTAAATTAAACCACCCATGAGCAACACTTTTCTTGGTTCTTAAAGAGAGATTTAAATCACCAAATCAAAAATTTACAATCATCCAACTTTTCCAATGAAATCCAACTTAAAAACCAATACAATCAAACATCAAAATCACAAGAAAACATACAATTCCTCCAGTTTTAAGGGTTTGCTACATGCCTTTTTGATGAACCCAGATTTGTTGAAAACTCTTTCTGTGCCCATTTTATGATCTCGATATCACCCCTCTAGACTTCTTCAATTCAAATCTCTACCGTTCAGTTTGAATTCCTCCATGAGTAGATCAAAACCCCAAAATTTCATCCCATTCCAACGGTTGGATCTTTCTCTCTTCATTCAAACTTGGCTAGTCGGCTATCTCTGCAACTCCTTTTTCTTTCAAAATCTGATTTTCCACCAACTTCTGGGTTAATTTGCACTACCTTAGACTCTTCCAAATCCGATCTCCACCGTTCAGCTTGAAGTATCTCATGTATAGATCATAACCGCAAAATTTCATGACGATCCAACGACTGGATCTCCGGGGATCGTCGTTCAAAGTCTGCTGGTCGGACCTCTGTAGCACCTCCCTTTTCTTTTCTTTCCTCTCTTTTCTCTCATTCTCTTCTTCCCTTTATTTTTCTCCCACGCCCAAACACGAATTCCCCCCGTCTTTCCTCCTTATTTTTGACTTGCTAAAAACCCTAAACCTTTCCTAGACCTTCTCTTTTATAAGCTCTCTTAATTAGAAGTCCTAATAGGTTTAGGAGACCTTCTAAATAGGATTCCCACTCTTAATTGGAAAGCTTTCTATCCTACCCCTCCTTCTAATTCCTTTTTAAAGGGTCTCATACAAAAGAAGGATTTATTTTAATTTATTTTCGTGCTAATTTAATTTCTTATTTTAAAATATTACTAAAACACTCCAAAGCTCCTCTTATCCTCAAATTTAAGGCTCCTTATCAACCATAATCACCAATATACCATTTTCCTTACTTTTAAGCTATAATTTGCTATTTAAATTCAAACCTAACCCAAATTAAGGCTAGTTAAATATTTCAAGTCTAATAATTATTTAATTACTCAATATATTAATTTGGTTAATTGGAAAATAACTAAAATACCCTTTCCTTGAAATTCCATATTTAACCTTTGGATTTTTTTCCAAAAATTCTCCTCTTTATTCATCACATCAATCTTAACCATATAATGCACTTGGATTAATGCCTATCTTTTCCAACATTCATATTTAAGTCACTCTCCAGATTTATCTAAATCAACCTTGCTCTTTCCTATTTAAATGAAGCTACTGTTTAAATTCCTAATTACTCAAAATTATTGTTTATTTATTTAGTTACTAATATCTCTTTGGATCATAATATTATTCCACCAATACCTAAATTAAATCTTAACTTCTCAATATTTAGGCTTATTTAATTTACTTTATTTTAGGAAAATCCAGGGTTTTACAATAATGGCACAAAACAACTAATTCCAGACTTAAACGTTTTCAATTAATATAATCAGAGTGCGGAAATAAAAAATAATTCGTCTAAGAAGTGCGGAATATAAAAATAAATCATTCATTACCAAATCCATCAGAATCAATCTAGATAGGTTAACTAAACTAAAATGAATCATCATCCTCCAAAGTCATCTAAATAAAAAAAATAATCTAAAACAATCCCTCCAAATACCAAGTCAATTCAATAATAAAATAAAACCCCTAAACCTACACAGGAATAAAATAATCTTCTTCCTGGTACTCAGTATAATCCCCCGAAGTGTCTATCCCAGCAACGTTCTCACCGGGAATGTCTGAAAACAAAACCAATAAAACAAATATGTGAGAAACATCTCAGTAAGTAGTCATGCAAATAGTTTGTAACAATAAAATATGCAACGATAAATCAGACTAAACTCAATAATACAGAACAACAATACTTAAATGAAAATAGCAATAACCACAAACCATTCAATCTCATGGGACTCATGAAATAGAAAACCAGAGAAAGAGAGTAGACATGTGCCAATATGCTACCTAATCGAATTACGGGTAGACCAGACGCAACAGCAGATTGGCTATTTGACACCAACAGAAGAACCCAACCGACAACTGGAATGATTTAGCATGTACGGCCCAACCTATCCAGGAGTGGGTAACGTAGCAACCGACCTATCCAGGAGTGGTACCATCCTCGAGATGATGGAATGCCTATGACATAGAATTCAAACCATTCTAGAAGACTTTTCACTTACTAGCTGGATCCATGAAATTGCTAAGCCCACTCAACGGTGGAAAACAAACCAGGTGATGGACATATACCCCAATAACACCGGCATACATAGAAACAAAACTATGTCAAATAACAAACCCGCACGATGGAATAAACAAAACAAGCAACTGCCTTGTCATAACTATGACCCAAAATCCCACACAAAGGGAACTAAGTCATATGTCCAAACTTCAGGTTTCAACGGGTAACCATGTCCTGGATGTGTATCAATCCTTCGATGCACAAAATACACTCAAATAACCCAAATACAGGTGTAGGAACTCTTAAAATCAAGTTTTGGTAAAAAGGGAATTGTTTGGAACAATGGTTCTAAGTTAAAAAGCTTCTTTGGTAAAATATACCTAAAATCTTTATAAAAATTAATTTTAAACATCCGCTAGTGCAAACTATCTCTAAACACTCTAAAATTAATGGTACATAGGTTTAAATTTAATAAAAACAATTTCGTGATGAAAAACTAAGCTAGTTGGAGAAATTTAAAAATCTGTCAAAGGGCGCTTGAGTTGTATCGGGCGCTCGAACAGGCGACATGAAATCCAGGTGAATTCAGGGTTAGTCACTCGAGCGACGCTTCAGACGTTCGCCTTCTGGGTTTTGATCACTTTCGGGTTTTATAGAAAATAAAAAAGCACAGGTGGGGCGCCCTCGATATCGCTTGAGCGGTATCGAGCGCTCGTGAACACACTCTCAAGACCCATATGGACGCTCGAGTGGCCTATTGCGAAATAAAAATTCTGAAATTTTTGAAAAGTTGCGTAAATCATTCTAAAAATGAGAACTGGAAATCTATAGCATCAAAACCATACTAAATCATTCAAGACTACTTCATAAACATGTTAGAATAATTTAGAACAATTAAAACACAATATAATATGCAAACAGATCATCAAGCATGCGAATAAACACGATCATCGAATAAATACGAAATTCTGTTTATGCAATCTTTAAAGGTACTACTTACCTCGTTTGAGTCTAAAACCTTATCTAATAGCACTCCAATATCACTCCAAAGATGATCCAATCAATCACAGCAAGCCTCTATCTCTTCTGGATCAAATAATCACACTTTTAGAACTCAAAATCATGTCTAGACTTCAAAAACAGAAACTTCTTCTCTAGTTTGTTATTAACTGAATTTTATTGACGAAAATCCTCTTCCTCCTTCTCTACAAATCTGCTCCAAAGGATGCTCGTAGGTTAGGGTTTGATCTTATTATGGAAGAGTTGAAGAATAGAAGAAGAAGGAGAAGTTGGCGGCTGTTCAATTGGTCTTGGACGTGAATAGATGCTTAGATGTTTTATAGGTTATTTTATTACTTCTTTGTTTTTACTCATTTGCCCCCTTCATTAAACCAAACACAATCTCAACCCAAACCAAAATCTAGGTCAGCCTCCACTCTAAGGGGTTCGACCTCCTCTCTATTTATTCTTACATTTTTATTTTTATTCCTCTCATTTACTTAAACAAATCACCTCAATAGCAAAATTATTATATTAAAATTCTACTCAACCTAAAATCATGAACTCACCTTAGCTAGTTTCCCCAATTTCCTCCGGGTCAACTTGGACTTCTCCGGGTTGAACCAATGCCTCATCTCCTGTAGTATTAATAACTTGATCAGTCTATTTAATAATTGATATTAATTTATTTAAAAAAATCTAGGATTTTACATTCTCCCCTCCTAACAAAAAATTTCGTCCCCAAAATTTACCTTGTGATTCCTCAAATAATGATGGATATTTCTTCTTCATTTCAGATTCCAGCTCCCATGTGGCTTCTTCCACTGTATGACTCTGCCATAGCACCTTAACAAGTGGGATTACCTTCGTACGGAGGATCTGCTCACGTCTGTCTAGTATCCGCACCGGATGCTCCTCAAAAGTCAAATCCTCTCGTATGACCAAAGGCTCATAATCAATAATATGGTTAGGGTCATGCACATATCACCTTAACATTGCAACATGGAACGCATCGTGAACTGCTCCAAATGAAGATGGCAATGCCAGGCGATACGCCACTGGTCCCACTGTACCAATAATCTCAAAAGGTCCTACAAACCTCGGGGAAAGCTTTCATTTTTTTACTGAACCTTCTAATACCACAGAAAGAAGATACCTCAAGGAATACCTTATCACCAACCTCAAAACTCAAGTCTCGCTGCCTACTATCTGCATAACTCTTCTGGCGACTTTGTGCTGCCAACAAACACTGCTTAATCAGTTTTACCAAGTCAACACTGCCCTGCACATACTGAGGATCCAAATACTGCCTTTCATCAACTTCTTCCCAACAGACTGGTGATCTACATGCTCTACCATACAATGCCTCATACGGTGCCATCTAAATACTCGCCTGATAATTGTTATTGTAGGCAAACTCCACCAAAGGTAGGTGCTTACTCCAATTACCTCCTCAATCAAGGACACAACACCACAACATACCCGTAAGTGTCTGAATGGTCCTCTATGACTGCCCATCGGTTTGAGGATGGTAACTTGTGCTAAATTTCAACTCTGTACCCGTGGCCTTCTGGAAAGATTCCCAGAACTAAGACATGAAACGAGGATCACAATTGGAGACAATAGATACTGGCACTGCATGTAATCTCACGATCTCCTTCACATATAGCTCTACCAATGCATTAAGCGGTTGGTTCATTCTGATAGGCAAAAAGTGAGCTGACTTAGTCAAACGGTCTACAATCACCCATATGGCATCATGCACCCTTGGAGAAAGGGGTAATCTACTCACAAAGTCCATGGTGATGTGCTCTGTAACGCCCCGGATCCCAAGTTACGTAGAGAAAACCGTAACTTATCTCCGAAGGTTAAAATATAACCCAGGATAGCAATATTAGAGTGAAGGAAAACATGAATAAAACAATAACTGGATAATCAGAGTGCACTATAACCCAAGCTCACAATATAAAATACCATATCCGAGCTAACTCACATTAACCAAGCCTATACCCGCTGGTGCCGTCCTTACCAGAATCTGAAAACAAAACAAAACGGAAAGGAATGAGATACGAATATCCCAGTAAACAGCACATGCATGCTCAAATACAGTTCCTCAGTTCTAAAAATATGATACAGTTGTAAATCATGCAACAGTAGCGATAACACCTCAGTTTCGAATAATCCGAGTAATTCAACAGTAATCCAATCAATCAGTATAAAATACCAAAATAATCCAGTTCAACAAATATATATGTAACATCAAATCAACAGTTGATAAGTCGCTGCAGGACTCATGAAATAAGACTATCTTTAACTAGGTAATGCCAGTGTTCACTATGCCACCTCCCGGCTTAGGTGCGATATGCCGAGTACACAATCATCGTCTTATTGCGGGAGAACCCACCCAGTACAGTGATGAGTTGGCATGTACTAATCCAGTCACAGTCCGAGTACATGATAAAATGAGGGATAGCCGTAGCCAGCCAAGTACACGATCAGGCCTCACTGAGTACACAGTGGAAACGCGTGCATAAACAAAGTATTACAACTAGCAAAGAACAATCCTTTCCACTAACCAGCTCCTAACATGGATCCATATCGAGCTATGCCCACTAGACTCTAAAACCAAAACCAACCATGAAATCCAGAAAGCACAACTCATCACAATCTCAATCATATCATCCCGAGTACACGAGGCATCTCTGAGTACACAGAGGTATCAACATCCCAAGTACATGGGGCATCCCCGAGTACACGGAGGTATCACAGCTACCCAAGTACATGGGCATCACAATTTGTCTCTCCAAGTACATGGAGAAAAACCAATTCCAAACCAGAAAACCAATCATCCATATTCAATTTAAAATTCTCTTTCCGTAGAATCCGCATAAAACCGGTGCAATGTAAAAATTACACACTCATGACAATCCCGTCACATCCGAGGTGAAATCCGGTGCTAATAAATCAAGGTTCAATTGTATTTACAAAATCAGAATTTATAGACATATCTTTATTTCAATAATAAAATTTTCAAGCTCCTTTCATTAATTTCCATAAAATCCCTTTGATAGTCAAAATTTGGTAAAACTGCCAAAACTCGGTTAAACTGGCAAATCTGCATATAGATATCAAAGTTTGGTAGTATTATTGAATTCAGACTTGATACGTTTATTTTATACTCAAACAGTAATTTTTCCCTATGAATATTACTCTAATTCACTCTCTTTAACATGGGCCAAAGATATCTTTTACTCACACACCTAACCCATCTTAGGAACACTAAATCTTTTCGCTTGTGGTTAATTGAAACTTTAATGGTATTTTCTAATGCATTTCCAAAAACACAGATGTAGTCTAATCCTAACAGAACCTTCACAATAATCTTTATCTTAACTTTCATGATCATAACTCAACTAATTAGAAATCTGAAAAATACACCATGCTTATTGAATAAAATCCCTTTTTTATACATTTATTTCAGTATTTATGTTTTCACTCCAAAACACTTCTCACCATCTCTAATTAAACTCTCAAACTATTTCTAAAGTGGTTTTACATTTCCCAAAATGCAAGTCTTAGACAGGTTATTAGAACTCATGAGAACACTTTACTTAATGTGCTGATTGTCCAATCTTTAATACTTGGATCATAACCCAAATCCAGTCTTACTTATTTCCTAACAGTCCCTTAATACTACTGAATAATTCCTTAATTATTCTCCCACAATTAAAGATTTAGAGTAATTAATAAGGTACTGAACAAGAGCTGTTTTGCTTTGGAAATTCCTTTCTCTTTATATTTTAATTCTTCCATAATACCTTGGTGTGAAACCACAGCTAGAAATCTTAATTAGATAATTCAATCCTTTGTTTAAGTAATCTAGGACATGTTTTTAAACATTAATTCATTAAAATATTGCTTTTGAGCAAGTAGCCGAACATGGCTAAGCAAGTTTGCATGAGCGCCTAGCTCTCCTAGGTAGGCCATCCTAGGCAATCCTAGGCCCTCTCCAATATTTGCACTAGCGCCTACCTCAGAAGGTAGGCCATCCTAGGCGCCCTCCCTTTTTCTCATTCTACGACTTGCAGCAATTAGCATTTGTTCATAATTGATCTAAGGCTTCATGCTCAAACCGATTCCAGCATAATTCTAAGCCTAATATTATTCAATTATCATGCATCCAATTGTAATAACACACATGAACATCCTACAAAGTTCTAAGCGATATTATCATAAAAAACAGAGGATTCGGCAGATCTATACTTCAACAAAATCACATAACAGTTCCAAATCATCCAAGGAGAAATCAGGTTGTGCTACTTACATGCTTGGAAGCTAACCACAGATCAGAACCTCCTAATTCCTCCCAAATTCTCTACAACCCGAAATGAACTTACAAACAGGTTTCTGCAGAGATTTTAAATTCCAGATCAGATCTGGTCAGATCTAAATTCTCTAGTAAAACTCAACGAAATACAACCTACTTAAATAAATCTTACCTGAGTTTTTGACTCAATTGGCTGAGACTTCTGCTCCTGGACGAATTGATATGCTGCTGCCGAATTTCTTCACTCCAGATTCAAACAATTCTCAACGACCAACTATATATTCTCTGATCACCACTGCAGACTAAATCATTCTCTTAGAACCCTTGCTCTCCTCTTCCTCTCCTCTCAGATCTCAGATTCAGTTATTCAGATGCTCAAAAATGGAACCAACGAACTCAATGCTCTGATATTTATAGTTTCTGTCCTCAGAAACTCAATTCACAATCCGCCGATGCGCCACTCCACAGAAAACCCTATACCAGCAACCTAATTTAATTTATATCACCCATTTTCCACATCATTAAACCAATTTAAATCTCCCAAATAATATTAACTAATTTTTGCTCACCTTTATTAAATATAATTTCCCAAATCGATTCACCCGGAACCTCGAATGAACCCTCTCTATCTCCAATTCTGCATAATTTCCCAATTTGGCCTTAATTAATTACCAAAATAATAAATTTTAATCTCATTAAAATTTGGGATTTTACATGCTCCCACTTCCACTCTAGAATGAGAAAAGACTAAAGCAATCCTGCTGGTCTCATGTGCTCTGCCTTAACCTGCTGGCACACTAGACACTTAGCAACATATTCTGCTATATCCTTCTTCATTCTTGGCCACCAATATACTACCTTCAAATTTATGTACATCTTTGTGCTGCCAAGATGCACTGCATACTTCGATCTGTGTGCCTCTGCCATAATCACTGCCTTAATCTCATCATCTGCTGGTACACAAATCCGACCCTGAAATCTCAATAATCCATTTCTATTAGTAAAATCTATGATGGTCTCAGAACCCTCACTCAACAATCTCCTGGTAGCAGTCAACTTTGGATCTGTCAACTGCCTCTCCCTGATCCTCTGGATCAAATCAGGCTCTACCTGAACCCTGGCTACTCGGGTTACTCCATCCTGAGGTAAACAGAACTCCCCCTGCCAATCACGAACTGCGTTTACAAGGCTACACTGACTAGCCATGAAAGTGGCTAATGTGGCAATGGAAGTCTTGTCAGTGGCACCCTTATGGCTGAAGGCGTCTGCGACTACATTCGCCTTGCCTGGATGGTACTGCAGTGTAAATCTGAAATCCTTCAATAAATCCATCCATCTCCTTTGCCTCATGTTGAGATACCTCTGGGAAAATATGCATCTCAGACTTTTATGATTTGAGAAGATATCGAACTCAACCCCGTATAAATAGTGCCTCCATATCTTTAAGGCGAAGACTATGGCTACCAACTCCAAGTCGTGCGTGGGGTAATTCTTCTCATGAGGTCTTAGCAAGCGGGAAGCATATGCTACAACTCGACCCTGTTGCATCAACACACAACCCAAACCGATCCTGGATGCATCACAATAGACTAAGAAAGCTCAACCATAAATGGTACAATCAACACTAGGGTCGTGGTAAGTCTATGCTTCAACTGCTGGAAATTCTGCTCACACTTTTGATCCCACTTAAATGGAGCTGCCTTCTTAGTCAAGTTAGACAACGGTGCTGCTATCTTGGAAAAACCTTCAATAAATTGACGGTAATATCCAGCCATGCCAAGAAAACTGTGAATCTCTATCATTGTGGTAGGTCTAGGCCAATCTGCAACTGCCTGAACCTTGGTTGGGTCTACTGAAATACCCTCACTTGATATAACATGCCTAAGAAAAGAGATCTGTCTCAACCAAAACTGGCATTTACTAAATTTGGCATATAACCGATGATCCCACAAAGTATGGAGTACTATTCTAAGATGTCCAACATGGTCTTCTTGGGTCCTGGAGTATACCAAAATATCATCAATGAAAACCAGCACAAAATTATTCAGATACTAGTACAAGACTTGGTTCATGATATCCATGAAAACTGCTGGGGCATTAGTCAAACCAAATGGCATAAAAAGAAACTCGTAGTGCCCATATCGATTCCGAAATGCTGTCTTCTCTATATCTTCCTCAGCCACTCTTGTAAAATCCCAGATTTTTTTTAAAATAAATTAATATCAATTATTAAATAGACTAGTCAAGTTATTAATACTGCAGGAGATGAGGCATTAGTTCAACTAGCTAAGGTGAGTTCATGATTTTAGGTTGAGTAGAATTTTAATATAATAATTTTGCTATTGAGGTGATTTGTTTAAGTGAGAGGAATAAAAATAAAAATGTAAGAATAAATAGAGAGGAGGTCGAACCCCATAGAGTGGAGGCTGACCCAGATTTTTGGGTTGGGTTGAGATTGTGTTTGGTTTAATGAAGGGGGCAAATGAGTAAAAACAAAGAAGTAATAAAATAACCTAAAAACATCTAAGCGACTGTTCACGTCCAAGACCAATTGAACAGCTGCCAACTTCTCCTTCTTCTATTCTTCAACTCTTCCATAGTAAGATCAAACCCTAACCTACAAGCATCCTTTGGAGCAGATTTGTAGAGAAAGAGGAAGAGGATTTTCGTCAAGAAAATTCGAGTAAGAACAAACTAGAGAAAAAGTTTCTGTTTTGGAAGTTTATACATGATTTTGAGTTCTAAAAGTGTGATTGTTTGATCCAGAAGAGATAGAGGCTTGTTGTGATTGATTGGATCATCTTTGGAGTGATATTGGAGTGCTGTTAGATAAGGTTTTAGTCTCAAACGAGGTAAGTAGTCCCTTTAAAAATTTGCATAAACAGAATTTCGTGTTTATTCGATGATCGTGTTATTCGCATGTTTGATGATTCGTTTGTGCACTATATTGTGTTTTAATTGTTCCCAATTGTTCTAACATGTTTATAGAGTATTCTATAATGGTTTAGTGTGGATTTGTTGCTGTAGAATACAAGTTTTTGATTTTTGAACGATTTACGCAACTTTTTGGAAAAATTCAGAAAAGTTGTTTTGCGACAGACCACTCGAACCGCCGCTCGAGCACTCATATGGGTCTCGAGAGTGTGTTCGCGGGTGCTCAATATCGCTTGAGCGATATTGAGGGTGCCCCACCTATGCTTTTTATTTTCAAGAAAACCCAAAAGTGATCAAAACCCAGAAGGCGAACGCCCGAAGCGTCGCTCGAGCGAGACCAACCCTGAATTCACCTGGATTTCATGTCGCCTGTTCGAGCACCCGTTGCCGCTCGAGTGCCCCTTGACAGATTTTTAAGTCTAGAATTAGTTGTTTTGGGCCATTATTATAACGTACTAGGTACCTTAAATAATTTTCTAGGATGAGAGATCCTTTTTGCCTAACTAAATTTTTGTCTTTTTGCAGTTGATTTTTTGCTATGAATACTAGAGCGAGAGGCAGAGGTAGAGCAGATTTATGTTATGGTTGCTACATGAATAGATAGACCGGCGTCTAGAGCCATTTGTGGCCCCACAGGCAGAGCCGTGTGCAGACCCTCCAGTTGCGGGTCCGATAGAGCAGCCTATTCCTCCTCCACCACCTGCTGCTGCCCTTGCCCCACACGAGGATATTTGGAGAGCCATTGGGGCTGTTATAGATTTGATTGACAGAGCAGAGAGAAATCGAGGGGATGAGAGGGCCTCGAGGAAAGACCATGTGGACGATTCTGGTGCACGAGAGCTAGAGAGGTTTCGTAAGATGGGACCCCCATCTTTTGGAGGTCAGGCAGACCCCATGGAGGCGGAGAGGTGGATGCTGAAGATGGAGTGGATATTTGACGGCATGGAGTGCCCTGTAGATCGTCATGTCAGATTGTCCACTTTCATGTTCGAGGGGGAGGCCATCCATTGGTGGCATTCGATGAAGAGGAGGACTGAGCCTGATGAGCAGATTATATGGGAGAGATTCAGGGAGCTCTTCTTTGAGCGTTATTTCACTGCTGATTTCCGTCGTCAGAAGGCTAGGGAGTTCATTACATCTCTAGGGTGGACAGACAATCTTGCAGTACGAGGCACGATTTGACGAGCTGTCCCGGTTGACCTATTTTATGGTTTCTACCGAGGTAGACAGACGGGAGCACTTTGAGCAGGGTTTGAGGTCTGAGATTGGAGACTGGGTGTCTATTGTAGAGTGCACCAGCTATTCTGAGTTTGTATGTCGGGCTGAGAGAGCAGAGCGCTTGATTGGGGAGAGGCGACTAGACCAGAGCAGACTCAGGTTTCCATCTAAGTAGTTTGCTCATGCGGATAAAAAGCCAAGAGTTGTGGGTTAGAGTAGCAGACCCAGTGGTGATCAGATTTCTAGACATGGCCCTCCTACATGCCAGCAGTGTGAGTGGTTCCATGTCCCAGGGCCATGGGTCGCACCTCATGGAGTGTGTTTCCGATGCAGCAAGTTTGGGCATCTTGTCTCGGGTTGTTCTTACCCTGCCACATATCAGAACTTACAGATGATCTGTCCTCCTATGGGATCACAGCCATCAGGTGGACCAACTCAGACTCAGACTTTACTAGCACCTAGAGCACCCGTAGGGCAGAGACAGCAGGGTAGGATAGGACCTCAGGGTCGAGGTGTTGCACCCAGGGCAGACCAGAGGCAGGAAACCAGAGTATATGCAGTTGAGGCTCATGAGGAGGAGCCTAGAGCACTAGAGCTTGTTGGAGGTATACTCTTTATTGGTGGTAGATCTACTATTAGTCTTTTTGATTCTGGAGCATCTAGATCGTTTATTCTACCTTCATGTGCACATCGTATTGGATTATTGCCCACTGTTTTGGATTGTTCATTGTCTGTGCACACACCCTTGGGGGAGACCACTAGGGTTAAGACTATTTACAAAGATTGTATGATCAGGTTGGGTCGGATAGTGTTGCCTGGGGACTTGATAGAGCTGGATTTTAGTGGGTTTGATGTGATTTTGGGTATAGACTGGTTGTTCCGACACTATGTCATCATCGACTGTCGCAAGGGTACAATTATAGTTAGTAAGCCAGAGCAGCCAACATATTGTTTTATGTGTAAGGGTTTGGATAGCCAGATTGGGTTAGTTGCTTCTGTTGCAGTAGAGGAGGCCAGGAGTGACACAGTTAGTCTTTCTGATGTGCTAGTGGTATTTGAGTTCGCAGATGTACTTCCTGATGATCTGCCAGGATTACCACCCGCTAGAGCTGTTGATTTTAGAATCCAGCTTCAGCCTGGTACGGCTCTTGTGTCCAAGCCACCTTACAGGCTGGCAAAACCTGAACAAGATGAATTAAAGAAGCAAATAGATGAGCTTCTGAAGAAGGGATTTATTAGACCAAGCGTGTCACCATGGGGTGCACCGGTTCTTTTTGTGCCGAAGAAAGATGGTAGTATGCGCATGTGCATCAATTACAGGCAACATAACCAAGTTACGGTTAATAACAAGTACCCTTTGCCTAAGATCAATGATTTGTTTGATCAGCTGCGAGGCACATCTTGGTTTTCCACGATTGAATTGAGATCAGGCTACCATCAGTTAAGAGTGGCTGAGGAAGATATAGAGAAGACAGCATTTCGGAGTCGATATGGGCACTACGAGTTTCTTTTTATGCCATTTGGTTTGACTAATGCCCCAGCAGTTTTCATGGATATCATGAACCAAGTCTTGCACTAGTATCTGGATAATTTTGTGCTGGTTTTCATTGACGATATTTTGGTATAATCCAGGACCCAGGAAGAGCATGTTGGACATCTTAGAATAGTACTCCATACTTTGCGGGATCATCGGTTATATGCCAAATTTAGTAAATGCCAGTTTTGGTTGAGACAGATCTCTTTTCTTGGGTACGTTATATCAGGCAAGGGTATTTCAGTAGACCCAGCAAAGGTTCAGGCAGTTGCAGATTGGCCTAGACCTACCACAGTGACAGAGATCCGCAGTTTTCTTGGCATGGCTAGATATTACCGTCAATTTATTGAGGGTTTTTCCAAGATAGCAGCACCGTTGTCTAACTTGACTAAGGAGGAAGTTCCATTTAAGTGGGATGAAAAGTGTGAGCAGAGTTTCCAGCAGTTGAAGCGGAGACTTACCACGACCCCAGTGTTGATTGTACCATCCATATATGAGCTTTTCTCAGTCTATTGTGATGCATCCAGGTTGGTTTGGGCTGTGTGTTGATGCAGCAGGGTCGAGTTGTAACATATGCTTCCTGCTTGTTAAGACCTCATGAGAAGAATTACCCTACGCACAACTTGGAGTTGGAAGCCATAGTCTTCGCCCTAAAGATATGGAGCCACTATTTATATGGGGTTGAGTTCGAGATCTTCTCAGATCATAAAAGCCTGAGATACATATTTTCCCAGAGGGATCTCAACATGAGGCAAAGGAGATGGATGGATTTATTGAAGGATTTCAGATTTACATTGCAGTACCATCTAGGCAAGGCAAATGTAGTCACAGATGCCTTGAGCCATAAGGGCGCCACTGACGAGACTTCCATTGCCACGTTAGCCACTTTCATGGCTAGTCAGTGTAGCCTTGTAGATGCAGTTCATAACTGGCAGGGGGAGTTCTGTTTACCTCAGGATGGAGTTATCCGAGTAGCCAGGGTTCAGGTAGAGCCTGATTTGATCCAGAGGATCAGGGAGAGGCAGTTGACAGATCCAAAGTTGACTGCTACCAAGAGATTGTTGAGTGAGGGTTCTGAGACCATCATAGATTTTACTGATAGAAAGGGATTATTGAGATTTCAGGGTGGGATTTGTGTACGAGCAGATGATGAGATTAAGGCAATGATTATGGCAGAGGCACACAGATCGAAGTATGCAGTGCATCCTAGCAGCACAAAGATGTACATAAATTTGAAGGTAGTATATTGGTGGCCAAGAATGAAGAAGGATATAGCAGAATATGTTGCTAAGTGTCTAGTGTGCCAGCAGGTTAAGGCAGAGCACATGAGACCAACAGGATTGCTTCAGTCTTTTCTCATTCTAGAGTGGAAGTGGGAGCACATCACCATGGACTTTGTGAGTAGATTACCCCTTTCTCCAAGGGGGCATGATGCCATATGGGTGATTGTAGATCGTTTGACTAAGTCAGCTCACGTTTTGCCTATCAGAATGAACCAACCGCTTAATGCATTGGTAGAGCTGTATGTGAAGGAGATCGTGAGATTACATGGAGTGCCAGTATCTATTGTCTCCAATTGTGATCCTCGTTTCACGTCTCAGTTCTGGGAATCTTTCTAGAAGGCCATGGGTATAGAGTTGAAATTTAGCACAAGTTACAATCCTCAGACCGATGGGCAGTCAGAGAGGACCATTTAGACACTTGAGGATATGTTGCGGTGTTGTGTCCTTGATTGGGGAGGTAATTGGAGTAAGTACCTACCTTTGGTAGAGTTCACCTACAATAACAGTTATTAGGCGAGTATTTAGATGGCACCGTATGAGGCATTGTACGGTAGAGCATGTAGATCACCAGTCTGTTAGGAAGAAGTTGATGAAAGGCAGTATTTGGATCCTTAGTATGTGCAGGGCAGTGTTGACTTGGTAAAACTAATTAAGCAGTGTTTGTTGGCAGCCCAGAGTCGCCAGAAGATTTTTGCAGATACTAGGTGGCGAGACTTGAGTTTTGAGGTTGGTGATAAGGTATTCCTTGAGGTATCTTCTTTCTGTGGTATTAGAAGGTTCAGTAAAAAAATGAAAGCTTTCCCCGAGGTTTGTAGGACCTTTTGAGATTATTGGTACAGTGGGACCAGTGGCGTATCGCCTGGCATTGCCATCTTCATTTGGAGCAGTTCACGATGCGTTCCATGTTGCAATGTTAAGGTGATATGTGCATGACCCTAACCATATTATTGATTATGAGCCTTTGGTCATACGAGAGGATTTGACTTTTGAGGAGCATCCGGTGCGGATACTAGACAGACGTGAGCAGATCCTCCGTACGAAGGTAATCCCACTTGTTAAGGTGCTATAGCAGAGTCATATAGTGGAAGAAGCCACATGGGAGTTGGAATCTGAAATGAAGAAGAAATATCCATCTTTATTTGAAGAATCACAAGGTAAATTTCGAGGACGAAATTTTTTTGTTAGAAAAGGAGATTGTAAAATCTCAGATTTTCTTAAAATAAATTAATATCAATTATTAAATAGACTGATCAAGTTATTAATACTGCAAGAGATGAGGCATTGGTTCAACCCGGAGAAGTCTAAGTTGACCCGGAGGAAATTGGGGAAACTAGCTAAGGTGAGTTCATGATTTTAGGTTGAGTAGAATTTTAATATAATAATTTTGCTATTGAGGTGATTTGCTTAAGTAAGTGGGAGGAATAAAAATAAAAATGTAAGAATAAATAGAGAGGAGGTCGAACCCCATAGAGTGGAGGCTAACCCAAATTTTTGGTTTGGGTTGAGATTATGTTTGGTTTAATGAAGGGGGCAAATGAGTAAAAACAAAGAAGTAATAAAATAACCTAAAAAACATCTAAGCAACTGTTCACGTCCAAGACCAATTGAACAGTCACCAACTTCTCCTTCTTCTTCTATTCTTCAACTCTTCCATAGTAAGATCAAACCCTAACCTACAAGCATCCTTTGGAGCAGATTTGTAGAGAAGGAGGAAGAGGATTTTCGTCCAGAAAATTCAGGTAAGAACAAACTAGAGAAAAAGTTTTTGTTTTTGAAGTTGACATGATTTTGAGTTCTAAAAGTGTGCTTTTTTGATCTAGCTAGAAGAGATAAAGGCTTGCTGTGATTGATTGGATCATCTTTGGAGTGATATTGGAGTGCTATTAGATAAGGTTTTAGTCTCAAACGAGGTAAATAGTCCCTTTAAAAATTTGCATAAACAGAATTTCGTGTTTATTCGATGATCGTGTTATTCGCATGTTTGATGATTCGTTTGTGCACTATATTATGTTTTAATTGTTCCCAATTGTTCTAATATATTTATAAAGTATTCTTGAATGGTTTGGTGTGGATTTGATGCTGTAGAATACAAGTTTTAGATTTTTGAATGATTTACGCAACTTTTTGGAAAAATTCAGAAAAGTTGTTTTGTGACAGGCCGCTCAAACCACAGCTCGAGCACCCATATGGGTCTCGAGAGTGTGTTCGTTGGCGCTCGATACCGCTCGACCGATACTGAGGGCGCCCCGCCTGTGCTTTTTATTTTCCAGAAAACCCGAAAGTGATCAAAACCCAGAAAGCAAACGCTAAAAGCGTCGCTCGAGCAACTTCTCGAGCGACCAACCCTGAATTCACCTGGATTTCATGTCGCATGTTTGAGCGCCCATTGCCGCTCGAGCGCCCCTTGACAGATTTTTAAATTTCTCCAACTAGCTTAGTTTTTCACCACAAAATTGTTTTTATTCAATTTAAACCTATGTACCATTAAGTTTAGAGTGTTTAGAGATAGTTTGCACTAGCGGATGTTTAAAATTAATTTTTATAAAGATTTTGGGTATATTTTACCAAAGAAGCTTTTTAACTCAGAACCATTGTTCCAAACAATTCCCTTTTTAACAAAACTTGATTTTAAGAGTTCCTACACCTGTATTTGGGTTATTTGAGTGTATTTTGTGCATCAAAGGATTCGATACACATCCAGGACATAGTTGCCCGTTGAAACCTGAAGTTTGGACATATGACTTGGTGCCCTTTGTGTGGGATTTTGGGTCACAGTTGTGACAAGGCAGTTGCCTGGTTTGTTTATTCCGCAGTTGTAGGTTTATTATTATTAACACAATTGTGTTTCCACGTGTGCGGGTGTTATTGGGAAATATGTCCATTCCTTGGTTTGGTTTTCCACCGTTGAGTGGGCTTCGCAATTGCATGGATCCATAGAATAGTTAGTAAGTGAAAACTCTTCTAGAGTGGTTTGAATTCTGTGTCATAGGCATTCCATCATCTCGAGACTGTACATGCTAACTCATTCCGGTTGTCAGTTGGGTTCTTCCGTTGGTGTTAAATAACCAGTCTGCAGTTGCGTCTGGTCCACCCGTAATTCGGTTAGGTAGCATATTGGCACATGTCTACTCTCTTTCTCTGGTTTTCTATTTCATGAGTCCTATGAGGTTGAATGGTTTGTGGTTATTGTAAAACCCTGGATTTTCCAAAAAATAAAATAAATTAAATAAGCCTAAATATAGAGAGAAGTTAAGATTTAATTTAGGTATGGGAGGAATAGCAATATAATCCAAGAGATATTAGTAGTTAAATGAATAAATAATAATTTTGAGTAATTAGGAAATTAAATAGTAACTCCAAATTAATTAGAAAAAAAAGAGAGGATGATTTATATAAATTGGGAGAGTAAATTAAATATAAAGTATTGGAGAAGATAGGTATTAATCCAAGTGCATTATATGGTTAAGATTGATGTGAGGAATAAAGAAGAGAATTTTTGGAAAAAGATCCAAAGGTTAAATATGGAATTACAAGGAAAGGGTATTTTAGTCATTTTCTAATTATTCAAATCTATGAAAGAATAGAATAGTTAATTATTAAGTCAAGAAACTTATTTAGGCCAAAATTTTGTTTAGTTGAATTTAGATAGCAAATTTAAGGCTTAAAAGAAGGAAAAAGGGTACATTGGTGATTATGGTTAATAAGGAGCCTTAAATTTGGGGATAAGAGGAGCTTTGGGGTGTTCTAGTAATATGTTAAAGTAAGGAATTAAATATGCACGAAAATTAGCTAGAAAGAAAAGTTTAGATAGTGAGGGATTTAATTGGTATAGTACTAGTAGAGAATTAGAAGGTGGAGAAAAATTAGGAAATTATTTAGAAAGTGTCTAATTTTAATTGGACCTCTTGAGGATTAGAGTGTTTATAAAAGGGAAGATCTAGGGAAGGTTTAGGGTTTTTAGCAAGTCAAAAATAAGGAGGCAGAAGAGGGAAATTCGTGCTTGGGCTTGGAGAAAAATAAAGGGAAAGAAGAGAGAAGAGAAAAGGAGGAGGTTCTATGAAGAAAGAGGAGTTGCAAAGATGGCCGACTAGCAAACTTTGAACGGCGATCTCTGGAGATCCAACCGTTGGAATGATCTGAATTTTGGAGGTTATGATCTTCACTCAATGTACTTCAATCTGAACGGTAGAGATTGGATTTGGAGGAGTCTAAGTTGGTGCGAACTAACCCAGAAAGTTGGTGGAAAATCATATTTAAAAAGAAAAATGAGTTGTAGAGATGGCCGACCAGCCAACTTCGAATGACGAGCTAGGACTATCCAACCGTTGGAATGGGTTAAAATTTTAGGGTTTTGATCTACTCATGGAGGACTTCAAACGGAACAGTGGAGATTTGAATTGGAGTTGCCTAGAGGGGTGCTATCGAGATCATAAAATGGGCATAGAATGAGTTTTCGACAAATCTGGGTTCATAAAAAAGGCAAGTAGCAAACCCTTGAAACTGGAGGAACTGCATGTTTTCTTGTGCTTTTGATGTTTGATCGTATTAGTTTTTAAGTTGGATTTCATTGGAAAAGTTTGATGATTATAAAGTTTTGATTTGGTGATTTAAATCTCTTTTTAAGAATCTAGAAAATTAATGAATATAGGAGATTAAATTAGCGGGGAAAAACTTAGATAAATTATAATCACCAAGATTTGATTAGGATTGTCTTAGAAGTATTTTAGAATGAAATTTAGATGTTTAGAAATAATTTAAAATCATAGAAATTTGAGAAGTTTAAAGAATTCTGAAAAACCCAGAAAAATTGAGTTTTGGGCAGAGCGCCCAAAAGGCCGCTCGAGCGCCCTATCTGTATACCTTAAAACAGAACCTGAAACCCAGTCGCTCGAAAAACTGCTCGAGCGCAACCACGGGCGACTTGCCTGTGTATCTAAAATAAAACCTGAAATTATAGCCACCAGAACAGTCGCCCGAGCGCCTCTTTGAGCAACCCATGTCAGAAATTTCAGATTTTGGGATTTGTGCCCAGATTTAATTTTTAATGATTTTTCTGTAAATTCTAAAGTTGTAACACTTGTAACTAGGTGTAACGCCCCGGATCCGTGTTGTTCAATAAAGATATAACACGTCTCACGGAGGTTAGGCAAGGATCGTTAATCAATTTATGATCGCTGGATAATCATATAGCTATAACCTGACAGAGTGCACATTTCCATTTATGCAAAATTGTGACATTTAAACCGAACTAGAATCGTATGGTTCAACCCCAATTAAACTTTAATACATCTCAATTTATTCAAAGTTCTCAAGTTCAGAACAGATAACCTACAAGTCTAAGGAAGGTAATAGTAATCCTCCTCCCTATAAGCCCCAGCAGGATCTACCCCAGAAATCGCCTCATCACGAGTATCTGAAAAACAAACAAGACAAACAACAGAGTGAGATACGAATATCTCAGCGAGTAGCACATGCATGCAGAAATAGTTGATCGCAATTTAAACTATGCATCGACAAAACGCTGAATACGGTTAAACAATCAACATCAATTCTCAAATCGAAATTCAAGACTAGTTCAAATCAAACAAATCACATCTCAGTTAAGTACGGTAACACATCGATTGGTCAATGTCAGGACTATCGTTTAGTTGATAAATTAAACATGCCAAGTAGACACTCCACACCTCCATGTACACAGTTCCGGCCTACTCAGGGTTTCGGAACTCTGAAATGACGGCCTACTCAGGGTTTCGTCATCCAATGCAGGCCTACTCCCCGGGTTTCTGCATTGACAACCAGGCCTACTCAGGGTTTCTGGCTGCTCTACACCGGTCGTGGCAACACACAAGGCCATGCAATTCCAACAACCAACAATAACATCACATTACTAAGCTTAAACATCTGGATCCAGGACAAGCTAGACCAAAACAGTAAAACATCGTATAATCTCAATACCAATATCAAAGAAAAACCATTCATTTCATATCATGTAAAACTCATCACAATTCATCACCTGTCCCTCTAGACCAAGCAGTACCTCAAGTGCATTCAGTATTTTCTCATTTCCGTAACACAAGTCATACGAAAATAAAACTCAATTCATTCATACCAAGGAAATCTTTACAATACATTTAAAGTTTCCAAACCAGTGAAACCAGAATAGAATAACTCCTCAATCAAAACAGTGTATAAAACAGAGGAAATGTAACTAGTAACTCTTAGTAGTTTGGTATCCGGCATAACATTCATGAACAACCTAAACTCAACTTGAAAGCTTTTAAGAAGTTCACTAAATTTTCCTCTAATAGTTTCCTAGGCAAAATAGATTCCCAGGGTTCCCAAACAAGTGAATAGTGAAGTGGTTTAATCCTCAAGTAACCCAAATACCCTTAGTTAAATCAAATCTCCAATTCAGTAAGCAAAATAGGGTCTGCCGCTCACCTCCTGAGGTGGGCGCGAGGTGAGCGCCGGTCGGCGGTGAAGAATTGGGGTAAAATCGACCTACCGCTCACTCGACGCTAGGTGAGCGTGAGCTGAGCGCGAGATGGGCGTGAGGTGGGCGCGAGATGAGCGCAAGGTTTTCTGCTGAGCGCGAGCTGAGCGGCAGCCGGGCGTGAGGTGGGCGGTGGGTCGTGTTTAACGGGGCGCCTACCTCTTAGGTGAGCGCCGGTGAGCGCGAGGTGGGCGGATACCCCCTGTGATTTTTGTTTCTCTGTTATTCCAAGATCTACAAGACTGGCCGGTTGGTTTAGGTCTGTAATTGCTCCAATACACTCCTAATACGCCCAGGAGACTTCCCAACCATATTTGGATTTAATCTAAATACATTTAAACTCAAGGTAAATTTCGGTCTCCGACTCTGTTTCATGCCATTCCAGAAAACTAAGAGAAAACTCAAGAGATCATTTAAACTACAACCATGCATCAGAATAATCTCGAGAAAACATAAAACACAAAACCCCAGTTGTAAATCAGTGCTACTCACCTGAAATCGCTTATTCCAGAATACCAAAACCTCGGCCGATCACCACTTCGGCCACGCACGCGAACCCAGAAACTACCCAACCAATTCGTCTCGAACAGGGAGAAAGAACCCACTAAACTTCAACTCCGAAGCCCTTCTCTTACCCCTCGCGATACTTGTTCTTCACAAGCACAGAACCCTAGTCGCCACTCCAGCCGATTCTCCCGAGCTCCAAGTATCAGACTAACGAATAATGTTTCCGTAAGTATGATAAGCGTATTCTCATAAACCCCAAAACCCTACTTACCATTTTTAGTATATTTACCTTGATACATACGCCGCTCGATCCTTCTCCCATTTCCTTGATCCCATGCACGCCGGCCCACTGAAAACATCCTACATGTTCCGACCACTTAAGTTAACAAGTGCCCAAGCTATATCTATATATATATTTTAATACTAATCATAATATAATTTTTCAGAAAAATGGCTATATAACGCCTGTACCTACGAGTATGGGCTAAGCCCTCAAACCACAAAATAACCTGATAAACACAGTTTATACATCAAAATAAATAACTAAATAATAAATAAATAACTCACAAAAATCAGGGTCTTACACTAGGTTAATTTGAGATGTAGGAAGTGGCGGAATTAAATTTGAATTAAAAAATAATAATTTGGGAAGATGATTGTAAATATGAAACTTTTGGAGATATTTTAAGTAGAAAGAGGTCATAACCTATTTAGATCTGATTTTGGTGAACTGTGTTGAGTTATACATGATGTGGCATGTATTGTTTTATTTTGATGTCGGAATTGAGATTATACGATGATTTACTATTTTGGTTTAGCTTGTCCTGGATCCATGCTTAAGCTTAGTAATGTAATGTTATTGTTGGTTGTTGAAATTGCATGGCCTTGTGTGTTGCCACGACCAGTGTAGAGCAGCCAGAAACCCTGAGTAGGCCTGGTTGTCAATGCCGAAACCCGGGGAGTAGGCCGGCATTGGATGACGAAACCCTGAGTAGGCCGTCATTTCAGAGTTTCCGAAACCCTGAGTAGGCCGGAACTGTGTACATGGAGGTGTGGAGTGTCTACTTGGCATGTTTAATTTATCAACTTAACAATAATCATGACATTGATCAATCGATGTGTTGCCGTGTTGAATTGAAATGTGATTAGAAATGATCAATTGGTTTTGGTTTTAAAACTTGGAAATTGTATTAATTGCTTAATCGTACGGGATGTTAATCGATGCATAATTTGAACTGCGGTTAACTATTTTTGCATGCATATGCTACTCGCTGAGATATTCGTATCTCATTCTGTCATTTTGTTTGTTTTTCAGATACTCGAGGTGAGGTGACTATTGGGGTAGATCCGACTAAGACTTATAGGGAGGAAGACTACTATTACCTTCCTTAGACTTGTAGGTTATTTTGATTTGAACCTTGAATAAATTGAATAATTGAGGTGTAATAAAGTCTATTGAGGTTGTACCATTTGAATCCTAGTTAAGTTTTGAATATTGAATTCTTAGATAAAGTATGTTTGTGCACTCTGATATGTTTTAGTTAGATGATTATCCAGCGATCATAAATGATTAAAGATCCTTACCTAATACTCCGTGAGACGTGTTATATCTTTATTGAACAACACGGATCCGGGGCGTTACATAGTCCCCCTTTTATAATGAAAAAAGTGAACTAAAAGTAAATTTTAATCACACTTGTTGACCAAATTTTAATTTTATATTTAATGTAACTAAAACTTAAATATTTTTTATTCTTATCTTGTTTCAACGCATTCTCCATGCCTTTTTTTGGTTTTATTTTTATTATTTAATATTTCAAAATATATTAATATTTTATTTAGATTTTTGTTGGTTTTGACGCACATGCGTGATTTGATTTTTATTTTCTTTTCCATTTAATTTAAATGACTTAATTAGATTTTTTATAAAAATATTATTATTTAATTCAAAACTTTTTTCTTTATTGCTCTTTCTTTATTATTTGTCACGTGTGAAGATTTTCCGAAACTTTGACTGCTCATATCTCTTTCATCTGATATCCGATTCCAGCAAACTTAATGGCGTTGGAATCAGTATGAAATGCTCTACTCACTGAGCCAGAGTTGAGCAGCAAATTCAGATTTTTAGCAGAAATGCGAAATTGCTCCCTTGGAGGCAGTTTTGCTCATATCTCCTTATCCGGGACTCCGATTCCGGCAAACTCAGTTGCGTCAGGATCGTGTCGAGATGCTCTTTCTGCTAGTATAAAATTAAGCAGCTAATGCGGAGTTTTACAGAAAGTCGATTTCTGCTATTTCCAAATTTGCCCAACCTATAACTGCTTTGTACGGACTCCGATTTGAGCAAACTCAATTGCGTTAGAATCGTGTTGGAAATCTCTATCTGCCGGGACAAAATTGAATGTCTAATTCAAATTTTAGCAGAAAGTCAAAACTGCTCCCCGGGAGCCGGTTCTGCTCATAACTCTCTATTCGGGACCCCAATTCCAGCAAACTTGGTTGCGTTGGAATCGTGTTGCAGTGCTTTTTCTACTGGGACCAGATCAAACAACTGATCTGGGTTTTAGCAGAAAGTCGATTTCTGCTATTCCCAGTTTTTACCAATTCGCAACTTCTTCATCTAGACCCCGATTTGGACATACTTGGTGTCGTTAAGACCACATTGGAATCCTCTATCCAATGGTATGAAGTTTGGTGGTCAATTTACACCGGATCAAAAAGTCAAATTTTGACCCTTCTGGGTTTGACTTTCCAATTAAAATTTTCATTTTCTTTATTTTGGGAGGTGCAAAAATGAGGTGCTGACACCATAAAAGTCGATGTCTCATTGAAGCACACGGTGGTAACCCAAATAACCAATAATCCAATAATCCGTTGCCGGTCGACAAGCTCGGCTAAGGCCAGGCCGCATCTGTAGCAGTCAGGGATTGCTGCCTTGGTCGCACTGCACCTTGCAAGCATGACGGACCGCATACTGGGGAGTTCCGAACAAGAATAACTTACCAGCCAATTCCATTTCACTTCCTAGCTAAGCTATGGATCCATACTAAGCATTGCCCACTAGACACAACTCATATTCACAACATTTAATAACTCAAAGATGCAACATTCAGTGATAAACCTCGTACCACTACTCATACTCATGTCCAACATGATGTATTCAATAACAATTTCCAAAACCACGATGTCCCACCAAAAGATATTCAAAATAACCATTAAACAGCTCTTAAACAGAGTTCCAGGTCATTTAATAAGAAAGTACGAGAGCATACACAAATTCTTAATGATAAAGTTCAGATTTGAGTTGTGTTAGTGTGGGTGTACTTAGTTTATCTTTCTATATCAGTATTCATGTTAATAATTGTTTCCTACACATTTTACCTCAAATCCTACACTTTGGTTCATCCTAAAATCCTTACTTTAGAATCCTCAACTAATACTCTAAATCTTCAAACTTTATGGTTTAGGTTATTGATTCTTTCCAGAAGTTAATTTAGGTCTATTATGACTTGTTAGACGAGGTTTCATCCCTAGATTCCTAATGAAAGTTATCTAAGTATATATATTCCACCAAAACTAGACTACTTTGATTTTAAGGCATTCATTGTCCCAAATAATTATTCTTTTATCCAAATTTTATTCCGTCATTTCCTATATCTCACATTACCCTAATTACAGGTGTTACAACCTTAAAATTTCAAGAAAAATCATTAAAAATTTAATCTGGGCACGAATCCCAAATTTTGAAATTTTGACAGATGGTCGCTCGAAGGGGCACTCGGGCGGCTGTTCTAGCGGCTGAGTTTCCAAGTTCTGATAAGTTTCCCAAGCCTAACGCCTGATGTAGCGCTCGAGCGGTGTCTCGAGCGCTCCGACTATAACACTGTTTTTCTTCTCTTTTCGAAAATTTCGAACCTTCTATACATAATATTAATTTGATTTGATTCTAAACATCTGATTTCCATCATAAACTAGTTCTAAGACAACCCTAAACTAATCTCATCATCTTTCTACTTATCTTGAGTTTCTTTCTAAGTTTAAAATCACCATGATCAACCCTTTCTTGATTCTAAAAGAAAGTTAAAACACCAAGGCAAATCTTTATAAGCAAATAAGCTTTTCCCAATGAAATCCAACTTAAAAAACAATACGATCAAACATCAAAATCACAAGAAAACATGCAATTTCTTCAGTTTCAAAGGTTTGCTACTTGCCTTTTTGGATGAACCCAAATTTTATAAAACTTCTTCTGTGCCCATCTTAGGAGCTCGCTTGCACCCCTCTAGACTTCAATTCAAATCTCCACCGTTAAGTTTGAAGTCTTCCATGAGAAGATCAAAACCCTAAAATTTCAGCCCATTCCAATGGTTGGATCTTCTTATCTCGCCGTTCGAAGTTGGCTGGTTGGCCATCTCTGCAACTCTCTCTATTTCTAATTTCTCCTTTCTTTTCTCTCCCTTCTCTCCTTCTATTTTTGCTCCATCACTTATGCACGAATTTTCCTCTCATTCTAACTTATTTTCAAACCCTAAAACTCTCTTTAAACCTCTCTTTTATAGCCTCACTAATTAATCAAACCCTACTTAGGCTTAGCTTAAACTCCAACTAATTCCTCTTTTACCCTTCCTTTTTAATTCATCTCCTTAAACTCTCTTTTAAGGAATCTCCTAATCAAATTTTCGTGCTTAATCTTATTACTAATTTTAAATTGTAATTAAACTTTTTTTATTCACTCAAAATACTAAAATTTTGGATCCTAAATAGTATAATTACCATTAAGCCCTTTTTCCTTCTTGTAAAACTTAATTTCACTATTTTACATCCAACTAAGCTAAAATTTGGTCTAATTGAGTTTGTTGACTTAATAATTAATTATCTTATTTCCTTTCATGAATTTAACTAATTTGAAATGACCAAATTGCCCTTTCTCTTTAAATTCCTATTTTAACCTCTATATCTTTGTTAAATTCTCCTACCATTATCTTTCTTAGTATTTTCTCCATAACTTATCCCTTAATTATTTATTTTATTTTTTTAGGAAAATCCAGGGTTTTACAAAAGGGATCATCATCTACAGTTGAGGAGGAAGAAGGGAACTTGGTCGAACAAAGGTAGGTAGCACACCCTGTTTAGTCAAAACTTGGTTTTCTTACGTTTTGATTGTTCTTGATGATCTGAAAGTATTTTATATATGTTTCTACACGATTTAGAAGTATGATCTATATGTTTTGAAGTTATTAGAGTTGATTTGAATACGTAGATCGTCGTTTTGATGCATAAAAATTAGTTTTTGGAAGTCGGATTAGCCGTTGTTGGTCGAACGCTTGGCATGATCGCCTGAGCGATCTGGACGAGTGTCTCGCCTGTGTATTTTTAAAATTAAGTTAGAAAGGTCACCCAACCAGATCGCCTGAGCGATGGGTTGAGCAACTGTTGAAGTTTTATATTTGGGTAGGTCACCCAGGGGGATCGCCTAAGCGCCCACCCTGAGCGCCCTTTGTTTTAAAATTTTCGTGTTAAACAATACGGCCGCCCAACCAAGTCGCTTGGGCGACAGGGTCGAGCAACCTCATCAGTAACCGATTTTGCCTATTTTTAATAGCTATTCAATTCCAAAATAAATTTAAAGGAATTTTAATTACCTGAACCTACAAATAGTGAGTGTTTACAACTGTTTTCAATGAATTTGAGTATTTAAACAAATTGATGAGTGATTTAGGATGTTTGCAAAAAGAGTTGTCTTACTTTGAAAATAAAAGGATTTTTGGGGTTATTTCACTATTGGATTTGATTTTATTTGGAAAATTATTACTCAGCAAAAGTATATTTTAAGTTATTTTGATTTCAGAACTTTAGAAAAATCTTCACTTTAAAACTATTTTGTAAAATCATATTTGGAAAGAGTTTAGGCTTTGGAAAATCCCTATATGCCACTAGGCACTATTATTGAACCATGTTCGTTGAGAAAAGTGTTATTGTTGGTGTCTAGTAGGCATAGCTGCATGTGGATCCATAGAGTTAAGCTTAAGAGTAAAGAGCTTTTTCTTTGTTTGGGTACTCCTAGTTTGTGCTCGCGCTTCCCTTGCAAGTTAGTTTGCTTTGGAGGGTCTGCATGTATGTGTGGATAAGCGGCCATCTCCGTATATTGATTCAAGTACTACATGTTGGCGGTACGTGCCGAACTTCGTAAGTTTCGTGCGCAATAAATCAATGACTACGCCTCTTGTCTCAGTGGATATACGGGTTTGAGGGTCTTAGTAGCTTCGCTCATAAGTCGCGTGGTGGCATAGTGAATAGAGAGTTTCTTTCCAAATGCATACTTGTCTTCATGAGTCCTACAATGTTGTATGATGAATTGTGATGGATTAATTGTGATCTTGTTATTACACTATTGTGTTGGGAATTTATGTTGATGGAAATAATTATATTTGTGAACTTTTTTGATTGAGAACTGTTTAATCTGTTGAGATTGTATCGTATCTTGCTTATCTCGTTTATTTTTACAGAGCATGAAAGTAACTATCATCTATATATATAAACTGTTTATTCATGCATGTTGTTACCTACTGAGATATTCTTATCTCGTTCCTATTTTTTTTTGTTTTCAGTTGATACGCGCGAAAGAGACTTGGGGTTTGCTTCTGGGGGCGAGTCTGCTGATTTCCTTCCAGAGGACTATTATTATCCAGAGTAGTTAAGTTTTCATATTGTTTTGTTATTTGAGACATTGATTAGTTATTGGTTAATTTAAGAATTGATGTTTATGAGAGTGAGAGTGATAGAACCTGTTTTACCCGACTTGAGTTATATTTTGTTAAGAAGATTTGGATGACTTTAATCCACGCTTATTATTATTGATTTTATTGATGATAAGACTTCCGCACTCTGATATTAATTGTTAATCGAATTGAATTTTATTGTCTGATATTTATAAGCTTTGGGCCTGTAGCACTTCGGATTTGGGTTGAGTGCCGATTTTGCATTGACCCGGGTTCGGGGCATTACAGACAGATTTTTGGAATTTTGCCTTTTGACCTAGTTTTTTATTATAAAATTGTTTTTATTGAATTCCAATTCATGTACCAATAAGATTAGGGTATTTTGAGAGTGTTTGCACTGACCGATGATTTATTTGGATTTTTATAAGAATTTGGATACGTTCTACTAAAATGACTTTTATTTGAGTTTATCGTTCCAAATCGTTTTCTTTTCAACTTGTTTTGATTTTATTGATTCCTACACTTGTATTTAACCTAGCTAAAGATGTTTCCAGTGTTGTTATGACAGAATTGTTATTATTTTCCTTCGTGTACCTCGGAGTGGTTATTCTCACTTATATAGCTTGAGTTTGAGACCTGGATTTCCTCCATGTATCTTGGAGTTGACTTGTGAATTATTAATGATGTTTTTGGTATCTAAAATAACATGTTTGAGTATTTGTTTGCATTGTGTCTTGCAAGCTTAGCTCATTATGGATCCATAGTTTAGCAAGCTAGTGAGGTATGTCTATCTTTGTTGGAATTAAGTTTAGTTCCATTTATGCGTTTCCTCCAAGAAGCAGAGGCTATTCAAAGAGGGAATGAGCTGCAGCGATCCATTTCCACCAAGATGGTGAGGTCTTTTGTTTGATATATTGTAGCGTTGTTCTTTGATTGGATTGTACTTGCTAGCTTAATACCTGTATCAGGTTTAAGTGATCCGTTGTGTAAAGTGAAGTCCGAAACATAGAGTAGACCGGTTCATCACACGTAAGAGCATGAGGGGGCGATTGGAACTAGATTTAACCTTTCAAAGTAGTCATATTTCATGAGTCCTGTGATGTCACAATTTTGTGGCTTGTTGTGTGAATATTATGTGGGTTTTGGATTATAACTTGTTGGATTTTGGACTTTATATTGTATTTTCTGGTTATGAACTTTTGGATTTATTGTTGCATCTCATGAAAATGGTTTATAGAATTATATGGACTGTTTTATAGCATGCATGTTGCTACTTGCTGAGATTTTATATCTCACCCTTGTTTTCAATATTTGTTTTCAGATACTCTCGGAAAGGACGTGCAAATCGGGGTAGAAAATACATAGGGTATTAGAGGACCTTGATGAACACCTTATGGATTATTAGTTTTCTTTTATATTCTATTAGGAGATTTGTTTAGGAGTTATTTCTTTCATGATAGGGTTGAGAAGTGTCTAGAATAGGTAGTTTCCTTATTTAAAATTTTAGATTTGACATATTGAATTAAGAAGTTTATTTTGAAGATCATTAGCACTTTTATTTTGAATTAATGAAGGAGTTGTTTGAATTTGGCATACTCTGATTATCTTTATCCATTTATGCTTTTGGTCTTAATTGCTTTATTATCATTCAAGTAATGCCTTGATCCGTTGAAAAAAAAACTACTGGGTCTGGGGTGTTACAAATTGGGTGCATGCTAGAAAGACATGAAAATGAACTCAAACAAATATTAAAGTGTAACGCCCCAGATCCAGGTTACGTAATAAAACCATAACTCGAGTCTAGAGGGTTAATTTTACACAGGATCTATATATCAGATTAAAGGAAAACATGAATAAAACAATAAAATACATAATTAGAATCAACTATAATTCCCAAACTCAATATAGAATACCATATCTTTAATCTGAAACTCACATGATCCAAGCATCTACCCTTCGATATCGTCCTCTCCAGGATCTGAAAACAAAACCGAATGAGATACAAATATCCCATCAAGTATCACATGCATGCTCAAAATCATTTGATTCAATTATAAAACATGAGTTAATTATAAAACATATAACAGTGACGATAACACTGATAATCCGAATAATCCAACAATAGTCCAGCGATCAAATATGATACAAACCCGTATATTCCATCATGTAAATCAAATCAGTAGTATCGATATCAATTCATGTAAATAACCATAAAACCAAGTATAACCATGTAACAACGTGTCGATGAAACCGATATTCCAAAAACAATCCAAATAGATATAACTCCGATCATAACAAGTGTCAACATAGACAATAGCTACATCATAGTCAAGTCCACGCCTCAACGTGTACACCCGGCCTACTCCGGGTTTTGAATATTGAAATGACGATCTACTCTAGGTTTCGTTATCCAATGCCAGCTTATTCTGGGTTTCAATATTGACAACACCATACTACTCATAGTGTCAGTGCTGCTCTACACCGGTGGTGGAGATACAAATACTAATAAACCAAAATAGGGTAATAAATAAGTACCAATAAACCAGCTAACAAAACATCTCTTGTCAAATCAAGCCTCAACATAGGCCAATGTCATATAGTTCACTTTAATTGGGTAATTAGCATGCCAGAACGACATCCACACCTCCATGTACACAATGAGTCCTACTCATGATTTTAGATTCTGAAATGATAGCCTACTTAGGGTTTCGTCATCCAATGCCGAGCTACTCCGGGTTTTGGCATTGACAACTCGACCTACTTAGGGTTTCAGGTTGCTCTACACTGGTCGTGGCAGCACTCATGGCCATGCAATTACATCAATAAAGTTAACACATCACATTATTAAGGTTAAGTCATGGATCCAAAACAAGCTAGACCAAATTAGCTTGTAACCAAATTAGCAAGTAACCAAATGTGTTCAATCTAAAAATCATAGGTCAATCATGACCAAATCCACTCCATTATGGAGGAACACAAGTACATGTCCTTCAAGGCGAATAACAATATCCAAACCAAATCTTATATCAGTCATTCATGAGGCAAAACCAATAATCCAAATGTGTAGAAATAACTCACGATAAAACAAATCCCATGCTAGTTCCAATCAAATCCAATGTAACCCAAAGTAATTCAAAATAGAGCTCAAAACACTGCTTTCTCAAATCTGTCCAGAATTTTTTCCCAAAAAAATTATTAATTTTCAACTTTTTTAGGTATGAGAGTTACATAAGTAGAAGTCCTTAAAATCCTTACAAGTTATAAAAAAAACATAGTATCCTTTTAGAACCCAAAATGAACTAATTTTGAGGAATAAGTGAACAAATATTTGGTATGAACTCTTTCCTACAATTGGCCTTTAGAAACACCTTATAAATGATCTCACAAAGATGTTACAAGTTGTGGAATCTAAATAAACTCATTCTATAATAATTTGGAACCAAAAGTCTCTCAAGAACCTAGTTTAGTAGAATGTGCACAAAATATTCGTTATATTGAATTTTAATATAATTCTTATGCAATCACTTTCTAAATACCTAAATCTTATTTGTACATAGGTTGGATTTGATTAAAAACAATTCCGTAGTTGAAATCATCTCAAATTCCTTAAAATAGGGTTTTCTGTGTTGAGCGCTCGGCATGGCACTCGAGCTTCCATGGATGCGATGAAGAGATTCAATTCTGTGAAAGGGATGCCTGGCATAGCACTCAAGTGTCATTGCAAGCGTTCGGCTTGTCACGACCCGGAACCAGGTCTGCCCCTCCAAGGCACGAACCCATCCCAGACTGTGGCAAGTGGGCCAATTACTTGATATAAATATGAAGGATTTAAAACTTTTTCTATAAAAGTGCAAGTGCAACAGTTTATACATGTGCATATCAAAAGTGTGTTTATATATATATATATATATTTGAAATGAAATAAGACATAAGAGATGGTTACAAAATATTGGGTGACTAATCACTCCTCTCAATGTATAGGTTTTACAATCCAAAACTATACAGGTATGACAGAATAAAAATCCTAAGGCCTATAATAGTCTTCCTCTTTGTACCCGATGGTCTTTTCCTTGCCTCTATCCCCAACCCGGTCCTTCACATTAGACGTCGATGGATCTGAAAAATGAGATAACAAGCAACTGTGAGACGAATGTCTTAGTAAGCAACACATGCATGATTCGTTGAAACAGAATTTATACAAATATCTTTCGATAAAACCATGGCATGCGGGTAGTTCTAATACTACAAAATCCACGGCAACTTAGTGTCATACAATTTGTGCATGCATGTGCCTCGGTGTACAGTTCATCAATTTATAACAGTTGCAATCAATAATCAAAATATCAAATGTAATGGATCCCAAGCTTGCGTGGAGGATATGAGTTCTCTATTTCCAGGCCAGGGTGAACACAGGTCCACTACCCCCAACCGAGATGAACCGATCCATCTACCCACCAAGACTTACTGCTGTGGAGGGGCTAGTTCACTACCCCCAAATTGAGGTGAACAATGGTTCACTACCCCCAATTGAGGTGAACAGCGCACACTACCTACCAATAATCATATAATCACTATTCATCATACTGGGTATCTCAAATGCCCATGCTTCTGTGGGGGTGCTGATTCTCTATCTCCAGGTCAGGGTGAACAATGGTTCACTACCCCCAACCGAGATGAACCGCATACTCAACCCACTAAGACTTACTGTTGTGGAAGGGCTATTCCACTACCCCCAATCAAGGTGAACAAAGGTTCACTACCCCCAATTGAGGTGGACCACAACACACTATCCACTGATACCAATCATATCACAATATTGCAATGCTAGGCCAATGCCCTTCATAACATGCAATTCAATACGGGCTAATGCCCTTCTCATATCATATCAACAATACATAGCATGGTGAACAAATGGGCCGATGCCCTAAATAAATCACATGCTCACAACACGTGGGCTAATGCCCAAAAATAAGATTGCATGCTTACAAGGAAAACCAACAACACATGGTTTACAGTGAATCTTACATTTCATGGCTTTCTTGGGCAACCTATGCCTCAACTCTTATGATACTTGTGCAACTTGGTTTTGGTTTTTGTTTTCTACTTCTAATGGTCATTTGGAAGGTGCTCGAAGTGACATAATCAAATTATTCTACTCCTATAGAAATTTGGCACAGAAACTCTCTGTAAGACCTTCTTTGGCAAAATGTACCCAAAATCCTTGCTATTTGGAATTTTGGGATACTTTCAGTTGGAACACTTCCTAGACACCTAAATCTCATATATACATAGGTTGGATTTGAACAAAAATAATTGGTAGTTCAATCTGGGTTGAAAATCCAAAATTGGGAAAATCGGGTAAGGGCGCTTGATATGACGCTTGAACCTGCTACAAGAGGCCAAAAATTGCTCTCGGGTTCTCTCTGTCCAGGCAGGTTGCTCGAGCGGCCATGCCTCAAGCCTCTTCCTAAAGCTATCACCCGATGCTGCGCTCGAGTGGCTGTTCAAGCGGTGGTGCTTCTCGACAATTCACGAAATCCGAACTTTTGGGGATTTGTGGTTTTTCTCAAATCTCACTCATTTTGGGTGTTTTTGGGCTCTAAATTGCTTTTAGCATGTGTAGTTATCTACTACCAACAAAACCCCTCAAAGAAATCCCTCCCATTTGTCCTAATACTCATTTTCACATCTCAACCCTAAGATTCACCTAAAGCATACGAAAATGACATAAATTGGGAAAATAGGTTAGGGTGGTGTTGTTTACCTCTTGCAATCTCTTAAGCAAGTTTCCTAGCCTCTAATGTGACTCACGAACAGCACCTTGAGTGCCTCTTGGATGATTCCCCCGCAATCTCCGTCAAGGATACCCACATGAAAATGCTCTTTTGGGTTCTCTTCTTTCTTTCTTTGCAAGCCAAATCCCTCAATGGGTTTAGAAATGGATGGGGGACGAAATGGGGAGAAGATGAAGAAGAAATGGGAGAGTGGGAGAGAAAGAGCAGTGAGAAAAGGGTTAGGGAAAGGTGTTGGTCGAATAGGACTTCCCTTTGGCTTTTCTCCACTTAAGTGGCTTCCCACAAAACACCACATTTTACAAGTTTGCCACTCTCCTCCTATATTGCACATAACCAACCAACACTTAGCTATTTTCTCACCTAGTATCTAACTTTATTCAACAAATTAGAGGTTGCCCACCTCCATGGCCTACTGATAAGCCGGGGCTTAGCCACTTTGACTGGCTTTAGGATTGGGCTCCTCCAACTTCACCTACACATCAAGCTCATTGATTAGGATGTGCTAGGGATATTGGAACGGGGTTTCACATTCTACCTTCCTAAAAAGAAAATTTCATCCTTGAAATTTACGTCGTGATTCACCGAAGAGTGTAGGATACTTCTTTCTCATTTCGGCTTCATTCTCCTATGTAGCTTCTTTTACATTGTGGTGTTGCAACAAGACTTTCACCAACGAAACGTCTTGGTGCGGAGAACTTGCTTTCCTCTATCTAGGATTTGGATAGGACGCTCTTCAAACGTCACATCCTCACGAACTTCCAATGGCTCAAGATCAATGATATGGCTAGGATCCGGTACGTAACGATGAAACATGGATACGTGGAATACGTCGTGTACCCGGGCTAGCTGAGGTGGTAACTCCAATCTATAAGCTACAGGCCCAACTGTCCCAACAATATGAAATGGTCCAATGAATCTGGGGACAGCTTGCCTTGTTTACTAAACCTCAAGATGCCACGGTAGGGAGATACCTTCAAAAACACCATATCTCTTACCTCGAACTTCAACTCTCGCCTCCTTACGTCAACGTAGCTCTTTTGTCTACTTTGGGCTGTTTTCAGCCTTTTCCTGATCAAATTCACTTTATCCACACTGTCTTGAATGATCTGCGGTCCCAAATATTGCCTTTCGCTCACTTCTTCCCAACACAATGGGGATCTACAAGTCCTCTTGTATAAAGCCTCAAATGGAGCCATCTTGATGCTCGCTTGGTAACTGTTGTTGTAGGAAAACTCTACCATGTCTAAATATTTACTCCAATGACTTCCAAAGTCCAATACACAACATATTAACATATCTTCCAAGGTCTGAATTGTATGTTCAGATTGCCCATTTGTTTGTGGATGGAAGCTAGTACTGAACTTCAACTGTGTTCCCAAGGCTTCATGAAGACTATCCCAAAACTTGGAAGTAAATCGTGGATCTCGGTCAGATACAATGGATACCGGTATACCGTGCAACCGGACGATCTCACGTATATACAGTTCGGCAAGTGATCGTAGGGTATGATCCTTCCGAACAGGTAGGAAATGGGCAGACTTAGTCAATCTGTCCACAATAACCCAAATGGAATCCTGCTACCTCACTGTCTTAGGCAAACCTGAGACAAAGTCCATCGTTATATGCTCCCACTTCCATTCGGGAATAGGAAGCGGTTGCAACAACCCAGGTGGCCTCTTGTGCTCAACCTTCACTTGCTGACACACCAAGCACTTCGATACGTATTCAGCAATTTCTCTTTTCATTCTAGACCACCAATAAATTTCTCTAAGGTTTCTATACATCTTGGTGCTTCCGGGGTGTACTACATATCGTGATCTGTGCCCTTCCTCCAGGATTACCATCTTGATATCATCATCATTGAGTACACAGATTCTACCTCTGAATCTCAAGATATCACCACTGACACTAAAGTCTTTGGCCTTCTCTGAACCTCTGCTTATTAACTCTCTCATTTTCTGCAATTTAGGATCTAATAACTATCCCTCTCTAATTCTATGTACTAGATCCAGCTCTATCTGCATACGAGCCATACAAGATTGCACTGGTTAGCCATAAATGACGCTAGGGTGGCAATCGATTCATCTGAAACTCCACTGCGACTCAGTGCATCTGCTACCACGATAGCTTTCCCCGGGTGGTACTGAATATCAAATATATAATCCTTCAAAAGGTCTAACCAACTTCTTTGTCTCATATTAAAGTCTCTTTGAGAGATGATGCATCTTAAGCTCTTGTGATCTGAGTATATCACAAACTGTGCACAAAGAGATAGTGTCGCCAGATTTTCAAGGCAAACACAATGGCTGCAAGCTCAAGATCATGCATAGGGTAATTACGCTCATGTGGCCTCAATAATCGTGAAGCATATGCCACTACTCTACCACTTTGCATCAATATGCAACCCAATCCGATGCCAGACGCATCACAATACACTGCAAATCCCTCATTCACAGATGGTATCACCAAAACTGGGGCTGATGTCAATCTACTTTTCAGCTCTTAGAATCTGTCCTCACACTTCTGATCCCAATAGAAACTCAGAGACTTCTTAGTCAAGTTGGATAACGAGGAGGCAATCTTGGAAAACCCCTCCATGAATCTACGATAATATCCAGTCATTCCTAAGAAACTGCGGATCTCTGAAACATTAGTAGGTCTAGGCCAGTCTGACACTGCCTTCACCTTAGATAGATCCACTGATATGCAATCTCCAGATATAATGTGCCCAAGAAAAGAAATCTGCTTCAACTAGAATTGGCACTTGCTAAATTTGGCATACAACTGATGGCTACGCAAAGTGTGCAAAACCACCTTAAGATGACCTTCATGCTCTTCCCTTGTCCTTGAATAGACCAAAATATCACCTATGAAGACTACCACAAAGTGTTCCAAGTACTCGTGGAAGATTCGGTTCATCAAGTCCATAAAGACTGCTAGGGCATTCGCCAACCCAAACGGCATCACCAAGAACTCAAAATGGCCGTATCTCGTACGAAACGCCGTCTTCTCTACATCATCTGGAGCTACTCTCAACTGGTGATAACCTGATCTCAGGTCTATCTTGGAAAACTAGGAGGCTCCTTTCAACTGATCGAAAAGATCATTGATCCTTGGCAACGAATATTTGTTTTTGACAGTGACTTGATTCAACTGCTTATAGTCTATACACAATCTCATACTGCCATCCTTCTTCCTTACAAATAACACCGGTGCACCCCAAGGCGATGCATTGTGTCTGATAAAACCCTTGGCTAATAGATAATCAATCTGCACCTTCAACTCATCATACTCCAGTCTAGACATCCTATACGGTTGCTTAGAAACCGGATGTGTACCAGGAATAAGTTGGATCTTGAATTCCAACTCCCTCTGGGGTGGTAATCCAGGTAAATCGTCTAAAAATACATCCGTGAACTCATGGACTACTGGTACTTCCTCAATACTCGGTTCCTTGCCCTTGGCTGGTTCTACTTCAATCGAAGCAAGCAAGATAATATGGGTGTTCAACCCTTGGCTCATGAAACAGTGGATTGGACTATCTGGTTTATTGACTGTGATTGACTTGTTGTGGCAGTCAATAATCACATGGTATCTTAACAACCAGTCCATGCCTAAGATCACATCATATCCACTAAAGTCCAAACTAATCAGATCTCTAGGCAACTCCATTTTGCCTAGTCTAATCATACAATCTTTATAGACGGTCTCCACAGTACTCGTCTCACCCAAAGGCGTGTAATAGATAATGTAGTATTCAGGTAGGAAGGGACTAACCCAATATGGCATGCACAGCTAGGTGTAATAAAGGAATGGGTAGCTCTCGAATCAAATAAACTCATGGCAGTTCTACCAGAAATGAAAATAGTACCTCCTACGACTACCGGTGCAACTGGTCTAGATTGCATGGATGGGGCATCTACGAAGGCTCGGGCCTGTAGAAGCTACGGCTGTAATGGTGCAAGGTGAGATCTCTGCTTTGCCGATGTCAGTATCCTATTTTTGCACCATAAAATTGCCCAAGAAGCATATCTTAAACCGGCATAGATGTGGGCATGTAAATCAAGGTTTTTATAGTGGACCCGCCTTTTTGAAATAACAAGCCCATAATAAAGAGAATTATGAGCTAATTTCGATGCACCAAACTGTGCTAAAATTGGATCTCAAATGGCTAAGTTATGAATAAAAGAAATAAAAGGGGTAGTTTGGGGATTTTTATGAAACCAGAATTAGGTGCCACATGGCAGCCATGTGTACGCCATGGTGGCTGCCATGTAACCAATGATAAATTAAAAATTTTGGGGTTCTTTTAGTAAATAAGTGAGTTTTCTAATGGGGTTTGTTATGCAAATAAATAAAAAGTTTAATAACAAAGTTAATACAAGTTTTGAGATTAAAAGAAAATAAAAAAATATAAACAAAGAGAAATGAGTTGGATGAATTCATCCAACTCATATTCTATTGAGATATTAAGACTAAGCTTAAAAAAAATATAAGCCTAACAAATATGGGACAAAATAGACTTTGACCAAACCTAAGTGAATGATGGTGTTTAAGAGAGGAGTTAAGAGTTTAGGTGTTTAAAAGTGGAAGAGTTGAAGTTAAGGAAATGAGAAGTTTAAGAGAGGAAGGGGAGGAGTTAGGAGTTTAGGTGTTTAAGAGGAGAAGTTAAGGAAATAAGAGGTTTAAGAAAGGAAGAGGAGGAGTTGGGAGTTTAGGTGTTTAAGAGGAGAAGTTAAGAAGTTGAGGGGGTGGGAATTCTCTATAAAAGAGCTTGAAGTTGGGAGCAAAAGGAGAGAGGAAAGAAGAGAGTTCTTTGAAAAAATCAAAGAGGGAAGTGAGAAAAAGAGGTAGAAGGAGTTTGTGCAAGAAAAAGGGGGGAAACATCCAGAGTTGTGCTCACCAATTTTCGGGAAATCGACTCCATACCAGGTTTTTATTTTATTTTATTTGTTGATTCTTTAATCAAGTATTTTTTAATATTGTTAAATTGTCAAAGTTAAAATAATACAAAGCATGTTATTGTTATGGTCGAATGTGTTATTTCATGTAGTGTTGTTAAATAAAGCATGTCACTGTTATGGCTATGGCCGCAATTTTTTATTTTTAACTTTAATTTTTAATTCTTCTCTTAATTCTTCTTCTCTTGTGTTTGAGAATTAGAAAGGAATTTAGAGAAGTTGGAGTGAAATAAAGGGGAGAAATGGGAAGATGGGGAAAGCCAAGACCAAAAAAAAAAAAAATCTGTTGAACGAATGGTTTTGGGGGTTGATTTTTGAGAATTTGATAAACTATTATGCCTAATTTGTTATTCTAAAAAGTTGAAGGATTTAAAAAGAACTTATTTTATTTCATTTTTTACCTCTTCTTTAAAACCTTTTTTAAATAACCCCTAGGCCTTCATTTGTTCTTTCTTTTTAAACAAATAAAAACATACTTAACTATAACAACTAGAATTTTTTTTTACTCTTCTCTTAATTCTTTAGATAATAGGCTTAACTAATATATTTAATTTTTAATTTCTTAATTATTCTTTTAGATCAAAGGCTTAAACATTAGTAACTTTAATTAATTTCTTATAACACTTCTCTTATCCAAATCCTTAAAAATAAGAATAGAAAAAAAATGGAAAAATAAAGTGTAAATTTCAATGACCAAATATGATTAAGTTTTTTTTTAACACATGCTTTGTGTAAATAAATTATCATTAAAAAGATCATAAGAAAACAATATAAAAAAATAAGAGATTAAATGATGTGGCTAAGGATTGTATTTTTGGTTTTTTAGTTGGCTGTAGGTCTACTCATTTTGAATTTTTTTTCCTTCGCTAGAATATCTTGATAGACCCTCTTATTTTGTTTCATGTATAATGTAACATGTTAATTCCTCTAATCCTTTGTATATATGAGAAAGATAAAAAATAATAATAAAATAAAAATAAAAGATAAATATATATATATATATATATATATATATATAGTAGCTAATTATATTGCTTCATGTTAGAATTTTTGATTTGGATTTTTTTGTACATATGTATTATGTTGTATACCCCATTCCTTCAATATTTGTACACATGTGATCATAAAAAAATATAAAAGATAAAATATAAAAAAAATTAAATAATAGTAAATCAGCCCAAATATGATCCAACTGATTTAAGGGAACCCATTTCGGTGGGGCAACCCAGGGTGTTCAAGGATTTCCCTCGGTTGTAATCGGGTCACTTATCCGGAATCACTGGTTCAGACCAAAAGTCAACAAGGTGTCTACCTGCACCATTTCAGGTAGTGGCGACTCCATAAAACATGTAACTCGTTTTAGCCGTGCGCCCGAGGTGCGCACAGCTTGGCGACTCCACTGGGGAAGGAACCCAGAATCTTTGGTTTGATCGAACCTGGAATTGCTGGGGGCTGACCTAACCCGGTTTGATTAGTTGGATTATAATGGGTTTATTCTTTGCACATGTGCACACACTTGCACATGCACGCACACTCTTTTGTACATATGCACACACTTGCACAAATTGGTCAAGGAAGATTTGCCGCCTTACTTAGTAAGTGTTGAATATACGCAAAAACATATGTTGGGGAGTTCTGTCATAAAGGACGAGATAATTACCTAAGGAAATTAGGTTTTAATTGGAATCACTGTCCACTCCAATTACCTGGGAACTTTCCCGAAACATTATTTTGTGTACTAATTCATCACTTTACTATATAAGGCAGTGAAAATTCCTTTCCATGCACACATGTGCACTCACGCACATTGTGGTTTGTTTACATGCTTTGATATAAATTGTGTAGGGTGACACACGCAAGAGAGCCCGCGTGGGTGATTCGATTGAATGATTACCAAAACCTAGATCTCTCTAGCAACCACCCTTCTTTATCGTATAAACAAATTTTGGGATGGTACTAGCCTCACGCACCTGTGGCTTGCCAGGGAAAGCGAGGTAAAACATCCCCCCAGGTTTCTGGATTCCTATAGCGCCACTAGTTTCTTGCGGTGGTATGCGAGGGTCTAGTACTTGGCTCAAACCCTTGTAGGCATTTGTCTCGAGCTGGGTACCCTTTTCCTACCTTGTCACAACCCGAAACCAAGCCTGCCCCTCCAAGGCACGACCCGTCCCAGATCGTGGCAAGTGGGCCGTTATGCTCATCAAAACATGAAGGATTTAAAACTTTTTCTAACAAGTGCCAGTGATAATACAATTCATGCTATGCATATCAAAAGTGTGATCTATATATATAAGAAATGTATTAATACACGAGAGTTAGTTACAAGAAGACGGGTTACTATATCACTCCTCTCAAAGTACAAAGGCTACAATCCAAAAACTATACATGTATTTCAAAATAAAAGCCTAAGGCCTACAGAAATCCTCTTAATACCCAAAGCCTAAGGCCTACGGGTTACTATACGTCGATGGATCTGAAAAATAAGAAGTAAAGCAGCTGTGAGACGAATGTCTCAGTAAGCAACACATGCATGCACGAGAAAACACAGTTTATGCATATATCAATCAGTTAAATCATGATATGCGGCTTATTTGAAATCATAATCAATAATCACAATTTAGTGCCATACAAATTTGTGCATGCTTGTGCATCAGTGTACAGTTAATGCATTTAATACAATTTTTCATCCAATCTCACAATTGGTCATACAGGTGATTTGGTATCTAACTATACATCATCAATATCCCCCGTCTAGCTTCACCAATTACATGCGGTGGCTAGGCATCTACGCCGATCTTATATGACGTAAGTATCTACTACTATAGTTACATATGTCGTATGAATATCCATAGATGATTACCCAATAATACTTAGGGTGGTATCACAATACCGTCGAAAACATCAATCACAATTATTCATCTAGCTTCACCGTCTACACATGGTGGCTAGGCATACATTACACATCCATTGATGTCTACACATAGCCAATGGGCATCGGCCACCGAATACACAGGGTGCCGGAAGAACATATACCTCCATTGCTGTCTACACATAGCCAATGGGCATCGGCCACCGAATACATAGGGTGCCGGAAGAACATATACCTCCATTGCTGTCTACACATAGCCAATGGGCATTGGCCATCGAATACACAGGGTGCCAGAATAACATATACCTCCATTGCTGTCTACACATAGCCAATGGGCATCGGCCACTGAATACACAGGGTGCCAAAATAATTCAGTACGCTATGAACAATAACAACGGCACTTGGCCATAGAGCATGTGTATAAACAATCCTACTTGTATAACATGGACAATGGTGAGGTTACTTTCAATATCATGTGGATCATGCACTCAGGCATGCCAGATCTCAAGGGTAGCCTTTGGCCTTACCCGAGTCATTCTTGGGCCAAGCCCTTATTCATCACTCAAGGATTCTGGGCCACTGCCCTCCATTCGCTTTCAATACCCAGGGGCTACTGCCCTCTGTTCAATGTATATATATAAATACCATGGGGCCACAGCCCCCTTTCACTTCATGCCACAAGTAGTGGGTCGATGCCTTTGAGGTCATAACTCAATATGGGTCAATGCCCTTGGTATCTTACAATTCACTACGGGCTAATACCCTCCATGTCTTGTGCCAAATTCCAGGCCGAAGCCCGACATATCAAGTGGGGTGTACTCACTATGAGGGTCAATGGAAAAAGGGTAGGTTTTTCCGGAAATTCCACCTTTCGGGTCTCACTTAGGCAACCTATGCCTTAATTCTTTGATACTTGTACAACTGGGTCTTGGATCTTGATTTCTACTTCTAAAGGTCAATTGAAAGGTTCTTGAAAGGGTGGAATCAAGTTACCCTAATTCTGTAGTAATCTGGGACCGCAACTCTTGGTAAGATCTCCCTTGGTAACACGTACCCAAAGTCCTTGGTACTCGGAATTTCTAGATATTACTACTTGGAACACTTCCTTTACATGAAATTCTAGCTTATACATCTGTTGGATTCGAATAAAAACCATCGGTGGTTCGATCTGGGCTAAAATCCTCTTTTTGGAACTTTGCTTACATTTCATGACTCAACTTGGCAATCTATGCCTCAATCCTCTCGAAACTTATGCAACTTGGGTTTGGTTCTTGTGTTCAACTTCCATAGATTATTTGAAAGGTATTTGAAATGGTGGAATCACTCTATTCCACTTCTATAAAAGTCTGGAACACAACTCTCTCTACGAGACCTATTTTAGCAAACGTACCCAAAATCTTTACTATTTGCAATTTGGTGACAACTCCAATTGGAACATCTCCTAACCACTTAGCACTCACTTATACATGGGTTGGATTTGAATAAATTCAAATGGTAGTTGAATCTGGGTTGAAACCTCAAAATTTGGGAAAACAAGGCAGGGCGCTTGATGGATCGCTCGAACCGGCTTCGAGTGCCCAACTATTTGCTCTCAGGTTCTTCTGTTAAAACACTTGCTAGAACAGTCGCTCGAGCGGCCATGACTTAAATCACTACTTAAAGCCACCTAAACCTACCACCTGATGCCGCACTCGAGCGGCTGGGTTTTCTCAAAAGCTCGCGAAATCCGATTTTCGGGGATTTAGGGTTTTTCTCAAATCTCACTTGTTCTAGGTATTTTTGGGCTCGAAATCACTCCTAGCATGTGTATAAATCTACTATATACAAAACCCCTCAAAGAAAACTCTCCTATTGGTCCTAGAACTCGTTTTCACATCTCAACCTTAACACATACATTCCACATACGAAAATGGCCGAGATTGCAAAGATAGGTCGGGGTGGTGCTGCTTACCTCTTGCAAACTCTTTAGCAAGTATTCTTGCTTCCTTTGCAACCCACGAACAGCACCCTTGGTTGCTCTTGGTTGGTTTCACCACAAATCTCACCGAATGCTCCCAAATGAAAATGGCTTCCCTTGGTTTCTTCCCTTGTTTTCTTACAAGCAAACAATTCTAATGGGTTCCAAATTGATGGGGGACGAAATGGGGTGATGAGGGAAAGCAAATGAAGAGAAGTAGATGAAGGAGAGAGGAGTGTGGGAGAGAGAAGAGAGGAAGAAAGGTTTCAAGCAAGGGTTTTGGTCGTGAATGGTCTTCCTTTGGGTTTTTCCTTCACTTAAGTGATTCTCCACCAACCAATTCACAAGTTTGCCACTACTCCCTATTTACACATAATACCACTCAACACTTAGCACATTTTGTCTCACATTAGAAATCTTATTTAGCCAAATAGGGATTACTCACCTTCACAGGCTGCTGACGAGCCGGGGCTTAGTCACTTTGACTGGCTTTAGGCTTTGGGCTTCCCCAGCTTTACCTACACATTGCACTCTCTGGTTAGGGTGTGCTAAGAGTATTGGGATGGGGTTTCACATTCCTAATGTTCTGATACACCCTACTATGTGAATGTGAATGTGAATGTGAATGTGAATGATGAATGAAGAGGAGTTGAAATAAGTCTAAAACCCAAGAGTCCGTCAGGGGCAGTAACCTTTGCCTCCTTTTGCATCAAATTGAGTGGACCCTAGATTTCGGGATACCTTAGCCCTAAATTAGGGAGCTTACCTAAACTTTGATTAGGGGAACTACTCCAAATCCATGCATTGAGTCCCAAGAGCCGTGGGCCTCGACCCATTGAGTCCGTAGGAAGTATCTTGAGTCCGGATCAGTCTTTAAGCAGATGAAAGCAGGCCAGATCAGAACAAAGAAATTTGAACCCTAAAATTAGGCCTTTTCAACTTATCCTTTTTGAATCAAATGTATCCTTTCTTAGAGTTCTTAACAACCCTAAGATTGAATTCTCTTTCAGCTTTTTGAACATCATGTAATTTTCGCCCTAGCTGGCAAGTTGTAAGTTTTACATTAGCAGATGAAAGGATAAGACTAGTCAGGATTTGGGTGTGCTTCCTTACACAAGTATTATGTCTAGGAGTCGTGCCTTGACAGGCACTAACCCTTAGGATCACACACTTTGTGTGCATGGTTTCTTTTCTTGGTTAGAGGCATAAAATATGGTTATGTCATGTTTTTTTTTCTTTACTTGCTTTGATTTTTACTATTTGTCACACTAATAGAGAGCTTTCACATTGAAATCCAAAATGACTTGGAACACTAATTGGATAGTACAGTACATGGCATCGTCTTCATCTTCTGAGAAAACCAAGTTCCCTAGGATAGAGAAGTGTGCCTAGGACACTCCTTAGATCCGATCTTGGACACGACAGCTCCAAGTGGATGAGCAAATTAAGTGGGAGGCACAATACCACATGGGGAAAACCTTGTCCCTATTGAATTTACCAATCAACTGGAACATGATTCAATCATCCTTGTTATTCTGCGATCCTCAATTTTCAGTACTCCGATTTGGGACTATAGAGTTGACACCCACGATTGAGGAGTTAGACTTACTCCTCAGATTTCGTGATCGTGGAGAACCCGCCAGGCCAAACCTCAAAGACAGTTACAAGAATGAAGCTTGTACTTTCTTTGGCCTCTCGAGGGAAGAATTCCAGCCTTGAGGAGGTGACAAATCATTCACGATGGTCTTCAAGAACTTCCTTACAGAAAAAATAAGGAACAAAAAGCAGTAAAGACCCTGTGTTTGGTTGGACACCTTCACCCTCGTGGTTCTGTCACAAATCTTTTTCCAACTGGGGGAGACACCATTAATTTGGCCCTCATGGAAATTGTGGATCAACTCTCGGTTGGATACCGAATCATGCCACTAATACTTGCTCAACTGTATCATGCCCTAACCTTATCCAAGAATGGAACCAAAATGTTTCAAGGGTGTGCTCCCCTTCTTCATATTTGGCTGCAAGACCATCTGATGGTGGCAGAACCCACTAGTGAGAGATATGGGCTAGTCCGTGACAATGTCACATGCATGGCCCGAAGAGAGATACATCCAGACTTACCTACTAGAGAGGAGTGGCTGAACTACTTTCTCCACCTAGATGAGGATGTTGATATCAAGTGGTGGGGAACCTTCCATTTCACTTATACCCCCATTTTAGCCTTCAGAGACAGGAGATGGCTAGCCCTAATTGGCCTCACACATGCTGTACCGTACTATCCAATAAGAGTTTTGAGACAGTTTGGGAAACCGCAGGGAATCCCCCTTGGGGATGATGCGACTAATCTGACAAGCCCGCTCTCGAAGGAGTTGAGGCAACAGTTACTGATAGAGTGAAAGACTGTGCGCAAACACGAGCATGATATATTCTCGAAACATCATATTCGAGAATATAAGCTGAAAATGGTTAAGGATTTTGGCCATGACGGCGTCCCACCTCTCCAGACTGACATACCCGAGGACATTCCAATTCTGCCCCCTGATATCTATAGAGATAGGGTGGCCAAACTGCTGGAGGCACACTCCCGTATCCATTCAGCCTACATTGAATCGAAACGGGAGAGTAGATAGGCCAATGAGGCCCTCCAGCAGCAGCTGAGTGGCATGCGCAGGCACGCAGATGAGGACAGGCATTTGCGGAATAAACTTCTGCGCACCCTTAGGAGACAAGATCTGTCCTCCTCTTATGATGACCCACCTAGTTAGACATTGGCTAGGATGCTTTCATTTTTGGACCTAACTTTGATGTATTTTGAGCCATGTTGGGCTTTTTGTGATATGATTTAAGCATGTATTTTTATTTCTGTTTAATGCTTTAATTTTAATGGAAAAAAAAAGACATGAAGAAAATAGAAAATTAGTTTGCAGATGCTTGTTGCAAAGGTAATATTGCCTTTTGGTCCTAAGGGACTGTCACTTTCCAGTTATACAAAACCATGATCTTTGGTCATATTAGACCCCTTCTTTCAAATCCTACTCTTTAATTATTCTAATATTAATACCCAATAGCGTTTCTTAAAATGCTCATGGATTGAACTCGGATCACACCCGAATGCATCTCATTCACAAGATCACTCGATTTTTGCCCTGGATCCAATGATCCAAATTGGTGGCGCTTGAAGATGGCCCTGTCAAGACCAACCCTTCAGGTGAGCCCAGAGGCGGCTATTTTTAGCCCTTCCCCTGCGGAGACATAAGTTCAAAAATTGTGGTGCCTGGTGACCGATTCTTAAATCGGATACCAACTGGGTGAACCCAGGTATTTGCTTTTAGCTTACCCCCTGCAGAGACATAAGTCCAAAAATTGTGGTGCCTGGTGACTGATTCTTAAATCAAAGACCAACTGGGTGAACCCGAAGGTGGCTATTTTTAGCCCTTCCCCTGCGGAGACTCGACTTGAGTCCAAGAATTGTGGCGCTTGGTGACCGATTCTTAAATCGGAGACCAGTTGGGTGAGCCCGGGTGTTTTTTTTTTTAGCTCACCCCCTACGGAGACATAAGTCCAATACCGTGATATTGAGTTCAATTTATTATAAACAAGCTTCGGTTCATTAGGGCATGAACCAAAAGGTTCTCTTTCCTTGTCGCAAGAGACTAAAATAGATCAGATTCTTTAGGTTCTCTTTCCTTGTTGACTTGACCCAGGTAAAACAGATCAATCCCTTGGGTTCTCTTTCCTAGTCGTCCACAAACGGTTAAAATAGACCACTAGACTTTGGGTTCTCTCTCCCAGTTGCCTTTATGCAATTAAAATAGATCAATACCTTGGGTTCTCTTTGCCAGTTGTCCACAGACGACTAAAACAGACCACTAGACATTGGGTTCTCTCTCCCAATTGCCTTTGTGCAACTAAAATAGATCATTCCATTAGGTTTTCTCTCCCAGTTGCCTTTGTGTACCTAAAAATGATACATTTTCAAAGATTCCCCCTAAGTTGCTTCCACACAGCTAAATCAAATCACAAATTTGATCTCGATTAACCATGGAAAAAAAAAATTTAAGAACCTGCAAATAGGTTCTAAAAGCAAAAAAACATAAAAAAATATGTATATGTGATTAATTTCCAAAGAAATGCACTAACTTCTGCAAAATGATCAACAGGTATCCAAAATTGCTCCCAGAAGCCCATACAATCTTCGAACTCGCAAAAGACTGGATATGGATGCACAAGGAAATCAGACTTCGCCAGCTCAGTACCAAGCGGAATCTAGTGAAACCCAAGTGGTTAACGACCTAACCCAAAAGGTCGAAAACATGGCTATGGTTATTCAGTCCCTTATGGCAGAGATCAGGGATCTGAAACAAGTTCAACCAACAGTTCCAATCACTTAACAGCACCAACCACCACTCCCACCACGGGCAGAAGTGCCAGCAGTACCGCTTCCGCCACAACCAGCACACCTCCACCTATGGCACCGCCACATCCGCCACCGCAAGCTGTTCCATTCCCACCTCCTGTGGTAGATCTTGTCCACCCGATACAGTAGCAAGAACAATTAGCGCCTGTCCAACTACGGCAGGACGAAGAAGACTAGTATAGAACGCAAGAAGCTCAATTCGAGGCCCGTCTGGCGGCCATGAAGGAAGATCTTCTGAAGTAGCTACAGCCAAACACGGTTCAGAGTGAGGCTACTCTAGAAAACCTCTGTTTTTTCTTAAACATACAACTCTCTGCCAAGTTCAAATGTCCTGAGTTGCACCAGTTTAATGGCACTGGTTGACCGCTAAACCACTTAAGGTCGTATTCTGGTGACATGTGCCAATACGCAAAAAATAAGAAAATCATGGTACAATTCTTTCAGCGGTCTTTAACCGGGGCTGCTTATTCTTGGTTTTTGAGCTTAGACAAAGCCAAGATAAAGACTTGGAATGACCTCGCTGCGGTGTTCATTCAGCAATATCGTTTGAACAATTAGATGGTTCAAACAAGGGCAGAGCTACAAAGGTTAGCAAAGAAGAGTCATGAATCAATCTGGGACTATGCTAAGAGATGGAAAGAGCTAGCAACACTAGTCCAGCCACCACTGCTAGAGCAAGAGATGACATCTTTGTTTATAGCATCACTTGGTCAACCTTTCTTCACTTTGTTACTGGGGCAAAGTTCTACAAGTTTCAATGACTTGATTCTAACAACTAACAGAATTGAAGATACAGTACACTCAGGAAAGATAGATAGCAGTGGGCAGAATGCCACTTAGAGGAGGCCAATGGCAAATCAGGGCAATAGAAGCCAGGTGTAAAACCCCGAATTTTCCCAAATATTAAAATAAAATAACAATTAATATTCTTGAGGATTATTATGCATAGAAATAATTTATTATTGTAGAGAATATCGTTCTTTGTGGAGATCAGGAGTTTGGTGCAGATCAGATCGTCTGATCATGAGATATCGAGGTAAGATTAATGTTTTAATGTAATTGTATTTTGGTTGGGCGTGTGCGTTGTGTTTGATGCATGTGCATCACGTGGGAATAGAGGGTATATAAAATAGATTAAATACCCTAATAGAGGACGAGAGGTATACTCATCATATTCTGTGGGTATTCGTCAACCGCAAGACCAAGAGCGACTGAGAACGACCAGCAAAGGAAGAAGAAGAAGAAGAAAGGAGAGGGTTGTTCTGGTTTTCTTCATACCAAAAGTAGTGTTTCGCGTTGGTTGGTGTTGCTAGTTAGAGGAAGAAGAGGAAGAACGCACGATAAGAGGTAGGTGACACCGTTTTCTGTTTGTTTTTGGATTTACGATTGATTAAACTCCAAAGCATGTTTTTATATGATATATTCATGTATTTAGTTTGATAACAATGTTATATGTATGTTAGAATGATCTTGGACGTGAAAAATCACATTTTTAAACTGTTTCTGAACGTTTTCGAGTGACCACCGACCTCAACTATGCTCGGCGATCCTCGGCGCTAGTATAAAACTTGAGACCGCCCGAGATCGCGAAACTACTTATCGTCGGTGATCTAAATTCAACTATCGCCGACCTTTGACCGCTCAGGCGATCTTGAGCGGATCTTGAGTGATCCTAGGCGCTCTAGCCAGAAAATGTAATTTTGACAGTTTTTCATCCCCTTTTATTCTCCAACCCTTTTCCAAATAACCCGAGCCTCCTTCACAGCACCGTTATTTACCTGAAAGACATTTAAGTAAATGTCCTGTGTATTTATTGCTCCATTTACTTAAGTCTTTACATGTAAATAAGGTTTTACCCCCCATTTGGAGCCAATAAAAATACTCCCGAGGCCCAATTCCCCACCAATAAAAAGTCAACTTTTCAATTTATGCCTAAATTTCCAGTTTTCCCGATTTTTATCAAAAATCCCGTTTTGAGTTTGGTACCCAGATGAGTGATTTAAAAGCCCATAAAATTCTAGAAGATTTGTTTACCCCTAACTAGAATATAACCAGAATTTGAGCCGAAAACTGGTTTAGAAAAATTATATACCCAAAAGTCAACGTTTTTAACCAGACTCGGAATATTTTTGGGGTCCGAAACTTTTTGTTTCGAAATCGATTGATTTTTGGTATGGTGACCTTATTGGGAATCTTAAGACTATTCCATTCATCCAAAATGTATTTTGAGAATTTTATGACATTATTAGTCCCAAATCATTATAAAATAGGTTATTTGGATTTCCACCCCTTGTAACACTTCTCTAAGATTATTCTTAAGGTGTCTCTGAAGGCCAATTATACTAAAAAGTTCATATTAGATATTTAACCACCTTGTTCTATGATTTAGTACAATTTGGGGTTTAAAGAGGATCAAATTCACTTGAAATGATTACAAGGATTCTATATAGGTAATTTCCTTCTCAAAATATAATTGGACTGAATGTCATGATGGCTATAAGAGATTCGTACCATTTGTGGATGAGATATGTGACCACCTGCGGGTGAGATGAGACCTCCTGTTGGGGGAGATGTGATCCTGATTGGATTGCATCCCACAGGGGAGATACGTGACCACCTGTGGGTGAAATGAGATCTCCTGTTGGGGGAAATGTGATCCTGATTGGATTGCATCCCACAGGGGAGATATGTGACCACCTGCGGGTGAGATGAGACCTCCTGTTAGGGGAGATGTGATCCTGATTGGATTGTATCCCACAGGGGAGATATGTGACCACCTGCGGGTGAGATGAGACCTCCTGTTGGGGGAGATGTAATCACGATGTAATTGCATCCCACAAGGGAGATATATGTGATTACCACCTGCGGGTGAGATGTGACCACCTGCGGGTGAGATATGATGACTCATGCGGGAGAGACCTCATGTAGGGTAGATGTTATTACTACGTGATTGCATCCTACTTGGGAGAATGTTGTTATCAGATTGAGATTCACTATTAATTATGAATGACATGATTTACATTTGAATAAGAAGAGTTTGATTAAACGGTTTAGCTGTGACTTGATTTGAATGACTCTAAAATAGAATATAAATGAGCCATGAATTAATTATAGAATTATTTTAGGAAAACAATACAGGCAGCGAATTGGAAAATCCTTTAGATGAGATTTATATTACATTGCCTTTCTAATTGAAATGAAGGCTACATAATAAACTCTCTTTATTCCAAACACAAATTAGATGTTGGTTTCGAATGGTGATTACTCGTTCTTATTATCGACTGTGACTACTCGATTATTTTATCGTGCATGAATGATTACTTTTATATATAAACTGTTTCTAACATGCATGTGTTACCTACTGAGACAGTTGTAACTCACCCCTACTTCATTATCTTATTTTTCAACTATTTCACGTGAGAGCGTCCTTGGGGTTGACTCGAGGGGAAGTTGCAGATTACTGAGCTGAGGATCTTTCTTATTTAGTTTAGATCTTTCTATTAGAGGTTGATATAGATGTACCTTGATAGAGAGTTTATGATTTAATTGAATATGAGAGAAAGTGTGTTAGAAAACCCATTTGCCAGATTTATGACTTTATATTGATGACTTAGTTTGATGGTTATATTTAGCCACACATATTGATGAAATTAATGTCTTTAATTCTCCGTACTCTGATAATTAATGCGATTAGTTGAATTTAAATGTTCTGGTAATTAGTAGCTTTGGGCCAGTATCACTTCGGATTCGGGTTTAATGCTTGGTTTGCATAGACCCGGGTTCGGGGCAAGAACAACCATGGAGAATTGAGGGGCAAGCAGTGAACTATCTACAGCCTACTCAACCTTATCACATCTCCAAGAGGTCCCTGACAACAGCTGTAACGCCCCGGATCTGTGTTGTTTAATAAAGATATAATATGTTTCACGGAGGTTAGGTATGGGCCACATTTCAATTATCAACTCCACATGATACATGGAACATACATCAGAGTGCGGAAAATAAGGGTTCATTTATTAAGCGTGGAAATCCAACAACATGAAGGTTAACAATTCTAAGCACAACTGAATATCAACTATGTTATAAACCATTACAACTTCCATAGTTCCAAATTACAAATAGAACCTACAATCTCTAAGGAAAGTAGTAATCCTCTCCCCTATAGTAATCAGCCGGATCTACCCCAACAGACAGGTCCTCACCGAGAGTATCTGAAAACAAAAAAAGCAAAACGTAATGAGATACAAATATCTCAGCAAGTAGCACATGCATGAAGAAATCAATTTATATCAGTTCTAAAACATGCCACGAATAATACAGAATCTCGAATAACAATATGAATTGACATAAACTCCAAAAACACAAGTTCTCAATAGTAGGATAAAGTACAAATCCAAATAGCAATAATAAACCATACACACTTGGCCAATGCCATGAAGTTCACTTGTATTGTGTCATTTACATGCCAGAGCGACATCCAAGCCTCCTGGAACATAGTCCAATCAACATAGACTCAAAACTCTGAAATGACTGCCTACCAAGGAACTCTGTCATCCAATGCCGGCCTACTCCGGGTTTCGGCATTGACAACCCGGCCTACCAAGGAACACGGGCTGCTCTACCCTGGTCATGGCAACACTCATGGCCATGCAATTACCACAATAAAGATAACTCATTACATTACTAAGCTTAGTCTAGGATCCGGGACAAGCTAGACCAAAACAAAACACTCAACACATAAAACCAACCCCTGGTAGCAAGGTATACCAACCTCTGGTATTACCATCAATAACACAAACCAAACTCGTCACGGGTCACTAAGCACCAGAACAGTAACACCATGGAATTTCCGTTGGAAATTTAACCCAAAACACAAAACCAAACTGGATGTATCATCCTTTACTCACACAAATACTTTTTTTTTCATAAAATCTGCTCAGCACTTTGTAATTCGATAAAACTCAGGTTGAACAATTTCACAAGCTGGAAAACAACAGTAAAACATGAATAAAATAATATCACTACCTCATGGTACCAAGACAGAAACTTAACTACCTATTGGCTCCTCAAACTGATCTTTAGAACTCATAATTCCTTCCAATAATTTACGATCTCAGTGAGTTTTGACCAACTTATAATACTTCTAACACATTAATCTAACTTCTAGAAAGGTGCTTGAAGAGTTAAAGTGGAGAAGAACAACCCAGAATGGTTAGCTGCACTTCACCAGGAAATCGGGTGGGTGCGCTGACCTCAAGACAGTAGGCGGCACTAGGTGGCAGGTTGGCCCACCCTAGTGTTTGATATCCACTGAGTTGCCATTGAATGAATTCAGTAAGCAGCACTCAGCGCATGCCCTGGAATTTCCCGACAATGAAATCGAGTCTCTGTTAGCTCGAAATCAACATGACTGACCTGAAATTAAGCTTCTATGAAGACAAATCCAAACTCTTAACACCTTTAATAGTCTTATACAACCAATTTGAAATTAATCCACTTAGGTTCATGCTCCGAATTGATCATTGGCTCTTAAAACAAGTTTATACTGATAAATGTAGCTTGCTACTCATGGATCCAAATTAAATCATGCAATCAGTTGCAAAACTACGAGCAAAACCAGTGCTACTTCCAATTCCTCCAACCGATCACCTCCGAAATGGGCAAATTCCACCGCCGATTGTCTCTAATTCACCACCACAACCAGATCTGATTAGATCTGAGTTCGATCCTCCTTAATAACTCAATTACAACCTAAATCCCCAAATAAATTTACGTACCTAATCTCCTTAATATCTACCACCATAATTTGATCGCACCTCCAACTTGTGCAATCGAACAATCTGATCTCTAACGAGCAACCAACTCGACAATTGCTCCAGCACTGATCTCCTCTCCTTCTTCTTCCTCAAACCCTAGCTTGCCTTCTGTTTCTCTGATCTCCAAAACTCTCACTTGAGCAAACAACTAACTGAACCAAATGATTAGCCACTGCCTTAAATAGTTGCTGCCAGAATTGTTTTAAGACCAATTCCGATGCTTGCCACTCCAGTAAAAACCTATACTGACACCCAAACCAACCCAATTTAATTTCTGTAATGCAAGTACCTATTAAGTTAAAATTATAGCCATCACATACCTTAAGTTATAATCTTGCTCACTTAATTTCCAGAAATCCAAATCTGCCCTTACTCCTCGGTTATCTGAAATTCCACAATTATCTTTAATTTAGAATTTTTAATTAATTCTCGAAATTAATATTAACTAAAATTCAGAATCTTACAACAGCTCCACAGAATCAGGGACAAATGGCAATACCATATCAGGGTCCGCCAATAAGGACAAGAGAATAAATGGAGGCAAGGCTGAGAAGAGTATTCACTCTACTTCCATACACACCAGCTGAGTTACTACCCACATTACTGAAAGGAGGGTATTTGCAAATCAAGCTGCCAAATTCTAGAACATTCATCAGCAAGAACTACAATCCTAATGAGAGATGTGAGTACCACTCAAGGGCACCGGGACATGACACCAACAGATGTTGGGATCTGAGGCATGATATCCAAGACTTGATTGATCAGAAACACCTCACCATGGACCCTCCTACTCCAACCAACACACGAGCCACTACTGTGACTCAAAACCCTCTTCCAGATCAGAAGGGGGCATCTTCAAGTGGGACAAGTTGAAGAAATCAAGCAAGGTTGCAAGGTGCAACCAACTCTCAGACGCGGTTCTTCTCTGAGTCCACTATTTCCAAGCTAAGTTAAATTTTACTTTTTTTTTGCACCGACCATCTCGGGCAAGATCGGTCATTTTGTAAGTGTTTTTGCATACTTTTAATTTTATGCAAATTTAAAAAAAAAACCTTTTGAAAAAAAAATAATAATAAAAGAAAACAATTGCCAAGTGCTCAGTCGATGATGACATTGCTCTGAGACCACCACCCTTTTGGCACGATCGTAATCATGGAAAGATTCCAAGTTGCTCAAAGGTGTCTTCAGCTGGGTGCAAGATATTGCTCCCATGAGAACCTTGACTGAGCCAGTGGCCATCCTTTCCTGATCCAGACCCTGATTTTCCTTCCACACCTATCTTTACATTGGGGCAGAGTGATCCCTGAGAGGAAAGAGGAAAAAAATAATAAAAAGTGCCTAAACCAGCTAAGGTCAAGGCTGGCTTTAGCATCATGTCTTTGAGAAAGGATGAGAGGCCATCCTTCATGCATCCTGAATCAAGAATCTCTAGTCAAACACTTTGGGCTTGTTCGTGTTATTCAAATACCCGTGTTGTGTATAGCCACCCCACACTGGACAGAGCCTAAAAGAATAAGAACAGAAGGAAGAAAACAATTCCTAAACTGAATTTGAATCTAATATCTAAACCAAGTTGTCACAACTTCTGCAAAAGGATGAAAAGCCATCCTTACTTTAATCCATCAAGTCTTTAAAACAGAATCCTTAGTCAAATCAGTTGAGCCTAATTTCTTTCTTCTAATCCATTGAGTCATAAGCCCTAAATATAGTGCTTGGTATGAAAGAAGAAAAGAAGAAAGGACATGGATGTGCAAAAATGAAGCAAAAAGAATAGAAAACAGAAAGCACACTAAGGCATACCAATCAAGGTGGACACCCAAAGCAAAGGAGAGAAAAAGCCAAGGAAAAGGCGAAAGTCACAAAAGACCCAAAAATAAAATGAAAGAAAATAAAAAGGCATTGACAAGGCCCAAGCAGTCAAGAAGAAGGGCAAAACATGACTTAACCCTTTTGTAAAAATTTGAGCCATCTTCCCTTTCTTTCAAAAACCAAGACCTCAGACTTCGTTTCGTCCTATGAGAAAGTCCTTTTTGATTGCAGAAAATGTGACATTTGGACCTATGTAGATTAGGGATGAAGGAATTTAAAAGAAGAATCAGCTTCAGCAAGACACAAACCGTTAACCTAAGAAACACAAGAACTTGAGACTTACATCCCATCATTTCTTAGACTTAAAACTCAGCCAATGTTTCGTCCTATTTTAAAGACCTCTTGGATCTAGGGCATGATGCATGAAAGTAAGTTTAAACCCTTAAACTGGGGCAGGCACTAACCCCGGAGAGAAAAAGAAAGGGAAAGCCTTCAATTGCAAAATCTTGAAACCACTTAAGACTGGATCAAAATGAGAAAAATCAAAACGGGGGCTGGGAACACCTTCCTTGAGATGATCCTCATTTTAAGCCTTTTTAGAACCTCTGGGAACCAATGATGGCACAAGTCAAGAAATTCATGAGAAAGCGTGTCAGGCACACTGTTCCGTAACACCTTAAGTTAATAAGGAAATTTACCATGGCCATTGGTCTTGCCTTTCCCTTTGAAGCACTTGCAAAAAGTTTCTAGAAAAGGTTTAAAAAAAAAAAAAAGATGTTTCATTTCATTCTTGTGCACTCGCACACAAAAATAAAAACAAAGTAAGCACAAGTGCTTATATTTTGAATTTCAGATACCTCACTACTATCTTGATAAATTTTCAAGCCCATGCGAGGCGAGAAATCAAATGGTTCTGATACTGAAAAAAAGAAAACAAAAAGGAGCAAACACGCAAAGGGAAAGAGAAGCAAACAAGGGGAATCCGCCACAAAGAAGATGAGTACAATCAAATGACACATGAACTTCTCATCCAAGACCCCACCAGAGAATGCCGAAAAGAAAGCAAGAGAGGTGACACCTTCCTCTACAAATCCCCAGTGGAGTTTCCTCATCGAAAGGAAGTGTTGCCCAACAGAAGAAGAGTACCAATTGAAGGGAGAGACGTTGTCAGAACATGAGAACCTCAAATAGGCGAAAGAATGGCGTCATTCTATATACAGACACACTGGGCGAAACAGAATGACAGATGAGAAGGCTCTCATAAAATTCCCAAAAGAATTTTCCTTTAAAGAGGAGTCTTACAAATCCCCAGTGGAGAATCATCAAGGACAATAAAGCTCAGGCAAGCTTAAGAACAAGAGAAGAAGACATGTTTTGAAGATTTAAAGGGCAGAGAAGGCCCTCATGTAATTTTCATTTTCCCACTTTTGTATCATAGGATTTGAACCAGGATTCGGATTTCCTCGGTGTGCTGGGCAACAGTGACTCTTAGCCAAATAGAGTTAAGGGGTAGTGCACCTACATGGGGGCTAAAGAACTTCAAACTTTAAAAAATTAAAAAAATATAAAAATATAAAAATATAAAAAAATAAAAAAATAATAAATAAATAAAAAGTGAATAAGTCTGAAAAGATAAAAGAAGAAGTCAAAAGTCAATGGAACAAACAAGAGGAAAAGAGAATTGTTGAAGCACTTTTGCATCAATGCCGAAACAAGTCGGTGAGTCTAAGTCCAACCCTTCATTTTCAACTTAAACTAAAAAAGGGGAACAATTCCAAACGCCCAATGGCAAGGAAATTCCCCAGAACTTGGAAGTGAGCCAAAGCAACACAGAGCTTGCATCGGCGCTTCCGCATCTTTGAAAACATTAAAGGACCTGACTCATCGGTTATGTCGACAGAAATGCAAAGTGCAAAAATAGGGTTCTTTTATTCTTTGTCATTCATCACCATGGTGACTCTGACAAAGAGGGGCAGCTGTCAGCACCCTATTTTTGTACCATAAAATTGCTCAAGAAGCATATCTTAAACCGGCATATATGTGGGCACATAAATCGAGGTTTTTATAGTGGACCCGCCTTTATGAAATAACAAGCCCACAATAAAGAGAATTCTGAGCCGATTCCGATGCACTAAACCGTGCTCAAATCGGATCTCAAACGGCTAAGTTATGAATAAAAGAAATAAAGGGTAGTTTGGGGATTTTTATGAAACCAGAATTGGGTACCACATGGCAGCCACGTGTACGCCATGGTGGCTGCCATGTAACCAATGATAAATTAAAATTTTTGAGGTTCTTTTAGTAAATAAGTAAGTTTTCTAATGGGGTTTGTTATGCAAATAAATAAAAAATTTAATAACAAAGTTAATAAAAGTTTTGAGATTAAAAGAAAATAAAAAAATATAAACAAAGAGAAATGAGTTGGACGAATTTGTCCAACTCATATTCTATTGAGATATTGAGACTAAGCTTAAAAAAAATATAAGCCTAAAAAATATGGGACAAAATAGACTTTGACCAAACCTAAATGAATGATGGTGTTTGAGAGAGGAGTTAAGAGTTTAGGTGTTTAAAAGCGGAAGAGGAGAAGTTAAGGAAATGAGAGGTTTAAGAGAGGAAGGGGAGGAGTTAGGAGTTTAGGTTTTTATGTGAAACCCCGTTCCAATATCCCTAGCATACCCTAATTCATGAGTTTGATGTGTAGGTGAAGTTGGAGCAGCTCAAGCCTAAAGCCAGCTAAAGTGGCTAAGCCCCGAGCTGTCAGTAGCCTAGTGAGGTGAGCAACCTTTAATTGGTTAAATAGGATTTCTAATGTGAGACAAAATGTGCTAAGTGTTGGTATTATGTGCAAATAGGAGGAGGAGTGGCAAACTTGTATTAAAATGTGTCTTGTGGAGAAGCCCTTAAGTGAGCAAAACCAAAGAGGAAACCCATACACGACTAACTCCCCCATTTGACCTAAACCCTTCCTTCCTCTTCTCTTCTCCCATTCTCCCATTTCTTCTTCATCTTCTTCCCCATTTTCATCCCCTATCCATTCTAAAGCTATTGGAGGTGCTAGCTTGCAAGAAAAGGAAAAGAAAAAACCAAGGAAGCCATTCCCGTTTGGGGTTTTGGTGGAGATTTTCGGAGAAATCAACCAAGAGGCAAGCAAGGAGCTGTTCATGGGTTGATTTAGGAGCTAGGAAGCTTGTTAAAGTGATTGCAAGAGGTAAGCAACACCACCCCAACCTTTATTTCACGATTTCGGCCATTTTCGTATGTTTAGATGAATGTTAGGGTTAAGATGTGAAAACGAGTTCTAGGGCCAATAGGAGAGTTTTCTTTGAGGGGTTTTGTAGGTAGTAGATTTATACACATACTAGGAGTGATTTCAAGCCCAAAAACACATAGAACAAGTCAGATTGGAGAAAATCCCCAAATCCCCAAAAGTCGGATTTCGCGAACTGCTAAGAAAACCCAGCCACTCGAGCAATCGCTCAAGCGGTCATCAGGCGGTAGTGTTGAGTAGACTTAGATAGACTTTTAAGTCATAGCCACTCGAGCATCGCTCGAGCGACTGTTCTAGCGCCCTGTTTTAACAGAGAACTCGAGAGCTAAATTGTTAGCCGGTTCGAGCGACCTATCGAGCGCCCCTACCAGAATTTTCAAAATTTACACTTTTAGCCCAGATTGAACTACCATTTGATTCTGTCTAAATCCAACCTATGTATAAGTGAGAGTTAAGTGTCTAGAAGGCGTTCCAACTGGAAGTAACTCAAAATTCCAAGTGTCAAAGATTTTGGGTACGTTTTCCCAAAGAGGGTCTTATCGAAAGTTTCTATTCCAGAATACTATAGAAATAGGATAACTTGATCCTACAACCTCAAACATTTTCCAATTGACCCTTTGAAGTAAAAAACAAAAGCCAAAACCTAGTGATGCAAGTATCAAAAGAAGTTGAGGCAAAGGTTGCCCAAAATGAGTCTTGAAGGGTAGAAATTCTAAAAACCCAACCCTTACCATTGACCATCAACGTAAGTATACTGTAAGCACCTCATTTTTGCACCCCCCAAAAGTGTGGAAATGCAAACCCTAGACAGAAAGTCAAACCCTAAGGGGTGAAAAGTTGACTTTTTGATCAAGTGATAATTGGCTACTTTGCTTCATCTCAATGGATAGAGAATCTCGACACGGTTCCAACGCAACTGAGTTTGCTGGAATCGGAGTCCGGATGAAGGATCTATAGGCCAGTAAAACTTGTGGGGAGCCGAAAGTTGACTTTCTGCTAAACCCCAAATCAGCTGCTTAATCCTATCCCAATGGATAGAGGGCTCCGATACGGTTCTAACGCAACTGAGTTTGCCTGAATCAGAGTCCGGATGAAGAGGATATGAGCAGTTGAAGTTCTAGGGCAACAGTGCCGAAGAACTGCACACGTGGCAAGCAGCAGAGCAAAAAGGTCTCAGGGATTAAATTTGTAATTATCCAAATCAATGAAAAATATCTCGAGGGTGAATCTGCAGATATCCAAGAATACCAGGGACTAGATCCATAAATATCCAAAGTTGAGAAAATATCTCAGGGACCAAATCTGTAAATATCCAAAGTATCGGGGACTAAATATGTAAATATCCAAAAGTATCAGGGACCAAATTTTTAAATATCCAAAAGTATCAGGGACCAATCCACAAATATCAAGATTTGCTACCTCTCTCTCATGATTTATGTTTCCTATGGGCATGATTGTGCATCATTCACGCATGCAACACCTCATACATCTCTCTCTCTCTCTCTCTCTCTCTCTCTCCCCCATGATCACCCATGCATGCATCTCTCTCTCTCTCATGATTGATGTTTCCTATGGGCATGCATGTGCATCATCCACGCATGCTATAAAACCCCGAATTTTCCTTAAATAATTAAATAAATTAATAAATAATATCTTTGGGAATTTTAATTGATGGAAATATTTTATTAATGTAGGGCATGATATAATTAGTGGAGATCCAGAGTTGGACGCAGATCCAACCGTCTGATCATGAGATATCAAGGTATGATTAACACTTTAATTTTAAGAGCTAGGATTGGGCGTGTGTATGAAGTCTTTTATATGTGAGATAGATGGGATCAAAGAGTATATATACCAATTAAATAACCTAATTCTATACGCTGGGAATACCAATTGTATTCTTGTTCGTATTGAACAGCTGCAAGCGACAGTAGCTCGACCGAGAACAACTAAGGAAGAAGAGAAGAAGAGGAAGAAGGGAGGATGCCTAGTTTGTGTTCTTCATCGTCCAGGGAGTATCTCACGTCTGTGAGTATTGCTGTTTAGAGAGAGAAGGAGAAGTAACGCAAGAATAGAGGTAGGTGACACTGTTTTACGTTCCTTTTTGTATTTAAGTTCGTTTAATCGCCAAAGAATGTTTTTATATGATATATTGATGTATTTAGTTTGATGACAATGTTATATGTATGTGAGAATGATAGTGGACGAGAAAAATCACGTTTTGAAACTGTTTCTGTTCGTTTTTGGGGGACCACCAACATCGACTGTGCTCGGCGCTCATCGGCGCTAGTTAAAAATTGTAGACCGCCAAAGATCGCTTGAAGACTTATCGTCGGCGATCTGTTTTGCACTACCACTGACCTTTGACCGCCGGGGCGATCCTAGGCGCTCTGTGCAGAAATTCCAGATTTTCGTAATTTTGAACCTGATTTAATTCCAAACTATTTTTAGACAATTTTAATGATTAATTAAGATGTTTTAAGACCAAAATAAATTATCTAATTCCCTATTTTACACAAAAATAAATTAGGAAGATATTTAGGACATTAGTTGCCAAACTTTGAAAGTAATTAAGAAATATAGTTGTTGGAAAACTTAACTATTATTTAATTACCAGAACATCTTTTAAACTACACTATAATTCAGAGAATTACAGAAAGAGAATTCAGATCATAAATTCCGAACTCAGTTAACCCAAGTATTGAAGTAAATGTCAAATTTAACCTTTATATGCCGCTAGGCACCAACCCTTATAGAAATATTATATTTTAGGGAATTTTGGAGTCTAGTGGGCATAGCTGGTTATGGATCCATAGTTGTAGCTAGATAGCTAAGGGATATGTCATTTGGGTTGAGTTTCTCCCTTGTGCGACGCGCTTCCTTTGCAAGTTAGTTTGTCTGGGAAGGTCCCATGTCTGGAGGGACACCCCGGTGAGCCACTGGTGATTCCCTGTACATATGGATAAGCGACCATCTCCATCTATTGATTCTGGTACTGCATGCTGGTGGTACATGCCAACTCTGATGGGTATGTGTGCAATAAGTCAGTGACTACGGTTCTTGTCTATGCTGGAGGCATGTGATTGAGATATTGGCCGGATGTGACTGTTTAGTGCATCCTAGCAAAGTATGAATTATGTTATTGATTTTGATATTGGATTCTTATAATAGAACTTGCTGAAATTCATCTTTAGAACGGTTTATCATACTGTTTTGTATTCATGATTGATACGAATGATTATACGAGCCTGCTTAGTCGAGATTGCTTAATCGTGCATGAACTGTTATTTTACTTATATTAACTGTTTAATCATGCATGTGTTACCTACTGAGATATTCGTATCTCACCCTACTTTTATTTCATTTTTCAGCTGATACGCGAGAGGGGGATCATAGTGATTTCCAGGGAGAGGTAGCTAAGTATTCACCGGAGGATTACTTTTACCCGAAGATTGTCTGAGGTGGATGATTGATATAGACTTAGTTACTTTAATTAGACTATTATTCATTTGGTTTGATGTATTAGAGAGATGAGAGAGATAGTAACCTTTTATTTTACCAAAGTTTGATATTAATGTTGATGATTAACTATATTGGTTCTTGAGGATTTTAGACTACACTTCCGCACATACTTGTTCCGCACTCTGATAGTAAATTAATTGAATGGTTATTTAATTCTATTGTCTGGTATATTGTTGATGATGTATCTGATATGGTCCAGTAACACCTCGGATTTGGTTGATGAACTGAATTCGGGTTATTACAGTAGCGAACCGGGTTCGGGTCGGGTGCCGGTTTGCACTGACCCGGGTTTGAGGCGTTATAGAGATGTTATCAAAGCAATGGTCCTAACCTTAGATAGCCAGCCTTAGGGGAATGGGATTGTGAGTACGCTAGATAGAACCCCTAGAATTATTGGATTTTAACAAGTAAATTTGTATTTTGCAGATGGCTGGTAGAGCGAGACGTGCTAGAGATGATCCTGTTGAGAGAGTTGATATTGAGGAGGAGGAGCAGGATGTTCCGTTACCTCCACCACCTCCAGGGGGTGATGTGTGGGCAGTTGTTAGTAGCTTGGCAGAGCTTCTTGCCAAGGAAAGGGAGGAGAGACTGAGCCAACATGGCAATGGTGGAAATGGTGGCAATGTTCACGGGGATGCGCCCATACATGAGAGGGCGATATAGACGGCCAAGGATCTAGAGCAGTTCAGGAAGTTGGATCCACCTATTTTCAGTGGACGTCCAGATCCGATGGAAGCTGAGAGATGGCTGATGCAAGTGGAGTGGATTTTTGAGGCCATGGGATGCCCGATGGACAAGAGAGTGCGATTGGCAGCATTCTTATTTGAGGGTGAGGCAGTTCACTGGTGGATAGCTAGGAAGAGGCAGGACCCTCAGGCTACATACATGACTTGGGATAGATTCCGAGAGGTCTTCTACGACCAGTACTTTTCTGAGGAAGTCCGACTCAAGAAGGAGCGGGAATTCATGGAGATTACCCAGGGGAGCCAGACAGTGGCCCAATACGAGGCTAGATTTGCAGCCTTATCTCGATTTGCACCCCATATGACACAGGATGAGAGGAGGCTGACTTCACATTTTGAGCGGGGTCTAAAGGCCAAGATTAAGAGTATGTTGACGGTACTTTTATGCATAGAACTGAAGGACGTGGTACGTAGAGCCACCAGGGCTGAGAGTGACATAGAGGCCAAAGTGAGCCAGAGCAAGGTTAGACCACCTATGAAGCTAGTAGACCAGAGAGGTTTCCTTAGTGGGAACAAGAGGCCCAGAGACTGGACTAGGGCAGAGCCTTCAGGAGGTCAGTATAGACCAGCTCAGAGGGGATGTGCCAGTTGTGGCAGGTATCATGTACCGGGTCCATGTGTCACAGCACCGAGCACTTGTTACAGATGTGGAAAGGCAGGTCATAGGATCATTGACTGTCGTTTCTCTCCGAGCTATTAGTCGTTAGCAGTGCCATGACCAGCACTACCACAGCCAGAGACCGCGCTTGCTTTCCCACAAAGGCCACAGTTTTAGCAGACGGCTCAGAGAGCACCAGTTGGGAAGAAGCCCCAGGGCAGGGGACCAGTTCAGAGAGGAGGCTAGAGGCAGGCAGTACCTGCTCAGTAGCCACAGCCAGCTAGAGTGTATGCAGTGGAGGCACATGAGGAGCATGAGCCTGAGCGTGTGGAGGATATCAAGGTTGACCATGAGGCACCTGAGCTGATCAGAGGTATTATTTTCATTTGTGGTAGATCAGCATGTGTTCTGTTTGATTCTGGTGCTTCACATTCCTTTATATCACCTCCTTGTGCACGACGAATTGGTTTGTCACCCACTGAATTGGATATTGCATTGTCTTTACACACACCTTTGGGAGAATCTACTAGAGTTGAACATATGTATAGAGACTGCATGATTAGATTGGGTAGATTGGAGTTGTTTGGCGATTTGATTGCCTTAGGCATTGGAGGTTTTGATGTAATATTGGGGATGGATTGGTTATGTAGACACCATGTGACTTTGGATTGTTATGCGGGGACGGTGATAGTTAGAGGGCCAGATCAAACCACTCATTGTTTCAAATGTGAGGGGTTGAAGTCACGGATTGGTCTGGTAGCATCTGTGATAGCAGAAGAGCTTAGGAGTGACACCCTTGTCATCTCCGATGTACCTGTAGTGCAGGAGTTTGCGGATGTGTTTCCAGAGGATTTACTTGAATTACCACCTGCTAAAGGAGTAGAGTTCAGGATCCAGTTGATGCCTGGTACTGCTCCAGTTTCGAAGCCACCTTATCGGCTTGCGAAGCCAAAACAAGAGGAACTGAAGAAGCAGCTAGATGAGCTTCAAGAGAAGGGTTTCATCAGACCGAGTGTGTCGCCATGGGGCGCACCAATTCTGTTTGTGCAGAAAAAGGATGGTAGTATGAGGATGTGCATTGATTATAGGCAACTAAATCAAGTGACAATGAAGAACAAGTATCCGTTGCCTAGGATTGATGACATGTTTGACCAGTTAGGAGGTGCATCTTGGTTCTCCAAGATAGACTTGAGGTCAGGATACCATCAGTTGAGAGTAGCAGAGGAGAACATAGAGAAGACAGATTTCCATACACGCTATGGGCATTATGAGTTCTTGGTTATGCCTTTTGGGCTGACCAATGCCCTAGCTGTTTTCATGGACCTCATGAACATGATTTTTCATGCCTACTTGGACAGTTTTGTAGTGGTATTCATTGATGACATCCTAGTATATTCTAAGACCTGAGAAGCACATGTTGGGCATTTGAAGGCAGTATTGCACACTTTGAGAGACCACGGGCTGTATGGGAAATTCAGCAAGTGTCAGTTTTGGCTGAGACAGATTTCATTCTTAGGTCATGTTATCTCAGGTGAGGGTATATCTGTGGACCTAAAGAAGGTTAAGGCAGTGGCAGAATGGCCTAGACTCACTACAGTGACAGATGTTAGGAGTTTCCTTGGTATGGCAGGGTACTATAGTAGATTCATCAAAGGATTTTCTCGTATAGCTGCACCTTTGTCGAATCTAACCAAGAAGGCAGTGAAATTCCATTGGGATGAGAAATGTGAGCAGAGTTTCTAGGAATTGAAGCAGAGGTTGACTACTGCCCCAGTTTTGATTGTGCCATCCATGGATGAGGCATTTGCAATATATTGTGATGCTTCTAGGATAGGCTTTGGGATGTGTATTGATGCAGCAGGGCAGAGTTGTAGTGTATGCTTCGAGATTGTTGAGACCGCATGAGAAGAACTACCCTACTCACGATCTAGAGTTAGCAGCCATAGTCTTCGCCCTGAAGCTATGGAGGCATTATCTTTATGGGGTAGAGTTTGAGATATTTTCTGACCATAAGAGCTTGAGATATCTGTTTTCACAGAGAGACTTGAATATGAGGCAGTGAAGGTGGATGGATCTGCTAAAGGATTTCAAGTTTACTTTGCAATACCACCCTGGTAAAGCAAACGTAGTGGCTGATGCTTTGAGCAGAAAAAGTGCAATTGAGGATCAGGTAGCCACTTTAGCAGCTTTTATGATGAGCCAGTGTAGATTGGTTGATTCAGTCAAAGATTGGCAGGGAGAGTTTAGCATGCCACAGGATGGAGTGATCAGAGTCACTCGTGTTCAGATTGAGCCAGATTTGGTTCAGTTGATTCGGGAGAGACAGTTGACCGACCCACAGTTGATTCAGACTAGGGAGATGATGAGTAGAGGATCTGAGGCAGCTGCAGACTTTTCTGATAGAGATGGGCTATTGAGATATAGAGGCCGTATTTGTGTTCCAGCTGATGAGGAGATTAAGGAGAAAATATTGACAGAGGGTCATAGATTGAGGTATGCAGTTCACCTAGGAAGTACAAAGATGTACAAGAATCTGAAAGAAATCTATTGGTGGTCAGGAATGAAGAGAGAGATTGCAGAGTATGTGGCTAAATGTTTGACATGCCAGCAAGTGAAGGCTGAACATCGGAAGCCACCTGGTTTACTTGAGTCACTTCCTATTCCAGAATGGAAGTGGGAACATGTGACCATGGATTTTGTATCTGGGTTACCATTGACAGTCAAGAAGGAAGATGCTATTTGGGTTGTTGTGGATAGACTGACTAAGTCAACACATTTCTTGCCTATTAGCACTACACAGCAGTTGAAGTCTTTAGTTGAGCTATATGTCAAGGAGATAGTGAGACTTCATGGAGTACCAGTTTCCATAGTGTCTGACAGAGATGCACGATTCACATCGCGCTTTTGGCTTGCATTTCAGGCAACCTTAGGCACTAAGCTTAATTTCAGCACCAGCTATCATCCTCAGATAGATGGACAGTCTGAGCGTACCATTCAGACATTGGAAGACATGCTGAGATGTTGTGTTATGGATTGGGGAGGCAGTTGGAATCAGCACCTACCATTGGTGGAGTTTGCCTACAATAATAGCTATCAGGCGAGTATTCAGATTGCACCATTTGAGGCACTTTATGGCAGACCGTGTAGATCCCCAGTGTGCTGGGTGGAAGTTGGAGAAAGACAACTTATTGGGCCGCAGGTTGTACAGGATAGCATTGAGAAGGTAAATCAGATTAGATAGAATATGCTTAAAGCCCAGAGTCGCCAGAAGAGCTATGCAAATACCAGAAGGAGAGATTTGCATTTCGAAGTTGGTGATTTTGTATTTCTGAATATATCACCATCTCGTGGGATTAAGAGATTTGGAAAGAAAGGCAAGTTGGCTCCAAGATATAAAGATCCATTTGAAATTAAGAGTACAGTGGGACCAGTGGCATACAAATTGGATTTGCCTACACAGCTAGAAGGAGTTCATGACGTATTCCATGTTTCTATGTTGAGGAAGTACGTGCATGACTCTACTCATATCATTCAGCATGAACCGATAGTAATGCGAGGAGACTTGACTTATGAGGAACATCCATTTGAGATTTTGGACAGGAAGGAGCAAGTTCTTCGTACTAAAGTGATTCCACTTGTGAAAGTACTTTGGCAAAATCACAATCCTAAGGAGGCTACTTGGGAATTGGAATCGGAAATGCAGAGAAAGTATCCTAACCTATTTCCAGAATCACAAGGTAAATTTCGAGGACGAAATTTTTCTTTTAGGAGTGGAGGATGTAAAACCCCGAATTTTCCTTAAATAATAAAATAAATTAATAAATAATATCTTTGGGAATTTTAATTGATGGAAATATTTTATTAATGTAGGGCATGATATAATTAGTGGAGATCCAAAGTTGGACGCAGATCCAATCGTCTGATCATGAGATATCAAGGTATGATTAACACTTTAATTTTAAGAGCTAGGATTGGGCGTGTGTATGAAGTCTTTTATATGTGAGATAGATGGGATCAAAGAATATATATACCAATTAAATAACCTAATTCTATACGCTGGGAATACCAATTGTATTCTTGTTCATATTGAACAGCCACAAGCGACAGTCGCTCGACCGAGAACAACTAAGGAAGAAGAGAAGAAGAGGAAGAAGGGAGGACGCCTAGTTTGTGTTCTTCTGTAAGACCCTGATTTTTTATAAGTTTTATTGTTTGTTTATTTATTTATTCTTATATATAACTGTGTTCTATTAGGTGATTTTGTGGTTTGAGGGCTTAGCCCATACTCGTATGTACAGGCGTTATATAGCCATTTTTCTGGAAAAAAAAGTCGTATTATTATCATTATTATTATTATTGTAAAGTTGTGTGCTTATTAACGTAAGTGGATGCGGAACATGTAGTATTTCCGGTGGGCGAGCATGCATAGGATCAAGGGGTTAAAAGGGTTGATCGAGCGGCATATGTATCTCGCAAGGTAATGTACAAATAGGGAAAGTAGGGTTTTAGGTTTAAGAGAATACGCGTATGTACTTACGGAAATATTGTTGTTAGTCTAATACTCAGGAGCTCAGGAGAATCGGCTGGAGAGTGTGGCGACTAGGGTTCTGTGCTCGTGAAGAACAAGTATCGCGAGGGGTAAGAGAAGGGTTTCGGAGTTGAAGTTGAGTGGGTTCTTTCTCCCTGTTCGAGACGAATTGGTTGGGTAGTTTCTGTGTTCGCGTGCATGGCCGGAGTGGTGATCGGCCGAGGTTTTGCTATATTTTGGAATAAGCGCATTCAGGTGAGTAGCACTGATTTACAACTGGGTTTTGTATTTGATGTTTTCGTGAGCTTATTCTGATGCATGGTTTGTATATTAAGTGATGTATGAGTTTTCTGGTTTTTTTCTGGTTTTCTGGAAATGACATGAACAGAGTCTCCGGACTGAATTTTATCTTTAAAAATAAAAGTGTTTAGATTAAATCCAAATATGGTTGGGAAGTCTTCTGGGAGTATTAGGAGTGTAGTAGAACAATTACAGAGGTAAACAAACCGGCCAGTCATGTAGATCTTGAAATAACAGAAAAATGAAAATCACAGGAGGTATCCGCTCACCTCGCACTCACTTAAGAGGTAGGCGCCCCGTTAAAATCGACCTACCGCCGAGCTCGCGCGAACCCGGCGCTCAGCTCGCGCTCACTAGGAAACCCACCGCTCATCTCGCGTGATTCTCGCGCCCACCTCACGCCCGACCGGCGCTCAACTCACGCTCACCTAGCGTCGAGTGAGCGGTAAGTACATTTATAACTGTTTTTCTTACCGCCGACCGGCGCTCAGCTCGCGCCCACTTCAGGAAGTGAGCGCACACCCTATTTTGCTTACTGAAATGGAAATTCTGATTTAACCAAGAGTATTTGGGTTACTTAAGGGTTAAACCACTTCACTATTCACTTGGTTGGGAACCTTGGAAACTATTTTGCCTATGAAATTATTAGAGGAAAAATTTGTGAACCTCTTAAGAGCTTTCAAGTTGAGTTTAGGTTACTTATGAGTATTGTGCCGGATACCAAACCACTAAGAGTTACCAGTTACTTTTCCTTGTTTTATACACTGTTTTGATTGAGAAGTTATTCTATTTCTGGTTTCACTTGTTGGAAACTTTAAATGTATTGAAAAGATTTCCTTGGTATGAATGCTTGAGTTTTATTTCCAAATGGCATGTGTTACGGAAATGAGAAAAATACTGAAGTACTTGAGGTACTGCTTGGTCCTGAGGGACAGGTGATGAATTGTGATGAGTTTTGCATGATGTGGAATGAATGGTTTTACTTTGATATTGGAATTGAAATTAAACGATGTTTTACTGTTTTGGTCTAGCTTGTCCTGGATCCAGATGTTTAAGCTTAGTAATGTGATGTTATTGTTGGTTGTTGGAATTGCATGGCCTTGTGTGTTGCCACGACCGGTGTAGAGTAGCCAGAAACCCTGAGTAGGCCTGGTTGTCAATGCAGAAACCCGGGGAGTAGGCCGGAACTATGTACATGGAGGTGTGGAGTGTCTACTTGGCATGCTTAATTTATCAACTAAACGATAGTCATGACATTGACCAATCGATGTGTTGCCGTACTTAACTGAGATGTGATTTGTTTGATTAGAACTAGTCTTGATTTCGATTTGAGAATCGATGTTGGTTGTTTAACCGTATTGTAGTGTTTGTCGATGCATAGTTTTAAATTGTGATCAACTATTTCTGCATGCATGTGCTACTCGCTGAGATATTCGTATCTCACTCTGTTGTTTGTTCTGTTTTTCAGATACTCGTGGTGAGGCGTTTTCAGGGGTAGATCCTGCTGAGGCATATAGGGAGGAAGATTACTATTACCTTCCTTAGACTTGTAGGTTATCTGTTCTGAATTTGAGAACTTTGAATTAATTGAGATGTATTAAAGTTAATTGGGGATGAACCATATGATTCTAGTTCAGTTTAAATGTTACAATTTTACATAAATGGAAATGTGCACTCTGTCAGGTTATAGATGTATGAATATCCAGCGATCATAAATTGATTAACGATCCTTGCCTAACCTCCGTGAGACGTGTTATATCTTTAATGAACAACACGAATCCGGGGCGTTACATCTTCATCGTCTAGGGAGTATCTCACGTCTGTGAGTATTGCTGTTTAGAGAGAAAATGAGAAGCAACGCACGAATAGAGGTAGGTAACACTGTTTTACGTTCGTTTTTGTATTTACGTTCGTTTAATCGCCAAAGCATGTTTTTATATGATATATTGATGTATTTAATTTGATGACAATGTTGTATGTATCTTAGAATGATAGTGAACGAGAAAAATCACGTTTTGAAACTGTTTCTGTTCGCTTTTGGGGGACCGCCGACCTCGACTGTGCTCAGCGATCCTCGGTGCTCATCGGCGCTAGTTAAAAATTTTAGACCGCCGAAGATCGCTTGAAGACTTATCGTCGGCGATCTGTTTTGCACTACCGCTGACCTTTGACCGCCAGAGCGATCCTAGGCGCTCTGTGCTGAAATTCTAGATTTTCGTAATTTCGAACCTGATTCAATTCCAAACTATTTTTAGACAATTTTAATGATTAATTAAGATGTTTTAAGACCAAAACAAATTATCTAATTCCCTGTTTTACAAAAAAAAAAAATAGGAAGATATTTAGGACATTAGTTGCCAAACTTTGAAAGTAATTGAGAAATCTAGTTTTTGGAAAACTTAACTATTATTTAATTACCAAAACATCTTTTAAACTACACTATAATTCAGAGAATTACAAAAAGAGAATTCAGATCATAAATTCATAACTCAGTTAACCCAAGTATTGAAGTAAATGTCAAATTTAACCTTTATATGCCGCTAGGCACCAACCCTTATAGAAATATTATATTTTAGGGACTTTTGGAGTCTAGTGGGCATAGCTAGTATGGATCCATAGTTGTAGTTAGATAGCTGAGGGATATGTCATTTGGGTTGAGTTTCTCCCTTGTGCGACGCGCTTCCTTTGCAAGTTAGTTGTTCTGGGAAGGTCCTATGTCTGGAGGGACACCCCGGTGAGCCGCTGGTGATTCCCTGTACATGTGGATAAACAACCATCTCCATGTATTGATTCTGGTGCTGCATGCTGATGGTACATGCCAACTCTGATGGGTACGTGTGCAATAAGTCAGTGACCACGGCTCTTGTCTAAGCTGCGTTGCATGGGACTTGAGTATCATTAGTAGCATTGCTCCTAAGTTGGTTTCGAGTATTCTAAAGTCACTAATATTATCTAACATAACTGCCATTGTTCTTTTATTTGATAGGGGAGGGTGTTCCCCTTTAAATCTTATCTCATGTACCCTTCTTGATTAATCCCCCCAATTCCTTTCTTTCGTGGTTTTCTTTCCAAGGAAGGTAAATGGTTTGTGTGAGCATGATCATGCTATAATTCCTGTAGGATTCCATTTCCTTTTATCTTTATCGGTTATCCATTCATGATAGGGTTTGTTGTGTTAGCATGCATAGGGTTCCTCATCATCTATCTTCATTATAAAGCACGCGTATCACTGCTTTAGGATTGCATGAGCATGGCTTGTTTGCTGTTTTTGTGGCCTCTTTCACTAAGGTTTTGTTTCATTTCAATCACTGTTTTGATCATATAAAGTCAATTCCACCTTGCTTTGTGCACACTCCACATGCATGCTTGTACTTCCATTGATTCCATGCTCAGATTGGGTGATAATTTCTAGATGTTTTGTAAATTTTACTTTTAATTTGGTTTTTTTGCATACGCATGGATCTATTCTTCATTAGTGGACATGGCACACACACATACACACAGGTGTTTTGATTTGGATCATGCTTAGGGTGCCCCGTTTGCTTGATGTTGTGTGACATGAAAGGAACCAGGATAGGGACACTTAAGTCCCTATTTCACCTCTGGTAATGGTGTAAAAAGGGGAGAGGATGTCTTTTGGGAGTGGTAGAAACACCGGGAAAGTGTTACAGAGAGTAGAAATCCAGGCAGTCGTGGAGTTTTCGTTTTAACAGAGAGACGCTTTTTTCGTAGAAAGGGTGTCCGCTGAGCTGCCGCCGACCTGTTTCACCCAACGGCAGCTTGGCTTGAGCGGTTTTTTTTCGTCCTTCAAGCTAGCGTTGACCTCGCGCCGAGCGGTTTTTCCATCCGCCGAGTTGGAGCTGACCTCGCGTCGATCGTTTTTCGCGTCCGCCGAGTTGGCGCTGACCTCACGCCGAACGCCTGAAGTCAGCGCAACTACTAAATGTTAAGTTGCTTGCGGCATGACCAATCCAACCCCATTTTTTTATGCTTTGAGGCTTCAACCTCTTAGCTCAAGACTAGATTAGGATGTTAAAATTATTTCATCTACCCAAAACAATCGGAGATCGTTAAGTGAACCAATCTCCCTCGAAAAATGCCATTTTTGCATATTCTTTGATTTTTGCTGGATGTGGGTGACATTTTCAAACCGAACCAAGTGAACCAATAGGGTTTCCGGGTCACCCGGAAACCCAACATGGGACTTGGACTGCCGGTCCAACTCGAAACATTAGTGAGCCTTCCAATGGGGCCCACCTAGCCCGAACCATTCAATTATGCTTAAATAAGATAATTAAAAGAATTGAGTGGGCCAAACCCATTGGAGGCCCAACAAAGCCCAGCTTGGGGCATGCATGTTTAGTTTAAGATTGTGGTTTGGCCGAGACCAAGGGCGAGGCCTGTCGGGCCCACCAAGACCACTCACCAAATAAGATTAGGACTTCCAAGCCCTAGCTCATGAAGTCTTGGGCTTTCAAGCCCAAGCCTAGGTAAAGGGCCCCAAGCCCAAAGCCTAGCCCATTTTGGCATAACTAATCAAAGATAAATTAAATCATTTGGCAACCGATTGTGTTGCTCGCTCGAGGGCCCACATTGGCATGAAAATCACCTAAATTCCCAACTTGAACTTAAAATAAAATCAAGTCAAATTGAACCCAAAATCCAAAGGGCCTCACAGGCTTAGACCGAGGCCCACCAAGGGATCCGTGGGCCCTCCAACGGGGCCCACCCAATCAGACTCATCTCATTTTAAGCTAAAAAGATAAAATCAAGTAAAAGGACCCACACCATTCAGGCGGTCCCGTCAGACTTAACCGAATTGAATGATGGAATTAGGAATCGGGTGAGTGAGAAACCAAAGTTGACTCAAACTAGGGAAACCATGGGACCTGTCATCCGACGGGGTGGACTGGGGTGTCTACGGACTTCCCCAGATCGCAACCGAGAACTTACTTAGAATCTCAAAGCCGCAGACTGCCTAATAGAAAAACATAGGCCCCCAGGTGTCTGCCTGCACCCCATCAGGCAGTGGCAACTCCAAACTTCGCATTTTACCCATCCGGAGGAAAGCAGGAATCCGTGCGCCCCACCGCGTGCCATTTTCACATGCGCACATATACCACCATGACCAAACAGGCTTCGGCCTGGTATCTTACATCTAGAGTGAAGGGCATTGGCCGGTACAACATTTGTACCACCTCAAGGGCTTTGGCCCACTATTCGAAACATAAGACAAAAAGGGCAGTGGCCCCAGGGACATTGAGTATTATTGACCAGATGGGCTTCAACCCCACATTTAACATGAAATATATGAGAGGCAATAACCTAGAAGTTCATGAGTTGTATTTAGGGCATTGGCCTATTTTTGTGGCTTTTTACATGTGCAATTCACCTCAATTGAGGGTAGTGAACTAGTGTTCACCTCAATTTGGGGGTAGTGAACTGGCCCCATCACACCAGTGAATATTGGTAAGCAATATATGTTGTTCACCTCAATTGGGGTAGTCAACGAGTGTTCACCTCAATTTGGGGGTAGTGAACTGGCTTCATCATGACAGAGAATAGTGATTGGTAATGTGTGTTGTTCACCTCAATTAGGGGTAGTGAACAAGCTCTTCTTATAAGCACCTCATTTTCGCGCTCACGGAAGAGCCAAAAATGTACACCCTAGCCGAAAAGTCAAACCCTGAAGGGGCAAAAGTTGACTTTTTGATCAAGTGATAATTGGCCACCTTGCTTTATCTCAATGGATATAGAATCCCGACACGGTTCCAACGCAACTAAGTTTGCAGGAATCGGAGTTCGGATGAAGGTTCTGTAAGCCGGTCAAACTTAAGGGGGAGCCAAAAGTTGACTTTTTGCTAAAATCTAAATCAGGTGCTTAGCCCTATGTCAATGGATAGAGGTCTCCAATACGGTTCTAACACAACTGAGTTTGCCCAAATTGGAGTCCGGATGAAGAAAATATGAACAATTGAAGTTCTAGGGCAACAGTCCCGGAAAACTGCACACGTGGCAAAAGGCTAACACGTGGCAGGGGAGCAGATAAAGGTGTTTTGGGGCAAATCCATAATTTTCAAGATTTTCAGAGAATATCTTGAGGCAAATCTGATATTATAAAAAGCAAATCTGTAAATATCGAAAATTGAGAAAATCTCCCAGGGACATATCTAAAAATATCTGAAAATATCTAAATAAAATAATATTTTTTCAAAATATCTCAGGGACCAAATCTCAAATATCCAAAGTTTGCAAAATATCTCAGGGACTAAACTAAAAAATCGTACAGGGCAATCTGCAAATATCTAAAAGTGTCAAATCGGTCACATCGGTCATGTCGAGGGGCAAATCCATAAATATCTCGCTTGTATCGATCATATATGTCGGGGACAAACAAACATCTTCATATCCGACCTTAAATGTCAGATACAATGTGTCCCATCCCCCGATTTGCGCCGATTCACGGACGATTCGCGCAAAAAAATTAAATTTTCGCAGTAATTATGTTTGTATCTGATATTGTTTATCGGATACAAATAGAGCATAGTGTATCCGACCAAACAGGTCGGATACACTTAATATATAGTGTATCCGACCTGATTGGTCGGATACATTAAAATGCTCAATAAAAGGCCAGCAACCCCCCCCCCCCCTGGTCGAGGGTTGCTGGCCTTGCCCTTTTTTCTCCTCCCTCCTCCCTCCGAATCCCTTTTCTTTCCAGCTTCCTTTGCCTCCATACAAACCCCACCCCACCTCAAGACCATAAAAAAACCTCTTGCATTCTTCTTCTTTTCCATCTTCCTACAAGAACAAAGGAGAGTTTTGCTGCTGGGTGTGCAAGAAAAAGGGAGTTCCAGCACCATTTGTCTCCTCAAGGAAGAGTCTCCACCTTGCAAAAAAGCTTTAGGACCCTCAGGTATCGTTTCTCACTAATTTTTGTCTTGCATATATGAAAATGGGGTCTTTCTAAACATGTTAATGTGCATGGTTTTCCCTTTTTGCTGTAAGTCTATTCAAGTGCCCATATGGCATGTATTTGCTTTCTTTTTCATGTCATGAAGACCTCCGAAGGTAAGAGGTTCACGTGTGAGTTCTTGGGAGCATGAGAGTTCCATTTTCACACCTTTGTGGTACTCACAAGCTACTGTTTTAGTCTTATGTTTTGAGCATTTTTAGGAGGATAATGTTCCTGCCATTTTAATCTAATGTACCCCTACAATAACCCCCAGATTCCCTTCTTGAAGTTTTTGTTCTTCTCTCACACTTTCTCATGATTTTTCTGGGTGTTTTTCTCTTCTTATTTTGCTGCTGGCCGTACCCCTCCATGCTTGCTGTTCTTGGTTGTAATGTCAGCATGTTCCCTAACCCCCACTATTGTGCTTATGTTTTGCTATTTCCTATGCTCACCATGGTAAAAGCATGCTCCCATCACCCCCTATTACCCCCTTCATATGATATGTATGAGCTGCTACTGGGAGCAGCAGCAGCATCACCACCCACTGTAGGCTATCCCCATGCATAGTGGGTGCATTCTTGTTTGTGCAACGGCTGCTGCCCCCGTCTTGGTTTAGCATGTTTCCTTCATCCCTTCTGGGCATAGATAAACCCCCCAAGGTTGCTGCTGTCCCTGATATTTACGGCATGGTTTTACTTTCATTCTCTCGTGCATGCATGCCCTGCTATCTTGTTTGATGATTTTGCATGTATATGTATGCACACATGAACCATCAAGATGCCCCTTCACCCCACAGCTCCCTTTTGCAATGACCCAAGTGGGTTGCTGCTGGAGACAGCAGCAAACCATCATTACCTGCTGCTATCCCAGCAGGTTGGGAAGCCCAAAACCACCTCTGGTGTTAACCCACAGCCATGTTCTTTTTTATGCTGGCTTTCTGCTTTTAGATCAAAATGCATGCCCCCTTCCTTCTGCGACTTACTGTATTTTTGTTGTGGTTTAGTTTCTTCTTATAGATTGGTACCCTATGCTCAATGACATACTTTGCCTTATGATAAGTTTGCATGCTTTGATGTGTTTGGCTCTTGACTTCGGATTATATATTGGGTAACGGTGCGAGGTCACCAAAAATGGGGGTGTTGTGACTCTTTTTGTTGCTGTTGTATGACTGAAGAGAAGTGAGGGGGCAGCAGCTCTATGCCCTCCTCCTTTCTCATTGCCTTTGCCAAGGAAGTCCAAATGAGACCAAAGGGGGATGCACCCCATATCTGAACCAATGTGGGCCTCTCAAGGGCCCACATGACTTGTAGGAAGTCCCTAGGAAGACCACAGAAACCACCCCAAGGCCAAAACCCCAAAAAATACCAGATGAGGGTGATCCAACAACTCAGGTCGAATCACCCATGGCCCGCTTGTATCCGGCCATAATGGTCGGATACATTAAAACAGGAGGGTAGCCGACCATGGAGGTCGGCTACATGGCAGAAATGCCATTTTGTGTATGATTTTTTATTCTTGTCGAATTTTCATGATATTTTCAACAAAACCAAGGGAACCAATAGGACCCGGAAACCCCACAGGGGACTTGGACCACCGGTCCAATTCGGAACATTAGTAGACCTTCCAACGGGGCCCACCAAGCCCAACAAACCCTGAAGCATGAAAATAAGCAACTAAAGCAACCTAACTAAACCGGGCGGGCCAAACACAATGCGGCCCACCCGAGCCCGTTTTCGGGAATGTGATATGTGATAACTAGTATGGTTTGGCCGAGACCAAGGGCTAGGGTCTATCGGGCCTGCCAAGCCCATTAACCAAACCAAGTAAGGGTATAAACCCTAAGCTTCCAGGAATCCGGGCTTTTAAGCCCAAAACTGTACCACAGGCCCCAAGCCCAATTTCCAATGCACTTTGGCAAATATTAAACAAGATAACCTAAAAATACTTTGGCAACCATCATGGGGGCCCACCCAAGGGCCCGCAAACCAATGCTGGCCCACTTGAGCATGAAAGAAACTAAATCTCCAAATCTGAACTTTAAGATAAAATCAATTCACTAAACCTAAGCCCAAAGGGTCTCTTAGGCTTAGACCGAGGCCCACCATGGGACATGTGGGCTTAACCAAGCCCACCAAGGACACCGTGGGCCCTCCAACGGGAGATTTGAATTGGAAGAGTCTAGCTTGATGCGGTTGGGAGCAACATTCTGGTCCAGAATTAGAAGGTGCAATAGAAGAAGGATTTAGCGTATAAGGCAAGTAGTAACCCTTGGAAAACGTGAGGAATTGCATGATTTGGTTTTCTGTGATTTCATATGGTTGAATGGATTAGTCGAAACAGTATTTACATGGAATCAAATTGTTTACATTTTAGGGTTTTGTGTTCTTGAAGAATTTGCTAAAGTAAGGAAGAAACTTGGTTTGATCATGAAATAAATTGTAGGATGGTATTTAATTAATAAGAATTGATCTAGAAGGCTCTAGGTATGTTTTAGAATGTTTGTAGATTAATTTAGACCGAGAAAACATAAAGCAAAAGCATAAGAATCCGAAATTGGAAAATCTGGAAAATTCTGTCAAAAATTGCACTAGCGCCCAGGATCGCCTAGGATCGCCCAGCCTGTAGAGGTAGGCGCTCTAAGTAAAATTTGTAGATTTTGGGGATTTTGTAATTCGAATAAATACCCAATAATTCTTATGATTAGTTAAGCATGTTAGCATCTTTATAAGGACCTAATTAAGCTATAAAAATTATAAAAATTAATTGGAAAAGATTAAGCAATAAATAGAAGGTTATAATGAAAGGATTGTTTATAAAAGAGTCAAAGGGTATGGATATTGCTAGAAATAATACTACTGAAATTTATAGCTTACAAACATCTTTTAAACTTCATTCTAGGTCTGTAGAACATGCTGGAAAAATAAAATACAGAAAATTCAAAAAGAAACTAGCTTAGGTGCTAAGGTAGGAAATTGGATTCTAATAAAGGGATTAAGAAGGAAAAGTTCAAGCATGATTTGATTTACTTTTATTTGGGCTTTAAATATGAATATTGGCTACTGGATTTGCATAAACTTTAAGTTGCATCGAACTTATGATTCATGGGTTTATTTTGAATATAATTAAAGAATTGCATCTGTTATCATGCAAAAGGCTCTGTTTGGATTATTGAGGATTGAAACATGGTTTTCACTTGGAATTGAATACTGTGGTATGGATTGGTATGTGGTATGATATTGTTCTCTTTAATTTTACGGTTGGGTGATACGGCTTCTGTGGTGGAGTTTGATACTATCTTTTACGGCAGAGATGGGTAATCCTCTGTGTAGAGATGTGTAATCCTTTACGGGTAAAAGTGTGTATGCCTCCTACATTAGCGTGTCCTCCCGTATGTGGTTTTATCTTGGTTTGTGTCAGTGGGCTTAGCTGTATATGGATCCATAGTTTTGGCTGGTTAGCTAAGTGGTATTTAGTTTGGGTTGATTTACTCCTATATTGCGAGCGCGCTTCCCTTTGCAAGTTAGTTTGCTCTGGGAGGGTCCTATGTCTGGAGGGACACCCCGGTGAGCCGCTGGTGATTCCCTGTACATGTGGATAAGCGACCACACTCCATGTATTGATTCTGGTGCTGCATGCTGGTGGTACGTCCAACTCTGCGGGGTTCGTGCGCAATAAGTCGGTGACTACGGCTCTTGCCTAAGCTGCGCTGCATGGGGCTTGAGTATCATTAAGTAGCACTGCCCCTAAGCCGCACGGTGGAACAGCATTTAGTTGAGTGTCATCTCAAATACTTATCATCTTTGTGAGTCCTGCAATGGCACGTGTTTTGTCGCTTTTATCGGTTTTACCCCGTTAACATCAAGCTACTGGTAATTATACATGATCGTCTGTTTTATCGCCTTATTTGGAATTGCCATGAATAACTTGGATTTCTCGTCTTATCGTTGATTAATCGAATACCTCATGACTATTTGCTTATATTGGACTGTTTCAAATTGCATGCACCTGCTACTTGCTGAGATGTAAATCTCACTCCGTTTTCCCCTATATTTTTCAGGTTGCTTGGAGAGATCGCGAAGATGGGGTTTTAATTTGATGGGTAGAATTATAATTGGTATTAATTTCACATGTTGATTAGATAAACTTAATTGTAAATTGAATTGAATATATTGATTAAAGAATTGTTTATTTTATTTGGCCACCATAACTCTGATGTAATTGATTTATAAATTTTAAAATTATTGTGAATCTTGGTATGTATCTGACCCCAGCTTTGTGGTAACATCTCGAGTTTGATTGTTGAATCGGACTTGGGTTGTTACAGTAGCGAACCGGGTTCGGGTTGGGTGCCGGTTTGCACTGACCCGGGTTCGGGGCGTTACAGAAAAGGCCATCGGGGTATAGAGAGGAAGACTACTATAGGCCTTAGGATTTTCTTTTGTTATAATTGTATAGTTTTGAACTGTAACCCCATACATTGAGAGGAGTGACTAGTCACCCAAATCATTTTGTAACTAAACTCTCATGTCTTGATTCATTTAATATATATACATGAACACACTTTTGATATGCACATGTATGAACTGTTGCACTTGCACTCGTTGAGAAAAAGATTTAAAATCCTTAATGTTTTGTTAAAAGTAATGGCCCACTTGCCACGGTCTGGAACGGGTTGTGCCTTGGAGGGCAGACTTGGTTCCGGGTCATGACAGATTAAGAGGAGAAGTTAAGGAAATGAGAAGTTTAAGAGAGGAAGAGAAGGAGTTAGGAGTTTAGGTGTTTAAGAGGAGAAGTTAAGAAGTTGAAGGGGTGGGAATTCTCTATAAAAAGGCTTGAAGTTGGGAGCAAAAGGAGAGAGGAAAGAAGAGAGTTTTTTGAAAAAATCAAAGAGGGAAGTGAAAAAAAGAGGTGGAAGGAGTTTGTGCAAGAAAAAAGGGGGGAAACATCCGGAGTTGTGCTCACCAGTTTCCGGGAAATCGACTCCATACCAGGTTTTTATTTTATTTTATTTGTTGATTCTTTAATCAAGTATTTTTTAGTATTGTTAAATTGTCAAACTGAAAATAATACAAAGCATGTTATTGTTATGGTCGAATGTGTTATTTCATGTTAGTGTTGTTAAATAAAGCATGTCACTGTTATGGCTATGGCCGCAATTTTTTATTTGTAACTTTAATTTTTAATTCTTCTCTTAATTCTTCTTCTCTTGTGTTTGAGAATTAGAAAGGAATTTATAGAAGTTGGAGTGAAATAAAGGGGAGAAATGGGAAGATGGGGAAAGGCAAGACAAAAAAAAAATCTGTTGAACGAATGGTTTCGGGGGTTGATTTTTGAGAATTTGATAAACTATTATGCCTAATTTGTTATTCTAAAAAGTTGAAGGATTTAAAAAGAACTTATTTTATTTATATTTTTTACCTCTTCTTTAAAACCTTTTTTAAATAACCCTTAGGCCTTCATTTGTTATTTCTTTTTAAACAAATAACAACATACTTAACTATAACAACCAGAATTTTTTTTATTCTTCTCTTAATTCTTTAGATAATAGGCTTAACTAATATATTTAATTTTTAATTTCTTAATTATTCTTTTAGATCATAGGCTTAAACATTAGTAACTTTAATTAATTTCTTATAACACTTCTCTTATCCAAATCGTTAAAAATAAGAATAGAAAAAAATGGAAAAATAAAGTGTAAATTTCAATGACCAAATATGATTAAGTTCTTTTTTAACACATGCTTTGTGTAAATAAATTATCATTAAAAAAAACATAAGAAAACAATATAAAAAAATAAGAGATTAAATGATGTGGCTAAGGATTGTATTTTTGGTTTTTTAGTTGGCCATAGGTCTAGTCATTTTGAATTTTTTTTCCTTCACTAGAATATCTTGATAGACCCTCTTATTTTGTTTCATGTATAATGTAACATGTTAATTCCTTTAATCCTTTGTATATATGAGAAAGATAAAAATAAATAAAATAAATAAATATATATATATTTTGAAGTAGCTAAGTATATTATTTCATGTTAGAATTTTTTATTTGAATGTTTTTTGTACATATGTATTATGTTGTATACCCCATTCCTTCAATATTTGTACACATGTGATCATAAAAAAAATATAAAAGATAAAAGATAAAAACAAATTAAATAATAGTAAATCAGCCTAAATATGATCCAACTGATTTAAGGGAACCCATTTCGGTGGGGCAACCTAGGGTGTTAAATGACTTCCCTGGGTTGTAATCAGGTCACTTATCTAGAATCACTGGTTCAAACCAAAAGTCAACAAGGTGTCTACCTGCACCATTTTAGGTAGTGGCGACTCCATAAAACATGTAACCCATTTCAGCCGCACGCCCGAGGTGAACACAGCCGGCTGTGGTCTACCTCTACCCGCAGGCCTGCCCTGCTGCCTCGGGCCTCCACAACCTCCTCGGTATGGATGTGCCCTCTGATGTCTAGATGGGTCTGCAGTGGACGGTGCCTCAGTCACCTGGTAGGGTTTGCTCTAAAGCGGCTAATAGGTCGCTGGATCAGGGTGGATACCTCACCCAAAACTCTCCAAATCTGGTCTATTTGTCCCCTAGCAACTAAGACATCAGGTGGAACTACATCCGCAGTAGCCGGAACTCCAGTCGGAGCTGCCATAGGATCCTCTATTGGATCTACTACTGGGTCAACCACTGGGTCTATCACTGGATCCTCCGCCAGAATATCCGCGGGATCATACTCTGGTATATAGGTGGCAGCCACTCTATGACCTCTGCCTCTGGGTCTAGGTGCCATGTTACTGAAATTTACAGGTGCAACCTATTTAGAAAAGTTCAACCAATTATTTTAAACAAATACAACCCATTTACAACAATCAACTTAAAACAAAGAATTTACATGCATTCCCTTGGTTGCAGGAGAGAGAAGAAATCTGAAGGAACACTTCATCACTACCACTCCCTTCAGTATATCTGCAGCTATACGAAGGTCAGGGTCTTCACAAAAATCCCTTCACTCATCTCTTCATAATAGTATATAGGTATATACAGGTTCATTTCATGCAAGTTTAGCTAATAAGCTATCTCATCCGTTTAAGGTTAGTCATGTCGGTATATACTCAGCATTGGCCGATACTTCATAATACCTCAGCACAACCAGATACATCTGGCTCATCACACACAATCACATACAGCAATAGTAATAGTTATTCAATCAAAAATAAGGAACGAATCCCTAGAGACAACCTAAGGCACAAATCCATCCAAGGCACGACCCGGAACCCGGAAATAGGTGGACCTTATTTATGCTCTGATACCAAAAATTGTCATGACCCGGAACCAGGTCTGTCCCTCCAAGGCTTGAACCCGCCCCAGACCGTGACAAGTGGGCCAATTACTTGATATAAATACAAAGGATTTAAAACTTTTTCTATACAAGTGCAACTGCAATAGTTTATACATGTGCATATCAAAAGTGTGTTCATATATATATATATATTTGAAATGAAATAAGACATGAGAGTTTGTTACAAAATATTGGGTGACTAATCACTCCTCTCAATGTATAGGTTTTACAATCCAAAACTATACAGGTATGACAGAATAAAAATCCTAAGGCCTATAATAGTCTTCCTCTTTGTACCCGATGGCCTTTTCCTTGCCTCTATCCCCAGCCCAGTCCTTCACACCGGACGTCGATGGATCTGAAAAATAAGATAAGAAGCAACTGTGAGACGAATGTCTCAGTAAGCAACACATGCATGATTCGGTGAAACACAATTTATGCAAATATCTTTCGATAAAACCATGGCATGCGGGTAGTTCTAATACTACAAAATCCACAGCATCTTAGTGTCATACAATTTATGCATGCATATGCCTTGGTGTACAGTTCATCAATTTATAACAGTTGCAATCAATAATCAAAATATCAAATGTAATGGATCCCAAGCTTGTGTAGAGGATACGAGTCTCTATCTCCAGGCCAAGGTGAACACAAGTCCACTACCCCCAATCGAGATGAACCAATCCATCTACCCACCAAGACTTATTGCTGTGGAGGGGCTAGTGCACTACCCCCAAATTGAGGTGAACAATGGTTCACTACCCCCCAATTGAGGTGAACAGCACACACTACCCACCAATGATCATATAATCACTGTTCATCATACCGGGTATCTCAAATGCCCATGCTTCTGTAGGGGTTCTGATTCTCTATCTCCAGGTTAGGGTGAACAATGGTTCACTACCCCCAACCGAAATGAACCGCATACTCAACCCACTAAGACTTACTGTTGTGGAAGGGGCTAATCCACTACCCCCAATCGAGGTGAACAAAGATTCACTACCCCCAATTGAGGTGGACCACAACACGCTATTCACTGATACCAATCATACCACAATATCGCAATGCTGGGCCAATGCCCTTCTTATATCATATCAACAATACATAACATGATAATTTAGCATGGTGAACAAATGGGCCAATGCCCTAAATAAATCACATGCTCACAACATGTGGGCCAATGCCCAAAAATAAGATTGCATGCTTACAAGGAAAACCAACAACACATGGTTTACAATGAATCTTACATTTCATGGCTTTCTTGGGCAACCTATGCCTCAACTCTTATGATACTTGTGTAATTTGGTTTTGGCTTTTGTTTTCTGCTTCTAATGTTCATTTGGAAGGTGATCGAAGTGACAGAATCAAGTTATCCTACTCCTATAGAAATCTGGGACAGAAACTCTCTGTAAGACCTTCTTTGGCAAAACGTACCCAAAATCCTTGTTATTTAGAATTTTGGGATACTTCTAGTTGGAACACTTCCTAGACACCTAACTCTCACTTATACATAGGTTGGATTTGAATGAAAACAATTGGTAGTTCAATCTGGGTTGAAAATCCAAAAATGGGAAAATCTGGTAAAGGCACTCGATAGGATGCTCGAGCCTGCTTCGAGCGGCCAAAAATTGCTCTCGGGTTCTCTATGTCTAGGCAGGTCGCTAGAGCAGTCGCTTGAGCGGCCATGCCTCAAGCCTCTTCCTGAAACTATCGCCCGATGCCACGCCGAGCGGCTATTCAAGCGGCGGTGCTTCTCGACAGTTTACGAAATTCAAACTTTTGGGGATTTGTGGTTTTTCTCAAATCTCACTCATTTTGGGTGTTTTTGGGCTCTAAATTGCTCCTAGCATGTGTAGTTATCTACTACCAACAAAAACCCTCAAATAAATCCCTCCCATTTGTCCTAATACTCGTTTTCACATTTCAACCCTAACATTCACCTAAAGCATACGAAAATGGCCGAAATTGGAAAAATAGGTTAGGGTGGTGTTGTTTACCTCTTGCAATCTCTTAAGCAAGTTTCCTAGCCTCCAATGCAACTCACGAACAGCACCTTGAGTGCCTCTTGGATGATTCCCCCGCAATCTCCATCAAGGATACCCACACGAAAATGCTCTTTTGGGTTCTCTTCTTTCTTTCTTTGCAAACCAACTCCTTCAATGGGTTTAGAAATGGATGGGGGAGGAAATAGGGAGAAGATGAAGAAGAAATGGGAGAGTGGGAGAGAAAGAGAAGAGAGAAAAGGGTTAGGGAAAGGTGTTGGTTGAATGGGACTTCCCTTTGGCTTTTCTCCGCTTAAGTGGCTTTCCAAAAAACACCACATTTTACAAGTTTGCCACTCTCCTCCTATATTGCATAACCAACCAACACTTAGTTATTTTCTCACTTAGTATCTAACTTTATTCAACAAATTAGAGGTTGCTCACCTCCATGGCCTACTGACAAGCCAGGGCTTAGCCACTTTGACTAGCTTTAGGCTTGGGCTCCTCCAGCTTCACCTACACATCAAGTTCACTGATTAGGATGTGCTAGGGATATTGGAACGGGGTTTCACATAGCTTAACTAGGTTTTACAACTTTTGGGTTCTGAGATTTTTCAAAATACATAGGCTGGGCGCCTGGGATCGCACTCGAGCTCCATTGTAGGCGCCAAGCCAAATTTTATGTCACAAATAGAATTGTGAAATTTCTGAGTTTTTGAAAATTGAACTATCAAAACCTACTTTAATCCTTCTAAAATCATATAAACACCTTTTAAATCATTAATAGAGACTTTCTAAATGATTCAACAATAATTAAACATGGTTTTTAAATCAGATCTATGAGTTCTCTTCAAATAGCTCAAAAACACCCAAATCTGAGTTTCAAACATTTAATCTCGAATTCAATGCATTAAATCCACAAACTCCAGCACTAATTGGTTTAGAAGGGTGCTACTTACCTCTAGGAAGCTCGAATCAACTCAATTTCAAAGCCTAAGACCTCAGAAGCCTCAAATCTCACAATTCTCCACAATTCCCCCCTGTTTTCATCAAGTCATTTCCAGATCTAATTAGATCTGTTCCAATCCTTCAATTTCTCTTTCAACAAACCACGAAATGGAAATTAGAAGCTCACTCACCAGTAGAGACTCTGATCTGATTGAATGCCTCACTGTTTTTAGTTGCCTTCAGATTTTCCAGCTTGAATTCTCCTCCAAATTCTTCCTTAACAGCAGTCGATCAAAAGATCTTCTCTTTTCTTCAAATCTCTTCCTCAGATCTCCTCCCAGCTGCTGCTTCCAAATTCTACCAACTCTAACTAACCAACAAACTCTCTAACTAACTCTCTTCTCTTTTTATACCCAAGCTCTTGCCGCCCAATTCTCTTTTAGATACCACTGATTTGCTAGTTGACACTCCACCAACCTTCTCTACAATAGTCAAGACCAAATCAGAATTAAAACACTCGATCAGATATTACTTATTAGCATTATGGAGTTATAATAATTATTTACCTCATTTAAGTAATTCCTCCATTAAATTTATGGAATTTACCTAAATATCCTCTGGCTCCTCTTTCCTGAAATTTCCACCAATAATAATAATTAATATTACTAAACAAATTCCAAATTTATTAATCCAAAAATTTGGGGATTTACATAAAGCCACTAAACCTATTAATGTGGTGACAGAAGCAAATCCTAGAACTTCGCATAAAGGATCCAAATTATTTATACTTTTAAAAGAACAAATGGTACAATTCTTGAAAGAATACATTGATGTGTTTGCTTGGTCTTATGAGGATATGCCTGGTCTTGAGACAAATCTGGTAATGCATCACTTGCCGATTAAGGTTGAGGCCCATCAAGTGAAGTAGAAACTTTGACACATGAAACCTAAATGGATCCTTAAGATCAAGGAAGAAGTTACCAAACAGTTGGAAGCAGGATTTCTGTTAGTGTCAGAATATGCGGATTGGATAGCCAAAATCGTGCTAGTGTCAAAGAAAGACGGTCGGGTATGGATGTGTGTTGACTACAGAAATTTAAACAAGGCTAGTCCGAAAGATGATTTCCCGTTGCCACACATTGACATCTTCATTGACAGCACAACAACCAACTTGATGTTCTCTTTCATGGATGGCTTCTCTGGATATAACCAAATTCGGATGACAATGGAGGACAGGGAAAAGACTGCTTTCCATCACATCATGCAGGACTTATAAGTACGAAGTTATGCCATTTGGGTTGAAGAACATTGGGCCAACATATTAGAGGGCAATGACAACGCTCTTTCATAACATGATTCACAAGGAAATGGAAGTTTACGTGGATGATATGATTGCAAAATCCAAAGAAGAACAAGATCACTTGGTGAACCTCAGAAAAGTGTTCGACCGCTTTAGGATGTATAAACTTTGGCTTAACTCCAATAAATGTGTGTTTGGAGCAACCTTAGGAAAGCTGCTTGGTTACATCATGGGAAGACAAGGAATTGAAGTTGATCCTGCAATGACAAAAGCAATAATCGAAATGCCTCTGTCGCCCATAGATAAGGAAGTGAGAGGATTTCTGGGAAGGATACAATATATTAGCCACTTCATTGCACAAAGGACCCCAATCCACGAACCTATCATTAAACTGCTGAAGAAAGACAACCCGATCAAGTGGAATGAAGAGTGCCAGGAAGCCTTTGACAAAATTAAGGGATATCTGATGAACCTACTCGTGTTGATATCCCCAGTACCTGGGAGACCCTTGATCATGTATTTGTCAGTTTCTGATACTTCAATAGGATGTGTGCTAGGACAACATGATGACTCTGGCAAAAAGGAGCAAGCAATTTACTATCTGACCAAAAAAATTTATAGATTGCGAGTTGCACTACACTACTCTAGAGAAATCGTGTTGCGCAATAGTATGGGCTGAACAAAAATTGTGACATTATCTATTGAGTCATACTGTGTACCTCATCTCCAACTTGGACCCATTGAGATACTTGTTTGAAAGGCCATTTTCTATAGGAAGGATAGCAAAATGGCAGGTCATATTATCTAAATATGATATCATATGCACCACCCAGAAAACTATCAAAGGACAAGCCGCTCACCTGACACTAGATTATTAGCCCTTGTAGACATATTTCCCTGACGAGGACACACCAACAATGATGAATATAGAAGTGGAAAAGCCCTGATGTATATACTTCAATGGAGCAGTCAGCACCATGGGAAGGGGAATAGGGTTGTACTAGTTTCACCAAGGGATGTACGTCATCCATTGGCTGCTAAATTGATGTTTGATTGCACAAACAACATGACAGAATATGAAGCATGTGTTCTGGGACTAAGAACTGCAGTTCAAATGGGGATCCAAGAGCTTGAAGTGTATGGAGATTCATGTTCAATAATCTTTCAGATTACTGGGGGTTGGAGAATAAGAGATGAGAAGCTAGTGCCGTATCAAGAAGTAATCCAAGAACTGAAGGATCAAATGAAAAGTATGACATTCAGCTACATGCCACGTGCCAAGAATCAGTTTGTGGATGCTTTGGCCACCATAGCCTCCATGATCACCATAACAAAAAGTATAACTATGCAACCTTTGGAAATCAAGCTCAAAAGAGTGCCTATCTATTGCATGAGAATTGAACAAAGCACACATCACAACAAACCATGGTTCCATGACATTCTGATGTACTTAATGGAAAGAAAACTTCTAGAAGGGGCAACACCAACTGACAGAAGGACTGTTTAGAGGTTGGTGGCACAATTTTTTGTAAGTGGAAGTCATTTATACAAGAAATCCTATCAAGACATATTGCTACTATATGTAGACCAATAATAGACCAAAAAATTAATAAAGGGAGTACATGGGGGAATATGTGGAGCCCACGTGAGCGGGCAAATGCTGGCAAGAAAAATCCTTAGGATGGGATATTATTGATCAACAATGGAGGCTAATTGCTATTCTTATGTCAGAAAATACCACTTGTGTCAAATCTATGAAGATCAAATCAACGTACCCTCGACTGAGCTGAACTCAATGACATCGCCATGGCCATTCTCAATTTGGGAAATTGATGTGATTGGTGAGTGTAAACACCTCATTTTTGCGCTCCCAGAAGAGCCGGAAATGCAAACCCTGGACAGAAAGTTAAAACCTAAGGGGTGGAAAATTGACTTTTTGATCAAGAGAAAATTGGTGACCTTGATTTATCTCATTGGATAGAGAATCCCGACACGAGTCCAACGCAACTGAGTTTGCTAAAATCGGAGTCCGGATGAAGGTTCTGTGGGCCGGTCAAACCTAAAGGAGAGCCGAAAGTTGACTTTTCCTCGAAACCCGTGCCAAGTGCTTAGCCCTATGTCATTGAATAGAGGGCTTCGATACGAGTCTAACGCAATTAAGTTTGCTCAAATCGGAGTTCAGATAAAGGAGATATGAGCTGTCGAAGTTTCCGCGCAGCAAAACCGGAAGCTGCACACGTGGCGCAGGAACTGCACACGTGGCAACCAACGCAGCAAAATATCTTAGGGACTAAATCTTAAATATCCAAAAGTCACTAAAAATCTCAGGGACTAAACCAAAATTCGCAGGGACCAATCAGTAATTGCTCAAAAGTGTCAAATCGGTCGAATCGGTCAAGTCGAGGGGCAAATCCGTAATTTTTTGATTTGTATCCCGCATTTAATGCCGGATACACTTGCCCCTCTTCATATCCGGACTCAAATGTCGGATACAAAGATTTGCTCGGCGAGATTCGAGTCGATTCCCCGACAAATTCGCGGCCGCATTAAATTTTTGAAATAATTTTGTTTGTATTCGATATCTTATGCCAGATACAAAGGAGGCTCAGTGTATCCGGCATTAAATGCCGAATACAAAGGACATGTAGTGTATCCGGCATTAAATACCGGATACATTAAGTTTTTTCTATAAAAGCACAGCAGCCACCTCTGGCCGGGGGTTGGCTCTTCTTGCTGGTTTTCAACCTTCTTCCCCCACTTTTTCCCACCTAAATCCTTCCTCCCTCAACCCCATTTGCCCTCCACCACCTTCACAGCCCACCCCAAGGTGGCTCCATCCCTTCTCCTCCTTCTTCCTCTTCAAGTACTCCCCCACCAAGAGAAGGTGATTTTGCTGCTGCTGCTGGAGGAGGAGCTTCCAGCACCTGTTCCAGCTCCCAAGGAGTTCTACACACCATTCAAGAGCCTCCTAACCCTCAGGTATCTTTCCCCCTTTGTATTTTACGCTACATAAATGAAAATGGCCATGTCTAGAGTTGTTGTGAGCAGGTAGTTCTTTGCTACAACATGTTCTTCAACATGCATCTGTGTTCTTCTTTTTTTTGTGTTTTTTCTCTCTTCATCTACATTACCCGAAGTACTTCAAGGGTAGAAGGGAACCGATTATGGTCTTGGGGTGAGGGAAAGAAGCTTCCTAGTTAATGAAGGTGGGTCAAAACCCCCTGGTAAGGTGCTGCCTTCTCTTGGTTTCCAGCAGTGTTTTTGTCCACTAAAAGGAAGCTTGTTTCCTCTTTTGCTCATCCATTGTACCCCCATGATAACCCCCCACTTCCCTTCTGAATTTCCTTTCTCATCTCACCTTATTACATAGTTTTCTAGGATATCTTGCTGCTGAGAGGACCACCCTTGGTTGCTGTTCCTAGGTGTAGTCTTTTGGATACCATGCTGGAAATTACAGTCGATGCATGCCAGATTGCCTTTATGTTGTTTTCACATGTATGCGGTTGCTGTTGGTGTTTATGCCTTAAGCACTCTTGTCATAGCTCCAAGCATGCTAGGACTACGTGAATGCTCCTCCTTGGGTCGTCCCGACATGGGTGTTTAAGTTTGGGTGCATGTTAACTATTGTTCTTATGCGTGTGCATGCATTTTCAAGTGCTGAAAAAGCATACAACAAGTCGCATGTCTGGTATTTTTTTGGGGACGGAGGCCTGGCTACTTGTTTGTCCTTCCACCCCAAGAGGCCTCCATGCGTATACTTGAGCATGAATTCTCCTTTTAAGCTTTCGTGGTAGGTCTTGCAAGGATAAAACACCCGCTGTATTTTTGTATGCCGACACCTATACACCCCACCAACCTAGCCGAAGTATCATGTTTGTAAGTCCCCTTCCCCCCATGAACCTTGCTGTGTTTTGTGTTGATATGTGTTCCCTTACCACCTTGGTATCAACCCACATAGGCTGCTGTAGGGGACAGCAGAAGGCCTGTATGCTATTGCTGTTCCCAGAAAGTTGGCCAGCACCTAAGCTCCCTATTCCCTTGGATTTCTTTTTCTGGTTGGACGCACATGAGCGTGCCCTCAGCGCTCTGATGATTCACTGAATTTTAGCATGTGTTAGACCCCTGGGGCAGCAGCTGTCCCTGGTCGAAGTGATCCCTCCGTAGCATGCCTAACCCAGTTCCTTACCTCCATACCTAATGCATATCCTACACATGCTATTACCTTTGTTTGCTATTCTACCTTTGCATGAAGGCATGCTCCTTCACCCCCAATGATTCATTGATATGAACTATGCCATGGTGCTGCTGTGGACAGCAGCGAAGCCTCCGTCATTGGTCGCTGTCCCAAGCCCCCTGCAGCATGCATTACTCAAACTTTTGTGTGTACTTTACTTGCTACTATGGCCATTGGGCACTGGTATCAGAATAGGGCAGCATGAGTGCCCAATTGGTAGACTTGGATGGTCACTTGTGGGTGGTGTAATACTCAGGTGGGGGTGCAAAGACCCCTACCTTGCTGCCGTTGTATTGCTGGGAAGAGCAAGAAGGAGGGGGCAGCAACTCCCATGCCCCCTTTCTTTGTGTCTTTGCTGGAGATCACAAAGGGATTAAAGTGGGGGCCTCTCCCCCATACCTGAACCAATGTGGCCCCTCCTCGGGGCCCACATGACTTGTAAAAGGTCCCTAGGAACCCCTGGAAGTCACCCCAAATGGCAAAACTCCAAAAAAGGCCATTTCAGGGTGATCCGGCAACTCAGGCCGGATCACCTATGGCCTGTGTGTATCCGGCAACTAAGGCCGGATACACACAGAAATGCCTTTTTTTTTTGTGTCTTCTTGATCCTTGTTGAATTTTCAGGCTATTTTTAACCAAACCAAGTCAACCAATAGGGTTTCCGGGTCACCCGGAAACCCAACTTGGGACATGGACCACCGGTCCAATTGGAAACATTTGTGGGCCTTCCAACGGGGCCCACCCAGCCCAATGAATCCATTTGCATGTAAATAAGTAAGTTAAATAAAATGAACCGATTGAATCGGATGGGCCAAACCCAATGCGGCCCACCCGAACCCGGATGTATGGAATGATGATTGAGATTGCATGGTTTGGCCGAGACCAAGGGCTAGGGCCTATCGGGCCCGCCAAAGCCCGCTAATCGAACCAAGTTAGGGTGCAAGCCCCAGACTTCAAAGAACTGGGCTTTCAAGCCCAAACCTGGATCACGGGCCCCAAGCCCAGTCTCCAGCCCATTCTTGGCAAAGCTAAATAAAATAAATCCAAAACACCCTTGGCAACCATCCTGGGGCCCGCCAGCCAATGCAGTCCAACCTTTTGCATGAAAATCACCTAAAATTCCAAACCTAAACAATTAAGTAAAATCAACTCATTAACCTAAGTCCACATGGGCTCACACAAGCCCACCAAGGCAACCGTGGGCCTTCCAACAGGGCCCACCCCATCAGACCCAGATCATCTAAATAAGCAAGATAAAATCAATTAAAGGGACCCACACCAATGAGGTGGTCCCGCCAGACTTAACCTAATGGCATGCCAGATTAGGAATCGGGTGAAAAAATCAAGGTAAAGCTGACTCAAACCAGGGAACCCACGGGACCCGTCATCCGACGGGGTGGACTGGGGTGTCTACGGACTTCCCCAGACCACAACTGAGACCCCGACTTAGAATCTCAAGCCCCAGACCCAAAGCCCAAAATAGACTAACTTAGGCACCCAGGTGTCCGCCTGCACCCCATCAGGCGGTGGCAACTCCGAATTTCCCGTGCCTCGTTTCCGACGCGCGCATAGTGAGATTAATCCAATAGATTCTAATGGACACAAGTTCATTTTGGTGGCCATTGATTACTTCACAGAAAGGGTCGAAGCCATGTCTTATACAGAAGTGAAGAGATCGCATGTCATGCACTTTATAAGGACCAATATCGTCTGTCGGTTTGGGATTTCAGAAGCAATAGTGACTGTAATGCCCTAGATTTGGTTTGATTAACCAAACCCGAAGTGTTAGTGAAAATGGGCCAGAATAAACTAAAATTTAGGGGAAATTCAAAATTTTAGTTATATGAGTTTAACTGGAAGCATAGAATTCAATTTAAACAAATAATTTACAATAAATGGTTCTCTAAATCTGAATTAGATCCAGGTTCATGATCATAATACTACCCATATGCACACTACCCCATCCTTGATGATCTCTCCAAGCATACCTGAAAAATAGGGAAAACCAAAGTGCGATATAAATATCAACAAGTAGCAAGGTGCATGCAAGAAATCAATCCAATTTAAGAAATATTCATGAGGTATAGTGATAAACCAAATCAATGATAAATAAATTTAGTTCAACAATAAACAGTTCTAAAGGCAAAACATGCTCAAAACCACACATATGACATCACAGGACTCATGATGAAGGATAATTCTTTGAAAAATAACTAAGTCTTTACTATGCCACTTTCGGTCTTATAGCAATGCCAGTAAACCACAGTTCCCACCATACCAGCAGCAAATCAATCTAGAAATATGGAGTTTGGCATGTACTACCATGCATGCAGCAAAATAAATCACAATCATGAGGGTCGCTACATTGTCACCACATACGGATATAACCTCACTGACATGAGCCTCACCAGCAAGATATATCTGAAATGAGTCCCATTTGTATATGAGGACCCTCCAATGCAAAGTAACCTGCAAAAGGAAGCGCATATCATGGAGTCAGAGTAACCAAACAAAGGAAATATCTCTTCACTATCTAGCTTAGCCTATGGATCCATATACAGCTATACCCGCTAGACACAACTCATACACATCACAATATTATCCTGTTTACAATTAAATTGCCGATCCATATGCATAATTCTATACTTCATGATTTCATATATAATAATTCAAAATCAAAAATTATATCACACCCTCAAGTGGTGAACATGCCTCAATCACAATATTACTAACACATGGTATTCGCATCTCTAGCATGGGAGAATACACACCTTTACTGTGGGAGAATACACACCTTTACCATAGAGGATTACACATCTCTATCGTAGAAGATTACACATCTCTATTGTATAGGATTACACATCTCTGCTGTAAAAGGCAGCATCACTCAACCACAGTAGGCAGCATCACTCGACCGTAGGAGATGGAGCTAGAAATCCATTTAATAACCCAAAAAAGCTCCTTAAAGAAAACGTACCCAAAACACGATTCAATCATCAAATCAAATTTCATAAGTGTAGACATACTTAAATCATGCCTATTTAAGTTTTGGTCAAGTTATTAATTCATGTCCACTTGCCTATCCAATCCACTAGGTCTTAGCTTCACTCTTCATTAAAGTGCTCTTTATTGTCAGATTTTCCTTATTTAGAACCTAAGGTATCAAATCTTGCAATCTTTGTTATTTATCACTTCCAAAGGGTCATACAACTCCTTATTGAAGTTTACTAATAGGTTCCATACTCCAAACTTACACTTAAATAGATCTAGTCCACCAATTCCATCATATTAACCTTTAAAGTATCTCTTTACATTTATTGTTCCAAATTAATGATCTTAATTCCAAATTTAATTCTATCAATTCCTACAACTCAAATTAACCCTTATATAGATGTTACAACAATTAAATTGCTAGAAAATCATTAAATATTAATTTGGACTCAAAATTTCCAAAATACAAAATCTGACATAGGGCACTCGACATGGGCGCTTGAGCAATCATGTTGAGCATCTGTTTCTTGGTTTAATTTGGTTGGGCACTAGAGTGGCCTGTTGGGAACCCCCCAATTCAGGCAAAATATTCTAGTTCCTCAATTTCCTGAATTTTGTGATATTTCTTTGATATTTATTTGATCTAAATTTGCTTTTAATTAATCTAAATCATCTGTACGACACTCTAAACCTATTCTTTCCAAATAATTATATATTTATGGATGTCCACAAAGAACAAACTCTATCAAATCAATACTTTTCTTATTTTCATTCAAGAATACAAAAACTTCACGAAGAAAACTATTCAATCCAGCAAATCATGATTTATCTAAATCAAAACATCAGAAATCATCTGAAATCACTATAAACATCCAATTTCTCCAGTTTTTAAGTGATTGCTACTTGCCTCAATACGAAATCAACGTTCCTGCAAATCCTCGGGATCTTCTCTTTTGTTCTTCATCTTCCTTTTTCTCCCGAGCTTTGAGTTCTCTTTCTTCTATTTCTTCTTTCATACGTGTGGTATTGATCAAACACTACTCTCTAATTTCCACTCTTTTATATAGATCCTACAAATTTCTATATCCTTTCTAATTAGGATTCTTACTAATATCACACTTTCCTATTCTATTACAACTTTTTCCTATTTGTTTCTAGCTTCTATTTTCTTATTTCTACTTTCATTAAAACTCCTAATTTAATGAATATTCGTGCATATTTTAATACTTATTTTTAGATACTTCTTGAACACCTTATTAAGTCACTTTTTCTACAAATTATGGCCCCTAATTAACCATAATTACCAATAAACCTTAAATAATATTAATTAAACTCAAATCTAACTCAGTTCAATTCTAAATAAAATTTTCTCAATTTATTATCTTAATTTATTAATTGATACATTAAAATTATTAAATTACTCTTTTCTTTCCCTAAACAAATTTTCTTTCTAAAATTCCCATCTTAATTTATAATATTTCTTTTTTTTATTTTCTAACACTTTAATTTTTTAAATATATATTTTTATCACTGTTATTATTATTTATTTACTTTATTTTCATTATTTCTTACTTATTTAAGTTATCAATCATCAAAATTCTCCTCTTTTATTTTCCAATTTATTCACACCCCTATTTTCTTCTATTTATTTTTGCCTTAATTATTTTCCAAAAATTTGGGGTTTTACAGTGATTGACAACACAAAGAACTTGAACAACAAGGAAATGGAAAAGATGTGTGAGGAGTTAAAATTCAGAAATTTAAACTCCACAGCTTATCGACCTAAAATGAATGGAGCAGTAGAAGCGGCAAATAAGAACATCAAGAAAATCATTGAGAAGATGGTGGTGACTTACAAAGATTGGCATGAGAAACTCCCTTATGCACTGCACGCATACAAGACATCAGTAAGGGTATCAACTGGGGCAACTCCATTCTCACTGGTATATGGCATGAAGCCGTGTTGCCTGTGGAGGTGCAAATCCCATCCTTAAGGATTTTAAAAGAAGCAGAAGTTGATGATATTGAATGGGAAAGATCAAGGTTTGACCAACTCAGTCTGTTGGACAAGAAAAGATTGAAAGTCATTTGTCATGCTCAGCTAAACCAACAAAAGGGTGTCAGGTGTAAAACCCCAAATTTTCAGCAAATAAATAAATAAAATTAAATATGAATATTTGGAATGTCAATGAATTTGTCAAAATAAATTGGAGATTTAATATAGCATATGATTTGGGGTACTCATAATTCACCTGAGAGGTATAATGGATTAAGAATGATAAAGAGAATAAATTTGGAAATTTTAGAAGAAATCGAATGCGTAGATATAAAATTATCAAGAGAAGGGTATTTTGGTCAATTCATTTTAATTATCGGTAAGTAATTAAATACATTAATTAAATTATTATTAGACTTGAGAAATGATGATAGACTTAAGTTGGGATTTAGATTGGCTATTAACAATGATATTTATAGCTTAAAAAGTGGAATAAGGGCATAATGGTAATTATAGTTGATTTGGAGCCTTAAGTTGAGGAGATGAGAAATTTTATTGAGGGATTTTAATTATAATTATAGATGATCACACTGATAGAGGAGATCAGGAGTTTGACAGAGACCTGACTGTTGGATCGTGAGATGTCAAAGAAGGAGTGGATTAAAGGTCAATTTAAATCTAATTGGTGGATAAGTATAGAACATGATCGTAGGGAGATGGGTGGGATCAAAGGAGAATAAAATAGGGCTTTTATATTTTATATGGGACTGATCGTATTTGGGTTGTTTGAGTGCTCAGCGGCTGAAGAGAAAAACGAGAGAGAGAGAGAGAGAGAGAGAGAGAGAGAGAGAGAGAGAGAGAGAGAGAGAGGAAGAAGAGAAGAAGGAGAAGCCGGAAAAATCGTCATCTCGGAAGGGCTTTGGCTGCTGCGAAAGAAGATATCAAAGCCACACAAAGAAGAAAGAGGAGAAAGAAGGTGATCTTGAGCGAACAGAGGTAGGTAACACACCCTATTTGTTGTTGATTTGTGTTTTCTTCGTGTTTAATCATAAAAGCATGCTTAATCGTAGGGTATATGTTTATTTCGTTGGATTATTGTTGTATATATATACGTAGAACTCGATTGAAAATGAGAAAATCGCATTGCTATCTCTCGGATTAGCCGCATTATAAAGGGCGCCAGCCCCCATCACCTGGGCGTCGGTAGGCGCCCCTTTTATTTAAACAAAACCCACGTTTCCGTAACGAATAGTCGCTAATGGACGCTTAGGAGATTGAGGTTAGCGTCCATTGGCGTCCAAAAACGTAAAAAGCAATAAAAAGGCTTGTAATCATTACAAGCCTAAAACTAAAATATTTTTCTTTACTTTAATGAATAAAACTAAAGCTTAAATATTTCCCTTTTACTTTATTGAATTAAACTAGAATTTGAATACTTTCATTTGCCTTTTTGACCCTCACCAAACCTTAATAACTTTGAAAACTAAACCCAAACCTAAATTAGATTGTATAGGTAAATTTCTCTTCCACTAAATCTAAACCTTAATAACATTTGATATTTTAACCAAACCTTAATTAATTCCTATTACTTTTAAACCACCCAACCGTATCATTAAACAATTGAATTCTATATTAATATAATTAATACACTATTAGACCCGCACCTTAGCGTGTGTATTATGGGTCCAATTTATTATATGATTAAATATCCGTCTAACACTAAATCGGGTTATCACGTTAAGCGTATTTTTCTATACTGAACGAAATACTATGATAATTAAACTGAGGAACTGTTTTGGAACAAGACTTTGAATTATCAAATAAGCATGAACCTACTATGTTATAAATAATATTGGAATGAGAATTATTTGTATATTGGTTTGGTGGCCAGTTTTATTGATAACCTGCTTGATGGCAGAGATGAATTTGTATATTACTTGCTTGGTGGCAAAGATATATTTGTATTACCTGCTTGGTGGCAAAGACCTTACCCGCTTGGTGGTGGAAACCCATACCCGCTTGGTGGCGGAGACCTATACCCGCTTGGTGGTGGAGACCCTTAACCCGCTTGGTGGCGGAGACTTTTACCCCCTTGGTGGCGGAGACATTACCTCCTGTGAGAGAGACATTTTCCTCCTATAGGGGAGATGTAGTTCCGATGGAATTGCATCCTATAGGAGAGTTACCTCATGTGGGAGAGATGTGATTATACATGATTGCATCCCACATGGAGGACGGGTGTGTGAGTTACCACTGAAAGGTGAAGAAGCTATCTCCTGCGGTAGAGGTAGATGCTGTGTCCACATCCTGCGGTTGAGATATGCTATCTCCTGCAGAGGGTACCTGTAGTTGTAGAGATGTGCATTCTCCTGTGGAGTTAGTGTGGATACCATGTGTTTACGTCCTGCGGCAGAGGTAGGCTACTACCTAAAGGTGGACTTCTACTATTGATTGTATGATTGATTCTGAGATTGAATGATCAGGTTAGACGTATCTAACAAGATTGTTTATTTTAAATGAAACATTGAAATGTCATAATTGAACGGAATTACTATGACTTAATTTAAACTGTTAAAATTGAATATTATGGAATTATGAATAAATGTAGAATTGTTTTTAGGAATACACAAATTGGAATAAATTGGAAACCAGGTGAATGTGATTTTTGACACATTGTTCTTCTAATTGTAATGAATTTACATGTTAAACTTTCTTCATTTCGAGCACTAAGTAGAAGATGGTTTATATCATGATTAATTGTTTATCTTATCGATCGTGACTTTTCGCTTATTTTACCGAGCATGAAACCACTGTTATTTTCCATATATATATAAACTGTTTTCCTTCATGCATAGTATACTGTTACCTACTGAGATATTCGTATCTTACCCCTGCTTTAAAAATTTTTTTTTTCAGGTCATCTTGGGGAGGACGCCTCAGGTTAGACTGATAGCAGGTTTGTAAGCTAAAAAATCCAGAAGACAAGAGTAGGATATTTATATAGATGTATTTATTGTTTTGGATTAATGATAGATGATCTAGTAAAATTTAAGAGTTAGTTAAATTGTAGTTGCATGTCATTTGATTAATTGATGTAATAGAAAGATTCAGGTTCTAATGAATAATTTAAGCTTCCTAGCACTCTGATAAATCTTAATTCTTTTATTCTCTATCTTTTGAGCTGATTGTAATGTACCACAAGTTAATGCCTTGATCCAAGTCAAAAAAAATGACCCGGATTCAGGGCGTTACACCAGGGCATACAACGAAAAGGTATTTCCCTCGCACCTAGTAGATGCTAGAGGAAAGTTTCAAGCAAACTACGAAGGACCTTTCATAGTTCACAAGACACTTTCCAAAGGAGCCGCAATCCTATGAAAAATGGACAGAGAAATTTTTCCTTAACCGATTAATGCAGATGCCTTAAAAATTTACCATGCCTAGGTTTATCCAAATTATAAAAAAAAAAGGAAAGAAAGGCCTTCTTTTGTGAAATCAATAGATCATCTACCCTTCCTGTAGCATAGGAAATTCTCTTGCAAAGCCATTTTTTATCCTAAAAGTTCACTTATACCCCAAGGTGACCATGTCACAGCAGTAGATTTGCAAGGGAAGAAGAAATCAGCAAGGCAACATAGATACTCTTCTTAGATTGCCTTTGCTTCCTGCTCTTCAGAAGAGCCGGACAGAATAAAAAAATGGTTACAGAGGGCATCATGATCTAAGGAGCAAGAATCAAAGGAAATCTACGAAGGGTAGAATTATGTTGAAGATAAGACTTCAAAGGAGTGAGGATATCTCATGATCATCATCTTACATTATATTCGCTTCCTGCCGTAAGAAAAAAATGGAGAAGGTGAAAAAGAGGGTGGAAAAACAGCAATAAGGTGCCCTATCTTGAGAGAGTAGGAAAGAAATATTATGCAAGAAGACGAATTATGTGAAAAATCAAAGAGCAGCCGCCATTAGGAGAAAGAGCTGACATGGTCACCACCTATTTTCCAAAATGCCACTTTGAGCTACTCCATCTCTTTTCAAAAATAAACTAACATTTGGCCTAAGTTTCGTCCCTCAAATAAGTCTTCTCGGATTTTTATTGAATAAATTAAGGCGTGATAAATTACTCCGTAAATTGGTGACGACGGAATTCACAAAAATAGGTGCAATGGTAGGTAAATTAAAAGGAAAAGATTGGGGCAAAATCCAAAAGACTAGGGCAAAAAGCAAAGAATTAGCTAAGCAGAGCAAGACTTTAACTAGGGCAAGCAGTTTGAAACATTCAGGAAGAAGATCAGATGAGTGGTTGGCACTAGGACACAAGTCCTAAAATTAAATGGCAAGATCTAAGGCTTCAGGTTAAGGTTTAATGCAAGAAGATGCTTCAGTGCCTATGATGTCCAAAATAGAGGGCTAAAGTGGCGCTCAGTTGGTGACAAGACTCAAGGATATGTTCTAAGATTAATGCACATATGCGCCCACACACATGCGAACACTTCGTCTTAAAAGCATTTATAATTTGAAATTCTTTAAGCTTATTATGGGTATCCGCACGTCGGAAACGACAGGGCACTGAAGCGCATGGGTGGTGCGTGCCTTCTAAAGGGTAAAACGAGAAATTGGAATCGCCACTACTTGATGGGGTGCAGGCAAACACCAGGGTGCCTATTCAGGTCTATTTTGTCTGTGGCTTTTTAGATATTTTGGCTAAGTTCTCGATTATGGTCCGGGGAAGTCCGAAGACACCCCGATCCACCCCGTCAATTTGACGGGTCCCTCGGGTCTCCCTGGCTCGAGTCAACTCGGTCTACACTCACCCTATTCCTAAGCCAAACATGCATCTTTTTGTTTAAGTCTGGGTGGGGGCCACTTGAAAGGGTGGGTCCCCTCTCTTTTTAGCTGATTTTATCTTTCTTTCTTTTTTATTACAAGTGAGGTGGGTCTGATATGGGCCCTGTTGGAAGGCCCATTGGATACCATACTGGGCTTAAACCAAGCCCAAGGCCCATCTAGGGTTATATTGGATAACCCCATTTACTGGCTTAAGTTATTTGATTTGGAAATTAATTATTCTTGTAAAATTAGTGAGTTGAGATTTTTAGGGCCCATTGGGCTTGGAGATGGCCCAGGGAATTGACCATATTGCTTTGTGGGGCCCATTATTGAAACGGGCCTTGGTTTGGGCAAGTCGGGATGTGGGCCCCGTTGGAAGGCCTACAAAGCCTTATTGGGGCCACGTGGGCCCATTTCAATAATAGGCTCATTTCGGTCGGACCAGATGGGCCTAGGCCCAAATAAAAGAAAATTGGAGGTTCAGGGTCTGTCCGCATACCCTATGCGGACCAAACCTGTCTGCACATACAGTGCGGTCGGGTCTGGTCCGCACTACATCTGCAGACCCGACCCGGAGACCCAAAAATGCCACAACTGCAATGGGGTCTTGTTCTTCCTCCTCCCAGAGACCTTTGTGACCTACTGTGGGTCTCCGAGTAGACCCACAGTGGCTCAAATGCTCATTTTTTAGCTAAAAACACTACCTTCTTACCGAGTTTCAAACGAGAAAGGTGGGGAGAAGCTTGGGGCTTCTCCTACCTCTTGAGATCAACACATTGGGTCTGTAGTAGGGACTCTAGATGTCTCTACTTCTGGTGCTAATGTAATGCCCCAAATTCGGGTTATGTAAATAAACCGTAACACGTCTCCGGAGGTTAAAATATAACACAGGATCGCAATATCAAAGTGAAGGAAAAATATGAATGGCAATAACTAGATCATCAGAGTACGCTAATATCCCAAACTGAAATAAACTCACATGATCGAGCAACTACCCGCAAGAATCGTCTTCTTCAAGAGCAACTGTAAACAAAACAAAACAATACGAAATGAGATACGAATATCCCAGTGAGCAACACATGCATGCACAAAACCATTTAGCTGAGTCCTAAAACATGCCACGATTACAAAACATATACAATGATGATAACACGTATAATCCGAACAATCCGACCAAACTTCAACAATCCAATTTATATCAGTGCGGAAATCCATCATGTAAACCAAGCAATAACGTCGTTATCAAATCACCAATATAACCGTAAAGTAACATATAACCAGGTAACATCATATCGATGAAATCATAATCTCAACAACTCAATAGATATATCTTTCTCCCAACAAGTATCATCATAACAAATCACATCCTAGCCGTGACCACGCCTCCAAATGTATATTCGGCCTACTCAGGGTTTCAGATATTGAAATGACAGCCTACTCAGGGTTTCGTCATCCAATGCCGGCCTACTCTGGGTTTCGGCATTGACAACACCGAGCCACTCAGGGTCACGATGCTGCTCTACACCGGCGGGAGAAGTAACGAATAACAAATAACTGGAAAACCACATTCAGTGAACTACAAATACCAATAAACCAGTGGATAGAATATCTCGTGCCAAATAAATCAAAACCCAACATTGGTCAATGTCATGTAGTTGCTTATATTGGTTAATCAACATGCCAGAGCGACATCCACACCTCCATGTACACAGTTCCGGCCTACTCAAGATATCAGAAACTCTAAAATGACTGCCTACTCAGGGTATCGTCATCCAATGCCGCCCTACTCAGGGTATCTGGCTACTTTACACCGGTTGTGGCAAAACTCCATAGCCATGATGTAAGCACCTCATTTTTGTGCCCCCGAAAGTACCGGAAATGCAAACCCTAGCTGGAAAGTCAAACCCTAAGGGGGAAAAAGTTGACTTTTTGATAAAGTGATAATTGACCACCTTGATTTATCTCAATGGATATAGAATCCCAACACGGTTTCAACGCAACTGAGTTTGCTGAAATCGGAGCCTAGACGAAGGATTTACAGGCCGGTCAAACTTAAAGGGGAGTTGAAATTGACTTTTTGCTAAACTTCAAATCAGTTGCTTAACCCTGCCCCAATGAATAGAGGACTCTGATACAGTTCTAACGCAACTGAGTTTGCCCAAATCGGAGTTTGGATGAAGAAGATATGAGCAGTTGCAGTTCTAGGGCAGTAATGCCGGAAACTGCACACGTGGCAGGAAACGCAAATAAATATCTCAGGGATGAATCCGTAAATATCCAAACTTCTAAAAATATCTTAGGGATTAATCCGTAAATAGCCAGGGGCAATCTGCAATTATCTCAAGTGTCAAATTGGTCAAATCCGGGGGCAATCTGTAAATATCGGAAAATTCACCTTTTGTATCCGACGAAATATGCCGGATACAAAAAGATCTCCGCTGAAATCTTGTCGGATTTTCCGACAAATTTTCTGACGGAATTTATTATTTGCAATCATGCTGTTTGTATCCGACATTTTATGTCGGATACAAAGACCACCTAGTGTATTCGGCCTCCATGGCCGGATACAAAAAGCCTTCTATAAATAGGCCAGCAACCCTCCTTCTATAAATAGGCCAGCAACCCCCTGGCCGAGGGTTGCTGGCCTTACCCCTTGTCCCCCCTTCTGTGCTGGTTTGAACACACCCCCACCCCCCCCCCCCTCCCTTCCTTGCCTCCTACACCCTCTAAGCTCACTCCCAAGGCTTTCTAAGCCCTCCACCACCCTTCTCCACCACATCCAAGCTTGAAGAAGGAGGCTTTGCTGCTGTTGGTGCTGCAAGGTGGTATTCCAACAGCTGTCTAAGCTCCAAGGAGGTGCCTACACCCCTCAAGGAAGCTTCCCAACCCCCAGGTATGGTTCCTTGTCACATTTTATTGCACATATATAAGATTGAGCATATTTCATGAAGTTTAAAAGTATGTTGTCTCCTACTATTAAGTGCTGCCATCCACCCTCGTATCCCTTGCTTTCTTCTCCTTTACATCACATGGAAGTCCCTAAGAGAGTAAGTGGAAGAATACGTACGACTCCATGGAAGGAAGGGAGGTCTTGTTACTTCATTTCAAGCCATTAAAGTCGCTGTTTTATAAGCCTTTCTGATTATTTGAGAAGGGGGCATGTTCCCTCATGTGGATGCTCCAATGTACCCCCATATAAACCCCCCTTCTTTATCCCTTCTTGTAGTGTTTTTCATCTTGCTTCACGAGATGTTGTTTTCACCTTTCTCAATAGGGCTTGTGAGCCATGATGTGTGCATGTGTGGATGTGCTGATTTGTGTGTTTAGCATATGGTAGGGCATTTTGTTTTTTTTCTCTCATCTTTGAAATGCATGTCTCCCCCATGCCCCCTTTGTCATAGGTTTTTAGAGCTGCTGCGGCCATCCCCTTGTATGCTATCTCCAAGCATGATAAGCATGTTAGTCCCCATGCCTAGCTGACAGTTCTCTTCTTTTTTTTACAGCATGTTCTCTTTTCTTTGGTTTTGTTTTGTTTATACTCGTGTTTGCATATTTTGCTTTCTTGTTTGCACTCACACACCTCAAGCGTGCTCCTCTCACCTCATAGCCCATTGTTTTGGCTTACATGAGCTACTGCTGGGGACAGCATGTAAAACCCCGAATTTTCCTTAAATAATATAATAAATTAATAAATAAAATCCTGGAGAGTTATAACTGATGGAAATATTTTATTAATGTAGGGGATGATATAAATAGTGGAGATCCATAATTGGACGCAGATCCGACCGTCCGATCATGAGATATCAAGGTATGATTAACACTTTAATTTTAAGAGATATGATTGGGCGTGTGTATGGAGTATTCTACATGTGAGATGCATGGAATAGAGAATATAAATAATAGTAAAATAACCTAATCGTATACTATTGGAGTACTCGTTGGTATTCGACAGCCATGAGCGACCGAAGGAGAAGAAGAAGAAGAAAGAAAAGGGAGAGGGTGTTGCTCGTTTTTCATTCTTCTAGGCAGTGTCTCGTCATGTTCTAGTCATTGTTTAGAGAAGAGGAGAAGAAACAATCGTAAACAGAGGTAGGTGACACCGGTTTTCGTTCGTTTTTGTATTTACGTTCGTTTAATCTCCAAAGCATGTTTTTGTATGCTATATTCATGTATTTAGTTTGATAACAATATTATATGTATGTTAGAATGTTGTTGAACGTGAAAAATCACACTTTTACATTGTTTCTGAATGATTTTGAGGGACCGTTGACCTCGACTGTGCTGGGCGATCCTCGGCGCTAGTTAAAAATTTGAGACCGCCCAAGATCGCGTGAAGACTTATCGCCGGCGATTAAATTTGCACTACCGCTGACCTTAGACCGTTGGGGCGATCCTAGGCGCTCTGTGCAGAAATTTCAAAATTTTGTAATTTCGAACCTGATTCAATTCCAAACTATTTTTAGTAAATTTTAATGATTAATTAAGATGTTTTAAGACCAAAATAAATTATCTAATTCCCTGTTTTACAGAAAAATAAATTAAGAAGATATTTAGGACTTTAGTTGCCAAACTTTGAACATAATTGAGAAATCTAGTTTTTGGAACACTTGGCTATTATTTAAATTCCAGAACATCTCTAAATTACACTATAAACCAGATAATTACATAAAGAGAATTCAAAACTCAAATAACCAGAATATTGAAGTAATTGACAGATTTAACCTTTATATGCTGCTAGGCACCAACCCTTATAGAATTATTATACTTTAGGGAAGTTTTGGAGTCTAGTGGGCATAGCTGGTTATGGATCCATAGTTGTGGCTAGATAGCTAAGAGATATTTCAGTTGGATTGAGTTTCTCCCTTGTGCGAGCGCGCTTCCTTTGCAAGTTGGTTTGTTTGGGAAGGTCCTATGTCTGGAGGGACACCCCGGTGAGCCGCTGGTGATTCCCTATACATGTGGATAAGCGACCATCTCCATGCATTGATTCTGGTGTTGCATGTAAAACCCCGAATTTTCCAAAAATAAAGTAAATTAAATAAGCCTAAATATTGAGAAGATAGGTATTAATCGAAGTACATTATATGGTTAAGATTGATGTGAAGAATAAAGAGGAGAATTTTTGGAAAAAGATTCAAAGGTTAAGTATGGAATTCCAAGAAAAGGGTATTTTAGTCATTTCCCAATTAGCCAAATTAAGATATTGATTAAATAAATAATTATTAGACATAAAATATTTAACTAGACTTAATTTGGGTTAGGTTTGGTTTTAAATAGCAAATTATTGCTTAAAAGTAGGAAAAAAGGTATATTGGTGATTATGGTTGATAAGGAGCCTTAAGTTTGAGGATAAGAGGTAGCTTTAGGGTGTTTTAGTAATATTTAAAATAAGAAATTTAATTAGCACGAAAATAAATTAAAATAAATCCTTCTCTTATATAAGATACTTAAAAGAGGAATTAGAAGGAGGGTTAAGATGGGGAGGTTTCCAATTAAGAGTGAGAAGTCTATTTAGAAGGTTTCCTAAACCTAATAGGATTTTCTAATTAAGAGAGCTTATAAAAGGAGAAGTCTAGGAAAGGTTTAGGGTTTTTAGCAAGTCCAAAAATAAGGAGGAAAGAGGGGAAAATTCGTGCATGGGTTTGGGAGAAGAATAAAGGAAAGAAGAGAAGAGAGAAAAGAGAGGGAAGACAGGAAAAAGGGAGATGCTGCAGAGGTCCGACCAGCAAACTTTGAGCGACGATTCCAGGAGATCTAGTCGTTGGATCATTATGAAATTTGGAGGGTATGCTCTATACATGAGATTCTTTAATCTGAACGGTGGAGATTTGATTTGGATGAGTGTAAGGTGGTGCGAATTAACCCAGAAGTTGGTGCAAAATCGGATTTTGGAAGAAAAAGGAGTTGCAGAGATGGCCGACTAGTCAACTTCGAAAGGTGAGATAGACAGATCCAACCGTTGGACTGGGCTGCAATTTTAGGGTTTTCTTCAACTCATGGAGGACTTCAAAATGAACGGTGGAGATCTAAATTTGAGAAGTTTAAAGGGATCCGGTCGAGCTCCAAAAGCGGGCACCGAAGATGTTCTGAAAAATCTGGGTTCATCAAAAGGCCAAGTAGCAAACACTTGAAACTGGAGGAATTGCATATTTTCTTGTGTTTTTTATGATTGATCGTATTGGTTCTTAAATTGGATTTCATTCGAAAAGTTAGATGTTTATAAAGTTTCGATTTGGTGGTTTGAATCTCTTTTTAAGAATCAAGAAAAATGTTGTTCATGGGTGGGTTGAATTAGAAAGAAACCCTAGTTAAATTTTAATTATCAAGATGTAAGTGGTACTGTTTTAAAACCTGGGGTTTGTATTATTCGTAGTTTTCATTTGAATGCATATGGTTGTGGAATGAGCTTCATTGATTTTCTGGACGGAGATAGTCCGAGGGATTGTTTCTTTAGAACTGAATTAGGATAAATAAAAAGTGTGTTAGATTAATTCCAAAACTAGTTTAAATGTGTTCTGGGGGTATTAGTAGACTAAAGGAAAGGTTACAGACCGAAAAAGTTCGGCCAGAGTTGGAGATCTGGGTTTAACAGAGACTTGAAAAATGCAGTGGGTATCCGCCCACTTGGCGCTCACTTCGGGTAGTAGGCGCAAGGTAGAAACACACTATCTGCCAAGCTCGCGCTCACTTGGCGCTCAGCTTGCGCACACTTAAAATCGATCCGCGCGTCTCGCGCCCACCTCACACCCACTTCCCGCTCACCTCGCGCTCACTTGAATTCGAGTAGGCGCATACTCAAATTTTAGACCATCGACTATCCGCCCACCTCGCGCCTAGCGCAGGAGGTGAGCGCATGGTCCCTTTTCTTTGCCGAATGATATGTTTGACTAAACCATGCCACGTTGTGATGATAGGAGGTTTCAAGCACTTAACAAATTAATTGTTTAGGACTCTAGAGACAATATTACCTATGAGAATATTAAAGATAAATTCTGGAAATACTTAGGAGCCTCCAAGGCAAATTTAGGGCTAATTGTAGGTGATGTTCTGAATACCAAACACTAGGATTTCCTATTTTAGTTCCCTTTGGTTATACACTGTATTGGGTTGAGAATTTATTAAATCCTGATTTTACTTATTGGCAAGTTTTGAAATGAATTGTAAAGACTATTTGCTTGTGTGAGTTGAAGTTCTGGTTGGAACACTTGTGAGGAATTACTGTTCTAGTTGGAACACTTGTGAGGAATTACTGTTCTGGTTGGAACACTTGTGAGGAAATTACTGTTCTGGTTGGAACAACTTGTGATGTGTGTACTGAATGCGGAGTTTTATTTGGTTATTTATCGGTTTTGGTTTAGCTTGTCCTGGATCCAGAGTCTAAGCTTAGTAATGTGATGTATATGCTTTATTGGTGTAATAGCGTGGCCATGGAGTGTTGCCACGACTAGTGTAGAGCAGCCAGAAACCCTGAGTAGGCCTGGTTGTCGATGCCGATACCCGGAGTAGACCGGCATTGGATGACGATACCCTGAGTAGGCCGTCATTTCAGAGTATCCGATACCCTGAGTAGGCCGGAACTGTGTACATGGAGGTGTGGATGTCGCTCTGGCATGATTGATTAACCAAGCTAAGCAACTACATGACATTGACCATTCGATGTTTTATCGGTATTGTTATTGAAATATGAGTTGATAATAATAATGGGATTTGATTTAAACTTTGGAATTATCCTTGCTGATGTTGTTGGTTTAATCGTACACCTCATGACTTATTTTGTAAACATGGACTAATTTCATGCATGCACCTTGCTACTTGTTGAGATTTATTCTCACTCCGGTTTCTTCCATTTTCAGGTACTCTTGGTGAGGACGTCAAGTTGTGGGCTAGTTGTAGCTGGATAGTCTATATAGATGTAGGATTGCTCATATAATTGAAATCCTTTTATATTATAATTGTTGATTAATAAAGAGAATTTGAATTCCAGTTTCCGTTTTTACTCTGATTATAAAGTTAGAAAAAGTTTTAAATTATTCCATATTTTAGTTGCTTTTGTTGCTTATCATAACACCTTGGGTTTTAGGAATTGGATCCGGAACTCGGGGCGTTACACTGCATGCTGGTGGTACATGCCAACTCTGATGGGTACGTGTGCAATAAGTCAGTGACTACGGCTCTTGTCTAAGTTGCGCTGCATGGGACTTGAGTATCATTAGTAGCATTGCTCCTAAGCCGCACGATGGTATAGCGATTGGTCGAGAGTCATCTCAAAAGGTTTATCTATCTTTGTGAGTCCTACAATGACACTAAAATCACAAACACTTGTTATTACTATTGTATACATGCTGGAGGCATGTGATTGAGATATTGGTCGGATGTAACTGTTTAGTGCATCCTAGCAAAGTATGGATTATGATATTGATTCTAATATTGGATTTCTATAACAGAACTTGCTGAAATCATATTTAGAACTGTTTAACTATACTGTTTTGTATTCATGATCGATCGAATGATTATACGAGCCTGCTTAATCGATATTGCTTAATCGTGCATGAACTGTTATTTTTCTCATATGAACTGTTTAAACATGCATATGTTACCTACTGGGATATTCGTATCTCACCCTACTTTTATTTCATTTTTCAGCTGATACACGAGAGGGGGATCATAGTATTGATTTCCAGGGAGAGATAGCCGATTATTCACCGGAGGATTACTTTTACCCGGACATTGTCTGAGGTTGTGGATTGTCATGGATGATAGTTACTTTATCAAATTATTCTATTTTATTTGGGTTTGATGTATTAAAGAGATGAGCGATTAGTGACCTTTTATTTTACTAGACTTAATGATTGATTTTGATGGTTAACTATATTAGTTGTTTGAGGATTTTAGACTATACTTCCGCACATACTTGTTCTGCACTCTGATAGTTAATTAATTGAATGGATTATTTTCTTTAGTCTGGTATATTTTTTATGTATATTTGATATGGACCAGTAACACCTCGGATTTGGTTGTTGAACTGAATTCGAGTTGTTACAGTAGCGAACTGGGTTCGGGTTGAGATCTGGTTTTGCACTGACCCGGGTTCAGGGCGTTACAGAGATGGTATCAGAGCAAATGGTCCTAACCTTAGATAGCCAGCTTTAGGGGAATAGGATTGTGAGTACGCTAGATAGAACCCCTAGAATTATTGGATACTAACAAGTGAAATTTGTATTTTGCAGATGTCTGGTAGAGCGAGACGTGCTAGAGCTGATCCTATTGAGAGAGCTGATGTTGGGGAGGAGCAACAGGATGTTCCATTACCTCCACCACCTCCAGGGGGTGATGTGTGGGCTGTTGTTAGTAGCTTGGCAGAGCTTCTTGCCAAGGAAAGGGAGGAGAGACAGAACCAGCACGGCAATGGTCACGGGGATGCACCCATACATGAGAGAGCGATACAGACGGCCAAGGATCTAGAGTAGTTTAGGAAGTTAGATCCACCTATCTTCAATGGATGTCCAGATCCGATGGAGGCTGAGAGATGGCTGATGCGAGTGGAGTGGATTTTTTAGGCCATGGGATGTCCGATGGACAGGAGAGTGCGATTGGTAGCATTCTTATTTGAGGGTGAGACAGTTCACTAGTGGACAGCCAAGAAGAGGCAGGACCCTCAAGCTACTTACATGACTTGGGATAGATTCCAAGAGGTCTTCTACGACCAGTACTTTTCTGAGGAGGTCTGGCTCAAGAAGGAGCGGGAATTTATGGAGATTACCTAGGGGAGCCAAACAGTGGCCCAGTATGAGGCTAGATTTGCAGCCTTATCTCGCTTTGCACCCCATATGACACAGGATGAGAGGAGGTTGACTTCACATTTTGAGCGGGGTCTGAAGCCCGAAATTAAGAGTATGTTGACGGTACTCTTATGCACCGAACTGAAGGCCGTAGTACGTAGAGCAACCAGGGTTGAGAGTGACATAGAGGCCAGAGTGAGCCAGAGCAGGGTTAGACAACCTATGAGGCCGGCAAACCAGAGAGGTTTCCTTAGTGGAAACAAGAGGCCCAGAGACTGGACTAAGGCGGAAGCTTCAGGAGGTCAGTATAGGCCAGCTCAGAGGGGATGTGCCAGTTGTGGTAGGTATCATGTACCTGGTCTGTGTGTCGCAACACCGGGCACTTGTTATAGGTGTGGAAAGGCGGGTCATAGGATCACTGATTGTCACTTCTCTCCGAGCTATAAGTCGTTAGCAGTGCCACGACCAGCAGCATTACCACAGTCAGAGCCTGCGCTTGCTTTCCCACAGAGGCCACAGTTTCAGCAGCCAGCTCAAAGAGCACCAGTTGGGCAGAAGCCCCAGGGCAGGGGACCAGTTCAAAGAGGATATCAGAGGCAGGCAATACCTGCTCAACAGCCGCAGCCAGCTAGAGTATTTGCAGTGGAGGCACAAGAGGAGCATGAGCCTGAGCGTCTGGAGGATATCGAGGCTGACCATGAGGCACCTGAGCTGATTGGAGGTATTATTTTCATTTGTGGTAGATCAGCATGTGTTTTGTTTGATTCTAGTGCTTCACATTCATTTATATCGCTTGCTTGTGCACGACGAATTAGTTTGTCACCCACTGAATTGGATATTGCATTGTCTGTACATACACCTTTAGGAGAGTCTACTAGAGTCGAATATATGTATAGAGACTGCATCATTAGATTGGGTAGACTGGAGTTGTCTGGCAATTTGATTGCCTTAGACATTGGAGGTTTTGATGTAATATTGGGAATGGATTGGTTATGCAGACACCATGTGACTTTGGATTGCTATGCGGGGACGGTGATAGTTAGAGGGCCAGATCAAACCACTCATTGTTTCAAATGTGAGGGGTTGAAGTCGCAGATTGGTCTGGTAGCATCTGTGATAGCAGAGGAGTTTAGGAGTGACACCCTTGTCATCTCCAATGTACCTGTAGTTCAAGAGTTTGCGGATGTGTTTCCAAAGGAGTTACCTGGATTACCACCTACTAGAGGAGTAGAGTTTAGGATCTAGTTGATGCCTAGTACGGCTCCAGTTTCGAAGCCACCCTATCGGCTTGCGAAACCAGAACAAAAGGAACTGAAGAAGCAGCTAGATGAGCTTCAGGAGAAGGGATTCATCAGACTGAGTGTGTCACCATGGGGCGCACCAGTTCTGTTTGTGCAGAAGAAGGATGGTAGTATGAGGATGTGTATTGATTATAGGCAACTGAATCAAGTGACAGTGAAGAACAAGTATCCGTTGCCTAGGATTGATGACCTGTTTGACCAGTTAGGAGGTGCATCTTGGTTCTCCAAGATAGATTTGAGATTGGGCTACCATCAGTTGAGAGTAGCAGAGGAGGACATAGAGAAGATGGCTTTCCGTACACGCTATGGGCATTATGAGTTTTTGGATATGCCTTTTGGGCTGACCAATGCCCCAGCTGTTTTCATGGACCTCATGAACAAGATTTTTCATGCATACTTGGACAGTTTCGTAGTAGTGTTCATTGATGACATCCTGGTATATTCTAAGACCCGAGAGGCACATGTTGGGCATTTGAAGGCAGTATTGCACACCTTGAGAGACCACGGGCTGTATGGGAAATTCCGCAAGTGTCAGTTTTGGCTGAGACAGGTTTCATTCTTAGGTCATGTTATCTCAGGTGAGGGTATATCTGTGGACCCTGAGACGGTTAAGGCAGTGTTAGAATGGCCTAGACTCACAACAATGACAGAGGTCAGGAGTTTCCTTGGTATGGCAAGGTACTATAGGAGATTCATTGCAAGATTTTCTCGTATAGCTGCACCTTTGTCTAATCTAACCAAGAAGGCAGTGAAATTCCAATGGGATGAGAAATGTGAGCAGAGTTTCCAGGAATTGAAGTAGAGGTTGACTACTGCCCCAGTTTTGATTGTGCCATCCATGGACGAGGCATTTGTAGTATATTGTGATGCTTTTAGGATTGGCTTGGGATGTGTTTTGATGTAGCAGGGCAGAGTTGTAGCGTATGCTTCGAGATTATTGAGGCCGCATGAGAAGAACTACCCTACTCACGATCTAGAGTTAGAACCCATCGTCTTCGCATTGAAGCTAAGGAGGCATTATCTTTATAGGGTAGAGTTTGAGATATTTTCTGATCATAAGAGCTTGAGATATCTGTTTTCACATAGAGACTTGAATATGAGGCAGCAATGGTGGATGGATCTGCTAAAGGATTTCAAGTTTACATTGCAATACCACCCTAGTAAAGCAAACGTAGTGGCCGATGCTTTGAGCAGAAAAAGTGCAGTTGAGGATCAGGTAGCCACTTTAGCAGCTTTTATAATGAGCCAGTGTAGATTGATGGATTCAGTCAGAGATTGGCAGGGAGAGTTTAGCATGCCACAGGATGGAGTGATCAGAGTTGCTCGTGTTCAGATTGAGCCAGATTTGGTTCAGTTGATTCGGGGAGAGGCAGTTGACTGACCCACAGTTGATTCAGACCAAGGAGATGATGAGTAGAGGATCTGAGGCAGCTGCAGATTTTTCAGATAGAGATGGGCTATTGAGATATATAGGCCGTATTTGTGTTCCAGCTGATGAGGAGATTAAGGAGAAGATATTGACTGAGGGTCATAGATCGAGGTATGCAGTTCATCCAGGACCGCTGTGGTGATCAAATTTGCACTACCGCTGACCTTAGACCGCTGGAGCAATCCTAGGGGCTCTTTGCAGAAATTTCAGAATTTTGTAATTTCGAACCTGATTCAATTCCAAACTATTTTTAGTCAATTTTAATGATTAATTAAGATGTTTTAAGACCAAAATAAATTATCTAATCCCCTGTTTTACAGAAAAATAAATTAGGAAGATATTTAGGACATTAGTTGCCAAACTATGAATGCAATTGGGAAATCTAGTTTTTGGAACACTTGGCTATTATTTAAATTCTAGAACATCTCTAAATTACACTATAAACCAGATAATTACATAAAGAGAATTCAGAACTCAGATAACCCGAATATTGAAGTAATTGACAGATTTAACCTTTATATGCCACTAGGTACCAACCCTTATAGAATTATTATACCTTAGGGAAGTTTTGGAGTCTAGTGGGCATAGCTGGTTATGGATCCATAGTTGTGGCTAGATAGCTATGAGATATTTCAGTTGGGTTGAGTTTCTCCCTTGTGCGAGCGCGCTTACTTTTCAAGTTGGTTTGTTTGGGAAGGTCCTATGTCTGGAGGGACACCCCGGTGAGCCGCTGGTGATTCCCTGTACATGTGGATAAGCGACCATCTCCATGCATTGATTCTGGTGCTGCATGCTGGTGGTACATGCCAACTCTGATGGGCACGTGTGCAATAAGTCAGTGACTACGGCTCTTGTCTAAGCTGTGCTGCATGGGACTTGAGTATCATTAGTAGCATTGCTCCTAAGCCGCACGATGGTATAGCGATTGGTCAAGAGTCATCTCAAAAAGTTTATCTATCTTTGTGAGTCCTACAATGACACTAAAATCACAAATACTTGTTATTACTATTGTATACATGCTGGAGGCATGTGATTGAGATATTGGTCGGATGTGACTGTTTAGTGCATCCTAGAAAAGTATGGATTATGATATTGATTCTGATATTGGATTTCTATAACAGAACTTGCTGAAATCATATTTAGAACTGTTTAACTATATTGTTTTGTATTCATGATTGATACGAATGATTATACGAGCCTGCTTAGTCGATATTGCTTAATCGTGCATGAACTGTTATTTTTCTTATATGAACTGTTTAAACATGCATGTGTTACCTACTGGGATATTCGTATCTCACCCTACTTTTATTTCATTTTTCAGCTGATACGCAAGAGGGGGATCATAGTATTGATTTCCAGGGAGAGCTAGCCAATTATTCATCGGAGGATTACTTTTACCCGGACATTGTCTGAGGTTGTGGATTGTCATGGATGATAGTTACTATATCAGATTATTCTATTTTATTTGGGTTTGATGTATTAGAGGGATGAGCGATTAGTGACCTTTTATTTTACCAGACTTAATGATTGATTTTGATGGTTAACTATATTAGTTGTTTGAGGATTTTAGACTATACTTCCGCACATACTTCCGCACTCTGATAGTTAATTAATTGAATGGATTATTTTCTTTAGTCTGGTATATTTTTTATGTATATTTGATATGGGCCAGTAACACCTCGGATTTGGTTGTTGAACTGAATTCGGGTTGTTACAGTAACGAACCGGGTTCGGGTTGGGTGCCGGTTTTGGACTGACCCGGGTTCAAAGCATTACACAGCAGCAAACACCTTCTCCTCTCTCTTTATCGTATTGCATCCTCCAGCATGCCTATTAAAGTGTCTAAACCCTCCCCCAAGACCAGCCTACTGATTTATGGATGCGAGCCATCCCCTCATGCCACTTTATGCTATCCCCATGCATGTTAATTACATTTTTTTTTCATGCATAGCCGCTATCCCTACCTTTGTTAGCATGTTTCCTTCACTTATGATTGCATGTTATGCCCTCTTTCTCTCCCTCTTGATTGCATGTTCGAACACCCCCACTTTAGAAACATGCTAGGTCCCTTTGCTTGCATTAACATCTGTTCTCTTGCATAAGGCATGACAATGTGTATGGGTTAGCATCATGAGTCAAGGCATGCCTTTAAGTTTTCATTTTGGTTGGATTTCATGTCGCCTTTTGCCTGCTATTTTGTATGAGTCGAGGGACCAAAGCAGGGACGACATGGTCCCTGCTTGGCTGCTGTAGGTGGCTCAAGTGGGGGGAGGCAACCTCCCATGCCTCCCCCCCCCCCCCCCCCCCCCCCCCGCCCCCTCCTTTCCTTGTTGTATAAACCACCAAAGGAGACAAAAGATGAGGGATTCCCCATCTCCAGAACCTGTGTGGGCCTTCCCGAGGGCCCACAGAACCTTAGAACCCTCCTAGGAAGCCCACAAGCATGATTCATTTGAAAAAATCCGAAAACCAACTCTCTGTTAGCTGATCCAACAACTCAGGTCGGATCAGCATGGGCCTATTTGTAGCAGACCATTTTGGTCGGCTACATAAATTTGTGTGTGTAGCCGACCTCTTAGGTCGGCTACAAGTGGGTTTATGTGTAGCCGACAACTCAGGTCGGCTACACTGTTACAAGTGCTGCTTTGTGCCTTTCTTGGTTATATACCATTCTAATGTCCTTGTTAACTAAATCAATCAAGCCAATAGGGTTTCCGGGCCACCCGGAAACCCAACATGGGACATGGACCACCGGTCCAACCCACAAACACTTGTGGGCCTTCCAATGGGGCCCACCAAGCCCAATGAACCCTTGTGCATGTAAATAAGCAAATTAAGCAAGCTAATCAACTAAGTTGAGTGGGCTACACCCAATGCAGCCCACATGAAAGCCCATTTTGTGGTACAATGTGTTAATCTAGCATGGTTTGGCCGAGACCATGGGCAAGGGCCTTTCGAGCCCGCCAAGCCCACTAACCGAGCGAGTAAGGGTTCAAACCCTAACTTCAAAGAACTTGGGCTTTCAAGCCTAAACCCGAATTACGGGCCCCAAGCCCAATGTCCAACTCGTTTTGGCAAATCTAAACAAGATAACTTAAATCACTTGGCAACCTTCATGGGGGCCCACCCAGGGGCCCGCAAACCAATGTAGGCACACTTTTGCATGAAAATCACTTAAGTCTCTAAATTGAAAAATTAAATATAATCAATGCATTTAACCTAAGCCCAAAAGACCTTACAGGCTTAGACAGAGGCCCACCAAGGGAAATGTGGGTTTGACCAAGCCCACTAAGGAATCCATGGGCCTTCCAACGGGGCCCATCCAGTCAGACCCAGTTCGCACTAATTAAACAAAATAAATTAATTAAAGGGACCCACGCCACTCAGGTGGTCCCGCCAAACTTAACTGAATTGCATGCTGGATTTGGAATCGGGTGAGGGAAGACTGAGTTGACTCAAACCAGGAAATCTATGGGACTCGTCAACCGACGGGGCGAACCAGGGTGTCTACGGACTTCCTCGGACCGTACCCGAGACCTTACTTAGAATCTCAAGCCGCAGACCAGTCCAATAGACAAACTTAGGCACCCAGGTGTCCGCCTGCACCCCATCAAGCGGTGGCGACTCCAATCTTCCCGTTTTTTACCCATCCGGAGGCACTCAAATCCGTACGCCCTATGGTGTGGTGTTCCCAACGCGCGCGCACATGCCATTACACCAATAAAGCATATACATCACACTACTAAGCTTAGACTCTGGATCTAGAACAAGCTAAACCAATAGTAATCTCAAATACCACATTTTCAACGTAATCGATGAAATATCAAGAAATCACACTACAAAAGGAAAGGAAAGGGGGGAAGAAGTTAGGGATACAGTGGATATCTGAAGAGGACACACCCCTCTTTATAAAAATAAATCAGCAAAAAGAGAAAGAAAGAAGTAGCTTGCAGTTGGTTAGAATATGCCCTTTGTTACTCTGTAAAATGAAACTCTCCTCCCTTATTTCGATTGGAGTCCCCCCCTCCCCCCCTCCTCTCTTACCATGGAGACTCCAATATCATGCAAAAGAGAAGCAAACAGGGAGTAAAAGACAGCAAGAAATAGACTCAAGATGATCAAGAAAGAAACATGCTCATAAAAATTTTATTTCAATATATGTTAAATACAATGTTGTAAGAAAACTCACCTTGCTGTTATTTTGCTACTTAGATGGTTGAGGCCCTCCAAGTGGATGTAGACAGCAGCTTCAAGGCCTCCTTTAGCTTCCAAAGTTGATTTCTTCTTGTCTTTTTGTAGATAAGAAGCAAAGAAGAGATGCAAGGAGGGAATCAAAGGGTAAAATTGGAACTTTGGAAAGCTTGAGTAGGGGAAGAAGTGTTTTTGAGAATTTCTGGTCGTAGGGGAATAGGTGGGGATGAAGACATGCCAAGCCTTGGCCAATGGGGGCTGTGGGCCCTATTTATAGACAAAAACAGGCCGGATCTGCAGATAGTATGCGGATTGGCCTGATCCGCACTTAGTATGCAGATTGGCCCTGTCCGCATACTAAGTGCGGACGAATTATCGTCGTGCTCAATCGCGGCGAAATCTGCCATGTGGCATTGTGGATAAAGATGGATCTACATAGTATGTTCGGATCAAGCGCGTCCGCACATACTATGCGGACACGTACATTTTTATTGCGCGGATTTCAAATTCCATCCCATTTTGATGAACTTTTTCCGATTTTCTTATTTATTTAAAATGTAAAAACCGAGATATTTTATAAAAATAATTGTAAGCACCCAAATTTTGATCAAACCAAAATATTCTAAAATGAAAGCCCCAACTGGAAAGTCAAACCCTAAGGAGCAAAAAGTGACTTTTTGACTGAGCCTAAATTGAGTGCTATACCCTATCCCAATGGGTAGAGAATCTCGACATGGTTCCAATGCAATTAAGTTTGCGTGAATTGAAGCCTGGATGGAAAAGATATGAGCAAAGCAGTCCCAGGGGAAAATCAGTCAAAGTTTAAAATAACTTAATTAAACTAGTTAAGATAAATGAGAAATAATAAAAAATTGGAGGAGCATGATTCGTCCGAATGGGCAGCTGAGTCACCTCAGCCGTCAACTCAAGCCAAAAGGGGGAGAGAAAAAGGCACGACCGCATATAGAGTGCGGTCGATTTTTTTGGCCACCGTTTGCGCGAGCCAATCACAGCGCACGGTGGACGAAAAGCAACCACACTGTAAGTGCGGTTCACTTTTCGTCAGTCTGCACCTACGCCAATTTGTCCCCTAATGATTGTTGAAAATGTAATGCCCCGGTTCCGGGTGTGCGTGCGTCGAAAACACCGCACTACGGGGCGCACGGATTTGCGTGCCTCCGGGAGGGTAAAACGGGAAGGTTGGAGTCGCCACCGCTTGATGGGGTGCAGGCGGACACCTGGGTGCCTAAGTTTGTCTATCGGGCTGGTCTGTGGCTTGAGATTCTAAGTAAGGTCTCGGTTGCTGTCCGAGGAAGTCCGTAGACACCCCGGTCCACCCCGTCGGTTGACGGGTCCCGTAGATTCCTGGTTTGAGTCAACTCGGTCTTTACTCACTCGATTCCTAATCCAACACGTAATTTGGTTAAGTTTGGCAGGACCACCTGAGTTGTGTAGGTCTTTTTACTTGATTTTATTTTTTTAGCTTAAAATGAGATGAGTTGGGTTGGGCGGGCCCTGTTGGAAGGTCCGCAGATCTCTTGGTAGGCTTGGTCAAGCCCACATGTCCCTTAGTGGGTGTCTGTCTAAGCCTGGGAGGCCCTTTGGGCTTAGGTTAAGTGAATTGATTTTACTTAATGGTTCAAATTAGTGTTTTAATTGATTTTTCATGCAAGAAGTGTGCTTGTATTGGTTTGTGGGCTCCTGGGTAGGCCACACAAGTGTTGCCAAGTATTTTTAATTATCTTGCTTAGATTTACCAAAATGGGCTAGACATTGGGCTTGGGGCCCGTAGTCCAGATTAGGGCTTTGAAAGCCCAAATTCCTTTAGGATTTAAACCTATACTTGCCTGGTTAGTGGGCTTGGTGGGCCCGATAGGCCCTTGCCCGTGGTCTCGGCCAAACCATGCTAGATTAATACAATATGTTACAAAATGGGCTTTTGGGTGGGCCACATTGGGTCTGGCCCATCCAGCTTAGTTGATTTAACTTGTTTAATTAACTCATTCTCATGCAAACGGGTTTATTGGGCTTGGTGGGCCCCGTTGGATGGCCCACTGTGTATCCGGTTGGACCAATGGTCCAGGTCCCATCTCGGGTTTCCGAGTGACCCAGAAACCCTATTGGCTGGCTTGGTTTGGCTAAAACCATTCAAAACATACCAAAGATCAAGGAAAATTAGGGAACATGAACCAAACAATGTAGTCGGCCTTGCTGGTCGGCTACCCACAGAGAATAGTGTAGCCGACCTATATGGCCGGCTACATACAATCCACAGCTGATCCGACAACTACAATCCACAGCTGATTCGACCTAAGTTGTCGGATCAGCTTCCAGAAGGCTTGTTTTCGGATCTCCTCACTTGGGTCATGCCTTTAGGCTTTCTAAGGGTATTCTATGGTTGGGTGGGCCCCTATGTGGGCCTACAGTGGTCAAGGTAGAGCCACTTGCTTCTCCTTTGGGGCTCTTCAAGCCAAATTGTGAGGGATAGGTGGGGGGCTTCCCCTCCCCTTTCTCTTGGATGAAATCCAGCAAGCGAACAGAGGCCATGCACCTCTGTTTAGGTCATCTGTAGCCTAAGGGAACAGCAATCAACATGAACAATAAAAGAGAAAGAAATAAATTAAAAACATGCTCCATTTGAGGCCTATCTTTCATCAAGAGGTGCATGCATGTGCTTGTTGTGTTCAAGGACTAAAAAAAACTGATCTATGGACATGCGAAATCAATGTAAATAACAAGGCACATAGGAAGCTCTAAAGACATCCCTATTAGGTCAATGTGCAACATACTCCTAGGGCACACATCCAAACCAAGTGGTGAGACTTCGTATGGTCGAAAGCAGTAGCAAAGATGCAACATACCCATAGGGTGGGGGGTGCATGCATTGCACTCAAATAATCAAAAGATAACACATCCCATGTCAACACAAGTGACAAGTAACAAAACAAAAAACCTGCTGTAGAAATGGGGGGACAGCAGCCCTTAAAGGAAGTGGAGACATGCTTTTGGAGGTAGGAAGTGTATGGAAACGGAAACGTGGGGGGGGGGGAGAGCATGATCACAGGAGTTGCACGTGCACTTGCATACTTTCCACAAGAGAGCAAGCAGGAGGTATATCATGCTACACAAACTAGTACATGTGCTGTGGACAAAGGGAACAGCAGTTGATAACGGAGCCTAGGCATGCTCATATATGCGAAAACAGCAACTAAACCGAGGCAAGGGAGGGATGCACCAAGACACACGACAGCAACATGTTGGCTAGGTAAAAAACAGCAGCCATGGTGGAGCAAAAATCATAGTAAATCGCACGAATGCAATAGGGGAAGAGGGTGCATGCATGGTCTTACGATGGCAGTATTCATGCTTTACAAGGGTAATAAATCCATGCGTACATAACAGAAACAATCCATAAACCACATGTAGACCAAGTGAACAACAAACCTAGCATGCATCACACGTTAATCTAACCTATTTGATTGACAAGAAAGTGATCTAAATAAGGATGGGAAGGGGGATTACATGAGGGTTACATGAGATAAAGCATAAGAGGAACACTCTCCCCTTTTTAAATGAAAAGAAATCAATGTCAAAAGATAAGAGAAAATAGTAGCATTAGAGTAGTAGTATTAGGACCCTTAAAACCATACGTGAAGATCTCTCTTCCTCTCTTTAAGCTATCGATAGCCTACCCTTCTTGCCATGAAATTATTTACACAAACAATGAACACGAACTTAAGATGAAATGATCTAACATGCCATATTTAAAGAAAAACAATAAATATATGACATGAGAAAATAAAATTACTCATACTCTTCTCATATTCAAATATGTCAATTAAAAGGTGAAAAGTAGCTCACCTTGGGTTCTTACAACTTCTTTAAGAGTATTGAGCTCTTGAGAACACACCAGCAGCACTTCACGGGTTCTTTCCCAAGCTTCCAAGTGGCACCAAGTGAATTCCTTGGGTTGAAAATGAAGAAGGAATGAAGGAGAGAAGGGTATAGTGGTTTTGGGGTGATCCTTGGGGGATGATGGAGGCTTGGAGAGAGGTGGGAGCTCTTGGAGAAGAAAATGGTGGGAGACAAAAGTGTCTTTCCCCCTCTACGTATGGGCTGGGATGGGGTTTTTATAATGGGGGTGATGCATGGGAGGTGCTCATGGGGGATGCATGCATGGGGGGAGAGAGAGAGAGAGAGAGAGAGAAAGGGATGCATGATGTATGATGTATAGGGGGATACATGATGCATGGGGAGAGAGAGAGAGAGAGAGAGAGAGATGTATGCATGAGTGTGTGCATGATGATGCATGGGGGATGCATAGGGAACATGAATTTATGAAGGAGAGAGAGAGGGAAAAAGATGTGGTGGGGAATTAGGCATGTAGGGGATGAGTTATGGAGGAGAGAGAGGGAGAGAAAGATGTGGTAGGGAATTAAGCATGTGGGGGTGATTTTCTTGGTAATTGCAGATTGGTCCCCGAGACATTTTTAGATCTTTTTGATATTTACATATTCATCCCCAGATAATTACAGCTTTGCCCTTAGATATTTTATGATCTTTTGATATTTACAGACTCATCCTTGAGCAATTACAGATATGCCCTCAGATATATTTGAATGTTCTGATTATTTACGGATTTGCCCCCAGACACCTTTTTCTACTGTTTCTCTGCTGTTTTTGCCACGTGGGCAGTTTTTAGGGTTTCTTGTTTTGCTCATAACTTATTATCCGGGACTCCGATTCGAGCAAACTCAGTTGCGTTGGAATCGTGTTAAGATGACCTGTCCACTAGGACAAGTTTGGGCAGTTGTTCTGGGGTTTAGCAGAAAGTCAACTTTCGGCTCCCTCTCAAGTTTGATCGGCCTGCAGAACCTTTATCCGGACTCCGATTCCTGCAAACTCAGTTGCGTTGGAATCGTGTCAGGATTCTCTATCCATTGAGATAAAGCAAGGTGGTCAATTTTCACTTGATCAAAAAGTCAATTTTTGACCCCTCAGGGTTTGACTTTTTAGCTGCGTTTTGCATTTTCGTCACTTCCGGGGGTGCAAAAATGAGGTGCTTACACCGGGTCTATTCCCAAACCCGAGGTGTTATGGTAATCAAACAAAACAACTAAAGAAACTGGACAATTTAAAACTTTTTCTAACTTTATAATCAGAGTAAATGCGGAAACTTAAATTTAAATTCTCTTTATTTAACAACAACCATGCTATACAATGCTTTCAATTCCATAAACAACCTACAACTATATAAACTACCCATCTACAATTAGCCCCAGCTTTGACGTCCTTGCCAAGAGTACCTGAAAAATGGGATGAAACCGGAGTGAGAATAATCTCAACAAGTAACAAGGTGCATGATGTAAAACAGTCCATAATTTTACAATACTAGTCATGAGGCGAACGATAAAACCAAAACCACAATAATACAATAATACAACAATAACAAATCACCAATCCAAAACAAGCACGTGTGACCAATAGGACTCGTGAACTGAAACCACTTAATAAGAATATTCTTGCCCCATAGTTCTCCACATCACAACTTACATGATAGATGGAGCCTGCACATACAGTCACTACCATCTCCTCCGTCAACCATCAATGTGGACCACCCACGCTTGGGTTGGCGAGTACAATCCAGAGTCCAAATAAAATCCCATCATGGGTACCACTTCCGCGGAGGCCATACCAATCCGATCAAAGATTAATGGACCCACAACAAACACGTCTAATACCAATGCAAGTACAAGTCACAAGTGATCCTCAAGCACGGCCAAATCATGGCTCCAATGTGCGAGTCACAAGTAACCTACCAACATGACCAATATAAAGCACGTGAAAGTCGATGTCTCATTGAAGCATGCGGATGGTAACCTGAAAAATAAAACAAAACCATTTACCGATAGCAACCTCGACTTATGACCAAGCCGCACCTGCAGCGGTCAAGGATTGCTGCCTACGTCGCCCGCACCTGCTAGTACGACAGACCGCATACTGGGGATTTCCGAACAAGAATAACTTACCAGCCAATTCCCTTTCACTTCCTAGCTAAGCTATGGATCCATACTAAGCATTGCCCACTAGACACAACTCACAATCAAAACCTTGAATAACTCAAAAACACAATATTCAATGATAAACCTTGTACCAATAATCACAACCATGTCCCAAGTGTTGTGTCCAACAATAATTTCCAAAACCATGGAGTTCAACCAAAAGATATTCAGAATAACAAAGTTCCAGATCATATAATAAGAAAATAAGAGAGTTTACCCAATTTCTAAATAATAGGTTCAGATTTGAGTCGTGTTAGTATGAGCATACTTAGTTTATCTTCCTAATTCAATATTCAGGTTATTCTTTATTTCTTACAAAGTTTACTCCAATTCCTACACTTTGGTTCATCCTAAAGTCTTTACTTTTAAATCTTTATTTACCAACTAATACCCTAAATCTCTAAAACCTGTGGGTTATGTTATTGATTCTTTCCAGAAGTTAATTTAGGTCTATTATAACTTGTTAGACTAGGTTTCAACCTAGAATCCTAATGAAAGTAGTTTGAGTGCATATGGTTTACCTTACTAGTCTACTTTGATTCTTATTACATTCATCGTTCCAAATAATTATCCTTTTATCAGAATTTAATTCCGTCACTTCCTACATCTCAAATTACCCTATTTACAGGTGTTACAACATTAAAATTCCAAGAAAATCATTAGAAATTGAATCTGGACACGAATCCCAAGTTTAGAAATTTCTGATAGTCAATCTCTCGATGGGTTGCTCGGGCGACTGCTCTAGCGGTTAGATTTTAGGTTCTATTATTTTTCAAAGGCCTATCGCCCGAGGAATCGCTCGAGCGGTGTATCGAGCGCTCCAGCTATAACTTGTTTTCCTTCAAATTACGGAAATTTTAGAACTTTCTATACATACTATTTACTTGTTTTGATTCTAAACATCTAATTTCCATCCTAAACTAGTTCTGAGACAACCCTAAACTAATCCTATCATCTTTCCACTTATCTTTGAGTTTCTTTATAAGTTTAACTCATCATGATCAACCTTTTCTTGATTTTCAAAGGAAAGTTAAATCACCAAAACAATACTTTATAAACAATAAACTTTTCCCATGAGATCCAACTTCAAAACAATACGATTAATCATCCAAATCACGAGAAAACATGCAGTTCCTCCAGTTTCAAGTGTTTGCTACTTGCCTTTTTTATGAACCTAGGTTTTTCTGAAACCTCTTCTGTGCTCACTTTTGGAGTCCGACCGCACCCCTCTAGACTTCTCCAACTTAGATCTCCACCGTTTAGTTTGAATTCTTCCATGAGTAGAACATAACCCTAAAATTTCAGCCCATTCCAACGGGTGGATTTTCCTATCTCTCCTCTCGAAGTTGGTTGGTCGGCCATCTCTGCAACTTCTCTTCTTTCTAATTCCTCCTTTCTTTTCTCTCCTCTCCTTCTATATTTGGCTCCTCTCACTTATGCACGAATTTCCCTCTCATTCTAACTTGTTTTCAAAACCTAAACACTCTTTAAACCTCTCTTTTATAGCCTCCCTACTAGTCCAATTCTAATTAGGTTTAGCTTATTCTAATATACTTAATGTATTCCCTCTTCTACCCTTCTTCTTAATTTAACTCCTTTAACTCTCTTTTAAAGGATCTCCTAATTAATTTTCGTGCTTAATATTATTCCTAAACTTAAATTGTAATTAGACTTTTATTACTCACTTAAAATACCTAAATTTTGGACTCTAAATTGCATGGGGCTGTTCACATATTTGTTTGAGGGGAGTAGGTTCCCCTGTTCTTGTATCCTTAATTCCCCCCCCCCCCCCCAAAAATCCCTTCTCCTTAATTGCTCATTTTAGGATTCTATGCTGGTTTGTGCTATTAGCCTAGACTTTTGTTTTACTGTTGTGGAAGCCGGCACACAAGTTAATCGAGTCAACTTGCCTAAATTCCGACTCATGGGAACCCGCTATCTAGCGGGGTAACTCAAGGTGTCTATAGACTTCCTTGGGTTACAACTGAACCACTTATCCAAAGTCTCTGGGCAAACCATACACATAAATCTTAATAAAAAATAGGGTGGCTGTTCACACCCTCAACAATGAACAGTGGCAAATCCCCAAAACCAACAAAAAAAAACCCACGAAAAGCCGGGCCTGGCATCATGCGCCCCGCATGCGCACAATGATTATTTTATTCCCGATTTTATTTGTTTTGTCCTTTTCTGCTCCTTTGCCACGTGGGCAGTTTTTCTAAAACTTTTGACTTGCCATAACTTTCTCATCTGATGTCCGATTTCAGTAAACTTAGTGGCGTTGGAATCAAGTCGAGATTCTCTGTCTACTGAGCTAAAGTTTAACAGCAAATTTAGGTTTTTAGTAGAAGTGCAAAACTGCGTCCCGGAATCCGGTTTTGCTTATATCTTCTTCTCTGGGACTCCAATTCCGGCAAACTCAGTTGCGTCGAAATCGTGTCAGGATCCTCTATCTTCTAGGATCAAAATGGGCAGCTGAATTGGGCTTGAGCAAAAAGGCAATTTCTGCTCCCCTAAGTTTGACTAGCTCATAACTTCTTCATCCGGACTCCGATTCGGGCAAACTCAGTTGTGTTAGAATCGTGTAGAAATTTCCTTTTTAAGGGAAGAAGCATGGTGATTGTTTTGCACTGGATCAAAAAGTCAATTTTTTGACCCCTCAGGGTTTGACTTGATTTTCATTTTTTGCATTTCTAGGAGGTGCAAAAATGAGGTACTAACAATGGGGTTCACTGAAGCTCATTGAAATAGGGAAAGCGGTTTGCAAAATAAAAGGGAGAACAAATAAAGATGAAAGAGAAACCAACAATGGAATTTTGCATACACCCATGAATAATATGATCATATACATAAAGTATCAAAAAGAAACAAAAATACATGAACTCTAGACTAATCCATTTCATCATCATCTGTAGGGCTTCCTGGCAGAATCTCTGGGCGAGCACCAATAAAGGTGTTCGGATCAAATATGGAGGGAAATGTGGGAGACAAAGTCATCTGGGTAACTAGACAACTGTAGGGAACCATCGCCAATGATAATGAAGATGCAATCTTAGCAGAAATCGAAGTAGGATCTGGAACAGAAGCAGCAGCCATAGAGTTAGAATCCATAGGGGTCGGTTGACTATAAACTTGACCGTTCGATAAAAAAATAATTTAATAAAGATTTTGTGTATGTTGTACTAAAATAGGTCTTAATTTGGTTATAAAAAGATTTTTGGTTCCCAAATTTGTTTTAAGTCGAATGGATGAATCTTACCTGTATAAGTATGTTTTTAAGGCATTTTGAGCACTGGAAGTTGTTAGGAAGGTTTTTAACCAGATTTGGGTATATTGAGCTATTAGTTTGATATTGAACAAACTTTGAAAATCCTATATGCCACTAGGAACTTCTTCTAATATGCATGGATATTAAGTGAGTAATACTTGTTGGTGTCTAGTGAGCATATGGATCCATAGGGTTAAGCTAGAGAGTAAAGAGGTCTTTCTTTGGTTGGTTACTCCTAGTTTGCATACACGCTTCCTTTGCAAGTTAGTTTGCATTGGGAAGTCTTCATGTACAATAGGGTCTCATTTCAAATACCAGTTGCTGGTAGGGTGCCTTATATGTGTTGATTAGCGGCCATCCCCATGTTCAGATACCTGTTGACGCATGCTTGGGTGGTACATGCCAACTCCATATTTCAGACCCCAGTTGCTGGTATGTGAGTTCTTGCGTAATAAGTCAATGTCTAGGCCCCATATTTCAGATTCCAGTTGCTGGTATCTGGGTTGTGATTACTAACTTCACTCATAAGTCGCATGGTGGCATAGTAAATAGAGAGTATCTTTTCAAAGGATTTCTTTTCTTCATGAGTCCTACAATATTTGTTATGGTCTGAGTTATGAGTTTTGTTTACACATTAGAGATATATATTGTTGACATTTCATATACAGTGATTTATTTGGCATGTATGTTGAGTACTCCATTATTTGGATAGTTGCGATGAAATTGATGCCTGGCAATATCCTCAGATCAGAGATGGTATTTACATGATGAACTGATTTATTTTGAGCACTGATTTATTGTTAGGATTGTATCAAAATTATTCATTATTTTGTCGAGCATGAAAGCATGTTAATTTCTTTATACATATATGAAACTGTTTATTCATGTATCGTGTTACCTACTGGGATATTCGTATCTCATCCATGTTTTGTTTTGTTTTATTTTTCAGCTAATCCGCGTGAGAGCAATCTTGGGGTTGGCACGTAGGGGGAGTTTGCTGACTATCATGCAGAGGATTATTTTTATCTTGATTAGATTTCTGATTGGAGGTTGATACAAATATTTACTTTTATTGTCACTTTATGGATTGATTGATTATGAAAGAGAGCGATAGAAACCCATTTTGCCAAACTATTGATTTTATCTTGATGAGATCCTTTGAAGTTTCATTTAACCACGCTTATTGGTGAATTTGATGTTTTATCTTCCGCACTTTGATATTAATTAAAATTTGAATGTCTGGTATTTAGTTGCTTTGGGCCCAGTAACACTTCAAATATGGGTTTGGTGCATGTTTTGCATAGACCCTGATTCGGGGAGTTACATTTATGCACCACCAAACACATTACATTCCATGACTTCGTCTTGGCCGTTCGCTATATGGGGAATTGACATGATAGGTCAGATTCATCCGAAAGCTTCAAATGGACATCGATTCATCTTGGTCACAATTGACTACTTTACAAAGTGGGTAGAAGCCATGTCCTTCAGAGATATGAAGAAGTATCATGTCTTGAGGTTCATCAAAAATAACATCGTGCGTTGCTACGGCGTGCCTAAGGCTATCATCATAGACAATGCAATGAACTTGAATAATAAAGACATGGACAAGATGTGTGAGGACCTGAAGATCAGACACCTGAACTCCACAGCAAATCGGTACAAGATGAATGGAGTAGTAATGGATACCAACAAGAATATAAAGAAGATACTGGAGAAAATAGCAATTACCTACAGGGACTGGCACGAGAAGTTGCCTTACACACTGCACGCGTATCGGACATCAATCAGAACCTCGACTGGGGCAACTCCATTCTCTCTGGTGTATGGAATGGAAGCAGTTCTTCCCATGGAAATACAGATCCCTTCACTTCGGATCCTGAAGCAAGCCGAGATAGACGACATCCAGTGGGAGCAGTCCAAATTTTACCAGCTTCAGTTACTGGATGAGAAAAGAATCAAGGCATTGTGTCATGGCCAACTCTATCAACAAAGGGTGGCACAAGCCTACAATAAGAAAGTAAAGCCACGACACTTTAAGGTGGGTGACCTTATACTGAAAAGAATTCTTCCTCACCAAGAAAAAAATAGAGGAAAGTTCAAGTTGAACTACGAAGGGCCGTTCGTGGTTCACAAAGTTCTATCCAAAGGTGCACTAATCTTACAAGAGATGGACGGAGCCATTTTTCCTGAGCCAATAAACGCAGATGTAGTTAAAATATACTATGCTTGAAATCATTTGGATTGGAAAATGAAGAGCGGCCATTTTTGAATTCTCCTTTGGACAATGAACCTCACAAACCAACCAATAATCCTTCCACCCTAGTGAAACACTTTGTGCCTTAACAAATTCTGTCAACCCAACACATGTGCTCTACCCAGTAAATTGGGGCATTCCAGGAAAGAAAAACAAGAAGAGAAAAGGAAAAGAAAGACAAAAAGAAAATTAAAAAAAAACGAGAACAAAAGAGAAAACAAGACCAAACTAGGGCAATATTTACCCCAACAAAAAGAAAGCAAAGGAGGTAAGCCCCCCAAAAACAATAAAAAGTAGAACATTGTGAAAAACCCAATAAATCAAGCCTTTTGCCTTCCTTTTGTAATCTAAAACCCAGCCTAAGTTTCGTCCTACTTTTAAGACCTTTTGGATCCTAAAAAGAATGATCCCGTTAATACTCAAGGCTACATTGAATGGTAGTGACGGAATCCATGGCACTAAAAAAGGACCAGATACAGGGAAAACCTGAAAAGAGGGCGCTGTATACAAAAGTGGTCGATAGTGAAAAAAAATGGAAAAAGGTTAAGTTTGGATTGGAAGAAACAGAATTCCACAGAAGGAATAGCACAGTGACAATGAAGCAGAGTAGTGAGTAGCACGAGTCAGACAGTTGAGGAAATTGAATGGATAAGGGTCCGAAGGGCTCAAATCAGCAGACTGCGTTTGAGTCAAGGCTTCACTAGCCTATGATGACAATGTTACTAAAATACCAAGCACGCTTAGTCCCATCCGATCCTGGGACAAATCCTCTCGTAGTTGCAAACACTTGCAGACACTGACACATCTGCTTTTTCCTTCTACTCATTTTAGCTTAACTATTTTTGAAATAATTCCAATTTGAGCTGTTAACCTGATATACAAGGTTCACAACCGGGATAAAAGGCCCCCCATTTCTGCAGCGGGCAGTGATCAGGAAAAGAAATTGAAAAATTTTGTTGATACTCCCTAGCTAGTCACAATTGAAGATTCTTCTTTTGTTTTCTTTTAGGAACAATTAGATGAAAGAAGAAGAAAGCAAAAAATGAGACTCCTTTCCACAAATCCCTAGCGGAGTTCCCTCTAGGAAGGAAGTACCTCTCACACTAGAAGTGCTCATGTGAAAATAGGGACACCAGCCTCGACCCAAATGAGTTGATGAAAAGAAAGCAAGAACCCCCAAGGAAAGAAGGGTGTTTCCCTTCTAATCCCAGTGGAGCCTCATTACCTAGAGAATGGTGCCTAAGGAGAGAAGTAAATTAGATAGCAGGGTAAGCACCAAAGCAATGCCCAACAGGAGAAAAGATAGCATCGTATTTTCACTTGGGCGAAGAAAATCGATAAAAGGATAAAAGGCTCCTCCACTCAACCCCCAATGGCGTTATCTCTAACCAGGAGGAGCCTCATCCTAAAAATAACAAGAGAATCTGCTACAAATCCCCAGCAGGGATCCCCCAATTCAAAAAGTCCTACCATAAAAGCCTCACCAAAGGACAAAGGGAAGACTCTTCCAAAATTTCTTAGCAGAATTATCTTTAAACTAAGAGAGGTCTCACCCTAAGTAGGAGAGGAATCATCCTGAGCAAGAAGGCCTAAAGGAAAAGGAACAAAAGAAGATCTCAAGACATGAAGAAACAAAAAGAAAAAATCACGGGCAGAATCTACCCTCATGTTGTAATTTTTGATTTACCACTTTCGTAAATAGAATAGGTTAGGTATGCAAGCTCCTTTGAAGTGCCGGATAGCAGCAAAAGCGCCTCCTTCCTTCCTCCCAAGATCCAAAAGCCTCCCAAAAATCTAAAGAGAATCGGTCCGAAAGGGTAAAAGAAATCATTGGTCAAAACACTTAAAAAGCTTTAATAGAACAAATAAGAGAAAAAAAACACTGTTGAACACCTTTGCATCAATGCCAAAACAGGTTAGCGAGTTTAAGTGTAACGCCCCAAACCCATAACCAGCAAACTTCCCAGGGGTCACCCATCCTAGCAGTGCTTCCACCCGAGCACGCTTAACTTTAGGGTTCCCAGGGGATTTAGTCCCGTGTTACTCCTTAAAAGGCCTCTTGCTAATTTAGGGGTCTTAAGACTACTTATAGCATCCCCGAGCGCTGTGGGATCCCAACCATATGCACATCCTCGCCTGGTAGCTCCCAGGGAGATTACCCATTCACCTATCCACACAGGCAGCCAGGATGTCACATTAAGTCCGACCCCATCTTCTTAACTTAAACCAAAGGACAGGGAATCTTTCCAAATGCCCAATGGCAAGGAAACTCCCCAAGATTTGGAAGTGAAGCCAAAGCGACGTAGAGCTTGCAATGGCGCTTCCTGTAAAATCCTAGATTTTAGTATTAAATAAACTAATTGAGTTAATAATATGCAAGAGATGAGATATTGGTTCAACCCGGAGCAGTTCAAGGTGAACCGAAGGAGAACTTGGAAAGCTCATTTAATGTGAGAATGTTTAATTTAAACTAGGGAGAAGTTTAATTATAATTATTCAGATTATTTTATTGAAAAGCTAATTAAAAATTAAAACAATAAGGGAGTTGGTCGAACCCAAAGAGAGTGGGTTGACCCAAGGTTGGTTTGGTTGAGGTTTAATGGCTTGATTCTAATTGGTTTAAAGAGGAGGGCAGATTGGTAAAAGAACTAAAACAATAATTGAATAACCTAATACATGCATGAGTTATTCACGTCCAACTCATAGAGAAGAAACAGCCACACACCCACTACTTCTATTCCCTCTACACTTCTTTCTTCTTCCCAGAGATCAAACCCTAGTACTCAAGAACTTGTTGGAGCAGTCTTAGAGAAGGAGGGAGGAGTATTTTCGTGCACAAAAACCCAGGTAAGATCAAACTAAGATAGAAGTTCTGTTTTGGATAGTTTAGATGAGTTGTGAGATTCCTAAAAACATGATTTTCTTAACCCAGAAGTGATCGAGGCTTGTTGTGATCGTTTGGCGATCTTAGGAGTGATTTTTCGTTGCTTTTAAAGAAGGTTTAAGTTCTTAAAACCAGGTAAGTAGTCACTTTAAACTTGCACAAAAATAAATTCTTGTTTATTCGATATGCATGGTTATTCAGTGGTTTGATGAGTTTGCGTCATTCATGATGTTTTATTTGTTGGGATGTATTCTAACATGTTTATAAAGTGTTTTGGAATGATTTAGAATGGATTTGATGTGTTAGACATTTAGTTGTAGAATTTTTATTGAATTTCGCAAACTTTTGGATTTTCTTCATATCGGGCCGCCCGAGCAGTCGCTCGAGCGCCCTTTTGTATTTTTCAAAACCCGAGAGCAATTTGTCCATATTGAATTGATGCCCGAAGAGTCGCTCGAGCGACCAACCTTGAAACAACCGAAGTGTAAAGCCGTTCGAGCGCCCTATTGCCTATCAAGCACCCTATCTGTCAGATTTTGAAAATTTGTCTTCCAACCTAGTTTTTCACTACGGAAGTGTTTTTTTATCCAATGTTAACCTATGTGCCATCAATTGTAAGGTATTTGGGGATTATTTGCATTAGCGAATGTTTAAAATTCAATTTTATAAAGATTTTGGGTAGATTTTACAAAAGAGGCACTTTTACTTGATACCGTTGTTCCAAAGGATTTTACTTTTAACCAAAGTTGATTTTGTGAGTTCATACACCTGTATTTGGGTGATATGAAGGTATTTTGTACATAGATGGAGTCGATACACATCCGGGACATATTTGCCCGTTGAAACCTGGAGTTTGGACATATGACTTGGTACATTCTGTTTGGGTTTTTGGGTCACAGTTGTGACAAGGCAGGTGCCTGGTTTCTTAATTCCGCAGGACCAACTTGGTTATTTTTATACAGATGAGGTTCTGTATTTGTGGGGGTTATTGAGAAGTATGTCCATTCCTTGGTTTAGTTTTCCACTGTTGAGTGGGTTTAGCAGTTATATGGATCCATAGAATAGCTAGTAAGTGAAATGTTTATTAGAGAGGTTTGAATTCTGTGTCATAGGCATTCCATCATCTCGAGGGTGGTACCACTCCTGGATAGGTCAATTGCTACGTTACCCACTCCTGGATAGGTTGGGCCGTACATGCTAACCCATGGTTGGGTTCTTCCGTTGGTGTTGAATAGCCAGACTGCAGGGCGGTTGGTCCATTTTTAATTCAGTAAGGTAGCATATTGGCACATGGCTACTCTCTTTCTCTGGTTTACTGTTTCATGAGTCCCATGAGGTGAACAATTGTGTTTGTTCTATTTTCATTAAATTGTTTTTGATCTGTATTTATTGTGGTTATCCTAATTAAGCGTTGCATATTTTATTGTGTCAACTATTTGTATGACTACTTACTGAGATGTTGTTTCTCACATTATTGTTTTATCGGTTTTGTTTTCAGATATTCCTGGAGAGGAAGTTGCTGGGGTAGAGACTCTAGGGGATTACTATGATTACCAGGAAGAGGATTATTTCATTCCTATGTAGGTTCAGGGATATGGAGATCTGATTTAGCTTCTTGTTTAGGGATTGACATTAGTTTATTTTATATTGAGGATTTTGATGTTATTAGAAGGATTATTGGATATTTTATTATACAACTATAGTGGATGTTTCTTATTTTGTTTAGTTAAACCCTTTCCAGACTTTATGGATGAATTAATAAATGATTATTTTGGTGGTTTAATTCCGGGCTTCTTGAATGATGTCTTTTTATTTCCACACTCTGATATAACTAATGAAATTGTTTAAGTCTGGATTAGTGTTGTCTGGGCCTTATTCTAACGAACCGGGTTTGGGTTTATGTTTTTAAATGAACCTGGATCTGGGGCATCACACTTCCCCTTCTTTGAAAACATCAAAAGGACTTATCTCATTGACAATGTCAATAGAAATACGAAGTGCAAAAATGAGGTTCTTTTATTATTTGCCGTTCATCAGTAAGATGACTCTGGCAAAGTGGGGCAGCTGTAAGCACTTCATTTTTGCACCCCTCTGAAAATCCAAAAAGCAAAACCCTAAAGGACAGATCAAAACCTTAAGGAGCAGGAGATGATTTTCTGCCTAAGCCCGAATTGATTGCCATACCCTATTCCAATAGATAGAGAATCCTGACACGGTTCCAACGCAATTAAGTTTGCACGAATCAGAGTCCAGATTGAGAAGATATAAGCAAAACAATCCCAAGGGCAAAATAGTAATTAAATGCAAAATGACCCATCAAGTGGCAAGTGTGCGGGCCTCACTTGACAAATGGCAAATTGAAGTCCTAAAAGATAGAAACAGGGAAATACAGAATAAAGGACAAAATACCTGCAATAAAATATATAAAAGTTAAAATACCTTAATTAAATTAATTAAGATAAATATAAAAAAGGGAAAATCCAGATTAGTCCAAAGTGGGCAATTGAGTCACCTCAGCTGTCAACTCAAACCAGCCAAGAGACAGAAAGTCCGTAACCGTATGAATTATGGGGTTACTTCGAAGTGGTGTTTTTCGGCGTGCCGCTCATGCAGCGAATCACAACACGTGGCACTGATCGAAAGGACTAAAAGTAACCATATTGTATCTACGGTTCAACATGCTATGCTTGTCAGTGGCTGTCTGTGCACTTAATGATGGAAAAGACCCCGGAACAACCGTATGAATCATATGGTCATAACCTAACCGTATGAATTATACGGTTTTGAAGAAACCGTATAACACATATGGTTTTTATCTGTCCACTACAAAACGAAAATTTGTGCACTGTGCAGGGGGCTGGTCAGTTTCAACTGTCTCCCTCTATTCTCTCTACACCTCCAACTCTCGAAAGTCCTCTTCTTCCGTTTCCAAACCCCAAAACAACATCAAACCACCCCTTCCTCTCCATCAAACCTTACTAAACCCTTTCCTCTTTTCATCCTACCCAAGAAGGACACCAAAGACCTCTCTGGGAGAAGGGAAAGGAGCTGTTCAACTTGCTGCTAAGGCCTTCAAAGAAGTTCAAAGTACCCCAAAGATCTAATTTAAACAAGGTAAGCTTTTATCTTTACATTTAGTGTAACATACATAGTTTTAATGAAATGAGGATCATGTTCTAGCTTTTGTATTCTTGGACTCCTTTTCTCTTTCTCCCCTTCTCTTATGGTTGCTCTCATTCTCAAGAAGAGGATTCATATGAGGTAAGACATATATGGTGATCGCACAAGGAAGTGAGTTGTCACGACCCGGAACCAGGTCTGCCCCTCCAAGGCACAACCCATCCCAGACCGTGGGAAGTGGGCCATTACTCTTAACAAAACACGTAGGATTTTAAATCTTTTCTATACAAGTGCAAGTGCAACAGTTTATACATGTGCATATCAAAAGTTTTCGTGTATATATTTTAAAGGAAACAAGACACGAGAGTTTAGCTACAAAATATTGGGTGACTAATCACTCCTCTCAATATATGGGTTTCACAAACCAAAACTATACAAGTATGAACAAAGAAAATCCTAAGGCCTATAGTAGTTTTCCTCTCTGTATCCGATGGCATTTTCCTTGCCCCTATCCCCAGCCCGGTCCTTCACACCGGACGTTAATGGATCTGAAAAAAATAAGATAACAAGCAATTGTGAGATAAATGTCTCAGTAAGCAACACATGCATGATTCGGTCAAAATACAGTTTATGCAATTATATTTCAATAAAACCATGGCATGCGAGTAGTTATAATACTACAAAATCCACGACATCTTCGTGTTATACAATAGTGCATGCATGTGCTTCCGTGTATAGATAATCCATTTAATAGCAATCATGTATCCAACATTATCACTTGTTATCTAGGATGTTTATATATACTACACATGGCCTCATCTAGCATCACCGATTCCACGTGGTGGCTAGCCATCTAAGCCGATTCCCCTTGACGTAGGTATCCATACGCCGATTCCCCTTGACGTACAGGCATTCACTGCCGATTCCCCGTAGCAAGTGGGCATCAGCCACCGATGATGCTGGTTCCGAGATGATATTACAATAGAGCAGTACAGTAACAGTAACAACTGGCCATGGCATATACATATACAAACATTCCCATTTAAGACTATGGATCCATACTTTAAGAGTTCATTATACGGATGTGTTCATTTAACAATTTCATAACAAGTATAACAACAAGGAACGGAAAGATAACACATCAATTATATCCAAGCTTGAGTGGAGGATGCTAGTTCTCTATCTCCAAGTTGGGAGGATGAAAGAGTAGGGGACTACTCTAAAGGTCCACGATCTTAACAATGCGGAAACATACACACAGAATTATACGAGGAAACCTGAATCCATATCCAGGAAAAACCTCGAGTCTATATGAGGCGACTAACCCTTAGAATCTCCACTATTGAATGAAAAGCAATTACAAAGGAAAACACACTTAACCTTTACAATTGAACTCACTCAACAGCAATCTACAGCTCGAATCCACGAACCGTAGCACAGCTTGAATCCACAAGCTGCAATTCACGATCTATCCAGATCCACAGCTCGAATCCACGAACTGCAACACAACTTGAATCCACAAGTTGCAAATCACGATCAATCCAGATCCACAGCTCGAATCCACGAACTGCAACACAGCTTGAATCCACAAGCTGCAATTCACGATCAGTCCAGATCGTAACAATCACCTCAGAATCCACTGAGATGATCCAATGCAATAGGAATCCACCTATGCATCCAACAAACTCGATCACCAATCCAGGAGATCAACCGATCAAGTGAAGTTCCGAACTGAAGAAGAATCCTCAAACTTCAATTCCAGGTGATCTCTCTCAGATCTCCCCCTCACTCGATCACCGACTCTCTAACAACGAATTGATTGAATCTCGAACACCTCAAGATCCAAATCCAATTAATCAAAAGAAAAAAGTCTATTCATAAAGAATACAGCTCGTCTATTTAAAGAAGAAATCTCAGATCGCGTCGAGCGCTGGTGGCGTCGTGGTGCGATCGGGGTAGGCGGCTGGAAGCGAACTCAAATCCCGCTCAAATCCAAAAGACTCAGTTAAGGGCGTGCTGCCAGAGCGCTGCTAGCGGGAGGGAACGCGGCATGTGCACAGCTGATTTGTAGATTCTTCAATCTTGCTCTGCGCTACCAGCGGCGTGTCGGCGTCTCCTTACGAAGCCGGTACGCGTGCTTCACTTTCAAAGTGCTATTTCACTTATGCACTGCCAGCGGAGTGGTAGCGGCGTTGATCCTTGCAAGTGCCTTTACGAAATGTTCTTTCTTTAAAAATCTTTACATTTCCTTGAGCTACCAGTGGCGTGGTAGCTGTGTGGCAGCCTCACCTTCCTCTTTACTAAATTCACAGAATTTATATTTTGATTCTGCACATCTTGAAATTTATTAGAGGATATAATTTGTCAAACATTTGCCATATAAGGAGTGTGAGTTTTCACACTTACAATCTCCCCCTTGGCAAATGCCTGACAACAAACTTACGACAGTGCGTATTATCAAATTCAGATATTGAATTCCATTTAAACATTCAAAACACCATGAGAAGGGAGAATTCAGAATTTCATTCATGTTCAGAGAAAATATATAGTATTCAAAAGAAATATACATTGTTCAGCAAATATATACACATCCAACCAAACAAAAACTCCCCCTTAAACCTACTTCCAGAACCCCAAAAACCAACATAACAAACAAAAACAAAACTTGATATATCAACCAGCAACCAGCATCAACCAACAACCAACAGCAACATCATCAAAGTGACTCCCCCTTTCTGGAAGGAGGTTTCGGATCCCAAGTTCTGGAGTAATGCCAGTACGCATCTTGGAACCGGGAGTGGAGCCAACATAGTTTGTGATCCATCTCCAATTGAGTCCTTCGAATGCTACTCAGAAAATGATCAGCTTCATTTTGCATTCTTTGCTGAGCAGCAACATCCCTTTGTACCTCGCGACAAGCAAAGTCAACATCCTTTGCAAGCTTATCCAGCTTCTCTTGGGTCTCTGATTTGAACATGCTCATCATGAGCATGTGAGCCCTTACCTCAGAATTGAAAGCCTCCTGGGAGGCTTGCAAGGAATTCAACTTGTCCAGGATTGCCATAGCATCCGAACTGGACAAGGAGGTTTGAGAAGAAGAAGGTTCCGAATAAGCCAACCGAAAAGGATTAGCTCTTTTACTTCTGGTCAGGGTGGAGGCATCAATGGGAGGTTTAGGGTGAAGGATCATTTCAACAGGATCAAGGAGGACCCCCTGGTGAATGCACAAGTAGGTGATGAAGATCCCAAAAGGAAGAGCAGCAGTCTTTGATTTTAAATTCCGAGACTGAAGGATCTGATTGAATATGATGGAGGAGAGGCAGACACTGTCTCTGTTCCAGAGAGCATGAAGGAGTCTTGCTCTAGAGTGAGAAATCTCAGAATGATGATCTGAGGGAACAAGAGAAGCACAAACAAATAGATTCAAGATCCTGAGAAGATCTTGGAGAGAGCCATGAGGAAGATAGTTTGGCTTATTTTTTATGGAGGTGGGAGCACCCTAAACAATCAGAGAAGAAATGATTGACTCCATGGGAGGATCAGAGTGAGAATCAAGAAAGTCAAAGGAAGGAGAATCAACAAGGGGCAGTTCAAGAAGAGAGGAGATAAGATCTTTCGAGAAGTCGAAAGAGATGCCCCTGACATAGGCTTTGACAAAGCCTTGATTGGAAAGATGAAGATGGTGGAGGTTCGAATAGAATTCTCGAACCAGGTCAGGATATGCAAAACCACTTATCAAAGCAAATTTCTTCCAACCATTGTCCGAAAACAATGAGAAGAGAGGAGATTCAGAAAAGGAATCAAGCTTAATAGCCCATTCCAAAAGGAGTGGCCTGTGCTTGAAGAACTCATTAAAATCAGACAAACCATTTCCAATGAATGGTTCAGAGGAATGTGAAGGGGATGGGAGTCTCACCGGTGGAGAAGAGACAACCGGAGAGGTTCTTACTAGTGGAGAAGAGGTGGAAGGAGAATCAGTTCCAGACTTCTTCTTGGGAGGCATGATGAAAAACAGAAAAAAAAACACGAGAGAGAAGAACACAAGCAAAGCACGACAAAGCCCTAATGGCCGAACAATCTACCAAACCCTAACTTAGAAGAACGAAAGAAGAACACTGTAATAGGTGTAAGCACCTCATTTTTGCGCTCCCAAAAGGCCAGAAATGCAAAACCCTGGACAGGAAGTCAAACCCCGAGGGGTGAAAAGTTGACCTTTTAATCAGATAAACTTTGGCCACCTTGATCTATCCCATTGGATAGAGAATCCCGACATGGTTCCAGCGCAACTGGGTTTACAGGAATCGGAGTCCAGATGAAGGTTCTAAGGGCAGTCAAACTCAAGGGAAGGCCAAAAGTTGACTTTTCCTCGATTTCCGTGCCAAATACCTTACTTTAGCCCAATGGATAGAGAATCCCGACACGGTTCCAGCGCAACTGGGTTTGCAGGAATCGGAGTCCGGATAAAGGTTCTGCGGGCGGTCAAACTTAAGGGAAGGCCAAAAGTTGACTTTTTCTCGGAATCCATGCCAAGTGCTTAGCCCCATGTCATTAAATAGAGGGCTCCGATACGAGTTTAACACAATTGAGTTTGCTCAAATCGGAGTTCGGATAAGGGAGATATGATCTGTCAAAGTTTTCGAGTAGCAAAAGCCGGAAACTGCACACGTGGCGCAGGAACTGCACACGTGGCAGCCAACGCAGCAAAATATCTCAGGGACTAAATCTTAAATATAAAAATTTCGTACGTGCGATCCGTAGATATCAAAAAGGGTCAAATCGGTCGAATCGGTCAAGTCGAAGGGCAAATCCGTAATTTTTCGATTTGTATCCGGTCACATATACCGGATACACTGCTTCCCTTCATGACCGGACTTGAAGGCCGGATACAATCAGATTCACGCGCGATATTCGCGCCACTTGGCCGACAGATTCGCGGCGGCATTAAATTTTGAAATCATTAAGTCATGTATCCGGCCTGAGTTACCAGATACAAAGGGAGGCTAGTGTATCCGGACTTGAAGTCCGGATACGAAGGGGCCTTAGTGTATCCGGCCTGAGTTGCCGGATACATTAATGTGTCTATAAAAAGCCAACAGCAGCTCATATCCGGGGTTGGCTTTTGGTTTTTTTGTTTCCCAGCTCTCTTCTCTCACCTACCCACCCCGAATCCCTCCTCTTTCACCTCTCTCAACCCTCTTTCACCTCCAAGTATAGATCAAAGCCATCCAAGCCTTGGCCTTATTCTCCCTTTCCTTTTTCTGGTGGAAGCAAGAAGGAAGCACAGCTGTAGCTGAGGAAAAAAGGAGTTCCAGCTGCTGTCCAACCCCAAGGAGGTACCCATACTTTGCTCAAGAGGCCAAAAACCCTCAGGTATTGTTCCTTAACACATTGTATTCAGCATATATTAAATCTAGATTTTTCTGAAAATGTATGCTTCCATTTGTTTTCTTGTTCTTCATGGCCTTGTTTTAGAATGATCCATGCATATATTTGGTGTTCCTTCCATGGCACTAAGCCACTTATAGCATGACACCCACGTAGGGGTCGTTTAAGAGGCAGAAGTCCTGTCTCATATGCATTCTAATATGCTGTATTTCCTGTTTGGAGATTTAGCTTAAGGTATTTTCGGGAGGAGCATGTTCCTCCTTGGTGTGTAATCAAATGTATCCCCATGATAAGCCCCCTCCTCTCTCCTTTCTTCAAGATTTTACTTGTCTAATGCATGACTCATTCCAATATCTTATTGCTGTTTTTTTGTGTGCAAGCATGCTCCATCACCCCCAAACCCCCATTGGTTTTTGCTAGAAGAGATCCAAAAGGAGAAGCCAAGTGTGGCTTCTCCCAAACCTGAACATACGTGGGCTCATCCAGGAGCCCACAAGACTCTTAAGATGTTCCTGGGAACCCCAGGAAGTCATCCCAAGTGGCAGAATACCCAAAATGGCCATTTCAGGGTGATCCGGCAACTCAGGCCGGATCACCTGAGGCCTAGGTATGTCCGGCAACTAAGGCTGGATAACCTAGGGCCTCTGTGTATCCGGCCACTCTGGCCGGATCACCTGCAGACCCTGTGTATCCGGCCTGAGTTGCCGGATACACACAGCAGCATGAATTTTGCATATTTTTTACCCCTTGCCGAATTGTGGATGATTTGTGTCAAAACCATTGAACCAGCAGGGTTTCCGGTCCACCCGGAAACCCAACTTGGAACTCAGACTGATCGGTCCAACTTGGTACAATAGTGGGCCTTCCAACGGGGCCCACCAAGCCCAATGAACTCCAAAGCATGCTAATTAAATAAATCTAAGTAAAAAGAACCAATCTAATCGGATGGGCCAAACCCAATGCGGCCCACCCAAGTCTTGTCATATACATGAATGCATAAACTGCCTGGTTTGGCCGAGACCATGGGCTAGGGCCTGCCGGGCCCGCCAACTAAGCCAAGGAAGGGCTCAGGCCCTAACTTCATTGAATTTGGGCTTCCAAGGCCCAAAACCGGACTACGGTCCCCAAGCCCAATGTCCCAAAAGACTGTGGCTCAAATATAAATAAGATAAATCGAAAATACCCTTGGTCACCATGTGGGCCCACCTAAGGGGCCCACAGACCCATCCGGCCCACTTTTGCATGAAAGAAACCTAATAATTCAAATCTAAGCAAAATCAATTCACTAACCAAAGCCCACAGGGCCTCCTAGGCTAGACGGAGGCCCACCAAGGGTACACGGGCCTACCCAGGCCCACCAAGGACACCGTGGGCCTTCCAAGGGGGCCCACCCAGACAAACTCAGGTTATCTAAATTAATCAAGATAAAATCAACTAAAGGGACCCACACCACTCAGGTGGTCCCACAAAGACTTAATCCAATCACATGCTGGTTTAGGAATCTGGTGAAGACCAATTAGAGAAGCTGACTCAAGATAGGGAACCCACGGGACCCGTCATCTGACGGGGTGGATTGGGGTGTCTACGGACTTCCCCAGCCCACAACCGAGAACCAACCTTAGAATCTCAAGCCGCAGACCAAAGCCCTAAATGAACAAGATTAGGCACCCAGGTGTCCGCCTGCACCCCATCAGGCGGTGGCGACTCCGAATTTCCCTGTGCCGCGTTTCCCACGCGCGCACAATAGGAAGAAGAAAATGAAGAAGCAAGACGAAGACAGTAAAAAAAATTTTTACCTGAACAGTGGACGTGGTGAAGGGAGGTAAGCACGAAGGCAAAGAATGACCACGACGCGAGGAGCGAGGAGAACCGCAGATAAGAAAAAAAACAGAGGTAAAAAGAGAAATAGATTTCACCTTTTTATAGACAAAAAGAACACGCTGCCAGCGTGCATCCGGCGACGCTTAGCAGGGCAGGTGCCAAAGCATGAAGAAAGGAGAAGGCTACCGGCACGCTTCTAGCGACGTAGAAGGTGCACATGCACAAACAAGAAAAAAACACACTCACAAGGCAAAAATTTATAAAAAGAGTTTGAACTATTCTTCATGAAAAACTCATACATCTAAACACAAAGCTAAGATTTTAACTAAACTAAAAATCATCCAGATAATCAACTTTTATTCAATCTAAGAAGTACTTATCACAAAACTGATCTTGAAGAACCTATCAAGGTTAATTCAGATGTGACACATTTCATATCTATGACCAAAATTTCCTTCATGGTTTCTCATACTATAAATTTTCTTCAAGATATTGAGCACACATGCATATTAATGAGACAATGCTTGTGTAGTGTGTGAAATATTTTTGACTTTTACATTTTATGAATATGGAAGGCTATTTTAGTGTAATCATACTTGGAAAGTATAGACATATCCCAAACTTCATTTTGGTGGCTGTCGCACATCAGAGATAGGTAGCCTTTTCTGATCTCTTTTTCTTTTCTTTTTGTAGAAGGCATTGACCCTTAAAAAACCTGAGTTTACAGTTCATTCCAAGAATATACCTTCTTTCTCTTTTTCTTTTTGAGAATTACAGTGGCTTTCACTCTAATCTCTATGGCAGCCATTTCCAAAACTTTTCTTTTTATAAAGGTGATAGCCTATAGATCCCAAGCTTCAACACACAATGAACTTCAATACACAAAGGTGTTTAAGACAAAAGTGATAGTTGAGAACAAGACATTTCTGTCAATATGCATAGACTCAAGCTTCCTGAATTAAGATTTTAGTATCAAGAACACATAAATTCATTTTGAACAGACATGTAAATCATTTTACATCTAAATTAACTCAAAACAGAACCTAATTTTCAGTTTTGAGAGCATACTCCTAGGGATTTCCTAAGAGTTTCAAATCTGTTCTGATCTAAAGGTTTAGTGAAAATATCAGCTAACTATTTTTCAGTAGATATATATTCAATCATAACAGTTTTGTCTTCAATTAACTCTCTTACAAAGTGATGCCTGATGTCTATATGTTTAGTCCTTGAGTGTTGAACAGGATTTTTGGAAATATTTATGGCACTTTGATTGTCACAGAAGAGAATCATTTGTTCCTAATCTAAACCATAATCAGATAGCATTTGTTTCATCCAAATTAGTTGAGTACAACTGCTTCCTGCAGCAATGTACTCTGCTTCAGCTGTACTCAGTGAAACTGAGTTTTGCTTTTTGCTTAACCAAGCAATGAGGTTATTACCCATATAAAAGCAACCACCAGAGGTGCTTTTTCTATCATCCATACACCCAGCCCAATCAACATCAGTGTATCCAGTAAGATATGGGTTTGTTTCTTTGGAAAACCAAATTCCCAGATCAACAGTTCCATTTACATACTTTATAATCCTTCTCACAGCATTTAGATGAGATTCTTTAGGATTAGCCTGATATCTTGCACAAACTCCAACACTAAAACTTATATCAGGTCTACTTGCTGTTAAGTACAGAAGACTTCCAATCATCCCTCTGTACAAGGTAGGGTCTATATCCTTCCCAGATTCATCTTTTCCAAGCTTTAAGCTAGTACTCATAGGAGTCCTAGCATGTTTTGCATGAATTAAACTGAATCTCTTGACTAGATTTCTAGCATATTTTGCTTGAGAGAAAAAAAATCCCTTGTTGAGATTGATAAATATGAAGTCCTAAGAAAAAATTCAGTTCACCCATCATACTCATCTCAAATTCACTCTTCATTAAGTCTCCAAAGGAATGAGCATGATTTTCAGAAGTAGATCCAAACACTATGTCATCAACATAGATTTGAGCAATCAAAATATGCTTGGACTCTCTTTGAATAAAAAGAGTTTTATCCACATTTCCTCTCATAAATCCAGATTCAAGTAAGAAAGAGGTGAGTCTCTCATACCAAGCTCTAGGAGCTTGTTTGAGTCCATACAAGGCCTTCTTCAGCTTATAAACATGTTTAGGATGATTTGTGTCCTCAAATCCTTTAGGTTGCTCTACATAAACCTCTTCATTCAGATATCCATTCAAGAATGCACTCTTAACATCCATTTGAAACAGTTTAAACTTCAAATAGCATGCAATAGACAAAAGTAATCTGATTGATTCTAACCTAGCTACAGGAGCAAAGGTTTCATCAAAATCTATTCCTTCTACTTGGGTGTATCCCTGAGCAACAAGCCTAGCTTTATTTCTGGTTACAATCCCATTCTCATCAAATATGTTCTTAAAAATTCATTTGGTTCCTATCACATTCAGATTAGAAGGTCTTTCAACCAATTCCCATACATTATTTCTAGTAAATTGGTTTAATTCTTCATGCATAGCATTTAACCAAGATTCATCCAACAAGGCATCTTTATAAGATTTTGGCTCAAATTGAGATAAATAAGAAGAAAATCTTACCTCATTATGTAATTGATGTCTTGTTCTTACTCCATCTGAAATATTTCTAACAATTTGCTCAGTTGGGTGGTCTTTGAGAGTTTTTGTCAGAGGAACAATTTCATTGCTTGAGGAAGCATCTCTGATTTCATCCTCTTCATCTACAACCTGCAAAAATTCACAGTCAATTCTTTCATCATCTATTAACACATTAATAGATTCCATTACAACAGATTTTTGCAAGTTAAAAACTCTGTATGCTTTACTTGAAGAAGAATATCCTAGAAAAATTCCTTCATCACTTCTAGAATCAAATTTTCCTAGATTTTCTCTGTCCCTTAAGATATAGCATTTACTTCCAAAAACTCTAAAATATTTCAAGTTTGGCTGTTTTCCTTTCCAAATTTCATAAGGAGTTTGTTTCCACCCAGATCTGACATATACTCTGTTACTTATATAACAAGCAGTATTTATTGCTTCAGCCCAGAATTTTGTTGACACTTTCTTGGCTATCATCATGGTTCTAGCCATTTCTTGCAAAACTCTATTCTTCCTTTCCACAACTCCATTTTGTTGTGGAGTCTTAGGAGCAGAAAATTCATGTTTTATTCCTTGTCCTTCACAAAACTTGGAAAACATCTGATTTTCAAATTCTATCCCATGATCAGATCTTATTCTAACAATTCTCCCTATTTGCAAGTTCTTTTCAACTTGAATTTGACAGCACAATTGTTTAAAGCAATCAAAACATTCAGATTTTTCTCTTAGAAAATTTACCCAGATGTATCTACTGTAGTCATCTACAGCAACAAAGATATACCTCTTTCCTCCAAGACTTTCAGTCTTTGTAGGTCCCATCAAGTCCATATGAATCAGTTCTAATGGTCTAGAGGTTCCTACAATGTTGGTTTTCTTGTATGTGGCTTTGATTTGCTTTCCTTGATTGCAAGGACCACACATTCCTTTCTTTTTATTGTTCCCAAACTTGGGAATTCCTCTAACCAATTCAGACTTGGAGATTTTTGATAAATCTCTATAGTTAATGTGACCAAGTCTTCTATGCCACAAATTAATTTCATTGCATACAGAAGATTTTAAAGAGCTTTCATTGTTTCCAATGATTCCATAACAATTGTCACTTGTTCTTACACCTATAAGAACAGTTCTACCAGAATTATCCAAAATTTTACATTCTTTTCTGGTAAAGTTGACAAACAATCTTGAATCACATAACTGACTAATACTAATTAAGTTTGCCTTCAAACCAGATACAAATAACACATTCTTTAGACAAACTCCATTAGGACCAGTTACTGTTCCTTTACCTTTGACTTGAGAAGTGCTTCCATCACCAAATGTTACACTTCCACCAAAATATTCTTCAAAGGTACTAAACATAGACTTATGTCCACACATGTGTCTTGAACAACCACTATCCAAGTACCACATGTTGACATCATGAACTTTCAAAGCTATATGAACCACATTTGCAACTAAGCAGTCTTTTCTAACCCAAATCTGTTTTTCATGTGTTTTCTGAGAAGTACCTTCATCAACAACTTGGGGTTTTGAAGGAAGTTTCTTTGACAGATTTGTAACTTCCTTATTTAATGATTCAGTCAATTTTAACAAGGAATCAAATCTGTTATATAAATCCAAGGACTGACTTTGATTTACTTTCCTCTTATTGTCAAAATATCCCTTGGGAAAACCATGCAAAACATGACACTTTGGTCTTATATGACCTTTTTAATTACAATGATGGCACACAGGTATGAATCTAAATTCAGAAGAATCAAAATTTCCAAATTTGACAGTATTTCTAAACTGTACAAATTTAGATTTTTCAGATTTACCTGTTGAGCTTACTTCTCCAGCAGAAATTTTCTGTGGAAATTCCTTATTTTGATTACTTACACTCATTCTCTTTTCAGCAGAATTTGAGCTTTCAGGAACTTCCTTTGAAGTTGATGCCTCATCAATTTGATGATTTCCTATAGAAACATTTGAAGCATTAGATTGAACTGAATTTGAAAATTTCTCAAGTTCAATAACTTTACCTTGAAGTGCAGAAATCTGAACTTCCTTTTCTTTTAATTTTTCAGTTTTTTCAGTCAAAGAAGTTACCAGAAAATTTTCTTTGACATGTCTTTCAAGTAACTTCTTGTTTAATGAATCTATTTCTGCAAATGCTTTATTTTTCTCTGTTTCTGACTCCTTCAATTTTTTACTCAGTTTCTTGACTTTCTTCTGAGCTCTGTTGAATTCCTTGTATAGCTGATTGTAGGTTTCTTGTAATTCTTCTTCATCATCTGATAAACTTTCTTTATTATCTCCTGCAATGTCAGAGATTGAACTACCAGAAGAAGATGAGTAAAAAGAATTGAAAGCAGTAAAATTAGCAGAAATATCCTCATCTGATTGTGAAGAATTATCAGTATTACTGTCATCCCAAGTAACCTGATAATTCGTCTTTTTCTTTTTATCCTTTGAGGGACAATCAGAAGCAACATGTCCAAATCCTCTACATTTATAACATTGAACTTCATCATTCTGAGAAAATTTCTTCTCCTTTCTTAGATCAGAAATTTTCTTATCAGATCTTCTATTAGATCTGTCCATGGATGACAGAGGATTAGATTGTCTCTTTTTAAACATTCTCTTGAATTTTTTAGCTAAGAGAACTAACTCATCCAGATCTACTTCAGAATTATCTGATTCTTCATTATTTACAGATTTTAGTGCTATTCCTTTACTCCTTTTAGGAATATTCAGATCTAGCTCATAAGTCTGTAAAGATCCTACCAGATCTTCAATTCTCATAGTATCCACATCTTTTGCCTCTTGAATGGCAGTAACTTTTGGTCTGAATTTTTCAGGCAAAGATCTCAAGATTTTTCTAACAACCTTTGATGTAGAGATCTTTTCTCCAAGGTTAAAACTCGAATTAACAATATCCGAAAGTCTAGCATAAAATTCATCAAAAGACTCATCATCTTTCATGTATAGAGTTTCGAAAGATGTTGTAAGTCTTTGAAGTCTAGACAGCTTGACAGCTGAGGTTCCTTCATGAGTGACCTCAAGAATGTCCCAAACTTCCTTACCTACTTCACATGAGGAAATTCTCCTGAATTCCTCAACACTTACAGCACAAAATAAGGCATTCATTGCCTTGTTGTTCCATCCACATAAATCAGATTCAGCTTTACTCCACTGATCATGAGGTTTAGGCATCACAACACCTCCTTCTGTTGTGATTTCAGGTGGATGATAACCATTACATACCGAGAGCCAGACACGCTCATCGATAGATTTCAGGTAAGCTCTCATCCTTGCTTTCCAGTAAGAATAATTGTTACCCTCAAATAATGGAGGTCTAGAGGCAGATCCTCCTTCTTTTCCAAAGTCCATGCTATAGATCTAGATCACACTTTGTATAACAATTCAAAGTGAATAGGCTTTGATACCAATTGAAAGAGTAGGGGACTACTCTAAAGGTCCACGATCTACAACAATTATGATCTTAACAATGCAGAAACATACACACAGAATTATACGAGGAAACCTGAATCCAAATCCAGGAAAAACCTCGAGTCTATATGAGGCGACTAACCCTTAGAATCTCCACTATTGAATGAAAAGCAATTACAAAGGAAAACACACTTAACCTTTACAATTGAACTCACTCAACAGCAATCTACAGCTCGAATCCACGAACCGTAGCACAGCTTGAATCCACAAGCTGCAATTCACGATCTATCCAGATCCACAGCTTGAATACACGGACTGCAACACAACTTGAATCCACAAGTTGCAAATCACGATCAATCCAGATCCACAGCTCGAATCCACGAACTGCAACACAGCTTGAATCCACAAGCTGCAATTCACGATCAGTCCAGATCGTAACAATCACCTCAGAGTCCACTGAGATGATCCAATGCAATAGGAATCCACCTATGCATCCAACAAACTCGATCACCAATCCAGGAGATCAACCGATCAAGTGAAGTTCCGAACTGAAGAAGAATCCTCAAACTTCAATTCCAGGTGATCTCTCTCAGATCTCCCCCTCACTCGATCACCGACTCTCTAAAGACGAATTGATTGAATCTCGAACACCTCAAGATCCAAATCCAATTAATCAAAAGAAAAAATTCTATTCAAAAAGAATACAGCTCGTCTATTTAAAGAAGAAATCTCAGATCGCGTCAAGCGCTGGTGGCGTCGTGGTACGATCGGGGTAGACGGCTGGAAGCGAACTCAAATCCCGCTCAAATCCAAAAGACTCAGTTAAGGGCGTGCTGCCAACGCGCTGCTAGCGGGAGGGAACGCGGCATGTGCACAGCTGATTTGTAGATTCTTCAATCTTGCTCTGCGCTACCAGCGGCGTGTCGGCGTCGCCTTACGAAGCCGGTACGCGTGCTTCACTTTCAAAGTGCTATTTCACTTATGCGCTGCCAGCGGAGTGGTAGCGGCGTTAATCCTTGCAAGTGCCTTTACGAAATGTTCTTTCTTTAGAAATCTTTACATTTCCTTGAGCTACCAGCGGCGTGGTAGCTGTGTGGCAGCCTCACCTTCCTCTTTACTAAATTCACAGAATTTATATTTTGATTCTGCACATCTTGAAATTTATTAGAGGATATAATTTGTCAAACATTTGCCATATAAGGAGTGTGAGTTTTCACACTTACAGAGGAACAAGGGTCCACTACCCCAACTGAGATAAACCGCTCAACAACCCACCAAGACTTACTGGTCAGTCATCCATATCAATACCTCATGCCACTAGCATGGAAAATGCTCAAGGGTAGCCCACGGCCTTACCCGAGTCAATCTTGATGTTTCTGTCGTAACGTATGTATTGGGAAAACAAGGTTGGGGTGGTGTTGCTTACCTCTTGCAAACTCTTAAGCAAGTTGTTTAGCTCCTATTGCAACTCACGAACAGCTCCTTGCTTTCTTGGATGCTCATTCCTCCAATCTCCACCAAGCAAACCCCCAAACGAAAATGGCTTCCTTGGTTCTTTCTTTTCCTTTTTCTTGCCAACAACTCCTCCAATGGTTTGGAAATGAATGGGGACGAAAATGGGGAAGAAGATGAAGAGAAGGAGATGAAGAAATGAGAGAGTGGGAGAAAAGAGTGAAGAAAGGGTTTGGGCAAAGTGGGTTGGTCGAATGGGGCTCCTTTTGGCTATTTTCCACTTAAGTGGCTTTCCATCAAGACACAAAAATTTACAAGTTTGCCACTCCTTCTTCCTACATTGCACAATACCAACACTTAACATATTTTTCTTACATAGGGAATCTCATTTAACCAAATAGAAGTTGCTCACATTCACAGGCTGCTGACAACCCGGGGCTTAGCCACTTTGACTGGCTTTAGGCTTGAGCTGCTCTAGCTTCACCTACACATCAAGCTCACTAATTAGGATGTGCTAGGGACATGGGAACGGGGTTTCACATGAATGGTGTGGTTAGGATGTTTTAAGGCCATTTGAAGCCATTGGATCATTAGGAAGTTTCTTTTATTTCTCTCTCCCAAATCTGGATCACTATACCCCTTAATCCCCTCTTATCCTTTCTCTAATCAGCTCATTTTATTCTTTGATGCGAGTGTTAGCACCTTTGTATTGTGTGCTTGGATTTTCTAGGATTAATAGTTAGAATAAGTGTGTGTGTGTGTGAAAGCATGATTGTCATCCACCGTTATTGCCATCTTTCATAGGCTGGATTTTCGTCTAAGAGCATGCTTTAGCTCTCAATAAACATCTCATTAGTGCACATGCATGTTGGCACACATACGAGCAAGCATTTTTTTCTCGTTACAAGCATGGTGTTAAGTTTTTTCTCAGTTTTATGTATGCAACCACATATAGCATACACATTACTAGTTTTCAGCATGTGTTTGAATGCTTTACTCTTACCATTTATGCCATGCATTGCTTGCTTGTTGTCTTGACATGTCTCATTTTTGTTTCTTTTCATTTCTAAACATGTACATAGCCTTTAAAACACCTCCATGCAGCACCCATGAGCACCAAATTTATGGCATGTCTTGATGCTTGTTTAAGGTCAAATTTCTTGTCCCTTTATAAACACTTGATTTAAGCACATACACCACCACTTTCCAGCATACGTTTGGTGTCCCATTTTAGCTCTTTTATATCGTGTATTGCTTGCTGTATGGGTATGCATCATAGTTTGGCCATTAACCCAAGTACGAGGACTTTCGGGCCTCTTGACTAGCCTCTCTCTACAAGAGGCAATGTCCTTTGCTTGAGACAAAAGTGAAGGAATGCCTTCCCCACTCTAAAGCACCTGAGCCCCATTCTCAAAAGAGGGAGAAGGAGCCCCAAGCCCTTCTCCCTTCCTTGTGGCTTAATCACCTAGTATAATAGGTTAACCAAAGTTTAAAATCAGACTTGGCAGCCACTGTGGGTCAGACGATAGACCCATAGTTGATATCAGGCCCACATGGGACGAGGGACCCCAAAAATCCTTCTAAAAAGACAAGAATCCACGTTTCTGTTGTGAACCATAAACTTAGGTCGGTTCTAGCATAACCGTATAATACATACGTTACAACAGAACCGTGTGGTATCTACTGTCACTTGTGGATTTCTGGAGATTTTGGGTTTTCTTGTTAATTCTCAAACAAAATCAATTTTAAACAACTGCCTGAACCAGAAAGGTCTTTGGCCATACAAAGACCCAAATTGGGACTTTGGCCTTATTCTAAGCCCATCTCTATTTCCAACGGGCCTTCCAATGGGTTCCGCCCTTTTGTCTCACCCTAGATCCATTCGTAAATGGACTTCCTGACTAAATGGACACCATTGTGGGCTATTCTCTAGCCCATAGTCATTCAAAAACCAAAGGAACCAATTTTCCTTCCTTAAATCACATCCAAAAACCAAATGAGTTTAAACCAGAAAGGGTGCTATCCAAACCGTAACCCTAAGGGTAATTAGGCCATTTCAGGGTCTAACTTGGCATCCCGTGGGCCTTCCAACGGGGCCCACCATTCAAACTCATATCACAGGGTCTAAAAAGATAAAAATCAAAGTAAAACGACCTACACCACTCATGTGGTCCCTCCAAGACTTAATTGAGTGTGCATGATTTGCTTACGACGGGTGAGATAAAATGAGTTGACTGGCTTAAGGGCTAACCAGGGGTGACCCGTGGGACCCATCTTTTGATAGGGTAAACCAGGGTGTCTACGAACTTCCCTGAACCATAACCGTGTATTTTCTAAAAAATCTCGATGCGCAGACCACCTAATAAACATCTTTTAGGCATCCAGGTGACTGCCTGCACCCCATCAGGCAGTGGCGACTCCTAACCCCCCCCCCCCCCCCCAATTCCTCAAACCCGATATCCTGTTAAGTGTGCTGATCCTACATGCTCTCACAAGGGAGCGCCGGGCCTTCCCGAAAGAGGGACCCACATTCCCTTCGCATCCGTGAGCGACAGATCGACGTGCACACATGGCTGCTCTTCTCTCTCTTTCTCTCTTGTACGTGAATTGCAAAATAATATTTTCCCCCACTTTAATTATTTCTTATATACTCCCTCATCAAAATCCAAGAGTTTTATTTCCTCACAATCCTACTAACCTAATTTAGCCACCCACTTCCTTTTCATGGAATTTTCGGCCAACTCAACAATATTTATTTTATTATTTTTATTATTTTAACTAACAATTAATTATTTCAAGCACATATAATAAATAAATTCTAAATCGATATTAAATTATAAAATCACCTCATATTTAATTCTCTAAGTTCTCTAGGTCACCCTGCAACACTCCGGGTTGAACCAATTCTTCATTCCCTGTAATATTTATAATAATAATTAATATATGTGTTTTATCTTATTTATTTAATTAATAAAAAATCTAGGATTTTACATCTTCAATCCCACTAGCCTTCTATTCCATAGTGTCCTCTACAAGAAAATCTGAAAACAAAACATTGAAAACAAGGATGAGATATAAAATCTCAGCAAGTAGTAACAACATGCTAGAAAACCCAATAATAAACTCTTTTTAAAACCACAAGTGTTCACAAGGATGAGCTTTCGAAAAACACTTTGATAAAACCAACTGATATCAATCACAATAACACCCAGCATGCAAGAATTAATTATAAGAGACAATCCAAACATATATCATAACCAACGTCACCAATCAATTCATACTTTACCTGTGCCATTACTTGGCTTAACTTTAACTTTACGTTTACCTTTGCCATTACTTGGATGAAAATACCGGCCATTAGTTGGTTGAAGGCACTGCCATTAATTTTCTGAAAGTGCATGGAATACCTGCCATTAATTGGCTCAAAGGCACTACCATTAATTAGCTGAAAGCAAGGTTTTCAATATCGGTGCCGATGGGTGTGCCATTCCCTGAAAAAAACGGCACACCAGCAGTACGCCGCCAAAAAATCAACGAAACAGGGAAAAAATGGCCTGTGCTCAATTTCGACAGAAATAATTTTTTTGGTTTTTTGGGCTAAAAATCAAATATTATTCATAAATAAGATGGTTAGAAGTTTATAATACCAACAACAGTTTAGTTATAAAACAAACTTATAATGTTAAATGCGAATACAATACAAAACAAATTAATAGTTAATAATTATACATGGCATTCACTTGTGTTTTTATTAATTTATAACATGATTTTTGTATTTTTCGCTATTTTTAATTAATTTCGTGAGAAATAATTAAAAATTTTAATTTTCATGCAAATAATTATATATAATTATACATGGCATTCACAGTAATTTTTATTAATTTATAACATGATTTTTGTATTTTTTTTATATTTTCCTTATTTTAATTAATTTTCGGCACATACAATTAAAAAAATTAATTTTCATGCAAATAATTATAGATAATTATACATGGCATTCACAGTAATTTTTATTAATTTATAACATGATTTTTGTATTTTTATATTTTTCCATATTTTTAATTAATTTTCGGCACAAATAATTAAAAAATTAATTTTTGAAAAAAAAATTATAAATAATGAAACACATCGATAGATCGGGTGCCGATGCATAACATATCCTCATTTCAACTTAATCTAATACATTTAAGGCTATAAAATAAAAGAAATCAAGAAATAGATGTTTACCTTCTTCAAGATGGAGCACGAACGTCGTATGACCTCAAATCCCACTCCAAAGCGTGCCTATGTTGTTTCTAGAACCAAGATCTTGACAAAATATGATGTTTGGGACAGATTTCACCCAAAATCATCAAGATTTGAAGAATAAAAGTTAGAAAAACGACAAAACCCTCCTCTCTGTTCATTGCAAACAAAATGTCGACAATTTGGGCAAAATTTTCACCCAAATCGATGACTTAAATGGGCGGTTTCACACGCGCGTGCGATTCACACGTGCGAGCGACTTAAAAATTAAAAAAAAAAGAGTTTTGACTAAACGCATCAAAAAATGGATGTGTTTCGTTGAAACTCATCGGAATTTCGTGGGGAAATGATAATAGCGGCATTCGGCTAGCGAAACGTGCCGCTAGCCGATACAAATCAATTTTTCGGCGGCACGTCGAAACTAAAAACATTGGCTGAAAGTGCATGAAACACTAGCTATTAATTGGCTCAAAGTGCATGGCCATTAGTTGGCTTAAATGCAAAGAATCCCAGCCATTAATTGGCTCAAAGGAACAATGAATACCAGCCATTAATTGGCTCAAAGTGCACGGCCATTCGTTGTCTCAAATGTATAGAATCTCGACCATTAAGTGGCTCAAAGGAACAAGGAATACGAGCCATTAATTGGCTCAATGCAAAGAATCCCAGCCATTAATTGGCTCAAGGTACAAGGCCATTAGTTGGCTCAAATTCATAGAATCCCAGCCATCAGTTGGCTCAAAGGAACAATGCCATTAATTTGCTCAAAAAGGTATAGCCATTAATTGGCTCACATACATGCCATTAGTTGGCTACATACACGACCAATAACGGCTCGTGTGTTCGCCATTAATTAGCTTAAGAACATGGTCGATAGTGGCTCACGTGCCATTGTCTAGTTGAGGTACCTACAAGAATAAGAGAAATATTTTCACAAAATGCAATGTATACAATCATCCACATATTATTCAACCATGACCATCATGATATACAAAAAGAATTACATAGTTACTTATATGCACAAATTCATATCAATATTGACTCAATTACCAACTCAACATACAAGGACGTCCAAACACTCAAGACATGTATAGGAACTCCAAAGAAACCAATCCAATATACATATAAGCACCAAAACCATAATATAGGATATATGGAGAGGCCAAATTCATGCCTAAAACATGTCAAAAAGAGAAATCCATGTGTAACACATATACAAAGGCCAAAACCAATCTAGAATACAACTATCTACCATGTCTAAAGCAAAAACAATACTCATTCATTCATCCAAGTCCTTAACCAAAATCCCCTTTTTCCACTAATTTGTTCCAAACTTCTAAATATTAGCCCCAAAAGTACCAAATCTGATTTAAATTCAATAAGAACATTTCCAGTAGTCAAAAAATGTATAAATCAACTTAGAGATATGTACAAGTCAAATAAAAACAATAGAAACACCTTTTCATCTACCAAGTCCACTATTATAGGTTTGAAACCACCTAATTCCACCAAAACGTACCCAAATTCTTTATAAAAATCTAAGCAATTTTTAGGCCAGTATAGACACTCTCAAAATAGCCTAATATAGTTGGTACATTAGTTGTAATCCCACAAAAATCATTTTAGAATCAAATCCTAAGCAAATTGGTCAATTTTAAAAAAATCTAGGTTCGTGCGCTCGAGCCTTATGTCTGACGCCCTACAAAATAAGCCTGGTGCCCTTGGGTGCTCAAGCCATATCCAAGACGCAGGCTTAAACAGAAATTTTCTCCTAGTTTTAAATAATGGGCGCCTTTGGGTGCTCGGGCCCTATCCAAGGCACTAGTACAAATTTCAGAATGTCTGCACTTTGCAAAATTTTGAATCTAACTCAACTAAACTCAATTCCATTGTTCCAAATCACTTTGAAATCGTGGTTTTTTTCATCCCTAAAACCTACTAAACCATTCCAGAACATCAAAAGCAAAGATTTGCTATAATTATCTTTTCTAAACCCAAAGAAATAAACACTTTTACACATGCTTGAGAGATTTCATGAACTTCAAAACTTATCTATATTTAAACATCAAAACACATCCAAATTTTAATACCCTGAATTCTATTAAATCCTAATTAGTTAATCTATTGTTAAATTGGGCTTATTAAACTAATTAAAAACTCGTGTTATGAAGGAGGAGCAGATGTGACTCTATCTAATGATTGGAGAAGCAATTGAAAGTCTACCAAGTATTTTACTAAGGCAAAGCTTGTTCCCTTCGAACAAGCTTTGATTTGAATTTCATGTCTTTTGAAAGAAATCCCTTGTTTCTAATTTATTTGAATGTTACTAAAATTCTCCAGAAGTTGGGAGTTGCCAATTCCTAGATTTTGATAAGTAGAATAGTTTTAAAGGTTTAGATTCTTATTTGATAGGATGTTTTCTCCTTAGCAAAGTTCTCAATCCATTTCTTAAATCACGAATTTAGAATGAGTTTAGGAAGGTTCTAGAAGTTCTTCAAGTAGTTTTAGTGAAGTGGGGATCAAATTTTGAAAAATTTAGAGTTAAGTGAAAAAGTAAGCAAACCCAAGTGAGAGATCACGTTAGGTTTGTTAGGATTCATTTAGAATAAATTTTTTTTCATATTATGGCTAATTGTTTAAGTGAGAGTTGCAAGAAAATAGGAAAGTTAGTTATTGGGTTTTATTTGGAAAGAGGCTCAAGTGAAAGGGGCAATTTGGTAAAAGGCCAAATGAGCCAATGTCTTAACCCCCAAAATTGGTTAAGGCAAAACTCATCCTGGCCTAATACGTAGAGAGCAAAGGAGACAGGGAGGTCAAGGGTTTTCAAAAGTGGAAGAAGGGGAAAGCCTTGGCTTGGGTTTTGCAAATCTCCAAGTAGCAACCCTTAAAAACTAAACATGCGATGTTTTGTTTTGGAGTAATAGCTAAATCTTTTTATTATTGTGGGATTCTGTTTGGATTTTAATAAATTTTGTATTGGTTTGCATGCTGGGAAATCAGTTCTAGATTCATGTTTGATTTGAACATATTAGAAATTATCTTACTTTGAATATTCATGGTTTATATGGCTTACCTATTTTCTTTTGAAATTCTAGAGATTCATTTCTAGTTCTGAATACCCTGTTATAATTTATTTCCTGGGTTTTGAATGATTTCTTGAGGTTACTTGATTCAAACCATATCGAAAGGAGTTTAATATTCCATGCAAATTTAAACCTGAAAGAATGATGTTGGTTTGTCAATGCTTGGGGCTTTGGGTCGTTTTAGAATGGATTACAGCAAGTTGTGGGGATTCTTTAGTGATGTCACGACCCGGAACCAAGTCTGCCCCTCCAAGGCACAACCCGTCCCAGACTGTGGCAAGTGGATCATTATACTTAACAAAACACAAAGGATTTTGAAACTTTTTCTATACAAGTGCAAGTGAAACAGTTTATACATGTGCATATCAAAAGTTTTCGTGTATATATTTTAAAGGAAACAAGACACGAGAGTTTAGTTACAAAATATTGGGTGACTAATCACTCCTCTCAATGTATGGGTTTCACAAACCAAAACTATACAAGTATGATCAAAAGAAAATCCTAAGGCCTATAGTAGTCTTCCTCTCTGTACCCGATGGCATTTTCCTTGCCTGTATCCCCAGCCCGGTCCTTCACACCAGACGTCGATGGATCTGAAAAATAAGATAGAAAGCAACTGTGAGATGAATGTCTCAGTAAGCAACACATGCATGAGTCAATGAAAACACAGTTTATGCAAATATCTTTCGATAAATCATGACATGCGGGTAGTTTGGTACTACAAAATCCACGGAATCTCATGTGTCATACAATAGTGCATGCATGTGCCTCAGTGTACAGATAATTCATTTAATAGCAATCATGTAATCAATATTATCACTTGTTATCTAGGATGTTTATATATACTACACATGGCCTCATCTGGCTTCACCGATTCCACGTGGTGGCTAGGCATCTACTCCGATTCCCCTTGACGTAGGCATCCATACGCCGATTCCCCTTGACGTACAAACATCCACTGCCGATTCCCCGTAGCAAGTGCGCATCGGCCACCGATGATGCTGGTGCCGGGATGATATCACAATAGAGCAGTACAGTAACAATAACACTAGCCATGGCATATATATACAAACATTCCCATTTAAGACTATGGATCCATACCTTAAGAGTTCATTATGCGGATGTGTTCATTTAACAATTTCATAACAAGTATAAAAACAAAGAACGGAATGATAACACATCAATTATATCCAAGCTTGAGTGGAGGATGCTAGTTCTCTATTGCCAAGTTGAGAGGAACAACGATCCACTACCCCAACTGAGATGAACCGCTCAACAACCCACCAAGACTTACTGGTCAATCATCCATATAAATACCTCATGCCACTAGCATGGAAAATGCTCAAGGGTAGCCCATGGCCTTACCCGAGTCAATCTTGGGCCACTGCCCTCTGCTCAATATAACTCAATGTCATGAGGGCCACTGCCCTCTTTTCAATATCAATACAACGGGCCACTGCCCTTTTTCTCATGGTGCTAGTAACGGGCCAAAGCCCTAGTTGTCATGCATATGTGATACAGGCGCCCTTCATACTATGTGTAAAATACTAGGCCAAAGCCCATCTGGTCATGGGTGGTGTACTTACATTGATGGTCAATGGTAAAGGTTTGGTTTCCAGAGTTTTTTACCTTTCTTGACTCATTTTGGGGCAACATATGCCTAAACTCTTTCGATACTTGTATATCTTGGTTTTAGCTCTTGACTTCTACTTCGAAGGGTTATTTGGAAAGTGTTTGAGGTGGTGGAATCAAGTTATCCTATTTCTACAATAACCTGGGACAGAAAATCTTTCTAAGACCTTCTTTGGCAAAACGTACCCAATATCTTTGATATTTGGAATTTTGAGTTTCTCTCAATTGGAACACCTCCTAGACACTTAACTCTCACTTACACATAGGTTGGATTTGAATAAAAATAAATGGTAGATTAATCTGGGCTAAAAACTCAAATTTTGGAATTTCTGGTAAGGGCACTCGATGGGTCGCTCGAGCCTACTTCGAGCGGCCAAATATTTGTTCTCGGATTCTTCTGTTAAGACACTCGCTAGAACAGTCGCTCCAGTGTTGCTTGAGCGGCCATGCCTTAAAACTCTACCTAAACTACCTAAAACTACCGCCCGGTGCCACGCTCAAGTGACTGCTCGGGCAGCCTGGGTTTTTGACAGTTCACAAAATCCGAATTTTTGGGGATTTTGGTTTTTTTCAAATCTCACTTGTTCTGGGTATTTTTGGGCTCGAAATCACTCCTAGCATGTGTAGAAATCTACTACCAACAAAACCCCTCAAGGAAATTGTGCGCGCGTCATAAACGCGGCACGGGAAAGTTCGGAGTCGCCACCGCCTGATGGGGTGCAGGCGGACACCTGGGTGCCTAATATTGTCTATTGGTCTGGTATGCGGCTTGAGATTCGAAGTAGGTTCTCGGTTGCGGTCTGGGGAAGTCCGTAGACACCCCAGTCCACCCCGTCAAGTGACGGGTCCCATAGGATTCCTTGGTTTGAGTCAACTCGCTGATTTCTCACCCGATTCCTATTCCGGCATGCAATTTGGTTAAGTCTGGTGGGACCGCTTGAGCGGTGTGGGTCCCTTCAATTGCTTTTATCTTGCTTAATTTAAGTGATCTGAGTCTGAGTGGGCGGGCCCCGTTGGAAGACCCACGGTGTCCTTGGTGGGCTTGGTTAAGCCCACATGCCTCTGGTGGGCCTCCACTTAAGCTTGGGAAGCCCTTTGGGCTTAGGTTAAATGAATTGATTTTATTTAAGTTGTTTAAATTGAGGATTTAAATGATTTTCATGCAAAAGTGGGCCGGTATTGGTTTGCGGGCCCCTGGGTGGGCCCCCATAAAGGTTGCCAAGTATTTTAATTTGTCTTGTTTAGATTTGCCAAAATGGGCTGGTTATTGGGCTTGGGGTCCGTAGTCCAGACTTGGGCTGGAAAGCCTAAGGTTTTCGGGGTTAGGGTTTGAACCCTTTCCTTGTTCGGCTGTGGGCTTGGCGGGCCCGGTAGGCCCTTGCCCTTGGTCTCAGCCAAACCATGCTAATTATCGTATCATGCTACAAAAGGCCCACTGGTGGGCTTGGTCGAAAACCCTATTGGTTCACTTGGTTTGCTTGGAAATATCATTTAAATGCAGCAAAAATCAAGGAGTACCCAAAAATGGCATTTCTGCCATGTATCCGACCTTCCGGGCCGGATACACACAAGTTCTAAGGTAACCAACCGTGAAGGTCAGCTACGCACACAAGATAGTGTATCCGACCTTCAAGGCCGGTTACACAGCAGTCTCAGCTAATCCGACCTGAGTTGTCGGATCAGTCTGAAACTGCTCCTTTTGGAGTTTTGCAAGTGGGATGACTCTTATGGGCTTCTCAATGGGTTACTAGGGCTGTGTGGGCCCTTGCAAAGGCCCACCAGGGTGCTGGAGTTGTGGAGTCTCCAGCTCTTGGTCTCTTTTGGGTGGTTTCTACAGCAAGTAAAGGAGGGGGGAGGCATGGGAAGTTGCCTCCTCCATTTTGGATCATATATGCCAATAAACAGGGACCAAGGTGTCCATGTTTGGTCTCTTAGATTCCACCAACAGCAAGCATAATTGATGATGCAACCCAAACTCAAGAGATACCTAAAGCATGCTCCATGACATGAAATGTACATTCATGTTTCCATGTGCATCTTGCACGGGGCAGCAAACATTTGGGCTCAAGTTTATGCAAAGTGGAGAGGGTGGCATGGACGGGAATTGACCTAGCATGCTACTATGGGGTAGACAAGTTTGCACTTGGTGTGTGCAAATGTGCAAGCATGTAGTACAATGGTGTTAGAAGTGAGTAATCAGCATGTTATGGAAACACAAAACAGCAACTAACTCTCATGAGAAAATCATCTAACACAAGGGCCTAAGGCCTGCCTCAACCCTAGTTAATGTACACTTATGCTTCCACATACACCTTGGGGGGACAGCAACTCATTCATGCACTCCAAAACCAACAAGACTCAAGTGAAAAGCCACTCGGTTTGTTTCTAAAGCAAGGGAGCTTAGGCATGCATTCATGACAACCAAGCAACAAACATTTCATGTAAGCACCACTCAAAAGTGACTAAAGGGACCTGCTGTTGGGAGGGGGCAGCAACTTTAAAGGAGGATGAGGATCATGCATGGGGTGAAAGGAGCATGCCGAAATCACAGCCATGAGCAGTAATGGGCAAACCGAAAATAACCGGCACAAAATGAGGAAACAACCTAACATACACAGAATATGTGAGATTAACACTAACATTAGCATGTATCCTCACATGGTGGCATCTTCAAGCAAAAGTAATAGGAGGTGGCTGTGTTCCCACCTCCCACAAGTGGGTGCTGCCAAAAACCATTGAAGCCACATGTATGCATGAAATAAAATCAGTAAAAAAGGCCATACACTTGCGAGAAGAACATAAGGAGAACCATGACCTAGCATGTATTCCCTACAAATCTTAGCAAAATCTGAACCTAATCTCATGCTTAAAACAGCACCTTGGGGACACTTTATACTTCAAAAGAAACAACTCAAACTTCCTTTTGCGTATTGTGCACTCTTCCCTTACCATGGAAGATGAACCACCCTTGTAGGATCATGAAAGAGAGGGGAGGAGAAGGAAAAATGACAAGGATCATGCATAAGAAAAATAAACGCGCCACATGTAACATGAAACATGCTCCAAGTGAATCAATTTCTACATATGTATAACATAATACATCATGGGTGCTCACCTTGCGGTTAGAACTTTGTTTGAAGTGTGCTAGGCTTGCTTTGAAGCCAAAATAGTGGCTGGACAGCACCTTGCACCTTCTTCTCCAAGCACCAAGTTCCATTAAGCTCCTTCCTTAAGTCACAAAGTGAAGAAGGGAGAGAATGGGGAAGGTTTTAGAGTGGTTTTGAAGGGTTTTAAGGGGGCTGGTGGTGGGTTAGAAGGGTAAGAGAAAGGTTGGACGAATGGGGGTTTTTCTTGAGAGGAGGTAAGTGGGAGAGATGGAGAGAGCTTGGGAGAGATGGGAGAGAGATTAGAGGGGTTGGGAGAGATGAGCCATGAGACAAAAAGTGTCTCCTCCTCCCCATACGTATGGGGTAGGAGAGGTTTTATCATGTGGGAGGATGCATGATGTTCATGGGGGGAGAGAGAGAGAGATGAGATGAGATGCATGCATGGACACTCATGAGGGAGAAAGAGAGAGAGAGAGAGATGAGATGCATGCATGGATGCTCATGAGGGAGAGAGAGAGAGAGAGAGAGAGAGAGAGAGAGAGAGAGAGAGATGCATGATGCTATGATGCATGATACATGGGGGGTGCATGCATAGGGAACATTAATCATGAGAGGGAGAGAGAGAGAGAGAGAAAGAGTATGCATAATGCATGCATGTATACTCATGAGGGAGAGAGAAAGAGAGAGAGAGTTGTTTGCATGATGGTATGATGTATGGGGGGATGCATAGGGGACATGGATTTATGAAGGAGAGAGAGAGAGAGAGAAAAAGATGTGGTGGGGAATGGGGGATGAGTTATGGAGGAGAGAGAGGGAGGGAAGGATGTGGTGGGGAATTAAACATGTGGGGTGATTTTCTTGGAAATTGCAGATTGGTCCTTGAGCTATTTTCTCATCAACTTGATATTCACAAATTCGTCCCCAAATAATTACAGATATGCCATCAGATATTTTTGACTGTCCTGATTATTTACGGATTTGCCCCCAGACACCTTTTTCTGCTATTTTCTCTGCTGTTTTTGCCACGTGGGCAGTTTTTAGGGTTTCTTGTTTTGCTCATAACTTATTATCCGGGACTCCGATTCGAGCAAACTCAGTTGCATTGGAATTGTGTCAGGATGACCTGTCCACTGGGACAAGTTTGGGCAGCTGTTCTGGGGTTTAGCAGAAAGTCAATTTCAACTCCCCCTCAAGTTTGACCGGCTCATAGATCCTTCATCCGGACTCCGATTCCAGCAAACTCAGTTGCGTTGGAACCGTGTCGAGATTCTCTATCCATTGAGATAAAGCAAGGTATCCAATTATCACTACATCAAAAAGTCAACTTTTCATCCCTTAGGGTTTGACTTTTCGTCTAGGGTTTGCATTTCCGGCTCTTCCGGGAGCTCAAAAATGAGGTGCTTACAGAAATCCCTCCTATTTAGCCTAGGACTCGTTTTCACATCTCAACCCTAACATTCATCTAACATGCGATTTTTGGCCGAAAATGGGAAAACAAGGTTGGGGTGGTGTTGCTTACCTTTTGCAAACTCTTATGCAAGTTGTTTAGCTCCTATTGCAACTCATGAAGAGCTCTTGATGTGCTCCTTGGAGATTTTCCTACAATCACACCAAGCAAACCCCAAATGAGAATGGCTTCTCTTGGGTTCCTCTTCTTCTTTTCTTGCTAACCAGCACCTCCAATGGGTTGGAAATGAGTGGGGACGAAAATGGGGGAAGAAGGGAGAAGAAATGGGAAAGGAAATGGGAGAGTGGGAGAAGGAGAGATGTAAGAAGGGTTTTGGGCAAAGGGTTGGTCATATGGGTTTTCCTTGGCTATTTTCTCCACTTAAGTGGCCTCCCACAAGACACTAAAAATTACAAGTTTGCCACTCCTTCTTCCTACATTGCACAATACCAACACTTGGCATATTTCCCACTTAGTATCCAACCTTATTTAACAAACTAGAGATTACTCACCTTCGCAGACAACGCGGGGTTTAGCCGCCTTCGCTGGCTTTAGGCTTGAGCTTCTCCAGCTTCACCTACACATCAAACTCACTACTTAGGATGTGCTAGGGATATTGGAACGGGGTTTCACAAGTGAAGTCTTAATTAATGGTTTTGTGGCTGAATAAGATAGAACAGAGATGGAATATGAGAACCCATAATTTTCTATTGTTATACTAGTGCTTGTTTCAGGCTCGAGCACCAACACCCTAGTTCCTAGAGATTGCTATTTTATTTAATTTAAATATTTTTATGTGCTTCCAATTAATTTGTAATTCTCTATAAAAATGGGTTGTAATCTGAATTTGTTTGTATAGAAACAATTTGAGGTATAAATACAAAAACCACTCTGTTATACTGTCTTAAAACTGTATAAGATTCGGTGGCTTGCAAGGGCTTGAAATCCTTGTATTAAAATTCATGTTAGTAGTTTAAAATTTAGTTTAGGGTGTTTATGAATGAATGGAGATGGTGGTAAGCCATTTGGTCCCAAATTAAGAAATTAAAAATCACCAAAATGCAGCCTAGGAAGAAAGTGCTCAACAAAACTTTGTTTTTTCTAAAAATATTTAATTTTTAGTGGTATAATGCATATATTAATGAAAATCAATTATATTTTAGTGAGTATTTAAAGTTTAAGCATGAATTGAAATGATCTTAAAATTTAGTGAAAACACATGAATGGCGACAACTATTTAAAACACATGCATGCTCAAATACTTTTTTTAGTTCTAAATCGTGGATAAATTATAAAATATATATCAATAACGATAACACGAATAATCTAAATAATCCAACAATAATCCAGCGAACAATATGATATAAACCCGTGTAATCCATCAAATAAATCAAATCAGTAATATCGATATCAAATCACATGAATAACCATAAAATCAAATGTATCTATGTAATAATGTGTCGATGAAACCAACTATCCATAAACAATCTAATAGATATAACTCAGATCAAAACAAGTGTCAGCATAAATAATAGTCACGTCATAGTCAAGTCCATGCCTCCATGTGTATATCTGGCCTACTCAAGGTTTCAGATATTGAAATGACGACCTACTCAAGATTTCGTCATCCAATGCCAACCTACTTCAGGTTTCGGCATTAACAACACCGGACTACTCAAAGTTTCAGTGCTGCAAAATCAAATATCAACGTAGGCCAATGGCATATAGTTCACTTTAATTGAGTAATTAACATGCCGGAGCCAAATCCACACCTCCATATACACAATCCGACCTACTTAGGGTTTCGGATTCTGAAATGAGGGCCTACTCAAGGTTTTGTCATCCAATGCCGGCCTACTCCGGGTTTCGGCATTGACAACACCAGCCTACTCAGGGTTTCGGTGCAGCTCTACACCAGTCGTGGCAATACTCATGGTATTGCAATTACATCAATAAAGTCAACACATTACATTACTAAACTTAAGTAATAGATCCAAGACAAGTTGGACCAAAAATAGCTTTAAATAAAATTCGCATGTAAATCAATGTGCTCAACATATAATCATGGGCAAATTATGACAAAATCTACTCCATCATGGAGGATCTCAAAAACATGCCTTTCAAGGCTAGTATCAGTAACCAGCAGATCTCATATCAACTCATTCATGAGACAACATTAATAATCCAAATATATAGAAATAATTCACAATAATCCAAATCCAATGCAAGTTTTACAGAAAAGCCAATGTTAACAAAAGTTATTCAAAATAGAGTTCAAAACACTAATTTCTCAAATCTGACCAGAATTGTATTCTCATAAATTTATTTACTTTAAACAAGTATAAGTATGAGAATTACATGAGTAGAAATCCTTAGAATCCTTAAAAGTTAAAATGAAAACATAATTTCCATTTAAAACCCAAAATAAACTAATTTAGAGGAATAGGTGGACAAGTATTTGGTATAAACTCATTCATACAATTGGACTTGTAAATTTTATTTTTGGTGCTATGCAGATATAGTATGTAAATAGAGTTATTGAAGGTGTTCTAGTTGAAACTTGCAACCTGTTTTTGGATATATATTAATATGTAATTGTAACGCCTCTGATCCAAGTTACGTAGAGAAAACATAACTCATCTTCGAAGGTTAATATATAACATAGGATCGCAATATCAGAGTGAAGAAAAAACATGAAATAACAATAACTAGATAATCAGAGTACGCTAAACAAATCCCAAACTGAAATAAACTCACATGACCGAGCAACTACCAGCAGAAATCGTCCTCTCCAAGAGCCGCTAAAATCAAAACAAAACAATACGAAATGAAATACGAATATCCCAGTGACCAACACATGCATGCACAAAACCATTTAATTCAGTTCTAAAAGATGCAACCGTTACAAAACTTATACAGTGACGATAAAACTTATAATCAGAATAATCCAACGAAATTCCAACAATTCAGTTGATATAAATGCATAAATTCATCCTGTAAACTAAGCAATAATGTCGGTATCAAATCATGAATATAACCGTAAAATCACTTATAACCATATAACAACACTTCGATGAAATCATAATCTTCGGAAAGTTAAGTGTTTATCATGGGCCACTCAGGACCAATGAAGTGTTTATCATGGGTCACTCCGGACCAAAATTCCGACCTACTCAGGGTTTCGGAATACTGGAGTGTTTATCATGGGCCACTCCGCACCAATAGAGTATTTTATCATGGGCTACTTTGCACCAATTTACTTCCTCATGAAGTTCTCAAATTGTATTCTCAATTCAATTTCCAAAAATAGAACGATGTTAATCCAAAAACCGACTGCCAATAGCAAAAAAATATTCAAGAAACTCATTCATGAAATCTACAATGAATGCAAATCTGATTTGTCACCATAATTTCAATAAATTCCGGTGCAAGCAAATAATAATTCAAATCTGAAATTCGAGAGGTTAAATACATTGTGCAAAACAAGTCCGAAGCTAATATTATCAATAATCAATGCAAATCTCCAAAAATACTCACTTTCATAATCTACCCTTAGCATAAAGTTGCTAAAAATCAATCAACCAAGCTCCTCAAATGACATCCTCACTACTTACTTAAATCTTTGGAGTTAAACCTAAACAATTTAACCAAGGATTTTAGCTCCTAATGTATCAACTGCATAGGCATAGCAATTAAAGAGATTGGCGCTAACCTCCCTTTCTACTATATAATTATTCTGAAATTTAAAAGCATGCATTTCTGGTTTTACCACCACTTCAACATCATCTTCATTACTTAACTAAGCTCATGGTATAGGTTTATTGGGCTTTTAACAATTTCCTACAGGTATAGAGAATTAGCCGCACTTGGCTGAGTTGGTGCGAGTGGGTGCTAACCTCAAATTCCAGTGTTTAATTCCTCTTAAATTCAGGGATATGCATTTTTGATTTCACAGTCATTTCAATACCATCGACAACACTTAGTTTAACTAATGAAATAGGTAAATGGAGTTTTAAACAAATTTCTGAATGCAAACTAAAATAGCCACACTTGGTTTAATTGATGCAAGTGGGCGCTAACCTCTGAAGGTTGGCGCCAGGTTAGCACATAGAAATTTTGAACTAGGTTAGCGCCAGGTTAGCCGTAGTTGGCACCAAGTGTTTTATCATACGAACGTAAAGTTGACTACTGCTATGATGAAATTTAGCATTTCTGAACTAATAACTCCATCCAAAATTGACACATATCACATTCTCCATCTCCTAACAACCAAATAAACCCTAATTGAAATTATTTGGATCATAGATCGTTCACCGATCAAAATTTTCTCTTATAATCGATTATCAACAAAGGATTAATATACAACAGCTTGAAATCTAGATTCAAATGAAATTTAAAACTCAAATCCGAGGAAAAGTGGGTGCTACTCACTTTGAGGAAATCAGAAACCACCCGCACCTGCTTTCGATCTCAGCAGCTTTGAATTTCCAGGTTTGTTGGCCGCTCACTCACTGATTTCCAATAATATCAGATCTGATTAGATCTAATCCAAAACCTGATCTCTCTCTCTAGTTGCTCACACAATTCAAATCTAACACTTCACTTACCTGATTTCCAAGAGATCTGCAATTGAATTCGAACCAAATCTCCACAATTCATTCGATCAATTTCTGACCACTTCCAATTTCTTCTGATCCAAACAGACAAGCTTCCTCTCCTCAATTAGACTCCCTCCTTCTTACAAGTGTTCTAATTCCACCTCTGCTCTCCCTGAATTCTCTAGCAACTGCTCGACTAAACCTTGCTCAAATGAATCTCGGTCTATTTATAACCTGCAATTGGCGCTCAACAAAATTTTAACTCACAATCTATTGTATGCTCACTTACCCAAGGATCCCTGCCTATTCAACTCCTTTAAATATACGATCAGGTGCTTGCCACGCCACCATGACATCTACACCATCATTTTAATTAAAACACTTAAATTAAAATATATTATTATTAATCATCTAGCTGTATAATATAGCAACTACTTATCTTAGATAACATCTCTTTTCAGTAAAACTCCGGAATTCCCATAACACCCTTGCTCGCTACACCCACCGAACCATCAAAACCCAACAAATGTAATTCAAATACCCAATTTATCATTTTTATTAATTCATCATATCTAAATTTGAAATTTTCTCTAATTAATTTCTTCTTCTCCATTTCTAAAATTTTCCACTAATTATTTTAAATTAACAACCACAAAATCAAAATTTTAATATTATTAAAAATTCAGGATTTTACAGTAATCAGGTTTTATTTTACTACAACCATGCTTTCACCTATGCACTCTAGATAAATATTTTCAATACTATTATTATTGTTTAGAATAGTTAAAGTTTTGGGCCCATACCTAGTGTCCAAGAGCCAATCTATATCCTTAATGAATAGACCTGGATCCAGGGTGCTACACATAACCATTCTCTAGGCATGCTAAATCAATTAAAACACTTGCAACTTGAAATGAATCATTCTTAACACAATAAATCGATCAAAATACTTCTTTAACATGAATTAAATCAAGAACATAGATCCATAGGCTTTGGATGCTTTTATAACCACTATAGAATCAACAAATATCATAAATCAACACTTAAAACAATCCGATAAAGCCACGAACACCATTATTTATCGACTAAACATAAAACCATGCAAGTTTTTGCCAAGGAAGGGTTGATACTTACCTTTTTCGCAAAATCCCACTTTTCTTTAATAACCCAAGCACAACCACGTTTTGTGAATTTCACACCACTCTAGAGACCTCCAAACACCATCTCCATCATTCAGATTAAAGATCTACGTGTCAGGAACATCTCCTCCAATTTTGAACTCAATCCAATGGTGAATCATCTCTATACCCCGTTTTTATGGCAGCTAGTCAGAGGATTTTTGCAACAGTTTTCTCCACTTTTAATGTGTCATGTTCTCTATCTCTCTCTAGGCTTTATTTTCACCCTCTTTTCCTTCATCTAACCCTCTTTTTTTCTTCTTCTAGCCGTAGGGATCAACAAAAACCATTAATTATTTTATTTTTCTCGGTTATATTCACATCCAAATTAGAGTCCTTGTTTAATTAGAAAGCTTCCTACTAACATGCTTTCCTATTTTATCTCAACTCTCTTTATAATTTCTTTCTCTTAAATCCCCTATAAATTAAACTTCTATTTTAATCAATTTTCGTGCTAATTTAAATCTTTATTTTTAAATATTACTAGATCACCCCAAAATCTCTCATATTTCTAAATTTAAGGCCCCTAATTAATTATAATTACAAATAGGTCCTTTTCTCACTTATTAGGCCATAAATCATGCTATTTAAATTCAAATTAAATCCAAGTTATATCTAATTAAATTTTTAAGTCTAATAATTATTTCATTACACAATTTATTAATTAACCCATTAGGAAATTACCAAAATACCCTTTTCTCTATTTAAAACCTTTTTAATCATGGGCTTTCTTCTAAATTCAAATTTAATCTTCGTATTGTTTATTTATATAATATGAAGTTGAATTATTATTTTACTTCCCTAAGTTCCCAAATTAACATTATTCTTCCAATTAATTAAAGTTAATATTTTAATTCCAACCTATCAAAATCACTACTATTTATTTATTTAATTATCGATATATTTTTGGACTATAATATTAATCTTTTACATATTTATCTTAAATCTTTATTCCTCAATATTTTTAGATTTATTTAATTATATCATTATATTCAAAAACTCAAGATATTACAGTTGACAAAAAGTCTAATTAATAAGAGACTATTTAGAAAGATAATAATAAAATTCTCATATATATCTAATTTTATCAAGTATTTCAAAATATTTAAATTTTTTTAGTTAGATAAGTATCTCATTGCAACACGATTAGATATGCTTATGTACAAGTATTTTTAGTATCAATTAATTAGAATTATTTTAATTAGATAAGTATTGGGAAGAATCCTACACGCCCAATAAAGAGTTAGTACTTTTGAAAATAAAATTTATAGAAGAGGATATTTTAGGTATTTGAAAATGAACAACACTTTAAGTAGTTGCTTTTAATAATAGTATAGATTTTCCTTTTTCATTTTTATTTTGGTATTTGATTTGTTTGGTTTTATTAGATAAAGATTTGGAAATGATCATGTGGATTATCAATATTATGAGTCTAAAGGACAAACATCTTTAATTTAATGAATAAAAATGAATTTTCTTTCATCTTGTCAAGAACGAAAGTTTTTAGTTTGTTTTTTAAGAAAAAAAGGATTTGTTCGTCTAAGTAGACTCTAAAATAAAACTATAAATAGGAAATTTATAGTCTAAACCCTTTAACATTAACGTATATTAATAAAAAAAAACTATATAAATTGAATACTTTTTGCCTATTTAAACTTTTTAATTATATATACAAAAGAAAAATACTTATCTTCTTAAACTAATTAATGATGTATTTAGGGTTTGACGAAAGGAAATTTTCTTTAGGGTTTGACTCTAAAGAGTAAATATGTTTAATTTAATGAATAAAAATAATTTTCCTTTCATCTTATCAAATCCTAGAACAGAAGATTTAATTTATTTAATTTTTTAAAAATGAGGAATTATTTGTCTAAGTAGAGACTCCAAATATAATGATTAATGATATATATGTAATCCTATTTTAATTAGTAATTTATAATTTAAAAATACGCCTCTCTTGTTTATTTATTTGGTAAATAGTAATTTATTAATTGACGTCTCTTTTGTTTAGTTAGTTAACATCTCTCTTAGTAATTTACTTTTACAGTGTAACTTAAAAACATTTTTAAATAGAGGAATATATGTAGAGCTGATAATTTTTTAACTGACCCATCAACCCGCCCAAACCCAACCTGTAATAAATGGATTCGGGTTGACCCATTTATTAGTTGGGTTGGATTTGGGTTGAGGTTTTCCCAATCCGTCCAAAAAATGGTCAACCCGAACCAAACACGTTAACCCGGTGGGTACCCAATAATATACCATTGTTTTGTGTGTAGGCCTTCCAAACCATTAATCGAAGTATCAAAGTAATCATGTACATGAATAGAAACCGGGAAAAAGAAAAAAAGAAAAAAAGACCTTAGAAACCTTAAAAAAGAAAAAACGTAAGGAAACCTAAAAGAATATGACTTACTTAGAGCCATTATTGGTGACTTAATGTACTTATGAACTTTAGAACCATTATTGGTGACTTAATGTTTAGTTTATTTTGATGTTCTTTAGAGAATTTAATTGTTATCATGTCACTAGCTTTTTTTCGTAGGTTCCTTAATAGTTATTAATTGATTTTTTTTTTCTTTTGGACTTTCTATTAGGTATTAGTGTTATAAAAAAAACATATGACTAGTGCATGATTAGTTGTTAATATCACCTATAATATTGATTATTAATATCACTTATAAAAACAATTGTCCATGTTTCCATGATTTCTAATTTCTCTATAAACATTAATTTAAAAAGATTTTTTTTTTAAATTAAGTTAAAATTAAATGTGTCGAGTCCGGTTCAACCCGTTTATTTGCGGGTTGGGTTAGTTAAACGATTTTCTAACCCGTTGGTAAACAGATTGAACCCAAACCCAACCCAACCAATTGCTACATCTAAATATATGGAATTAAAGACTATAAGGAAGGATATTTTAGGTATGTTAGAATAAAAAAACACTTAAAAGTAATTAGTGCTTTTAATAGTAGTATAGATTTTACAATTATTAGTACCATATCATTGGGAAGCCTTGGACATTGGAGACTTTGAAGGAATGAGCATGTTAGGAATAAATTCTACGTTCATAGTTCCCACGTAACCAACAATGTTGAAGTTTTGATTCGTGATATCAAGGACTCCTGGAAAACTTCTACAAACACCGTGGAACATTTTATTTCAAGATGCAAACTTTCCAACCTTCCCCTTGACAAGATTAGCAGAGACCTAAAAACATACTTGAACATGGATAAGTAATAGCAAGTCCTGATTCCAAAATAGAAATAAAATAAATAAAGAATTGTTGGATTAGATCTCTCTAGTCCAGAAAAATGCTCTTACCCAAGAAAAATGTTGTCAAGAACTCTCTTTTTTCTTTTGTTTTAGAACTCTCTAATCCAACATTTTTTATTGACAACGGTTCACAGGCCAAATAACATTAAAAATGACAGGCAGTCTTGTGCATAACTTTTCTGATTTAGAATACTCTTTATCCTTGAAGGGCATGATGACAGTTCATGCATGGTGATGTTCTGTCTAGATCAGGCCTCTCCAGACCAAAAGAGAACTTGTAGAGGGCTGTTTGAAGGTGCTGGATCATCTCCTTTGTATAGCAAAATGCTGCAACTTGCAAAACAATGCAAATCAGCTCCAATGGACCTGTAGATGAAATACTTTAAATTCTAGGACCTAGTTTCCCAGAATAGTTGATTACATGACGATGGCCTTCAACTTTGTTGAGTTGAGGAATTTTACAACCTTCAAGATTTTCAAATGGGAGCTTGTCTTGTCCAGGGCAAGAGTAGCAGAAAAAAGTGGTAATTGATGCCATAACCATTGTTTGAAAAGATCTTCAACATGCTCAAATATTGATTACAGGGAAATCAGTCCCCATGTCAACTTCTGTATTCAAGAAAAAAGGTCATGGGAAAAATCATTTGACTTATAAGGACTGAGGCACTGCCTGCATCAACTGTCTTCTAACTGTTGCCAAGAACGCTGCATGCTGATGGATAGGATACCTCAACAAACCATTAAATCACAACTTTTCAAGGCCAGAAAGTAGCCTAACCAAAAACTAATAAAAACCTTTGGCACTTCGGTGCACTTGGATTCAAACCCGCATTTTCATTGCAGCAGACCAAGGCTTTTGCCATCAACATGAGAATGTGGATTCAAGTTTAAATGCAGCCACCTTGTACAAAAACCATCCCAGGATCTCACCCCAAAAAAAGGAAAAAAACATAGTGTTAAATGCAAGCACATGGAGGCCTAGGTGGGTGCCTCATTGACTAGCTTTATTTTTACGGAGAGGTAACTGGATCACCAAAAAAAGTTCAAAATACACATTTACCTATGCAACAAGAGGCATACATATGCATAATTCAACTAGGGACTTACCTATACTAAAAGGGACGTAAGTGTCAATTAAAAAGGTTACAATATCTCATTAATACCTAATAGTGCAGCAGTTGATTTCCTTTTTATTTGTCAAAGCCTTTTTTTTTTCCTTCTTTTTTACGTTTGCTACATAAACAAAACTTTATTAGACTAAAAAAGATAGAAAACACCAAGTACACCAAAAGATGTCCTCCAGGAAAACTAACCAATCAATGCCACAAATACTGCAAAACCTATTGAGATTTTCAATATTTTGCTCAATCCAAATAGAGGTCAACTTAGTACATCTTAATACATCAAACAACAATATATTATAAAAGGGAATTTTCTCTTGAAGGGCATAACAAAGCCTGACCATGTTTTTCATTGGTTAATTCAGGAGGTTCACTCGGTTAGAACAATTGTTATTCTTTCCTGATGCTCAAATAAAAACAAGCTCATTGCATTTTAGATTCAAAAGTGAATTGTGGTGACAATAAAATGATATTGCACGTGAAAACTGCGAGTCAAGTTACTTCCATGCATTTTTCCTTATGATATAAGATATTTAATATGTTAGTAGATCAGTAAGCAAGCAAGCAAATAGGAAGTCATTAAGGTATTATGTTACTTTTCACCTATAAGCTTAGCAACATTGCTTAAAGAGACAAGAAGAGCAATGCCATGGAAGTTTTATTGGACAACATCACACAAAGAAACATGTAGAAATAAGAACAAGAATATAAATAATAACTAACAATAATATAACGCTATAAGCATCCAATTTTTGCACCCCCTGATTTGCTAGAAACCTTAAAAAGAGCTGAAATCTTAAAAGGCTAAGAAATTGGTTTTTTTTTGTTACAGGGAACTAATTTGGCTATCAATTCCTCCACCATTGGAAAGAAGGCTTCAATCGGTTTAACGCAACTGAGTTTGCATGAATCGGAGTCCGGATGAAGGAGTTTAATACCAAAAAAGTTTGATGTAGTGTGGCAAAATAAAACTCAGAATCTCAATTAGAAAGTAGAGAAAGAGGGAAGAAGAAGAAAGAAGAAAACTAGAAAGAAAAGAAGCTTAGCAGAAATTAGTCCATCATTCAAAATTCATCATAATTTCTCTTCTAATAAAAAATTAGGCTTTTATAGCCCAAGGACTAGACCTAATGGAAGTAATAAAACCTAATCTAACTTGGACTTGGGCTATAAGGCCATAAAACAAAAACGAACAGAAAAACCCAAAAATTACTGAAATTACAAATCAACCCAAATAATAATAATCCAAGCCAAATAATAACTAAACTAAATGTCCTCATTAACTCTCTCGGGGTGAGAAGAAACTCAACTGCATCGAGTTAAAAGCATGATTCTCTTGCATTAAATCACCCAACCACAAACGAAGTGGTTGTACAATCTTCTTCTTCTGACGTTTATAAACACGTGTCATCGTGGGCCTGAACCTGGAGTTCTCACTAACTATTCCAGGATGAAGAGAGCTTGAATCTGGTGAAAGAAGATCCCGCTGACTCCGATAGAACTCCAATAGATTTGGATCAAGTGCTGAAGTATGTCTCTAATAATCCAAGAGCAATCTGAATTTGGCAGGTCTATCCAACGAACAAGGAACCGCTGCTCCTCTCCACCATTAGTGAACACAATCTGCTCACTAAAATAGTTTCAATTTTGTTTCTGTGTAGGTAAAGATGGTGTAAAATCAGAATCGGGCTCAAGTTAGTCCGAATATGGGGGACTACAAAAGGATCATATGGGGGATTGAAATGGCCTTTGAAGGCAATTAAATCCTCAACATTAAAGTAGGATGAATGATAAAGTGAGAAGGGATATCAATAACATATACATTTGGTCCAACCCGCTTAAAAATTTTAGAAGGACCAGCACTACAAGCCTGCAGCTTGGAAGTAGGTCCAAATGGACACCGTTCTGGTCTAATTATAATCATGACATAATCACCATCATTAAATTCAACATGCCTAATCAGCACAAAGCTTATATGATACATTACTTGCTTCAAGTTGTTTATTGATATGAAGATGCAAGTCATGAAAAGGATTAGCAAATTCTTCAGCAGACACAAACACAGTAGCATGTGGAGATATGGGAATAAGTTCTAAAGGTTTCCTAGGATTATAGCCATGAACAACTTCAAATGGACTCATACCAATAGACCTATTCACTGAACTATTGTAAGCAAAATAAGCCGTGGGGAGGACTAAATCCCAACTTCTAAGGTTCTCTTGAACTGGGCATCTCAGCAAGTTACCTAGACTATAGTTGACAACCTCGGTTTGACCATCTATCCGAGGATGGTATACAATGGAAAATTAAGCTTGGTTCCAACTATATGCTAGAGGGTTCTCCAAAAGTGGCTAGTGAAACGAACATCCCTATCTGACACAATACTCTTAGGAAGGCTATGTAACTTAATAATTTCATCAAAGAACAATCCAGCTACCTTAGACGCATCAGAAGTTTGGCTACAAATATAGAGCCACACTTTTTACGAGTACGTAGAAGACCTAACATAAAATCCATGCTCACATCTTTCGAAGGACAATAGAGGCGGGAAGAGGAATGTAGAGACTTGTATTCTGTTTCTCATGTTCGGCTAGTTGACATGTCCTATAGGTCCTAATAATCCTAGTGACATCCCTCTTCAAGCTAGGCCAATAAAATTGACCTTCAACTTCCACTATAGTTTTATTACGGCCAAAATGCCCAGAAAGACCCCCAGCATGAGTTTCACATACAATAAAATCCTTCACCGAAGTCTTAGGGATATGAAGTTGGCCATTCTGCAAAGCTAGTCAAATCTCCCCAAAATCAGGACACATCTCGCATTTCTCCTTCAAGCTCTCAAAACCTGTAATCTTATCGTGCATAGAAGACAAAAAGGAAATACGACAACTCAATCCATCAGCTACTTGGTTCTCAGCTCCTTTTTTATGATTCAGAACAAAAGAATAGGCCTGTATAAATTCAATCCAACGACCATGCCTGTGATTCAACTTCTTTTGGGATCTAAGATAGCGTATGGCCTTATGGTCAAAGCAAAGAACAAACTCCTGAGGTAACAATAATGGTGCTTGTAGTGAAAAGCCTATACAACAGCATATAACTCCTAATCATAAGTGGAATATCTCAACTTGACATCATTTAATTTCTCGCTGAAGTAGGCTATAGGAAGATGCTCTTGATTAAGGACTCCTATTCCTATACCTAATGCATTAAACTCCACCTCAAAGACCTTAGAGAAGTCAGGAACACTTAATACTGGGGCTTCCATCGTTCTCTTTTTGACAGACATGAAAGCCTTAACGGCTTCAAGAGACCATTTGAATTGGCCTTTCTTCATGCATTCCGTGAAGGTAGCCATGATTGTGCTGAACCCCTTAATGAATCAATGATAGAAAGTAGCTAGACAATGAAAACTCCTAACGTCATGAATGGTTTTGGGTTCAGGCCAGTCTACAATCACCTATACTTTCTTAGCATCAGCAGATATTCCATTTGAGGACACAATAAATCCTAAGAAGACAACGCTATCAGTGAAAAAAGATCACTTTTTCAAATTAGAATACAGGCATTCTCTTTGAACGGTGGAACAAACCTGAGTGAGATGGTCTAAGTGTTTCTCTCTAATCCTATTGTAAACAAGGATGTCATCAAAGTAGACCACTAAGAATTTTCCCATTAATGGTCGGACAACTTGGGTCATGACTCTTATAAAAGTACTAGGGCCATTAGATAAACCAAAAAGGCATGACCCGCAACCCATAAAGACCATCCTTCGTCTTTAAGGCAGTCTTCCACTCATCACCCGGGCGAACCCTATCTGATGGTATCCACTCTTGAGATCTACCTCAAACAAGATTATGGCACCCATCATCATGTCCAACATATCATCAAGCCTAGGGATGGGAAAACGATACTTCACTGTGACCTTATTGATGGCTCTACTATCAACACACATCCTCCAGGTCACAAGGGTAGGAACAACACACAGACTCAAAACTCTCTCACACGAACCCCTTTTGAAGTAACTCGCCCACTTGCCTTTGAAGTTCAGCATGTTCACTAGGATACATTCTATAATGAGGCTTATTTGGAGAGATGATCCAGGAACTAAATCTATGTCATGTTGAATGTCTCGTAAGGGAGGGAAATGATTTGGAAGATCCTCAAGAAAAACATCACTGAATTCTTGTAAGATCTTATTGAATTCTTCAGGAACTATTAACTGAGAGTTGGACGTGACTTCTTTAACAACCACAACAAATGCTATAGACTCTCCTATGAGCCAATGACTCTGTAGGGCTAATAATATATAAGTCCTTTCTCTCCGCAACTTTCTTTGAATTGCCTAGCTCACAAGTTTTGGGGGTAGAGGATTGAGTTGAATTTTCTTACCCTTGAACACAAAGAAAGACGAATTGGAACAACCAAAAATAGTTACATCCAGGTCAAACAACCAGTGTCCACCAAGAATAATGTGACCTACATCCATAGGAATAACATCGCACCAAATATGACCCTTATATTCAAGGAACTGAATGGGCACTAGACAACGTTATTTCACAGTTATGGAAGAGGCATCAACCTAAGAGACATTATATGAATTAAGAGAAGGGAAGCCCTCGGCCACTACCTTTGAGCAGCTGGAAAAGAGTAACAGGAGACCGCTGCATGTGAGCAGCGACGTCTCTAGACCATAACAATGGGCAGCTAGGCCCACTGTTCTGTCTTAATACACCCATCAGGCCTCTGCATGACCTACCCAACCCAGAAAAGGAGGGCTGAAATCTATTTTGGATAAAAAGGTGCCTGCGATCATTGAGGGTGAGCGGCCTAGAAGAAACAAGCGCAACCACTCGGTCTTAGCGGCTGGGCCCATATGGAAACAATCATGGCCCAAATACCCGAAATCCAGGAAATCCAGACACACAAATGCATGGAATTGAACCAAGTTAAGGGGTATTTCCCTTTAACAAAAATTGACATAGGATAGGATAATAGAAGGCCTAAACAAAAGCGGGCCCCCACATGAGGTAAGGGTCCAATACCTGGACCAAAGACCATAGAAATAGGGCAAATTTGGACCAGGGGTTAAACTTTGGAAACCACCTCCTTTCTTTCACACTAAAATCGGTTTGATTTAAATGGGTTAACCCACATATGTGGGACAGCCCAGGGTGTTTATGGACTACCCTAGGTTGTCACCGCATCACTCAACCAGAATCCTGGTACATACCAATCTTAAAATCGAGTGACTACACCCATGGTAAAACTCAATAGGTAGTAGCGATTCCGAATAAAGTCGGTTACGATAGGAGAACCCGTAGAATAAAGCAAGATAAAAAGAAATAGCAGATCCAGCCTGGCCCCAAAAATTCGTGCGATGCCCGCTCTCCACGGGAAGGTGCGCACGACAAGCATAGCTTCCTATGGATCCAGACTACAGCTAGATATTGAAAGTTAAGTTGGTCTTTTTTTGGATATTCCATAGTGGCCAATGCGCATTGCAACCATGGGTGAGGTCTTCCAATGGTGAATGGCTGCGGCAAGCCGTTGCTACCGTATTGTTAGTTCTATTAGTTATATCTTGGTATTCGGTTTATTGGATTGTACTTGCCAGCCTACTAACTATATCAGGGTTAGGTGCTTCCCTATTTTATCGTGAGGTGGCAAATTGGGCTATGGACTCAATCTTATAAAGAGGCTTATATTTTCATGGGTCGTATTTGACACGTTGGTTTTGTTTTGGATTGGTTTATGATGGTTTTCATTGCCTTGGTTTATATGGTTTGGTTATTTTATCAGATCATGGTATTTTCAAAAGGAAAAGGTATGGTTTTGGCATGTTGTTACTTACTGAGCTTTTATATCTCATACCGTTATTTTCAACGTTTTGCTTTCAGATATTCCAAATGACAACAAATCAGAGGGTTTACTACCGGTTGGAAACTGTGAGGACCATGAGAAGCATATTTACACTATGTAAGGCTGATTTATCATTTCAGTTATTTTGACGTCTGAGTAGGTTATCTTGGCAGTTGTGTAAGTGATTTTCATTATTTTTTAGTAGTGAGAATTATGAGACTTTAGTTTACCCATTTTGATTTCAGAGTTGTAATAAAGAATTGAATTTTTTTTTTTTGATTGGTAAATAAGACATTATATATATAGATAAATAGAAGCAAGATTTATAGATACACAAACAGTGTACCTATGATACATATTGAAATCAAAGTTACAGATCACGAGAGAAGTTTTAAATATTCAAATACTCCTACTCCCAGTCCCACCCCTCTCTCTCTCTCTCTCTCTCTCTCTCTCTCTCTCTCTCTCTCTCTCTCTCTCTCTCTCTCTGTTGATGAACAAAACATCCTCATATCTGCTGCTAGACTTCCCTACCTAACCTGGAAACGTGTGGCAAAGAACCAGGTCTTGAAACTGCACATCATTCATCATACCATGAGCTGCCAGCCAACTATGCATGAGTTTCAAAATTTTCCTCTCTAGATTTGGCAGACCTCGCTCTATACTTCTAAAAATTCTATTGTTCCTTTCTCCCCAGATTACCCAAGAGATGGAAGCAAGAGCAACATTCCACAACAAATTCTTCTGAGAAGTCCCTTTCTTTACACTCCAAGCCTGTAAAACCTTATCCAAGCTCTTATCCTGAACCCACATTATTCCAAACCTTGCAATAATTCTGTTCCATAGGTTGTTAGCTTCCTTGCAATGGATTAGTAAGTGCTCTACTGTTTCTTCACTCTGTTTACACATTATACATCTATTGGGCATCTGCCATCCTCTATTCTTTAGGTGATTCACAGTTAGAATCTTGTCTAACCTTGCAGCCCATGTAAAGAAAGCTACCTTACTTGGTATATATTTTGCCCATATCAGCTTAAGTTCCTGAATCCTCAATCCGGTGGAATTCAAGCATGCAGAGGCCTCCTTTACTAAAAATAGACCTGATTTTCCTCTTGTCCAATGTCTCCCATCCTCCACCTGATCCAACTGAATACTATACACCTCCTGCAGCAACTCTTCAAATAGTCTCACCTCCCGATCTTGCAGATCTCTTCTAAACATAATATTCCACACCTTCCCAGCAGGTGTTAACTCCGTAGATTCGCTCACTGAGACTTCCTTTTCTCTACATATGATATATGTGTCTTTATACTTATCTTTCAAAGGCCCATTGCCACACCAATTATCCTCCAGAACCTGATCCTCCTGCCATTGCCCACAATAAATCTGTAATCCTTCTCTACAGAGGTGGGTACCTTTGCAATTGGTTTCCATAAACTCACCCCGAATGAGGCTTTTGATTGACATGGAAACCAACCACCAAACGATGAACCATACTTTTGATGAATAACCTTTCTCCATAGGCTATCAATCTCATTCCCTACCTCCAAATCCACTTTTGGAACAAAGCTTTGTTAAAGACATTTAGAGGTCTCAACCCAAGCCCTCCTTCCTCCTTCAATTTACACACTAATTTCCAGCTTACTAAGTGATACTTATCTATCCCCGCCGGCCCCTCCCATAGGAATTTCCTTTGGATTTGCTCCAACTTCACAACTATAGACATGGGAATTTTAAGAATTGTCATATAGAAAGTGGGAAGACTTGACAACACAGAAGACACCAAGGTCAATTTACCTCCTTTAGATGAAATACAGCTCTTCCAAGAATCTAATCTTTTTTCCATTCTTTCAATTAGCGGGCTCCAAACTAAAGTGTTCTTGTACCTTGCTCCTAGAGGGATCCCCAGATAAGTCGTTGGCAGCTTGTTCACCCTACAGCCTAATATGTGGCTTCGGTCCTCTAAGTTTTCCACTTCGCCAATTCCAAATATTTCGCTCTTAACTAAGTTCACTTTCAAACCCGAACACGCTTGGAAGCATAGGAGAACCCCTTTCAGCCATGAAATGGACTGATGAGTAGGGTCACAAAAGGTGAGAATGTCATCCGCAAAAAGTAAGTTATTCATGGTAATACCTCCTCCAAAATTGAGTCTTGCACTGATCCAATATCTAAAACTCGAGCCATCATTTTACTGAATGCCTCCATCACTAATGTGAACAAAAGTGGTGAGAGTGGGTCCCCTTGTCTAAGGCCTTTCTAAGTATTTAAGAAACCAGCTGATGAGCCATTAATCAACAACGAGGTGCAAACTAACGATATGCAGAAGTGAATCCACCTTCTCCACCTTTCTCCAAACCCCATTCTCCTCATGATATATAACAAAAAATCCCAATTCACACTATCGTATGCCTTTTGGAGGTCTAATTTGCACATTATCTTCCGTTTTTTTTCCTTAAGACACGAATCTATGCATTCACTTGCTATAAGGATCTCATCTTGCAACTACCTGCCCCCTACAAATGCTCCTTGGGTATGAGAAATCGATGGATTCAACACCATCCTCATTCTATTAGCAAGAAATTTTGCTATGATCTTATACACACTTCCAACAAGACTTATTCCAACTTAACTGCTCCTTCTTTCTTAGGAATCAGCACCACAAAAGTTGCATTCATGCTTCTTTCAAAGCACCCTGATTTATGGAACTCCTCTACTGTATCCATCAGATCCTCTTTAACTATTCTCTAGCAAGCTTTAAAGAATGCTAAAGTGAATCCATCCGGGCCCCGTGCTTTGTCACCGTTGAGTTGATCGATGACACCCTTTACCTCCTCCTCTAGGAAGGGCCTTTCTATACTATCACTATCTTCAGAAGATAACATCCCAAAATCCAAACCATCCACCTTGGGTCTGAAGTGATTCTCTTCCTTGAAATGCATAAAGTAGGAATCTGAGACCTTCGTCTTTATGACCTCCTCATCTTCATAAACTATCTCGCCTATCTCTACTTTGTTGAGATGATTACTATGCCATCTCACACTTGCTAGTTTGTGGAAAAATTTTGTGTTCTTATCACCTGCTTTCAGCCAAAGTGCCCTTGCTTTTTGTCTCCAACTAACTTCCTCCAAGTAAGCCCATCTTCTAAACTCCATTTTCAATCTCTCCCTTAGCAACCATTCCGCAGTACTTAACTGGTCCTTATCTGATTTTTTATCAATCTCTTTTATTTGGGCCAATGTTTTTAACACGTGTTGATTCACCTTTCCAAATTCCTCATAGTTCCACTTCTTCAGAATTAATTTCAGCATCTTCATTTTTTGACTTAAAACGTAACTCGGAGTCCCTTTGACGTTCAGCTCTCCCCACCACTTCTCCACTTTGCTAACAAAATCCAGAATTTCCAACCACATATTTTCGAAGCGAAAGGGAGCAGCCTTTTTTATGAGGTTCTCGCTCCTCAACGGCAATCGGTTATGATCAAAAACTACTCTTGGCATAGCTTCACTTCCCAATTTTGGGAACTTTGATTCCCAATCCAATGAAACAAGAAATCTGTCAATCTTTGAAGAAGAGTGCTTATTAGACCAGGTATATCTTGATCCTGTTATTGGAACATCTAACAGAGCAAGTCTGTTAATAAAGTCTGAAAAATTTTGCATTGCTCTTGACCAGTGTTTACACCCTTTCCTCTCCGAAGGATATCTAATGACATTGAAATCTCCCCCCAAACACCACGGAAATTGAGCATTTTTCCTCACCTCCTCCAGTTCTTCCCACATCCTACACTGAAAGGATTCTGCATTTGGGTCATAAACTCCACTCACTAAGAAAGATTCCAAAGATTTGAAGTCATGCAATTGGGCAGATGCAGAGAATTCTTTTATCCAAGATTGTTGTAGCTGAAAAAGCGCACTTTTCCAAGGCCAGGATGATTCCACCTGCACTCCCTTTTGATGGCAAGAATATTCATTGCACCCTTTTACAGTCCCATATCTCCCCTATGATCCTGCTATCCACCACTTCCAATTTTGATTCCTGAATGATCCGAATGTCCGGTTTCCAAGCTCTTAACAGTGATTTAACAGAGTACCTCTTTTCCTTTGCATTCAATCCTCTAGTGTTCAACCTTATTACATTAATCTTCATAAGGCACCTCTGATCCCCTGTTTACACCCTTTTGGTTTCTCTTTTTTCCTCCTACCGAACTCAGTGTATCATTTACTGACCATGATAACTTCTGAAGCTCTCTTGCTACCTTCTTATTAGCTTCCCTCTCTTTCTCGTGCTGAGCCTCTATGGCTGACAATAGTGCCATTGCTTCCATCTCAAGTCCTTCAAATGAAACCCCCAACACTTGGCTCATCAACATTATTTTGTTCAGGATCCCTTCAGATGGACCGTCAACCTCTTGAACCTCTTCCTCCTGCTCCTCCCACAAATTCTGCTCTCGAGCTAACTTGGGGGATTCTGAACCAGGTAACTTCATCCTCATGGGAATCACAAGCTCGCCTGAGTTTACTTTGTGCCCCTCCACAATCTGCCACAGCTTCTCCCGAACAGGAACTAAATCAGAAGCCGATTTAGCCTTGTCGATCAACTTAGGGGAGGAACACAAACCTTCATCTCTACCCATCCACTTCTCTGGTTCTTCCTCCTTAATAGAAACAGGAGCCTCTCCTTCCAGTTGAGACAGCCTCGGAAACTCTTCCACTGAAAGCTGATCTAGCGCTTCACCTTGGGAAGGCACAAAGATGCCAACCTGATGTTGGTTACAGTCGCATGGTTCCAACAGCCACTCCAACAAATACCGACACTCGACCTCCTCTGGTAACAGTGTCTCTGCCACTCTCTCGTCCCCTTCAGCCAAGGTCCTCCAACCAGGTGATATGTCTCCCGACTCTTCATCATCCTCCACGACGTTCGGCGAAGGGATTCTGACCCTCGTCGGAACGTCACCATCCTCCGCCGTATCTCCTTGAGATATGGTGTTTGAGATGGGAGACGTGTTGTAGGTCGGGAGTTGAAGAGCCAAACAGACCCCCCTCCCCCACCCCACCCCCTCTTCCTTCTTCCTGCTCGATTAGGTCCTGCCGAAGAAGCAACCCCTTCAACACCAACATAACCCTCCTTAATTCTCCTTCATCAGAGGCCGTCCCAACGAAGCCCGCGTTTCTTACTTCAGCCTGGTCTCTCGGTCCTGTTCGATCGGGTCCTACTCTCGATCCAGTAGCTTCCTGGGCCGCCCCCACTCGAGATCCAACCTGCCTCCATTTCCAAGAACCAGATGAAGAGCTGGCATGGGCCCGACGACCATTAATTTGAATATTGTCCTTAACGGTCTCTAGCCCAGCATTAATGGCAAGATCAGAAGTGCTGCGCACAAAACCGCCTGACTCCCTGACCTGCCACTGGAATTGGGCCCCACTAGAAATTTTGCCATACAAGGGGTGTTTGTCCACGTCACCTTATTCTTCCTCCAGCAACGAGTTCCATGACCGACAGGGGGCAAGAAAATTATCCGGCAGGATCGAGACTGCCGTTTCAAAGGCATCTGATCCGTCCCAAATGCAAACAGAAGAGGGTATTCTTCGCGCTAGACCCTCATTAACCTTCATTGAAATCTTGCACAAATCATTTTGCATCAACTCGATACTCCCTATCTTCTCTACACCTCCACACAAATCCCACCAGCTTCAGTGTTGCTAGAGCAAGGAGATGAAGGGAGATTCCTACTATGGAGATCCAAAGACCTTTCGCCGAAAAGAGACCCACACTTTGTCCACCATGCAACGTTGGTTAATAGAAACAAACCTTCGATCTACCCCCAATCCGAATCTCCTTCCTATGAATAAGCTTCCCGACCTCTTCCTCAGAACAAGCAAATATGACTGCTTTCTTGGCAGGAAGTTCAACAATAGAACAGCTTGGGTCGTGGATGCGCCTCAGAACCTCTTGAACTTTGCCCCATCTGGTTATAGTAAATGGCTGATTACACATTACTGCTAGGCTCCATTTATGGTCTATCGGACATATTCCCACGACTGGGCTCCACCCCATATTCTGAACCTAGCCACAAACCCCATTTTGTTTAACGACATCGATCAATTTCAGAGTATGTTAATTGGTCCTCTGTGATGAATCCCTCACATGATGGTTGGCAAGCCTAAGATCGAAACTGCCTCTCCTTTTCAACACATCTTCCACAGCCTCACCGATGTAACTCCATCCATTGTGCTGGGGATGCATAAGGAAAATCAAACTCCAAGACTGGGCTCAAATGCAGACAGCTGCAAGAAATTGCCCCAATGGTTTCTTCTTTTTTCCAAGACAAGTTTTCTTGCTCTCGACCGAGTAACTCCAATCACTTTGTATTCACCAAATTGATCTATTCTCGCTGTAGTGTTAGTCACTAACCATCTCCACTCGTCTTCCTGCAAAATTAGCCACCGGGATCTTCTCCGAGATTTTTCTATTATGCGAATATTCGGGCATGAACTACCAACATATCCTTCGAACATCAGTACCTTTCGTTGGATTCTAATCTGAAGCTTCTGAACCGAACAGTTCAATTGAGGTCTTCCTCTTTCAACCGTCGATGGAAGCGAACAAGGTCGAGTCGAGCGAGGTCGACTTCCCCCACCTCTCTGTATGTGAGGTTGAACATTCCTACCCGATGCCTCTCAGAACAACCTCCAACACTCGGAAGAAGTCACTATTCAACCACACCACGACCGATATCTCCGATATCTTCTCAAGCTTCCTCCAATTTCGAGCAAGCTTTCCAACTCAAAAATTGCCATTCGCAGATTTCCGACGATCACCTTCAAACGCGCAGACCTTCCACGTTTTCATAGACCTCCGATGGTGCACAGATCTCCGGATTTTACCTTCACGCAAACCTCCAGCGACTACCTCCGACGAACACCTGCAACTTTTTCCTTCGCGCAAACTGCCAGCGATAAACCTCCAACGTTCACCTCCAGCAACAAAACTCCAATACTCCAATGACAAACCTTCGCGCAGGCCAAAAGTCCAATGTTCGTGCAGACCAGCGACAATCCTCCGATGTTCACCTTCGTTCACCTCCGACGATCACCTTTGCGCAGTGGGAATAAAGACCCAAAGAACTGAATAATTTTATTTGAGGATTATTGAGTTTGAGGACTATAAAATTGCTTCCACACTATCAATAGAAAGTTCTAATTTTTCGCATTCTGATATCGTCTCTTTTGTGGCTTAATTGTTATTTTGGGCTCGCAAAGGTTGCATGTCTGATTTGGGTCTACTAATGAGGGGTAAACCTAGATACGAGGCATGACACCATCATTGTTGACCAACCTTAGTCCAAATTTAACCAAGTATCTACCGACACCATATTCAGGTAGTGGCGACTCCCACAAACCGCGACCTAACGTGTGCACTGGACCCCATGTTTGCACAACATGTAAGGATCTTGGAGCCAATAATCACTAACAACTATATGGATTGGATGAGGTGCGTGGTTTGGGGCCCAACAATCACCAACGACCTTAATATTATTGATTATCCATGCATTATTATGAGGGTTCTACAAAGCCCAAGACCCAGAGCTTATAGGATGCGGTATGAGACGAGAACCGAAAGATTAAATTTAGTCAGGCAATGATATAGATGAAACTGTGTTATATTTTGGATTTAAGCTACCACACATATGTCTAGGACATTCACACGTATATTCCCCTTTCCAAATGTAATGGCTTGGCATTGTGTTTCGATCGATTGAAATCTCATATAACTGCAATGTACATATAAAGTAATGTCGTGATAATCCATTTCGAAAAGGGGCACTTTACAATAGGCATACATTGCATATTGCATCTTTTATTTTTATTTCTTTTATGGAGCTTAATAATATATTAAATTAGGAAGAAAAAAAAAAGGTGGGGGAGTACAACAGTGGGTACGCAAAACCCGAAGAGGTTTAAGATCAAAACCCCAACCATACTACATATCCATAAGAATACCATAAAAGAAAGTAGAACTAACAACCCCTTTCTTAGGACATGCATGCATTTTAAGTTTATATTAATTACATGAAAACATGCTTGCAGGATTTAAATTTCTGTTATTGCATATATATGAGTTTATTTGGCTTATTCTACATGTTTAAATTTTCCAACTGAAACCAAGTTTGTATTTCACAACCTACTAAATATTGCTCACCCCTACATTTTACCATACATAGTTACAAATGCGGACGTCAATCACTATTAGGATTTGGTAAAGTATACTTATACTGGGATTGATGTATTGATGCATCATTACAGTCTACTGAGTTTATAAGGTTGGATATATTAGGACTTTTATTTGGGAATTGTAATTTTTTGGAATAAGTTGTATTTGGATTTTATTTTAATTATTTTACTATTAAATCATAAAACTATATTTATTTTAATTATTCCTAGTCTCAAGTATAAAATATTATATTTAATTATTACCAATGATGTCATCAGACAAAAATGCATGAGTGAAAGAGGATTGCTTGATCTCTGTTCAAGGAATAGAAACCACAATCATGTTATAAGGTTACTGGTAATATTATTACCTAAGAATATATAATTTTATTATTTATTCACGTCAAAATTTGGGACTTCACATCAAACAATGTCAGCAACAGAAAAAATGTAATATCATGTCTACGTATCTGTGCTGGAACCATATTTAGTAAGTTTCCAAAGACATTAAAGGAAACTTGTATCAGAATTAGTTATTGACAAATAACATCCAATCAGTTTAAAATTTCAAGACGAAAACAAAAATGAGGACTTACCTGATTAGAGTAACTTCATAACTGATGGTAGAGAAAATTATTTCACTCAATCATGGTTGCATGACTGCACCCTTTTTCTTCCTTGAATATGGGCCTTTCAGATATATCCCCCATCATAGATTTGTAATTCTCTGGCTTGCATGTATTCTACAATTCTGTATAAGCTACTTCCTTATTTCTTTTCTGTGGATCCCCTGCGTACATAGGTGACCAAATGAGTCAACTAATAGTTTTTTCCTCCTCTTCGTTCTGTTTTCCATTCCTCCCCCAGCCCCCCATTTAACATGAGTATTAACAATTAAAGTTTTCAGTAGAAAATGGAAACACATTAGCATGAGGTTGTCCACCCCAATATAAACATAGGTGTGTATCAAGTTGGAATTCATGGCCATTGGCCATTGATCTGCTTATATTCTATATGAGAGGTGATGCATGTTTAAATTCAGGTCAATTGATCTGAGGTTGAATCGACATTTCTTTAAGAATGACATAAAATGAAATGCCTAAAAGCTTACTAGTTTGAGCTTCAAATCTGAGATTGTACGTTGTCTCTGATGTAAAAAAAACTGCAATGACTGATAAAAGAAGGGAAAACAAAACAAACAAAAAAAAAAAAAAGGATGTAAGTTTAGTCAAGGAAAACAAATGGAAACTTTTTACTGTTTATTAACATTAGTTCAAATGTCCATGGAAAAAGCTCAGAGAAAAATAACATGTACACTTACTCCAATTCTCTGCATTTCAATAGATCTCTGTAATGCTGCTCTTTTGTTGAGGAGATTCTCAGGCACTAACTTTAAAGGACGCCTGTAGTTCTTCCCACGGTACAGAATTATCGCATAACCTTTTTTCAACCTGTCAACTGACACCAATATCCCCCCACTCTCTATCTCCAGCAGTTTTGCAGTATCAGTGACCTCTGAAAATACTCTCTGCATTGTAATCACCTTGACAACTTCTCTGTGCTTCCAATGCTGATGCAACCCTCCAATAACACCATCAAAAACTCCTCGTCTCCCTGAATCAGTAACATTTTTCCCAAATTGAACAATAGGCTCCAAAAAAGGTTCAATATTCCAACCACTTACAATACATAAAAACGCAAGAAAAGAGTAGATGAAACAAATCACAAGGTCTAAGCATTTCCTGCTAGGGCTTAAGCATGCTAAAAAGCCACAAGCAAGCAAACTTGAATAATGCTATTTCTTATGCAATGTAAAAATGTGTGACATTGGAGGTAGTCAGATGAGACCAGACACATGAGTTTGACTTCTTTAAAGACCTCAATATCTCAAGTAAATATCAGTCAACATCAAATAGACAATCTAGCCATGAGTATAATCAATGTAGATGGTATTAACTTGGGGGGTGGAGGAGGGGAGAGGGGAGGGGGGAAGATTCGCAAATGCTTAGCTACTAGAAAAAAAGATGGCAGGAAAAATAAATAAACTTCAGGCAAATCATGTGACGAATATGATAAGAAGAATGCAATCAACTAATGAAACTGATATGACCATCTAACAGTTGAAAATAAATAGTAGCAATTTGATTAAAATTGCATGCTTTTTACTCAAATGTAGATATCAACACAGAATTTCTATTCCATCTTTGATTAGAACTGTAAAGATAGAAAGAAAGAATCATGTGTTAGACATATGAAGCTTCACAGATGGAAACTAATAGAGACATAAATGAAGACTCAATGCGCAGAGATCGAAACTAAGTGTGCTAATGAGAAGTTAGGGGCAATATCCAGATTATCACCAGGAAAAAAATTTAGCATGAGTATCTAATGGTAATGTGACTCCTACATTCAATAGAGGAACACATTTATTCAGTTATGCAATTATGAACACTAAGAGATCTGTATGTCATTAGCAACATTGTGCACAGCAGTACATACACTATGCCTACCAGACAACCAAAGTTGAAGCTGACACAAGATCCACAAAAGAAATGGAAAACAAATGCATGGCCAGCTTGATATCAATCAGATTACCTTTCGCTCCTGCATTTAAAATAAAAAAAAATTTTTTTTTTAAATTGTCCTCTGGAAATTTGGTTTGTTTCAGGATTACATAAGGTAATAAAAAGCAAGGCCAAAGTCCAGGTACCTAAAAGTTGATAGTGAAATTTGATTTTTCATTACTTCTTCATATGCAGCATGTTTAAAATATTCAATCACAGATGTACAACGCAGATATGTGAACTTTCTAGCAAAGCACAGCGGAAAGGGAGATCCCCAAAATACAATGATGCACAATTATTGGCAGCAATTTGATAACACAGGACAAAATATTTTTAACCATGAAAGTTTAACTCCATAATAAAATTCATCATCAAGTCAAACCTACCAAACAAAAAATTTTTAAGGATTTCATTCCTCAATCAATAGTTTCAAGAAGAATTGGAATGACACAACTAAAGCTATTGGAAAAAATGGTTTTCATACCAAGCACCAGGGCTCTTCCCATTTTCAGTCCTATGTTCCTGAAACATTGTCTCTCCTCTTCATTTATCATTTCCTGGTCTGTATCTTGCTTAGAAGGTCTCCATGCGGAATTTAGCTTGGATAACTTTTTTCCTGACCTCTCTATCTTCAGATTAAGCTGCAAACAGTTTATAAAACACAGGAGATTGGCATCAGCAGTCCAATTTTAATTGCTCTCACAGACAAATTCTCATAATCAAATAGAAAGGGCACATATATCTTACAATAAGAAGTTTCTGCTCTTGCTTTCTCAGTTCCTTCTCTAATTTTTCATTTTCTGCTTCCAGTTGAACATCAAAATTCTGACTTCGATTTCTTTCATTCACACACATTGTTTGGATATCCTGGAATTCTGATAAAGATCCGATACTAATAGTGCTTGATAATGCTTCACCAGTAACATTCAAAGATTCTATTGCTTTCAGACGTGCTCCTTCCTCTTGCAGTTGGTATCGTTTGAGCTCCATTTCTCTGACTGCAACTACATTTCCTACTCTAACTGGAAGAAAGTCCTTGCCTCTGTAAAGGATAATATAGAACTTATTCCGCAATATTAGAACTCCTCCAGTGAGACACTGCATTAAGAAGACTTTCACACTGATTACACAGTTTTAGACAGTTGAGGTGTAAATAATCACTAAATTCTCTAGATTTTAGACATTAAAGCTCTGTTTGTTTCAATGGATTTTCTGGATGAAAATTTTCAGGAAACGTTTTTTCTTATTCCATTTTTTTTAATGCCGTTTGGACTTAAGATGGAAAAGTTTATGGATCATTTTTTTCTTAGCCAAGAATGAGTATGTGCGTATTAGATCAAATTTCTGGTTCTTTAACCTTGTTTTAACCTCCACAGCAAGGGGTTGGTAGTGCTGCTGCTCGCAGTGGTGGCAGTGGCAGTGGTGGTGATGGTGTCAGTGGCCGTGGCGGTGGTGTTGATGGCCATGGTGTAGTGGTGGTACCTGGGGTGTGGCCGACTGGCCATGAAGGAGGAGGCAATGGAGGTAGTAGTGGTCGTAGTATGTAGTGGCACTGGTGGTTGTGGTAGTGATGGTGATGATATGCTGGTGGTAGTGGTTCTGGTGGGTGGGCGAGTGGAGTTGTGTGTGTGTGTGTGTGTGTGTGTGTGTGTGGGTGGTTGGGGGTAGTATTGGTGGTAGTGGTAGTGGCGACAACATTAAAACAACAGCAGTGGTAGTATGGTTGTAATGGCAGTGCTGATGGTGGTGTGTTTGTAGTGGTAGTGGTGGAGATGGTGTGGCCATAGTGGCAATGTACTGGTGGTAGTGGCAGCAGTGGTGTAGCAGTGGTCGTGGTGGTAGTGGTAATAGTGTGATAGCGATAATTTTCCTCTTTCTCTCGAAAATAAATTCTACCAAAAAATAGGGGAAGTTATTTTGTGAAATCCCAAATTTTCATAAAAATAAATAAAAAGAATTATATATGAATATTTGGAGAATTAAGGATTTTATTTGAAATAATTGGGAGATTTATTATAGTATGAAGATTTGGGGAATTTTTCATTAATCCAGGATTAAATATTAGATCAAAATAATGAGGAGATTAAATATGGAAATTTCGGAAGAAAGTCAATGGTTAAATATGATTAAATTAAAGAAATGGGTATTTTGGTCATTTCCTAATTAGCTAAATTATTAATAGATTAAGTAAATAATTATTAGACTTGAGAAATTAAATTAGATCTAAATTGGATTTAAATTGATCATAAAAAGTTAGATTTATAACCTAATAAGTGAGAAAAGGGCATATTAGTAATTATAGTTAATTAAGAGCTTTAAGTTGATGAATAAATAGAGTTTTGGGGAGTTTTAGTAATATTTAAAAATAGGGGAATTAATTAGCACGAAAATAGATAATAAAAATAGAAGTTTCTTTTATAGGGGATTTAGGAGAAAGGATTTAAAAGAAAAGTTGGGGCAAAGTAGGAAACTGGGTAGTTGGGAAGTTTCCAAATACAACTAGGAGTCCTAGTTATGTGAGTATAAAAAGAATAGAAAGAAATTAGGTTTTTCTTATTCATGGTGGATTCATACGGTTAGAGGGAAGGAAGAGAGAGATTTTGTGTAGATTCAAGGTAAGAATTAGATCAAACTCATGGTTTTGTCTCCCATACACATAGTTTAGATTGCTGAAATGTTTTGGGTTTATATTCATGTGGATCTAAGACAAGAGGAGAGGTTGCTGTATTTTGTGGGGATTTCAAGAGGGTGATATCTAGATTCGTTGGAGAGGATTTGATCTAAGAAGCAAGGCAAGTAGTCCCTTCAAATTTGCATTAAAATCAGATTTTCATATTTCTCGAGATCCATGTTTATACGCATGTTTTATCGGGGTTTTGACATCAAATCATTGTATGTTGTGATTTATTTACTTTGGATTGATTTTGCATGTTTTAGAAGTGTTATTAAATGTATTAGAATTGATTTAGAGTGATAAAAGCATGTTCTATAGTTTTAGTTTTGATTTTCAGAATATTTAGAAAAATCTGGAAAAGTAGCGAATTTACACGAGTGCTTGAATCATCATTCGAGCGTCGTATTGAGCGCCCTTTAGTTCGTATTGTTTTGTTTAGGACGCCCGCTTCATCGTTCGAGCGCCCAATCAAGCGTCTCGCATGTGCTTTATTTTGGAATTAGAAACCCGAGAGTTGATTTTTAGAATAGAACAAGCGCCCGAGTCACTACCCAAACGTCATAGTGAGCGTCGAAGCCTGAGACCCAGATCATTCAACACCCGATAGGACGCCCGAGCTCTATATTGAGTGATTAGATGAAAATTCCAGTTACACCAAATGCTCGAGCATTACAGTGAGCATTCACTGTCAGATTTTATAATTTGAGGATTTGACTTAGTTTTTGATTCTAAACTTATTTTTGAGGAATTCCAACTCATGTACCAATTAAATTAGGGTATTTTGAAAGTGTGTGCACTAAAATGGAATTAATTGAATTTTTATAAGGATTTTGAGCACGTTCTACTAAAGTAACTTATATTTTGGAGTTTTAGGAACACATGTGGAATTTTTTTTAACATAAGAAGTATTTATTGGTTCCAACATTTGTACTAGGATTATTTGGGCATATTCTGAGTTCCAAAAAGGTTTAAAAAGAAGTTGACCTAGATTTCAGTATTTTGATCATGTTATAGCTTATGGCTCAAGGAGATGAAATTCATATTTATCAAGTCCTTGACATGTATATGTCTCCACATATGTGGGTTTGTTCTATTATGTATGTGAATTGGCGTATGCCCTATATTCTCGTGTATGCGATTATTTCATGACGTATGCCTTATTTCCAGTATTGGTATTTGAATCACCCATGTACTTGTGATGTGGTTATTGCAGTATTATTCCCCATACGTGTACTCAGCGGGACTTGCTACATTCTAAATCCGTGTACTCGGTAAGAATGTGGTATTGGTAATTTGGTTGGAATATTGTGTTATGTGGCGTATGCCTTATTATTCCACATCCGTGTACTCGGCAGGACTTGCTAACATTCTAAATCCATGTACTTGGTGGAAATGTTAGATTTGTATTGGTAATTTGTATATTGTTTCCCCATCCTTATAATCGGCAGGACTTGCTTACATTCTAAATCCATGTACTCGGCGAGATGTGAGATTTGTATTTGGTTGTTCTTCCTAGCACGTGTACTCGGCAGGAAGGTAGTTGGGATATTTGTTTACATTGCTTGGTTCATGTCTTATACAAAATAGGGATTCTTGCATTGTGTTTTACAATGATGTCTTTTTGTTTACTAATGTGTTTGGTACTCTTAATGTATATGGTTTGTTTTGCTTTACCGGTTTACTCATTGCATATTTAAAATTATATAAGATCTATTTTCCGCATGACACCTTGCTAAGATTTTATATCTCACATCGTTTTATCGGTTTTGTTTTCAAATACTCCAGGAGAGGACGATATCGCGGGATTTGATTCTCAAAGGGTTTATTTTGAATATAGAGAGGCAGATTATTATTTTCTGTGTAGGTTTAGGAAGTTATTACTTTTATTTGAGTTAGGACATTTGAATTTCAATTATGAGTTGTAATAGGATTATTTTAGTTGACCTTGACCAAACTTGAAGTTATTAATGAATTTATGTTGGATATTGGTTGTCATGCCACGCTTGATTTGAGGATCTTTATTATTGAAGTCGCACTCTGATTAAGGAAAAGAAATTTTATTTCTCATTATTGTCTGGTTTAGTTTATGTTTTGAGACACAAGTTAACGTTCAGGGTTTGGGTTTATGAATTATTAAATAAACCTGGATCTGGGACATTACAATTTTCCTCCATTTTTACACAATTAGGAAATATTTTCTCCAACTTTAAATTTTACATTAAAACAAACACGAGGAACATTTCAAAATTCTCTAAAATAACTTTTTTCCCCACTTTCCACTGAAACAAATAGAGCCTGAAAGAAGGGAGGCGGGAATTCTTGCAAAGATGTGAGATTGATGAATTCCATTTGCAGAATGCCAGAAAAGTGAGCAAAAGTTGTAAGTTTTATGCTTATAGAAAAGGAGCTTTTCAACACTCATAGGATCTTTTATTCAGATATTCAGAATCCAGATAAGCGTGATATATCATATTTTAGTTGTCAACCTATATACCTCACAGTAAGAACCTGAATACAGCATTTCTAAACTTCTGTGATATAAAAAAAATTATCAAATACATACATTAGCGGTTGCTAAATTTACTCTCTCTCTCTCTCTCTCTCTCTCTCTCTCAAAATTTCACGGACACATTCATGTGTCCTTAATTAACTTTTATAACAACATTAAGCAACAGTTCAGGAAGAAATTTCCACTTCAATGTTTATAATCATAATTTGGGAAATCCTCAACTAAAATTTAAAGCTAATATATTTCATCTTATGCATTGAATATCTTTCATAATTCATAAGTACAAATGGAAACACATAACCATATCAAGATTCTGTCAAATGCAAATATCCAAGAGTCGCTTTAATATGGCAGTGACCAATCGAAAAACTTCACATCACACACAACAAATAGGGGCAATTTTAGTACATTACTAGCAACTTAATTCATTATTCTATGAGCAATGATTCAAGTCATAAGGCTCGATTTTACAGTTAAACAATGCAATTCATATAAAATTACTATCCAGTAAAATCTATCGGATCTGACCATACTTTTCAGAACTTGACTTTACCAAATAAACAATTTTAAGAAGCAATTGCAGTAACCATGAAACCATGAAGAGCCACAATGTGAAAGCATGAAGTATGAACATCATCATTCCACTTTGCATAAAGACCGAAAATAAACAAAAGAATCATTTTGCATGAACAACAGACCAACAGGAAGGAGGGGGCAGGGGGAAGGGGGGTGCGCAGGGAGGGTGAGGAGGATTGGGGGAGGGGGGGGACCATATTTTAACAAATCATAAATTTTTATGCAGCTCCTGAAATGTTTTGTAAAACTTGCCTTGAGTTCCCATGCCATTAGCTCATTGTTGGTATTTGGAATTCCCAATTTCACAGCAATCTTCACTATAAGACTGTTTTCCCACAACTTCAAGATGGCAGCAGCCAGACCTTGAAGTTTCTTATTTCTCCCTAAATCAGACAATATTCAGTCAGAAGCACATCCGTCAAGTAGCAAAATATTGCAAAGATGGCTATTCACACGTACAACCAGATAACAAGGTAGCTAAACTGGTCAAGGGAGGAATAGATAGAGATCCAATCTTACAGGACATACCCTCTGAGGATATGTTATTTGGGAAGTGATTTACATTGAGTTGGTCTGTCAATAGCATAGTCTCCTTTATCTCATCTCAGTGTCCTTATCACAGGTTTTTGTTGCTTCTCCTTGAGTTCTTGGAACCTTGTTTTATTATACACTTTTTTCTCCCATTTTGGTATAGTTTTGTTCTTCGCCAAACAAATGCTTAAAAAATTTAACAATTCCATAAAGTAAGAGCAAATATTAGACATAAGAGAAAAAAACCTAGAAATGAAATTCATGTCTAATTCAAGGTGAACATCAGAAATTTGATTAAAAATAAAGAAAGAAAAACTTTTTACTGATATACAAAATTACCGATCAAAAAAAGATATACAAAATTTCCAAATGATAAAATCATGAACACAATACAATCTTCCTGCAAGCATTATGACACATCTCCACCACAAGCATGCTGCCCCACACAAATAAACACAACAGAAGTGGAAAAAATTAAAAAAAAAAATGGTAAATGATGGTCGGGAAATGGCAAGGCACAGGGAAATATGAAATCACATAACAGTAGTAATTTTCTAACCATCATAAAATCGCACATTAAAACAACACTATATATGTGGTCGAGAATTTGGGATGCATAACCACATTTGATATAATTCCTTCAATATTCTTTCCAATTGCAATATATTTTGTGCATTGCTTATCTCAAGACAGGTCAAGGAGAAGGGTTGTCTCAGGTCGGCAGCCAGCATAAAATTTTTGCTGAAATCCCTCATTAACACATTTGACAACTATGATCATAATAATCCTGATGAGAAAAAATTTTGATTTCTAGCATAAAGATGTAAAGAAATGGAAAAAGACATCTAAAATATATACCCAATACCAAATATTACTACACATGAAATGGCTAAAGACTGTCCAAACCAAGAAGAATCCAAATTTGATACACGAGATATGACAACATATATTGCATAGTTACATGTATGCACATAGATGACATATATGCACATCAATACACATATAACACTTGGAGGAAGGAAAGTTAATTACCAAGAACAAAATGCGTAGGTAGAGAACGAGCAAGATTCCTCAAGAATGTCAGTTCATCATCTTTCAGCTTCGGCATGACATGTGGTGGACACAACCTAAAGGGAGGCCTAAAGCCACTGACAATTTCCGGAAGTAAGTCAGCATCTACAGGTAGCGGCTTTGGCCTCCACCAATCAATGTAACGAGGACCTAAGCCATCCAATAGTCTATCAACTTCCCTCTCATATAATGACCTATTTATTGATTGGTCTCCCACGTTTTGTTCCATATTAAGTTTAGTTGGAAGAGAATCATCTTCTTCATCCTTCCCATCTACACTTCCTTCCATGGTAGTCTCACTAACTTCAACTTGAGATGAAGTGATCATACCTTCAGACTTCTGGGGACTGATTTTAGAGGAGGAAATTTCACCAAACAATCCTAAAGCTCCTCTATAAATAACAACAGTATCTTTCTTACTCCAAACAACCAAACCTCCAGTCTTCATCTGCTTCATAAAAAAAAATTACATATATCAACAATAAAGTTTCAAGTGAAAAACATTAAAAAAAATGGAAAATAAAAAGCTATATTTAAAGAAAAGAAAAAAAAAGAAAACAAGAATGAAGTCATGATTTCTTTTCCGTTCACTAGCAAATGAGTCTTTCACAAAGGTCAAGTTACAATCCATCACATTATCAAATATTGAATAAAATAGATTGCAGGTTAAGTCAGTTAAAAAAAATAATGTCTTAAATGATTATTACTTGCCCCTAATTAAAATAACTATGTTATAAAATAACAAAAAGAAAAAAAAATGTGTGAGAAAAAAAAGGTGTTGCAAAGTTAATTACTTGAACTTTTTACTCTCCTTATAGTAAGGAAGTGTTCCATCAAACAGCAGTACATGGGACAGATCATAAAAATCTTGTATGAATTGGTACATAGTACATTAGAAAGCTAGAGAATTTCAAGGGGGTTGCAACATGTAACTACTTAGTAGTAAATATTGTTGATAGTTTAGCAACCATGTACAGAAATGTTAGCTTCAGTGGATGTTCTTTTAGAAACCCAGGCAGATGAAGGGATGGCGGTTCATGCTTACTATGGTCCGATAGGGGAAGGGAATTAAACTTATGCAGAAGCATTGTTCATAGGTTTGAAAGAGGCTTCTGATAATAGTTTTACAAATGTGGATGTGGAAGGAGATTCAGTAAACATTGTCCGATGGATGGATGTTGGAGGATACCTGCTCTTGGCAACTGATACACTGGTTACATCAAACTACATGAATAGATACCAAGTTGAATGCTTCGTTCAACCATGTAACTCTTATAGCTAATTATGAAGTGGACAAGATGGCCAAGGCACGAACTGACAAACAAGAGTTTTTTGTATGGAAAACATGAGCTGTAAAATCAGTGGGAAATATGCTGGAAATCCTATTAGTATAGTATATAGTTATGTGGCCTTCCGTTTTGCTGTTTGATACATGTCTTAGGACCAGTCAGAACACCTGTATATTCTCTCCTCATTAATACATATTTCATTACCAATAAAAAAACCTTGGAATTATAATTCCTATGAGCATGTCGATTGGAAGGAAGCACATTGTGAAATGATTTTGGGATCAAAATTAAAGATTTCATTGTGGCATCCACAATTATGTCAGGCCAAGCCTGTAGTTCAAATGATTGACAAGCTGTGGAATCCAAGGTGAGACTTGAGAATTTCATATAATTATGCCACTACATACACCTCTCTGCCATATTGCACCCATTAAAAACCACAATGAATTTTCCTTCTAAAAATCCTCTTTCTTAAACTTGAACTCCTACAAGCAAAACACTATGTCCAATGTGAAACCACAATTCAAGTGTGGCAAAAAACAATACATGACTGCAACCGTTATTTCATAAAACAACACTAATGCTAAGGAAAAAAAGTTCTGACCTCGAGAATTTCCTGCGCTCTATCCATATTTCGACACAATGGCACATCAAATTTAACCATGACAAGCTCATTCCTCTTCCAAAGCAATTTAACCTCATCCACAACAGCTTGAGTCACCCCTGCCTTTTTAACCTTCACCCATTTTGTCATCTTTACAGCATCACTTCTCAATCTATCAAGAAGCATTTTGGGGAGCCTCAATTCCGCTGCAAGCACTATTTTTTCCTTCTTTGTTCTCCGAAAAACAATCTTCTCATCCATCGCCCATGGCATTCTTCCAGCCAATGTGGAATTCCTTTTGTCTTCAACCCACTCCAGCGGAACATGTAACTCATATCCTTCTATCTTACTTACTTTATCATCAGAATCATGGATTTCCTGAAGTTTAGTAATGCTTTCGATAATTTTTCGCATCGCTTTCCTCCCTCTTCCCCCACTTACTTTATCAGTCAATGACTGATCCTTCTTCTCATCCTCTTCGGCTTTGCCGCTGCTCTTCTTCTTTCTTATTTTTGAAAGGTCTAAGACCTCATCTGCAGGAAGGAGAAGAGGGCCACTCATCCAAGGCGCCGTCGGCATTTTAGTTTTGTCATTGCCCCATGGGAAGGACTCTGCTAAGAAGGAAAAATCGGGTTTTGGAGATTGAATGCAACTGCTGCTTTTTGCTGAAGGGGTGAGCGGTGCTGAGAAGGAAGAATCAGATTCCGGGCTTTGAACGTAATTGTTATTGCTGACATTGGTTGAAGGGGTAAACTCTGATGAGGAGGAAATATCAGGTTTTGGATATTGAACACTATTGTTATTGCAGGTGCTGGTTGAAGGGGTGGGATATGATAAGAAGGAAAGATCAGGTATGCTGTTGTTGTTGCTGCTGCTGATATTGATTGAAGGATTGTTGGTTTCAAAATGTAGAGTCTTGAGATGTTTGGAGGAAGAAAAGGAGCTCGGTTTGTGGGTTCTGAGAGGTTTTGAGAAAGTATTGAAGATGGACGAGGAGAAGATGGAAATGTAAGTATTTGATGATCGATTTGAAGTGTTGTGAGAAGAAAAGATAGGAAAGCAGAAGAGAGCAGCAATAGACATTTTTTTCTTTTTTCCGCAGAATTTTGAAGAACAAGAAGAGCACCTGCACCAGTCGCAACTTCTATCCTTGCTCTTGTGAAGTCTTTTGTCCAGGACATGACTTCCAGTGGGTTTTGAGGAGGAAAGAACGGAGGCCATAAACGCATGTAAGGCTCAAGGAGACTCGCCACATCTTCAGAGTCCAGACACTTGTGAGAATTAGGGCTGTCACCGGTCTGGCCCATCAACGATGGGCTCAAGCTAGGGACGGCAACGGTTGCATCTCATAAACCGAACCAAACATAACGGTCAGTTGATTGTTTGAAATCGGTTTGGTTTATCGTTTAAACCCATGAAACGAACAGAACCGAACCAGTTTCGGATTTGTATTAATGTGTTTCAATTCAGTTTCGGCTTTTTATACTAAAAGAAATTGATTTAGTTTCGGTTCATGAGGTCCTTTGGTAACGTTTTTTTTTCAACCAGTTTGAAAACTAAAAACATTTCTAACTATTTTCGAGTTTTTAAAAACAAGTAAAAAGAAACCGTTTGGTAACAAGTACCTGTTTTTGGGTTTTTGAAAACAAGTGAAAAGCAATTTATAAAAAAATTTGATTCGAGTTCCAAAATCAACAAAAGTACATTTGGTAAGTCATAATTTAAGAATTGATTTTCAAAATTGTTGAAATAAAGGGAAAATTATTAAAAGGGGTGCCTTTTCCACGCTATTTATAAAAAACATGCCAGGAATATTATTTTTGGAATAGCTCATTGGATGCATTTTTAGTCCTATTTTGCCCTTCGTAATTATACAGAGCCAATTAAATAAAAAAGAAAAACATGTCTGGATAGCCACCCCCTTCCTGAAATCACGAGAACTCTCCTTCTCCCCAACGGTGCCTCTTCGCTTCTTATTTTCTCCGACGACGAGTAGGTCCATTCAGCTCCCTTTCCTCTTCTCTTTGGTGACTAACCAATCTATCCCACACTGCAGAATGCCTATGCAAACGAAACAGAGGAGTTTTTCCCAAGTCGTTCTCCCTCTCGGTCAAATCCCATCTCGATCGTGCACAAGGTTGATCTCTACTCAACTTCTCCTTTTATCATGCTCAAATCTCACCTAACAGAGAGTTTGATCATGTTGATCAAAAACCCCTTCAAAATAGTTCGTAGGTTTTCTGAAACTGTTTTCTTCTGTCTCTCGCTCAAATCCCATCTCATTCCATCTCTCTCGCTATACCTAGTTCTCTCTCGCTCAAATCCAACCTAACAAAGTCGATCTGATCGATTGATGCAAAAGCCTTTCATAAAATGTTGTGACATTCGGTCTGCGAGAAACGTGGATTTGGAGTCTCATTTGTCATTTACTTCCAACTTTCTACCGCAGTAGAGCATGATGTAAAACCCCAAATTTTAATGAAATTAAAATTTATTATTTTAGTAATTAATTAATGTCAATTGGAAAAAAAAATATTCAGAATTTGTGATCGAAAGGGTTTGATCGAGGCTCTCGGGTGAACCAGATTGGAGAATTCTAATTATGAAGGTAAGAAAAGTTATTTAATTTTAATTGGGTGGTTTGAGATGGTGTGATGGCATGGCATGCATGAAATATTAAACAAATGAGAGTGATGGTGTAGGGAGTATTGGTGAAGTGTAGCAGTAGTGTAACGCCCCGGATCCAGGTTTATTTAAAAACATAAACCCAAATCTGGTTCGTTAGTATAATGGTCCAAAACAACTAATCCTGACTTAAACAATTCCATTAAATATATCAGAGTGCGGAAATAAATGACAAATCTTCAAGAAGCATGGAATTTAACCACCAATAATAATCCAATAATAGTATATTCAAAAAGTCTGGAAAGGTTCAACTAATAAGACAATCGAGATCTAGTAAATTTATGTAAATAAAATTTCCAATAATCCCTTAAATAACATCAAAACTCTCAAATAAAATAATCTAATGTCAATCCCTAAACGAAAAGGCCAAATTATGATCTCCATATCCTCGTAGACCTACACAGGAATTAAATAATCCTCTTCCTGATAATCGAAGTAATCCTCCGGAGTCTCTACCCCAGCAACGTCCTCTCCAGGAATATTTGAAAACAAAATCGATAAATAATAATGTGAGAAACAACATCTCAGTAAATAGTCATGCAAATAGTTGACCACAATAAAATATGCAACACTTAATCAAATTAACCACAATACAATACAAAAACAGTATAATAAAAACAGATCAAATCCAATTGTTCACCTAATGGGACTCATGAAATAGTAAACCAAAGAATGAGAGTAGACATGCGTCAATATGCTACCTAACCGAATTACAGTGGACCAGCCGCCCTGTAGTTTAGTTATTCAACACCAACGGAAGAACCCAACCATGAGTTAGCATGTACGGCCCAACCTATCCAGGAGTGGGTAACGTAGCAACCGACCTATCTAGGAGTGGTACCACCCTCGAGATGATGGAATGCCTATGACACAGAATTCAAACCCTTCTAATAAACATTTCACATACTAGCTATTCTATGGATCCATATAACCGCTAAGCCCACTCAACAGTGGAAAACCAAACCAGGGAATGGACATACTTCTCAATAACACCCACCAATACAGAACCTTATCTGTATACCAATAACCAAATCTACCCTGTGGAAAACATGCACCAGCCTTGTTACAACTGTGACCCAAAAACTAAAACAGAATGCACCAAGTCATATGTCCAAACTCCAGGTTTCAACGGGCAAATATGTCTCGAATGTGTATCGACTCCATCGATGCACCAAATACCTTCATATCACCCTAATACAGGTGTATGAACTCACAAAAACAACTTTGGTTAGAAATAGAATCATTAAGAACAACGATATCAAGTAAAAGTACTTCTTTGGAAACATCTATCCAAAATCTTTATAAAATTGAATTTCAAATATCCGCCAATGCAAACAATCCCCAAATACCCTAAACTTAATGGTACATAGGTTAAAATTGGATAAAAACACTTCCGTAGTGAAAAATTAGGTTAAAAGGTAACTTCTCAAAAATCTGACAGACAGGGCGCTCGAGCGGCAGTTGAGCGCTCAAACGGCCTAACAATTTGGTCGTTTCAGGGTTGGTCGCTCGATGGATCGCTCAAGCAATTGCTCAGGCGGCCTGCTATGAAGAAAATCCGAAAATTTTACGAAATTCAATAAAAATTCCACAACTCAATATCCAATGCATCAAATCCATTCTAAATCATTTTGAAACACTTTAAAAACATGTTAGAACAATTTCTAACAAATAAATCATCATAAATCACGCAAACAACTCATCAAACCTCCGGATAATCATGAATATCCAATAAACACGAATTTATTTTTGTGCAAGATTTAAAGGGACTACTTACCTGGTTTTTGAAGCTTAAACCTTCTCTAAAAGCTCTCCAAAATCAGCCCAACGAATGCCTATTCGATCACGTCAATCCTCTATCACTTCTGGATCAAAATCATGTCTTTAGGAACCAAAAACAATGTTTTAACTTTCAAAACTGAAACTTTCACTTGGTTTGCTCTTACCTGGGTTTTTGAGCACGAAAATAATGCTTCGTTCTTCTCTAAGATGGCTCCAACAAGTTCTAGAGATTAGGGTTTTACTTTAGGAAGAAGAGAGAAGAATATGAGGAAATAGGAAACGTGCGGCTGCTCTTCTTTGGGTTTGGACGTGAGTTATTCATGCATGACTAGGTTTAGTTTATTTTTTATTTTCTTTTACAAATTTACCCTCCTTCTTTAAACTAACTCAAACCAACCCATTAAACCTCAAACCAAACTGATCTTTCGGTCAACCCACTATCTTTGGGTTCGACCAACTCCCTAATTTAGACTTATACTTTAATTAACTCTTCGCTATAATAATTTGAATAATTATAATTAAACTTATTCCTAGTTTAAACCAAAAATTCTCACCTTAAATTAGCTTTCCATGTTCTCCTCCAGTTCACCTTGAACTCCTCCCGTTTGAACCAATATCTCATCTCCTGCATATTATTAACCCTATTAGTTTATTTAATAATTAGTTTTATTTATTACTAAAATCTGGGATTTTACATTCTTCCCTCCTACAAATAAATTCCGTCCTCGAGATTTCTCAAATAAAGACGGGTACTTTTTCTTCATTTCAGATTCCAACTCTCATGTGGCTTCTTCCACTGTAAGACTCTGCCACAACACCTTAACAAGTGGAATCACCTTCGTACATAGGATCTCCTCACGTCTGTCTAATATCTGCATCGGATGCTCCTCATAAGTCAAATCCTCACGTATGACCAACGGCTCGTAGTCAATGTTATGACTAGGGTCATGCACATATCGCCTTAGCATCAAGACATAAAACACATCATGAACTGCTCTAAATGAATATGGCAATGCTAAGCGGTATGCCACTGGTCCTACTGTACCAATAATCTCAAAAGGTCCTATAAATCTAGGGGAAAGCTTTCCTTTCTTGCTGAACCTTTTTATACCATGGAAAGGAAATACCTTAATGAATACTCTATCACCAACTTCAAATTTCAAATCTCACCACCTAGTATCCGCATAACTCTTCTGATGACTTTGAGCTGCCAATAATCTCTGCTTGATCAATTTCACCAAATTAACACTATCCTGCACATACTAAGGACCCAAATACTGCCTTTCACCAACTTCCTCCCGATAGATTAGTGATCTACATGCTCTACCATAAAATTCCTCGTACGGTGTCATCTGAATGCTCGCCTGATAACTATTATTGTAGGCGAACTCTACCTGTAACGCCCCAGATCCGAGTCACAAGGAAAACCCGTAACTCATCTCCAGAGGTTATTGTGAATAGCAGGATCGAACTACCAGAGTAAAGAAAATATGAATTCAAAATTTTACTACGAAACAGAGTGCGCTACAATAGCCCCAAATTAATAACTCACATGGCCCAATAAACAACCCGCAGGTATCGGCTCTCCATACGTATATGAAAAACAAAACAGAAACAAAAGAATGAGATACGAATATCTCAGCGAGCAGCATATGCATGCACAAATACAATTTACCAGTTGTAAAATATAAGTCGAATAATCACACGAGTAAGCAGGCAATAACTCGATGGAACCTACGAAACCCCTAGTAATTTATTTGACACAAAGATATAGATAATGAAAATCCGTAAGTAGTTAAAATCGGAATACATTTGTCAACCAAATTCCAATTGGTTTCAAGAAACAATATCATTATGTCCACAACCCGAGAACAACCCAAATGCTACCACAATCCAATAATATATATCCCACAATGGTCAATGTCATGTAATTATTTGATTGGTTAATTAACACGCCAGAGCGACCTCCACACCTCCATGTACACAGTTCCCGCCTACTCAGGGTTTCGGATACTCTGAAATGACGGCCTACTCAGGGTTTCATCATCCAATGCCGGCCTACTCAGGGTTTCGACATTGACAACCAGGCCTACTCAGGGTTTCTGGCTGCTCTACACCGGTCGTGGCAACACTCTATGGCCATGCCATTACCCCAATAAAACAAAGGCATCACATTACTAAGCTTAGACTCTGGATCCAGGACAAGCTAAACCAAAACAGTAAATCATCGTATAATCTCAATTCCGACATCAAAATAAAACAATACATGCCAAATCATGTATAACTCAACACAGTTCACCACATGTCCCTCTGGACCAGAACGGTAGCTCAAGTACTTTCAGTATTTCCCCAAATTCATAACACATGCCCATTGGAAATAAAACTCAGTTACTCACACCAAGAAAATCCTTACAACACATTCAGAATTTGCCAACAAGTAAAACCAGGATTTAATAAATTCTCAACCAAGTACAGTGTTTAAAACAAAGAGGAAACTAAAATAGGAACTCCTAGTGTTAGGTACCCAATACATCACCTACAAATAGCCTAAAATTTGCCTTGGAAGCTTCTAAGAATTTCCACTTAATTTTCTCATAGTAATTGAATAGGTAATATTGATTCTAAAGTCCTAAACAAGTGATTGGTTAAGTGCTTGAACCCTCAAATCATCAAAACCCATCTTGGTTTAGTCAAAAATGCTCTTCGGCAAGATATTGGACCATGCGCTGACCTCCTGCGCTAGGCGCGAGGTCGGTGGATAGGTCGTTGGTCAAAAATATATCATGCGCCTACTTAATATCGAGTGAGCGCAAGGTGAGCGTGAGGTTCGCGCGAAATGCACGCATATAGTTTGAGTTCGCGCGAGCTGAGCGCGAACTAGGCGCAAGCTCAACGGATGGGAAAAATAGACCTTGCGCCCACTACTTGAAGTCGGCGCCAATCAGCGCCAATTGGGCGAATAGTAAACTGCGTTTTCGACTCTCTATTATTTCTAGATCTACAACTCTAGCCGAACTTTTTCGGTCTATAACAATTTCTTTAGTCTCCTAATATCCCCAGAACACATTCAAACTAGTTTTGAAATTATTCCAACACATTTTATTTATCATCATTCAGTTCTAAATAAACTCATGCTCGGACGAACTTCTTCCAGAAATCACTCATGCATCAGAATAGACTCACGAATAAACACAAAACCCCAGTTTTAAAACGATGCTACTCACCGGTATTGAGGATCTTCTTCTAGCTTCCAGCCCTTTTGATGGAGTCCTCTCGAGATCCAAGATTTTTGGCCAACGCCCTAATTACAGGCAGCAACTTTTCCCCAACCTCCGAATTTCCGAAATTTTTTTATATTAGCTATCTATTTATAGAAGTCGCAAGGTGTGCGCACCTAAAATCGATCTAGATTGCACACTGGGCGCACTTTCAGTACGTGCCACGGGATTTTTGGAGTCGCCACTGCCTGAGAGTGCAGGCAGACACGGTTTTGCCCTAACCGGGTCTAAGTCTGGTCTGCGGCTTATTAGAGATCTAACTAAGTCCTCGGTTACGGTCCGGGGAAGTCCTAAAGCCACCCCGGTCCGCCCCGTCGGTCTGACGGGTCCCTCGAGTCTCCCTGGTTTTTGAGTCAATTTCACCCTTTTCCTAGACCAGCATGCTGCCTTGTTAGGTCTGGCGGGACCCTCTGGAGGTGTGGGTCCCTTTTAGTTTGATTTTATCTTTTTATTTAATGGAGTGGGTCGGACTCGGGTCCCGTTGGAAGACCCGCAGGTTGCCATGGTTGGGCTCGGGGCCCAGTTGGGTTATTGGGTAACCCATTTGGTTATTTATTTAAACTATTTACACATGCAATGAGCTTAGTGGGCTTGGATTTGGCCCATTAGCCAAAGGTCAAGGGGCCTGGGCTTGTTTATTGAAAATAGGCCTGGTATGGCCAGTCAAAGTGTGGGCCACTCAAGTGGGCCCATGGGGATCTTGGTGGGCCTATCTAGGCCTACTGTCCAAAAGTGGACTTAAAACAGTCCAAATTACTTAAGAGGCTGGTTCAGGCCGGTTCAGGTCGGGTTTGGATCCAACCGGGTCAAAAAAGTTACTTTTTATGTTTTTATGAACTAACCGCACTTACTCTGCGGTTTGGTTTGAACCGCAGACCGCAGAGTAACTGCGGTCATGCCTAAACCGCTTTGAGTATGGGGTTTTTACAAAAATTCTGCTGCTTTGCTCCATTTTCGATTGGGATCGACTTGGCTGCTTCCCTAGGTGTTCCGGCGACCTCCGTGGAGATTCCAGTGCCTTCGGGATTCTCCATTTTCTTCCTTTGGCCTAAAAGGCCACTTTTCTTCTTTCCTTCTATGTTCCTTGAAATCATGGGCTTTCTTTTTTTTTTTTTTCAAACACAGCCATCATCCAAGCGGGAAAAGGGGATGTTACAGGGGTGATCTAGAGAGGATAAATTCCTCTCATGTTTCCAAACTAAATCAATGAATGGATCCATGACATTTCCATTTTTGTTTTATGAATCCATTTCTTCTCTTTTTCATATTGAAGCTCTCAATCTCATGAAGAAATCTCATCAAAAATGAACAAGTGGATTAGTAGACAATGCATTGAAGTAGTAAAAAGGTAGGATTCTTTACATAAAGAAACTCACAGACATATTGAAGAAGAAGTTATTAGAAACATTACCACGTTCAACTTTCTTGTTTTGATGGTGTGGAGGTCCTCCGAGGATTTCAGCAGCGCTTCCGCGTCTCCTCCAGTATTCTAAATTGGTTTTGGCAGAGGTTTGATGGGTTATCTATGCTAATAGGCTGAATGGGAAAAGGTTTAGACAAGATTTTGGCAGTATGAGGGTATTCCTTGGTTTTGGGTATAGGGGACCATAGCATGGGGACAGGGTTTGGACGTGGGAATACTGAGGAAGGAGACAGGGGAAGCCTGGAGGCTTGGCTCCACTTGAAGAGAAAACAAGGAGGGAGAGAGAAAGGAGAGAGATCAGGTGTGTTTTGAAGAACAAATCGACCCCCTTTTTAGAGGCAATTAACAAAACTGACTAAACTTTAAATACTTGTTATCTTATAACTAATACTCAAAAATACTATGATTTCATGTTTTTTTTTAAAGAATGTCATGATGATTATTCTCTTGCATTATTCATATCTTACGGATATCACAACTCATGGGACACGTATATCCCCCATGAGGTAAAAAGAATTTATTATTATTATTTTTATTTTATTTTATTTTATAATTATTTAATTCATGAGATATTGTTTGATTTTAAGATTATTTTATTAAGATTTTTTCTTTTGTTTTAAGCGCATGCGTCCTTTGCATGTTTTGCTAGATTTTAATAAAAATATTATTTTTTTAATTCAGAACTTTTACTTTATTGCTCTTGCTTCAGCATTTGCCACGTGTGCAGATTTTTCAAAACTTTGACTGCTTATAACTTTTTCATCTGGTACCCGATTCCAGCAAATTTAGTGGCGTTGGAATCAGTACGAGATGCCCTACCACCGAGTCAGAGTTTAGTAGCAAGTTCGGATTTTTAGCAGAAGTGCAAAATCGCGTCCCGGAGCCGATTTTGCTCATATCTCTCTATCCGGGATTCCGATTCCAGCAAACTCAGTTGCGTTGGAATCGTGTCGATGTACTCTTTCTGCTGATATGAAATTGAGCAGCTAATTATGAGTTTAGCAGAAAGCCAACTTCTGCTATTTCCAAGTTTGATCGGCCCATAACTTCCTTATCCGGACTCCGATTCTAGCAAATTCAGTTGCGTTAGGATCGTGTCGGAAATCTCTATCCGCCGGTATAAAATTGAACTGTTGATTAAGCTTTTAGCAAAAAGTCAAAACTGCCCTCCGGGAACCGATTTTGCTCATAATTTCTTATCCGAGATCCCGATTCCAGCAAACTTGGTTGCGTTGGAATCGTGTCGAAGTGCTCTCTCTGTTGGGGCCAGATCAGACAACTGATCTAGGTTTTAGCAAAAAGTTTATTTCTGCTATTCCCGGTTTTGACCAGCTCATAAGTTCTTCATTTGGACTCCGATTTGGACAATCTTGGTGCCATTGGAATCGTATCGGAATCCTCTATCCAATGGTATGAAGTTTGGTGATCAATTCATTTTAGATCAAAAAGTCAACTTTTGACCATTCTGGGTTTGACTTTTCAATTAGGGTTCTCATTTTCGGCATTTTCAGTGTGCAAAAATGAGGTGCGGACACAAGGTTTAACCTAATTTACCCCCGGTATTAAATTTACCTTCGGGATTCCATATCTACCCCTCATTCAAGTTGAGGTTACTCGGATTATTTATTTGCTAATTCCATATTTACTACAATATTTTTAAGTTCGCAATTAATTACGTAATAATATTCTACTTATTTTCTTTGCCAACTAATGACCACAATCTTCAGTAAAAATAAAAAATTTTTTTCTACTCAAAACTGGGGTTTTACACTACCAAAGGTAGGTGCTTACTCCAATTACCTCCCCAATCAAGGACACAACATCGTAACATATCCTCAAGTGCTGAATGGTCATCTTTGACTGCCCATCGGTCTGAGGATGGTAACTTGTGCTAAACTTCAACTTTGTACCCATGGCATTCTGGAAAGACTCCCAGAACTGAGATGTGAATCTAGGATCACGATCAGAAACAATGGATACTGGCACTCCATGCAATCTCATTATCTCCTGCACATACAGCCCTACTAGTGCATTGAGTGGTTGATTCATCCTGATAGGCAAAAAGTAAGCTGATTTAGTCAAACGGTCCACTATCACCCATATAGCATCATGCCCCTTTGGAGAAAGAGGAAATCCACTCACAAAATCCATGGTGATGTGCTCCCATTTCCACTCTGGAATAGGAAGGGGCTGAAGCAACCCTGCTAGTCTCATGTGCTCTGCCTTGACCTGTTGACACACCAAACACTTAGCCACATATTCTGTTATATCCTTCTTCATTTTTGACCTGTTGACACACTCAAATTTCTATACATCTTCGTACTACCGGGATGCACTGCATACTTTGATTTGTGGGCCTCTGCCATAATCATTGCCTTAATATTCTCATCAGCTGGTATACAAATGCGACCCTGGAATCTCACTAATCCATCCCTATTAGTAAAGTCTCTGACTGTCTCAAAACCCTCACTTAACAATTTCCTTGTAGCTGTAAGACCCCGAATTTCTCTAAATATTAAAATAAAATAATAATTAATATTCTTGAGGATTATTATTGACAGAAATATTTTATTAATGTAGGTGATATCGTAATTAGTGGAGATCCAGAGTTGGGCACAAATCCGACCATTTGATTGCGAGATATAGAGGTATGATCAATATTTTAATTTGGATGTATTCTGATTGGGCGATGTATATTTAGTTGTTGTGCATGAGATGCATGAGATCAGAGGATATAAATACTTGTTAGATACCCTAAGGTATACGTTTGGAATACCTATCGTATTGAGTTTGTATTGATCAGCCACAAGGAGAAGTAGCACGACCGAGAGCGACTGGCAACTGGAAGAAGAAGAGAAGGAGAAGAAGAAGAAGGAAAAAGGGAGAGAGTACGTTGATTTTGGTCTTCTAAACATTGCTTTGTGATAGTGTTCATCGTCGTTCAGAAGAGAAGGGAAGAAAACGATCGCAGGAGGTAGGCAGCACTGTTTTTAACGCTCGTTTTGTATTCACAATTGGTTTGATCCCTACTGCATGTTTTTGTATTGTATAATCATGTATTTAGTTTGATAACAACCTTATTAGTATGATAGAATCATTTTGGACGTGAAAAATCAAGTTTTGAAACACTGTCTGTACGTTTTTGGGAGACTGCCAAGCAGTACTGTGCTCAGCGATCCTCGGCGCTCTCAGGTGCTCGTTAAAAAAAATAGACCGCCCGAGACCGCCTACTGACTTATCGTCGGCGATAGATTTTGAACTACTGCCTACCCTAGACCGCCTGAGCGATCCTAGGCGATCCTGAGCGCTTTGTGCAGAAAATGCAGATTTTCATATTTTGAACCCCTAATTCAATTCTAAATTATTTTTAATCAATTTTAACCTTTAAATAAGATGTTTTAAGACCAAAATAAATTACCAATTACTTGTTTTACAAAAGAATAAAAATAGGAATATATTTAGGGTAATTAGTGGCCAAGCTTTGTAAATAGCAAGAAACCAAAGTTTTGGAAGAACTGAACTTGTAAACTTGAGAAGAATTAATTAAGTGACATGTAAATTTTATAGTGTTAACTAGAATATGATATACAGGATTTCCAGATCAGATCTTGAACCCAGTTAACCCAATAATGAAGGAAATTACAGATATAACCATTATATGCCGCTAGGCACTATTACTTACAAAAATATTAGTCCTTAGGGATTGTTGGTGTCTAGTGGGCGTAGCTGGTTATGGATCCATAGTTTTGGTTAGATAGCTAAGGGATATTTCATTTGGGTTGAGTTACTCCCTGTTGCGAACACGTTTCCTTTGCAAGTTGGTTTGCTCTAGAGGATCCTATGTCTGGAGGGACACCCCAGTGCTCCGCTGGTGATTCCTTGTCCATGTGGATAAGCGACCATCTCCATGTATTGATTCCAGTGCTGCATGCTGGTGGTACTTGCCAACTCGGTTGAGTTTGTGTGCAATAAGTCGATGACTACGACTCTTATCTAAGGTGATCTTCATGAGGTTGAGTATCATTAGTAGTGTCGCCCATAAGCCGCACGGTGGTATAGCATATGGTTGAGAGTCATCTCAAAGGTGTATGTTTCTTTGTGAGTCTTACAATGATACTGAGATCACAAATACTTATTTCTGATGTTGTTCACATGCAGGATGCATGTATTGGATGTTATGATTGGATGTGACTGTTTAGTACATCCCGGATTTTATATTGGATTCTATTATTGATTTTTGAATCATGATTTTGATATACTTTATCTGTTCACAAATACTTAAATTGTTTTACATGCTGATTTGTGTTCCATGATCGATATGAATGTTTATACGAGCTTGTTTACTCGAGACTGTTTATTCAAGCATGAAAATCTATTTTATTGATTATAAACTGTTTATAGCATGCATGTATTGTCTACTAAGATATTCGTATCTCACCCTTCTTTCTTATGTTATTTTTCAGTGGATACGCGAGAGGGGGATCATAGTGGTGATTACTAGAGTAATCTTGTGGACTATTCGCTAGAGGATTATTATTATCCCGACTTGATCTGAGGTCGCGGAGAGAGGATTATATTCAGTACTTTGACAGTTTATTTTATTTATTTGGTTTGATGTATCTGAAAGATTGAGAGATTAGAAACTTTTGATTATTACCAGACTTTAATGATGATTTAGATTGGATGGTTAATTGGATTTTTATGAAGATATTAGACTACACTTCCACACATTGATGTTCCGCACTCTGATAGTTTATTAATAAATGATTTATTTAATTCTTTAGTCTTGTTAATTGTTGATGATTATATGATATGGGCCAGTAGCATCTCGAATTCGGTTGTTGAGCTGAATTCGGGTTGTTACAATAGTGAATCGGATTCGGGTCAGGTGCCGGTTTGCATTGACCCGGGTTTGGGGCGTTACATAGTAGTCAACTTCGGATCTGTCAACTGACTCACCCTGATCCTCTGAATCAAATCAGGCTCTACTTGAACTCTGGCTACTCGGATAACTCCCTCCTGAGGTAACCAGAACTCTCCCTGCCAATCACGAATTGCATCTATAAGGCTACACTGACTAGACATAAAAGTAGCTAAAGTAGCAATGGAAGTCTTGTCAATAGCACATTTACAACTCAAGGCATCTGCAACTACATTCGCCTTGCCTGGATGGTACTGTAGTGTAAATCTGAAATCTTTTAATAGACCCATCCATCTCCTCTGCCTCATGTTGAGATCCCTCTGGGAAAATATGTATCACAAACTCTTATGATCTAAGAAAATCTCAAACTCAACCCCGTATAAGTAATGCCTCCATATCTTCAATGCAAAGACTATGGCTACCAACTCCAAATCATAGGTGGGGTAATTCTTCTCATGAGATCTTAATAACTGGGAAGCATACGCTACAACCCGACCCTGCTGCATCAGCACACAACCCAAACCAATCCTGGATGCATCACAATAGACAGCAAAAGGCTCATCCATGGATGGTACAATCAACACTGGGGTCGTGGTAAGTCTTTGCTTCAACTGCTGAAAACTCTGCTCACACTTGTCATCCCACTTAAATGGAATTGCTTTCTTAGTCAAATTGGACAACGGTGATGCTATCTTGGAAAAACCCTCAATAAATCGGAGGTAATATCCAGCCATGCCAAGGAAACTGCGGATCTCTGTCACTGTGGAAGGTTTAGGCCAATCTGCAACTGCCTGGACTTTGGCAGGGTCCACAAAAATACCCTCACCTGAGATAGCATGTCTAAGGAAAGAGATCTGCCTCAACCAAAACTGGCATTTACTAAACTTGGCATATAACCGATGGTCCCTCAACGTATGGATTACTATTCTCAAATGTCCAACATGGTCCTCCTGAGTCTTGGAGTATACCAAAATATCATCGATGAAAACCAGCACAAAGTTATCCAGATACTGGTGGAAGACTCGATTCATGATATCCTTGAAAATTGCGAGGGCATTAGTCAACCCAAAAGGCATGACTAGAAACTCATAGTGCCCATATCGAGTCCGAAATGCTGTCTTCTCTATGTCTTCTTCAACCACTCTTAATTGATGATAGCTTGATCTCAAATCAATTTTGGAAAACCAAGATGCGCCTCTCAACTGGTCAAACAAGTCGTCGATCCTAGGCAAAGGGTACTTGTTCTTAACCATAACTGGTTAAGCTGCCTATAATCGATGCACATGCGCATACTACCATCCTTCTTTGGCACAAAAAGAACTGGTGCACCCCACTGTGACATGCTGGGTCTAATAAATCCCTTCTCTAGTAGCTCATCTATCTGCTTCTTTAATTCATCTTGCTTAGGTTTTGCCAACCTGTAAGGTGGCTTGGACACAGAAGCCGTACCAGGCTAAAGCTGGATTCTGAAATCAACGGCCCTAGCAAGTGGTAATCCTGGAAGATCATCAGGAAATACATCTGTGAATTCAGATACCACGGCCACATCAAAAAGATCAACTGTGTCACTCCTGGTGTCCTCTACTGCAACCGAAGCAACTAACCCAATCCGATTATCCAACCCCTCACAGATAAAGCAATAAGTCGGCTGCTCAAGCTTACTAACTATAACTGTCCCCTTATGACAGTCGATGGTGACATAGTGTCGGAACAACCAGTCTATACCCAATATCACATCAAATCCGCTGAACTCCAGCTCAATCAAATCCCCGGGTAACTCTACTCGACCCATCCTGATCATATAGTCTCTATATACAATCTGGACCCTAGTGGTTTCTCCCAAAGGTGTGTGCACAGATAAAGAAAAATCCAAAGCAATAGGCAACAATCCAATACGATGTGCACATGCAGGTGTGATAAACGATCTAGATGCTTCAGAGTCAAACAAACATATAGCAGATCTACCACAAATAAATAGTATACCTCTAACAAGCTCTAGTGTAAAATCCCAGATTTTAGTAACTAGACTAATTGGTTAATAATATGCAGGAGATCAAATTTCGGTTCAACCCGGAGGAGTTCAAGATGAACCGGGGATGATAGGAGAGCTTATATAAGGTGAGCTCCTGATTATTGATCAAATATAATTTTAATATAATAATTATTGTGCTATTATATTATTAGTAAGAATTAATTGGATAAAAAAAAAGGAGAATACAAGGGGTTGGTCGAACCCAAGATAGTGGGTTGACCCAAGGGTTGAGATGGTTTAAGATGGTTTGATTGTGTTGGTTTAGTGAAGAGGGTATTATAGTAAAAAGACTTTAAATTAATAAACAAACCTAGTATGCATGAGAAACCCACGTCCAACTCAAATTAGAATCAGCCGTGCGTTTCCTTCTTGCTTCCTATTTTCTTCTCTTAGTTGCCTTGTGATCAAAACTAAACCATAAATAACTGTTGGAACTGTCTTAGAGAAGGAGGAGTATTTTCGTGCATAGAGAACTCAGGTAGGAGCCATATAGAGATAAGTTTCTGTTCTAGAGATTTTCATATGCTTGAAAGTCTTAAAAGTGTGATTTTTGAACCCAGACGTGATCGAGGTTTGTTGGGATCGTTTGGTAAACTTTGGGGTGATATTTCGTGGCTCTTAAGTTCCTAAAACCAGGTAAGTAGTCCCTTGACGCTTGCATAAAATCTAAATTCGTGTTTAGGCGATATTCATGGTTATTCGATGTTTTGATGCATTGATTTCGTTATTTATGATGTTTTATGTGTTGGGAATTGTTCTAGCATGTGTATAAAGTATTTTAGAATGATTTAGAATGGTTTTTATATATTGAATATTGAGTTGTAGAATTTTTATTAAATTTCGCAAAGTTACGGATTTTTCACGTATCGGACCGCCTGAGCAGTCGCTCGAGCGCCCTATGTAAATAGTCGAAACCCGAGAGCAATTTTACCCAGATTGAACTACCGCTAGAACAGTCACTCGAGCAACCTATCGAGCGACCTACCCTGAATTAACCTGTTTTGTAAGGCCGATCGAGCTCCCTTGGCCGCTCGAGCGACCAGTTTGTCAGATTTTGGAAAACTTGACTTTTCAACCTAGTTTTCACTAAGGAAGTGGTTCTACTCAATTTTAACCTATGTACCATCAAGATTGGGGTATTTGAGAAGTGTTTGCATTGGCTGATGTTTAAAATTCAATTTTATAAAGATTTTAGATAGATGTTTCTAAAGAAGCACTTTTACTTGATTTCATTGTTCCAAAAGAATTTACTTTTAACCAAGGTTGGTTTTGTGAGTTCATACACCTATATTTGGGTGATATGAAGGTATTGTGTGCATCTATGGAGTCGATACACATCTAGGACATATTGTCCCGTTGGAACCTGGAGTTTTGGATATATGACTTGGTACATTCTGTTTTGGTTTTGGGTTACTGGTGTGACAAGGCTGGTGCCTGATTTATTGTATCCCGCATGGGCGGATTTGGTTACACATATGGTTCTGTATTTTGGTGGGTGTTATTGAGAAGTATGTCCATTACCCTGGTTGGTTTTTCTCACTGTTGAGTGGGTTTAGCAGTTATATGGATCCATAGAATAGCTAGTAAGTGAAATGTGTATTAGAGGGGTTTGAATTATGTGTCTGAGGCATTCCATCATCTTGAGGATGGTATCGCTCCTGGATTGGTCGGTCGCTACGTTACCCACTTCTAGATTGGATGGGCCGTACATGCTAACTCATGGTTGGGTTCTTCCAATGGTGTTGAATAGCCAGACTGCAGGGCGGCTGGTCTATCGTAATTCGGTTAGGTAGCATACTGGCACATGTCTACTCTCTTTATCTGGTATACTATTTCATGAGTCCCACGAGGTGGACAAATTGTATTTCTTTGTTGTCTTGAATTCTTATTGTGATTATTCGGATTAAGCGTTGCATATTTTATTGTGGTCAACTATTTGCATGACTGTTTACTAAGATGTTGTTTCTCACATTATTGTTTTATCGGTTTTGTTTTCAGATATTCAAGGAGAGGACGTTGCCGGGGTAGAGACACCGGGGGATTACTGTGATTATCAGGAAGAGGATTATTTCATTCCTGTGTAGGTCCAGAGGAGCATGGAGAACCATTTAGATTTATTTTTCCTAGGGATTATTTTAGTATTTTGATTGAGGAGTTTGATGTTAGTTAAGGATGATTGGTATCTTTATTCCACGCCTTTGGTGGATGATATTTATGTTATTTAGTTGAACCATTTCCAGATTTTTTTAGATGAAATATAAAAGGATTATTTTGGTAGTTTAATTCCGCGCTTTCTGAAAGATGTTCTTATTTCCGCACTCTAATATAATAAATGAAATTATTTAAGTCTGGAATAGTGTTTTGGGCCATTTTCCCTAACGAACCAGATTTGGATTTATGTGTTTAAATAAACCTAGATCCGAGGCGTTACATCTGGTGCTCCAAACTCGTCCTCATAAGCCTCTACTGCATTCACTCTGACTGCCTTGGGTGCTGCACCTCAGCCTGGGGTCCTGTCCTGCCATGTGGTTTTTGTCCTACAGTTGCCTTGGGTGCCGTTAAAGTTTGAGTCTGAATCAGCGCACCCAACGACTGTGTTCCCATAGGAAAACGACCCATCTGCAGGCTCTGATAAGAGGAAGGGTAAGAACACTCCGAGATGTGGTGTCCAAACTTCCCACATCTAAAGCATGTTCCATATGGCGCAACACATGGCCCTGGGACATGGAACCTCTCACACTGCTGGCATCTAGGTGGTCCAGGTTTGTAAGTCTACCCACCACTGGGTCTGCTGCTCTTGTAACGCCCCGGATCCGGGTTACGGGAACTAACCCGTAACTCATCACCGAATGGTTACATTTCCACCCAGAATCAGAAAGTCAGAGTAAAGGAAACATGACTAAACAATTAAATATATATACAGAGTCCACTAAAACCAACTCAAACTAAAATATTAATCTCTAATCTAATCTCACCTGATCACAGCTTTTACCCTTCGATATTGGCTTTTCCAAGGTCTGAAAACAAAACAAAATAAACGGTCTGAGATACGAATATCCCAGTAAGTAGCCCATGCATGCTCATATACATTTTAATATTTCTAAACACATGATTCGGATTCAAATATGCATCAATTGACAATAAAGCGAGTAAACAGAATAATTCCATGATAATATATCAATGAACACAAAGTAACCAGAATAAATCAACAAATCATAGCAGGACTCATGAAGTAAGACTGTCTTTAACCAGGGTAATCAAAATGTCCATTATGCCACCTCCCGGCTTAGGTGCGAAGCCGAGTACACGATCATCATCTTATTGCGGGAGAACCCACCCAGTATAGAGATGGGTTGGCAAGAAATATCCAAACATGGTCCGAGTACACGATAAAATGAGTGAATAGCCGCAACCAGCCGAGTACACGATCAGGCCTCACTGAGTACACAGTGGAACACGCGTGCGTGGACAAAGAATTACAACTAGCAAAGAACAATCCCTTCCACTACCTAGCTCCTACATGGATCCATATAGCGCTATGCCTACTAGGTTCTAAAATCGAAACCAACCACGAAAATATAGTTAACACAACTCGTTCTAATCTCAACTAAATCATCCTGAGTACACGGGGCCTCTCTGAGTACACAGAGGCAAAGTATCTACCCAAGTACATGGGCATCTCAATTTGTCTCTCCAAGTACATGGAGAAAAATAAATCAAAACCAAAATCCCAACCCTTTTTATTTCAACTATTATGTTCCTAAAATTTTGTTCATGAAACATGCCCAATTGCATCTCAACTATTACTTTTCTCTTTACTATTATTAAATTGTCATTATCTTATTTTTAAATTAAGTTACAAATCCTAAAATCCATTTTTAAACACTTTTTCCTTGAATTTTGATTTTTCTTTCAAAATGTAACTAAAATGTAATTATTTATTTGGGGGTTGAACTTATTTGTTGAATCTAACTAAAATTTAAACTAAAAAGTAATTATGTAGGTTCTGTGTACTAATTTATCAATACAGTATAAGGTTTCCACTAAAACGTAATTATTTTCTAAATAATACATCAATTTTTATTTATTATAGATGTTTTGCACCAAAATTTAAATATTTAGAAAACTTTATCTTCTCTAACTCGCACAGCAAACCAGTCGGCGATTTGTAAATTTTTGAAGCCTTTCCATGCTCAACACATATTACTAAATGGTTTTAAACCACTTGCAATCATCTAATACCATATTAAACTAGATTTTAAGCATACCAATGTAAATTTAAACATGAGAAAATCGACATTTAAGAAATCTCTACCGATTTCACAAACACGAAAACAGCAACTCAAGAAGAAGGAAACGCTACTTACTTCTAAAACTTCAATCTGATCTTAATCAACCGCTAATTCCACGCATTTGAGCTCCTATAGGATCGCCTCCATCTCACGGTTAGAGAAGAAACCATTTAAAACCCAAAAACCTCCCTTTTCCCTTTCTCCTCTAACCCTCGGTGAGTGACCAAAAATGAGAACCCTCCGGTTCTCTCTTTAAGTTATATAAAATTTTAAATCAACCCATTAAACCGGTTTAATTGAACCGAACCCTCACTAAACCACCAAACCACCCAATCAACTTATCTATTAGACTATTCCACCACCAATCAATTAATTAAACCGAACCTAATAAAATAATTCCTTCCCTAAAGTAAAGTAACTCAATTTAAACCCATTACGGCCAAACCAACTAAATCGAACTCCAACACTTAAGTTGGTTCACTTGAATGAACCAAACCACAAAAACCTAACCTTATCAATTTAACCAGTTTACTCAAAGCAAACCCGCTCAATTAAGCCTTTTCTTTAAAATTGGATTTAAGTAACCTCATTAAATCCTTTAATCCCCTAATTACCCTTAATAAAAAAAATTCTTGAAAATTCAGGGTTTTACAGCTTTGCCCTCTGTCTTTGGTTTCTTGAGTGCTTGAGCCAACTGCCTCTGTGGAAACTTGAGTCTACCCTGATCTGGTTTCTTCTCATCAATCAGGCGCTCTGCTCTCTCAGCTCAGCGAACTAACTCTAAATAACTGGGGTACTCAACCACTGATACTCGGTCTTTAATCTCAGACCTCAGTCCCCTCTCAAAATGTTCCCGCCAATCCTTCTCACAAGTAACCATCTGTGGGGCAAATCGGGCTAGCTCGTCAAAACGGGCCTCGTATTGTAATACCGTCTGTCCTCCTTAAGTGATATACATGAACTCCCTCGCCTTCTGACGGCGGAACTCAGCAGTGAAATAGCGATCAAAGAATAGCTCCTTGAATCTCCCCCATGAAGTCTGCTCATCAGGCTCAGTCCTTCTCTTCATAGAACGCCACCAATGAACGGCCTCTCCCTCAAACATGAAAGTGGCCAGTCTAACCCAACAGTCCTCAGGGCACTCCATACCGTCAAGTATCCACTCCATCCTAAGCATCCATCGCTCAGCCTCCATAGGGTCTGCTTGACCTCCAAAAGACGGGGGTCCCATCTTATGGAACCTCTCTTGTCACGACCCGGAACCAAGTCTGCCCTCCAAGGCACGACTCGCCCCAGACCGTGGCAAGTGGGCCAATTACTTGTTAAAAATACGAATAATTTAAAACTTTTTCCTAACAAGTGCAAGTGATAAATCAGTTCATACATGTGCATATCAAAGTGTGTTTATATGCATAAGAAATGTAATAAGACACGAGAGTTGATTTCAAAATGACTGGTGTCTATATCACTCCTCTCAAAAGTAAGGTATACAAGTCAAAAGAAACTATACATGATCAACTGAAATAAAATCCTAAGGCCTATGGAGATCTGCCTCTCAATACCCAAAGGCTTTCTCTTTGCCTTTATCCCCAGCGGTCCTTCACACCGGACGTTGATGGATCTGAAAAATAAGAAGTAAAGCAACTGTGAGATGAATGTCTCATTAAGCAACACATGCATGCACGAGAAAACACAGTTTAGGCATATATTAATCGATTAAATCATGACATGCGGCTAGTTGAAATCATAAACAAATTAACACAGTTCAGTGCTATGCAAGATGGTGCATGCTTGTGCATCAGTGTACAGTTAATCAATTCAGTACAACCTTTCATTCAATCTCACCAATCGTTATGTAAGAGGTCTAGTGTTATACTATTCCAAATTCTCATCTAGCATCATTGATTACACGCGGTGGCTAGGCATCTACACCGATTTCACATGACGTAGGCATCTAATACTCTGATTACATATGTCGTAAGATATCCATAGATGATCACCCAAAGGTAATTAGAGTGGTATCACAATCCAATCAAAAACATCAATAACAACACATATCCATCTAGCTTCACCGATTTCACATGGTGGCTAGGCATCTACGCCGATTACACATGACGTAGGCATCCATTGCTGATTACACATAGCACATGGCGTCGGCCACCGATTACACACGGTGCCGGAATAATACTCATCCATTGCTGATTACACATAGCGAATGGGCATCGGCTACCGATTACACATGGTGCCGGAATAACATATACATCCATTGCTGATTACACATAGCGTATGGGCATCGGCTACCGATTACACATGGTGCCGGAATAATATATACATCCATTGCTGATTACACATAGCGAATGGGCATCGGCTACCGATTACACATGGTGCCGGAATAACATATACATCCATTGCTGATTACACATAGCGAAGGGGCATTGGCTACTGATTACACATGGTGCCGGAATAACATATACATCCATTGCTGATTACACATAGTGAATGGGCATCGGCTACCGATTACACATGGTGTCGGAACAAAACGGTATAACAGGAACAGTAGCAATGGCCCTTGGCCATGGAGCATGTGTAGGAACAATCCTACTTATATAGTATGAACAATGGTAATGGTACTCTAAAGACATCATGTGGTTCATGCGCTCAAGCATGCCAGATCTCAAGGGTAGCCTATGGCTTTACCCGAGTCATTATTGGGCCAAGCCCTTAATCATTCCTCATGGATTTTGGGCCACTACCCTCCATCCACTATCAATAACCATGGGCCACTGCCCACTTTTCAATATCTATATACCAATGTCATGGGGCCACTGCCCTTTCATTTATTGAATTATTATCCAAGGGCCATAGCCCTTTCCATCTCATATTACAAGTAACGGGCCAATGCCCTTAAGGCCATGCAAATCAATATGGGCTAATGCCCTTCCTATCTTGTAATTTAATACGGGCTAATGCCCTCCATGTCTTGTGCCAAATTCCAGGCCAAAGCCCATCATATCCAATGTGGTGCATTAACCATGAAGGTCAATGGTAAAAGGTTGGCTTTTCCCGAAAATTCCACTTTTCAGGATCCATTTGGGCAACCTATGCCTTAGTTCTTTGGTACTTGTACAATTTGGTCTTGGTTCTTGATTTCTATCTCTAAAGGTTAATTGAAAGGTGCTCGAAGTGGTGGAAACAGGTTATCCTAATTCTACAGTAATCTGGGACGGAAACTCTTTGTAAGATCTCCATTGGTAACATGTGCCCAAAGTCCTTGTTAATTGGAATTTTGAGATATTTCCAGTTGGGATACTTTCTAGACAAGTAATTCTCGCTTATACGTAGGTTGGATTTGAATACAAACCCTGGGTAGTTCAATCTAGGCAAGAATCACATTTTTGGAACCTTTCTTACATTTCATGACCCAACTTGGCAATCTATGCCTCAATCCTTTTGAAACTTATGCAACTTAGGTTTTGTCCTTGTATTCTACTTCCATAGGTTATTTGGAAGGTGTTTGAAATGGTGGGATCACTTTATCCCACTTCTATAAAGATCTGGAACACAACTCTCTCTATGAGACCTATTCTAGCAAAACGTACTCAAAATCTTTACTATTTGGAATTCGGTGACAAATCCAGTTGGAACACTCCCTAGGCTCCTAAATCTCACTCATACATGGGTTAGATTCACAAAAAATCAATCCTTAGTTCAATCTAGACAAAATTGGGAAAATTTGGGAAAACAGGGCAGGGCACTCGATAGGTCGCTCGAGCCTGCTTCGAGCGGCCACAATTTAGCTCTCAGGTTCTCTGTTAAAATAGGTCGCTAGAACAGTCGCTCAAGCGGCCATGCCTTAAAACTCTACCTGAAGCTTCCTAAAACTACCGCCTGATGCCGCGCTCAAGCGACTGCTCGGGCGGTTGGGCTTTTTGACAGATCGTGAAATCCAACTTTCGGGAATTTGGGGAATTTCTCAAATCTCGGTTGTTCTGGGTGTTTTTGGGCTCGAAATCACTCCTAGCATGTGTGGAAATCTACTACCAACAAAACCCCCAAGAAAAATCCTCTCTATTTACACAAATGAACATTTCATATATCAAACCCTAACATTCACATCTCATGCACGAAAATGGCCGAAAATTTGAAATGTGGGAGGGGTGGTGTTGCTTACATCTTGCAAACTCTTTAGCAAGCTTCCTAGCTCCTATCTCTATCCATGAATAGCACCTTAGGCTCCTTGGCTCGACTTCCTCCACAAATCTCCACCAAGATACCCACACGAAAATGCTCCTTTAGGGTTCTCTTCTTTCCTTTCTTGCAAATAGATTCCTCCAATGGGTTTAGAAATGGATGGGGACAAAAAATGGGGTGATGAAAATGGGAAGGAGATGAAGAAATGGGAGAAGAGGAGAGTGGGAGAAGAGAGTGAAGAGAATGGGAGAAGGGTTGGTCGAATGGGGTTTGGGTTTATTTTTCTTTTCTTTTTCTTTCACTTAAGTGATTTCCACAAGACTCCATATTTACAAGCTTGCCACTCACTTCCTTCATTGCACAATGCCACTCAACACTTAGCATATTTTTTGCACACCAGGAATTCTTATCTAACCAAATAGGGATTACTCACCTTCACAAGTCACTGTCGAGCCCGGGCTTAACCACTTTGCCTGGCATCAAGCTTGGGCTTCTCCAACTTCACCTACACATCAAGCTCACTGGTTAGGGTTTGCTAGGGGTATTGGAACGGGGTTTCACATCTCTAGCTCCCGTGCACCATAGTCATCAACGTGTTCTCTCCTCGGGGCCCTCTCATCCCCTCGGTTCCTCTTCGATCTGCCAATCAAATCGGTAATAGCCCCAATAGCTCTCCAAATGTCATCATGTGGGGCGGGCGCACCAGCAGGTGGTGGAGGTGGAATAGGCTGCTCCCCATACTACTTTGCCTGTGGGGCCACAAATGGCTCTGGTTCCTCAGTTGGCATCATCCTGGGAACATATGCTACTCTACCTCTGTCTCTCAATCTAGTGTTCATTGTGAAAATCAACTGCAAAAGACAAACATTTAATTAGGCAAAAATGACCTCTCATCCTAGAAAATCAATTAAGGTACTATCTAGCTTATCAAACATCCCCAATTCCTTGCCTAAAGGTTGTCTACCTAGGGTTAGGATCCTATTTGCTCTGATACCATTTTTGTAATGCCCCGGATCCAGGTTTATTTAAAAACATAAACCCAAATCTGGTTCGTTACTATAATGGCCCAAAACAACTAATCCTGACTTGAACAATTCCATTAAATATATAAGAGTACGGAAATAAATGACAAATCTTCAAGAAGCATGGAATTTAACCACCAATAATAATCCAATAATAGTATATTCAAAAAGTCTGGAAAGGTTCAACTAATAAGACAAGCGACATCTAGTAAAGTTATGTAAATAAAATTTCCAATAATCCTTTAAATAACATCAAAACTCTCAAATAAAATAATCTAATGTCAATCACTAAACGAAAAGGCTAAATTCTGATCTCCATATCCTCCTGGACCTACGCAGGAATGAAATAATCCTCTTCCTGATAATTGTAACGCCCCAAATCTGGGTCTTTTTTTTTTGACTCGGATCAAGGCATTAACTTGTGGTACATTACAATCAGCTCAAAGATAGAGAATAAAAGAACTAAGATTTATCAGAGTGCTAGGAAGCTTGATTATTCATTAGAAACTGAATCTTTCTATTACATCAATTACTCAAATGAAAGGCAACTACAAGTTTAGCTAACTCTTAATATCCTACCAAATCATTTATTAGGATTCCAATAAAACAAATACAACTATATAAGAGGTCCTACACTTGTCTTCAGGATTTTCTAGACTTTAAGCCCACTATCAGTTTAACCGGTGGCATTCTCTCCAGGATGACCTGAAAAATAGAATATAAACTAGGGGTGAGATACGAATATCTCAGTAGGTAACACATGCATGAGGAAGAACCATTTATATATATATATATATAGAAAATAACAGTGGTTTCATGCTCGGTAAAATAAGCGAATAGTCACGATCGGTAAGATAAACAATTAATCACGATGTAAACCATCCTCAAATTAGTGCTCGAAATGAAGAAAGTTTAACATGTAAATTCATTACAATTAGAAGAACAATGTGTCATAAATCACAATCACCTGGTTTCCAATTTATTTCGATTGATGTATTCCTAAGAACAGTTCTACATTTTATTCATGATTCCATAATATTCAATTTTAATAGTTTAAATTAAGTCATAACAATTCCATTCAATTATGACATTTCAATATTTCATTTAAAATAAACAATCTAATCTGATACGTTTAAAACAATTCATCAATCGGAAAATCAATCATTATATCAGTAATAAAAGCCAACCTTCAGGTAGTAGCTTACCTCTACCGCAGGACGTAAACACATAGTATCTACACATGCTCCGCAGGAGAATGCACATCTCTAAGACTATAGGTATCCTCTGCAGGAGACAGCATAACTCTACTACAGGATGTGAACACATAGCATCTACCTCTACCGTAGGAGATAGATTCCTCACCTTCCAGTGGTAACTCACACATCCATCCCCCATGTGGGATGCAATCACGTATAATCACATCTCCCCCACATGAGGTACCTCTCCTGTAGGATGTAATCCATTGGAAATACATCTACCCCATAGGAGGAAATATGTCTCTCCCGCAGGAGGTAATGTCTCCATCACCAAGCGGGTAATGGTCTCCACCACCAAGCGGGTAAAGGGTCTCGGCCACCAAGCGGGTAATGGTCTCTGCCACCAAGCGGGTATCTCCGCCACCAAGCGTGTAAGGGTCTCCGCCACTAAGCGGGTAATAATCTCTGCCACCAAGCAGGTAACAATCTCTGCCACCAAGCAGGTAACAATCTCTGCCATTAAGTAACAATCTCTACCACCAAGCAGGTAATAATCTTTGCCACCAAGCAGGTAACAATCTTTGCCACCAAGCAGGTTATATACAATACATCTCTGCCACCAAGCAGATTTATTAATAAAACTGGCCACCAAGCCTTTGTACAAATCCTCCACATTCCAATATTGTTTATAATCATAGTTCTTTGATGTTCAATCGGTAATCCAAAGTCTTGTTCCAAAATCAGCTCATTAGTGTGTACTCATAATGATGGGGTCTTGTTATGTGATTATTATAGTAATGGAAGACTCAAGTGGTTAATGGTAGTGGTGAGATCGGTTGAGGTATTTTAAATGTTATTTAAAGTTTAGAGGTGGTCACATAAAGTAATAGGTTACTTGTTATTTAGTGGAGAGAGATTAGGGTAAATCGATTTAGATTAACTAATGAAGCCTAAAGGTATATAGGGTTCTTTCTCCGAACTCTATAAGGTAATTTCTGGTTTAAAGTTTTAACAGTGAAGCTTAGTAGTCCTGATACTTAAAATTTATCAAAGGTAGTTCAACTGGGTTGGGTATCTGATATACAGTCTCTATCTATAGAAATTTGGTTGCTGATATATAAATTAAGGTCTCGTAATTCATTATTCTAATTTATAAAGGTTTATCTGCATTAACTTGGAATTTCTTATTTAAGATCAAGTTTAGGCAACTAATTTCCAAATAATTCCCTATTTATTTTTCTACCAAAACAGGGTATTTGATAATTTATTTTGGTCCTAAAACACCTTATGTAATGATTAAAATTTATTAAAAATGGTTTAGAATTGAAATAGGGATTAAAATATGAAAAATTGGATTTTTTTAGAGCGCTCAAGGTCGCTTAGGCGGTCTAGGGTTAGTGATAGTTCAAAATCGATCGCCAACCTTCTGTCAGTGAGTGGTCGACGGCGCTTGAATTTTTTTGAACGAGCGCTGAGGAACGCTTAGGAGCGCTGAGCGCAGAGAGGTCGACGCTCAACCAAAAACAGCAACACGACTGTGTAAAATCTGATTTTTCATGTTCTATGTGATTTTAGCATACATATAAGGTGAATACAAACTATAGATATATTGATACATCATGAAAACATGCAAACAATTTGATCAATCTCAAGAACACAAAACGAACGTTAAAACTTGGTACTACCTACCTCTGTTCGTGCGACCCTTCTTCCTCTTCTGACCAATAACTTCTTCTCCTCTTCCCAGATGCAGAGTACCTCGGGGATGCAAAGAAATCAGTGATCTTCTCTCTCCTTCTTCTTCTTTTCCAGTTGTTGGTCTCTCTCTCGGTCTCTCTCTCTCCGTTTTTCTCTTTCGGCCGTCTATCACCCAAACCAAATACAATACGATGGACAAATACGCTTAGCATTCCTCTAGGGCATAAAACCCTATTATTTTATACCCCATGATCCTATGCCATGCACATGCATCACCCATTAGATAATTATCCAATCAAAACACAGTTTTGGATTTATTTAATTCTTACTTCGATCTACCACGATCCAACGGTCAGATTTGCGTCAAACCCTGTATCTCCTCTATCTGTGCGATCATCTATAATTATAATTAATATCCTTCAATAAAATTCTCATCTCCTCAACTTAGGGTTCCGATTTGACTATAATTGCCATTATGCCCTTATTCCACTTTTTAAGCTATAAATATCATTGGTAATAGGCAATCTAACCCCAACTTAAATCTATCACCATTTCTCAAGTCCAATAATAATTTAATTATTTACTGATGATTAATATGAATTAACCAAAATACCCTTCTCTTGATATTTCACATCTATGCATTCGATTTCTTCCGAAATTTCAAAATTTATTCTCTAATTTATTTGACAAATTTATTGATATTCCAAATATTTATATTTAATTATTATTTATTTATTTTCAAAAAATTCGGGGTTTTACAATAATCACAGTAATCCCCCGGAGTGTCTACCCCAGCAACGTCCTCTCCAGGAATATCTGAAAACAAAACTGATAAATAATAATGTGAGAAACAACATCTCAGTAAATAGTCATGCAAATAGTTGACCACAATAAACTATGCAACGCTTAATCAGATTAACCACAATACAATACAAACAATAGTATAATAAAAACAGATCAAATCCAGTTGTTCACCTCATGGGACTCATGAAATAGTAAACCAGAGAATGAGAGTAGACATGCGCCAATATGCTACCTAACTGAATTACAGTGGACCAGCCGCCCTGCAGTCTGGCTATTCAACACCAACGGAAGAACCCAACCATGAGTTAGCATGTACAGCCCAACCTATCCAGGAGTGGGTAACGTAGCAACCGATCTATCCAGGAGCGGTACCACCCTCGAGATGATGGAATGCCTATGACACAGAATTCAAACCTTCTAATAAACATTTCACATACTAGCTATTCTATGGATCCATATAACCGCTAAGCCCACTCAACAGTGGAAAACCAAACTAGGGAATGAACATACTTCTCAATGACACCCACCAATACAGAACCTTATCTGTATACCAATAACCAAATCCGCCCTGTGGAAAACAAGAAAATAGGCACCAGCTTTGTCACAACTGTGACCCAAAAACCAAAACAGAATGCACCAAGCCATATGTACAAACTCCAGGTTTCAACGGGCAAATATGTTCCGAATGTGTATCGATTCCATCGATGCACCAAATACCTTCATATCACCCTAATACAGGCGTATGAACTCACAAAAACAACTTTGGTTTGAAATAGAATCATTTGGAACAACGATATCAAGTAAAAGTACTTCTTTGGAAACATCTACCCAAAATCTTTATAAAATTGACTTTCAAATATCCGCCAATGCAAACAATCCCCAAATACCCTAAACTTGATGGTACATAGGTTAAAATTGGATAAAAACACTTCCGTAGTGAAAAATTAGGTTAAAAGGTAACTTTTCAAAAATCTGACAGACAGGGCGCTCGAACGGCCTAAAAATTTGGTTGTTTCAAGGTTTGTCACTCGATGGATCGCTTGAGCGATTTTTCGGGCGTCAATTCAATCTGGAAAAATTGCTCTCGAGTTCTAATAAGATACAAATGGCACTTGAGCGACTGCTTAGGCTGTAACGCCCTGGATCCAAGTTAAATAGTAAAACCGTAACTCATCTTTGAAGGTTAATATGTAACACATGATCGCAATATCAGAGTGAAGGAAAAACATGTATAAAACAAAAACTATATAATCAAAGTGCACTATAAACCCAAGCTCAAATATAAAACACCAATACTCAAGTCCAATTCACATGAACCAAGCCTATACCTGCTGGTGTCGTCCTTACCACAATCTGAAAACAAAACAAAACGGAAAGGAATGGGATACGAATAACCCAGTAAGTAGCACAGGCATGCTCAAATACAATTTAACAGTTCTAAATCGTTCAACAGTAATGATAACACATCAGTTTCGAATAATTCGAGTAATCCAACAGTAACCATTGATCAGTACGAGATAACAGGAATAATCCAACATAACCAACAAATCTGTATCATCAAATCAGTAGTTGATAAGTCACAGTAGGACTCATGAAATAAGACTGTCTTTAACTAGGGTAATGCCAATGTCCACTATGCCACCTCTCGGCTTAGGTGCGAATGCCGAGTACACGATCATCGTCTTATTGCGGGAGAACCCACCCAGTATAGTGATGGATTGGCATGTAATAATCCATTCATAGTCCGAGTACATGATAAAATGAGGGATAGCCGTAGCCAGCCGAGTACACGATCAGGCCTCACTTAGTACACAGTGGAAACGCGTGCGTGAACAAAGTATTACAACTAGCAAAGAACAATCCTTTCCACTAACTAGCTCCTAACATGGATCCATATCGAGCTATGCCCACTAGATTCAAAAACCAAAACCAAATGCGATATCCAGCAAGCACAACTCATCTCAATCTCAATCATAGCATCCCAAGTACATGGGGCATTGTAGACACCCCAAATTGCACTGTCAAAATGATCAATAATCATCAAAAATCATTATCTCCTTGAAAGCCAGCACAAAAATTGAAGAAAATAAGTTTTTACTTGTATCCGGCAACTCAGGCCGGATACAAGTACTCCTCTTTGTATCCGGTACAAAATACCGGATACAAGAGAGCTTTAGTGTATCCGGTATTATATACCGGATACCTTAAGGCCCTTGTGTATCCGGCCTGATATATCGGATACATAAGTTTTGCTCAAAATTAGGGTTTTCCGAGAGCTTTTCACTTTTACCATCATATCCCTCATTAAATGAGGGGAAATCTCGGAAATAGCCTTAGGGTTAAGGTTGGTGGGCTATAGACATTATGTTGTGTCTAACATTCTCACCAACCCTAACCCTAGCCTTTGCCTATAAATAGGAGGCTCCTCCTTAAGCAAATGGCCATTAACTCTCTTGTCAATAATTCTTGCCAAGAAGAGCTCCAAGAGAAGAGGGAAACCGCTGCGGAAGTGCTTCCAGAATCCAGGTAAGCCTCAAACCTCCTTTTAAATTTTGTTTTTACATTCCTAGATCCAGATCTCTTCTTCTACCTTTCTGTAGAATAAGGCCTTTATATGTGTGTGAAAACCTTTCTCCGGCTCAAAGTATCTCGAAACTCCCCCTAGCCGTAAAACGTGAAGGCGGGATCTAGGAGAAACGAGACTGGGGATTGACCCTAGTGCTAGAACCTATGTAGCATAAGGCCTTTTTGAATGATTGAAAACCGTTTCATATTCAAAGTACCCCATGATTATCTTGAAGAACCGTGTTTAACGGGGAGAGAGAACAAAGGGAAACGATAATGGAACGGAACCCTAGGTTGTTTTAGAACCTTATTTTGATGAATATGTATGCATGCTATATTGTTATATTGATCTTGTATGATTTTTCACACTTGCACATACATAGTACTATTTTGGCGGGATAGGCTCACATTTGGGGATTTATTACATTCATTGTGGTAAATCACAAATAAATGGCCTCAATCAATTCTGGAATGTTTTTAAATGATTTTTAAAGGTTTTGTGTTCATTTTGCACGAATTACACACACTTGGTCATAGTTTTGCATTGGTTTTACTCAAAATGGCTTAGCTTGACAGCAACTGTACCCTTACTTCGTACGCTCATAACTTCATCGTCCGGATGAATTTTGGAGCGATTCTAGAACCATGGGAAAGGTGAGGCTGTCTAGTTTATGTCCACCAAATTTCATTAATTTCTATCAGGCAGAATTTTGACACCTCTCTGTCAAAATTGATTGGACAGTTCAGGTTTAAATACGGAACTTGTCACTTCAACGGAGCGCCATGTGTTCGTTTTAAGTCCGATTCGATTGATTTTTGTTTTTGGGCACTCCTTTATGAGTATATTTTCAAATCCAATTGGTTTCATAATTTTTTTGACTCCATTTGAATTATTGGTAACGGATTTACTCAGAACTGTTCATCAGTACTTTTCTGGGTAAATTTGTGATCTTCGGGGCCTGTTCGGGAGACCACTCAAGGCACATCCGAAGGAATTTTTGTATGAGGCTAGTTTCCTTGAAAAGATGGCCATACAGACTTCAATTACACCAAATTTCATGGATTTCTATGGAGTAGAGTTTTCTAGGTGATTTTCCAAAGTTGCCTACTTGCTACTTTTGATTTTCTCCGGCAGCAACTTTACAAGGAGCATAACTCCTCGGTTTTCACCCGGAATTACTTGAAATTTTGCATGAGACTATTATTTACCATAATCTTTCAAATGGATTTGGTTTGATTTGATTTAAAATTGGATTTGAATGATTTCAAGACAAATGGCATTACTTTTCACTGAATTTTCCGGATTTGATTCAACTTGGCTTTGTACACTCTTTTGCTTGGATTTTTATCCTTTTATGACATTTCAGAAATGATATTGACATAAGAGAAGATCTAAAATCCATTTGGATCTTCGTGTTAATATATCATACACTTGTTCCTTTTTCAAGGCCTTTGATAATTTTTAGCAAGCTTTCTTATTTCTTTTTTTTGCATGAACAAACACTTGGCAACCACCTTGTGTGGGTGAATGGAGGTGCCTAACACCTTCCCCCGTTCATAATCTAATCCCCTTACCCATCTTTGGATTTGATTTTCAAGTAGGGTTATTTTTACCTTAGAATTGGCATTTTTGTATTTTCTGCTTATTTTTAAACTTTTGGTGTCCATTCACACCCAAAATCTGAATGGTGGCGACTCTCCCAATTTTTACGTCGAGCCCCGTGTGTTGACGGAGGGATGATCATTCTGGTGATTTTTTCCTGTGTCTCACAACTGGCGACTCTGCTGGGGACTTGTGGATTTAAGCCATTTTGTGTATATTCATGCTTTTTCTTCACTTTTGAATGCTTGCTATTTTGCTTATCTTATGTAACGCCCCGGATCCGTGTTGTTCAATAAAGATATAACACGTCTCACGGAGGTTAGGCAAGGATCGTTAATCAATTATGATCGCTGGATAATCATCTAACTATAACCTATCAGAGTGCACAATTTGATTCATCCAAGAAATGTAACATTTAGAACTTAACTAGAATCATATGGATCAACCCCCAATTAGACTTTAATACACCTCAAATATTCAAAGTACTCAAATTCGGAACAAGATAACCTACAAGTCTAAGGAAGGTAATAGTAATCTTCCTCCCTATAAGCCTCAGCAGGATCTACCCCAGTAGTCGCCTCACCACGAGTATTTGAAAATCAAAACAAAACAATAGAGTGAGATACGAATATCTCAGCGAGTAGCACATGCATGTATAAATAGTTAATCACAGTTCAAAGCTATGCATCGATAAAAATTCCGTACGATTAAACAACTAATATCAATTTCAAGTTCAAACCAAAACCCATTTCATCAGTCAAATCACATCTCAGTTAAGTACGGCAACACATCGATTGGTCAATGTCATGACTATCATTTAGTTGATAAATTAAACATGCCAAGTAGACACTCCACACCTCCATGTACACAGTTCCGACCTACTCAGGGTTTCGAAAACTCTGAAATGACGGCCTACTCAGGGTTTCGTCATGCAATGCAGGCCTACTCCCCGGGTTTCTGCATTGACAACCAGGCCTACTCAGGGTTTCTGGCTGCTCTACACCAGTCGTGGCAACACACAAGGCCATGCAATTCCAACAACCAACAAATAACATTACATTACTAAGCTTAGACTCTGGATCCAAGACAAGCTAAACCAAAACAGTAAAACATCGTATAATCTCAATTCCAACATTAAAGTAAAACCATTCATTCCACATCATGTATATCTCATCACAGTTCATCACCTGTCCCTCTGGACCAAACAGTATCTCAATACTTTCAGTATTTCTCATTTCCACAAACCATGCCATTTGAATACGAAACACAGTTATTTATAACAAGACAATACATTCAGCATTTTCCAAATTAATGAAACCAGAAGTCAATAATTTCTTAATTAGAACAGTGTATAAATTCGAGGAGAAAACAACTAAGAACTCCTAGAGTTTTGGTATCCAGCACAACATGTATAAAATAACCTAAACTCATCCTTAGAAGCCTTTAAGAATTTGCCACTAGAATTCTCCTAGGAATTAAATAAGAAATGCAGGTTCCAAGGTTACCAAACAAGTGATTGGTGAAGTGATATAAACCCCAAGACATCAAAATCCCCCTTGGTTCAGTCAGAAATCAAATTCGGCAAGTATAATTGGGTATGCGCTCACTTCCTGAAGTGAGCGCCAGGTGAGCGCCAGTCGGCGGATAGAAAACAGGCGAAAATTGACTATGCGCTCACTCGACGCTAAGTGAGTGCGAGCTGAGCAAGAGAAAGGAGCGAGAAGAGCGCGGGATAGGCGTGAGATAGGCGCATCGATTTTAAGTGGGCGCGAGCTGAGCGCCAAGTAGGCGGGAGCTCGGCGCCAGATCAATATTTCTATGCGCCTACTTCCCGAAGTGGGCGCAAGTGGGCGCCAAGTGGGCGGATACCCACTGCGATTTTCAAGTCTATGTTATTTCGAGATCTACATGTCTGGCTGGTTTGTTTCGGTCTGTAATTGCTCCAATACACTCCCAATGCTCCCAGAAGACTTCCCAACCAATTTTGGATTTAATCTAAACATCTTTAATTTCAAATTAATTTTCAATCTGACCTTCGGACTCATGGTATTCTAGAAAACCCAGAACTCACAATACAACCATGGCATTTGAAATATGTCACGAAGAAAACTAAAACCTCGGTTTTAAATCAGTGCTACTCACAAGTATACGCTTAATCTCAGAACAGAAGCTTATTCCACAACCGGCCGAGCACGACTTCTGGCTGTGCACGAGGATGCAACTGTAGCCGAACGGATCCTCTGCTCGCGAGAGAAATAACCCGCAGAACTCCGACTCCAATAACCTTCTAGTAGTTCTTGCGGTCCTTGTTCTTCATAGGCATAACCCTAATCGCCATTACCAGCTGCAATCACCAAGTCGCCCAATTCTCCAGATAACGAGACTAACGAAAGTATTTCCATAAGTATGATACAAGTATTCGTTTAAACCCAAACCCTACTTTCCCCTTTTGGTACATTTCCCTTGCGATACATACGCCGCCCGATCACTCTTTAACTCCTTGATCCTATGCGCACTCGCCCACTGGAAACCCTACATGTTCCGGCCACTTAGGTTAACAAGCGCCCAAGCTATATTTTTAATAATCATAATAATAATAAAAACAAAAAAACTCACCAAAAATCAGGGTCTTACATCTTATCTGTGCATATTGTTGTATCTTAAATCTGAATGGGATGTTTAAAAATTTACATGGATAAAGGCATGGGCATGTTGCTTGATTTTTGTTTAAAGGAAAAACCCATATTGTTATATGACTTTGCTATATTATGTGTTAGCATATGTTATTTTGGGGTTTCAATACCATGAGCTAAAAAAAAATACAATATTTGGAATCTGGAAATTATTGTTTATTTTGGGTATTCAAGCATGTTTCCCATGAATAAAGCTTTTTTGTGCTTAATGTTTGTTTATGCCATGCTTTGGATTTGGGGTTATAGGAGGACATGATTTGAGCATGAAAACCATGAGCATGAAATCTGAAATTCAGTAGCCATCATAAGGGTTTTCAAGCATGTTTTTACCATCAAAACTCTCTTTATACCATGTCAAGTAGTTGCTAAATTTTTAGGCATTAATTTGGGTTATGAGTGATGCACTTTTGAGCATGAAAAATCTGGAAATTTGAGTGTATTTCGGGGGAGATTTCAAGCATGTTTTACCTAATTGAAACACTTTTGGACCATGCCAAGTAGTTGCTAAAATTTTTAGGCTTCAACTTGGGTAGAAATGGTACACTTTGAGCATGAAAAAGTGCATGAAAATCTGGAATTTTAGGGAATGCTTTTGGGTTTCAAGCATGCTTCGAGAGTCGGAAATACATGTTAGTATCCGCCGAGTTGGCGCTAACTGGCGCCAATTGGAGGTAGTGGCCGCAAGGTTTTATTTCCTATCCGCCGAGCTTGCGCCTAGTTCGCGCCTAGCTCGCGCGGACTTAAATTTATATTTGCGCGTCTCGCGCGAAGCGTGCGCGAAGTTCACACTCATCTCGCGCCCACTCGATATTAAGTAAGCGCATACTATTTTTAACCCACGACCTATCCGCCGACCTCGCGCCTAGCGCAGGAGGTTAGCGCATGGTACTAAAATTTGCCGAATGTAGAGTTTTGACCCAATTAAGCTAGTTTTGATGATTCTGAGGGTTCGAGCACTTGACTAATGATTTGTTTAGGACTTTAGAAACCTTATTATCTATTAAATTTTCTTTGAGAATAATAAGTGGAATTTCTGGAAAATTTTAGAAGCGTCCAAGATTATTTCGGCAGGGTTAATGATAGATGATCTCACTGTACCTAATCCTAGGAGTACCTGATTTAGGTTCCTGTTATTACATACTATACTTGAATGCGAATTTATTTCATCTGCTTTTTAACTGGTTGCAAGTTTCTGAAATGTATTGTAAAGAATTCTTTTGGTATGAGTAAAGGGTTTTATTACAAATGAACATGTGTTGTGAGTTGTGGTTAACTGCTAGAGATGCATGAGGTACTGTTTTGGTCCAGAGGGACGTGTGGTGAACTGGTTGAGTTACACATGATGTTGAACATGTTGTTTTGCTTTGAAGTCAGAATTGTGTTTTATGTTGGTTTACTATTTTGGTTTAACTTGTCCTTGATCCATGTCTAAGCTTAGTAATGTGATGGTATTGTTTATTGATGTAATTGCATGGCCTGGTGTATTGCCACGACCGGTGTAGAGCAGCCAGAAACCCTGAGTAGGCCTGGTTGTCAATGCCGAAACCCTAAGTAGGCCGGCATTGGATGACGAAACCCTGAGTAGGCCGTCATTTCAGAGTCTCTGAAACCCTGAGTAGGCCGGAACTGTGTACATGGAGGTGTGGAGTGTCTACTTGGCATGTCAATTAATCAATTCAAACAATAGTCATGACATTGACCATTCGATGTTTTATCGGTATTTTTATTGAGATGTGTTTTGATAGTATTAATGGGATTGGATTTAAACTTTAGAATTATCCTTGTTGATGTTGTTGTTGGTTTAATCGTACACCTCATGACTTATTTTATATAAACATGGACTGATTTCATGCATGCACCTTGCTACTTGTTGAGATTTATTTTCACTCCGGTTTCTCACATTTTTTTAGGTACTCTTGGTGAGGACGTCAAGTTGTGGGCTAGTTGTAGCTGGGTAGTCTATATAGATGTAGGATTGCTCATATAATTGAAATCCTTTTATATTATAATTGTTGATTAATAAAGAGATTTTGAATTCAAGTTTCCGCTTTTACTCTAATTATAAAGTTAGAAAAAAATTCTAAATTATTCCATATTTTAGTTGCTTTTGTTGCTTACCATAACACCTCGAGTTTTGGGAATTGGACCCGGAACCGGGGCGTTACAACACCCTAGATCATTTGGCTAAGCAGCGGGTTCTTACTGATTTGAGTTAGATGATTGAATTGACTTCATAACTTGCTCATTCCTGCATGCTTTGGTTTGGGCTTGTTTGGTCTTTTTGGGTTTGGCCCAATCCTTAGATTTTACGTTTTGTTTATTCTATTCCCATCGAGTGAGTCGGAATATTCAGGTGACGCTAAAAGGCACACTTGCCAAGTTGGGCCCAAATTTGAGCCTAAGTCTGTTTGAAAGTTTTGTCAAAGTCGAAAATACCCTTGTTTTTATTTATTTAGTTTTAAACTATTTTTATTTGTTAGAATCCATAGAATTATGATCTTTTATGGGTTATTGGGATTTTTTATTTGCTGTACCATACACACAACACAATACAGCAAATAATTCCTTTGTACCATGCTCTGTGCATCATACAAAAGATCTTTCTTTAGCACCTTGCTGAGTGCACGGTGCAGAGAGAAACATCTCCTGTTTGCATTTTCAAGGGGTCTCTGGGGCTTCCCTTTTTTGTTTATGGTTTTGAAATCAAGGCCAAGGCTGGTCCTACCATGGCTTTGCTAATTGTCATTGTGGACCATTTGGGCAGTTTTGAGGATGATTTTTTTTTAATATTTTGCGAATATAAGGTAGATTGAAATCCCTTTTCATTTGGTTTGAGGTAAGTGATCCTCAGCCTCTGGTTGGGAGATGGCCTTCTCCTCTTATGGGAGGGAGGAGAAGGATGCTTGGCAAGCCATGACCAAGCTTGGCCATGCAAGTATACATGATAATTATCAAAATGAATACAAAATTGCACTTCGTGTACTTTGTGTGCATGTAAGAATCAAATTTAAAGGTGCAAGTGTGTGTAAGTGTTGTCCAAAAACCACAAACAAAGTGCAAAAATTATTGTATTGTCATCCAAATAAAAATAAGAGATTAAACATAAGAACCTTCAAGCTTGAGGCCTTCCAAAAAAAACTGTCATTCCATGATCCTTCAATCTTCTTAATGTGGAGTTATCTCCCAAGATCCATTTACTTATACTTACTTCCCTTCATTTTCATGAAATCATTAGCATGCACGTCCATAATAAAAGGCGAGGCATAACCAAAATGGAAGACCTCTCATCCTCAAACCATTCAAGTAGACCGAAAGAGATTATTCCATAACTTGTATAACATCAAAGATGTAAAGGATCAGGCCATCATGCTTTCATTCATGTGAAAATCAATCTTCGTGCATAAAATAAGGGTTTAGCTAACTCACCTTTGAAGAAAGAATGTTTAGATGTTGCTTGGTGCAATTTGAAGCCCTCCACAAGGGTAGGCAGCATATGAAACTCAATGAAGAAGGTCTCTCAATGAGAGATGGGACTTCTTATGGTTTTGGATAGAGCTCTTAAGTTTGGTTCAGTTTGACTTAAATTTGGTTCAATTTCGATTTTAAAAAAAACAAGATTTATAGCCTAATAAATAAAAAAAGGGCACTAATAATAACATTTACTTAGGGTCTTTAAATTGGGAAATAAGTAAGGTTATGGGGGGCATTAGGTAATATTTAAAAATAGGGAATAAAAATAGAATAAAAATTAATTAAATTAGAAGCTAAAGAATAAAGTGAATTCATAATCCTAGTCAAACTGGTGTAAACCCCAAATTTTGCACCCTGGACTGGATGCAAAAAATCAGGTCATATTTGAAGCCCAATTTACTCATAAGCATTAGCCTATGTGGTAGAGTGCTTGGGACGAGCGCAATGTTAAAAATTGTGCTATAATTGGAGTCGAATTGTGAAATTATGTGTTGATAAAATCCAGGGGTTAAATGATCATTTTGTTTATAAATATTCTTGAAAAGCACTCATTCACGCTTTAGAGGGCTCTATGAAACAATGCCAGAATCCGCGCTCAAAAGGTTCTTACAACGGAGAAATGGCACTAAGAAGAGGGGTTCATTTGAAATAAAAGTTCAAAATAAAATATTTCAGGTTGACCCAAACTTCTTAGAATTACTAAATTGCCTTTACTATTCATCAAATTTACAATAAATTGGCCGAGAACTTGTTCGTTAGAACCAAGTTTTCAGATTTGGGAAGATTGCATCTTGGAAACCAAATCTTCCTTGAAATGATTCAAAAAACAATATTAAACAATGAGGAAACATCTTAGGACTGATTTTGGGGAGTTTCTAAACCTATGAGTGTTGTTTTTGGAAGGACAAATTGGCTGAGAAATCTCAGCAGTTCAAACCTATTTCAGCCCATCCTTTGGTTGGATTTGGCTCTCTTTTGAATGAAAATGGTAGAAAGTTCTAAGGGTTATTGGAAACTATCCATATGATTTCTTAAGAGGGCATATAAAGGAGGGGTTTTACAGCCGTTGGGAAGTTTTTGGAAGGCTAAAAAATGGAAAAAAAAAGGTAGAACGAGGAGGCCATTTCTGAGGGGACTTTTTGTAGGGTATTTGACCTGTCATTAGGATTTAAAAGGTAAGGATTAAGAGAGCGGAGGAGGCTTGTAGAAAGAGGGTGCCACATGGAACAACATTTGAGGAATAATATCAGCTCTAAATCTATAGGTGTGTAGGGATCTTGGCATCCCAAATTCACACAAAGGGCATGCCAATCTTCTTACACCTTGAAACTCCAACGAAGCTGTCTTTGATTTCTATTGAATGATCACCCATTCCTCATCATTTTCCTACTGAGACCATCTCATCCCATACGCTATATCATGTGTTTGAACTGACAAGGGTGCAACCTTCAATCTTTTCTTGTATTCCCATCTTCTCACAAGAGTTCTTAGAGTTCTCAAGGTCTGGCAAAGAGATTTGTTGTAACGCTCTGGATCTGAGTTACATAATAAAACTGTAACACAACTTTGAAGAGTTAGTTAAATCATAGGATCTATATCAGAGTAAAGGAAAGCATGAATGGAACATGATCACATCATAGAAACATCAATATCAGAGTCAACAAAATCCCAATCACCATCCATATGAATTAATATCAAGTCTGAATATCCACTCACATTGTCAAAGTACAATAGCAACAAATTCTACAATCCAATAAAAGACTATTACTACTCCACGTAGTAATACTCAGCTCTATACTCGAGAAAGTCACCAGCAATATCTACCTTTTGAGTAGCGTTCTCTCTACGAGCTGAAAACAAAACAAAACCGAATGAGATACGAATATCTCAGCAAGTAGCACATGTAATCCCCCGAATTTTTCCTTTTAAGTAGTTAATTAATTTATTGAGGAAAAAATTGGATTATGTGATTAATTAGAATTTTATTGATATGAATAGGAGGTGAGGAGGAAGATCAAGTTTAATTTTTGCTAAGAAGGTGAAGAATGGAAATATACAACCAAGTAAGTATATATTTTAGCCTTTATTTGAATTTTAATTGATGAAGGTGCATGAGTATGATAGATATGCAAGGTATGTAACACCCCAGATCCAGGTTTATTTAAAAACAATAACCCGAAACTAGTACATTAGAATAATGGCCCAAAACAACAAATTCCAGACTTGCACAATTTCAATAAATATAATCAGAGGGTGGAAATAAAAGATAAAATTTTCCAAGAAGCGCAGAATATAAAAATAAGTCATCCAATACTAAATCCATCAAAAATAAGTCTGGATAGGTCAACTAAAATAAAATTTATCATCATCCACCAAAGTCATCTAAAGAAAAATAATCTAAAACAAACCCTCCAAATACCAAGTCAATTTGATAATTAAAAAAAAAATCCCTAAACCTACACAGGAATAAAATAATCTTCTTCCTGGTACTCAGTATATGTAATGCCCCGGTTCCGGGTCCATTCCCAAACCTGAGGTGTTATGGTAATCAAACAAAGCAACTAAAGAAATTGGATAATTTAAAACTTTTTCTAACTTTATAATCAGATTAAATGCGGAAACTTGAATTCAAATTCTCTTTATTAATCAATAACCATGATATACAATGATTTCAATTCCATGAACAACCTACAACTATATAAATTACCCATCTAAAATTAGCCCAAGCTTTGACGTCCTTTCCAAGAGTACCTAAAAAATGGGGTGAAACCGGAGTGAGAATAAATCTCAACAAGTAGCAAGGTGCATGATGTAAAACAGTCCATAATTTTACAATACTAGTCATGAGGTGAATGATAAAACCAAAACCACAATAATACGATGACACAACAATAACAATTACCAATTCAAAACAAACATGTATGACATAATAGGACTCGTGAACTGAAACCACTTAATAAGAATATTCTTGCCCCTATATTTCGCCACATCACGACTTAGATGATAGATGGAGCCCGCACCTGCAGTCACTAAAATCTCCTTCGTCAACCATCAACGTGGACCACCCATGCATGGGTTGGCGAGTACAATCCACAGTCTAAATAAAATCTCATAAATGGTACCGCTTCCGCGGAGGCCATACCAATCTGATCAAAGATTAATGGACCCACAACAAACACGTCTAATACCAGTGCACGTGCAAGTCACAAGTGATCCTCAAGCACGGCCAATCGTAGCTCCAATGTGCAAGTCACAAGTAACCTACCAACATGACCAATATAAAACACGTGAAAGTCGATGTTTCATTGAAGCATGCGGATGATAACCTGAATAACAAAATAAAAACCGTTTACCTAAAGCAACCTCGGCTAAGACCAGGCCGCACCTGCAGCAGTCTAGTATTGCTGCCTACGTCGCCAGCACCTGCTAGTACGACGGACTGCATACTGGGGAGTTTCGAACAAGAATAACTTACCAACCAATTCCCTTTCACTTCCTAGCTAAGCTATGGATCCATACTAAGCATTGCCCATTAGACACAACTCACAATCAAAACCTTGAATAACTCAAAGACCCAACATTCAGTGATAAACCTCGTACCAATAATCATAAACATGTCCCAAGTGCTGTGTCCAGCAATAATTTCCAAAACCATGGTGTTCAACCAAAAGATATTCAAAATAACCATTAAACAGTTCTTAAAAAAAGTTCCAGATCATTTAATAAGAAAAGTACGAGAGTATCCACAAATTTTAAGTAAAAGGTTCAGATTTGAGTCGTGTTAGTGTGGGCGTACTTAGTTTATCTTTCTAGTTCAGTATTCATGACATTCTTTATTTCTTACGAAGTTACTCCAAATCCTACTATAGTTCATTCTAAAATCTTTACTTTTAAATCCTTATTTACCAACTAATACCCTAAATCTCTAAAACATTTGGGTTATGTTATTTATTCTTTACAGAGGTTGATTTAGGTCTATTATGACTTGCTAGACTAGGTTTCATACCTAGAATCCTAATGAAAATGGTTTGAGTGCATAGGTTTATCTTAACTAGTCTACTTTGATTCTTATTACATTCATTGTCCCAAATAATTACCCTTTTATCCGAATTTAATTCCGTCACTTTCGACATCTCAAATTACCCTATTTACAGGTGTTACAACATTAAAATTCCAAGAAAAATCATTAGAAATTTAATCTGGGCACAAATCCTAAGTTTAGAAATTTCTGACAGATGGTCACTCGAAGGGTCGCTCGGGCAATTGCTCTAGCGGTTGGTTTTCAGGTTCTGTTATTTTTCAAAGGCCTATCGCCTGAGGAAATGTTCGAGCAATGTATCGAGCGCTCCAGCTATAACACTGTTTTTCTTCAATTTACGGAAATTTTAGAACTTTCTATACATACTATTTACTTGTTTTGATTCTAAACATATAATTTCCATCCTAAACTAGTTCTGGGATAACCCTAAACTAATCCTATCACCTTTCTCCTTATCTTGAGTTTCTTCTTAAGTTCAAACTCACCATGATCAACCTTCTCTTGATTTCCAAAAGAAAGTTAATTCACCAAACAATTCTTTATAAACAAATAAGCTTTTTCCCATGAAATCTAACTTCAAAACAATACGATTAAACATCAAAATTACGAGAAAAACATGCAGTTCCTCCAGTTTCAAGGGTTTGCTACTTGCATTTTGATGAACCCAGATTTTTCAGAAACCTCGCCTGGCCCTTTTTTGGAGCTCGACCGTACCCCTCTAGACTTCTCCAATTATGATCTCCACCGTTCAGTTTAAAGTCTTCCATGATTAGAACAAAAGCCTAAAATTTCAGCTCATTCCAATGATTGAATATTCGTAGCTCACCGTTCGAAGTTGGCTGGTCGACCATCTCTGCAACTTCTCTTCTTTCTAATTCCTCCTTTCTTTTCTCTCTTTTCTCCTATTTTTGTCTCCTATCACTTATGCACGAATTTCCCTCTCCTTCTAACTTATTTTCAAAACCTAAAACTCTCTTTTATAGCCTCCCTACTAGTCCAACTCTAATTAGGTTTAGCTTATTCTAACATACTTAGTGTATTCCTTCTTCTACCCTTCTCCTTAATTTAACTCCTTTAACTCTCTTTTAAAGGATCTCTTAATAAATTTTCGTGCTTAATACTATTCCTAATTTTAAATTGTAATTAGACTTTTATTATTTACTCAAAATACCTAAATTTTGGACCCTAAGTAGTATAATTACCATTAGGCCCTTTTTCCACCCTTTAAGCCTTAATTTCATTATTTTACATCCAACCAAGCTAAGATTTTGTCTAGTGGAATTTGTTGACTTAATAATTAATTATCATATTTTCTTTCATGAATTTAAAAAATTTAAATGACCAAATTACCCTTCGTCTTTAAATTCCTATTTTAACCTTTATATTTCTCTCTAATTCTCCTACCATTATCTTTCTTAATATTTTCCTCCATAATTTATCTCTTAATTATTTATTTTATTTTTAGGAAAATCCAGAGTTTTACATTTTACCCCCTTTAATAAAAATTTCGTCCTTGAAATTTAAAACAATTATACCTCATGCAATTTCAACACATACAAATTTCAAAGAAAAAGTTATCCTTAACTTTTAATATTTCTGAAAATATTTATTTTACTCGAAAATACTTTAGAAGAAACCCACAACTCTTCTTCCATCACTTTCTACATATAAACGCGTCCGCTCATATGAAAGCTTGTGGAGAGAATTATAAAATTTCTTCTAGCTCTAATTTGTAACAAATATCACATCCCACCATACATACTTGCACATCATATGTATACTTTACATATCCCATGCTGCATAGGGTTCACACCTGAGTAATTGTTCCACATCGCGCGCTGTTTCATAATACTCAAACATGTCTTAATACAACCGGCTCATCAATCATCAACCAATATTTCAATCAATACATATATATCAATTCATCTTCAAATATATATATATATATATAATATGATCATTTTTATTATTTCAATTATTCCCAAAAATTACATGCTTTAATTTCAAACAAAACACAATTTACACACTTTTTTTTCTTACATGGCCGCTCGAAGTGGTTCTCATGGACGCTCGATGGGTCACTTACTGTACCCTTTTAAAAACCCGATTTTTCCCTCTTTTTATTTTTACTTTTCACTTTAACTTTTTACCTTTTCACTGTTTCGGCTCCACTGCTACTTGAACGAACCCTTTGCTCATGCGCTTGGGATCCTTCCACCTCCAAAAGCCCTAGAAAACCACTACTACTCGATCTAAAGGTAAGGTTTTGTTGATTTGAGGTTCAACAATTTGAATCTAACAAGGGTTTTCGTTTTTCTCCAAATGCCCTAGGGTTTTTATCTCAAAATGTCGGTTTTGACTTTATTACTGAATGGTTTTTGCTCAAATTAGTTTCTTCTAGTTCGTGGCATGTTCTATTGTTGATTTCAAGTGGATTAATCGAATGGTTTTTGTGTTTTAACGATTTGTGCAAAAATCCCCAAATCTGGGCATTTTCAGCTTTGGTCGCTTGATCTGTCGCTCGAGCGACTACTCGGGCGGCAGACAAATTTGAATTCTGGATTTCAGTTTTTGTGTTTTCCTTTTTGGCTTTTGATTCTTTGGTTTTTTTTGCAGGAATTTTCTAATATGTCTAAACATGCTCTAACATACAATTTACCCCTGTTTGTTTTATCCTTGGAATTTATAGACATTATATTTTAATTCTTGTGTTTTGTCTCTAACTTCCAACTTCTTTTCATTTTTCTATTTTTCTCCTTATTTCTTCTTTTATTCAATTCCTACCCTTAGATGAATAGAGCTTCTAGTAGAAATCCTTCTAAAAGACCAAGAGTTGAGGTTGATAATAGATTTAAGAACAAAGTGTGCCAAAAACTCTATGAGGAGTGCTATGAGGATAAAAACATCCTCTTAGAAAGGAGAGTTACCCTTGAAGCTTTTAATCCTAGTATTAAGGAGAATTTGATGCTAGGGGTTGGAGTTCCTTGTTTAATTACCCTACACTCCCTTCCGCTGATATGGTGAGGGAGTTTTACAGTAATATTCATGGAGTTGCTTCGGATAGGACTTCTTTCAAGGTGTATGTGAGGGGCACCTTTCTTTTTGTTACTCCGATCTCTCTTGCTTCTCGCCTTGGTATTCCCCACGTGGAAAACCCTGTCTACCCTTACAAAACTCCTTCTGACTTTTCTACCATTGCCACCTACCTCATGGAGCAGGAATGTGCTTATGATGGTTGTTCTGCCTTCACCACCTCACACTTCCCAGTTAACATCTCCATCTTACAAAGAATTGCTTTTACAAACCTTTGGCCTATTTCTCACTTTTCCTCCATTCCTAGTTCCAAACTCCTCTTTCTTTATGCCCTCAAGAAGGGTGATTCCATTGATCTAGCCTCTCATATCATTTCAGTCATTCTCAGGGATTTCTGATTTCCTCGATAAACCTACTCCCTTGCCTTTTGGTTGTCTGATTGCCAGGTTTATCAGCTCTTCCCCTATGAGATACCCATCCTACACTCTCATGACTCTGGGAAAACTGATTAATAAGAAGACCCTAGAATCGAGTAAAGCCCACTCTAAAAGGGTTGTTGTAACGCCCCGGATCCGTGTTGTTCATTAAAGATATAACACGTCTCACAGAGGGTTAGGTAAGTATCCAAATAAATTTTATTGCTGGATAATCACGCAATTAATACCATATCAGAGTGCACAATTAAATTCTTATCTAAGAAGTCTAATATAATCTTCAAATCAAATCAACTGGTTCCAAACAACTACCTCATTACATTTCCCAAAACAAAAGTATCAAAGTTTCAATCTATAATAAACCTACTAGACTATGGATGATAGTAATAGTCCTCCTCTCTATATGTGTCAGTCGGATCTACCCCAGATGGCACCTCATCACGAATATCTGAAAAACAAAACAACAACGAAGGAATGAGATACGAATATCTCAGCGAGTAACATATGCATGCAAAAATAGTTATCCACAGTTATAAACATGCTTCGATAAATAACCAACAATAAACAACCATAGTACCGATAAATCAACGAAAGGTCAATGTCATGCATATTGCTTAAATTGGTTAATTTACATGCCAAGGAGACACTCCTTCCTCCATGTACACAATTCCGGCCTACTCAGGGTATCAGACACTTTGAAATGACGGCTTACTCAGGGTATCGTCATCCAATGCCGGCCTACTCCGGGTATCGGCACTGACAACCAGGTCTACTCAGGGTATCTGGCTGCTCTACACTGGTCGTGGCAACATACAAGGCCATGCAATTACACTAACAAACATATACCATCACATTACTAAGCTTAACATGGATCCAAGGGAAGCTAAACCCAAAACCAAATTAACAAGTTCACAAAACTCCGTATTTGCAAAACCATAAACCCACACTGATTTCCATCCTGTGTATCCCAATACACTCATCACAAGTTGTTCCAACCAGAACATCAACTCATATAAATTCAGAAGGTATCCCAACCTTTCAACAACAAAACTCATGCAGTAAAAGCCTCTTACTCACACAAAACATTTTCAATACTATTCAGTCCTTTGATATCAAACAAAACCAGATTATACAAATTTAAAATCAGAAAATAGATAAAATATATAACCATATTGGCTCATTTACTTATAGGATCATGAATAGCAACAACCTACCTAGATTCCTTAAATTCACCTTTCGACAAGTTATAGAAATACCCAAAATTTGATTCAATACTCTCTCAGATGTTTTGAATGGATGTAATGTTTCTAATATCCTAATCTAGCCTTTGGGTATGAGTTTGTAGTCTCAAAGTATCAAAAATTGGTTAGGATTGGCAAAAACCAACTTTCGGAAATTTCCATGGGGTGCGCTGACCTCTGGCGCTTGGCGCGAGGTCGGCGATAACTCAAACAGCCTCTCATGCTAACTCTAACTAGTTGGCATGAACCAAGCGTGAACTCAGCGAGACAAGATTTCACTTCGTGCGTGGTTGGCGCGAACTCAGCGAGAACAATTAAACTTAGCTTGCGCCGACTCTTTCACTTGGCGCTAGGTAGGCGCCAAGTCCGCGGACCCTACCTCCGATACACGACTCTCTTTTAATCTCAGAACTCCATGACTGACCTTACTTTTGACCTCTGTAACGACTCATCTATGCTTTTACCATCACCAAAACACCTTTAAACTCATTTCGGATTTAATCTAAACAACTTAAAAATCACGACTTCTAAACCCATCAACAACTCAAGTTCGAACAGATGTTATTCCGAAAACATGCTTCCGACTAATCTCAGAGATCAAAACCCATCATAAAATCAAAACGATGCTACTCACCTTATACGCTTCCAAGTCTTGCACAACAACTCCTAGTAGAGCAAAACCAACAGTCAATTGTCACTCCGTTTGTCTTCGGTTCGCAAGTGGTTTTCTTCTGAACACCCTTGATGCTGAACACTTCGATCGGCAGGAACACCCAGTCTTCTTCTTCTCTCCCAAAACCCTAGATCACCAGCCGCAACTCATTCAACACAAGGTATGAGAGAACCCAAAACCTACGTGTCTAAATACGCTAAGTATTTATAATTACCCTATATATTTTGCCGCTCGACGATTTTTAAAACACATGATTTGGTGCAATGCTCGCCCACCAAGTTTCCTACATACACACAGCTTATAAATTTTATTTTTTCAATAAAAATCATGTAGAAAATATCGGGGTTTTACAGTTTTGATTGGGGGTTGTGGTCCTCCCTCTGGGTATGGCCGACGATCGGCCCCTACTCCTAGGGCTCCTTCTACTTCCACTACTTCTGCTTCTACCTCTACTCCTACAGGTGGCGCGGCAGCTCTTCAAGAGCAGATTTCACGGATGGCTATCAGCCAGGGCCGTATGGAGGAGATGATGATCGGGATGCAGCAGGAGCTGACGAGGCTTTGTGAGGATTTCCACACCTTTATGGGTTATCCGGACACACCCGGACATGGTGCTAGACCATCTACCACAGCAGCAGCTGAGGAGGATGAGGGAGCTGACGATGAGGAGACTGAGGGGGATGATTATGCTGAGGAGGATGCTGGTGAGGATGATGATGAGGGAGACGAGGGTGGCAATGGTGCTGGACCCTCGAGCTGATGTATCAGTTGTTCTTGATTTTTGTTTTGGGGATGGGAAAAAGAAATATTTGTATCTAGTTTTTATTTTTGTTTACTTTTGGAACTAAGGATGTAACTCTATCCTTTATATACATATTATGATCCTTTTGGTTCTATTGTTCTTATGTTCTTTTATTTACGATAGTCTTCAAATCAGTAGTCTAACTATTATTCGTAATTTAAACATGTTAATCAAAATAAGCAAGTAATATAAGGCATGCATGCACTCAATAATGGCAACAAATATGAAAACGTCGATAAAAGCTTTGGATCTCTCATCCTAAGATGGCTCTGAAATTCCTAACTAACGAGCACATAGTCTAAATACCCACCGAAGATTAGACTTCCTAGGTTTAGGGAGCCTATATGCTCTGATACCATCTTCTAACGCCTCGGTTCTGGGTCCATTCCCAAACCCGAGGTGTTATGGTAATCAAACAAAGCAACTAAAGAAACTGGATAATTTAAAACTTTTTCTAACTTTATAATCAGAGTAAATGTGGAAACTTGAATTCAAATTTTCTTTATTTATCAATAACCATGATATACAATGATTTCAATTCCATGAACAACCTGCAACTGTATATACTACCCATCTACAATTAGCCCAAGCTTTGACGTCCTTGCCAAGAGTACTTGAAAAATGGGGTGAAACCGGAGTGAGAATAAATCTCTACAAGTAGCAAGGTGCATGATGTAAAACAGTCCATAATTTTACAATACTAGTCATGAGGTGAACGATAAAACCAAAACCACAATAATACGATGACACAACAATAACAATTACCAATCCAAAACAAACATGTGTGACATAATAGGACTCGTGAACTGAAACCACTTAATAAGAATATTCTTGCCCCATAGTTCGCCACATCACGACTTACATGATAGATGGAGCCCGCACTTGCAGTCACTACCATCTCCTCCGTCAACCATCAACGCGGACCACCCACGCATGGGTTGGCGAGTACAATCCACAGTCCAAATAAAATCCCATAAAGGGTATCGCTTCCGCGGAGGCCATACCAATCCGATCAAAGATTAATGGACCCACAACAACGTCTAATACCAGTGCACGTGCAAGTCACAAGTGATCATCAAGCACGGCCAATCATAGCTCCAATGTGCAAGTCACAAGTAACCTACCAACATGACCAATATAAAGCACGTGAAAGTTGATGTCTCATTGAAGCATGCGGATGGTAACCTGAATAACAAAATAAAAACCGTTTATTAAAAGGAACCTTGGCTAAGACTAGGCCACACCTGCAGCGGTCTAGGATTGCTGCCTACGTTGCCCGCACCTGCTAGTACGATGGACCGCATACTAGGGAGTTCCGAACAAGAATAACTTTCCAGCCAATTCCCTTTCACTTCCTAGCTAAGCTATGGATCCATACTAAGCATTGCCCACTAGACACAACTCACAATTAATGTGAAACCCCAGTCCCAGTACCCTTAGTACCCCCTAACCAGTGAGTGTGATGTATAGGTAAAGTTGGAGAGGCCCCAGCCTAAAGCCAGCCAAAGTGGCTAAGCCCCGGGTTGTCAGCAGCCTGTGAAGGTGAGGATTTGTCATTTGGTAATAAGATTCCCTAATGTGAGATAAAAATAGCTAAGTGTTGTTGGTTATGTGCAATGAAGGAAGGAGTGGCAAACTCGTAAATTTCTGTGTCTTATGGAAAGTCACTTAAGGGAAAATAGCCAAAGGAGGAGCCCCATTCGACCAAACCCCATCCCAAACCTTTCTTCTCTTCCTCTTCTCCCACACACTCATCTTCTCCCCATTTCTTCTCTTCATCTTGTCCCATTTTCATCCCCCATTTATTCATAGCCATTAGAAGTGGTTGTTTGCAAGAAAAACAAAAGAAGGTTCCAAGGGAAGTGATTTTCATTTGGAGCATTTGGTTGGAGTTTGAGGAGGAATCATCCAAGAGGCATTCAAGGTGCTATTCGTGGCTTGCAAAGGGAGCTAAGAAACTTGTTTAAGTGTTTGCAAGAGGTAAGCAACACCACCCCAACCTTTATTTCAAATTTTGGCCATTTTCGTATGTGATTTGAATGTGTTAGGGTTGAGATGTGAAAATGAGTTCTAGGGCCAATGGGAAGGTTTTCTTTGAAGGGTTTTGTTGATAGTAGATTTCCACACATGCTAGGAGTGATTTCGAGCCCAAAAACACCCAGAACAACCGAGATTTGAGAAAATCCCCAAATTCCCAAAAGTTGGATTTCGTGATCTGTTAGGCGGTAGTTTTAGGAAGCTTCAGGTAGAGGTTTAAGTCATGGCCGCTCGAGTGACACTCGAGCAACTGTTCTAGCGACTAGTTTAACAGAAAAACCCGAGAGCAAATATTCGGCCGCTCGAAGCCAGTTCGAGCGACCTTACTAGATTTCCCAAATTTTGGAGTTTTGAACCCAGATTGAACTACCACTTGTTTTCCTTCAAATCCAACCCATGTAAAAGTGAGGGTTAGGTGTTTAGGAGGTGTTCCAACTGGATTTATCACCAAATTCCAAATAGTAAAGATTTTGGGTACATTTTGCTAGAATCGGTCCTGTAGAGAAAGTTGTGTTCCAGATTTTTATAAAAGTGGGATAAATTGATTCCACCACTTCAAATACCTTCCAAATAACCTATTGTAAAACCCTAGTTTTTAGTAGGAATTTAATTAAAGGATTAATTAACAGATTTAATTAAATTAATTGGTGTGGAGCTTTCGGCAATTAGGTGGCAAAGAAATAAATAGGATTTTATTAAGTAAGCAAGTTCGAAAGAAAAAAAGAAAAAATAAATAAATAATTAGTGGTGATGAGAAAGTAAACAAATAAATAGTTATGTTAACCTCAACTTTAGGGAGGGGTAGATATGGAATTTCGAAGGCTAAGTGAAGGCCAGAGATAAATTAGGTTAAGGGAAGAGGGTGTTTCAAGGCCTATAAATAGATTAGGTTAAAACTTTTGGGAGGGGAAAAAAAGAAAACGGAGGCCATCTGTTTAGGGTGGCCGCTGCTTGGAAACTGAGGGCGTCGGCCGACAAGTTTCGATCTCCGGAGGAGTCTATCAAAAAGGGATGGAAGCTAGAAGAAAATCCTCTATTTGGTGAGTAGCATCGTTTTGTTTTGTCGATGGTTTTGATCTCTATGATTTGCTAAAAGCATGTTTCTGAATAGCTTCTGTTCGAGCGTGAGTTTGTTTGATATGTTTAGAAGTCGTGATTTAAAAGTTGGTTAGATTAAATCCGAAATAGGTTTAAAGGTATTTTGGTAATGGTAGAAGCCTATACGAGTAGTTACAGAGGTCAAAAGTTCGGTCAGTAATGGAGTTCTGAGATTAACAAAGAGTCGTATATCAGAGGTAGGATCTGCCGACTTGGCGCCTACCTAGCACCTAGTGAAAGAGTCGGCGCAAGCTAAGTCTATTGTTCCCGCCGAGTTCGCGCCTAGCTCGAGCCTACTACGCGCGAGGTATTTCTTTCTCTTGCTGAGTTTGCGCTTGTCTCGCGCCTAGTCGATTGAGTCCGCGTGAAATGTTGATTCAGTATATGCTGAGTCCACGCCGACCTCGCGCCAAGCGTTAAAGGTAAGTGCATACCCAATAGAAATTGCCGGAAGTTGATTTTGACCAATCCAAGCCAAATTCGAAACTTTGAGACTTCAACCTCTTACCCAAAGGCTAGATTAGGATATTAAAAATATTATATCTGTTCAAAACAATTGGGAGGGCCTTAAATTAAAATTTTGAGAAATTTTATATGTGTCCGAAGTAGGAATTGAAGAAATCTGGGTAGGTCATTGGTTGGTCTCCTTTATGCATTATAATTTTTATCTGATCATAAATCTGTTTAAGCTGGATTGGTGATATCAAAGAACTAAATTGTATTGAAAATTACTTGTGTGAGAAAAATGATTTGATTGCTAATAAGTTTTGTTGTGGGGTTTGAATACCTTCTGAAAATTATATGATTTGCTGTTCTGGTTGGAACGACTTGAAATGAGTGTATTGGGATACACATGGTGGTGATCAGTGTGGGTTTAATTGTTTTGAAAATACGAAGTTTCTATGCGATGGTTTTCTGTTTTAGTTTAGCTAGTCTTGGATCCAGAGTTTAAGCTTAGTAATGTGATGTATTCATTTTATTGGGCTAATGGCATGGCCATGGAGTGTTGCCACGATCGGTGTAGAGCAGCCAGAAACCCTGAGTAGGCCTGGTTGTTAATGCCGAAACCCTGAGTAGGCCGGCGTTGGATGACGATACTCTGAGTAGGCCGTCATTTCAGAGTATCCGATACCCTGAGTAGGCCGGAACTGTGTACATGGAGGTGTGGAGGTCGCTCTGGCGTGTTGATTAACTAATTTAAACAACTACATGGCATTGACCAAATGTTGGGTTTTGTTTATTTAGCATGAGAAATATTATTGGATTGTTGTAGAAAATTTAGTTTTCTCGAGACATGGTGTAACGCCCCGGATCCGTGTTGTTCAATAAAGATATAACACGTCTCACAGAGTGTTAGGTAAGGATCTTAATCATTTGTGATCGCTGGATAATCACCTAACTAAATCATATCAGAGTGCACAATCATACTTTATCTAAGAATTCAATATTCAAAACTTAACTAAGATTCAAGTGGTACAACCTCAATCTACTTCATTACACCTGAATCATTATATTAATTCAAAGTTCAATTCAAAATAACCTACAGGTCTAAGGGATGTAATAGTAGTCTTCTACCCTATATGTCTCAGTCGGATCTACCCCAGTAGTCGCCTCACCTCGAGTATCTGAAAAACAAAACAAAACAAAAGAGTGAGATACGAATATCTCAGTGAGTAGCATATGCATGCAGGAAATAGTTAACACAGTTCAAGTCATGCATCGATAAATAACCAGTACGAATAAGCAACCAATACAATCCCCAAGTTTAAAAACCAAAACCAATAATTATTTCCAACCACATTTCAATTCAATACTGACAACACATCGATTGGTCAATGTCATGACTATTGTTAAGTTGATAAATTAAACATGCCAAGTAGACACTCCACACCTCCATGTACACAGTTCCGGCCTACTCAGGGTTTCGGAAATTCTGAAATGACGGCCTACTCAGGGTTTCGTCATCCAATGCCGGCCTACTCCCTGGGTTTTGGCATTGACAACCAGGCCTACTCAGGGTTTCTGGCTGCTCTACACTAGTCGTGGCAACACACGAGGCCATGCAATTTCAACAACCAACAATAACATTACATTACTAAGCTTAAGCATGGATCCAGGACAAGCTAAACCAAAACAGTAAACCAACATAAAATCACAACTCTGACATCACAATAAAACAATACGTTCAACATCATGTATAACTCAACCAGTTCACCACATGTCCCTCTGGACCAAAAAAGTACCTCATGTACTTTCAGTATTTCCTCAAATCTCATAACACATGCCCATTGGTAATAAACTCATTTACTCACACCAAGAGAAATCTTTACAATACGTTTTAGAACTTGCAATCAAGTAAAACCAGATTAAATAAATTCGCATTCAAGTACAGTATATAAACAATAGGAAACTAAATCAGGAACTCCTAGTGTTAGGTACAATGAGATTATCTATCATTAGCCCTTTAGAATTAACCTTGGATGCTCCTAAGAATTTCCAGAATTTCCACTTATATTCTCAGAGAAAATTTAATAGGGAATAATGTTTCTAAAGTCCTAAACAAATCATTAGTCAAGTGTTTGAACCCTCAAATCATCAAATCCAGCTTAGTTTGGTAAAAACTCCACTTTGGCAAAATATTGGGCCTTGTGCTGACCTCTAGTGCTAGGCGCGAGGTCGGCGGTAAGTCATTGGTTAAAAATATAAGTCGCGCTTACTTAAAATAGGGTAGGCGCGAGCTAGGCGCACGATGAGCGCAAGATTAACGCGAGATTGGCGGTAAGAAACTCGGTCGGCGCGAGCTAGGCGCGCGATGAGGGCGAGCTCGGCAGATAGGAGGAAATAGCTGTAACGCCCTGAATCCAAGTTAAGTAGATAAAACCGTAACTTATCTCCGAAGGTTATTATATAACCCAGGATAGCAAATCAGAGTGAAAGAAAAACATGAATTAAACAATAACTATAAAATCAGAGTGCACTATAACCTAAGCTCTAATATAAAATACCATAACCGAGGCAAACTCACATGAACGAAGCATACACCCGTTGGTACCATCCTTACCAGAAACTGAAAACAAAACAAAACAAAACAAAACGTAATGAGATACGAATATCCTAGTAAGCAGCACATGTGTCAGCACCTCATTTTTGCACCCCCAAAAATGAAAGAATAAAACCCTAATTGAAAAAGTGAAACCTGAAGGGGTCAAAAAGTTGACTTTTTGATTGGGTGCAAATTAACCACCAAACTTCATACCATTGGAAAGAGGACTTCGATACGATTCTAATGCAACTGAGTTTGCTAAAATCGGAGTCCGGATAAAGAAGTTATGGGCTGGTCAAATATGAAAATAACAGAAATCGGCTTTCTGCAAAACTCCGAATTAACTGCTCAATTTTATATCAGCAGAAAGAGCATCTCAACACGATCCCGACGCAACTGAGTTTGCTATAATCAGAGTCCCGGATAAGGAGATATGAGCAAAATTGGCTTCTGGACGCGACTTTGCACTTCTACTAAAAAATCCGAATTTGCTACCAAACTCCAGTTCAGTGGATAGGGAATCTCGAGTTGATTCCAACGCCACTGAGTTTGCTGAAATCGGATACCAGATGAAAGAAATATGAGCAGTCAAAGTTTCAGAAAATCTGCACATGTGGCAAAAACAGCAAAAAGAAAAGAATCTTCAATTAAAATAATAATATTTTCATACAACACCTAATTAAGAGGTTTAAAATAAAGAAAAAAGAAAATAAAAAATCAAAGCATGCATGTGCTCAAAAACCAAAACAAAGATCTAAATAAAATAATAAGAAAATCTAAAAATATCTAGTAATTTAGATAATTAGAAAATAAAAGATATTAGGAAATAATAAAATATTAAGCATCTTGCACATTGGGGATACGTGTCCCCCATGAGGTGTCCAAGATAAGATTAAAAATTATTTAAGTTTTAGTTACATTAAATATAAAATTAAAATTTGGTCAACAAGTGTGATTATAATTTACTTTTGGTTCATTTTTTTCATTATAAAAGGGGGGCTAACCCCCATTCTTTGGAGAAGCCAAACCCCCTCCCTTCTCTCCCCCTTTCATCTAGCACGACCTCTCCCACTCCTCCATTTCCTTCTCATCCTAGTCGCCCCTTTGCTACCAAAAGCTTCCCAAACCATTCCCTACTAAACCCAAGCTCCATTCAATACCCAAAATGCCCTCCTAACTCTCATCTTCTTCCCTTTTCTTGTTCTCACCCACAAGGAGACAAAAAGAGGTTATCCCTTGAATTAAAGGAGGTTCCAAGCTGCTGTCTACAGCAACCGGAGGATCTATACTTGTTTAAAGGAAAAAGGTAATGCTATGGTAAGTTTTGTTTTAGCTTTGTATTGAACATATATAAAAAAATGAGACTTTTTTTTTATTTTAATTGTACTCCTTCCTAACAGTTTGATCTACTCTTTGGTGCATCCTTTTCGCCATTTTGATTCCTTTTGTTGCATGCTGTGGGGGTCCCCATGGTAAGGGGGACTCCCCATATGGGAAGAATGGGAGGAGAGCTTTTGTAGAAAGTAAAGAGTCTTATTTAAAACATCTTGGTTCTCTTTACTTTTTGATGGATTTATCTTTTATTAAAGAGGGGATTGTCTTCTTCGAATATCTTTTGTACCCCTTAATATCCTCTCCCTCATCCCCTTCACTTACTCATTTCTAGGTATATTTATCATTCTCCTTTTATAATCATGCATATAGATAGTAAAATTAATCACATACACACATGCACAATTTTATCTCATTTTTATTTACTTTTTAAAAAAAAAAAAAAGAACACTACACACACTTATTTACGGCATATTACAAGTGTACTCAAAATTTATTTCAATTTATTTTGCTTTTTTTTCTTTAGATATTTCTATTAAACTTTTTGTTTTCAATTCACAAGTAGATATACTTTTATATAAAGTATATTTTCATTTGTACAAAATAAGATTTTTTTTTTTACTTAGAATTTCTCCTTTAGGGAAGGAACTTCACATGCACATATTCATTTGTTATGCTTTAATTGGATCTTTCCCACTGTAAACACATGTATGGGATTTCATCCTTACTTTGCTCTTTAGCACACATTTTTTGGATTATCTTTAGTATTTTAACTCACTTTCCAAACCATGTTTTGGTTACCTAATAAGCTTATTTCGTTTACTGAATTTAGGTATTTCATGTCATCATTCCTATACATGATCATATTGGTTCACTAATTGGGTTAAGACATGTATGAATGGCTTGGTAAAGAAAGATCATCCAAGCTAAAATGAAGGATTGACACCATGAGTCCACTCTGATGCTCATAGCAAGTTGCAGAAGACTTAAGGAAGCTAGTGGACGGGGTTTAGTTAAGCTTTTGACCATTTTTCGCAATTCGAGTCGAACTGCATACTCAGTGCGGTTCAGGCCTGATCGCACCATATATGCGGTCGTGCTAAGACCGCACCAAGTATGTGGTTGTGACCAAATCACAGGGTATATACAGTCAAACCCTGAAAACCCGTTTCTTTGACTTCGACCTGATCCGATCCGACCCAGTTGTAAATAACTCGAACCCAATGGGCTCTTGGGTCAACCCTAAGCCTACTTTGAGACTTGGGCCTGTGTCGGCCCAATAAGGCATAGTGGGCCTTCCAATGGGGCCCACATCCTGACCTGCCCACACTAGGGCCTGTTTCAATAAATGGGGCCTACATGGCAACATGAATAATGTCCTGGGCCAAGACCAAGCCCGGTGGACTTTAAAAATCTAAACCCACTAAATCTTGCATATTTAATCAAAATTTTAAACTAAAGAACCAAATCCAGAAAGGGTTATCCAACGTAACCCTATATGGGAATTGAGCTTGCCTTAAGCCCAACTTGGTCATCAATGAGCCTTCCAACAGGGCTCATACCAGACCCACCTCATCTTGGATAAAAAGATAAAATCAACAAAAATAAAGGGTACCCGCACCACTCCGGTGGTCCCCACTCATACCAAAAATATGCATACTGGTATAGGAGAAGGGTGAGACTAAGTTGATTCGAACCAGGGAGACCCGAGGGACCCGTCATTTGACGGGGCGGACCGGGGTGTTTTCAAACTTCCCCGGACCGTAACCGAGAACTTGCCCGAATCTCTAAGAAAGCCGCAGACCAGCAAATCTTAGACCAGTATAGGTACCCAAGTGTCTGCCTGTACCCCATCAGGCAGTGGCGACTCCGATACTTCCCATTTTTAGTGTGGCGCCTTGCGAGACGTGTGCACAACATGCATGCTAAAATACAGTTTATCAGTTCTAAAAAAAAATGATACAATTGTAAATCATGCAATAGTAGTGATAATACATCAGTTCCGAATAATCTGAATAATCCAACCATAAATCATCGATCAGTACAAGATAACAAGAATAATCCAGTATAACGAACATATCTGTATCAATCAAAACAACAGTCGTTGAGTCACTGCAGGACTCATGAAAATAAGATTGCCTTTAACTAGTGTAAGACCAAGCTCACTATGCCACCTCCCGGCTTATGAGCGAAGCCGAGCTACACAGTCATCGACTTATTGCGGGAGAACCCATTCAGATACAGTAATGGGTTGGCATGTACTATCCCAAACATAGCCGTAGCCAACCAGATACAGAGAAGGCCTCATCGAGATACACGATGGAACGCGTACGTGAACAAAGTGTTACGACTAGCAAAGAAACAATCTTTTCCACTATCTAGCTCCTAACATGGATCCATATCGAGCTATGCCCACTAGACTCTAAAACCAAAACCAACCGTGAAATCTAGCAAGCACAACGCATCTCAATCTCAATCATATCATCCCAAGTACACGGGGCATCTCTGAGTACACAGAGATATCAACATCCCAAGTACATGGGGCATCCCCGAGTACACGGAGGTATCACAACTACCCAAGTACATGGGCATCACAAACCGTCTCTCCAAGTACATGAAGGAAAAACCAATTCGAAACCAAAAATCATTCATCCATATTCAGTTTAAGATCCATTTTCTGCAGAATCCGCACTAAATCGGTTCGATGCACAAATTTCATATTCATGACAATCTCGTCAAATCCACGATGAAAACCAGTGCTAATAAGCAGGGTTCAACCGTTTTCACAAGATCAGAATTTATAGACACAACTTTATTCAAATAATAAATTTTTCAAGCTTCTTCTAATAATTTCCATAAAATCTCTTGAGAGACAAAGATTTAGGTACAAGTGTTACTCTAAACTTAAACCGGTAGATACTAAAAATCAGCTTTCAACCTTACAATAAAATTTTCAGATTTGTTTTGCTCTTGTTAAGCTCAAACAGTAAAATTTACTATAAATATTTCCTCCATTTCCCTCTCCTTAACTTAAACCAATGATATCTTCTACTAACACATATAGCTCAATCTTATGTAACCCCAAGCCTTCTACTTTTGGTTAACTTAAGCTATAATATTATTCTCTAATATGTTCCAAATAACTCAGATGTGATCTGAACCTTAAGAAACCTTTACAATGATCTTTATTTTGAGTTTTAATGCCCAAAACTCACTTATACCAAAATCTGAGATACACCAAGATTATTTGACTTATTCCCCTCATTTCTACACTCATTTCAGCTTTCATTATTTCTCTCCAATACATTTATACTTTCTCAGTTAATTAATTAGATAATTTTCCTAATTGAACTTTACAAGCCAAAATGTATAAGAGCTGGACAAAAATTTAGATTTTATAAGAACCTTCAACTTATCTCTAATACAATTTTCTGTTTTTCAGAACCTAATACCTTAGTTTAACCCCTAACTTAACACAATTTAACTTTCCCAAGTAATCCCTAAAGTAGAAATTAATCAAAATATCAGATGAGTTAAAGAAATGAGCTGAAATTAAGTGGGGCGCCAACCTCTCGAGTTAACACCAAAATTTACTTTCCCATCTTCATTGCATTTCATAGAGTTACCAAAACTAAATTTGATGTTTTTCTGTACCCTTAGTCACCCCTCCATTAATCCTATACTCATAACTGTTTAATAAACCTAGTTTGCATCAAATTTCATTACTCTAAAACACTTAACCTTACCTCACACAAGCTCCCACATCCATTACTTGAAACCTCACATCTAATCCCATTCAGTTATCTCCCATGCCTTAAAAGTCCTTTAATAACAATTAGATAAACTCCTTAGAGGTAACCCCAAATCAGAATTGAAAAACAATTGTCAATTGCTGAAAATGAACTAATATTGAGCTGGGCGTCAAAGATTAACAATAACAGAGTTTTGATAAATCAAAAACATAAATCTCTTCATCAATACATTCAAACATTCTAAAACCAGAAATCTAAAGTGCTACTTATATCTTAGAAGAATTTTGAGCTGATCAATTCCTAATTGGAATGTTCACTAATAGAAGTTGCTGCTGGATTTTACCCTGAACATCTCTAATTAGCCCAAAACACCATTGCTGCAACTGATTTAAATAGCTAAACATTGAGCCCCTTTCAATACTCTCTTTTTATATTAATTCATTCCAATGTAATGCCTAAGATAAGTAGCACTCTCTTACTTAAATTTTCCCTTAATCATCTTACTAAAACCATTTAAACAAAACCTACTTAGAACACATTTACAATGCATATTCTGTTTAAAACATCTGGGTGCCAACCCAGGCAGATTAGTAGCCCTGGCGCCCTGCTATATAAAAAAATATTAAGTTACAGCAGCAGCAAATACACCTCAACTGATCCATTATTCTTTCTTTAATCCATCTCCAGCAGGTTTATCATTATCTAAGTAACCTCTATAAACATTTTTGAATTTAATACATACAAGATATCTCTCCCTAAACTTAGCCGCCCATCATCATTTTAACAGAAAATTTCCAGCAACTCAAACATACATTCAATACCTTTATTCAATTTATCTCAAACAAAAACTGAAATCGGAAATGCTACTTACCTGAATGAAGATAGTACACAGTTCAGAATCCTCTTAGTTCTTCAAACAAAATCTCAGCAGTCCAAAACAAATCAAATGCCAACTCTTCTTTCTGAAATTTGCCTTACTCTGATCAGAATAAATTCAGATATGAGATTTGATCTGAAGTAACAGTATATCTGGAACGAAAACACTGTAATTCAATCCTAACCTACCCAACTAAACTGGAATTTCAGATCTAACCTGCTCTTAACGAATTTGGAGTGCAGCCACAAGTGAGAGCAACTCTAATTTAACCTGCGATTGATTTATTCTGGAGTATCATGAAGTTGTAGAAATTACAACTCCTGACAATCTGGAGTTGCTGCCGCAAGAGGCTTCACTTCACTTTAACGGAAACCAATTGGCCATACTCCCATCTCTTTAATCACTTCCAAATCCTCCAGATCTAATCTCAGACCCTAACTACCTTCTCCTCCTCTCTATTCGATTTGATCAGATTTCACAATATTAATCTGCTCCAGTCGCAAATAATATGCTACTGCAGGTTCTATTCACTTCCATCAAAACAGAGATGAAAGATCCAATCATCTCTCTTGATGATCACTTTAGAAAACTCAAATCACCTTCTCAAACCCTAGCTCCTTCCTCCCAGGAATGCTCTGATCTCCAAATCGTTTTTTTTTCTTTTTCCATTGATGATGACAAACTAACCAACGAATTGAACTCATCTTCCTTAAATACTTGCCGCTTCAAGTTGTTTTAAAATATGATTATGTGTTCTGGCACTCCACCAAAATACCTACACCAGCATGCTTAATTAACTATTATTTCTTGTATGCCACATCATCAAACCCTTACCAACCAACCAAAATTAAACCTTAGCAATAGCTCATACCGATTAAATGAAATCAGCCCATTTGGTTCGACTAGAAGTCCTCGATTTAGCACCTTGGTCTCCTTTTTCCTATAAAATTACTAATTAACCCTAATTTAATTACTAAACTAATAAATTTTAATTTCATTAAAATTAGGGGTTTTACAATAGCCTTTCGCCGACTACAGGTAGTTGGCACTAAGCAGGCGCCAACTCGGCGGATGCTACCCTGGTTTTTTCAAGTCCCTGTTATTTCCAGATCTCTACGACTGACTGAAATAATTCTCTCTGTAACAATTTTCTTAGTCTCCTACTATTCCCAGAAGACATCTAAACCACTTTTGAAATTATTCTAACACCTTTTTATTTATCTCTAACAGTTCTAAAAGAACTCACGCTCGGACTATCTTCTTCCAGAAAACATATGCATCAAGATTTAAATCCACGATTCAATCCAAAACAAAACCCAGTTTTAAAAGGATGCTACTCACCTCTTGCACGCTTATATCCCAGCAACAATAACTACTCGAACCATGGCCGATCACCAATAGTCGTTCGTCTGGTTGCTATCGCCGCCCAGATGCTCCTTTGATCGCAGGAGGAAAAACCCTTATGAAATCCTTGATCACGAACACACCAACCGGCAGGAACTCCCACAGTTCTTCTTCTCTCCCAAAGAAAACCTAAATCAATCGCGTAGCCGCAATCGCCAATCACCTTCAGTTACGAGTATACGAGTATTCTAAAAACCTAAAACCTAATTTTCCTTAAGTATTTATACCTTCCATAAGTAAATTGCTGCTCGACGAACTTAAATTCCTTGATTCCATGCGTGCTCGCCCACCAAAACTCCTACATATACACACAGCTCCTTACATTTATTCGTCCACATAAATAATAATTAAAAATTAATTTTTAGAAAATATCGGGGTTTTACACATGGTTATAATGATGTTGGTTCTCTTGCGATTATTCGGATTTGTTGACACCGTATTCAGATTTAACTATACATTGATTTTCATTTGCTATATCATTGTGTCTAATGAATTACTGGGAGTTTAGTCGGATTTATCGAGTTATTGTCATCGTTACTCGTGAAATTATTCGATCCATATTTTTACAACTGGTAAATCGTATTTGTGCATGCATGTGCTGCTCGCTGAGATATTCGTATCTCATTCCTTTACTTTTGTTTGTTTTTCAGATACGCCTGGAGAGTCCAATACTTGTGGGTAGTTTACTTGGTCATGTGAGTTATTACTTTGGGGTTATTTTAGCGCACTCTGAATTTATAGTTACTGTTATATTCATGTTTTCCTTCACTCTGATAGTGCGGTCCTGCGTTACATAATAATGTCTGGATACGAGTTACGGGTCTTTCCACGTAACTCGGATTCGGGGCGTTACACCTATGGAAGCTGAATACAAGGACCGAACCCAAATTGCATAAGTTTTAAAAGGATTGAGGCATAGATTGCCAAGTTGGGTCATGAAATGTAAGAAAGGTTCCAAAAAATGTGATTCTTGCCCAGATTGAACCACCAAGTGTTTGTATTCAAATCCAACCTACGTTTAAGCGATAATTACTTGTCTAGAAAGTATCCCAACTGGAAGTATCGTGAAATTCCAATTAATAAGGACTTCGGGTATGTGTTACCAAGGAAGGTCTTATAAAGAGTTTCTGTCCCAGAGAACTATAGGGTTAGGATAACTTGTTTCCACCACTTCGAGCACCTTTAAATTAACCTTTAGAGATAGAAATCAAGAACCAAGACCAAGTTATACAAGTATCGAAGAACTAAGGCATATGTTGCCTAAATGAGTCCTGGAAAGTGGAATCTCTGGTAAAGCCAACCCTTTTCCATTGATCTTTATAGTGAGTACACCCCATTGGATATGATAGGCTTCGACCTGGAATTTGGCACAAGACATGGAGGGCATTAGCCCATATTAAATCACGAGATAGGAAAGGCATTGACCCATATTGATTTGCATGACCTTAAGGGCATTGGCCCGTTACTTGTAATATGAGATGGAAAGGGCTTTGGCCCATGGATAATAATAATAACTTCATAAATGAAGGGGCAGTGGCCCCATGGCATTGGTATATGTACATTGAGAAGGGGGCAGTGGCCCATGGTTATTGATAGTGAATGGAGGGCAGTGGCCCAGAATCCATGAGAAATGAATAAGGGCTTGGTCCAAGAATGTCTCGGGTAAGGCCATAGGCTACCTTTGAGATCTGGCATGCCTGAGCGCATGATCCACCTGATATTGGAAGTAACTTTACTATTGCCCATGTTATATAAATAGGATTGTTATGCATATGCTCCATGGCCAAGTGCCATTGTTACTACCCATGTTATACAGTGTTATTCCGGTACCATGTGTAATTGGTAGCGGATGCCCATTTGCTATGTGTAATCAGCAATGGATGTAAATATGTTATTCCGGCACCATGTGTAATCAGTAGCCGATGCCCATTTGCTATGTGTAATCAGCAATGGATGTATATATGTTATTTCGGCACCATGTGTAAACGGTAGCCGATGCCCATTGGTTATGTGTAATCAGAAATGGATGTATATATGTTATTCCGGCACCATGTGTAATCAGTAGCCGATGCCCATTGGCTATGTGTAATCAGCAATGGATGTATATATGTTATTCCGACACCATGTGTAATCGGTAGCCGATGCCCATTTGCTATGTGTAATCAGCAATGGATGTATATATGTTATTCCGGCACCATGTGTAATCGGTAGCCGATGCCCATTGGCTATGTGTAATCAGCAATTGATGTATATATGTTATTCCGACACCATGTGTAATCGGTAGCCGATGCCCATTGACTATGTGTAATCAGCAATGGATGTATATATGTTATTCCGACACCATGTGTAATCGGTAGCCGATGCCCATTTGCTATGTGTAATCAGCAATGGATGTATATATGTTATTCCGACACCATGTGTAATCGGTAGCCGATGCCCATTTGCTATGTGTAATCAGCAATGGATGTATATATGTTATTCCGACACCATGTGTAAGCGGTAGCCGATGCCCATTTGTTATGTGTAATCAGCAATGGATGTATATATGTTATTCCGACACCATGTGTAAGCGGTAGCCAATGCCCATTTGTTATGTGTAATCAGCAATGGATGTATATATGTTATTCCGACACCATGTGTAAGCGGTAGCCGATGCCCATTTGTTATGTGTAATCAGCAATGGATGTATATATGTTATTCCGGCACCATGTGTAATCGATAGCCGATGCCTATTGGCTATGTGTAATCAACAATGGATGTATATATTGTTCCGGCACCATGTGCAATCGGCAGCCGATGCCCATTTGCTATGTGTAATTAGCAATGGATGTGAATTAGATGCCTAGCCACCATGTGTAATCGGTGAAGCTAGATGGATGTGTGTTGATGTTAATGTATTGGTTATATTGTAATACCCTTTCACTTACCTTTGGGGTAATCATCTATGGATATGTATACAACATGTGTAACCGGAGTACTAGATGCCTACTTCATGAGTAATCGGCGTAGATGCCTAGCCACCGCGTGTAATCGGTGATGCTATATGAGAATTTGAGTAGTGTACACAACTAGACCTCTTATATAACCATTGATGAGATTGGATGAAAGATTGTATTAAATGCATTAACTGTACACTGACGCACAAGCATGCACCAAGTTGTATGGCACTGAACTGTGTTATTTGATTTATGATCTCAACTAGCCGCATGTCATGATTTAATCGATTGATATATGCCTAAACTGTGTTTTCTCGTGCATGCATGTCTTGCTTACTGAGACACCCGTCTCATAGTTGCTCTACTTCTTATTTTTCAGATCCATCGACGTCCGTTGTGAAGGACTGGGCTGGGGATAAAAGGCAAGGAGAAGGCCTTTGGGTATTGAGAGGCAGATCTCCATAGGCCTTAGTGGGATACTTCCTAATCCGTGTACTCGGTGGGAAGATGGTTTATTGGTTTATTCTAATCCATGTACTCGGTGGGATGAATGTTATGTGGTGGCTGTTGCCTTTTATCATCAGTCCGTGTACTCGGCAAGATGATTCATTGTGGTTGTATTTTCTATGCCACCATGCTTGGATTTATGTTTCATTGTAACTGAAATCATATGATTAGTCAGATTAAGTGTTGCATATTTTATTGTGGTTAACTATTTGCATGACTACTTACTGAGATATTGTTTCTCACATTATCGTTTTAACGGTTTTATTTTCAGATATTCCTGGTGAGGACGTTGCGGGGGATAGACACTTCTCGGGATTACAGCGAGTACTAGGAAGAAGATTACTTTATTTCTGTATAGGTTTAGGGATTTACATTATTAAATTTGACTTAACATTGGAAGAATGGCTTTAGATTACTTTTATTTAGATGGCATGGGTGAGGTACATTTTATTCTAGTTAACCCTTTTCAGACTTAGTTGAGGAATTGGTAATTGGATTTTCCTTTAGTATCCAGCGCTTCTTGAAAGAAAAGAAAATTTTATTATTACTTCCGCACTCTGATTATATTAAATGAAATTGTGTAAGTCTGGATTAGTTATTTTGGGCCATTACTCTAACGTTCTAAGGTCGGGTTTATGTTCTTAAATAAACCTGGATTTGGGGTGTTACACTTTCCATGCAAGTGTGCATGTTGTATTATTGTGAAATTTGATTGATGAATGAACACATCAACATAATGAACCCTTAAGTTATGGATCCATAAACTTAAAAAGGATTGTTTTTATATATATGCCATGGCCAAGTATTGTTGTTACTATGATTGTGCTCTACTATGATACTATCCCGGCACCAGCAACATCGGTGGCCGATGCCCATTTGCTACGGGGAATCGGCAATGGATGCCTGTATGTCAAGGGGAATTGGCGTATGGATGCTTACGTCAAGGGGAATTGGCATAGATGCCTAGCCACCATGTGGAATCGGTGAAGCTAGATGGGGCCATGTGTAGTATTTACTAAACAACCTAGAAAAGAAGTGATAAGAATTGAATGGAGGATTGTTATTAAATGAATTACTTGTACACCAAGGCACATGCATGCACTATCTGTATGACACTAAGATGCCGTGGATTTTATCGTATAAAACTACCTGCATGTCATGGTTTATCGAATATTATCTGCATAAATTGTGGTTTCACCATTCATGCATGTGTTGCTTACTGAGACATTCGTCTCACAGTTGTTTATTTTCTTATTTTTCAGATCCATCATCGTCTGGTGTGAAGGATTGGACTGGGGATAGAGGCAAGGAAAAGGCCATTGGATATAGAGAGGAAGATTACTATAGGCCTTAGGTTTTATTTCTGTTATACTTGTGTAGATTCTTTTTGGATTGTAAATCTTATATTTTGAGAGGAGTGATTAGTCACCCACCACATTGTAATCAACTTACATGCCTCTTCATATTTCTTTTATATGAAAACACTTTTGATATGCACAAGTATAAATTGTTTATCACTTGCACTTGTTAGGAAAAAGTTTTAAATCCTCCGAAATTTTAGCAAGTACAATGACCCACTTGTGACGGTCTGGGATGGGTTTGTGCCTTGGAGGGGCAGACCTGGTTCCGGGTCGTGACAACCGGGGTGTCTACGGACTTCCTCGAACCATAACGGGACCCTTTCCTAGAATCTCAATGCGCAAGCTATCTAATAGACATCTTTTAGGCATCCAAGTGTCTTCCTGCACCCCATCAGGCAATGGTGACTCCCAACCCCCTAATTCCTTGAATCCAATATCTTGGAAGCATGCTGATCCTTCATGCCTTTGCAGGAGAGCGTCAGGCTTTCTCGAAAGAGGGACCCACTCTCCCCTCCCATCCGTTCACCACAGATGGACGTGCGCACACCAAGTATGAGAGAAGGGAGGCTGAAAAATATGGGCTCACTGGGCATGAGGCTGATCGACTTGGGGCTGGGCTCACTTGTTCACAGAACACCAAGATGCCCAATTATCCTATGGAGCCTAGTTTGTAATGTTCATCTGGTTCCAGGCAGAAGAAATTGAGGGATGTCTGGAACAAGGGTATCTCCGTCTTCAATCACATTCTAGCCAAAGTAGCATCGAGTCCACACTTCAAGAACATGGTTGATGTCATCCATGAGTTAGGTGTTAGGGTCGTACCTCCTATGCCTCGAGAGATTATGGGTATGTACTTAAATGAGTAGGAAGCAGAGATGAGAGACTTCATTAGCTCCTTACGACCCCACTGGAAGTGTAATCCCCCGAATTTTCCTTTAAATAATTTAATTAATTTATTGAGAAAAATATTAGAATAAGTGATTAACTAGATTATATTGATATGGATATGAGGTGAAGAGGAAGACCAAGTTTAATTTTTATTAAGGATATGAAGAATTTGGGAATATACAACCAAGTAAGTATATATTTTAGTTTTTATTTGAATTTTAATTGGTAAAGGTGCATGAGTATGATTGAATTAAATATTGATAAATTACTTAAATAGACATTGTTGGACGTTCAAGCACTTTTAGGGATGAATTTTGAAGAATAGAAACTCCTAAATAGGTTAGAATTAGACTTCTAACTATAAATAGGAATTTTTAAGAAAATAAATAGTTTATTTTCTTTTGTCTTGGACGTGTGGTATTGAAAGGAAGGGTTTCTGGACGCGTGGTTTAGAGTTTGAGAGAAGAAATCACGCCTAGAATTGAAGGAGAAGAAGTAAAGTTGTTTTTTGATAGTTTAGAGTTTGGATTTGAGAAAGAGGCAAGTAGAACCCTTGTTTTTGTTTGATCATTGCATGATTTTCATTTATTTATTAAGGATGATTTAGAAACATATTATGAGATGTTTTAGAAGCAAAACCATGATAGTTTACACAAGAATTTTTGTAGGTTGTGTGTTTATGTCTTCAGTTTCTATAAAACTATTAAGGTATGCAAATATGTTTGGTTTTGGTTGGTTTTGATTTATAAATGAAGTTTTATGTTTAGATTTATCTAACATGTTTAGAGAGTATATATGAATGTTTTCGAAGTGATTTGAGGAGTTGGTTTGGTGATATTTGATTTTAGTTTGAAAATTCGCTAAGTTTCGCAAATCCCAGATTTTTAAGATTTTCTACAAACCCTTGCAATCACGCTCGAGCTTAATGCCAGCGCCCAGGTGAATGTCCAGACGCTCAACGACGCTCGAGCGCCATTGAAGGCACCCCCACCTTTGTTTTTTTAAAAAAAAAATTCAAACCCAAAAGTTTACAATTTTTGGTAAACCGAGTGCCCAGGAGAACACTCAAGTGCAATCCCAAGCGGCTGTTTTTTGGAAAATTAGTTTTACATGAGCGCCTGCAATAACACCTGACAGCGCTCAAGCACCATGACAGAAAAATTTATATTTTTGAAATATACCTAGTTTTTAATTATAAAATTGTTTTTATTGAATTCCAACTCATGTATCAATAAGATTAGAGTGTTTTGAGAATGTTTACACTGGCCGTTGATTAATCTAAGTTTTTATAAAGATTTTGGGTACGTTCTACTGAAGTAGCTTTTATTTGAGTTTATCGTTCCAAACTCTTTTCTTTTTATCTTGGTTTGATTTTATTAATTCCTAAACTTGTATTTGACCTATATAAAGATGTTTCCAGGGTTGTTTTGAAAGACTTGAGAATATTTTGCTCTGTGTACCTCGGAGTGGTTATTTCCTTATGTAACGCCCTGAACCCGGGTCAGTGCAAACCGACACCCAACCCGAACCCGGTTCGCTACTGTAACAACCCAAGTCTGATTCAACAACCAAACTCGAGATGTTACCACAAAGCTGGGGTCAGATACAAACTAAGATTCACAATAATTTTAAAACTAATTAATTACATCAGAGTTCTGGTGGAAAATAAAACAATTCTTTAATCAATTTAATCCTTTCAGTTTACAATAACATTTGTCTAATCAACATGTGAACATTAATATCAATTACAATTCTACCAATCAAATAAAACCCCATCTTCGCGATCTCTCCAAGCAAACCAGAAAAATAGGGGAAAACGGAGTGAGATTTACATCTCAGCAAGTAGCAGGTGCATGCAATTAGAAACAGTCTAATGTAAGAAAATAGTCATGAGGTATGCGATTAATCAAAGATAAGGTGATGAATTCAAGTTATCGATGGCAATCCAAATAAAGCGATAAAACAGATAATCACGCATGAATACCAACAATTAGATGTTATTGAGGTAAAACCAATCAAAGCTATAAAACACGTGCCATTGAAAGACTCACAAAGATGATAAGTTTTTGAGATGACACTTGACTAAATGATATACCACCGTGCGGCTTAAGGGCGAAACTACTAAGACACTCAAACCCGTGAAGCTTACCTTAGATAGGAGCCGTAGTCATCGACTTATTGCGCACGAACTCAACAGAGTTGGCATGTAACACCAGCATGCAGCACCGAAATCAATACATGGAGGTGACCGCTTATCCACATGTACAGGGAATCACCAGCGGAGCACCGGGGTGTAAAACCCCGAATTTTCACCTAATAAATAAATGAATAATAAATAAAAGAAAATATGAGTTAAGTCCTAGTTAAAATAAAAAGTGAAGATTTAGAGGGTAATTAATTCAAATAAGTCATAAGTTGTAAATAAAGAAAGAATTTTAATAAAATTAGCCTAAAAGAGTAAAAAGGGTATTTTGGTAATTTTCAGAAAAGGTTAATTAATAAATAGATCATTAAATAATAACTAGAATTTGAAAATAGAAGGAAATAATTTATTTTGACAATTTAGAAATTAAAAGAAATTAATAAAAGCCTAAAAGTGGGAAAAAGGGTAATTAGGAGATTTCACGTCTTAATTTGGAGAAAATAAGGTTTTAGGTGATATTAAAGTTTAATTAAATATTATGCACTAAATAGGTTATAAATAGGAGTTTAGATGATAAGAGATTAAATTATTAGTATTTAAGTAGAAAAATAAAAGGTGGAGAAAAAGTAGGAATTAATTAGAATGGGTTAGACATTAATTAGACCATGGTTGGGTTAGCCCAAGTTAAAGTAGCCTATTAGGGTTGATTTAGGATTTCTAAAGCCTAGTATAAATAGGAGACTAAGGTTAGACAAGAGGGAATTTTCGTGGGTTTATTATTGAGAGAAAAGAGGGAGAGAAAGGAAGAAGGCTGCTAATGGAGGTGTCTGACCAGCCATCATTAAAACATGATCAAGGAAAATCCGTGCAGTGGATCGCCGTTAAATTTGGGGGTTTTGTTCATCACTGATGGAACTACATTGTGTACGGTGGAGATTTGAATTAGGAGACTCTAGCTTGGTGCGTTTGGGAGAAAAAGTAAGGTCCAGAATTAGAAGCTTCAATGGAAGAAGGATTTTAGCGTATAAGGCAAGTAGTAACCCTTGGAAAACGTGAGGAATTGCATGATTTCTTTTTCTGTGTTTTAATATTGATTGAATGGATTAGTCGGAACAGTATTTACATGGAATCAAATTGGTTATATGTTAGTGATTGGTATTCTTGAAGGATTTGTTGAAATAAAGAAGAAAACTTGGTTTAATCATGAAATTAATTATAGGATGGTATTTAATTAAGAAGAATTAATCTAAAAAGCTTTAGGAATGTTTTAGAATGTTATTAGATTAATTTAAACCAAAGAAACATATGGCAAATGCATAAAAATCCGAACTTTAAAAATCTGGAAATTTCTGTTTAATTTTGCACAAGCACCTAGGATCGCCTAGCCCTGTAGAGGTCGGCGCTCTATGTAAAATTTGCAGATTTTGAGGATTTTGTAATTTGAATAAATATCCAATAATTTTTCTAATTAGTTAAGCATGTTAGCATCATTACAAAGACCTAATTAAGGTATAAAAATTATAAAATTAAATGGGAAAGATAATCCAATAAATTGAAGGTTTCAATGAAAGGATTATCTATAAAAGGGTCAAAGGGTATGGATATTGCTAGAAATAATACCACAGGTACTTATAGCTTATAAACATCTTCTAAACTTTATTTTAGGTTTGTAGAACATGCTGGAGAAATAAAATACAGAAAATTCAAATAGAAACTAGTTTAGGTGTTAAGGTAGGAAATTGGATTCTAATAAAAGGGATTAATAAGGAAAACTCTAAGTAAGATAGGATTTACTTGATTTGAGCTTTTAATAGGAATATTGGCTACTGTAATTGCATAAACTCTGAGTTTTATCGAACTTATGAAACATGAGTTTTATTTTGAAGAATTGCATATGTTATCCTGAAAAAGCATATAATTGGATTTGTAATGATTGAATCATGATTTTCACATGGAATGGAATACTTTGGTATGGATTGGTATGTGGTATGATGTTGTTCACTTTAATTTTACGGTTGGGTAATACAGCTTCTGTGGTAGAGTTTGATACTATCTTTTACGACAGAGATGGGTAATCCTCTGTGTAGAGATGTGTAATCCTTTACGGGTAAAAGTGTGTATGCCTCCTACATTACGTGTCCTCCCATATGTGGTTTTATCGTGGTTTGTGTCAGTGGGCTTAGCTGTATAAGGATCCATAGTTTTGGCTGGTTATGTAAGACCCTGATTTTTGGTGAGTTTATTTATTTATTTAGTTATTTATTTTGATATATAAACTGTGTTTATCAGGTGATTTTTGTGGTTTGAGGGCTTAGCCCATACTCGCATGTACGGGAGTTATATAGCCATTTTTCTGGAAAATTATATTATTATTAGTATAAAAAAATATATATATATACATATATATATAGCTTGGGCACTTGTTAACCTAAGTGGCCGGAACATGTAGGATTTTTCAGTGGGCCAGCGTGCATGGGATCAAGGAAATGGGAGAGGGATCGAGCGGCGTATGTATCAAGGTAAGAATACTAAAAAGGGAAAGTAGGGTTTTGGGGTTTATGAGAATGCGCGTACCATACTTACGGAAATATTTTCGTTAGTCTGAATATTAGGAGAACTGAGCGATTTCGGCTGGAGTGGCGATTAGGGCTCTGCTCGTGAAGAACAAGCATCGCAAGGGCTAAGGGAAGGATTTTGGAGTTGAAGTTCAGTGGGTTATTTCTCTCTGCTCGAGAAGATTTGTTTGGAGAGATTTTTCATTCGCGTGCGTGGCTGGAGTAGTGATCGGCCGAGGTTTTACTATTCTGGAATAAGCGCATTCGAGGTGAGTAGCACTGATTTACAACTGGGGTTTTGTGTTTTATGTTTTCGCGAGATTATTCTGATGCATGGTTGTATTTTAAATGATCTCTGAGTTTTTTTCTAGTTTTCTGGAATGACATGAAACAGAGTCGGAGACCGAAATTTATCTTGAAATTAAATGTAATTAGATTAAGTCCAAAAGTGATTGGGAAGTCTTCTGGGAGTACTAGGAGGGTATTGGAGCAATAACAGACCGAAACAAACCAGCCAGAGTTAGAGATCTAGAATTTACAGAGAACTGAAAATCGCAGGGGGTATCCGCAAACCTGGCGCCCACTTGCGTTCACCTAGGAGGTAAGCGCCTAGTTAGAATTATTCTTACCGCCGAGCTCGCGCGAACCCGGCGCTCAGCTCGCGCGAACCTGGCGCTCAGCTCGCGCCTATCTCGCGCTCACTTAGCGTCGAGTGAGCGCAAGGTACATTTTACCTTGTTTTCTTACCGCCGACCGACGTTCACCTGGCGCCCACTTCAGGAAGTGAGCGCATACCCTGTTATACTTACTGAAATGGAAATTTTGATTTAACCAAGAGTAATTGGGTGTCTTAAGGGTTAAACCACTTCACTATTCACTTGTTTGGGAACTTTGGAATCTACTTTGCCTATGAAAATATTAGAGGAAAATTTAGTGAACTTCTTAAAAGCTTCCAAGTTGAGTTTAGGTTATTTATGAGTGTTGTGCCGGATACCAAACCACTAAGAGTTACCAGTTACATTTACTCTGTTTTATACACTGTTTTGATTGAGGAGTTATTCTATTCTGGTTTCACTTGTTTGGAAACTTTAAATGTATTGTAAAGATTTCCTTGGTATGAATGAATTGAGTTTTGTTTCTAAATGGCATGTGTTACGGAAATGAGATAATGCTGAAAGTACTTGAGGTACTGCTTGGTCCAGAGGGACAGGTGATGAACTGTGATGGGTTTTACATGATGTGGAATGAATGGTTTTACCTTGATATTGGAATTGTGATTATACGATGTTTTATTGTTTTGGTCTAGCTTGTCCTGGATCCAGATGTTTAAGCTTAGTAATGTGATGCTATTGTTGGTTGTTGGAATTGCATGGCCTTGTGTGTTGCCACGACCGGTGTAGAGTAGCCAGAAACCCTGAATAGGCCTGGTTCTCAATGCAGAAACCCGGGGAGTAGGCCTGCATTGGATGACGAAACCCTGAGTAGGCCGTCATTTCAGAGTTCCGAAACCCTGAGTAGGCCGGAACTGTGTACATGGAGGTGTGGAGTGTCTACTTGGCATGTTTAATATATCAACTAAACAATAGTCATGACATTGACCAATCGATGTGTTGCCATACTTAACTGAGATGTGATGTATTTGATTAGAACAAGTTTTGATTTCAACTTGGGAATTGATGTTGGTTGTTTAACCGTATTGAGTGTTTGTCGATGCATAGTTTAAAATTGTGGTCAACTATTTCTGCATGCATGTGCTACTCGCTGAGATATTCGTATCTCACTCCGTTGTTTTGTTTTGTTTGTTTTTCAGATACTCGTGGTGAGGCGATTATTGGGGTAGATCCTGCTGAGGCTTATAGGGAGGAGGATTACTATTACCTTCCTTAGACTTGTAGGTTATCTTGTTCTGAATTTGAGAACTTTGAATAATTAGATGTGTTAAAGTTAATTGGGGTTGAACCATATGATTCTAGTTCAGTTTTAAATGTTAAAATTTTGGATAAATGAAATTGTGCACTCTGTCAGGTTATAGCTAGATGATTATCCAGTGATCATAATTGATAAGCGATCCTTGCCTAACCTCCGTGAGACGTGTTATATCTTTATTGAACAACACGGATCCGGGGCGTTACAGAGATGGTATCAGAGACTCAAGCTGGAAAATTTGAGGTTCCTAGGTAGTAAGACCATAGAAAACCCTGGGGAAATAGTGTGCGTACGTTAGATAGAACCATGAGGATTAGAAGAGAGTTCTTAACTAATGTGGTATTTTGTGCTTACAGGTATACATGGCCGGTAGAGGCAGACGTGCGAGGGCTGTGGATTGTCCAGAGAGGGATATGCCACAGGAGCAGCGACTTGCACCACCACGGGGAGCCCCACCACCAGTGGAGGACATTTGGGCTGCGGTTGGCTCACTTGCCCACCTCCTTGCGATGGAGAGGGAGGAAAGGATGAGTCAAACTGGGAATGGAAATGGCCAGCGAAATGGTCATGGAGCTGCAGTGGATCAGCAGCGGGTGAGAGAGGAGCTGTCCTTGAGGGACATCGATCAGTTCAGGAAGCTGACTGCCCCGCCGTTTTATGGAGTTCCAGATCCGTTGGAGGCAGAGAGCTGGGTAGCTAGAGTGGAGCGCATGTTTGACACTATGGACTGTCCAGAGGACCGGAGGGACCAGTTCAGGCAGGTCTTCTATGAGCAGTATTTCTTTACAGAGGTGAGGTTGCAGAATGAGAGAGAGTTCATGGATATCGCTCAGGGATCCTTGACCGTAGCACAGTACGAGGCTCGGTTCGCGGTTCTTTCTCGATTTGCTCACCATATAGTGCATGATGAGCAGAGGCGCACCCAGCATTTCGAGAGAGGACTGAGGGCAGACATCAGGCGCATGGTCTCGGTGCTGATGTGCACCAGATACTCTGATCTAGTGGGGAGAGCTCTGCGGGTTAAGAGAGAGATTAGAGATTCAGGGACTGTGTAAGCACCTCATTTTTGCGCTCCCTGAAAGGCCAGAAATGCAAAGCCCTGGACCGAAAAGTCAAACCCTGAGGGGTGCAAGGTTGACCTTTTAATCAGATAAGATTTGGCCACCTTGATCTATCCCATTGGATAAAGAATCTCGACACGGTTCCAACGCAACTGGGTTTGCAGGAATCGAAGTCCGGATGAAGGTTCTAAGGGTAGTCAAACTTGAGGGAAAGCCAAGAGTTGACTTTTCCCCGATTTCCAAGCCAAATACCTTACTTTAGCCCAATGGATAGACAATCTCGACACGGTTCTAGCGCAACTGGGTTTGCAGGAATCGGAGTCCGGATGAAGGTTCTGCGAACGGTCAAACTTAAAGGAAAAGCCAAGAGTTGACTTTTCCTCGATTTCCGTGCCAAATACCTTACTTTAGCCCAATGGGTAGAGAATCCCGACACGGTTCCAGCGCAACTAGGTTTTCAAGAATCGGGGTCCGGATGAGGGTTCTGCGGGCAATCAAACCTAAGGGAAGACCAAAAGTTGACTTTTCCTCGAAATCCGTGCCAAGTGCTAAGCCCCATGTCATTATATAAAGGGGCTCCGATATGAGTTCAACGCAATTGAGTTTGCTCAAATCGGAGTTCAGATGAGTGAGATATGATCTGTCGAAGTTTCCGAGTAGCAAAAGCCGGAAACTGCACACGTGGCGCAAGAACTGCACACGTGGCAGCCAACGCAGCAAAACATCTCAGGGACTAAATCTTAAATATAAAAATTTCCTACAGGCGATCCGTAGATATCCGAAAAAGGTCAAATCGGTCGAATCGGTCAAGTCGAAGGGCAAATCTGTAATTTTTCGATTTGTATCCGGTCACATATACCGGATACACTACCTATCCTTCATGGCCGGACTTAAGGACTGGATACATAAAGATATTCGCGCGAAATTCGCGCCACTTGGCCGACAGATTCGCGCCGGCATTAAATTTTGAAATGATTAAGTCATGTATCCGGCCTGAGTTGCCGGATATAAAGGGAGGCTAGTGTATCCGGACTTGAAGTCCGGATACGAAGAGGCATTAGTGTATCCGGCCTGAGTTGCCGGATACATTATTTTTTCTATAAATAGCAAAACAGCAGCTCAGTCCGGGGTTGGCTTTTGTTTTTCCTTTTTCCCTGCTCTCTTCTCTCACCTACCCCCTTCGAATACCACCTCTTCCCACCCCTCTTGCCTTCCATCACCTACCTATACCCCTCCAAGTCTTGGACTCCTTCTTCCCCTTTCCCTTTTCTGGTTGAAGCAAGAGGAAGCTACTGCTGTGGTGGCCAAAGGAGGAGCTCCAGCTGCTGTTCAAGCCAAAGGAGGTGTCTCCACTTCGCTCAAAAGGTCAAGAACCCTCAAGTATTGTTCCCTAGCGTATTGTATTCAACATATATTAAATCTAGGATTTTCTAAGTGTCTATTCGTCCTCATTTTCATGGCATGGAGTCACCACAAGTATGGTACCCACGTAGGGTCATTTAAGAGGCATGAAAGTCCGGTTTTACATACTTTTCAGTGACTTGTGCTGCTGCTTTGTTCTTTTAGTTTGCTTCAAGCATGTTTAAAAAGGGAGCATGTTCCCTCTAGATTTTCATCTATTGTATCCCCACGATAAGCCCCTTTCTCTTCCATTCTTTAGATCTTTCTAGGGCTGTGAGGATAAGTAGCTAAATGTAGGTCAATTGAAGGAGGTCGTACGAAGCATGCTAACTACCATGTATTATTGCTCCATGTTTAAGTGTCCCATGCATGCTCCTCTTAGAATATCATGCCTTATATTAGGTTGTATTAGGAGTCTTGTCTTGCTGTTTTCATAACATGCCGGTCGACCCTCTACTGCCATGACCCACCCCAGCATGCTCCCACTTCCCCTCTTCCCCATGGCCTCCCTGCCAAGCAAGCCCCCCCCCCCCCCCCCCCCCCCCCCCCATCTGCTGTGTTGAAACATCCAAGAGGGAGAAGCCTAATATGGCTTCTCCCCAAAACCTGAACCTACGTGGGCCCTCACAGGGGCCCACGAGACCTTCAAAACCCCCCTGGGAACCCTTGGATTCCATCCCAGAAGGCCAAAGCCCAAAAAAGGCCATTCCAGGGTGATCCGGCAACTCAGGCCGGATCACCTAAAGCCTTAGCATATCCGGCCATCAAGGCCGGATAACCCTTGAGCCCTGTGTATCCGGTCACTCTGGCCAGATCACCTGTAGACCATGTGTATCCGGCCTGAGTTTCCGGATACACACAGAAGCCTGGTTTTTGCATATTGTTGATCCCATTCCGAATTTTGGTTGATTTGTGTTAAAACCAATGAACCAACAGGGTTTCCGGGCCACCCGGAAACCCAAGATGGGACTTGGACCAACCGGTCCGACCCGACACACTTGTGGGCCTTCCAACGGGGCCCACCATGCCCAATGAACCAAAACATGCTAATTGAACAAATTAAGTGAAATGAACGAATTGAACCGGGCGGACCAAGCCCAATGTGGCCCACCCGTGCCTTGTGATGTGAATGAATGCATAAATTGTGTGGTTTGGCCGAGACCATGGGCCAGGGCCTGTCGGGCCCGCTAAAGCCCGCCAACTGAACCGGGTTAGGGTGCAAGCCCCAAACTCCGAGGAACTGGGCTTTCAAAGCCCAAAACCGGACTACGGGCCCCAAGCCCAATGTCCCAAAAGACTTTGGCTCAAATATAAATAAGATAAGTCTAAAATACCCTTGGTCACCATGTGGGCTCACCTAAGGGGCCCATAGACCCATCCGGCCCACTTTTGCGTGAAAACAACCTAATAATTCAAATCTAAACTTAAAGCAAAATCAATTCACCAACCAAAGCCCACATGGCCTCCTAGGCTAGGCCCAGGCCCACCAAAGGTACACGGGCCTACCCAGGCCCACCAAGGACACCGTGGGCCTTCCAATGGGGTCCACCCAAACAGACTCAGATTATCTAATCAAGATAAAATCAACTAAAGGGACCCACACCACTCAGGTGGTCCCACCAAGACCTAACAAAAATGCATGTTGGATTAGGAATCGGGTGAGAACCAAAGTGAGAAAGCTGACTCAAGTTAGGGAACCCACGGGACCCGTCATCCGACGAGGTGGATTGGGGTGTCTACGGACTTCCCCAGCCCGCAACCGAGAACTAACCTTAGAATCTCAAGCCGCAGACCCAAGAGCCTTAATAGACAAGATTAGGCACCCAGGTATCCGCCTGCACCCCATCAGGCGGTGGCGACTCCGAACTTACCCCGTGCCGCGTTTCCCACGCGCGCACAGCCTGGCGACTCCACTGGGGATTCACTCAGCCCAGTAGGACCCTACTTAGGACCAAGTCAGCTCAAGAGGGACTTAGGCGATGTTCTAGGAACTCTTAGTACCCCGCTTAGCAAGGTACAGAATACACGTAGATATGTGTTCTGGGGAGTCCTGCCGCAAGGACGTGATAATTGCCTAAGGCAAGTGGAATTTAAGTAGTCCCCTGTGACCCTCCACTTGCCTGGGGATTCTCCCAGGACATCGTAATGCGTGCCAATTCTGCACCTTACTATACGAAGTAGTAGGGATTCCTTTATCCTAAATCCAGACAAAACTCACCCGTATAGGCACAGCACGCAGCCCAACTGCACACACGGGCACACCACCACACTATGGATGGATGATTGCATAGATGTAAATTTTAATTTCCCGCCTTTTGTGTGATAAAACTGCGTGGGGTGACACGCACGAGGGAGGATGCGTGAATGATCCGATCCTTGATAGATGAGTGGTGCGGACATTGCTACTTCTTTACCAAAACCTAGACCTCTCTAGCAGCCTACCCTTCTTATTACTATAAACTGATTTTTGGGATGGTATTAGCACCTACGCTCACGTGGCTTGCCGGGGAAAGCAGGGTAAACCCATCCCCCCAGTTTGCTGGAGTCCGTTAGCACCACCGGTTTCTTGCCGTGGCATGCGAGGATCCAGTACTGGTCCAGACCCTTGTAGGCTTATGTCTCGGGCTGGGTATCCTTCCCCACCTAACGTTTCTGAATGAACTTTACGTTGAGCATGAGAGGGTGAGTAGGATGTGAATGATGAATAAAATTGAAATAAAATCCAGAGTCCATTTGGGGCAGCAACCCCCGTTCTTTGCATCAGATTGAGTAAACCCTAGATGCTGGGCTACCTCGGCCCTAGCTTAGGAAGCTCACCTAATTCTTGATCAGGGGACCCACCCCAGATCCATGCATGGACTCCTGTATGCTATGGGTCTTCACCCATTAGAGTCCGCTGGGAGCACTTTGAGTCCAGATTGGTCTTTTAGAGCAGACGAAAGCTGGCCAGATCAGACAGACAGATGAAAGCATGCCAGATCAGAATAAAGGCACCAAACCCTAGATCTAGGAATTTTAGCCTACCCACTTGGAAAGCAATTTGTATCCTTCCTTTTGGCTCCCAACAGCCATATGGATGAATTCTTTGAAGTTTTTGTAAATATTTTGTAAAAATTCGCCCTCGATGGCAAGTTGTAATTTTTGCTGTGGTCCGACACCGGAAGCAGATGAAAGAACAGATGAAAGACAGAAAGACTGATCGGGGACTTGAATGTGCTCCTCTACACAAGTATGTCTAGGAGTCGCGCCTTAATTGGCACCAACCCCTAGGACCACACACCATGTGTACCTGAGTTAAATTCCGCACTGTTTTGTTTTTGCTTATTTTGGTGAAGCATGATAGAACTGCTAGTGGCTAGTATTTTACTTGAAATTATGCATGTCTTAGGACTGATTTAGAGTTTGGTGTGGAGCCTTAAACTGATTTGGAATTTCGATCGGATAGTTGGCATGGCATCTTCATCCTCATCTGAGAGAACCCGTTTCCCTAGGATAGAGAAGTGCGCCTGGGATACCCCTGGATCCGTTCTTGGACGAGGCAGCTCCAAGGGAGTGAGCAGATTGAATGGGAGCACAAGTACCACATGGGACAGACTTTGTCCCTGCTAAGTGTGCCGATTAACTGGGATATGATCCAAGCGGCCCTGCTTTTCTGGGATCCCCAGCTTTCAGTGTTTCGATTCGGGGTCAACGAGTTGACTCCCACAATTGAGGAACTTGACCTGTTCCTCCGATTTCGTGACTTAGGAGAACCCGCTAGGCCAAGTCTCAAAGAAAGTTACAAGAATGAAGCTTGCGTTTTCTTTGGCCTCTCAAGGGGAGAATTTCAGACCTTAGGAGGTGACAAATCATTTACTCGGGTCTCTAAAACATTCCTAGCTGAGAAAATGAGAAACAAAAAGCAGGAAAGACCCCGCGCTTGGTTTGACACCTTCACCCTTGTGGTTCTATCAAAAATCTTCTTTCCAACTGGGGGAGACACCATTAATTTGGCCCTCATGGAAATTGTGGATCAACTCAGGGCAGGGTACCGAATCATGCCACTAATCCTAGCTCAACTGTTCCACTCCCTGACTTTGTCCAAAAACGGAACTCGGAGGTTTCAAGGGTGCGCTCCCCTTCTCCACCTTTGGCTGCAAGACCACCTGATGGTGTCATCACCAGTCAGTGCGTATTACAAGGCAACCGGCGACAACATCCATTGGTTGGCTCAGAGAGAGATCAAACCAGACCTACCCGCTCGTGAGGATTGGTTCAACCACTTTCTCCACCTGAAGGGAGAAACAGACATTAGATGGTGGGGTACATACAACATCCCCTACACCCCCATCATTGCTTTCAAGAAAAGAGAGGGACTTGCCTTGATAGGCCTTACCCATGCCGTGCCATACTATCCGATTCGGGTTCTGAGACAACTTGGGAAACCGCAGGGAATCCTGGTCAAGGACGACTTGGGCAATCTAATCGGTCCACTCACCAAGGGACTAAGGACCCAACTGCTGGTAGAGTGGAAGACGGTATGCCCATATCGGGAAGACGTCTTCACCGAATGACACTTTCGAGACTACGAGCAATGGATAGCTCGGGAATTTGGCCACGACGGCCCCCCACCTCTTCAGCCTGTCGCATCAGGCGACATTCCAGTTCCGCCCCCTAACACATATAGGGACAGGGTGGCCGAACTGCAGGAGACCCACTCGCGTATCCATTCAGCTTATGTGGATTCGGAACGGGAGAGTAGGCAGGCCAATATGGCCTTGCAACACGAAATGGAATTAGTGCGCAAGCGCGCTGAGGAGGACCGACGTCTGCGGAACAAGCTTCTGCGAGCCTTGAGGAGGCAAGACGTGTCCTCCCACTATGATGATGACCAACCTAGCTAGACTTTGGCTTTGTTGTATTTTGATAAGCATGATGATGTACTCTGTGCCGCGGCGGCACTTTTTAATTGAAGCATGAATTTATTTTCATTATGCTATGTTGTTCAACCTTAACAAAACAAGAATTTGAAATAAAAGAATTAATTCCCTCCAATAGGGCAACTTGGTCTCCGACAGACCACCCCTTCTCAGATAATTTCAATCTCCTTGGTCGCTGCGACCACCTAATTTCCTTTGATTGCATCTCTCTCATTGAGATCGCAAAACCCAGCAAGTGTTAAAAAACACCCGAGACTTTGAGCTCAGATCACACCCATCTGCATCTTTTCAAGATCATGCAGTCTAACCTGTAGGGCACCGAAACCACCGACGGATGAGTCGGATTTTGGTGGAGGATCGTCCTGGCATAGCCTACCCCTTTTAGTGACACCAAAGCCGCCGGTGATTGAATCGGATATTGGCTGCGGAGCGTCCGGGTACTACTAGCCGAATCCTTAGGGCACCGAAACCACCGACGGATGAGTCGGATTTTGGTGGAGGATCGTCCTGGCATAGCCTACCCCTTTTAGTGACACCAAAGCCGCCGGTGATTGAATCGGATATTGGCTGCGGAGCGTCCGGGTACTACTATCCGAATCCTTAGGGCACCGAAGCCACCGACGGATGAATCGGATATTGGTGGAGGAGCGTCCTAGTATAGCCTTCCCCTTTGTGAGGCACCGAAGTCAACGGTGATTGAACCAACGACTAGCTAAGGCACGCCCGGGAACTACTAGCCGAAGTTTGGTGCCGACGCCACCAGTGAATGAACTGGAGATTGGCCGAGGTACGCCTGGGTGTTGCTTTTCAGCGCACCCCCTGCGGAGACCCTGATTGGTCCAACCCCGTGATTCTGAGCTCAAACAAAACCCCTTAAATTGAAGGTTCTCTTTCCTTGCCTAACAGCTAAAATAGATTAGTTCAACCGGGTTCTCTGTCCCAGTCGTGTCCAAGCGACTAAAATAGACCAGCTTTCAGAAAAATAGGGTTCTCTCTCCCAGTTGCCTGCGGGTGACTAAAATAGACTCGGTCCCTAAGGTTCTCTTCCCTTGTTACCTACGGGTAGCTAAAATAGATCAGTCTTCAAACTTATTAGGGTTCTCTTCCCCGGTTGTCCTAGGACAACCAAAATAGATCAGTCTCCAAATTCATTAAAGTTCTCTCCCCTTGTTACCTGCGGGTAGCTAAAATAGATCAGCTAATTCATTTAGGGTTCTCTTTCCCAATTGCCTATGGGTGACTAAAATAGATTCGGTCACTAGGGTTCTCTTTCCCAGTCGCTTCCGAGCGACTAAAATAGACCAGCTTTCGAAAGATAGGATTCTCTCTCCCAGTTTCCTGCGGGTGATTAAAATAGATCCGGTTATTAGGTTTCTCTCTCCCAGTCGCTTCCGAGCAACTAAAATAGATCAGTGTTCAAAATTCTCTGGGTTCTCTTTCCCAGTTGCCTGCGGGTGACTAAAATAGATCCGGTTATTAGGGCTCTCTCTCCCAGTCGCTTCCGAGTGACTAAAATAGATCAGTGTTCAAAATTCTTTGGGTTCTCTCTCCCAGTTACCTACGGGTAGCTAAAATAGATCCGGTTATTAGGGTTCTCTTTCCCGGTTACTTCCAGGTAACTAAAATAGATCAGTTGATTCAAAATTCAGGTTCTCTTCCCTTGTTGCCTTAGGGTAGCTAAAATAGATCAGTTAGTCAAATCATATCATAAAACAAAAATAAATAAATGAATGAATGAATAAATTCAATCAGATAAAATTGTGTAATCAATTTGTGTAAAATTGCACTAATGCCTGCGAATTGTCCCATCAGGTACCAAAAATTGCTTTCAGAAGTCCGTACTTGTTAAGATCGAGGAGAAGGCTCGAAATGGACCAGCAAGGAGAGTAGACGCCGCCAGGGCAACATCCTGCAGAGTCTAGTCATGCGCAAGTGGTTAATGAGATGCAACAAAAGATGGACAGCATGGGTGCCATCATCCAGGAACTAATGACAGAGTTGAGAGAGTTGAGGCAGGCCCCGCCAGTGGCACCAGTTGCCCAGCAGCCACAGCCATCGTTCCCGCCACAAGCGGAAGTGGCGCCACCGCCACGCCCAGTGAACCCCCCTCCCCTAGCACCACCACCACCACCACCGGCAGCACCGTTCCACATTACACAATAGGATCAGTTTCTGCCTATCCATCTGGGGCAAGGCGATGAGGACTGGTACAGAACTCAGGAGGTGCAGTTTGAGGAGAAACTGACAGCAGTTAGGGAGGAGAACAGAACAGAAATGGCCGCCCTGAAGGAGCAGCTCAAACAACTCCAACCTAGCACAGTGCAGAGCGAGGCTACCCTGGAAAGCCTCTGCTTCTTCGTGGACATCCAACTCCCAGCTAAATTCAAATGCCCTGAGTTGCACCAATTTGACGGCACCGGGTGTCCACTGAATCATTTAAGGTCGTACTCGGGAGACATGTGTCAGTACGCCAAGGAAGAGCGAATCATGGTACAGTTCTTTCAGAAGTCGCTAACAGGGGCAGCTTACTCCTGGTTTCTGAGTTTGGACAAGGCCAAGATCAAGACATGGAATGATTTGGCAGCCATCTTCATCCAACAATACCGCCTAAACAGTCAGATCGTGCAGACAAGGGCAGAATTGCAGAGGCTGGCTAAGAAGAGCCAGGAGTCAGTAAGGGAGTACGCCAAGCGCTGGAAGGAATTGGTAGCATTAGTACAGCCGCCGTTGTTAGAACAGGAAATGACATCTCTGTTTATAGCATCACTGGGACAGCCGTTCTTCACTTTGCTGCTGGGGCAAAGTACCTTGAATTTCAACGACCTAATTTTGACTGCGGATCGGATTGAGGATGCAGTAAGGGCCGGAAAGATAGATGGCGGTGGGCAGAGTGCTGCACCAAGGAGGCCGGTAACAGGGCAAGCTAGCAGAAACCAAGGGCAAGAGCCCAGGAGGTCAGAACAGTAGGTGGTCAACTATGTACACCCTGCATAACCCCATCATTTCTCCCAAAGACCAGAAGCCGTGGCACCTCAAGGGACCGCGCAGGCTGCCTACCAAGGGGTAAGAAGAACCAGGGAAGAGATGGAGGCCAGAATGAAGCGGGTTTTCACTCCACTCCCGTATGCGCCGGCAGAGTTGCTGCCTACTTTGCTGAAGAAGGGGTACATGCAGGTCAAACCCCCAAATCCCCGCCTGGTCAATGCTAGAAGCTATAACGCAGCAAAGCGGTGCGAGTACCACTCGGGTGCTCCAGGGCACCACACCAATCGGTGTTGGGATCTGAGGCATGATATCCAAGACCTGATTGACAGTAAACGCATCACTGTCGATCCCCCGGCACCCCCTGCCCAGACTCCAGCAGCTGGCGTGACCACCAATCCTCTCCCAGATCACTCAAAGGCCTCCACTAGTAGGACGGCAAATCAAGTGAGCAGTGATCAAGGCACCGGGCAGCTCAACCCTTCCATACTTATCGGACGGCAAGGGCAGACAGTGAGGGTACAGCTGCAAATAGGAACCCCTTCGGCAGCTGGTGCAGTTAAGGAAAATACAGACGTCCCATCTGTGTCATAGAGGATGAACCGCAGAGCAGTGAGGAGGTCACGGGGCCATGGAACCTATTGCAATGCGGATGGATCAGTGACTCCCCATCCCCTCCACGCAGAGAAGGAATCGGCAGTTCCGAGGGACCCTAGTTCCAAAATGGGCCACCGGACACAGACGCGTCCGTGGGCAGTTCAAGGGTACCCCCGCAGATGTCTACCGGATGGCCGCCTGAGTATATGTCTGCGACTTCAGAGCCGGACCTGCAATCCCTCACCGATCCCCTATCAGCGGAGCCGAGTTCAGAATCCTCTTCCCACGGCACGTCGGAGTGGTTCGTCCCCCCTTATGCCACGGAAGAAGAGGAACCATCATCCACTCCTGAACTTGCAACCCTGCTTGATCCATATGAGAGTTCGGACGAGTCCCCTGATACGGACTCAGATGACGTGTCAGCAGGAAGCAGGACAGTGAACGTCATTGAAGGAGACGGCAGTGACCCCCCTACAGATTTCCCTCTGGTGCACTTCCACCCATCCGAAGACCAGGAATTCTTCTACCCAACCCCCATCTCTCACCCTAGCCCTTTAACCCTCAACATCCACGACATCATGGACTCGCCTCCACAAGACCCCTTCCGCCTTTCATTCGAACCACCCACACTAAACCTTTCGAAGCTCAACCTAGAGCCGCCATCGTATAAGGCCGCACCCCCACCTTACCCCACCCAATCCTTCCATCATCAGGCCACCTCCACAACCACCATTGAAACAGAGATCGACCGAATCACCCGATCCGGTCGATACGTAAACACTGACCCCCCACCCGCACCAAAGGAGGGAGCAGAAGCGGAAGCAAAAAGGAAAGAAAAAGGGAAAGGACGTGGTTACAGAATTGCCACCGACCCTCAAGAGAAAGGGAAGGGCCACAGAAGAGGAGGTCACAGATTTACACCACAGCATCTACACTCCCGGATAAGACATCCTCCAGCAGTTGAACAAGGTGCCCGCCCAAATCTCCATAATGCGACTTCTGATTGATTCCGAAAAGCACAGGGCAGTGCTGATGAAGGTCCTGGGAGACGCACACGTACCGGCGGATATTAACCCTGAGCAGCTAGGGGCAGTAGTGTCAGTGATCATGGCACCCCAGGCTATCTCCTTTTCTGCGGCAGACCTGCCATCTGAAGGGTGCAATCACACCGAGCCACTCTATGTAACCGTGAAGTGTGCGGATCTCATCGTAAAACGTGCCATGATCGACAATGGGTCAGCGCTGAACATATGCCCGATGAGGACGTTTCACAGTTTACAATTGGATCCTTCAATGATCAAACCAAGTGGGCACAATGTCAGAGGCTTTGACAACGCCCGAAGGGACTCACTGGGAGAGGTCACTTTGGTGATCATGATCGCAGATAGGCCCTTTACCATGGAGTTCGAACTCATGGATATCAACGCCTCATTCAACTTGCTGATTGGGAAGCCGTGGCTGCATCAGGCAGGAGCAGTATCTTCCACACTGCACATAATGGTCCGGTTCGTGTCAGGAAACGAACTTATAACAGTACATGCTGAGGATCACCGAGAGTTCGAAAGGGTCGGAGTACCCTATGTGGATTATGAGTTGCCCACCACACTCAATTTCCAAGCAGTGGAGATGGTGCAGGTGAACCGTATCCCTGAAGCTGAAAGGGGGCAACCACTCTCGAAAAAGAGGAGAAAGTACATGTTCAGCGCTGCTGACTGCGCAAACTGGGGCCTCAGAGCCGGCGATGGATTGGGCAAGTATAAGCAGGGAATTAAGGCAGCCATCCAACCTTATGAGCAGACTACTGGTTTTGGACTGGGGTTCAGACCGCAACCAGAAGACTACTCCCGACTCCTTGGGAACCGTGCCGAGAGGAAAAGGGCAAGAACTGAAGGAAGAGACCCCCACTGGCCCATATGCACACACGAGAACTTGTACCACTGCTTCGCTAACATGGAGCGAGAAGCGGCTCAAGCCCTTGAGAATATAGTCCCCCAAGGATGGGGAGATGAGTTTTTGGAAACCCCTGCTGTAGAAGAAGACTACCTGCAAGGATTGGCTCAGATGCTCTGGGAAGAGCCACCCTCTATGGAAATGATTGGGGATATAGTGGAAGTAGACCCGTTGGTTCCTGAGGGGTCGCCAGATGGCCTGCCAGCACTGGTCGCCCTGGACTCAGTCGACAAAGTCACCATGGCCTTCGCCCCCCCAGATGAGCAGTCCATCCCTGATGGGATCCCGATCAACTCTGCAATTGTGATGGGAGTGCCGCCACCTGCTCCCATTGAGGAATCCAAAGAATAAGGCCCAATCATGTATGTCTGCATGATGGAAGGGCGAGACAGCTCAGGAGCACCAACCCGCAGGCCAAGGTCGCCTCCTCCACGCCCCTATATCCCACACCCTGGAACTCGCGATGGTTTGAACCGCATGTTCCGTAGCATACCTCAAGTGCTAGGGCCGGTACCGGAAGAGGTATACCATGCGGCTTACGGCAAATGGGCATCACCAGCTTACTCTTCTACAGTTCCTGGGATACCCATAATGTTTGCCCCCCCTAGAATTGACCCGGCCAACGAAGTCACCATCGCGTATGCACCACCCAGGGACGAGATACCGTGGGCCATCCCCATCAGTGGAGCATGGATGGGGATATCATCAGAATCTGGCCCCCAGTCAGAAAGGAGCCAGAACAAGCCAGTGGGAGGCGCAGTACATGATCCGATCTGCCTATCTTCTGACGACAGCGCCAACATGGTACTAACTGAAGAACCAGAAACGGCAATCATCATCAACAAGGAAGATCGGGCACCACTCAAAAACTGGAGCGCCACGCCTTTTGCCATCAGCAAAGCTACCATCCCAAAGGGGGTTCCTATCACCTCTGAAATTTCCATTGTAGCTACAGCTAAAGTTTTTAATGAATACCTGAACTCTTCTTACTACTTGCATTTGTTTGAAAAAGAAAATAACAAAAATGAACAACGTGAGCATCGCGATCTTAGTATCAATCCCGACGCACACCCGGAAAGTCTGGGGCACGGGATAGGTAATAAAATTGCCATAAGTGAACAAGAAAAACAAAAAGAACAAAAAGAAATTGAAAAGCCAGTCCAGATGGCAATAATAAATGAAATGCATGAGCCAGTGTCCAATCCTGAAAACGAGCAAGAACTCGACAAGTTAGATTGGGGCACTCACCCATCACAGCGAGGAGATTCAGACATCGTCCCCTGTGAGCCTTTTGAGCATGAGGATGATGATGAATCATGGGAGACCCCGCTTGAAATCCAACTTGCATTGGAAAGGCATGAAAAGGGTCCCCAGGCTAACATTGAGGAAACAGAGCCAATTAACATAGGTGAAATAGCACAACCAAGGATCCTCCAAATTGGTAAAAAGCTGTCACCATTATTGAGAAAACAGATCATTGATTTTCTTAAATCTTATTCTGACGCGTTTGCATGGTCATACGAGGATATGCCACGGTTAGACACGGACTTGGTTGTGCATCGGTTACCAACAAAGTCTGAGGCCGTACCTGTGAAAAAGAAGCTCAGGCGCACGAAGCCGGAATGGGCCTTGAAGATCAAAGAAGAGGTCGCTAAGCAGTTGGATGCCGGATTCCTGCAAGTAACTCATTACCCAGAATGGTTGGCGAACATCGTGCCAGTTCCCAAGAAAGACGGGAAGGTCAGGATGTGTGTCGACTATAGAGATCTGAATAGAGCAAGTCTGAAGGATGACTTCCCATTGCGGCACATTGATGTACTGGTGGACAATACAGCAACGCATTCAATGTTCTCTTTCATGGACGGCTTCTCTGGTTACAACCAGATAAGGATGGCACCTGAGGATATGGAGAAGACATCCTTCATCACGCACTGGGGCACTTACTGTTACCGCGTGATGCCGTTCGGACTAAAGAATGCGGGTGCTACATATCAGCGTGCGATGACTCTGTTGTTCCACGACATGATACACAAGGAGATGGAAGTATATGTGGATGACATGATAGCGAAATCCAAGGAAGAAGAAGACCACTTGGTGAACCTTGGAAAGATGTTCGACAGACTCAGAGAGCACAAACTTCGGCTCAACCCAAACAAGTGTGTGTTTGGAGTGACTTCAGGAAAGCTGCTCGGCTTCATAGTGGGCAAGCGAGGCATTGAGGTTGATCCTGTCAAAGCAAAGGCAATTCTGGAGATGCCCCCTCCGTCGACAGAAAAGGAAGTGAGAGGATTCCTGGGCAGATTGCAGTATATCAGTAGGTTCATTGCGCAAATGACTCCTGTGTGTGAGCCTATATTCAAGCTGCTAAAGAAAGACAACCCTGTGGTTTGGAATGATGACTGTCAAGTAGCGTTTGATAAGATCAAGGACTATCTGATGAGTCCACCGACGTTGGTCCCGCCTGTCCCAGGACGACCCTTGATTATGTATCTGATCGTCTCAGAGACGGCAGTAGGATGTGTGTTAGGGCAACACGATGAGAAAGGAAGAAAAGAACAGGCAATCTACTACTTGAACAAGAAATTTACTAGCATTGAAGTCAGATACACAGTGCTAGAAAAGACGTGTTGTGCCCTAGTCTGGGCAGCTCAGAAACTTCGGCATTATTTGCTTAGCCACACAGTCTTACTGGTCTCCAACCTGGATCCGTTGAAATATATCTTTGAGAAGCCGATCTCCACTGGTAGGGTTTCCAGGTGGCAAGTCCTTTTGTCTGAGTACGACATTATCTACACAACTAGAAAGGCGATAAAAGGGCAAGCCGTGGCAGATCACTTGGCAGAGCATCCACTACCTGACTACCAACCACTTCTGACTCACTTCCCGGACGAAGATGTGATGTGTACAGAGTCTGCAGATGATACAGAAGAAACCAAGTGGCAGATGTTCTTTGACGGGGCAGTAAATGTAAATGGAGAAGGGATCGGAGCAGTGCTAATCTCCCCAGACAGTGTCCATCACCCGATAGCAGCAAAACTTCTTTTTGATTGCACTAGCAACATGGCTGAGTATGAAGCATGTGTGTTGGGCTTGCGAGCGGCAAGTGAGATGCGTATACAAGAGCTGAAAGTGTTCGGTGATTCAAGTCTTATCATCTATCAAGTGATGGGAGACTGGAAGACTAGGGATGTGAAGTTGGTACCATACCAAGAACTGGTCAAGGAATTAGAAGAAGAATTCAAGAGCGTGACATTCGACTACATGCCACGAGACGGGAACCGGTTTGCGGATGCACTAGCTACGCTGGCATCAATGGCCACCATCACGAATGATGCTTGGGTGCAACCATTGGAGATAGAAATTCGGCGCTACTTTGTTTACTGCTTCAGTATTGAGAAAAGCATGCCCGAAGAAGAGCCTTGGTATGCAGAAATGGAAAGGTATATAAGGAACAGAATTCTGCCAAAAGGTGCCTCAGCTGCAAAGAAGAGAACTATCCAGAGGTTGGTAGGGTAGTACTTCTACAGTGGGGGCAGACTGTACAAGAAGTCATACAACGATTCCCTACTGCTATGTGTCAGAGAAGCCGAGGCGCAGAGATTAATTGAGGAGGTCCATGGAGGTTTGTGCGGCGCACACATGAATGGGCATATGCTAGCAAGGAAGATCCTAAGAATGGGCTATTATTGGATTACCATGGAAGCAGATTGCTACGCTCATGTCAGAAAATGTCAGTTGTGCCAGATTTATGCCGACAATATGCACGCGCCGCCAAACACATTGTACTCCATGACATCACCTTGGCCGTTTGCCATCTGGGGAATTGACATGATAGGCCAAGTTCATCCAATGGCTTCAAACGGGCATCGGTTCATCTTAGTGGCAATTGACTATTTTACCAAGTGGGTAGAGGCCATGTCCTTCGTGAATGTCAAGAAATCTCATGTGCTCAAGTTTATCAGGAACAATATAGTCTGTCGCTACGGAGTTCCAGAAGTGATCATCACTGATAATGCAAAGAATCTGAATAATAAGGACCTGGAAAAGATGTGTGAAGATCTGAAGATCAGACATCTAAACTCCACGGCATACCGGCCCAAGATGAATGGGGCAGTAGAGGCTGCCAACAAAAATCTGAAGAAGATACTTGAGAAAATGGTAGTCACTTACAGAGACTGGCATGAGAAGTTGCCCTATGCACTGCACGCCTATCGGACGTCGATCAGGACATCGACCGGGGCAACCCCGTTCTCCCTGGTATACGGAATGGAAGCAGTCCTCCCCGTGGAAGCACATATTCCATCACTCAGAATTCTGAAGGAAGCTGAAATCAGTGACGCCGAATGGGAGTAATCCAGATTTGACCAGTTGCAATTATTAGATGAAAAGAGGATCAAGGCTTTGTGCCATGGCCAACTCTATCAACAGAGAGTGGCGCGAGCCTACAACAGGAAAGTGAAGCCACGACAGTTCAAAGTGGGAGACCTAGTACTAAAGAGAATCTTTCCCCATCAAGAGGACAACCGTGGGAAATTCAAGCCGAACTACGAAGGGCCATTCGTAGTCCATAAGGTTCTGTCCCGAGGAGCACTTATCCTGCAAGAAATGGACGGGGCAATTTTTCCTGAGCCGATAAATGCGGACGCCGTCAAACTGTACTATGCCTAAGGTCATTCTGATTGGGAAATGAAGAGAGGCCATCCTTGACTCTCCTTAAGACTGTAAATCCTTCCAAATACCTTAAAATTCTCCCCTAGTTAAACAATTTTGAGCCTTAAAAATTCTTTCAACCCATTGCAAGTGTTCTACACATCAAACGGGCATTCCTGGCAAAGCAAAAAAAAATAAAATAAAATATAAAATAAAAATAAAAAAAAACCTCAAAAAGAAGAGAAAATGCAATAGAAAAAGAAAAGGAAAAGAAAGAAACACAAAAAATGGGGAAATGTTTACCCAACAAAAATATAGAGATACAAATCATCCTTTCTTGCATAACCAAGACTAAGCCTACGTTTCGTCCTATCTCTAAGACCTCTCGGATCCCGAAAAGAATGGTCAGGGCAAACAGTTAAGTCGGCATTCGTCAGGCATGACGGAATTCAGAGCTTCCTAGAAAGGCTAGACACAGTGAAAACCCGAGAAAAGGGCGTTGTGTGGTTAGTCCAAAAAAAAAAAAAAACCGGTCGCATCTGGAGTGAGCAGAGCAAGATGCAGAAGAGAGCGATGGCAGTGGCAGACAGTAAACAGAGAAAATTGCACGGATCTGAGAGGTTCAGACCGGCAGGTTGCGCCTGAGTTAAAGACTTCACAGTGGCCTGTGATGACGATGCTACTGAAAATACCAAGCACTCCAAGTCCCGTCTGACCATGGAAAATTTCTTTGATATTGCAAACACAAGCACACACTAACACACCTGTCTTCTCTATAATTGTTCTGCTTAACTATTTGAGGCTCCGAATTGGGCTACTAACCTGAGTTAATAATCTCTCAACCTTGGCAGAGGCCGCTTCTAGTTGCAATGGGCAAAAGGCTCAGAACAAAGAAAATAAGAATGCTTTGCATTAATCCCCAGCTAGTCCAAGACTGACCTTCTTGTTCCCTTCATGACTTCATAGGTACAGCAAAAGTGGGATGACGGACGTCTTCTTCAAAAATCCCCAGTGAAATCCTTTCATCAGAAGGAGTAGGATGCTTGTCTGGAATCCCCAGTAGAGTCCTCTCAAGCGAGTGATGCCTGACAATGAAAACTTCTCAAGTCTCGCCCAGTCTGAAGAGGCCGGCCTTGCGAAGGAGAGCAAGAAAGGGACAAAGCAAGCCAACTTCAATCCTCAGTAGAGTCTCTTGCACTCGACAAAGGCTTGAACAAGCATGAAGAACTCAAGCCCAGGCAAAAGGAAAGCGCCTTATAAAGGAAAATGGCAGTGTGAGGAATCCCCACTTATCCCCAGTGGAGCAACCTTCCCAGGGGGACTCCCACGCTTGCCAGTAACAAGGATTGAATCAAAAAGAGAGGCAATGAGGAAAAGATTCTTTCCCAATCCCCAGCAACAGTCATACCAAGCTAGGGAGCCTCTCCAAGAGAACAAGCCAGCACTACCAAAGAAGGGACAAGAAGACATGAAGAAGGATGAGCATAAATGAGGATCTCATCGGGCAAGATGACCCCTTTTGTAATTTTGATTTCACACTTTTGTAAATAGATTAGAGCAGGTGTGTGAGCTCCTCTGAGGCACTGGACAGCGCTGGAAGCACCTCCTCACCAACAGCAGCTCCTCCTCCACTCTTCCTTTATCTTCTCTTCATCTGGTCCACACCCTAACCCAACCCCTGGCCGTCAGAAGAAAGATAAGCTTCAAGTAAAAGACACGAAAGGGATCAAAAGTCTGAAGTCACCTGAAATCTTTAACGGAACAAACAAGAAGAAAAGAATATTGTCAAGTGTCCGGCACCAATGCCGAAACAGGTTGGCGAGCTCAAGTCCAATCTCATCTCTTTCAGACTTAAATCAAAGGCTGAAGAGTTGCCCTACAAAAACCCGAAAGAAAAGGGTAAGGAAACTCTGAAGCCAGGGAGTGACGCCACATGATTTGGCCGCTTCCCTCTCAAAATGAAAATTTCAAAGGACTTAGCTCGTCAACCATGCCGACAGAAATGCAGGGCGCAAAAACGAGATTCTTTTTCTCTTTGCCGTTCATCCGCAAGGTGACTCCGGCAAAGAGGGGCAGTTGTAAGCACCTCATTTTTGCGCTCCTAGAAAGGCCAGAAATGCAAAGCCCTGGACCGAAAAGTCAAACCCTGAGGGGTGCAAGGTTGACCTTTTAATCAGATAAGATTTGGCCACCTTGATCTATCCCATTGGATAAAGAATCTCGACACGGTTCCAACGCAACTGGGTTTGCAGGAATCGGAGTCTGGATGAAGGTTCTAAGGGCAGTCAAACTTGAGGGAAAGCCAAGAGTTGACTTTTCCTCGATTTCCGTGCCAAATACCTTACTTTAGCCCAATGGATAGAGAATCTCGACACGGTTCCAGCGCAACTGGGTTTGCAGGAATCGGAATCCGGATGAAGGTTCTGCGAACGGTCAAACTTAAAGGAAAAGCCAAGAGTTGACTTTTCCTCAATTTCCGTGCCAAATACCTTACTTTAGCCCAATGGATAGAGAATCCCGACACGGTTCCAGCGCAACTAGGTTTGCAGGAATCGGGGTCCGGATGAGGGTTCTGCGGGCGGTCAAACCTAAGGGAAGACCAAAAGTTGACTTTTCCTTGGAATCCGTGCCAAGTGCTTAGCCCCATGTCATTAAATAAAGGGGCTCCGATACGAGTTCAATGCAATTGAGTTTGCTCAAATCGGAGTTCAGATGAGTGAGATATGATCTGTCGAAGTTTCCGAGTAGCAAAAGCCGGAAACTGCACACGTGGCGCAGGAACTGCATACGTGGCAGCCAACGTAGCAAAACATCTCAGGGACTAAATCTTAAATATAAAAATTTCCTACGGGCGATCCGTAGATATCCGAAAAAGGTCGAATCGGTCGAATCGGTCAAGTCGAAGGGCAAATCTGTAATTTTTCGATTTGTATCCGGTCACATATACCGGATACACTACCTATCCTTCATGGCCGGACTTAAGGACCGGATACATAAAGATATTCGCGCGAAATTCGCGCCACTTGGCCGACAGATTCGCGGCGGCATTAAATTTTGAAATGATTAAGTCATGTATCCGGCCTGAGTTGCCGGATATAAAGGGAGGCTAGTGTATCCGGACTTCAAGTCCGGATACGAAGAGGCATTAGTGTATCCGGCCTGAATTGCCGGATACATTATTTTTTCTATAAATAGCAAAACAGCAGCTCAGTCCGGGGTTGGCTTTTGTTTTTCCTTTTCCCCTGCTCTCTTCTCTCACCTACCCCTTTCGAATACCACCTCTTCCCACCCCTCTTGCCTTCCATCACCTACCTATACCCCTCCAAGTCTTGGACTCCTTCTTCCCCTTTCCCTTTTCTGGTTGAAGCAAGAGGAAGCTACTGCTGTGGTGGCCAAAGGAGGAGCTCCAGCTGCCGTTCAAGCCAAAGGAGGTGTCTCCACTTCGCTCTAAAGGTCAAGAACCCTCAGGTATTGTTCCCTAGCGTATTGTATTCAACATATATTAAATCTAGGATTTTCTAAGTGTCTATTCGTCCTCATTTTCATGGCATGGAGTCACCACAAGTATGGTACCCACGTAGGGTCATTTAAGAGGCATGAAAGTCCGGTTTTACATACTTTTCAGTGACTTGTGCTGCTGCTTTGTTCTTTTAGTTTGCTTCAAGCATGTTTAAAAAGGGAGCATGTTCCCTCTAGATTTTCATCTATTGTATCCCCACGATAAGCCCCTTTCTCTTCCATTCTTTAGATCTTTCTAGGGCTGTGAGGATAAGTAGCTAAATGTAGGTCGATTGAAGGAGGTCGTACGAAGCATGCTAACTACCATGTATTATTGCTCCATGTTTAAGTGTCCCATGCATGCTCCTCTTAGAATATCATGCCTTATATTAGGTTGTATTAGGAGTCTTGTCTTGCTGTTTTCATAACATGCCGGTCGATCCTCTACTGCCATGACCCACCCCAGCATGCTCCCACTTCCCCTCTTCCCCATGGCCTCCCTGCCAAGCAAGTCCCCCCCCCCCCCCCCCCCCATCTGCTGTGTTGAAACATCCAAGAGGGAGAAGCCTAATATGGCTTCTCCCCAAAACCTGAACCTACGTGGGCCCTCACAGGGGCCCACGAGACCTTCAAAACCCCCCTGGGAACCCTTGGATTCCATCCTAGAAGGCCAAAGCCCAAAAAAGGTCATTCCAGGGTGATCCGGCAACTCAGGCCGGATCACCTAGAGCCTTAGCATATCCGGCCATCAAGGCCGGATAACCCTTGAGCCCTGTGTATCCGGTCACTTTGGCCGGATCACCTGTAGACCATGTGTATCCGGCCTGAGTTTCCGGATACACACAGAAGCCTGGTTTTTGCATATTGTTGATCCCCTTCCGAATTTTGGTTGATTTGTGTTAAAACCAATGAACCAACAGGGTTTCCGGGCCACCCGGAAACCCAAGATGGGACTTGGACCAACCGGTCCGACTCGGCACACTTGTGGGCCTTCCAACGGAGCCCACCAAGCCCAATGAACCAAAGCATGCTAATTTAACAAATTAAGTGAAATGAACGAATTGAACCGGGCGGGCCAAGCCCAATGTGGCCCACCCGTGCCTTGTGATGTGAATGAATGCATAAACTGTGTGGTTTGGCCGAGACCATGGGCCAGGGCCTGTCGGGCCAGCTAAAGCCCGCCAACCGAACCGGGTTAGGGTGCAAGCCCCAAACTCCGAGGAACTGGGCTTTCAAAGCCCAAAACCGGACTATGGGCCCCAAGCCCAATGTCCCAAAAGACTTTGGCTCAAATATAAATAAGATAAGTCTAAAATACCCTTGGTCACCATGTGGGCCCACCTAAGGGGCCCACAGACCCATCCGGCCCACTTTTGCGTGAAAACAACCTAATAATTCAAATCTAAACTTAAAGCAAAATCAATTCACCAACCAAAGCCCACAGGGCCTCCTAGGCTAGGCCCAGGCCCACCAAAGGTACACGGGCCTACCCAGGCCCACCAAGGACACCGTGGGCCTTCCAATGGGGTCCACCCAAACAGACTCAGATTATCTAATCAAGATAAAATCAACTAAAGGGACCCACACCACTCAGGTGGTCCCACCAAGACCTAAGAAAAATGCATGTTGGATTAGGAATCGGGTGAGAACCAAAGTGAGAAAGCTGACTCAAGTTAGGGAACCCACGGGACCCGTCATCCGACGGGGTGGATTGGGATGTCTACGGACTTCCCCAGCCCGCAACCGAGAACTAACCTTAGAATCTCAAGCCGCAGACCCAAGAGCCTTAATAGACAAGATTAGGCACCCAGGTGTCTGCCTGCACCCCATCAGGCGGTGGCGACTCCGAACTTACCCCGTGCCGCGTTTCCCACGCGCGCACTGACTGATAAGAGCAGAGTTAGAGCACAGCCGAGCGGCACAGAGACACGGAGGGTCCCGGATAGGGACAAGAGACCGAGGATCGACTATGGACAGAGAGATAGGAGAGGCTCAGGGGGTTGCTTCAGTTGCGGCCGATTTCACATCCCAGGTCCATGTGTGTCACCGCCAGGCGCGTGTTTTAGATGTGGCCAGCATGGGCATCGGGTTGCTGACTGTCCACACCCGAACACTTACCAGTTACTCAAGCCAGCCCTTACTGCACCTACGGATACCCGGTCGGCTGAGGCTTCGAGATTTCAGTATTCTAGACCCGTGCCGGCACTACCAGCACCACCGGGATTTCAGGGTCAGAGCCGTGGGGGATATCAAAGGCAGCGGGCACTGCAGAGGCAGCAGGCACCCCAGAGGCAGCAGGCACCACCCCCATGTCCTCAGCAGACTAGAGTATATGCAGTAGCAGCTCAGGAGGATGAGCCTGAGGGAGGGCATGTCGAGGAGGCTCGTGAGGAGGAGCCAGAGGCGCCACAGTTGGTTGGAGGTATTCTTTTCATTCATGGTAGATCAGCCGTATGCTTATTTGATTCGGGTGCTTCTAGGTCTTTTATTACTCCTTTATGTGCATGCCGTATTGGTTTGGTTCCTTCAACACTCGAGTCTGAGTTACTTGTACACATACCATTGGGGGAAGCCACTAGAGTACAGATCGTATTTAGGGATTGCATGATCAGGTTGGGTTCTTTGGAGTTGTCAGGGGACTTGGTAGAACTGGAATTTGGGGAATTTGATGTGATCTTAGGCATCGATTGGCTTTTTCGGCATCATGTGAGCATAGATTGCTATAGGGGTACCATTATGGTGTGTCAGCCAGACCAGCCAGTGCACTGTTTCCGATGTGAAGGGTTGAGAACACGAATCAGTTTGGTAGCATCCATTGAGGTTGAGGAGGCAGAGACTACGGCACTTAGTCTTTCTAGTGTGCCTGTAGTAGCAGAGTTTGATGACATATTCCCAGACGATCTACCGGGATTACTGCCACCTAGAGAGGTTGAGTTCAGTATACGACTCTTACCTGGTACAGCACCTGTATCCAAACCACCATATAGAATGTCACAACCTGAAAATCATGAGATGAAGAAACAGTTGGATGAACTGGAAGCGAAGGGTTTTATTAGACCCAGTGTGTCACCATGGGGTGCACCAGTCCTGTTTGTCCGTAAGAAGGACGGGATGATGAGGATGTGTATAGATTACCGCCAGTTGAATCAAGTCACTATCAAGAATAAGTATCCATTACCTCGGATTGATGACTTGTTCGACCAGTTGAGGGAAGCGTCTTGGTTTTCTAAGATCGACCTGAGATCTGGATACCACCAGTTGAGAGTAGCCCTAGAGGATATAGAGAAGACGGCTTTCCGTACTCGATATGGGCACTACGAGTTTCTGGTTATGCCTTTTGGGCTGACTAATGCCCCAGCTGTTTTCATGAACCTGATGAATCGGATATTTCACACCCACTTAGACAGCTTTGTGGTTGTGTTCATTGACGATATTCTAGTGTATTCTCGAAGTAGAGAGAATCATGTACGGCACCTCCGAACTGTATTGCAGACATTGAGAGAGCACAGATTGTATGCCAAGTTCAGCAAGTGCCAATTTTGGTTAAGAGAAGTAAGTTTCTTGGGGCATATGATTTCAGGAGATGGGATAGCAGTGGACCCAGCTAAGGTTCAGGCTGTGGCAGATTGGCCTAAACCTTCGTCGGTGACTGAGGTATGGAGTTTCTTGGGAATGGCGGGTTATTATAGAAGGTTCATCAAGAACTTTTCCCGAGTGGTGGCACCTTTATCTAACCTCACTAAGAAGGCTATGAAGTTTGAGTGGGACGACAAGTGTGAGTCTAGTTTCCAAGAATTGAAGGGCAAACTGTCTTCAGCTCCAGTCTTGATTGTGCCATCAGTGAGTGAGGGATTTTCGATCTATTGTGATGCTTCTCGAGTAGGGTTGGGCTGTGTTTTGATGCAGCAGAGGCGTGTGGTAGCCTATGCTTCAAGGTTGCTACGCACTCATGAGAAGAACTATCCTACGCACGATCTGGAGTTGGCAACGATCGTATTTGCACTTAAGTTGTGGAGGCACTATTTGATGGGATCCCGATTCGAGATATTCTCAGATCACAAGAGCTTGAGATATATATTTTCCCAGAGAGAGTTGAATATGAGGCAAAGGAGATGGATGGATCTCCTAAAGGATTATGATTTCACACTTCATTACCATCCGGGCAAGGCTAATGTGGTGGCAGATGCACTGAGTCGTAGGGTTGTTTCCCAAGATGAGGTGGCCACACTAGCTACTTTCATGGCTAGTCAGTGCACTCTTGTTGATATAGTTGTAGGTTGGCCTGGGGAGTTCAGCACTCATGGGCATGGATTGATCATGGCACGAGTCCAAGCAGAGCCAGAGTTGATTCAGCGTATACGGGAGGGTCAGTTGGCAGATTCTGATTTGTTACGCATCAAAGGGTTAGTAGAGAAGGATGATGAGGCCACGAAAGATTTTGATGTTCAGGATGGATTGGTGAGATTTCGAGGGCGGACTTGTATTCCAAATAATACTGAAGTCAAGGGATTGATCCTAGACGAGAGTCACAGGTCCAAATATGCAATTCACCCTGGGAGTACCAAGATGTACAAGAATCTAAAGACAGTATATTGGTGGTCAGGAATGAAGAAGGACATTGCGGAGTATGTAGCAAGGTGCCTTACTTGTCAACAAGTGAAGGCAGAACATAGGAGACCTCTAGGTTTGATGCGACCTTTGCCGGTTCCCGAGTGGAAATGGGAACATATATCGATGGATTTTGTGAGTGGGCTACCGCCTACAGTTAAGAATCACAACGGCGTATGGGTGATTGTGGATAGACTGACCAAATCAGCTCACTTTTGCCTTACCAGACCACTCAGACTTTAGCATCATTGGTTGAGCTGTATACTCGAGAGATAGTCCGGTTGCATGGGGTTCCAGTGTCCATTGTATCGGATAGGGATTCTCGGTTCACCTCGCATTTTTGGCAGTGTTTCTAGGAGGCCATGGGAACTAAGTTGAGCTTTAGTACTAGTTTCCACCCACAGACCGACGGTCAGTCAGAGAGAACTATTCAGACTCTGGAGGACATGTTGAGATGTGTGTCCTAGATTGGGGTGGGAATTGGAGTAAGTATTTACACTTAGCTGAATTTGCTTACAATAATAGCTATCAGGCTAGTATACAGATGGCACCCTACGAGGCACTTTATGGCAGGATTTGTAGATCTCCTGTGTGTTGGGTGGAGGTAGGAGAGAAACAATACTTTGGGCCTGAGATTATACAAGATAGTATGGAAAAGGTGAAGTTGATTAGACAGCGGTTGTCGACTGCGCAGAGTCGTCAGAAAAGTTATTCAGATACCTGACGACGTGAGCTGAAATTTGAAGTGGGAGACCAAGTGTTCTTGAAGATATCGCCTTCCAAAGGAATCCTGAGATTCGGGAAGAAAGGGAAGTTGTCTCCACGCTTTATTGGGCCGTTTGAGATTGTGAAGGTGATTAACCCGGTAGCTTATAAACTAGCTTTGCCAAACCATTTGGCAGGAGTCCATGACGTATTCCATATATCTATGTGATAAATCCTGAACCTTTAGTGATCCGGGAAGATTTGACATACGAAGAGAGGCCAATTCAGATTTTAGACCGTCGTGAGCAGATTCTTCGCACCAAAGTTGTTCCCTTAGTGAAAGTGCTATGACAGAATCATACTATGGAAGAATGCACTTGGGACGGTGAGGAAGAGATGAAGAAGAAGTATCCGGAATTGTTTGTTCCTCCTTGAGGTAAATTTCGAGGACGAAATTTTTCGTAGGAGGGGAGGATGTAAGACCCTGATGTTTGGTGAGTTTATTTATTTATTTAGTTATTTATTTTGATATATAAACTGTGTTTATCAGGTGATTTTTGTGGTTTGAGGGCTTAGCCCATACTCGCATGTACGGGAGTTATATAGCCATTTTTCTGGAAAATTATATTATTATTAGTATAAAAAATATATATATATACATATATATATAGCTTGGGCACTTGTTAACCTAAGTGGCTGGAACATGTAGGATTTTTCAGTGGGCCCGTGCATGGGATCAAGGAAATGGGAGAGGGATCGAGCGGCGTATGTATCAAGGTAAGAATAATAAAAAGGGAAAGTAGGGTTTTGGGGTTTATGAGAATGCGCGTACCATACTTACGGAAATATTTTCGTTAGTCTGAATATTAGGAGAACTGAGCGATTTCGGCTGGAGTGGCGATTAGGGCTCTGCTCGTGAAGAACAAGCATCGCAAGGGCTAAGGGAAGGATTTTGGAGTTGAAGTTCAGTGGGTTATTTCTCTCTGCTCGAGAAGATTTGTTTGGAGAGATTTTTCATTCGCGTGCGTGGCCGGAGTAGTGATCGGCCAAGGTTTTACTATTCTGGAATAAGCGCATTCGAGGTGAGTAGCACTGATTTACAACTGGGGTTTTGTGTTTTATGTTTTCACGAGATTATTCTGATGCATGGTTGTATTTTAAATGATCTCTGAGTTTTTTTCTAGTTTTCTGGAATGACATGAAACAAAGTCGGAGACCGAAATTTATCTTGAAATTAAATGTATTTAGATTAAGTCCAAAAGTGATTGGGAAGTCTTCTGGGAGTACTAGGAGGGTATTGAAGCAATAACAGACCGAAACAAACCAGCCAGAGTTAGAGATCTAGAATTTACAGAGAACTGAAAATCGCAGGGGGTATCCGCGAACCTGGCGCCCACTTGCGTTCACCTAGGAGGTAAGCGCCTAGTTAGAATTATTCTTACCGCCGAGCTCGCGCGAACCCGGCGCTCAGCTCGCGCGCACTCGAAAACCTGGCGCTCAGCTCGCGTGAACCTGGCGCTCAGCTCGCGCCTATCTCGCGCTCACTTAGCGTCGAGTGAGCGCAAGGTACATTTTACCTTGTTTTCTTACCGCCGATCGACGTTCACCTGGCGCCCACTTCAGGAAGTGAGCGCATACCCTGTTATACTTACTGAAATGGAAATTTTGATTTAACCAAGAGTAATTGGGTGTCTTAAGGGTTAAACCACTTCACTATTCACTTGTTTAGGAACTTTGGAATCTACTTTGCCTATGAAAATATTAGAGGAAAATTTAGTGAACTTCTTAAAAGCTTCCAAGTTGAGTTTAGGTTATTTATGAGTGTTGTGCCGGATACCAAACCACTAAGAGTTACCAGTTACATTTACTCTGTTTTATACACTGTTTTGATTGAGGAGTTATTCTATTCTGGTTTCACTTGTTTGGAAACTTTAAATGTATTGTAAAGATTTCCTTGGTATGAATGAATTGAGTTTTGTTTCTAAATGGCATGTGTTACGGAAATGAGATAATACTGAAAGTACTTGAGGTACTGCTTGGTCCAGAGGAACAGGTGATGAACTGTGATGGGTTTTACATGATGTGGAATGAATGGTTTTACCTTGATATTGGAATTGTGATTATACGATGTTTTACTGTTTTGGTCTAGCTTGTCCTGGATCCAGATGTTTAAGCTTAGTAATGTGATGTTATTGTTGGTTGTTGGAATTGCATGGCCTTGTGTGTTGCCACGACTGGTGTAGAGTAGCCAGAAACCCTGAATAGGCCTGGTTGTCAATGCAGAAACCCGGGGAGTAGGCCTGCATTGGATGACGAAACCCTGAGTAGGCCGTCATTTCAGAGTTCCGAAACCCTGAGTAGGCCGGAACTGTGTACATGGAGGTGTGGAGTGTCTACTTGGCATGTTTAATATATCAACTAAACAATAGTCATGACATTGACCAATCGATGTGTTGCCATACTTAACTGAGATGTGATGTATTTGATTAGAACAAGTTTTGATTTCAACTTGGGAATTGATGTTGGTTGTTTAACCGTATTGAGTGTTTGTCGATGCATAGTTTAAAATTGTGGTCAACTATTTCTGCATGCATGTGCTACTCGCTGAGATATTCGTATCTCACTCCGTTGTTTTGTTTTGTTTGTTTTTCAGATACTCGTGGTGAGGCGATTATTGGGGTAGATCCTGCTGAGGCTTATAGGGAGGAGGATTACTATTACCTTCCTTAGACTTGTAGGTTATCTTGTTCTGAATTTGAGAACTTTGAATAATTGAGATGTGTTAAAGTTAATTGGGGTTGAACCATATGATTCTAGTTCAGTTTTAAATGTTAAAATTTTGGATAAATGAAATTGTGCACTCTGTCAGGTTATAGCTAGATGATTATCCAGCGATCATAATTGATAAGCGATCCTTGCCTAACCTCCGTGAGACGTGTTATATCTTTATTGAACAACACGGATCCGGGGCGTTACAGGTTAGCTAAGTGATATTTAGTTTGGGTTGAATTACTCCTATATGCGAGCGCGCTTCCCTTGCAAGTTAGTTTGCTCTGGGAAGGTCCTATGTCTGGAGGGACACCTCGGTGTGCCGCTGGTGATTCCCTATACATGTGGATAAGCGACCATCTCCATGTATTGATTCTGGTGCTGCATGCTGGTGGTACATGCTAACTCTGTTGAGTTCGTGCGCAATAAGTCGGTGACTACGGCTCTTGTCTATAGCTGCGTTGCATGGGGCTTGAGTATCATTAAGTAGCAATGCCCCTAAGCCACACGGTGGTATAGCAGTTAGTTGAGTATCATCTCAAATACTTATCATCTTTGTGAGTCCTGCAATGGTACGTGTTTTATCGCTTTTGTCGGTTTTACCTCGTTAACATCAAGTTACTGGTATTTATACATGTTCATCTGTTTTATCACTTTATTTGGAATTGCCATGGATAACTTGGATTACTCGTTTTATCGTGGATTAATCGAATACCTCATGACTATTTGCTTACATTGGACTGTTTCAAATTGCATGCACCTGCTACTTGCTGAGATGTAACTCTCACTCCGTTTTCCCCTATTTTTCAGGTTGCTTGGAGAGATCGCGAAGATGGGGTTTTAATTTGATGGGTAGAATTGTAATTGGTATTAATGTCACATGTTAATTAAATAAAATTTATTGTAAACTGAATTGATATTATTGAATAAAGAATTGTTTTTATTGGCCACCATAACTCTGATGTAATTAATTAGTAAAGTTTAAAATTATTGTGAATCTTGGTTTGTATCTAACCCCAGCTTCATGGTAACACCTCGAGTTTGGTTGTTGAACCGGACTTGGGTTGTTACAGTAGCGAACCGGGTTCGGGTTGGGTGCCGGTTTGTACTGACCCGGGTTCAGGGCGTTACACCTGGGTGTCCCTCCAGACATAGGACCTTCCAGAGCAAACTAACTTGCAAAGGAAACGCGCTCGCACATAGGAGTAACTCAACCCAAATGAAATACCACTTAGCTAACCAGCCAAACTATGGATCCATATACAGCTAAGCCCACTGACATAAACCACGATAACAACATACGGAAAGACACGCTACTGTAGGAGGCATACACACTTTTACCTGTAAAGGATTACACATCTCTACACAGAGGATTACTCATCTCTGCCGTAAAAGCTAGTATCAACTCCACCACAGGAGTCGTATCACCCAACCGTAAAAGAAAAACGAATAACATCATACCACATACCAATCCATGCCAAATTATTCAATTCCAAAAGAAAACCATGATTCAATCCTTAAAAATCCAAATAAAGCCTTTTTCAGAATGACATATGCAATTTCCCAATTATATTCAAAATAAAACTCATGTATCATAAATTCGATAAAAATCAGAGTTTATGCAATTCCAGAAACCAATATTCATATTTAAAGTACAAACCAAAAGTCATCCAAGACTTGCTTAGAGTTTTCCTTATTAATCCCTTTATTAGAATCCAATTTCCCATCTTAATACCTAAGATAATTTATATTTAAGTTTTCTGTATTTTTATTCTCAAGTATATCTTCCAAACCTAAAATAAAGTTTAGAAAATGTTTTTACCCTATAAATACCAGTAGCATTATTTCTAAAAATATCCCATATCATTTAGACATTTTCATGCACCAAGCTTTCATTATAGCCTCCCATTGATTGGTTAATTTTTCCAATTTAATTTTATAAATTTTTAGACCTTAATTAAGTCTTTATAAAGTTGATAGAATGATTATCATACTAGAAAATTTCTAGGTATTTAATCATATAACAAAAATCCCAAAATTATGAATTTTCTGAACAGAGCACCTACCTCTGCAGGTTAGGCGGTCCTGGGCGGTCCTAGGCGCTCGTGTAAATTTCTGCTATAAATTTCCAGATTTTTCCAATTTCGGATTTCTAGGCCTTTGCTTTGAGTTTCATTGGTCTAAATTAATCTACTAACATTATAAATCATACCTAAAGCCTTCTAGATTAATTTGCATCAATTAACTTCCAACCTATTACTATCCACATGAGCATACCTATGATTATTCAATACTTTTCATATTTCTTCAAGTTTTGATTTTTGTGCTTAGCTTTTGGGTTTAATTAGTCTAAAATAATTCCCTCACATTCTAAATCATACCTACAATGCTTTAGATTAATTTGGATCCATTAAATACCATCTCATAAATATTTACATAAACAAACCAAGATTTCTTCATTACTTTAGCAAATCCTTCAAGATCACAAAACTCTAAAATATAAACCATTCGATTCCGTGTAAAATCCTTTCCGGCTAATCAAACTAAATCATAATAAATCACAGAAAACGAAAGCATGCAATTCCTCCAGTTTCAAGGGTTATTACTTGCCTCATACGCTAAAAATCCATCTTCCTTTGAAGTTTCTAATTCTTGACCCAACGTCTGCTCCCAAACGCACCAACCTAGAGTTCTCTAATTCCAATCTCCACCGTTCACATTGTAGTTCCATTAATGAAGATCAAAATCTCCAAATTTGAAGTCGATCCATCGTACGGATTTTCCCCGATGGCGATTTGATGGAGACTGGTCGGACATCTCCAGCAACCTTCTTTTTCCTTTCTCTCCCTCTTTTCTCTCATTATAAAACCCACGAAAATTCTCTCTTGTCTCACCTTACTCTCCTATTTATATTTGCCTTAAGAAGTCCTAAACCAATCCTAATAGGCTCCTTTAATTGGGCTAACCCAAGCAAGGTCTAATTAAAGTCTAACTCCTTCTAATTAATTCCTACTTTTTCTTCACCTTCTATTTTTCTACCAAAACAATACTAATTAAATCTCTTATTATCTAGACTCCTCCTTACAACCTAATTTCGTGCCTAACACTCACTTAAACCCTAAATATCACCTAAAACCCAAATTAAGTTACTTTTCTCCTAATTAAGACCAGAATTTACCTAATTACCCTTTTTCCCACTTTATGCCTTAATTATCACTATTTTATTTCTAATTTAACTTAATAAATTACTTCCTTCTATTTTATAATCTTAATTATCATTTAATGATTTATTTCATAAATTACCCTTTCTGAAAATTACCAAAATACCCTTTTACCCTTTTAGGCTAATTTCCTTAAAAGTTTTTCTTTATTTACAACTTATTACTTATTTGAATTACTTATCCTCTAAATGTTAACTTTTTGTTTTAATTATAACTTAACTCATATTTTCTTTTATTTATTATTTATTTATTTATTTATTATATGAAAATTCGGGGTTTTACTCCTTACTCATGTAGCTTGAGTTTGAGCAGTGTTTTCCTCTATGTATCTTGGCGATGAATTGAGATTGAATTATAAATGTTGTGGATTATTTTTAGTATCAAAGATCATATGACTTAAGTATTTTGTTTGTGTGTTTAATGGGCATAGCTTCGTATGGATCCATAGTTTAGCTATGAGTGAAAATAGTATTTTTCTTTGTTTAGTTAACCCTGTTTCATATAAGCTTTCGTCGTGTATCTTGACGAGGCCTTCCTATATCTGGTCTTGTTGCAGCAATCCCACCTGTCATGTATCTCGAGATGGTTATTTTGGGCTACCCGCCATGTATCTTGGTCTGGTATTCCCACATTGTTGTAGTTGATTGGATTGTACGTGCCAACCCTCTGTGTATCTCGGTTGGGTGATCTGCGATAAGTCGATAAGTGTGTATCTCAGCTTCGTACCTAAGCCGTGAGGTGGCAAACCTTGACTCAGGCATTTAGCTTTTCAGATATGTACTTTTTTCATGAGTCCTGTGATGTCATATCATCACGAGGATTTGTTTTGTTTTGATTGGAAATATTATTTTGATGATGATTTGGAAAATGATTTGCAAATGAATTATCTATTACTGTTATATATTTGAAACACATGCTATCTTGAAATTATATGTTAAAATGTTTTATTCATGCATGTGTTATTTTCTGGGATTTTATATCTCATTCTTGCTTTGTTTTGTTTTGTTTTCAGACATTCTTAGAGAGGACAATACCACTGGGGTAGATCTACAGGGTACTAGTGAGGAGTATCCATCTGACGATTACATAGAGGACGACTATTATTGACTTATGTAGGATTTTGATTCATATTTTAGGGAGTTTATTTTTCTGTAGTTAGGGAGTTATTTTATGATTAGTGAGATAAAAGTGAGTGATGTAGTAGACCTTCATATCTAGAATTTTATAGTAGAAGATTTATTTGTTTTATTTGAAGACTTTTTCAGATTAATGGATTCATAAAGATTCAGATCAGTTTTGTTTTATTCTCTTTTGTTTCTGCACTTTGATATTAATTTAATTGTTGAATTATATTATAGCAATGACTTGCTATGGGCTCATGCATAGTGTTATCGTGAGACGAGTTATATCTTTAATGAACAACTCGGGTCCAGGGCGCTACAGGAAGCAAATTGGAGTTACCATCATGTGTGATAGATGGACAGGTCCTATTAGTTTGTCCATCATCAATTTCATGGTGTATTGCAGAGGCAAGTTAGTGTTTATGATATCTGTTGACGTATCAGACAAGATCAACGATGTGCCGTCTATTACAGGCCTATTAGAGAACGTGATATAAGAGGTTGGCAGAGAGCACCTGTAACGCCCCGATTCCGGGTCCATTCCCAAACCCGGGGTGCTATGGTAAATAAACAAAGCAACTAAAGAAACTGGGAAATTTGAAACTTTTTCTAACTTTATAATCAGAGTAAATGCGAAAACTTGAATTCAAATTCTCTTTATTAATTAACAACTATGATATACAAGGATTTCAATTCCATGAGCAACCTAAAGCTATATAGACTACCCATCTACAATTAGCCCAAAATTTGACGTCCATGCCAAGATTACCTGAAAAATGGGGAGAAACCAGAGTGAGAATAAATCTCAACAAGTAGCAATGTGCATAATGTAAAATAGTCCATAATTTTACAATACTAGTCATGAGGTGAACAATAAAACCAAAACCACGATAATACGATGATATAACAATAACAATTACCAATCCAAAACAAACATGTGTGACATAATAGGACTCATGAACTGAAACCCCTTAATAAGATATTCCTGCCCCCATAGTTCTCCACATCACGACTTACATGATAGATGGAGCGTGCACCTGCAGTCACTACCATCTCCTCCATCAACCATCAACGCGGACCACCCACGAATGGGTTGGTGAATACAATCCTTAGTCCAAAATAAAATCCCATTAAGGGTACCGCTTCCACGGAGGCCATACCAATCCGATCAAAGATTAATGGACCCACGACAACATGTTTAATACTAGTGCATGTGCAAGTCACAAGTGATCCTCAAGCACGGCCAAATCATAGCTCTAACGTGCGAGTCACAAGTAACCTACCAACATGACCAATATAAAGCTCGTGGAAGTCGATGTCTCATTGAAGCATGCGGATGGTAACCTGAATAACAAAATAAAAACCATTTACCGATCAACAATCTCGGCTAAAACTAAGCCGCACTTGCAGCGGTCGAGGATTGTTGCCTACGTCGCTCGCACCTGCAAGTACGACGAACCGCATACTGGGGAGTTCAGAACAAGAATAACTTACTAGCCAATTCCCTTTCACTTCCTAGCTAAGCTATGGATCCATACTAAGCATTGCCCACTAGACACAACTCACAATCAAAACCTTGAATAACTCAAAGATTCAATATTCAGTGATAAACCTCGTACCAATAATCATAAACATGTCCCAAGTGCTGTGTCTAGTAATAATTTCCAAAACCACGATGTCCAATCAAAATATGTTCAAAATAACCATTAAACAGTTCTTAAACAGAGTTCCAGATCATTTAATAAGAAAAGTACGAGAGTACACACAAATTCTAAATAAAAGGTTCAGATTTGAGTCGTGTTAGTGTGGGCATACTTAGTTTAACTTTCTAATTCAGTATTCAGGTTATTTTTTATTTCTTACAAAGTTTACTCCAAATCCTACACTTTGGTTCATCCTAAAATCCTTACTTTTAAATCCTTATTTACCAACTAATACCCTAAATCTCTAAAACCTTTGGGTTATATTATTGATTCTTTCCAGAAGTTAATTTAGGTCTATTATGACTTGTTAAACTAGGTTTCATACCTAGAATTCAAATAAAAATGGTTTGAGTGCATAGGTTTACCTTAACTAGTCTCCTTTGATTCTTATTACATTCATTATCACAAATAATTACCCTTTTATCTGAATTTAATTCCGTCACTTCCTACATCTCAAATTACCCTATTTACAGGTGTTACAACATTAAAATTCCAAGAAAAATCATTAGAAATTGAATTTGGGCACAAATCCCAAGTTTTGAAATTTCTGACAGTTGGTCGCTCGAGCCACTGCTCTAATGGTTAAGTTTTCAGGTTTTGTTATTTTTCAAAGGCCTATCGCCTTAAGTAACGCTTGAGCGGTGTCTCGAGCGCTCCGGCTATAACACTGTTTTTCTTCCCTATGCGGAAAATTTTGAACTTTCTATACATACTATTAACTATCCTAAACTAGTTCTGAGACAACCCTAAACTAATCCCATCATCTTCCTACTTATCTTGAGTTTCTTTTTAAGTTTAAACTCACCATGATCAACCTTTTCTTGATTTCTAAAAGAAAGTTAAAACATCAAAACAATTCTTTATAAACAAATAAGCTTTACCCATGAAATCCAACTTCAAAACAATATGATCAAACATCAAAATCACAAGAAAACATGCAGTTCCTTCAGTTTCAAGGGTTTGCTACTTGCCTTATGATGAACCCAGATTTTTCAGAAACTTTGCATGTGCCCATTTTTGGAGCTTGACCATACCCCTCTAGACCTTTTCAATTTAGATCTCCACCATTCAGTTTGAAGTCTTCCATGAGTAGAATGAAACCCTAAAATTTCAGCCCATTCCAACGGTTGGATATTCCTAACTCGCCGTTCGAAGTTGGCTGGTCGGCCATCTCTGCAACTCTTCTTCTTTCTTATTTCCTCCTTTCTTTTCTCTCTTCTCTCCTTCTATTTTGGCTCCTATCACTTATGCACTAATTCCCCTCTCCTTCTAACTTATTTTCAAAACCTAAAACACTCTTTAAACCTCTCTTTTATAGCCTTACTAATAAACCAACTCTAATTAGGTTTAGCTCACTCTAATATACTAAGTGCATTACCTCTTCTACCCTTCTCCTTAATTTAACTCATTTAACTCTTTTTTAAAGGATCTACTAAATAATTTTCGTGCTTAATCTTATTCCTAATTTTAAATTGAAATTGGACTTTTATTATTCACTCAAATTACCTATATTTTGGATCCTAAATAATATAATTACCATTAGGCCCTTTTTCCACCCTTTAAGCCTTAATTTCATTATTTTACATCCAACTAAGCTAAGATTTTGTCTAGTTGAATTTGTTGACTTAATGACTAATTATCTTATTTTCTTTCATGAATTTAACAAATTTGAAATGACCAAATTGCCCTTTCTCTTTAAATTCCTATTTTAACCTTTAATCTTTCTTTAATTCTCCTACCATTATATTTCTTAGCATTTTCCTCCATAATTTATCTCTTAATTATTTATTTTATTTTTAGGAAAATCCAGGGTTTTACAGCACGTGGTTTAGATTGTGACAGACAATTGTAGTGCATTCAAGAAACCTGGCCTAAGATTATAGCAGCAGTACGCCCTCCATTGGATGTCGTGTGCCGTGTATTTCATCAACTTGATGCTAGAGTCAATTGCGCAGAAGAGCTATGTGGTTAGTGTCCTCTAGGATGCATGAGCACTCATCACGTTTGTGTACAATCATAACTATGTACTTGTAAAGATGAAAGAGAACTGTGGCGGGGACATAGTTTGGCCAGGCAATACCAAATTCAGCATGGACTACATTGCTTTGGATAGCATTTTGCAACACAGGCATGGATTGATATCACTCTTCACGAGTTAGGATTGGACGAGTTGTACGCAGAGGCGCACAGATGTGGGGAGGAGAGTAGAATGTATTGTTTCATCCAAACTTTTTTGGGATAGAGTGCGGGACTTGGTTGGTATGCTGGAGCTGATATGTAGAATCTTGAATTTTGAAGAAATAATAATATAATTTTAAATCTGAATATTGGAAGAATAAAATTGACATATTGAGGAATAAATATCTAATTTAAGTATTTGGAAGATTAATATTATGATCTAAAAAAAACATTGTGAAGAGAAATAATAAGGAGAATAAATCTAGAAATTTTGGAAGAAATTTAATGGATAAATGTGGTATAATAAAGAAAGGGTATTTTAGTCTTTTTTCTATTAAGCCAATTAAAAAATTGATTAATTAAATAATATTAAATCTAAAACAATTAATTAGAACTAAGTTAGGTTGAATTTGGATTTAGATAACTTGATTTATGGCTTAATTAATTATAAAAGGGTCTATTGGTAATTCTAATTAATTAAAGGCCTTAAATTTGGAAGAAAGAGATTTTGGGGTGATTTGGTAATATATAAAAATAGGGATTTAAAATATGAGGAAAATAGATTAAAATAGAAGTTTATTTATTTGGGAAGTTAAGAGAAAGGATTTAAAAGAAGAATTAAAATAAAATGGGAAAGTAAGATTACTAGGAAAGTTTCCAAATACAATTAGGACTCCCAGTTGGGTGATTGTATAAAAGGAGGGAGATAGAAGGTATAATGCCTCGAATCCGGTAGATTTTTTTTAATGGATCAAGACATTACTTGAAAGATAATAAAACAATTAAGAACAAAAGCATAATATGATAAAGGTAAATAAGAGTACGCCAAAATTTAAACAACTCCTTCATTAATTCAATATAAAAGTACTAGTAATCCTTAAAATAAACTTCTTAACTCAATATATGAAATCTGAACTCAAAAGGGTAAACTAACTACTTATCATCTCTCTAACAAATTCCTAAATAAAATAAACAACTCCAAACAACTCACCTAACAAAATATAAAAGAAAACTAGTAAGCTATAAAGTGCTCATTCCAGATCCTTTGCTGTACCCTCTGTATTATCCACCCCAATTGGCACATCCTCTCCAAAAGTATCTGAAAACAAATATTGAAAACAAGGGTGAGATATAAAATCTCAGCAAACAGTAACATGCATGAAAGAAACGGTCTATATAGTTTGAAATCCCTTTTCATGAGGTTCCAACGAGAAATACAAATACCAAATATCCAAGAATAATATATCATGAATCCAAAACCAAATAATTTCAAGGTAAAACCAATAATCAACATTTACATAATACAATCAGCACACCACACAATTTGTGACATCACAGGACTCGTGAAATAAGACAACTTTAAAACCTGATTCCAAATGCCACATTCCGATATATGTTGGCCAAGATACACAAACTACAACATAGGGGAATACCCACCCAAATACAAGGAGTAAGGTTGGCATGTACAATCACAACTTCCCACTTAGATACATGGATCAAGGAATATGATTACTGTGAGTTTCAATTTCCCATTGAGATACATAGATCGAGGGAGAGGATTGCCGAGATACACGATCTAAAATGCATAAATGGACCACAGGATTAACTAAACGAAGAACGACCCACTTCACTATCTAGTTAAACTATGGATCCATAACAAGCCATGCCCACTAGACACAAGGCAATAAAATACTCAAACATGTTATTTTAGATACCAAAAACATCATCAATAATCCACAAGCCAACTCCAAGATACATGAAGGAAATCCAAGTCTCAACCCAAGCTACTTGAGTAAGAAATTCATCATTCTGAGATACACAAAGAGAAATAATCATAATTCTATCATAACAACTCTAGAGCCATCTTTAGATAGTTTAAATACAAGTGTAGAAATCAATAAAAACAAGCCAAGTTGAAAGGAAAATGATTTGGAAAGATGAACTCAAATAAAAGTCATTTTAGTAGAATGTACCCCAAATTTTTTTATAAAAATCCAAATTAATCATTGGCCAGTGCAAACACTTTCAAAATACCCTAATCTAATTGGTACATGAGTTGGAATTTCATAAAAACAATTTTACAATCCAAAACTATGTAGAATTTGTCATGGGCGCTCGAGCGCTAATGGGTGTTATGTCAAGCACTCTAAGAAAATTGATTCAGGTCCTTAGCTGCTTGGAGTGGTGCTTGAGCCACATCCCGAGCGCTTGGTTTAATCAAAAAGTCTGGATTTCGGGTTCTCATTTAATGTATTATGGCGCCTGGCCCGGTGCTTGAGCAGGATTTTGGGTGCTCGTATAATTTTGTAAAATCTGGGTTTTTCCTCTATTTCGCAAAATTTTGTTTCAAATCCAAATAACACCAAACCAACTTCTCAAATCACTTAGAAATCATGTAACATCATCCTCCAAACATACTAGATCATACTAAACACATTAAAACATGGTTTTGTAATAAATCTCATACAGAACTAAACGAAAACCAATTCTTAAAACATACTTGATAGTTTTTGCATGTAATCAATCATACCCATGGATTAATCTATATTAAACACATCCAAATTCATCCAAGCAGTCCAACGAAACATGATTTGACCGCTAATTCGGAAAACATGCAACTTTAGAATTAGAAGGGTTACTACTTACCTTAAGAATGCGAAATCCTTCTTCTCCAATAAACCTCAAGGTATAGCAGATTTTCTAAAACTTTCGCACAACTCTAGGGATCTCCAAATACAATCGCCACCATTCAGATTGAGGAACCACTAGTCAAGAACAAAACCTCCAAATTTGATGGTGATCCAATGATTGATCGTCTCTAGATCGCCGTTTGATGATTGTTGCTCAGAATTTTTTACAACTTCTCTTTTTCTCTAAAATCTCTTATTTTCTCTCTATTTTTCTAGTCGAGTGCACCAATTTTCTCTCCTCCTTTCTCCACACGTTTAAATTAATGGAAACCCTAAATCTTCCTTAATGCCTTCCTTTTATAGACTCACCCAATTACAAGTCATAATTAGATTAGGAACTTCCCAACTAGGATTCTTAATTCTATTAGGAAAACTTCCCTATTTCATCACAACTCTCCTTCTAATTATTTTCTCTTAAATCTAATTTATAAGAAACTTCTATTTTTCTTTATTTTCATGCTAATTTAATCCCTTACTTTAAAATATTACTAAAACACCCCAAACCCATCTTATCCTCAAATTTAAGGCCCTTAATTGAGTATAATTACAATTAGGTCCTTTTCTCATCTTTTTAGCTACAAATTAAGCTACATAAATCCAAATTAAATATAATTAATTATTTGTTTAATTAATTTAGTAATTGGCCATTAAGGAAAGACTAAAATACCCTTTATTTATTTATTCCATAATATCTCATTAAATTTATTCCAAAATTTCCAGATTCAATCTCTTCATTATCTCTCTTCATAATATGAGTATGGATTATGATTTTAATGTTCCAAATACTTAGATTAAATATTTATCTCTTGATATTTTAAATTTATTTATATTATTTCTTCTAATATTTATATTACAATTATATTATTATTTCCTAAAATTCAAGATTCTACAGAAGGTTTTGGGGTTTCTTTGGATTAAACCTAAGACGAAGATAGAGAGAGGAAGGAACTCACGGCTGTGTTGAGAACAAGAAAGAAAGAGAGTGATCGGCTAGAGGAAGAAGAAGAAAGAAAAGGATTTATTGCATTCTAGAGGTAAGTACTACCTTTACAATTTGGAAAGATTGCATAATTTATTGTTTAATCAACAAATATGGATTCCAAGGGTTTTGTTGGATGTTTTGGATGGTTTATAAATTGTTTAGAATAGATTGGATGTGCTTTATGGTGATCTAATATAGTTTTATTTTGAAGATTCATAAACTGTTAAATATGTTTAAAAGTGTGATTTTCGGTAGGTTTTGGATTGAGATTTATATAAAAATCATGTTTTCATGTGGTTGGTATGATCAAGTATGATTAGAGAATGATACTACATGATTTCGAGGTGATTTGAGGTGTTGGATTGGGGTTATTTGATTTTAGTTCAAAATTTTTTTGAAAAATAGAAAAACCTAGATTTTACGAATTTGAACTAGTGCCCAAATTGTGGTTCGAGCACCGTATCAAGCTCCCTTTTGTTCATATTCTTTTGCTTAGGTCGCCCGATTTGTCGTTCGAACGCCCAAGCAAGCGCCCTTGTACTTTTTTTTTTCAATTAGAAACCGGATAGCTAATATTTGAAGGTATTCGAGTGCCCGATGTGAGGTTTGAATGCCCTAGCGAGCGCTCAACTCACTTAAACCCAGAAAACCGTCGCCCAATAGGTCCCTTGAGCACCCAATCGATTCTAAACTTATTTTTGAGGAACTCCAACTCATGTTCCAACTAGATTAGGGTGTTTTGAGAGTATTTACATTGGCCAAAACATTAATTGGATTTTAATAAAGAATCTTCGTACGTTATGCTAAAATGACTCTTGTTTTGGATTTATTATTCTAAATTAATCTCTTTCCAGCTTAGCTAATTTTTAATGGTTTATACATGTATTTGAATTATCTAAAGATGTTTTCAAGATTCTTGAGGCAAAATTGATATTATTTTCCTCCATATATCTCGGAGTAGTTATTTTCTCACTCATGTAACTTGGGTTGAGACTTGGATTTACTCCATGTATCTTGGAGTTGACTTGTAGATTTTCTTTACTTCCATGTATCTCAGAGTAAATTTGGTACCTTTGTCATATATCTTGGATCGAGAATTTGGTTTCCCATGTATCTTCGGATAATGTTTTGGGTTCCTCCATATATCTTGGAGTAATTTTATATGATTATGATTTTGGATATATTCTGAATATTATGGAAGTTTGCTTTGTGTCTAGCGGCCATAGTGTGTCATGGATCTATAGCTTAGCTAGATAGTGAAATGAGACATTCTTCGTTTAGTTAGTCTCGTTTCTATTTATTCGTTTCCACCATGTATCTTAGTGAAGCTTTCCTGTATCTTGTCGTGTTGCAACAATCCCATCCGTCGTGTATCTCAACGTGGTCATTATTTTGGGCTACTCATTGTGTATCTCTATCTGGTATTCCCATGTTGGTTATTGATATTGTTGCAATTTGATTAGATTGTACTTGCTGTAAAACCCTGAATTTTCAGTAAATAAATAAATAATAATTGAATATGAATATCTTGAATGTCCATATATTTGTCAAAATAAATTAGAAAATAAACTTAGAAATTTCGGGAGAAATCGAGTGAGTAGATGTAAATTTTCAAGGGAAGGGTATTTTGGCTAATTCATATTAATTATTGGTAAATATATATATATATATATATATATAAAGTTATTAATAGACTTGAGAAATAATGATAGATTTAAGTTGGGTTTAGATTTCATATTAATAATGATATTTATACCTAGATAAGTGGAATAAGGGCATAATGATAAATATAGTCGATTTGGAGCCTTAAGTCGAGGAGATGAGAATTTTATTGAAGGATATTAATTATAATTATAGATGATCACAATGATAGAGGAGATCAGGAGAGGCGTAAAATTTGACCGTTGGATCGTGATAGATCGAGGTAAGAATTAAGTAAATCCAAAACTGTGTTCTAATTGGATGGTTGTCTAAAGGGGTGATGCATGTGCGTTGCGTAGGATCATGGGATATAAAAGAATAGGGTTTATACCCTAGAAAATATGTTTTAGTATTTGTGATGGTGTAAGCACCCAAATTTTGATCAAACCAAAAAGAAAAAAAGAAGAAGAAAACAAAAAAATGTGTGCTAAAAGATAGCAGAAAAGGCAAACCTTGAGGGGTCGAAATTTGACCTTTTGATCAAGTGATGATTGGCCACCTTGCTCTATCTCAATGGATAGAGAATCCCGACACGAGTCCAACGCAACTGAGTTCGTTGGAATCGGAGTCTGGATGAAGATTCTGTGGGCTGGTCAAACTTGAGGGTGAGCCGAGAATTGACTTTTTTCGAACCCCGTGCCAGGTGATTAGCCCTGTCCCATTGGATAGAGGACTCCGATACGGTTCTAACGCAATTGAGTTTACCCAAATCGGAGTTCGGATGAAGAGGATATGAGCTGTCGAAGTTTCCGAGCAGCAAACCCGGAAACTGCACACGTGGCAAAGAAACTGCACACGTGGCGAAAAATGCAGCAAAATATCTCAGGGGGGAATCTTTAAATATCCAAAACTTGCCAAATATCTCAGGGACTAAACCAAAAATCGTACGGGGCAATTCGTAGATATCCAAAAGTGTCAAATCGGTCGAATCGGTCAAGTCGAGGGGCAAATCCGTAATTTTTTTGATTTGTATCTGACCAAATATATCGGATACACATAGGTTTGTGTATGACCGACATCAAATATCGGATACAAAGATTTGCTCGGCGAGATTCGAGTCGATTCCCAGAAAATTTTGCGGCGGCAGTAATTTTTTGAAATGATTGTGTTTGTATCCGACATTTTATGTCGGATACAAAGGAAACCTAGTGTATCCGACATAAAATGCCGGATACAAAGAAGGTGTAGTGTATCCGACATTAAATGCCGGATACATTAAGTTTTCTATAAAAAGGCAACAGCAGCCCCATTTCGGGGGTTGGCTTTCTTTTGCTGTTTTTCCCTTCTTCTTCCCCACTGCTCCTGGTACGAAACCACCCATTCACACCCCTCCTTGCCCCATGAACCCTTAGAACACCACCTAAAGACTACTCTACCCCTCTCTACCTTCTTCTCCTTCACTAAAGCCTTGAAAGAACACATAAGCCTGTTGTTGGAGTGAAGGAGGTGCGGTGTAAGTGTTGTCCAGCCTCAAGGAGTTGTCTCTACACTGCTCCAGAGCCAAAGAACCCCCAGGTGAGGTTCCTTATCACGTTGTATTGTACATATATTTTAATGGAAATTTTCTAAGGATTTTCTAACCTCTTTCTTTCTTCTCTAGTATAAGCCTGATTTTAATGCCTATTGGCATGGTTTCTCTTCTGTTTTGGTGGTAGCATGGAGGTCTCCAAGGGTAAGGGAGACCCCATGCATGATTCCATGGGAGTATGAGCAATCTCTCCCCATTTCCCAGGGCTTTTAGGGGCTGTCGGCCAGCACTTCCATTTCATTTATTTAAAGGGGCATGTTCCTCCCCTGACTCTTCTAATGTACCCCCTATGTAACCCCCTTCTCTTCCCTTCTTCAGGTAGTTTTGATTCCTTGCTCATGATCGTCTAAAAATGCCTAGTTTTAGGTCTTGGTGATGTATGCTTTGAAGTTGCAGGTTCCCTTTAAAGTCTTGTTTTAATGTCCTTTTGTCGCTACCGGGTGTGCCATGCTTTGCATGTATGTATGTGTTTTGAGCACTAGAGAAGCACCCACAAATCTTGCATGATCTGTTCCGTCTATATTTGTTCCTTGGTTTTGTGTTTTTGTCAATAAGTATTTTTGAGCATGCATGAATGCATACTTTACATCTCTTTTCCTTGGTTTTGTTGTGCCTATATTTGTTCTTGCATGATGTGCTTTCTTGCTTGCACGTACACACTTCAAGCACACACTCCCCACCTTAGGTGTGTATTAGGTCACTTATTAGTCTAGTCATTGGGTTTCCTTTTAGCATGAGTAGGGAGGCACACTCCTTCGAACCATAGCGTGTATTGTGTTTCAAGCATCCATTTTGCCTAGCCGATATCAATTTTTAAGCTTGCTGTTGGTGGAACTTCGGAGACCAAGCAGGGACACCTTGATCCCTGCTCTACTAGTATACATGATCCAAAAGTGGAGGAGGCAATCTCAAGGCCTCCTCTCCCCCTCTCTTGTTATGAAAACCCCCAAAAGAGACGAAAAAGCAAGCTCATCCCCTCCCTGAACCACTGTGGGCCCACACAGGAGCCCACACAATCCCTGGAACACCCCAAGGAGCCTAAAAACCCAACCCCAATGCAAAAATCCGAGAAAAAGGCTTCTGGGGGTTGATCCGGCAACTCAGGTTGGATCAACAGGAACCCATGTGTAGCCGGCTGAAGATGCCGAATACACTGAGCCTAGTGTGTAACCGGCATCTTAGGCCGGCTACACTGCCAGACTGCTTTTTTGCTATCTTTGTGATGATGTGTTGATTTTTTTTGCTCATGTGATCAATCCGGATGAACCACAAGGGTTTCCGGGTCACCTGGAAACCCAAGATGGGCCATGGACTGATCCGGTCCAATTTGATTTCCAGTGGGCCTTCCAATGGGGCCCACCAAGCCCAACAAACTCATATCATCTTAAATAAGCAGAGTAAATCAATCCAGTGGGCCAAACCATGTGAGGCCCACCAAAGCCCAAATTGAAGCATGCTTGCTAGTCTAGGTCTGGTTTGGCCGTGACTCGGGCTTGGGCCTATCGGGCCCATCTCCCTTCAAGGGAAGCCCACAAAACCTAAGGATAGGGTCCAAAGCCCTAATCCACTATGGCCTTGGGCTTTCAAGCCCAAATCTAGGTAATGGGTCCCAAGCCCATTCCTAGCCCACTTTGGCACAAATAAATAAAGATAATCACAATCACTTGGCAACCAACTGTGTGGCCCACTCAGGGGCCCACAAAGCAATCCCGGCCCACTTTTGCATATAAATCAAAATTAATCAAACTTGAAATTCAAATAAAATCAATTCATTGAGCCAAAACCCAAAGGGCCTCTCAGGTTTAGACTGAGGCCCACCAAGGGAACACGTGGGCTTAACCAAGCCCACCAAGGGATCCGCAGGCCTTCCAATGGGGCCTGCCCAATCAGACTCAGATCACCCTAAATAAAGAAAAGATAAAATCAAGTAAAGGGACCCACACCACTTCGGTGGTCCTGTAAGACTTAACCAAATGGCATGCTGGATTAGGAATTGGGTGAGTGAGAGACCAAAAGTTGACTAAAACCAGGAAACCTATGGGACCCGTCACTCGACGGGGCGGACCGGGGTGTCTACGGACTTCCCCGGACCGTAACTGAGAACTTGTTTAGAATCTCAAGCCACAGACCAAGCCTTAATAGAAGAACTTAGGCGCCCAGGTGTCCGCCTGCACCCCATCAGGCGGTGGCGACTCCAATTTCCCATTATTTCCCAGTGCGACCCGGAAACAGGTGCGCACAGATGGTATTTGTCTGTGTGGGGTATTCGATGGCCGAAAGAGAAAAACGAAAGAGAGCAAGACCGAGAGAGAGACCAGCGACTAGAAGAGAAGAAGAAGAAGAAGGAGTTTCGTGTCTGTATAGAGTAGAGGATCGTCATCAACACAAGGATAAGGAGGAGGGAGAAGGAACAGTTCGAAACAGATGTAGGTGACACCGTTTGATTGACTGTTTTGTATTTACGTGTGTTTAATCTTCAAACCATGTTTTTATGATGTAGATATATGTATAATTCATGATATAATTGTTATAAGTATTGTGGGATTGCTTAGAATAGGAAAAATCACGTTTTTAAACTGTTTCTGTTTGTTTTCGGGGGACCGCCGACCTCGACTGTGCTCGGCGATCCTCAGTGCTCTTAGGCGCTAGACCAAAATTTAAGACCGCCCGAGATCACGAGAAGACTTATCGTCGACAATCTAAATTGAACTACCGCTAACCTTAGACCGCTAGGGCGATCCTAGGCGCTCTGTGCAGAAAATGCAGAATTTCGTATTTTCAAACCCTGATTCAATTCCAAACTATTTTTTTGTCAATTTTAATCATTAATTAAGATGTTTTAAGACCAAAATAATTTATCAAATTTCTTGCGTTAAAGAAAAATAAATAGGGAATTGTTTTAAGTAATTAGTTGCCTAACTTGATCTGAAATAAGAAATTCTAAGTTTAATGCAGATAAATCTCTATAAATTAGAGTAAATAATTAAGAGACGATAAATTATATATCAATAACTAGATTTCTACAAATAGAGACTTTATATCAGAAACTCAACCCAATTGAACTATCTTTGATAAATAGCAAGAACCAGATTATCCCTAAACGTAAGTAAATGGCAAATATCTGATTACCCCTAACTGCACCTCTAAATTTCTTTATAAATTCACATAACCTTGAAGATACTTCAATTGACCCCACCACTACCTCTAATCACTCGAGTCATCTAATACTTTAATTATCCCATAATTAGACCCAGTTATTGTGACTACAGACTAATGAATTAATTGTTGAATAAGGTTTGGATATATAGACTAATTGGGATCGAGTTGTTATGAATACTCAAAATATAATTTGGACTGTGCATTGGATGCCATGATGGCTATAAGAGATTCGTACCATCTGTGGATGAGATTTGATACCTCCTGCGGGAGAGATGAGACCTCCTGTTGGGAGAGATGTGATTCGGTTTGGATTGCATCCCACAGGGTAAATATGTGATCACCTGCGGGTGAGATGAGACCTCCTGTTGGGGGAGATGTGATCCGGTTTGGATTGCATTCCACAGGGGAGATATGTGACCACCTGCGGGTGAGATGAGACCTCCTGTTGGGGGAGATGTGATCCAGTTTGGATTGCATCCCACAGGGGAGATATGTGACCACCTGTGGGTGAGATGAGATCTCTTGTGGGGGAGATGTAATCACGATGTGATTGCATCCCACAAGGGAGATATATGTGACCACCTGTGGGTGAGATGTAACCACCTGTGGGTGAGATATGATGAGTCCTGCGGGTGGATGTGATTACTATGTGATTGCATCCTACATGAGAGAATGTTGATATCAGATTGTGAGATTCACTATTAATTATGAATGACATGATTTACCTTTAAATAAGAAGAGTTTAATTAAACGGTTTAACTGTGACTAGATTTGAATGACTCTAAATTAGAATATTTCAAGCACTGAATAAATGTTGGTTTCGTATGGTGATTACTCGTTCTTATTATCGACCGTGACTACCCGATTGTTTTATCCTGCATGAATGATTACTTTTATACATAAACTGTTTCTATCATGCATGTGTTGCCTACTGAGATATTAGTATCTCACTCCTACTTTTTATTCTACTTTTCAGGTCATTTTGTAGAGGACACCACGGGTTAGACTGTAATGGGTTGAAGTTTAGAAAATCCTGAAGACAAGTGTAGGACCTTTTATATAGTTGTATTTGTTTTATTGGGATCCTAATAGTAGGTGATCTAGAAGGATTTATGAGTTAGTCAAATTTGTAGCTGCCTTTCATTTGATTAATTGATGTAATAGGGAGATTCAGTTTCTAATAAATGATTTAAGCTTCCTAGCACTATGATAAATTTTAGTTCTTTATTTCCTTATATTTGAACTGATTGTAATGTACCACAAGTTAATGCCTTGATCCGAGTCAAAATGAGAAAAAAAATGACCTGGATTCGGGGCGTTACACTTGCCAACCCAATTTTGTATCTGGTTTGGTTCTCCCTTATGTTGTAGTTCACGTATCTTGGCCAACATAAGACGAGGGGTGGCAATTGGTGTGGGTCTCAATGTGAGACTCCAGATATTAGATAACTTGCTTAAATGATTTAAGTAAGAGAGATTTAGTATTTCTAATATATTTTAAATTGTATTGTGAAGGTGAAGTAGGAGAAACCCAATTCTGAACCATGAAAGGCAATCAAGTGGCTAAGTAAAAGGCTTATAAAATAAAAGGAAAGCTTAAGATGTAAGGTATTTCCTTTATTAGATAAATTCCCTAAGTTATTGAATAAACTTCATTTATGTGAGAGAGTGGCATTGTAAGCACCTCATTTTTTGCAAGGTCAAACCCTAGGGAGCAGAAATTGACTTTCTGATCAAGCATGAATTGACTACCATACCCTATCCCTATGGATAGTAAATCCTGACACGGTTCCAACGCAACTGAGTTTGCCAGAATCGGAGTCCAGATGAAGAAGATATGAGCAGAACAACCCTAAGGGCAAAAATGCAGAAATTATGTCCACATGGCAAGTGTGCAAGTCACATTTGTCAAATGGCAAATTGAAGGACAAAAGGAAAAAAAAGCAAAATATCTTGAATAAAATAATAGTATTTTCAAAATATCTACTTTTAATTAATTAAAATAATTAGAAAATCAAAATTCGGATTCTCTCATTAAGTGAGAGAATCAAACATCATTTCAACCAAATTGGAGAGAGAAAGGGCAAATCTGGAAAATATCTATAAATAACCGAAATTAAATTTCTGTTAACCGAAATATAATTTCGGTTCTAAGATAATAATCCCAGATTTTCATTTCAGATTTTTTGACCTTATCCCTACAAAAAATGATTTGTGATTTAATGTATTGTGACCGAAATTGTATTTCGATCACAAAAATAATGTAACCGAAAGTATATTTCGGTTACATTATTTTGTCTATAAAAGAGCAACAATAGCTCATTTGAAGGGGTTGGCTGTTTTTGTTTTGTCTCTAACCCCTCTCCCTTGTACGAAACACCCTCCAAACCCTTCTCCCTCACTCCCTAAGGCTAAAACCAATATCAAACCTCTTCCAATCACTACCCAACCTCCTCTTCTTCAACTTAGACCAAGGAGAACACTAAGGAGGTGTTGGAGAACTCAAAGAGAAGGCTCCTACCTGCTATTCCAGCCTCAAGGGATCCCCACACACCTCAAAGAGGATTATTAATCCCAAGGTAACCTTTCTTATCTTCATTTAGCTTGCCCGAAAACTCAATTCGGGCAAGCTATTTTTTATGCATAGCCGAAAATATATTTTGGCTATGCCTATTTAGGGCATGACTGAAATTTAATTTCGGTCATGCCTAAATAAGGTTCGACCGAAATTATTGTGTGCGCGTCGGAAACGCCGCACTGTGGGGCGCACGAATTCATGCGTGCCTCCAGGAGGGTAAAACGGGAAGGTTAGAGTCACTACCGCCTGATGGGGTGCAGGCGGACACCTGGGTGCCTATGTTTGTCTATTGGGCTGGCCTGTGGCTTTGAGATTCTAAGTAGGGTCTCGGTTACGGTTCGAGGAAGTCCATAGACACCCCGGTCAGCCCCGTCGGTTGGCGGGTCCCATAGATTTCCTGGTTTAAGTCAACTCAATGATTTCTTACCCGATTCCTAATCCAGCATGCAATTTGGTTAAGTCTGGTGGGACCCTTGGATGGTGTGGGTCCCTTTAACTGATTTTATATTGTTTAATTAATGTGAACTGGGTCTGATTGGGTGGGCCCCGTTGGAAGGCCCATGGATGCCTTGGTGGGCTTGGTTAAGCCCACATGCCCCTGGTGGGCCTCGGTCTAAGCCTACAAGGCCATTTGGGCTGTGGTTAATTTCCTTTGTTTTGTTTAGGGTTTGGATTTGAAGATTTAAATTAAATTTCATTTCTGGTGGGCCGGATTGGTTTGTGGGCCCATTGAGTGGGCCACACAAGTGTTGCCAAGTATTTTAATTTATCTTTGATTTAATTTTCAATATGGGCTAGACATCGGGCTTGGGGCTCGTTAGTCCAGACTTGGGCTGGAAAGCCCAAGGTTTTCTTGAGGTTAGGGTTTGAACCCTTACTATGTTGGTTAGTGGGCTTGGTGGGCCCGATAGGCCCTGGCCCGTGGTCTCGGCCAAACCATGCTAGATTACACATCATGCTACGAAATGGGCTTTTGTGTAAAACCCGAATTTTCAGTAAAAAAAAAAATTTAATACAAATATTTGGAGTGTCAATGAATTTGTCAAAATAAATTGGGGATTTAATATAAAGGAATGATTTGGGGTACTTATAATTCGTTCGGGATGTATAACGGACTAATAATGACAAAGAGAATAAATTTGGAAATTTTGGAAGAAATTGAATGAGTAGATGTGAAAATATCAAGAGAAGGGTATTTTGGTCAATTCACATTAATTATTGGTAGATAATTAAACACGTTAATTAAATTAATATTATTAGACTTGAGAAATAATGATAGAATTAAGTTGGGGCTAGATTGCCTATTAACGATGACATTTAAAGCTTAATAAGTAGAATAAAGGCATAATTGTAATTATGTTTGATTTGGAGTCATAAGTTGAGGATTTGGGAATTTTATTGAGGGATTTTTAATTAAAATTATAGATGATCACACTAATAGAGGAGATCTGAAGTTTGATGCAGATCTGACCGTTGGATCGCGAGATATCGAGTTAAGTATGGATTAACGGTCCTTATTAAGTCTAATGAGTGGATAAGTTTGGAACATGATCACAGGGAGATGCATGGGATCGGATGAGAATAAAGTAGGGTTTTTATCTGGGGTTGATTGTATGTCTTGTTTTGGGTTTTTGACAGCTGAAGGGAAGAATAACGAAAGAGAGAGAGAGAGATCGAGAGGAGAAGAAGAAGAAGGAGGAAGAGAGTGTATCTCTAGTTTCTCATCATTCCCAGAGTGTCTCTTACCTACGAAGAGGAGAGGAAGTCACTGGTTGGAAGAAGAAAGGATCTTGAGTGAACAGAGGTAGGTAGCACTTCGTTTTAACGCTTGTTTTGTGTTTATGGGATTATTCAATTCAAGTTGCATGATCTTTTATGTTGTAAATATACGTATATTGTCTGATATTATTTTTATATGAATGTTAGAAGCGATTAGAACACAAAAAAATGATTTTTAGAAACTCGGTTCGTCGTTTTGGTTAGAGCGCCGAGCATGCCTGTACTCAGCGCTCCTCGGCGCTGTTCAGTGTTCGTTGAAAGATTTCAAGCGCCCGAGACCGCCGACTGACAGTCGATCGTCGCTTGTTTTATTTAAAACAACTAACGCGTTTCCGAAACACGTAACGTTGAAGAGCACTGACTTCGCAAGCGATCCTAGGCGATCAACATAAAACATGAATTCAACGCTTGTAATCATTACAATCCTATTTTCTAATAACTTTTATTAAATTTTAGTGAACAACACCAAATTGCAATAACTTCTATTTTAACTTTATTGACTAATACTAAAATGTAATAATTCTTATTAAACTTTATTGACTAATACCGAACCTTAATAACTTTTGAAATCTTTAACCAAACCTCAATTAAAACCTATTACTTTAAAAACCACCTCCGTACCGTTTTAAACAAATAGATTTCTTTTATAATAATACATTATTAGACCCGCACTCTAGCGTACGTGTTGTGCGTCAAATTTCTTACATAATTAAATATCTATATACACTAAATTGGGTTATCACCTTGAATGTATTTTTATGTATTGAACAAAATATTAAGTTTAATAAATTGAGGAACTATTTTAGAACCAAACTTGAATTATCAATTGAACATGAACCTAATATGTTATAAATAATATTGGAATTGAGAATTATTTGTGTATTGGCCTGGTGGCCAGTTTTATTGATTACCTGCTTGGTGGCAGAGATATATTGTATTACCTGCTTGGTGGCAGAGATTATAACCCGCTTGGTGGTGGAGACCCTTAACCCGCTTGGTGGTGGAGACCCTAACCTGCTTGGTGGCAGAGATTATTACCTGCTTGGTGGGGGAGACCCTAGCCTGCTTGGTGACGGAGACCCAACCTGCTTGGTGGCAGAGATAACCCGCTTGGTGGCGGAGACATTAACCACTTGGTGGCGGAGATACCCGCTTGGTGGCGAAGACATTACCTCCTGCGGGAGAGATTTATTACCTCCTGTGGGGCAGATGTATTTCCGATGGATTGCATCCTACAGGAGAGCTACCTCATGTTGGGGAAATGTAATTATGCGTGATTGCATCCCGCATGGGGGATGGGTGTGTGAGTTACCATTGAAAGGTGAGGAAGCTATCTCCTGCGGTAGAGGTAGATGCTATGTGTCCACATCCTGTGGTCGAGTTATGCTATCTCCTGTAGGGGTACCTGTAGTCGTAGAAATGTGCATTCTCCTGCGGAGTTAGTGTGGGTACTATGTGTTTACGTCCTGCGTGTAAAATCCCTAATTTTCTGGAAAATTTAAGAATTAATATTCTAGTGATTAAATTAATGTTAACTAATTTATTTTTCAGAGAAGGGAGGTTAGTGATTTAAACCGGAAAGTTTGCTTGTGCTGGTCGGGTTATTTAAGTAAAAAGGTATGAGAGAAATTTCTGAAATTTTTCTTAACTAAATGAGTTGATCGGATGTGGTGGCAAATAAGAACTATTAATTAAAGCACCTGCTGGTGTAGGAGATGTGGTAGTGTGGCGGTTCATCGGATCGTGATTTAAGTGATGCTTTGAGCGGCAACTATAAATTGGAGCTAAAGACAGGCTCGCTGATTTTTTTGCTGAGTTTTGATTGAGCAAACTTAGAGATCTCATAGAAAAGGAGATCCAGGAGCTAGGGTTGAGGAGCTGGAAACCAAATTGCTGAGGTGATCAGAGAGGAGTGATCTGATCGTGATGCTCTATTTATCGGTATAGAAGAGAGCTGTTGCAGAACTTCAATTCGTCATGAGCAATCCGAATTCTGCAAATTCAGATCAAGTTGGATGTAAGTTAACATTAAACCTGAGTTTTTGTTCTAGTTTTAGTGAGGATTCAAATCAAGTTCCAGATCTGAAAAGTCTGAACAAATGAGATAAATTTCAGAGGAGGAGTGGGCGTTGAATTGGAACTCTACTGCAGAACTCAAATCTGTAGATTTGCAGTCTTCAACAACTCAAATTTGCATCTGAATGTGAGTAGCACAAATCTTAATCGAGTTTTCATGGTTTTAATTGGAAATTGTTGATGGAATGAGCATGTTTCAGATCTCTGTCCTGCTGAGGATTGTCGTTAATATCAAAACATATCTGCTAGAAGTTCCACCTAATTTCCAGATTAGATTGATTGTTAATCATGCAAGCTTTGTTATGGTGAAGAAGATCCGTAGGCAAATTAATATATGATTCATGTTAGAACTAAGATATTGATTGCTGGATTTCAGTTTTCGAAATTGGGAAAATAGCATGGAACAGTTACTGAAAATGTGGTCGATCAAACCAACTTGTACTAATGTCTTAAGCATGCACTTAGTGTTAAAAATTATCCTAGAAATGAGTTGAATGCAAAACATCAGAATCCATTTGATGCTGTGATCATTAGCTATATCAAATCTGGGCACATAGAGAGGGCGCCCAGCATTGCTGGAGATCGCCCACCTCCTTTAGAGGTCAGCGCCCAGCAGGTCTTTGATCTCTAAAGACTTAACTTCTATCCTATATTAGAGGTTCTTCTAGGTTTTGGTTCGAATGCACGACAGAAGGTTAGTCTAAGTGATATGATCGATATAACCATTCGACCATGAAGATTTTTTATTAGTAAAGAAAGGTATTTCAGTCTTAGGTTAGGTTTACTTTATGGTTTTGAGTATGGAATTTAATCATAGGTAAATCAAGGTCTGTAAGGTAAAACCCATAGGTAGAGTGAATCAGGTTTTGGTTATGGAAATCTATGCTTAAAGAATGATAGAAGTGGCTAAGGTAGATGGCTTTACAATAGGTTCTTAATTAAATTCAAGTGATTTATAAAGGCATGTTTAGGGAGTTAGAATATTACCAGAAATAGTTGGATTACCACAAAATAGATCAGTCTTAATCAAATTTCCACAGCTGTACTTGAATCTGGAAAAATAGAGAGAGCGCCTAGGATTGCTGACCATTACTGACCTGGCGCCCAGCTCAATCTTAGGGTGATTCAAACCCAAATTCTTAATTCCAGCAAGGGGAAAAACCTTTGGGAATCTAACCAAGAGTAATTAAAGGATTTCTGGAAAATAAGAGAGGTTGGTCTGAGAAATTCTTCAGGTACTAATATAAAAATCAGCAACCTATCTAGGTAAATAAGAGTGAGTATTTTATAAGTTCTGATATTTTCCAGCAATTATAACTTGGGTTTTCAATTCATGTATTGAGGTATTATCTACATGATAAATGGGAGATGTAGAAAGGAAGTTGGAGTGAGATATAGGTGCTGAACCTGGGTTTATATTAAAGTATAAAGTAAGGAAATCAGAAAAATGTGGTGAGAAATGAGTTGGAGATTATAAAGAAATCTGAACCTATGTATAGTCTCTAGATGGTTCCTTTTGTAAACATATTAGGTAATATCCTCTAAGGATACTTTATAAATGATAAAAAGGATTGGAGTACAATAATAAATGCTGAAATGAAAACATTAAAGAGGGTTATATGAAGTAAAAGAGTTAAAGAAAGAGTTGAGAATATTAGATTAAATAAAAGTGAGTTAGTGTAAATTCTATGGGGAAAAGTTTCTGTTGAGTATAAAATAAAGGCGACAAGTCTGAATTTAATATTATTACTAAACTTTGATATCTATATGCAGATTTGCCGGTTTAACCGTGTTTTGACAGTTTTACCAAATTTTGACTATAAAAGAGGATTTTCAGCTCTATGTTGGAAAGGACTTTCAAAACTAATTTGTTATGGACAAATCTGATTTTTGGGGTCTTTCATACACTTGGAGGATGTTCTTGTGAATCTAGATGGCTGGATGGTTACCTTACCTCCGTGTACTCGGGGATGCCCATGTACTTGGGGTTGGTTCCTCTGTGTACTCAGAGATGGATGTGTGCTCGAGATAGCATGTTTTGGGTTTGGAACCCTTCGATATTAATGAGATTTCTGTTTTTGGCTTTAGCTCGAGTCTAGATGGCATAGCTCGGTGTGGATCCACATTTGTCAAGTTAAGAGCTAGGTAGTGGAATAGATTGTTTTCTTTGCTAGTCGTAATGAGTTGTTCACGCACGCGTTTCCATCGTGTACTCGGTGAGGCTTGATCGTGTACTCGGCTTTGCACCTAAGCCGGGAGGTGGCATAGTGAACTTCGGCATTACCTAGTTAAGGGCAATCTTATTTCATGAGTCCACCATGGACTTGTTTTATGTTTTCACTTATGAATTGCTGTTATGAATTGATTGTGGAGATTGCTCTTTATCGGTATATTTGTCGTAATTGGATTATACAGATTACTCTTAAATGTTGGTTATCGTTAATGATGTATGGTTTACTATTGAAGCATGTTCTTAGAACTAATATAAATGTTTTGTGCATGCATGTGCTACTTGCTGGGATATTCGTATCTCATTCCGTTTTGATTTGTTTTCTTTTCAAATCCTGGTGAGGACGATATACGTGGGGTTGAGCCAGACGCAGATTACCCCGAGTATAGGGGAGAGGATTTCTTTGTTGAGTGACTTTTGAGATATATTGTAGTTGCTATTTTCATTTGAGATAGTGAGTAACTTTGGAATTGTAATTCTTTCGATTCATTGTGTGTTGGTGATTGGGATATTTTTGCAAACTCTGATATTGTGTTTGATGAAATAAATGAAATGTCATGTTTCTTACACTCTGATATAGATCCTGCGGTTTTGTTATCTAACCCTCGGGTACAAGTTACGGTTCCATTACGTAACCCGGATTCGGGGCGTTACATTGTGGCAGAGGTAGGCTACTACCTGAAGGTGGACTTCTACTATTGATTATATGATTGATTCTGAGATTGATTGATTGGTTTAGACATATCTAACGAGATTGTTTATTTAAATGAAATGCTTAAATGACATAATTGTATAGAACTGCTAAGACTTAGTTTAAATTGTTAAAAATTGAATATTATGGAATTATGAAATAAGGGTTAAATTGTTCTTAAGGAAATACAAAATAAAATAAATTGAAATCAGGTACTTATGACTTATAATACATTGTTCTAATAATTGAAACGAAATTTACATAATAAACTTTCTTTATTTAGAGCACTGTTTTGAGAATGATTTTATATTGTGATTAATCGTTTACCTTACCGACTATGATTACTCGATTATTTTACCGAGCATGAAACCACTGTTATTTTCCCTATCTATATAAATTGTTTTCTACATGCATAGTGTTACCTATTGAGATATTCGTATCTCACTCCTACTTTATATTCTATTTTACAGGTCATCTTGGAGAGGACTCCATGGGTTAGACTGATAGTGGGTTGAAGTCTAGAAAATCCTGAAGACAAGTGTAGGACATTTTATATAGTTGTATTTATCCTCTTGGATTAATAGTAGGTGATCTAGAAGGATTTATGAGTTAGTTAAATTTGTAGTTGCCTTTCATTTGATTAATTAATGTAATAGGATGATTCAGTTTCTAATAAATGATTTAAGCTTCCTAGCACTCTGATAAATCTTAGTTCTTTATTTCCTTATATTTGAACTGATTGTAATGTACCACAAGTTAATGCCTTGATCCGAGTCAAAATGAGGAAAAAAATGACCCAGATTAGGGGCGTTACATTTTGGGTGGGCTGCATTGGGCTTGGCCCACTTAGTTGGATTAACTTGCTTAAATTGCATGCTTATACTCCATTGCGTTTGTCAGGCTTGGTGGGCCCTGTTGGAAGGCCCACAAGTGTGTCTAAATAAACCACATTTGGTTCAAGTCCCATCTTGGGTTTCCGGGTTTCTAGGTGACCCGGAAACCCTATTGGCTCACTTGGTTTAGTTGAAAGAACATAAAAAATGATGTAAGACCATCAAAGAGCACAAAATTGGGCTTAACATAGTATAGCCGACCTTGCTTGTCGGCTACACAAAACCACTCTTGTAGCCGACCTAAAGTGTCGGCTACACATGCCAATACATGTAGCCGACCAAAGTGGTCGGCTACAAACAAACCCATGCTGATCCGACCTGAGTTGTCGGATTAGCTTAAGAAAACAGTTTTTTGGGTTTTCAATTGGGGGTTGGGGTTGTGGGCTTATAGAGGGTCTCCAGTAGCGATCAATTTATGATCGCTGGATAATCATACATCTATAACCTGACAGAGTGCACATTTCCATTTATGTAAAATTGTAACATTTAAACTGAACTAGAATCATATGGTTCATCCCCAATTAACTTTAATACATCTCAATTAATTCAAAGTTCTCAAATTCAGAACAGATAACCTACAAGTCTAAGGAAGGTAATAGTAATCTTCCTCCTTATATGCCTCAGCAGGATCTACCCCTGAAAACGCTTCACCACGAGTATCTGAAAAACAGAACAAACAACAGAGTGAGATACGAATATCTCAGCGAGTAGCACATGCATGCAGAAATAGTTGATCACAATTTAAAACTATGCATCGACAAACACTACAATACGGTTAAACAACCAACATCGATTCTCAAATCGAAATCAGGACTAGTTCTAATCAAACAAATCACATCTCAGTTAAGTATGGCAACACATCGATTGGTCAATGTCATGACTATCGTTTAGTTGATAAATTAAGCATGCCAAGTAGACACTCCACACCTCCATGTACACAGTTCCGGCCTACTCAGGGTTTCGGATACTCTGAAATGACGGCCTACTCAGGGTTTCGTCATCCAATGCAGGCCTACTCCCCGGGTTTTTGCATTGACAACCAGGCCTACTCAGGGTTTCTGGCTGCTCTACACCGGTCGTGGCAACACACAAGGCCATGCAATTCCAACAACCAACAATAACATCACATTACTAAGCTTAAACATCTGGATCCAGGACAAGCTAGACCAAAACAGTAAAACATCGTTTAATCTCAATTCCAATATCAAAGTAAAACCATTCATTCCACATCATGCAAAACTCATCACAATTCATCACCTGTCCCTCAGGACCAAGCAGTACCTCAAGTACTTCAGTATTTTTCTCATTTCCGTAACACATGCCATTTGGAAATAAAACTCAAGCATTCATACCAAGGAAATCTTTTCAATACATTTAAAGTTTCCAACAAGTGAAACCAGAAATAGAATAACTTCTCAATCAAAACAGTGTATAAAACAAGGAAAAGTAACTGGTAACTCTTAGTGGTTTGGTATCCGGCACAATACTCATAAGTAACCTAAACTCAACTTGAAAGCTCTTAAGAGGTTCACAAATTTTTCCTCTAATAATTTCATAGGCAAAATAGTTTCCAAGGTTCCTAACCAAGTGAATAGTGAAGTGGTTTAACCCTTAAGTAACCCAAATACTCTTGGTTAAATCAGAATTTCCATTTCAGTAAGCAAAATAGGGTGTGCGCTCACTTCCTGAAGTGGGTGCGAGCTGAGCGCCAGTCGGCGGTAAGAAAAACAGTTATAAATGTACTTACCGCTCACTCGACGCTAGGTGAGCGTGAGCTGAGCGCCGGTCGGGCGTGAGGTGGGCGCGAGAATCGCGCGAGATGAGCGGTGGGTTTCCTTGTGAGCGCGAGCTGAGCGCCGGGTTCGCGCGAGCTCGGCGGTAGGTCGATTTTAACGGGGCGCCTACCTCTTAAGTGAGCGCCAGTGAGCGCGAGGTGAGCGGATACCCCCTGTGATTTTCATTTCTCTGTTATTTCAAGATCTACATGACGGGCCGGTTTGTTTACCTCTGTAATTGTTCTACTACACTCCTAATACTCCCAGAAGACTTCCCAACCATATTTGGATTTAATCTAAACACTTTTATTTTTAAAGATAAAATTCAGTCCGGAGACTGTGTTCATGTCATTTCCAGAAAACCAGAAAACTCATACATCACTTAATATAGAAACCATGCATCAGAATAAGCTCACGAAAACATCAAATACAAAACCCAGTTGTAAATCAGTGCTACTCACCTGAATGCGCTTATTCCAAAATATAGCAAAACCTCGGCCGATCACCACTCTGGCCACGCACGCGAACACAGAAACTACCCAACCAATTCGTCTCGAACAGGGAGAAAGAACCCACTCAACTTCAACTCCGAAACCCTTCTCTTACCCCTCGCGATACTTGTTCTTCACGAGAACAGAACCCTAGTCGCCACACTCTCCAGCCGATTCTCCTGAGCTCCTGAGTATTAGACTAACAACAATATTTCCGTAAGTACATACGCGTATTCTCTTAAACCTAAAACCCTACTTTCCCTATTTGTACATTACCTTGCGAGATACAAGGTTTTATGATTCGGTGCCGGTGGGCGTGCCGCCCATCGGCCAAAACGAAATTTCGGCGGCACGCCGGCGACGTGCCGCCGAAACGGCGGAAAAATAAAAAGGCAAAAATCGGATTTTTTTTCGTGCCGGTGGAAATTTCGTTGGCACGCCGGTCCGTGCCGGTCCGATTCGTGTATAAAAACTGATTTTTTTTTCTGTTTCGTCCGTGCCGGTCCGTGCCGCTCGGCACGCCGCTCCGTGCCGTCGAAATTTCGGTGAGTTGCTGACGATGCACCCAAAACGATTTTCCCCCGGCGAAACGCATCGCCGGGGGTCCCTATACCGAAATTTCGGCGGCACGCCCCGAAATTGTAAACCTTGGCGAGATACATATGCCGCTCGATCAACCCTTTTAAACCCTTGATCCTATGCATGCTCGCCCACCGGAAATACTACATGTTCCGCATCCACTTACGTTAATAAGCACACAACTTTACAATAATAATAATAATGATAATAATACGACTTTTTTTTTTCCAGAAAAATGGCTATATAACGCCTGTACATACGAGTATGGGCTAAGCCCTCAAACCACAAAATCACCTAATAGAACACAGTTATATATAAGAATAAATAAATAAACAAACAATAAAACTTACCAAAAATCAGGGTCTTACATCCTCCCCTCCTACAAGAAATTTCGTCCTCAAAATTTACCTCAAGGAGGAACAAACCATTCCGGATACTTCTTCTTCATCTCTTCCTCACCTTCCCAAGTGCATTCTTCCACAGTATGATTCTGCCATTGCACTTTCACTAAGGGAACAACCTTGGTGCGAAGAATCTGCTCACGACGGTCTAGAATCTGAACTGGCCTCTCTTCATATGTCAGATCTTCTCGGATCACTAAAGGTTCAGGATTTATCACATGACTAGGATCCGCTATGTACTGCCGCAACATGGATATATGGAATACATCATGGACTCCTGCCAAATGGTTTGGCAAAGCTAGTTTATAAGCTACCGGGTTAATCACCTTCACAATCTCAAACGGCCCAATAAAGCGTGGAGACAACTTCCCTTTCTTCTCGAATCTCAGGATTCCTTTGGAAGGCGATATCTTCAAGAACACTTGGTCTCCCACTTCGAATTTCAGTTCACGTCGTCTGGTATCTGAATAACTTTTCTGACGACTCTGTGCAGTCAACAATCGCTGTCTAATCAATTTCACCTTTTCCATGCTGTCTTGGATAATTTCAGGCCCAAAGTACTGTTTCTCTCCTACCTCCACCCAACACACAGGAGATCTACAGATCCTGCCATAAAGTGCTTCATAGGGTGCCATCTGTATACTAGCCTGATAGCTATTATTGTAAGCGAATTCGGCTAAGTGTAAATACTTACTCCAATTGCCACCCTAATCCAGGACACAACATCTCAACATGTCCTCCAGAGTCTGAATAGTCCTCTCTGACTGACCGTCGGTCTGTGGGTGGAAACTAGTACTAAAGCTCAACTTAGTTCCCATGGCCTCCTGGAAACACTGCCAAAAATGCGAGGTAAATCAAGAATCCCTATCCGATACAATGGACACTGGAACCCCATGCAACCGGACTATCTCTCGGGTGTACAGCTCTACCAATGATGCTAAAGTCTGTGTGGTCTGATAGGGCAAAAAGTGAGCTGTTTTGGTTAGTTTGTCTACAATCACCCATACACCATTGTGGTTCTTAGCTGTAGGCGGTAGCCCATTCACAAAATCCATCGATATGTGTTCCCATTTCCACTCGGGAACCGGCAAAGGTCGCATCAAACCTGGAGGTCTCCTATGCTCTGCCTTTACCTGTTGACAAGTAAGGCACTTGGCTACATATTCCGCAATGTCTTTCTTCATTCCTGACCACCAATATACTGATTTTAGGTTCTTGTACATCTTGGTACTCCCAGGGTGAATTGCATATTTGGACCTGTGACTCTCGTCTAGGATCAATCCCCTGACTTCAGTATTATTTGTAACACAAGTCCGCCCTTGAAATCTCACCAATCCATCCCGAACATCAAAATCTTTCGTGGCCTCATCACTCTTCTCTACTAACCCCTTGATGCGTAATAAATCGGGATCTACCAATTGACCCTCCCGAATACTCTGAATCAACTCTGGCTCTGCTTGAACTCGTGCCATGATCAATCCATGCCCATGAGTGCTGAACTCCCCAGGCCATTCTACAACAGTATCAACAAGAGTGCATTGACTAGCCATGAAAGTAGCTAGTGTGGCTACCTCATCTTGGGAAACAACCCTACGACTCAGTGCATCTGCTACCACATTAGCCTTGCCCGGGTGATAATGTAGCGTGAAATCATAATCCTTTAGAAGATCCATCCATCTCCTTTGCCTCATATTCAACTCTCTCTGGGAAAATATATATCTTAAGCTCTTGTGATCTGAGAATATCTCGAATTTGGCTCCCATCAAATAGTGCCTCCACAACTTAAGTGCAAACACGATTGCTGCCAACTCTAGATCGTGCGTAGGGTAATTCTTCTCATGAGTGCGTAGCAACCTTGAAGCATAGGCTACCACATGTCTCTGCTGCATCAGAACACAGCCCAACCCTACTCGAGAAGCATCACAATTGTAAGACCCCAGTTTTGAGTAGAAAAAAAAATAAATAATAAAATAATAAAACGAAATAATAATAATAGAATAAAAATAAACAAATAATAACAGTAGATAAAATAAAAGTATATGCACATATGGATGTATGTACAGGTTAAATCAACTTTATTATTGCTAGAAATTTGTGGTCATTAGGGTTAAAGAAAATGAGGTGGAAATATTTATACGTAGGTCATATTCGGACCGGAAATAAATAAAAAAATGGGTCAATGGTTAAAATCCGGGAAAACCCTACACTAAGGAGGGGTAGAAAGGGGATTCCCAGGGTAAATGGTGAATTAGGTTAAACCCTCGCGGTGTATAAATAAGTAACTGATATAAATTTTCGGGGTTTTGGGGGAATGTTGTTGCACTGAAATTAGGGCGGCTACTGTGGCGATTAGGGTTTCGCTGGGAAGAGATGAGAACCGCAAGAGTTGCTAGGAGTTTATTGGAGTCGGATTTCAGTGGGTTTTTCCTCTCGCGAGCAGGGGATCAGTTCGGCGACCTTCGCATCCACGCGCGCAGCCGGAAGTCATGCTCGGCCGGCTGTGGAATAAGCTTTTGTTTCTCGGATTAAGCGTGTACTTGTGAGTAGCACGGTTTTACAACTGGGGTTTTGTGTTTTATGTTTCTCTCGAGCTTATTCTGATGCATGGTTTATATATTAAGTGATAGTATGAGTTTTCTGGTTTTCGGAAAGTTGCATGAACAGAGTCTCCGGATTGAAATTATAATTGAAAATGAAAGTGTTTAGATTAATTTCAAATATGGTTGGGAAGTCTTCTGGGAGTATTAGGAGTGTACTGGAGTAGTTACAGACCTTCAAAAACCGGCCAGTCATGTAGATCTCAAAATAACAGAGAAATGAAAACCACAGGGGGTATCCGCTCATCTCGCGCTCACCGGCGTTCACCTCGGAGGTAAGCGCCCCGTTAATAATGACCTACCGCCGATCCCGCGCCCACCTCGCGCTCATCTCGCGGAAAGTAGAAAATGAGGCGCCCATCTCGCGCGAATCTCGCGCCCACCTCACGCCCATCTCGCGCTCATCTCGCGCTCACCTAGCGTCGGGTGAGCGGCAGGTCGATTTTGCCCTTTTTCTTCACCGCCGACCGGCGCTCACCTCGCGCCCACCTCAATAGGTGAGCGGCAGACCTATTTTGCTTCCCGAAATGGAATTTCTGATTTGACCAAGAGTATTTGCACTTCTTAGGGGTTAAACCACTTCACTATTCACTTGGTTAGGAACCTGGGAAACCATTTTGCCTATGAAATTAATAGAGGAAAAATTTGTGAACAAGAGTTTTTAAGTTGGGTTTAGGTTACTTATGAGTATTGTGCAGGACACCAAACTAGTAAGAGTTACCAGTTACTTTTCCTTGTTCTATACACTGTTTTGATTGAGAAGTTCTTGTATTTCTGGTTTCACTTGTTGGAAACTTTATACGTATTGAAAGGTTTTCTTTGGTATGAATGGATTGAGTTTTACTTTCATATGACTTGTGTTACGGAAATGAGAAATTACTGAATGTACTTGAGGTACTGCTTGGTCCAGAGGGACAGGTGATGAATTGTGATGAGAAATTACATGATGTGGAATGAATGGTTTTGTTTTGATATTGAAATCGGGATTATACGATGTTTACTGTTTTGGTCTAGCTTGTCCTGGATCCAGAGTCTAAGCTTAGTAATGTGATGTTATTGTTGGTTGTTGGAATTGCATGGCCTTGTGTGTTGCCACGACCGGTGTAGAGCAGCCAGAAACCCTGAGTAGGCCTGGTTGTCAATGCAGAAACCCGGGGAGTAGGCCTGCATTGGATGACGAAACCCTGAGTAGGCCGGAACTGTGTACATGGAGGTGTGGAGTGTCTACTTGGCATGTTTAATTTATCAACTGAACAATAGTCATGACATTGACCAATGTTGGTATTTGATTTTGTTTGACGTGATATGTTTTATTCGCTGGTTGTTGGTATTTATGGTTCATGGAATATTGTTTACCGATTATTGGGTATTGTTCTTCCCGCCGGTGTAGAGCAGCCAGAAACCCTGAGTAGGCCTGGTTGTCAATGCAGAAACCCGGGGAGTAGGCCTGCATTGGATGACGTAGTCATTTAAATATCCGAAACCCTGACTAGGCCGGATATACATTTGGAGGCGTGGGCATGGTTATGAGAAGACTTGGTGTTATGTGACATTGGTATATCTGGAATTATATCTTGAGATACAAAATTATGCTTATTTGCTATGTTGTTGCCAATTAATCATTATTTATCGATATCTTCGGGATTGGAAACGGATTGTTATTGCTTGATTTACCTGATGGTTTTCCGCACTGATATGAATTGGATTATTGAATTTTAGTCGGATTATTCGGAATATGCGTATTATCCTCATTGTACATGGTTATAATCGTGGCATGTTTTAGAACTGAAATAAATGTATTTGTGCATGCATGTGCTGCTCACTGGGATATTCGTATCTCATTCCGTATTATTTTGTTTTGTTTTCAGCTGCTCCTGGAGAGGACGATACTTGCGGGTAGTTACTTGGTCATGTGAGTTTATTTTCGTTTGGGATTATTTTAGCGCACTCTGTTATATAGTTTTTGTTGTATTCATGTTTTTCCTTCACTCTGATATTGCGATCCTGAGTTTTATAATAACGTCTGGAGACGAGTTACGGGTTTTTCATGTGACTCGGATCCGGGGCGTTACAGGTGGTATCAGAGCATATCAGAGTTATAAAAGGAAACATGACATAGGAATAGGAAAACTCTAAGATGGACTTGAGGGTTGTGTGCTCGTTAGATAGCATTCCTTAAATAGGAAATATAGGCTGAGAGTGCTATTTCTTTAGATCTAGCAGTAAATCAACATGGTTAATGGTAAGATACTGGATCTTCTATGTTTTATATATAGGGTGTGTTATGATTTGTTATTTGTGATATAATACATTACTATTATTATTATTATTATTAACATTATAAATTATGCATGATAAAGGAAAAGTTATTGAATTTTCATTCAGAAGGAATTGAGGATTCTGAGAAGTAGTTAGTTTTGAGATAAACATTAAAATGAATACGTGGAAGTTATGAGATGATTTTAATTGCTGAATTCATATATTTGAAGCTTGAAATTGGTGATGGTTGATTTAGCATGCGAGCTATTGTATGCTTAATTGGATGATGAGCCAGATGTATATAGCCATACTTTAGTAGTGTGAGGCATCGGCCAATGCTGAACATTTACTTGGGTATCAAGCTTTATACAAATGGGGTATGTATTGTACTATTTATATGTATAAGAAATCTGTTGTGTGATATATTGTTTAATTTAAACTAGAAGGGAATTTGCATGATTTCTTTCCTATTCTTCATATAGGTGCACATATATGAAAGGGTGGGTGACAGCAAGTTATGTTGTTTTCTTCTGAGCTATTTTATTTTACTAGTAGGTATGAATATGGGGAATAAGAAATTTTAAGTGGTTATATTCATAAGGATTATTGAGAATGCATGGGTAAGTTTGGAAAATTATTAAATGCGTAGCGGAAGTGTGGTGAATTTAGAAGGCAAGGAGGAGATCTCGTTCAGAAAATTTCTCCACCAGGATAGAATGTAAGTAAGCATGAGGGTGCACTTGAGTTGGTGGTATGACCTTATTGGGTTGAAGTTTAAGAGATTTCCAGATTACAATAGTTGGGGAGGATATCTTATTTTCCGCAGTATCTGGTTATAATATAAGAGGATGAATGGATCTATGGAGAGATTATATTTTTACATTTATTATTATCCAGCTTGAAACATCCTAGTCATTTTTATATGTATCATTATTAGGTTATAAAAGTGGCATGGGATAAGATCACTACAGTTATGGTTGGTTAGTGGAATATTGTGGGTACTAGTAGAAATTAGCTTGTGAATTTACTAGACATGGGGATGGTGGGATTTTAGCTTTAATGCCTGTGAAGTCAGAATTAACCTAGCGTAGTTGGGAGAGATTGTTACCGAATTCAGCTTGAGGCACACCAGGGAATTAGGGAAAGGAGATAAGCCTACTAGCGGCTTGATTTCAAGAATGGTTTATTAAGACTTGGAGGCAGGGTATGTGTGCCAGGTGAAAGAGAAAATAAATAAATAAATAATATGGAGTGAATGAGTGCTATTTATTTCAGAAATTTTATGGATGTGCTTTAATATAAAAGCAAGTAAATAGATGCTGAAATAAGATTTTAAATGACATGATTAAACCTAAAGAGAGTTTTAGAATGTATTAGAGGAGGTATAATTATTTCTTAGTGCATTGGTATTGCAAGGGTATAAGTTATAGGAATTTCTTTTTATGTGAAAAATTATGTCTGGAGTTAATTGGAAATGTATTGAGGAATAAATGTAGAAATCTAGGGTAAATAAGAGAGGTGGAATTTAGAGTCTCCATTTAAGTGAATGGAAAGTTTTTGAAGGAAGAAATATGTTTTATTTTAGAAGTAAGGACATAAGGTAAGTTTTTTTTTTTTTTTTAAAAGGAAAAATCTGTAGGTTGACCTTAAAATGAGCTAAACCTTTCTGAATAGGGTTAAATTCGAAATTGTTAAGGATCCCGACAAAATTTGGCAGGAAGGATATCTCCATTAGCTACTCTCATTGGCCTGTCAGTGAGTTCTGTTAAAATTGTTGAATACTGGATTGAAGAATGAAACACACATAGTGGTGGATTGAGTTTAGCATGGGTTCATGGGAGAGATAAATATCAGATTCAATTGATGCACATCAGAAAATTAATAAAGAAATGGGGAGAGATTGCTGGAGATTTTGGTTTCAAGAATAGTCTATTGAGGTTAGAGGCAAGGCGGCCTAAGTGCAGGATAATGCGAAGATTAGTAAATTAATATTTGGAGATCAGTTAGTTTAGATATTGAGTTTGTCATGAGTAAGTGTTACAAATCATAGTGAGGTGTGAGTCAATGTTTTGTGGTAGAATAATGCAAGGGAGTGATATAAACAAGTGCAATCAGCAAAGGAGTGAAGGAGAGGCCTAGGATATGCTCAGTTTTGGTTATCATTTCATGATTTGAAATTTCGAGGACGAAATTTTTTTGGAGGGAAGAATGTAAGACCCCAGTTTTGAGTAGAAAAAAAAAATAAATAATAAATAATAAAATGAAATAATAATAATAGAATAAAAATAAACAAATAATAACAGTAGATAAAATAAAAGTATATGCACATATGGATGTATGTACAGGTTAAATCAACTTTATTATTGCTAGAAATTTGTGGTCATTAGGGTTAAAGAAAATGAGGTGGAAATATTTATACGTAGGTCATATTCGGACCGGAAATAAATAAAAAAATGGGTCAATGGTTAAAATCCGGGAAAACCCTACACTAAGGAGGGGTAGAAAGGGGATTCCCAGGGTAAATGGTGAATTAGGTTAAACCCTCGCGGTGTATAAATAAGTAACTGATATAAATTTTCGGGGTTTTGGGGGAATGTTGTTGCACTGAAATTAGGGCGGCTACTGTGGCGATTAGGGTTTCGCTGGGAAGAGATGAGAACCGCAAGAGTTGCTAGGAGTTTATTGGAGTCGGATTTCAGTGGGTTTTTCCTCTCGCGAGCAGGGGATCAGTTCGGCGACCTTCGCATCCACGCGCGCAGCCGGAAGTCATGCTCGGTCGGCTGTGGAATAAGCTTTTGTTTCTCGGATTAAGCGTGTACTTGTGAGTAGCACGGTTTTACAACTGGGGTTTTGTGTTTTATGTTTCTCTCGAGCTTATTCTGATGCATGGTTTATATATTAAGTGATGGTATGAGTTTTCTGGTTTTCGGAAAGTTGCATGAACAGAGTCTCCGGATTGAAATTATAATTGAAAATGAAAGTGTTTAGATTAATTTCAAATATGGTTGGGAAGTCTTCTGGGAGTATTAGGAGTGTACTGGAGTAGTTACAGACCTTCACAAACCGGCCAGTCATGTAGATCTCAAAATAACAGAGAAATGAAAACCACAGGGGGTATCCGCTCATCTCGCGCTCACCGGCGTTCACCTCGGAGGTAAGCGCCCCGTTAATAATGACCTACCGCCGATCCCACGCCCACCTCGCGCTCATCTCGCGGAAAGTAGAAAACGAGGCGCCCATCTCGCGCGAATCTCGCGCCCACCTCACGCCCATCTCGCGCTCATCTCGCGCTCACCTAGCGTCGGGTGAGCGGCAGGTCGATTTTGCCCTTTTTCTTCACCGCCGACCGGCGCTCACCTCGCGCCCACCTCAATAGGTGAGCGGCAGACCTATTTTGCTTCCCGAAATGGAATTTCTGATTTGACCAAGAGTATTTGCACTTCTTAGGGGTTAAACCACTTCACTATTCACTTGGTTAGGAACCTGGGAAACCATTTTGCCTATGAAATTAATAGAGGAAAAATTTGTGAACAAGAGTTTTTAAGTTGGGTTTAGGTTACTTATGAGTATTGTGCCGGACACCAAACTAGTAAGAGTTACCAGTTACTTTTCCTTGTTCTATACACTGTTTTGATTGAGAAGTTCTTGTATTTCTGGTTTCACTTGTTGGAAACTTTATACGTATTGAAAGGTTTTCTTTGGTATGAATGGATTGAGTTTTACTTTCATATGACTTGTGTTACGGAAATGAGAAATTACTGAATGTACTTGAGGTACTGCTTGGTCCAGAGGGACAGGTGATGAATTGTGATGAGAAATTACATGATGTGGAATGAATGGTTTTGTTTTGATATTGAAATCGAGATTATACGATGTTTACTGTTTTGGTCTAGCTTGTCCTGGATCCAGAGTCTAAGCTTAGTAATGTGATGTTATTGTTGGTTGTTGGAATTGCATGGCCTTGTGTGTTGCCACGACCGGTGTAGAGCAGCCAGAAACCCTGAGTAAGCCTGGTTGTCAATGCAGAAACCCAGGGAGTAGGCCTGCATTGGATGACGAAACCCTGAGTAGGCCGTCATTTCAGAGTATCCGAAACCCTGAGTAGGCCGGAACTGTGTACATGGAGGTGTGGAGTGTCTACTTGGCATGTTTAATTTATCAACTGAACAATAGTCATGACATTGACCAATGTTGGTATTTGATTTTGTTTGACGTGATATGTTTTATTCGCTGGTTGTTGGTATTTATGGTTCATGGAATATTGTTTACCGATTATTGGGTATTGTTCTTCCCGCCGGTGTAGAGCAGCCAGAAACCCTGAGTAGGCCTGGTTGTCAATGCAGAAACCCGGGGAGTAGGCCTGCATTGGATGACGTAGTCATTTAAATATCCGAAACCCTGACTAGGCCGGATATACATTTGGAGGCGTGGGCATGGTTATGAGAAGACTTGGTGTTATGTGACATTGGTATATCTGGAATTATATCTTGAGATACAAAATTATGCTTATTTGCTATGTTGTTGCCAATTAATCATTATTTATCGATATCTTTGGGATTGGAAAGGGATTGTTATTGCTTGATTTACCTGATGGTTTTCCGCACTGATATGAATTGGATTATTGAAGTTTAGTCGGATTATTCGGAATATGCGTATTATCCTCATTGTACATGGTTATAATCGTGGCATGTTTTAGAACTGAAATAAATGTATTTGTGCATGCATGTGCTGCCCACTGGGATATTCGTATCTCATTCCGTATTGTTTTGTTTTGTTTTCAGCTGCTCCTGGAGAGGACGATACTTGCGGGTAGTTACTTGGTCATGTGAGTTTATTTTCGTTTGGGATTATTTTAGCGCACTCTGTTATATAGTTTTTGTTGTATTCATGTTTTTCCTTCACTCTGATATTGCGATCCTGAGTTTTATAATAACGTCTGGAGATGAGTTACGGGTTTTTCATGTGACTCGGATCCGGGGCGTTACAACAATAGATCGAAAATCCCTCACTCACTGATGGCACAATCAAGACTGGAGCTGAAGACAGTTTACCTTTCAATTCTTGGAAACTAGACTCACACTTGTCGTCCCACTCAAATTTCACAGCCTTCTTAGTGAGATTTGATAAAGGTGCCGCCACTCGGGAAAAGTTCTTGATGAACCTTCTATAATAACCCGCCATTCCCAAGAAACTTCGAATCTCTGTCACAGATGAAGGTCTAGGCCATTCTGCAACAGCCTGCACTTTAGTGGGATCCACTGCTATACCATTCCCAGAAATCACGTGCCCCAAGAAACTCACCTCTCTCAACCAGAACTGACACTTGCTGAACTTGGCATACAATCTGTGCTCTCTCAACGTCTGCAATACAGTTCGGAGGTGCCTTACATGATCCTCTATACTTTGAGAATACACTAGGATATCGTCGATGAACACAACCACAAAGTTGTCCAAGTGTGTGTGAAATATCCGATTCATCTGGTTCATGAAAACAGCTGGGGCATTAGTCAGCCCAAAAGGCATAACCCGAAACTCGTAGTGCCCATATCGAGTACGGAAAGCCGTCTTCTCTACATCCTCTGGGGCTACTCTCAACTGGTGGTATCCAGATCTTAGGTCGATCTTAGAAAACCAAGACGCTCCCCTCAACTGGTCGAACAAGTCATCAATCCGAGGCAATGGATACTTATTCTTGATGGTGACTTGATTCAACTGGCGGTAATCTATACACATCCTCATCGTCCCGTCCTTCTTCTGGACAAACAGGACTGGTGCACCCCATGGTGACACACTGGGCCTAATAAAGCCCTTTGCTTCCAGTTCATCCAACTATTTCTTCATCTCATGATTTTCAGGTTGTGACATCCTGTATGGTGGTTTGGATACAGGTGCCGTACCAGGTAAGAGTCGTATACTGAACTCAACCTCTCTAGGTGGCGGTAATCCCGGTAGATCGTCTGGGAATATGTCATCAAACTCTGCTACTATAGGCACACTGGAAAGACTAAGTGCCGTAGCCTCTGCCTCCTCAACCTCAATGGATGCTACCAAACTGATCCGTGTTCTCAACCCTTCACATCGGAAACAGTGCACTGGCTGGTCTGGCTGACACACCATAATGGTACCCGTATAGCAATCTATGCTCACATGATGCCGAAAAAGCCAATCGATGCCTAAGATCACATCAAACTCCCCGAATTCCAGTTCTACCAAGTCCCCTGGCAACTCCAAAGAACTCAACCTGATCATGCAATCCCTAAATACTGTATGTACCCTAGTGGTTTCCCCCAATGGTGTGTGTACAAGTAACTCGGACTCGAGTGTGGAAGGAACCAAACCAATACGGCATGCACATAAAGGAGTAATGAAAGACCTAGAAGCACCCGAATCGAATAAGCATACGGCTGATCTACCATGAATGAAAAGAATACCTCCAACCAATTGTGGCGCCTCTGGCTCCTCCTCACGAGCCTCCTCGACATGCCCTCCCTCAGGCTCATCCTCCTGAGCTGCTACTGCGTATACTCTAGTCTGCTAGGGGCGTGGGGGTGGTGCCTGCTGTCTCTGAGGTGCCTGCTACCTCTGTGGTAATTGCTGCCTCTGTGGTAACTGCTGCCTCTGATATCCCCCACTGCTTTGACCCGGAAATCTCGGCGGTGCTGGAAGTGCTGGCACGGGTCTAGAATACTGAAATCTCGAAGCCTCGGCCGGTCGGGTGTCCATAGGTGCAGTAAGGCCTGGCTTGAGTAACTGGTAAGTGTTTGGGTGGGGACAGTCAGCAACCCGATGCCCATGCTGGCCACATCTAAAACACGCGCCTGGAGGTGACACGCATGGACCTGGGATGTGAAATCGGCCGCAACTGAAGCAACCTCCTGAGCCTCTCCTATCTCTCTGTCCATAGTCGAACCTCGGTCTCTTGTCCCTATCCGGGACCCTCCGTGTCTCTGTGCCGCTCGGCTATGCTCTAACTCTGCTCTACTCAGTCCCTGAATCTCTAATCTCTCTCTCAACCCGCAGAGCTCTCCCCACTAAATCAGAGTATCTGGTGCACATCAGCACCGAGACCATGCGTCTGATGTCTGCCCTCAGTCCTCTCTCGAAATGCTGGGTGCGCCTCTGCTCATCATGCACTATATGGTGAGCAAATCGAGAAAGAACCGCAAACCGAGCCTCGTACTGTGCTACGGTCAAGGATCCCTGAGAGATATCCATGAACTCTCTCTCCTTCTGCAACCTCACCTCTGCAGAGAAATACTGCTCATAAAAGACCTGCCTGAACTAGTCCCAAGTCATCTGGATCCCATCTACCGCTTGTCTTCGCAATGACTGCCACCAATGCTGAGCCTCACCCTCTAAGGTGAAGGTAGCCATTCTCACCCTCCGGTCCTCGGGATAGTCCATCGTGTCAAACATGCGCTCCACTCTAGCTACCCAGCTCTCCGCCTCCAACGGATCTGGAACTCCATAAAACGGCGAGGCAGTCAGCTTCCTGAACTGATCAATGTCCCTTAAGGACAACTCCTCTCTCACCCACTGCTGATCCACCGTAGCTCCATGACCATTTCGTTGGCCATTTCCATTCCTAGTTTGACTCATCCTCTCCTCCCTCTCCATCGCAAGGAGGTGGGCAAGCGAGCCAACCGCAGCCCAAATGTCCTCCACTGGTGGTGGGGCTCCCCGTGGTGGTGCAGGTGGCTGCTCCTGTGGTATATCCCTCTCTGGACAATCCACAGCCCTCGCACATCTGCCTCTACCGGCCATGTATACCTGTAAGCACAAAATACCATATTAGTTAGGAACTCTCTTCTAATTCTCATGGTTCTATCTAACGTACGCACAATATTTCCCCAGGGTTTTCTATGGTCATACTACCTAAACCTCAAATTTTTTCCAGCTTGAGTCTCTGATACCATCTCTGTAACGCCCCGGATCCGTGTTGTTCATTAAAGATATAACACGTCTCACGGAGGTTAGGCAAGGATCGTTAATCAATTTATGATCGCTGGATAATCATACATCTATAACTTGACAGAGTGAACATTTCCATTTATGTAAAATTGTAACATTTAAACTGAACTAGAATCATATGGTTCATCCCCAATTAACTTTAATACATCTCAATTAATTCAAAGTTCTCAAATTCAGAACAGATAACCTACAAGTCTAAGGAAGGTAATAGTAATCTTCCTCCTTATATGCCTCAGCAGGATCTACCCCTGAAAACGCCTCACCACGAGTATCTGAAAAACAGAACAAACAACAGAGTGAGATACGAATATCTCAGCGAGTAGCACATGCATGCAGAAATAGTTGATCACAATTTAAAACTATGCATCGACAAACACTACAATACGGTTAAACAACCAACATCGATTCTCAAATCGAAATCAGGACTAGTTCTAATCAAACAAATCACATCTCAGTTAAGTACGGCAACACATCGATTGGTCAATGTCATGACTATCGTTTAGTTGATAAATTAAGCATGCCAAGTAGACACTCCACACCTCCATGTACACAGTTCCGGCCTACTCAGGGTTTCGGATACTCTGAAATGACGGCCTACTCAGGGTTTCGTCATCCAATGCAGGCCTACTCCCCGGGTTTTTGCATTGACAACCAGGCCTACTCAGGGTTTCTGGCTGCTCTACACCGGTCGTGGCAACACACAAGGCCATGCAATTCCAACAACCAACAATAACATCACATTACTAAGCTTAAACATCTGGATCCAGGACAAGCTAGACCAAAATAGTAAAACATCGTTTAATCTCAATTCCAATATCAAAGTAAAACCATTCATTCCACATCATGCAAAACTCATCACAATTCATCACCTGTCCCTCAGGACCAAGCAGTACCTCAAGTACTTCAGTATTTTTCTCATTTCCGTAACACATGCCATTTGGAAATAAAACTCAAGCATTCATACCAAGGAAATCTTTTCAATACATTTAAAGTTTCCAACAAGTGAAACCAGAAATAGAATAACTTCTCAATCAAAACAGTGTATAAACAAGGAAAAGTAACTAGTAACTCTTAGTGGTTTGGTATCCGGCACAATACTCATAAGTAACCTAAACTCAACTTGAAAGCTCTTAAGAGGTTCACAAATTTTTCCTCTAATAATTTCATAGGCAAAATAGTTTCCAAGGTTCCCAACCAAGTGAATAGTGAAGTGGTTTAACCCTTAAGTAACCCAAATACTCTTGGTTAAATCAGAATTTCCATTTCAGTAAGCAAAATAGGGTGTGCGCTCACTTCCTGAAGTGGGCGCGAGCTGAGCGCCGGTCGGCGGTAAGAAAAACAGTTATAAATGTACTTACCGCTCACTCGACGCTAGGTGAGCGTGAGCTGAGTGCCGGTCGGGCGTGAGGTGGGCGCGAGAATCGCGCGAGATGAGCGGTGGGTTTCCTAGTGAGCGTGAGCTGAGCGCCGGGTTCGCGCGAGCTCGGCGGTAGGTCGATTTTAACGGGGCGCCTACCTCTTAAGTGAGCGCCAGTGAGCGCGAGGTGAGCGGATACCCCCTGTGATTTTCATTTCTCTGTTATTTCAAGATCTACATGACGGGCCGGTTTGTTTACCTCTGTAATTGTTCTACTACACTCCTAATACTCCCAGAAGACTTCCCAACCATATTTGGATTTAATCTAAACACTTTTATTTTTAAAGATAAAATTCAGTCCGGAGACTGTGTTCATGTCATTTCCAGAAAACCAGAAAACTCATACATCACTTAATATAGAAACCATGCATCAGAATAAGCTCACGAAAACATCAAATACAAAACCCAGTTGTAAATCAGTGCTACTCACCTGAATGCGCTTATTCCAAAATATAGCAAAACCTCGGCCGATCACCACTCTGGCCACGCACGCGAACACAGAAACTACCCAACCAATTCGTCTCGAACAGGGAGAAAGAACCCACTCAACTTCAACTCCGAAACCCTTCTCTTACCCCTCGCGATACTTGTTCTTCACCAGCACAGAACCCTAGTCGCCACACTCTCCAGCCGATTCTCCTGAGCTCCTGAGTATTAGACTAACAACAATATTTCCGTAAGTACATACGCGTATTCTCTTAAACCTAAAACCCTACTTTCCCTATTTGTACATTACCTTGCGAGATACATATGCCGCTCGATCAACCCTTTTAAACCCTTGATCCTATGCATGCTCGCCCACCGGAAATACTACATGTTCCGCATCCACTTACGTTAATAAGCACACAACTTTACAATAATAATAATAATGATAATAATACGACTTTTTTTTTCCAGAAAAATGGCTATATAACGCCTGTACATACGAGTATGGGCTAAGCCCTCAAACCACAAAATCACCTAATAGAACACAGTTATATATAAGAATAAATAAATAAACAAACAATAAAACTTACCAAAAATCAGGGTCTTACACACACAGTTGGTTGCCAAGTGATTTTGAGATTATCTTGATTAACTGTGCCAAAATGGGCCAGGTTTTGGGCTTGGGGCCCTTTACCTGGGCTTGGGCTTGAAAGCCCAAGGCTTCTTGAGTTAGGGTTTTGGAAACCCTAACCTTGGTTGGGTTCAATGGGCTTAATGGGCCCGACATGCCCTGCCGTTGGTCTTAGCCAAACCATCACATAATTTGAGCATGCATGCCCCGAATTAGGCTTTGGTGGGCCTCAATGGGGTTGGCCCACTCAATCAATTTAATTGCCTTTATTTAACAAAAGTAAGTTTTATCAGGCTTGGTGGGCCCCGTTAGAAGGCCCACTGGGAATCAAATTTGGCCGGGTCGGTCCATGGCCCATCTTGGGTCTCCGGTGACCCAGAAACCCTTTTGGTTCATCCAGATTGATCAAACAAATAGAGAAAATAGCACAAAATCGTAAAAATAGCGAAAATGGCATTCTGGCAGTGTAGCCGGCTTGAGATGCCGGTTACACATAAGGACTAGTGTATCCAACATCTTTGGCCAGTTACGAACAAGGCCCTATTGATTCGACCTGAGTTGTCGGATCAACCTAAAAACTTGGTTTTTCGGATTTTTGCATTGGGCTTGGGTTCCTGGGTCTTCTAGGGTGTTCCAATGTTTGTGTGGGCCCCTGTGTGGGCCCACAGTGGTTCAAAGAGTGAGGGAATGCCCTAATTTGGTCACTTTTAGAGACTTTTCAAACCAAGCTAAGGGAGAAGGGTGGGGGCTTCCCTTCTTCTATCTCTTGGACAAAATCCAGTAAGGGAACAGAGGTCATGTGCCTCCATTCCTGGTGTTTACAGAAATATGGAGCAACAACCAAGTATGAACAATAAAAAGAGAAAACAATGGATGACCATAAGCCTTACTTGGGGCATACTTCCATCAAAATGTGCATGCACGTGCTTGTGGTGTTCAAAGACCTTGAAGCACTGATTTCCGGACATATAAGGATCATGCAAACGATAGGACACTTGAAACATCTAAGGGAATTCCTAACAAGTAGATGTACAAACAAGCAACGAGAGCCCATGACTAGAACAAGTGGGATGATCTCATGTGGTTGGAAACAGCAACCAACATGCATTGGAATCCTAACCAAGATACTTAAAATAGTAAAATCATGCTTGTCACCTACCATGCATACCTACCAAGCTTCGTTCACATACATGCTTTGAACACAATCATGTGGGTAAAGTCACATGCATGCCTACAACTATAATCATGTGCAAGAAAGTAAAGAAACAAATGCATCACATAATACTCATACCACAACCATGCAAGACCAACTCACACACCTAGCTAAAAAGTGTTTAAAGAAGGGAATAGGGGGGATTAAATTGGGATACAATAGATGATCATGCTAAGGGGAACATGCTCCCCCACAAATAATTAAAACAAAACTCAAAATAGCAACTTAATGGGGCTAAAAATGAGATGGGCTCTCTCTTACCCTTATAGACCTCCACATTACCAAAAAGGGAGAAGAAAAGGCATGCAAATGGACATCTATACCAGATTTATGCTAGGGAAAAGACAATATTAGAAAACTCCTCAGAAAAATCTCATTATAATATATATGCAACACAACATGATGGGGAGCCTCACCTTGAGGTTGGAATCCTCTTTGAGGATGTGCTTGAGTCTCCTTGTGGCACCACAGTCCTTGGGCAGCACCTCCTCCTCTCCAAATGATCTCCAAGACCTCCTCCAAGTGATGGAAGTGAAGAAAAGTGGTAGAGAAATGGCTTGGGGAAAGAGGTTCAAGAGAGTGGGAGAGAGGTTAGAGAAGAAAATGGAGAGACCAAAATGTGCTCAACCCCGTAATGCATCCCACCCCCTCCCCTTTTATAGGAGAGGTTGCTTAAGGGTTAAGAAAGACCAATTTTTAAATATTTTTATCAAAAGTGACTTTTTTATTGTTATTTCTTACTTGTGACTTATTACTTTTTACTTAAGGGTTAAGAAAGACTCTTTTGTTAATATTTTTTACTTAAGGGTTAAGAAAGACTCTTTTTGTTAATATTTTTTTTAGTTAAGGGTTAAGAAAGGGGGACGTCCACGTGGCGCAGTTTGCCACGTGGACAGTTTATTTTTGACCAAGTATTGCCCATAACTCTCTCATTTGAGCTCTGATTCTGGTAAATTCAGTTGCGTTGGAACCGGGTCGACATCTTCTATCCACTGAACTAGAGTTTAGTAGCAAATTCAAGTTTTTTAGCAGAAGTGCCAAGTCGCGTCTCGGAGCCAATTTTGCTCATATTTCCTTATCCGGGACTCCGATTCCAGCAAAAATGAGGTGCTTACACTTGGCTCGACAATGACCTGTGAAGGTGAGTAATCCCTATTTGGTTAAATAAGAATTCCTGGTGTGCGAAAAATGACTAAGTGTTGGTTGGTATTGTGCAATAGGGGGTGGAGTGGCAAAATGGTGATTTTCGCATGTGAGGGAGTTGCTTAAGTGAAATAGGAAAAGAAAAAAAAATACAAGCATCTCATACAACCGAACCCCAACACCCGACCCCTCTCCCTTTCTCTCTTTCACTCCTTTGTCCCCTTCTCCTTTCCCCCAAATTTTCTTCATCTTCCCTTCATTTTATCCCCATCACGTTCCCCTTTGAAAAGAGATCCTCACCAGCAAGAAAAGAAAGAAGAGAACTCGAGGAGGCCATTTTCGTTTGGAGAAGAAGCTTGGAGTTTTGTGGTGAAACCAACCAAGAGGCACCTCAAGTGCTGTTCGTGGGTTGATTTGGAAGCAAGAATACTTGCTTAAGTGTTTGCAAGAGGTAAGGAACACCACCCCAACCTATCTTTGCGATTTCGGCCATTTTTGTATGTGGAATGTATGTGTTAGGGTTGAGATGTAAAATGTTTCATTTGTACAAATAGGAGGGATTTTTCTTGTGGGTTTTGTTGGTAGTACATAACTACACATGCTAGGAGCAATTTAGAGCCCAAAACCGCCCAAAATGAGTGAGATTTGAGAAAATCCCAAAAGTTCGGATTTCGCGAACTATCAAAAACCCAGGCCGCCTGAGCAGTCGCTTGAGCGCGGCATCGGGCAGTAGTTTTAGGTGGCTTTAGGTAGTGATTTAAGTCATGGCCGCTCAAGCGACTGTTCTAGCTAGTGTCTTAACAGAAGAACCCGAGAGCTAAATATTGGCCGCTCGAAGCAGGCTCGGGTGACCTATCGAGCGCCCTGCCCTGTTTTCTCAATTTTCCAAATTTTGTTTAGATTGAACTAAGGATTGATTTGGTGTGAATCCAACCCATATATGAGTGAGATTTAGGAGCCTAGGGAGTGTTCCAACTGGAGTTGTCACCAAATTCCAAATAGTAAAGATTTTGGGTACATTTTGTTAGAATAAGTCTTATAGAGAGAATTATGTTCCAGATTATTATAGAAGTGGGATAAGTGATTCCACCACTTCAAATAACTTCCAAATAACCTATGGAAGTAGAATACAAAGATCAAACCTAAGTTGCATAAGTTTCAAAAGGATTGAGGCATAGATTGCCAAGTTGGGTCATGAAATGTAAGAAAAGTTCCAAAATGTGATTTTAGCCCAGATCGAATCACCGATGGTTTTTATTCAAATCCAACCTACGTATAAGCTAGAATTACATCAAATACCTTCCAAATAACCTATGGAAGTAGAATACAAGGACCAAACCCAAGTTGCATAAGTTTCAAAAGGATTGAGGCATAGATTGCCAAGTTGGGTCATGAAATGTAAGAAAAGTTCCAAAATGTGATTTTAGCTCAGATCGAATCACCGATGGTTTTTATTCAAATCCAACCTACGTATAAGCTAGAATTACATGTCAAGGAAGTGTTCCAACTGGAAGTATCTCAAAATTCCAATTAACAAGGACTTTGGGTATGTGTTACCAAGGGAGATCTTACAAAGAGGTTCTGTCCTAGATTACTATAGAATTAGGATAACTTGTTTCCTTCACTTCGAGCACCTTCCAATTGACCTTTTGTAAGTGTGAAAACTCACACTCCTGTTATGGCAAATGATTGACAAATTATGTCTTCTAATGAAGCTTCAAGATGTGCAGATTAAACAATGAAAATTCAGTGAATTTAGTAAAGAAGAAGAAGTTGATGCCACCACACTGCTACCACGCCGCTGCCACCCCGCTGGCAGCGCATAAGGGAATTCGTGTTTTGAAAGAAAGGTTCGTGCACCTGCCGCGTACTCTCCCGCTAGCAGCTCGCTTGCAGCGCGCTTTTAACTGATTCAACTTACTCTGAGCAGGACTTGAGTTCGCCACCAGCCGTCTACATCGATCGCTTCACGACGCCACCAGCGCTCGACGCGATCTGAGTTTTTATTCTTTAAATAGACGTGTTGTAATTTTTGAAAAAGACTTTTTCTTTGGATCATTTTGGATTTCGAATCTTGAGGTGTTTGAGATTCGATCAAATCTTCCTTAGAGAGTCGGCGATCGAGTGAGGGGGAGATCTGAGATAGATCGCCTGGAATTGAAGACAGAGGATTCTTCTTCAATTCAGAACTTCATCTGATCGTGTGATCGCCTGGACTGGTGATCGGCCTTGTTTGATGCGTAGGTGGATTCCTACTGCATTGGATCGTCTCAGTGGATTCTGAGAGGATTGCTGCGATCTGGATTGATCGTGTCCTGCAGCTTGTGGATTCAAGCTGTGTTGCAGTTCGTGGATTCGAACTGTGGATCACTGGTGAGTGATTGTTTGCGATCTGGACTGATCGTGTTCTGCAGCTTGTGGATTCAAGCTGTGTAGCAGTTCGTGGATTCGAACTGTGGATTGCTGTTGAGTGAGTCAAATTGTAAAGGTTAAGTATGTACTCCTTTGTAATTGTCTTCTCATTCAATAGTGGATTTTGAAGGGTTAGTCGCCTCATATAGACTCGAGGTTTTTCCTGGATCTGGATCCAGGTTTCCTCGTATAATTCTTTGTGTACTGTTTCCGCATTGTTCAATTCTGAATTGTTATAGATCGTGGACCTTAAGAGTAGTCCTCTACTCTTTCAAGTGGTATCAAAGCCTATTCACTTTGAATTGATATACATAGTGTGATCTAGATCTATAGCATGGATTTTGGAAAAGAAGGAGGATCTGCCTCTAGACCTCCTTTATTTGAAGGTAACAATTATTCTTACTGGAAAGCAAGAATGAGAGCTTACCTGAAATCAATCGATGAGCGTGTCTGGCTCTCGGTTTGTAATGGTTATCATCCACCTGTGATCACAACAGAAGTAGGTGTTGTGATCCCTAAACCTCATGATCAGTGGACTAAAACTGAATCTGATCAATGTGGATGGAATAACAAGGCAATGAATGCCTTATTTTGTGCTGTTAGTGTTGAGGAATTCAGGAGAATTTCCTCATGTGAAGTTGCTAAGGAAGCTTGGGACATTCTTGAGGTCACTCATGAAGGAACCTCAGCTGTCAAGCTTTCCAGACTTCAGAGACTTACTACATCTTTCGAAACTTTATATATGAAAGATGATGAGTCTTTTGATGAGTTTTATGCTAAACTCTCAGATATTGTTAATTCTAGTTTCAATCTTGGAGAAAAAATCTCTACATCAAAGGTTATTAGAAAAATATTAAGATTTTTGCCAGAAAGATTCAGACCTAAAGTAACTGCAATACAAGAGGCAAAAGATGTAGATAACATGAGAATTGAAGATCTGGTAGGATCTTTACAGACTTATGAGCTAGATCTGAATATTCCAAAAAGAAATAAAGGAATAGCTCTAAAATCTGTAAAATCTGTAAATACTGAAGAATCAGATAATTCTGATGTTGATATGGATGAACTTGTTCTCTTAGCCAAAAAGTTTAAGAAAATGTTTAAAAAGAGACAATCCAATTCTTCATCATCCATGGACAGATCAAATAGGAGATCTGATAAGAAAATGTCTGAAAGAGTAGAGAACTACTCTTAAGGTCCACGATCTATAACAATTCAGAATTGAACAATGCGGAAACAGTACACAAAGAATTATACGAGGAAACCTGGATCCAGATCCAGGAAAAACCTCGAGTCTATATGAGGCGACTAACCCTTCAAAATCCACTATTGAATGAAAAGACAATTACAAAGGAGTACATACTTAACCTTTACAATTTGATTCACTCAACAGCAATCCACAATTCGAATCCACGAACTGCAACACAGCTTGAATCCACAAGCTGCAGAACACAATCAGTCCAGATCGTAAACAATCACTTACCAGTGATCCACAGTTCGAATCCACGAACTGCAACACAGCTTGAATCCACAAGCTGCAGGACACGATCAATTTAGATCGCAACAATCCTCTCAGAATCCACTGAGACGATCCAATGCGGTAGGAATCCACCTACGCATCAATCAAGGCAGATCACCAGTCCAGGCGATCACACGATCAGATGAAGTTCTGAATTGAAGAAGAATCCACTGTCATCAATTCCAGGCGATCTATCTCAGATCTCCCCCTCACTCAATCGTCGACTCTCTAAAGAAGATTTGATCGAATCTCAAAAACCTCAAGATTTGAAAAGCAAATGATCCAAAGAAAAAAGTCCCAATTGAAAATTACAACTCGTCTATTTAAAGAATAAAACACAGATCGCGTCGAGCGCTGGTAGCGTCGTGAAGCGATCGAAGTAGACGGCTGGTAGCGAACTCATGTCCCACTCAGAGTGAGTTGAATCAGTTAAACACGCGCTGCTAGCGAGCTGCTAGCGGGAGAGTACGCGGCAGGTGCACGATCCTCGCTTTCGACACACGAATTCCCTTATGCGCTGCCAGCGGGGGTGGCAGCGGCGTGGTAGCAGTGTGGTGGCACCAACTTCTTCTTCTTTACTGAATTTACTGAATTTTCATTGTTTAATCTGCACATCTTGAAGCTTCATTAGAAACATAATTTGTCAATCATTTGCCATAACAGGAGTGTGAGTTTTCACACTTACAATCTCCCCCTTGGCAAATGCCTGACAACAACCTTACACCAGATTTTAATATCAACCTTAGTTAATGATGATTTCCATTCAAGAAATTTAAAACCACACTGTTAACTAGAGACATAATGATTTGGACTAATCCAGAATTTCATTCATTTACAAACAGATATACAGATAACAAAATCATTTACACTGTTCAAGAAAGACAGACAGCAAGAAAGAAAGAAAGACAGACATTAAGAAAGAAGGATAGACATTATCTCCCCCTTACTTATCACTCCCCTTATACACAAAAAAAATATTCAGGAGACAACACCCAGAACAGACCATAAAAAAACAACCATCATATCCACAGCAAGAATAACAGCACCAAACAGCAAGCAAACAACAATATTCGAAACATCAGCAGCAGCAAGCAGCAAACAGCAAGCATCAGCACCAACCCAGCCAAACCATCAACAGAACCAGAGACTCCAGTAGCATCATCCAAATTTCTCCCCCTTTCTGGATGGTGGTTTGGGTTCCCAAGACCTTGAGTAGTGCTTGTAGGCATCTTGAGATTTGGAGTGCAGCCAACTGAGCTTGTGATCCATTTCCAGCTGAGTCTTCCGAATACATTCCAGAAAATGATCCGCTTCATTTTGCATACGTTGCTGAGCAGCCACGTCCCTTTGTACTTCTCCACAAGTAAAATCGACATCCTTTATCAATTGCCCCAGCTTCTCTTGAGTCTCGGATTTGAACATGCTCATCATGAGCATGTGAGACCTAACCTCTGAATAGAAAGCCTCCTGAGAAGCTTGCATTGAATTCAGTTTCTCTATGATGGCCACAGCATCAGGGCTGGACAGAGAGGACTGAGAAGAGAAGGGATCAGAGGACATCACCCGAAATGGACTTGCTTGTTTACTTCCGGTCAGAGTGGAGGAAGCAATGGGAGGACGGGGATGGATAATCAATTCAGTAGGATCAGGAAGAACCCCCTGATGAACACACATGTACGAGATGAAAATTCCAAAAGGAAGAGCAGCAGTCTTGGATTTTAAATTCCGAGACTGAAGAATCTGATGGAAGATAATGGAAGGAATACAAATACTTTCTCTGTTCCAGATGGCATGAAGAAGTCTTGCCCGATGGTGAGAGATCTCTGAGTGATGATCAGAAGGAACAAGAGAAGCACAGACAAACAAGTTCAAGATCCGGAGAAGATCTTGAAGAGAGCCATGAGGCAAATAGTTGGGCTTGTTCTTAATAGAAGAGGGAGCACCCTGAACGATTAGAGAGGGAATGATGGACTCCATAGGAGGATCAGTGTGTGACTCAAGAAAGTTAAAAGAAGGAGAGTCAACAAGAGGCAGTTCAAGAAGAGAGGAAATAAGCTCTTTCGAGAAGTCGAAAGAAATTCCCCTGACATAGGCTTTTACAGAGCCTTGACTGGCAAGATGGAGATGATGAAGATTAGAGTAAAATTCACGGACCAGGTTCGGATAAGCAAAACCCCCAAGTAATGCAAATTTTTTCCAACCATTGTCCGAAAACAATGAGTAGAAAGGGGATTCAGAAAAAGAGTCAAGCTTGATGGCCCTTTCCAGAAGAAGAGGCCTGTGCTTGAAGAAGGTATTGAAATCAGATAAACCATTCCCCACAAACGGTTCAGAAGAATGAGAAGGGGAAGGAGGTCTCACTGGAGGAGAAGGAATAACAGGAGAAGACCTCACATGAGGAGACTTCACAGGAGGAGACCTCACAGGAGGAGACGATGTTGAAGGAGAATCAGTTCTCGACTTTCTCTTGAGAGGCATGGTAAAAGAAATGGAAGAGAAAGAGAAAACAGACAGCACCAACCAACAAAACGAGAAAGCCCTAATGGCTGAAAACTACTAAACCCTAGCTTCGAATAAAGAGAGAAAACTACAGAACTAGGAAGCAGAAAAATGGAGAAGCAGGACGAAGATAGTAAAAAAATTTTTTACCTGAACAGTAGACAGGAAGGAAGAAGGTGACAGCGACAGCAGCACCGGGACACGACGCGAGAGGCGAGGGAAAAGCGAAGAGGGTGAAAAAGAACAGGGGTAAAAAGAATAGCGCACTTTCACCTATATATAGACAAACTAAAATACGCTGCCAGCGGGCAACTGGCGGCGTAGAAGGTGCACAGGCACAAACAACACAAACTACAGATTCAACGCATAAAATTATAAAAGAGATTTGATCAATTTTTCATGACATCCTCCTACTTCCAAACACAAAGCTGAGATTTTAGCTAAACCAAAAATCATCCAGATAATCAACCCATTCAATCTAAGAAGTACTTATCACAAAACTGATCTTGAAGTACCTATCAAAGTTAATTCAGATGTGGTACATTTCATATCAAAGAGCAAAATTTCCTTTATGGTTTCTCATACTATAAATTTTCTTCAAGATATTAAGCACATATGCATACTAATGAGTCAATGCTTGAGAGAAATGAGCAACATTTTTGACTTTTACACTTCATACATATAGAAGGCTATTTCAGTGTAAACAATCTTGAAAAGTATAGACATATCCCAACTTCATTTTGGTGGCTTTCGCACATCAGAGATAGGTAGCCTTTTCTGATCTCTTTTTCTTTTTAAAGAAGGCATTGACCCTTAAAAAACCTGAGTTTACAGTTCATTCCAAGAATATACCTTCTTTATCTTTTTCTTTTTGAGATTTACAGTGGCTTTCACTCTAATCTCTATGGCAGCCATTTCCAAAACTTTTCTTTTCACAAAGGTGATATCCTATAGATCCCAAGCTTTACCACACAATAAGCTTCAATACGTATAGGTGTTTCAGACAAAGTTGCTGTTTAAAATAAGACATTTCTGTCAATATGCATACACTCAATCTTCCTGAAAACAGATCTTAGTAATAAGAACACACAAATTCATTTTGAACAGATATGTGAGACATTTTACATCAAAATTAACTCAAAACAGAACCTGATTTTCAGTTTTGAGAGCATACTCCTAGGGATTTCCTAAGAGTTTCAAATCTGTTTTGATCTAAAGGTTTGGTAAAAATGTCAGCCAACTGTTTTTCAGTAGATATGTATTCAATCACAACAGTTTTGTCTTCAATCAACTCTCTTATAAAGTGATGCCTGATATCTATATGTTTGGTCCTTGAGTGTTGAACAGGATTCTTAGAGATATTTATGGCACTTTGATTATCACAGAAGAGAATCATTTGATCTTGATCTACCCCATAATCTGATAACATTTGTTTCATCCAGATAAGTTGAGTACAACTGCTTCCTGTAGCAATATACTCAGCTTCAGCAGTACTCAGAGAAACACAGTTTTGTTTCTTGCTTAACCAGGCAATGAGATTATTTCCCATGTAAAAGCAACCACGAGGTGCTTTTTCTGTCATCCATACACCCAGCCCAATCAGCATCAGTGTATCCAGTTAGATGTGGGTTTGTCTCTTTGGAAAACCAGATTCCCAGGTCAATAGTCCCATTAACATATTTTATAATCCTTTTTACAGCATTCAGATGGGATTCTTTAGGATTAGCCTGATATCTAGCACAAACTCCAACACTAAAGCTTATATCAGGTCTACTTGCTGTTAAGTACAGTAAACTCCCAATCATTCCCCTGTACAGGGTAGGGTCTACAACCTTTCCAGATTCATCTTTTCCAAGTTTTAAACTAGTACTCATAGGAGTCCTAGCATGTTTAGCATGAGTTAAGCTGAATCTCTTAACAAGATTTCTTGAATATTTTGCTTGAGAGAAAAAAATTCCTTGTTGAGATTGATAAATCTGAAGACCTAAGAAAAAGTTCAGTTCACCCATCATACTCATTTCAAATTCACTTTTCATTAAATCAGCAAATGAGTGAGCATGATTTTCAGAAGTGGACCCAAACACTATGTCATCAACATAGATTTGAGCAATCAAAATATGTTTGGACTCTCTTTGAATAAAGAGAGTTTTATCTACATTTCCTCTCATAAAACCAGATTCAAGTAAAAAGAAGGTAAGTCTCTCATACCAAGCTCTAGGAGCTTGTTTGAGTCCATACAAGGCTTTGTTCAGTTTATAGACATATTTAGGATGATTTGTGTCATCAAATCCTTTAGGTTGCTCTACATAGACCTCTTCATTCAGATATCCATTCAAAAAAGCACTCTTAACATCCATTTGAAACAGTTTAAATTTCAAGTAACATGCAATAGACAACAGTAATCTGATTGATTCTAACCTAGCTACAGGAGCAAAGGTTTCATCAAAATCTATTCCTTCTACTTGAGTATACCCCTGAGCAACAAGCCTAGCCTTATTTCTGGTTACTATCCCATTCTCATCAGATTTGTTTTTAAAAATCCACTTGGTTCCTATCACATTCAGATCAGAGGGTCTTTCAACCAATTCCCAAACATTATTTCTAGTAAATTGATTCAGTTCTTCATGCATAGCATTCAACCAAGAATCATCTAACAATGCATCTTTATAAGATTTTGGCTCAAATTGAGAGAGATAAGAAGAAAATCTTACCTCATTATGTACCTGATGTCTTGTTCTGACACCATCTGAAATATTTCCAACAATTTGCTCAGTTGGGTGGTCTTTGAGAGTTCTAGTCAGAGGAACCACTTCAATGCTCGAGGAAGCATCTCTGATTTCATCCTCTTCATCTACAACCTACAAAAATTCACTGTCAATACCTTCATCATCAATTAGCACATTTATAGATTCCATTACAACAGATTTTTGCAAATTAAAAACTCTGTATTCTCTACTAGAAGAAGAATATCCTAGAAAAATTCCTTCATCACTTCTAGAATCAAATTTTCCTAGATTTTCTCTGTCCCTTAAGATATAACATTTACTTCCAAATACTCTGAAATATTTCAAGTTTGGCTGTTTTCCTTTCCAAAGTTCATAGGGAGTTTGTTTCCACCCAGATCTGATATAAACTCTGTTACTAATGTAACAGACAGTGTTTATAGCTTCAGCCCAGAATTTTGTTGAAATTTTCTTGGCTATCATCATGGTTCTAGCCATTTCTTGTAAAACTCTGTTCTTCCTCTCCACAACTCCATTTTGTTGTGGGGTCTTAGGAGCAGAAAATTCATGTTTGATTCCATGTTCTTCACAGAAATTGGAAAACATTTGATTCTCAAATTCTGTCCCATGGTTAGATCTGATTCTTACAATCTTTCCTATTTGCAAGTTCTTTTCAACTTGAATTTGGCAGCACAGATGTTTAAAACAGTTGAAACATTCAGATTTTTCTCTTAGAAAGTCTACCCAGGTATATCTGCTGTAGTCATCTACTGTAACAAATATATATTTCTTTCCTCCCAGACTCTCAGTCTTTGTAGGTCCCATTAAATCCATATGAATCAGTTCTAATAGTCTTGATGTTCCTACAGTGTTGGTTTTCTTGTGTGTGGCTTTGATTTGTTTTCCTTGGTTGCAAGGACCACACATTCCTTTCTTTTTATTTTTCCCAAACTTGGGAATTCCTCTAACCAACTCAGACTTAGAGATTTTTGACAAATCTCTATAGTTAATGTGGCCAAGTCTCCTATGCCACAAATCAATTTCATTGCCTATGGAGGATTTTAAAGAACACTCATTGTTTCCAATAATCCCATAGCAATTATCACTTGTTCTTTCACCTACAAGAACAGTTCTACCAGATTTATCCAATATTTTGCATTCTTTTCTGGTAAAATTAACAAATAATCTGGAATCACATAATTGGCTAATACTAATAATATTTGCTTTCAAACCAGATACAAATAGAACATTTTTTAAGCAGACTCCATTTGGACCTGTAACAGTTCCTTTACCTTTAACTTGGGAAGTGCTTCCATCACCAAATGTAACACTTCCACCAAAATATTCTTCAAAGGTACTGAACATAGCCTTATGACCACACATGTGTCTTGAACACCCACTGTCCAAGTACCACATGTTAACATCATGAGCTTTTAAAGCTACATGAACCACATTAGCAACTAATGAATCTTTTCTTACCCAAATCTGTTTCTCAGAAGTCTTCTGAACAGTACCTTCTTCAACTACTTGAGTTTTTGAAGGAAGCTTCTTAGATAAATTTGAGACTTCCTGATTTAATGTTTCAGTCAATTTTAACAGAGAGTCAAATCTGTTGTATAAGTCCAGGGACTGACTTTGATTTACCTTTCTCTTATTTTCAAAATATCCATCAGGGAAACCATACAGTTCATAACACTTTGGTCTTATATGACCTTTTTTATTGCAGTGATGGCATACAGGTATAAACCTATTTTCAGAAAAATCAACATTTCTAGACTTGCCAGCATTTCTAAACTGTACAGATTTAGATTTCTCAGAAGTTGAAGATTTACCTGTTGATCTTACTTCTCCAGCAGAGATTTTCTGTGAAGATTCCTTGGTTTGATTACTTACACTCATTCTTTTTCCAGCAGAATTTGAGCTTTCAGGAACTTCCTTTGAAGTTGATTCCTCATCAATTTGAAGATTTCCTGCAGAAGAATTTGAAGCATTAGATTTACTTGAATTTGAAACTTTCTCAAGTTCAATCACTTTACCTTGTAGTTCAGAAATCTGAGCTTCCTTTTCTTTTATTTTTTCAGTTTTTTCAGTTAGAGAAATTACCAGAGAATTTTCTTTAGCATGTTTTTCAAGTAACTTCTGGTTTATTGAATCTATTTCTGCAAGAACTTTCTTTTTCTCTATTTCTGATTCCTTCAATTTTTTACTCAGTTTCTTGATTTTTTTCTGAGCTCTATTGAATTCCTTATAGAGCTGATTGTATGCTTCTTGTAGTTCTTCTTCATCATCTGATAAAGTCTCTTTGTTATCTCCTGCAATTCCAGAGATTGAACTACCAGAGGAGGATGAGTAAAAAGAATTGAAAGCAGTAAAATTAACAGACATATCCTCATCAGATTGTGAAGAATTATCAGTGTTACTGTCATCCCAAGTAACCTGATAATTAGTCTTTTTCCTTTTATCTTTTGAGGGACAATCAGAGGCAACATGTCCAAATCCTCTACATTTGTAACATTGAACCTCATCATTCTGAGAAGATTTCTTCTCCTTTCTCGGATCAGACATTTTCTTATCAGATCTCCTATTAGATCTGTCGATGGATGATGAAGAAGTGGATTGTCTCTTTTTAAATATTTTCTTAAACTTTTTGGCTAAGAGGACAAGTTCATCCATATCAACATCAGAATTATCTGATTCTTCAGTATTAACAGATTTTACAGATTTAAGAGCTATTCCTTTATTTCTTTTTGGAATATTCAGATCTAGCTCATAAGTCTGTAAAGATCCTACCAGATCTTCTATTCTCATGTTATCTACATCTTTTGCCTCTTGTATTGCAGTTACTTTAGGTCTGAATCTTTCAGGCAAAGATCTTAAGATTTTTCTAATAACCTTTGATGTAGAAATCTTTTCTCCAAGATTAAAACTAGAATTAACAATATCTGAGAGTTTAGCATAAAACTCATCAAAAGACTCATCATCTTTCATATACAGAGTTTCGAAAGATGTAGTAAGTCTCTGAAGTCTGGACAACTTGACAGCTGAGGTTCCTTCATGAGTGACCTCTAGGATGTCCCAAGCTTCCTTAGCGACTTCACATGAGGAAATTCTCCTGAATTCCTCAACACTAACAGCACAAAATAAGGCATTCATTGCCTTGTTATTCCATCCACATTGATCAGATTCAGTTTTAGTTCACTGATCATGAGGTTTGGGGATCACAACACCTACTTCTGTTGTATTCACAGGTGGATGATAACCATTACAAACCGAGAGCCAGACACGCTCATCGATTGATTTCAGGTAAGCTCTCATTCTAGCTTTCCAGTAAGAATAATTGTTACCTTCAAATAAAGGAGGTCCAGAGGCAGATCCTCCTTCTTTTCCAAAATCCATGCTATAGATCTAGATCACACTATGTATAGCAATTCAAAGTGAATAGGCTCTGATACCACTTGAAAGAGTAGAGAACTACTCTTAAGGTCCACAATCTATAACAATTCAGAATTGAACAATGCGGAAACAGTACACAAAGAATTATACGAGGAAACCTGGATCCAGATCAAGGAAAAACCTCGAGTCTATATGAGGCGACTAACCCTTCAAAATCCACTATTGAATGAAAAGACAATTACAAAGGAGTACATACTTAACCTTTACAATTTGATTCACTCAACAGCAATCCACAGTTCGAATCCACGAACTGCAACACAGCTTGAATCCACAAGCTGCAGAACACGATCAGTCCAGATCGTAAACAATCACTTACCAGTGATCCATAGTTCGAATCCACGAACTGCAACACAGCTTGAATCCACAAGCTGCAGGACACGATCAATTCAGATCGCAACAATCCTCTCAGAATCCACTGAGACGATCCAATGCGGTAGGAATCCACCTACGCATCAATCAAGGTAGATCACCAGTCCAGGCGATCACACGATCAGATGAAGTTCTGAATTGAAGAAGAATCCACTGTCTTCAATTCCAGGCGATCTATCTCAGATCTCCCCCTCACTCAATCGTCGACTCTCTAAAGAAGATTTGATCGAATCTCAAAAACCTCAAGATTCGAAAAGCAAATGATCCAAAGAAAAAAGTCCCAATTGAAAATTACAACTCGTCTATTTAAAGAATAAAACACAGATCGCGTCGAGCGCTGGTAGCGTCGTGAAGCGATCGAAGTAGACGGCTGGTAGCGAACTCATGTCCCACTCAGAGTGAGTTGAATCAGTTAAACGCGCGCTGCTAGCGAGCTGCTAGCGGGAGAGTATGCGGCAGGTGCACGATCCTCGCTTTCGACACACGAATTCCCTTATGCGCTGCCAGCGGGGGTGGCAGCGGCGTGGTAGCAGTGTGGTGGCACCAACTTCTTCTTCTTTACTGAATTTACTGAATTTTCATTGTTTAATCTGCACATCTTGAAGCTTCATTAGAAACATAATTTGTCAATCATTTGCCATAACAGGAGTGTGAGTTTTCACACTTACAATGTCTGATCCAAGAAAGGAGAAGAAATTTTCTCAGAATGATGAAGTCCAATGTTACAAATGTAGAGGATTTGGACATGTTGCATCTGATTGTCCCTCAAAGGATAAAAAGAAAAAGACTAATTATCAGGTTACTTGGGATGACAGTAATACTGATAATTCTTCACAATCTGATGAGGATATCTCTGCTAATTTTACTGCTTTCAATTCCTTTTACTCATCCTCTTCTGGTAGTTCAATCTCTGGAATTGCAGGAGATAATAAAGAGACTTTATCAGATGATGAAGAAGAACTACAAGAAGCCTACAATCAGCTCTATAAGGAATTCAATAGAGCTCAGAAGAAAGTCAAGAAACTGAGTAAAAAATTGAAGGAATCAGAAACAGAGAAAAATAAAGCTCTTGCAGAAATAGATTCAATAAACCAGAAGTTACTTGAAAGACATGCCAAAGAAGATTTTCTGGTAACTTCTTTAACTGAAAAAACTGAAAAACTAAAAGAAAAGGAAGCTCAGATCTCTGTACTTCAAGGTAAAGTGAGTGAACTTGAGAAAGTTTCAAATTTAAGTAAATCTGATGTTTCAAATGTTTCTGCAGGAAATCCTCAAATAAATGAGGAATCAATTTCAAAGGAAGTTCCTGAAAGCTCAAATTCTGCTGAAAGGAGAATGAGTGTAAGTAATCGAAACATGGAATGTAACGCCCCGGATCCGAGTCACATGAAAAACCCGTAACTCGTCTCCAGAGGTTATTATAAAACACAGGATCGCAATATCAGAGTGAAGGAAAAACATGAATACAACAATCACTATATAACAGAGTGCGCTAAAATATTTCCCAAACTAAAATAAAACTCACATGACCAAGTAACTACCCGCAAGTATCGTCCTCTCCAGGAGCAGCTGAAAACAAAACAAAACAATACGGAATGAGATACGAATATCCCAGTGAGCAGCACATGCATGCACAAATACATTTATTTCAGTTCTAAAACATGCCACGATTATAACCATGTACAATGACGATAATACGCATATTCCGAATAATCCGACTAAACTTCAATAATCCAATTCATATCAGTGCGGAAAACCATCAGGTAAATCAAGCAATAACAATCCGTTTCCAATCCCGAAGATATCGATAAATAATGATTAAATGGGCAACAACATAGCAAATAAGCATAATTTTGTATCTCAAGATATAATTCCAGATATACCAATGTCACATAACACCAAGTCTTCTCATAACCATGCCCACGCCTCCAAATGTATATCCGGCCTACTCAGGGTTTCGGATATTGAAATGACTGCGTCATCCAATGCAGGCCTACTCCCCGGGTTTCTGCATTGACAACCAGACCTACTCAGGGTTCCTGGCTGCTCTACACCGGCGGGAGGTACAATACCCAATAATCGGTAAACAATATTCCATGAACCATAAATACCAACAAACCAGCGAATAAAACATATCACGTCAAAACAAATCAAGTACCAACATTGGTCAATGTCATGACTATCGTTTAGTTGATAAATTAAACATGCGAAGTAGACACTCCACACCTCCATGTACACAGTTCCGGCTTACTAAGCTTAGACTCTGGATCCAGGACAAGCTAGACCAAAACAGTAAACATCGTATAATCTCGATTTCAATATCAAAACAAAACCATTCATTCCACATCATGTAAGAACTCATCACAATTCATCACCTGTCCCTCTGGACCAAGCAGTACCTCAAGTACATTTCGTATTTTCTCATTTCCATAACACAAGTCATATGAAAGTAAAACTCAATCCATTCATACCAAAGAAAAACCTTTCAATACGTATAAAGTTTCCAACAAGTGAAACCAGAATTACAAGAACTTCTCAATCAAAGCAGTGTATAGAATAAGGAAAAGTAACTGATAACTCTTACTAGTTCGGTGTCCGGCACAATACTCATAAGTAACCTAAAACCCAACTTGAAACTCATAAGATGTTCACAACATTTTCCTCTATTAATTTCATAGGCAAAATGGTTTCCCAGGTTCCTAACCAAGTGAATAGTGAAGTGGTTTAACCCCTAAGAAGTGCAATTACTCTTGGTCAAGTCAGAAATTCCATTTCATTAAGCAAAATAGGTCTACCGCTCACCTATCGAGGTGGGCGCGAGGTGGGCGCCGGTCGGCGGTGAAGAAAACGGTTAAAAACGACCTGCCGCGCACCCGACGCTAGGTGAGCGCGAGATGGGCGTGAGATGGGCGTGGAATTCGCGCGAGATGAGCGCCTTGTTTTCCACTTCGCGCGAGATGAGCGCGAGGTGGGCGCGAGATCGGCGGTAAGTCATTTTTAACAGGGCGCCTACCTCCGAGGTGAACGCCGGTGAGCGCGAGGTAGGCGGATACCCCCTGTGATTTTTCATTCTCTGTTATTCCAAGATCTACAAGTCTGGCCGGTTGGTTTAGGTCTGTAATTGCTCCAATACACTCCTAATACCCCCAGAACACTTCCCAACCATATTTGAAATTAATCTAAACACTTTCATTTTCCATTAAAACTTAAATCCGGATACTCTGTTCATGCAACTTTCCGAAAACCCAGAAACCAGAAAACCTTATACTATCACTAAATATTCAAAACATGCATCCGAATAAGCTCGAGAAAAACCCAAAATACAAACCCAGTGATAAAACAGTGCTACTCACCAGTATGCGCTTAATCCCCAAAACAAAAGCTTATTCGACAACCGGCCGAGCACGACTTCCGGCTGTGCGCGAGGATGAAACTGCAGTCGAACGGATCCTCTGCTCGCGAGAGAAATAACCCGCAGAACTCCGACTCCAATAGCCTCCTAGTAGTCCTTGCGATCCTCGTTCTTCATAGGTATAACCCTAATCGCCATTACCAGCCGCAATCGCCAAGTCGCCCAGTTCTCCAGATAACGAGACTAGCGAAAGTCTTTCCATAAGCATGATACGAGCATTCGTTTAAACCCAAACCCTACTTTCCCTTTTTGGTATATTTCCCTTGCGATACATACGCCGCCCGATCACTCTTTAACTCCTTGATCCTATGCGCGCTCGCCCACTGGAAACCCTACATGTTCCGGCCACTTAGGTTATTCTCTTTGACAACTAGTGACCACAATCTCCAGCAATAAATAAATTTTGATTAAGCCTGTCCATAAATCCATGTGTTCATATACTTTTATTTTATCTACTGTTATTATTTGTTTATTTTTATTCTATTATTATTATTTCATTTTATTATTTTATTATTTATTATTTTTTTTTCTACTCAAAACTGGGGTCTTACATGGAATCTTCACAGAAAATTTCTGCTGGAGAAGTAAGACCAACAGGTAAATCTGCAACTTCTGAGAAATCTAAATCTGTTCAGTTTAGAAAAACTGACAAGTCTAGAAATGCTGATTTGTCTGAACATAGGTTCATACCTGTATGCCATCACTGCAATAAAAAGGGTCATATAAGACCAAAGTGTTATGCACTGTATGGTTTCCCTGATGGATATTTTGATAATAAGAGAAAGGTAAACCAAAGTCAGTCACTGGACTTATACAACAGATTTGACTCTCTGTTAAAAATGACTGAAACATTAAATCAGGAAGTCTCAAATCTGTCAAAAAGACTTTCCTCAAAAACTCAAGTAGTTGATGAAAGTACTTTTCAGAAGACTCCTGAAAAACAAATTTGGATAAGAAAAGATTCATTAGTTGCTAATGTGGTTCATGTAGCTTTAAAAGCTCATGATGTCAACATGTGGTACTTGGACAGTGGTTGTTCAAGACACATGTGTGGTCATAAGGATATGTTCAGTACCTTTGAAGAATATTTTGGTGGAAGTGTTACATTTGGTGATGGAAGCACTTCCCAAGTTAAAGGTAAAGGAACTGTTACAGGTCCAAATGGAGTTTGCTTAAAGAATGTTCTATTTGTATCTGGTTTGAAAGCAAATCTTATCAGTATTAGCCAATTATGTTATTCCAGATTATTTGTTAATTTTACCAGAAAAGAATGCAAAATATTGGATAAATCTGGTAGAACTGTTCTTGTAGGGGAAAGAACAAGTGATAATTGCTATGGGATTATTGGAAACAATGAGTGCTCTTTAAAATCCTTCATAGGCAATGAAATTGATTTGTGGCATAGAAGACTTGGCCACATTAACTATAGAGATTTGTCAAAAATCTCTAAGTCTGAGCTGGTTAGAGGAATTCCCAAGTTTGGGAAAAATAAAAATAAAGGAATGTGTGGTCCTTGCAACCAAAGAAAGCAAATCAAAGCCAAACACAAGAAAACCAACATTGTAGGAACATCAAGACCATTAGAACTGATTCATATGGATTTAATGGGACCTACAAAGACTGAGAGTCTGGGAGGAAAGAAATATATATTTGTTGTTGTAGATGATTACAGCAGATATACTTGGGTAGACTTTCTAAGAGAAAAATCTGAATGTTTCAACTGTTTTAAACATCTGTGCTGTCAAATTCAAGTTGAAAAGAACTTGCAAATAGGAAAGATTGTTAGAATCAGATTTGACCATGGGACAGAATTTGAGAATCAAATGTTTTCCAATTTCTGTGAAGAACAAGGAATCAAACATGAATTTTCTGCTCCTAAGACTCCACAACAAAATGGAGTTGTGGAAAGGAAGAACAGAGTTTTAGAAGAAATGGCTAGAACCATGATGATAGCCAAGAAAATTTCAACAAAATTCTGGGCTGAAGCTATAAACACTGCCTGTTACATTAGTAACAGAGTTTATATCAGATCTGGGTGGAAACAAACTCCCTATGAACTTTGGAAAGGAAAACAGCCAAACTTGAAATATTTCAGAGTATTTGGAAGTAAATGTTATATCTTAAGGGACAGAGAAAATCTAGGAAAATTTGATTCTAGAAGTGATGAAGGAATTTTTCTAGGATATTCTTCTTCTAGTAGAGAATACAGAGTTTTTAATTTGCAAAAATCTGTTGTAATGGAATCTATAAATGTGCTAATTGATGATGAAGGTATTGACAGTGAATTTTTGTAGGTTGTAGATGAAGAGGATGAAATCAGAGATGCTTCCTCGAGCATTGAAGTGGTTCCTCTGACTAGAACTCTCAAAGACCACCCAACTGAGCAAATTGTTGGAAATATTTCAGATGGTGTCAGAACAAGACATCAGGTACATAATGAGGTAAGATTTTCTTCTTATCTCTCTCAATTTGAGCCAAAATCTTATAAAGATGCATTGTTAGATGATTCTTGGTTGAATGCTATGCATGAAGAACTGAATCAATTTACTAGAAATAATGTTTGGGAATTGGTTGAAAGACCCTCTGATCTGAATGTGATAGGAACCAAGTGGATTTTTAAGAACAAATCTGATGAGAATGGGATAGTAACCAGAAATAAGGCTAGGCTTGTTGCTCAGGGGTATACTCAAGTAGAAGGAATAGATTTTGATGAAACCTTTGCTCCTGTAGCTAGGTTAGAATCAATCAGATTACTGTTGTCTATTGCATGTTACTTGAAGTTTAAACTGTTTCAAATGGATGTTAAGAGTGCATTCTTGAATGGATATCTGAATGAAGAGGTCTATGTAGAGCAACCTAAAGGATTTGAGGACACAAATCATCCTAAATATGTCTATAAACTGAACAAAGCCTTGTATGGTCTCAAACAAGCTCCTAGAGCTTGGTATGAGAGACTTAGCTTCTTTTTACTTGAATCTGGTTTTATGAGAGGAAATGTAGATAAAACTCTCTTTATTCAAAGAGAGTCCAAACATATTTTGATTGCTCAAATCTATGTTGATGACATAGTGTTTGGGTCCACTTCTGAAAATCATGCTCACTCCTTTGCTGATTTAATGAAAAGTGAATTTGAAATGAGTATGATGGGTGAACTGAACTTTTTCTTAGGTCTTCAGATTTATCAATCTCAACAAGGAATTTTTTTCTCTCAAGCAAAATATTCAAGAAATCTTGTTAACAGATTCAGCTTAACTCATGCTAAACATGCTAGGACTCCTATGAGTACTAGTTTAAAACTTGGAAAAGATGAATCTGGAAAGGTTGTAGACCCTACCCTGTACAGAGGAATGATTGGGAGTCTACTGTACTTAACAGCAAGTAGACCTGATGTAAGCTTTAGTGTTGGAGTTTGTGCTAGATATCAGGCTAATCCTAAAGAATCACATCTAAATGCTGTAAAAAGGATTATAAAATATGTTAATGGGACTATTGATCTGGGAATCTGGTTTTCCAAAGAGACAAACCCACATCTTACTGGATACACTGATGTTGATTGGGCTGGGTGTATGGATGACAGAAAAAGCACCTCTGGTGGTTGCTTTTACATGGGGAATAATCTCATTGCCTGGTTAAGGAAGAAACAAAACTGTGTTTCTTTGAGTACTGCTGAAGCTGAGTATATTGCTGCAGGAAGCAGCTGTACTCAACTTATATGGATGAAACAAATGTTATCTGATTATGGGTTAGATCAAGATGAAATGATTCTCTTCTGTGATAATCAAAGTGCCATAAATATCTCTAAAAATCCTGTTCAACACTCAAGGACCAAACATATAGATATCAGGCATCACTTTATAAGAGAGTTGATTGAAGACAAAACTGTTATGATTGAATATATATCTACTGAAAAACAGTTGGCTGACATTTTTACCAAACCTTTAGATCAAAACAGATTTGAAACTCTTAGGAAATCCCTAGGAGTATGCTCTCAAAACTGAAAATCAGGTTCTGTTTTGAGTTAATTTTGATGTAAAATGTCTCACATATCTGATCAAAATGAATTTGTGTGTGTTCTTATTACTAAGATCTGTTTTCAGGAAGATTGAGTGTATGCATATTGACAGAAATGTCTTATTTCTAACCAGTAACTTTGTCTGAAACACCTGTACGTATTGAAGCTTATTGTGTGGTAAAGCTTGGGATCTATAGGCTATCACCTTTATGAAAAGAAAAGTTTTGGAAATGGCTGCCATAGAGATTAGAGTGAAAGCCACTGTAAATCTCAAAAAGAAAAAGATAAAGAAGGTATATTCTTGGAATGAACTGTAAACTCAGGTTTTTTAAGGGTCAATGCCTTCTTTAAAAAGAAAAAGAGATAAGAAAAGGCTACCTATCTCTGATGTGTGAAAGCCACCAAAATGAAGTTGGGATATGTCTATACTTTTCAAGATTGCGTACACTGAAATAGCCTTCTATATGTATGAAGTGTAAAAGTAAAAAATGTTGCTCATTTCTCACAAGCATTGACTCATTAGTATGCATATGTGCTTAATATCTTGAAGAAAATTTATAGTATGAGAAACCATAAAGGAAATTTTGCTCTTTGATATGAAATGTACCACATCTGAATTAACTTTGATAGGTACTTCAAGATCAGTTTTGTGATAAGTACTTCTTAGATTGAATAAGTTGATTATCTGGATGATTTTTGGTTCAGCTAAAATCTCAGCTTTGTGTTTGGAAGTATGAGGATGTCATGAAGAATTGTTCAAACCTCTTTTATAAATTTCTGCATTGAATCTGTGTTTTTCTTTGTGTGTGCATGTGCACCTTCTACGCCGCCAGTTGCTCGCTGGCAGCGTACTTTGTTTGCCTATATATAGGTGAAAGTGTGATTTTTTTTACCCCTGTTCTTTTTCACCCTCTTCGTTTTTTCCCTCGCCTCTCGCGTCGTGTCCCGGTGCTGCTGTCGCTGTCACCTTCTTCCTTCCTGCCTACTGTTCAGGTAAAAATTTTTTTTACTATCTTCGTCCTACTTCTCCATTTTCTGCTTCCTAGTTCTGTAGTTTTCTCTCATTATTCTAAGCTAGGGTTTAGTAGATTTTTCAGCCATTAGGGCTTTCTCGTTTTGTTGGTTGGTGCTGTCTGTTTTCTCTTTCTCTTCCATTTCTTTTTACCATGCCTCTCAAGAGAAAATCGAGAACTGATTCTCCTTCAACATCGTCTCCTCCTGTGAGGTCTTCTCCTGTTATTTCTTCTCCTCCAGTGAGACCTCCTTCCCCTTCTCATTCTTCTGAACCGTTTGTGGGGAATGGTTTATCTGATTTCAATGCATTCTTCAAGCACAGGCCACTTCTTCTGGAAAGGGCCATCAAGCTTGAGTCTTTTTCTGAATCCCCTTTCTACTCATTGTTTTCGGACAATGGTTGGAAAAAATTTGCTTTACTTGGTGGTTTTGCTTATCCGGACCTGGTCCGTGAGTTTTACTCTAATCTTCATCATCTCCATCTTGCCAATCAAGGCTCTGTAAAAGCCTATGTCAGGGGAATTTCTTTCGACTTCTCGAAAGAGCTTATTTCCTCTCTTCTTGAACTGCCTCTTGTTGACTCTCCCTCTTTTAACTTTCTTGAGTCACACACTGATCCTCCTATGGAGTCCATCATTCCCTCTCTAATCGTTCAGGGTGCTCCCACTTCTATTAAGAATAAGCCCAACTATTTGCCTCATGGCTCTCTTCAAGATCTTCTCCGGATCTGGAACCTGTTTGTATGTGCTTCTCTTGTTCCTTCTGATCATCACTTAGAGATCTCTCACCATCGGGCAAGACTTCTTCATGCCATCTGGAACAGAGAAAGTATATGTATTCCTTCCATTATCTTCCATCAGATTCTTCAGTCTCGGAATTTAAAATCCAAGACTGCAGCTCTTCCTTTTGGAATATTCATCTCTTACATGTGTGTTCATCAGGGGGTACTCCCTTATCCGACTGAATTGATCATTCATCCCCGTCCTCCCATTGCTTCATCCACTCTGACCCGAAGTAAACGAGCAAGTCCGTTTCGGGTGGTGTCTTCTGATCCCTCCTCTTCTCAGTCCTCTTTGTCCAGCTCTGATGCTGTGGCTATCATAGAGAAACTGAATTCCATGCAAGCTTCTCAGGAGGCTTTCAATTCAGAGGTTAGGTCTCACATGCTCATGATGAGCATGTTAAAATCAGAGACCCAAGAGAAGCTGGGGCAATTGATAAAGGATGTCGATTTTACATGTGGAGAAGTACAAAGGGACGTTGCTGCTCAGCAACGTATGCAAAATGAAGCGGATCATTTTCTGGAATGCATTCGGAAGACTCAGCTGGAGATGGATCACAAGCTCAGTTGGCTGCACTCCAGATCCCAAGATGCATACAAGCACTACTCAAGGTCTTGGGAACCCAAACCACCTTCCAGAAAGGGGGAGAAATTTGGATGATGCTACTGGAGTTTCTGTTTCTGTTGATGGTTTGGCTGGGTTGATGCTGATGCTTGCTGTTTGCTGCTGCCTGTTATTCTTTTTGCTGTGGATATGATGTTTTTTTTTGTTATGTTCTGTTCTGGGTGTTTTCTCCTGAATATGGGTGTATAAGGGGAGTGATAAGTAAGGGGGAGAAAATGTCTGTCTTTCTTTCTTGAACATTGTATATGATTCTATTATCTGTATATCTTTTTGTAAATGAATGAAATTCTGGATTCGTCCAAATCATTGTGTCTCTCGTTAACAGTGTGGTTTTAAAATTCTTAAATGGAAATCATCATTAACTGAGGTTGATATTAAACAGTGGTGTAAGGTTGTTGTCAGGCATTTGCCAAGGGGGAGATTGTAAGTGTGAAAACTCACACTCCTGTTATGGCAAATGATTGACAAATTATGTCTTCTAATGAAGCTTCAAGATGTGCAGATTAAACAATGAAAATTCAGTGAATTTAGTAAAGAAGAAGAAGTTGATGCCACCACACTGCTACCACGCCGCTGCCACCCCGCTGGCAGCGCATAAGGGAATTCGTGTTTTGAAAGAAAGGTTCGTGCACCTGCCGCGTACTCTCCCGCTAGCAGCTCGCTTGCAGCGCGCTTTTAACTGATTCAACTTACTCTGAGCAGGACTTGAGTTCGCCACCAGCCGTCTACATCGATCGCTTCACGACGCCACCAGCGCTCGACGCGATCTGAGTTTTTATTCTTTAAATAGACATGTTGTAATTTTTGAAAAAGACTTTTTCTTTGGATCATTTTGGATTTCGAATCTTGAGGTGTTTGAGATTCGATCAAATCTTCCTTAGAGAGTCGGCGATCGAGTGAGGGGGAGATCTGAGATAGATCGCCTGGAATTGAAGACAGAGGATTCTTCTTCAATTCAGAACTTCATCTGATCGTGTGATTGCCTGGACTGGTGATCGGCCTTGTTTGATGCGTAGGTGGATTCCTACTGCATTGGATCGTCTCAGTGGATTCTGAGAGGATTGCTGCGATCTGGATTGATCGTGTCCTGCAGCTTGTGGATTCAAGCTGTGTTGCAGTTCGTGGATTCGAACTGTGGATCACTGGTGAGTGATTGTTTGCGATCTGGACTGATCGTGTTCTGCAGCTTGTGGATTCAAGCTGTGTAGCAGTTCGTGGATTCGAACTGTGGATTGCTGTTGAGTGAGTCAAATTGTAAAGGTTAAGTATGTACTCCTTTGTAATTGTCTTATCATTCAATAGTGGATTTTGAAGGGTTAGTCGCCTCATATAGACTCGAGGTTTTTCCTGGATCTGGATCCAGGTTTCCTTGTATAATTCTTTGTGTACTGTTTCCGCATTGTTCAATTCTGAATTGTTATAGATCGTGGACCTTAAGAGTAGTCCTCTACTCTTTCACCTTTAGAGATAGAAATCAAGAACCAAGACCAAGCTGTATAAGTACCAAAGAACTAAGGCATAGGTTGCCCAAATGGGTCCTGAAAAGTGGAATTTCCGGGAAAACCCAATCCTTACCATTGACCTTCATGGTGAGTACACCCCACTTGATATAATGGGCTTCGGCCTGGAATTTGGCACAAGATATGGAGGGCATTAGCCAGTATCAAATTACGAGATAGGAAGGGCATTGGCCCATATTGATTTGCGTGACCTCAAGGGCATTGGCCCGTCACTTGCGGTATGAGATGGAAAGGGTTGTGGCCCATGGATAATGACTCCATGAATGAAAGGGCAGTGGCCCCATGGTATTTATATATATACATTGAAAAGATGGCAGTGGCCCATGGTTATTGAAAGTGAATGGAGGGCAGTGGCCCAGGATCCATGAGTAATGAATAAGGGCTTGGCCCAAGAATGACTCGGGTAAGGCCATAGGCTACCTTTGAGATCTGGCATGCCTGAGTGCATGAACCACCTGATACCTTTAGAGTAACATTACCATTGTTCAAACTATATGAGTAGGATTATTTTATACACATGCTTCATGGCCAAGGACCATTGTTACTATTCCTGTTATACCGCATTGTTCCGACACCATGTGTAATCTGTGGCCGATGCCCATTCGCTATGTGTAATCAGCAATGGATGTATATATATTGTTCTGGCACCATGTGTAATTGGTGTCCGATGCCCATTCGCTATGTGTAATCAGCAATGGATGTATATATATTGTTCCAACACCATGTGTAATCGGTGGCCGATGCCCATTCGCTATGTGTAATCAGCAATGGATGTATATATATTGTTCCAACACCATGTGTAATCGGTGGCCGATGCCCATTCGTTATGTGTAATTAGCAATGGATGTGTATTAGATGCCTAGCCACCATGTGTAATTGGTGAAGCTAGATGGATATGTGTTGTTGTTAATGTATCGATTATATTGTAATACCACTCCATTTACCTTTGGGGTAACCATCCATGGATATTCATGCGACACGTGAAATCGGCATACTAGATGCTTACGTCATGAGTAATCGGCGTAGATGCCTAGCCACCGCATGTCATCGGTGATGCTAGATGAGGATCTTGAGTAGTATAACACTAGAACTCTTACATAACGATTGGTGAGATCGAATGAAAGGTTGTATTGAATTGATTAACTGTACACTAACGCACAAGCATGCACCAACTTGTATGGCACTGAACTGTGTTATTTGGTTTATGATTTCAAATAACCACATGTCATGGTTTAATCAATTGATATATGCCTAAACTGTGTTTTCTCGTGCATGCATGTGTTGCTTACTGAGACATTCGTCTCACAGTTGCTTTACTTCTTATTTTTCAGATCCATCGACGTCTGGTGTGATGGACCGGGCTGGGGATAAAGGCAAAGAGAAAGCCTTCAGGTATAGAGAGGAAGATTTTCATAGGCCTTAGGATTTTATTTCTGTTATACATGTATAGTTTATTTTGGACTTGTAAACCCTTCTAACTGAGAGGTGTGATTAGTCACCCATCTTTTGTAGCTAACTTCCACGTCTTATTACCTTCGATTATGTATATAAACACCCTTTTGATATGCACATGTATAAACTGTTTATCACTCGCACTTGTTAGGAAAAAATTTTAAATTCCCCCGCTTTTTAACAAGCAAAATGGCCCACTTACCACGGTCTGGGACGGGTTGTGCCTTGGAGGGGCAGACCTAGTTCCGGGTCGTGACATGCATGGCCCTTGGAAGGCTGTCCTGGGGAGCAGGTGTGTGAGCCAACCTGCTGGGGAACAGCAGCTGTGGTAGGAGACTCTAAACATGCTAGGACATCAATTTTACAAGGGGTTTGATCATGCTAAAAATGGATGGGAAACAACATAAAAATGTAGGAGAGGGGGGCCTTCATGCATGGCTCTAATAGGGTAATGCTAGAGATGGTTTTGGGTTCCTAAACCTGTTGGGACAGCAGACACTAAAGGGGATTGGGGTCATGACCACGTCTGGAGGGGGTACATCTAGAGGTGCGGGTGTAGGGGTGAGCCTGCTGGGACAGCAGCTGTAGTATGGGGGCTTAAACCTGTGGGAACATCAACTTCTAAAGGGGGTTGGAGGCATAACAGTAGCTGGACATGGGGCATATTAATGCTAAAAAAAAATAGAGGTTCAAAGGGGACAAAGGAGAGCCATTGGTGGCTAAAATAACAGCAACATACCGGATGCTTATAGGGGGAGGGGAGAATGCATACATCAAAGAAGTAACCTAGCATGCATGAAATATATAACAGTAAAACTAACACTTTCATGAATCATCTAAGAACCTTTACATGGCGGCATCCATACAACCTATCCTTGTAGCCTAAAAAAACTATAGAAGGGAGGAGAAGGGGGATTACATAAGGGAATACATAAGCTGTAACGCCCCGAACCCGGGTTTATGCAAAACAAGCACCAAACCCGAATCCGAAGTGATACTGGGCCCAAAGCTACTAATTACTAGACATTTAAATCCAACTAATTTCATTAATTATCAGAGTGCGGAAATTTAAAACATTAATTTCATCAATATACGTGGCTAACTATAACCATCAAACTAACTCATCAACATCAATTCATAAATCTGGTAAATGGGTTTTCTAGCACACTTTCTCTCATATTCAATTAAATCATAAAATATCCATCAAGATACATTTATATCAACCTCTAAAAGAAAGATCTAAACGAAATAATAAAGATCCTCTGCTCAGTAATCTGCGACTTCCCCTCGAGTCAACCCCAAGGACGCTCTCACGTGGAACAGCTGAAAAATAAGATAAGGAAGTAGGGTGAGATACAACTATCTCAGTAGGTAACACATGCATGCTAGAAACAGTTTATATATAAAAGTAATCATTCATGCACGATAAAATAATCAGGTAGTCACGGTCGATAATAAGAACGATTAATCACCATATGAAACCAAAATCTAATCAGTGTTCGGAATAAAGAGAGTTTATTATGTAACCTTCGTTTCAATTAGAAAGGCAATATAATATAAATCAAACTCTTCTGATTCAAATGTAGATCATGTCATTCATAATTAATAGTAAGTCTCCATCTGATAACAACATTCTCCCATGTAGGATGCAATCACGCAGTAATCACATCTACCCCACATGAGGTCTCTCCCGCAGGAGTCATCATATCTCACCCGCAGGTGGTCACATCTCACCCGCAGGTGGTAATCACATACATCTCCCTTGTGGGATGCAATCACATCGTGATTACATCTCCCCCACAAGAGGTCACATCTCTCCCGCAGGAGGTCACATATCTCCCCTGTGGGATGCAATCCAATCAGGATCACATCTCCCCCAACAGGAGGTCTCATCTCACCCGCAGGTGGTCTCTCCCCTGTGGGATGCAATCCAATCAGGATCACATCTCCCCCAACAGGAGGTATCATCTCACCCGCAGGTGGTCTCTCCCCTGTGGGATGCAATCCAATCAGGATCACATCTCCCCCAACAGGAGGTCTCATCTCTCCCGCAGGAGGTCATCTCACCCGCAGGTGGTCACACATACATATCTCCCTTGTGGGATGCAATCACATCGTGACTACATCTCCCCCACAAGAGGTCTCTCCCGCAGGAGTTACACTTCTCACCCGCAGGTGGTCATATATCTCATCCGCAGATGGTACAAATCTCTTATTGCCATCCTGGCATTTAATCCACAGTTCACTTATATTTTCAGAAGGAAATTACCTATATAGAATCCTTGTAACCATTTCAAGTGAATTTGATCCTTTTTAAACCCCAAATTGTACTAAATCATAAAACAAGGTGGTTAAATATCTAACATGAACCTTTTAGTGTAAATGGCCTTCAGGGAAACCTTAAGAATAATCTTAGAGAAGTGTTACAAATGGTGGAAATCAAATATCCTATTTTATAATGATTGGGGACTAAGAATGTCATAAGGTTATCAAAATACATTTTGGATGAATGGAATAGTCTTAGGATCCCTAATAAGGTCACCATACCAAAAATCAATCGATTCTGAAATAAAAAGTTTTGGACCCCAAAATATTCTAAGTCTGGTTAAAAACGCTGACTTTTTGGTATATAATTTTTCTAGACAAATCTACAAGGAGTTTCGAGCTTAAATTTTGGTTGTAGTCTATTGAAAGGTAAACACATCTCCTAGAATTTTATGGGCTCCTGAATCACTCATCTGGGTATTAAACCCAAACCGGGCTTTTTGATAAAAATCGGGATTTAGGCATGAACTGGAAAGTTGACTTTTTATTGGTTGGGAATTAGACCTTGGAAGTATTTTTATTGGTTCCAAATGGGGGGTAAAACCTTATTTACATGTAAAGACTTAAGTAAATGGAGCAATAAATACACAGGACATTTACTTAAATGTCTTTCATGTAATAAGGGTGCTATGCGAGAGGCTTGGGTTGTCTGGGAAAGGGTTGGAGAAGAAAAGGGGATGAAAAACTGTCGAAATTGCATTTTTTTGCTAGAGCGCCTAGGATCGCTCAAGTTCGCCTAGGCGGTCAAAGGTCGGCGGTAGTACGAAATAGGTCGCCCGCGGTCCGTCTTCAAGCGATGTCCGGCGTCCTAAATTTTACACTAGCGCCCAGGATCGCTGAGGATCGCCGAGCGCAGAGAGGTAGGCGGTCTCCCAAAAACGAACATAAAATGTTTAGAAATCTGATTTTTCATGTCCAGGATGATTCTAACATAATTATATGAATGATATCAAGCTAAATACATGTATATATAACACTAAAACATGCAATACGATCGATTAACCTCCAAAACACAAAACGAAACGGAAATCGGTGCTACCTACCTCTTGAACGTGTGCTCTCCTCTTCCTTCTCTAAACAGAAACTCTCAGACTCAAAAGCACTCCTTTGGGATGAAGAAAACCAGAGCAACCTCTTCCTCCTTCTTCTTTGGTCGCTCTTATCGCCGCTCTCCGTCGTGCGGCTAACGAATACGAGCAAGCCTTCCCAACTTATTCGTTTAGGTTATTTTAGCATATATATATATACCTTCTATCCCACGCAACGCACACACAACAAACTCAATGCACATCGCCCAATCAAAATACTTTAGCTTTAAAATATTAATCTTACCGCGATAACTCACGATCAGACGCTCCGATCTGCGCCAAACTCCCGATCTTCACTAATAATGATATTCTCTACAATAATAAATTATTTCCATCCATAATAATCCTCAAGAATATTAATTATTATTTTTATTTTAATATTTGGGAAAATTCGGGGTTTTACATAAGCTTTGCTCAAGAAGGAACACACTCCCTCCAAACTAATAGAAAAGAACAAAACAGCAGCCTAAAATGACTCCAAAGTGCATAAAGAAAACTCTCATTCTCTCCCTAGAACGAAATGTAAACCTCTTCCTTACTTGAAGACCTTCACATGCAGTGCAAATGGAGAGAAAATTCATGAAGACTAACATGAGGATAGATGTAGGCTAAGGAGAACCAAACTTTCTAAACATAAAAACCTTCATTCTTATATATGTGTAATAACACATGGCAAGAAACCATACCTCATGATTTTGAGACTTTCTTGAGGTGAGTAGACTCCTCCTTGCAGCAAGAACAAGCTGGAGCCTCCTTCCTTTGGCAACAATAGCAACTCCTTGGGGTTGTTCACAAGTGGAGATGAAGGGAGAAAGGATGGGAGAAGGGCAAAAGGGTTTATCAAGGGTATATATGAGGTGTGGGGACAAAGAAGAATGGAAGAGGAGGGGGTTTGCACCAATGGGGGAAGGGAGTAAGGGGGTAAGGCCAGCAACCCTCGGCCAGGGGGGTTGCTGGCCTTTTTATAACCAAAAAATTGTATCAGACTAGGTAGGTCGGATACACACAATTCCAAGTGTATCCGACCTATATATACATGGGGTTTTATTTGTATCCGACATATTATGTCGGATACAGACATAATCATTTCGGAAATTCAATTTTCTGAGCGAATTTGTCGGGTAATCCACGCGAATCTTGTGAGCAAATCCTTTGTATCCGAAATATAATTTCAGATATGAAAAATAACATGTGTATCCAACATATATGGTTGGATACAAAAAGGATATTTGCATAATTGCCCCTCGATTTGACCGATTTGACACTTAAGATAATTGTATATTGCCCCTGGACATTTTCAGATTAGTCCCTGAGATATTTTGCATATTTTAGATATTCACGGATTGTCCCTCAAGATATTTATCTGAGCTTCTCGCCACGTGTGCAGTTTCAGGCATTGCTGCCTGAAAACTTCAACTGCTCATATCTTCTTCATCCGGATTCCGATTCAGGCAAACTCAGTTGCGTTAGAATCATATCAGAGTCATATATTCATTAGGACAGGGCTAAGCAGCTGATTTGGGGTTTAGCAGAAAGTCAATTTCTGCTCCCCCTCAAGTTTGACCGGCCTGCAGATCTTTCATCCGGGCTCCAATTCCAGCAAACTTAGTTGTGTTGGAACCGTGTTGGGATTTTCTATCCATTGAGATAAAGCAAGGTGGTTAATTATCACTTGATCAAAAATTCAACTTTTACCCCCTTAGGGTTTGACTTTTCAGCTAGGGTTTTCATTTCCGGCACTTCCAGGGGCGCAAAAATGAGGTGCTTACAACTGCCCCTCTTTGCCGGAGTCATCTTGCGGATGAACGGCAAAGAGAAAAAAGAATCTTATTTTTCCACCTGGCATTTCTGTTGACATGGTCGACGAGCTTAGTCCTTTGAAATTTTCATTAAAATGGGAAGCGTCCAAATGATGTGGCGTCACTTCCCAGCTTTGGAGTCTCCTTACCCTTTGCTTTTCAGGTTATTGCAGGGCAACTCTTTAGCATTTAGTTTATGTTTGAAAGGGATTAGATGTGACTTTAGCTCGCTGAACTGTTTTGGCGTTGATGCCAAGCACTTAGTAACATTCTCTTCTTCTTGTTTGTTCCATTAAAGCTTTTCGGTGATTTCAGACTTCTGATTCTTTTCATGTCTTTTACTTGAAGCTTGTTTTTTTTTTGATGGCCAGGAGTTGATTAAAGGGTGGGGCGAATGAGGAACGGAGGAAGGAAGAGCAAAGGAGAAGGTGTTGTTGGTGAGGAGATGCTTCCAGTTCTGTCTGGTGCCTCAAGGGAGCTCACACACCTGCCCTATTCTATTTACAAAATTGTGAAACCAAAAATTACAAAAGGGCCCTCTTGCCCGATGATAACTTCATCTCTGTTCGTTCTTCTTCATGTGTTGCCATTCCCTTCCTCTACAGTTCGCCCTCTGGTTGGCTCTCCTTTTCTGGGTGTGGTAAGGGCTCTAGGAGTGACTACCACTTGGGATCAGTCGGGAACCTCCACCTCATTGCTTTTTCTCAGTCACGCCTTGTTTTTGACATGTGTAAGGGTTCCCTTGGGAAGGTTGCTCCGCTGGGGATGGGTGGGTGTCCCTTACGCCATCATTTCTCCTTGTAAGGCCTTCTCCTTTTGCTCAGGTGTGAGTTCGTCCTGCTTGTTTGAGCTCCTGTTGAATACTAGGAAATTCCACCAGGGATTGGTGTGAGCTTGTTTTGTCTTCTTTCTGCTCTCCTTTGCAAAGCCGACCTCTTCAGACTGGGCGAGGCGTGGGAGGATTTCATTATTAGGTATTGCTCTCTTACGGCCGAAAGGGCTCCATTGGGGGATTTAGTGGACATCACCTTCCAATTTTTTGAAGGAACTCCACTCGGGATTTGGGAAGGATGTTCGTTATCTCACCTTTGCGGTACCTATGGAGGCGGAAAAGGAACAACATGTTAGTCGTGGACTAGCTGGGGAGTGCAAGAACGTTCTTTTTTTTTTTATTATTCTCTTCTTGCTTTGGGGCTTTTGCCCATGGCAGTTAGAAGTGGCTTCTGCCAAGGTTGAGAGATCATCAACTCAGGTTAGTAGCACAATGTGGAGTTGAAAAATAGTTAAGTCCAACAATTACAGAGAAAATAGGTGTGTCAGTGTGTTCCTGTGTCTGCAATATCAAAGGTAATTCCCAAGGTCAGACGGGACTTGGAGTGCTTGGTATTTTCAGTAGCATTGTCATCATAGGCCGCTGTGAAGTTTTCGGCTTGGGCACAACCTGCCGGTCTGGACCCCTTCGATCTGTTCATTTTTCTTAGCTTACTGTCTGCCACTGCCACTGCTCTCTCTATACCTTGCTTTTCCCAATCCATATGTGACCAGTTTTTTTATGTGACTGACCACGCAACGCCTTTTTTCGGGTTTTCGCCGCGTCCAGCCTTTCTAGGAAACTCTAAATTCCATCATTGCCAATGAATGTAGACTTAACTGTTTGTCTTGATCATTCCTTTTGGGATCTAAGAGGTCTTAGAGATAGGACGAAACATAGGCTTGGTCTTTGGCTATGAAAGAAAGGGTAGATGGCTCAAAAAAGCTTAGTTATCTGGGTTTTGCAAAGTGTGCTACTTTTTATTGTTGGTGGGACTTACATCCTGGCTTATTTGCATCTCTATATTTTTGGTTGGGTAAACATTTCCCAATTTTCTCTGTTTTTTTCTTCTTTCTTTCTTTTTCTATTGCATTTTCTCTTCTTTTTGAGGGTTTTTTTTTTGCTTTGCCAGGAATGCCCTATTTGATGTATAGAACACTTTTAATGGGTTGAAAGAATTTTAAGGCTCAAAATTGTCTAACTAGGGGAGAATTTAAGGTGCTTGGAAGGATTCATGGGCTAAAGGAGGGTCAAGGATAGCCTCTCTTCATATCCCAATCAGAATGATCTTAGGCATAATACAATTTGACTGCGTCCGCATTTATCGACTTATGAAAAATTGCCTCATCCATCTCTTGAAGGATAAGTGCTCCTCTGGACAGAACTTTGTGGACTACGAATGGCTCTTCGTAATTTGGCTTGAATTTCCCTCTGTTGTCTTCCTAATGGGGGAAGATTCTCTTCAACACTAGATCTCCCACCTTGAAATGTCATGGCTTCACCTTCTTGTTATAGGCTCATGCCACTCTCTGTTGATAGAGTTGGCCATGGCACAGGGCCTTGATCCTTTTCTCATCCAATAGTTGTAACTAGTTGAATCTGGATTCTTCCCACTAGATGTCACTGATTTCAGCTTCCTCCAGAATTTTGAGTGACAGAATCTGTACTTCCACGGGGAGAACTGCTTCCATTCCATACACTAAGGAGAAAGGGGTTGCCCCTGTCAATGTTCTGATCGACGTCCGATAAGCGTGCAGTGCATAAGGCAACTTCTCATGCCAGTCCCTGTAGGTGACTACCATTTTCTCGAGTATCCTCTTCAGATTCTTGTTGGCAGCCTCTACTGTTCCATTCATCTTGGGTTCGGTATGCTGTAGAGTTTAGATGTCTGATCTTCAGATGTTCACACATCTTTTCCATGTCCTTGTTGTTTAGATTCTTTGCATTGTCCATGATGATTGCTTCCGGCACGCCGTATCGACAGACTATATTGTTTCTGATAAAAGCACATGAGATTTCTTCACATCTACAAAGGACAGGGCCTCTACCCACTTGGTAAAGTAATCGATTGCCACTATGATGAACCGATGCCCATTCGAAGCCTTGGGATGGACCTGGCCTATGATGTCAATTCCCCAGATGGCGAATGGCAAAGGTGATGTCATGGAATACAGCGCATTTGGTGGTGCATGGATGTTGTTGGCATAGATATGGCACAAATGGCATTTCTTGACATGGGGGTAGCAATCTGCTTCCATGGTCATGTAGTAATAGCTCATTCTTAGAATCTTCCTTGCTAGCATATGCCCATTCATGTGTGCGCCGCACAACCCTCCATGGACTTCCTCAATTAGCTTCTGCGCCTCATCTTCTCTGACACATAGCAATAGAGAGTCATTGTTTGACTTCTTGTACAATCTACCCCCACTGTCGAAGTATTGCCCTGCCAGCCTCTGAATAGTTTGCTTCTCTACAGCCGAGGCACCTTCTGGCTTAGGTATCTCTCAATGTCCGCGTACCAAGGTTCTCCTTCGGGTGCGCTTTTCTCGATACTGAAGCAGTAGACAAGGTATCACCGAATTTCTATCTCCAAAGGTTGCACCCACACATCATCAGTGATGGTGGCCATAGATGCCAGTGTTGATAGTGCATCCGCAAACTGATTCCTGTCCCGTGGCATGTAATCAAATGTCATGTTCTCGAATTGCTCTTCTAGCTCTTTGACCAGTTCTTGGTACGGTACCAACTTCACATCTCTGGTCTTCCAGTCTCCCATCACTTGATAGATGATAAGGCTAGAATCACAGAATACCTTTAGCTCTTGTATATGCATCTCAATTGCTGCTCGCCAGCCTAATACACATGCTTCATATTCGGCCATGTTGCTAGTGCAATCAAATAGGAGTTTTGCAGCTATCAGGTGATGAACACCATCTGGGGAGATTAGCACTGCTCCGATCCACTTTCCATTTACATTGACTGCCCCATCAAAGAACATCTGTCACTTGGTTTCCTCTATCTATTCTGCAGACTCTGTACACATCACATCTTCGTCTGGGAAGTGAGTCAGTAGTGGTTGGTAGTCTAGCAGAGGATGCTCTGCCAGGTGATATGCTACAGCTTGTCCTTTATTGCCTTCCTAGTCGTATAGACGATGTCGTACTCAGACAAAAGGACTTGCCATCTGGCAACCCTACCAGTGGAGATCGGCTTCTCAAAGATGTACTTAAGGGGATCGAGGTTCGAAATCAGCAAGACTGTGTGACTGAGCAAATAGTTCCGAAGCTTCTGAGTTACCCAGACCAAGGCACAACATGTCTTCTCAAGCACGGTATATCTGACTTCAAAGTTGGTAAACTTCTTACTCAAGTAGTAGATCGCTTGTTCTTTCCTTCCCTTCTCATCATGTTGCCCTAACACACATCCCACAACTGTCTCTAAGACTGTCAGATACATAATCAAGGGACGTCTCAGGACTAGCGATACCAATGTCGGCGGACTCATCAGATAGGCCTTGATCTTATCAAACGCTACTTGGCAGTCTTCGTTCCAAATCACGGGGTTATCCTTCTTTAGCAGCTTGAATATAGGCTCGCATACAGGAGTCATCTGCGCAATGAATTGGCTAATGTACTACAGCCTACCCAGGAACCCTCTCACTTCCTTCTTTGTCGACGAAGGAGGCATCTCCAGGATTGCCTTTGCCTTGACGGGGTCAACCTCGATCCCTCGCTTGCCCACTATGAATCCGAGTAGTTTTCCTGAAGTAATGCCAAACACACACTTGTTTGGGTTAAGCCGGAGCTTGTGCTCACTGAGTCTGTCGAACATCTTTCCAAGGTTTACCAAATGGTCTTCTTCTTCCTTCGACTTTGCTATCATGTCATTGACATACACTTCCATCTCCTTGTGCATCATGTCGTGGAACAACAGGGTCATCGTATGCTGATATATAGCACCCGCATTTTTTAGTCCGAACGGCATCACGCGGTAGCAATAAGTGCCCCAGTGCATGATAAAGGATGTCTTCTCCATATCTTCAAGTGCCATCCTTATCTGGTTGTAACCAGAGAAGACGTCCATGAAACAGAACATCGAATGCGTTGCTGTATTGTCCACTAGTACATCAATGTGTGGCAATGGGAAGTCATCCTTCGGACTTGCTCTATTCAGATCTCTGTAGTCGACACACATCCTGAATTTCCCGTCTTTCTTGGGAACTGGCACGATGTTGGCTAACCACTCTGGATAGTGAGTTACTTGCAAGAATCTAGCATCCAATTGTTTGGTGACCTCTCCTTTGATCTTCAGGGCCCATTCCAGCTTTGTGTGCCTGAGCTTCTGCTTCACAGGTATGACCTCAGCCTTTGTTGGTAACCGATGCACAACCAAGTTCGTGTCTAACCCGGGCATATCCTCGTATGACCAGAAGGTGTTGCTGCTGTGGTTGCTGGAGAAGAAGCCTCCAGCTCTTGTCCAAGCTCCAAGGAGGTGTCTACAACCCCCAAGGAAGCTTTCCAACCCCCACCCCATCTCAAGGCCATAAAACCTTTTGCATTCTTCCTCTTCTCCATCTTCCTACCAAAAACAAAGAAGAGGTTCACTGCTGTTGCTGCTGGAGAGAAGGCCTCCAACACCTGGTTTTGCTTCCAAAGAGTTCCTACACACCACTCAAGGACCTCCTCACCCTCAGGTATCATTCCCCCTTGTATTTTACACTGCATAAATGAAAATGGTAATGTTTTGAGTTGGTGTGAGTGGGTGGTCTCTTTGCTGTAGCATGTTCTTCGACATGCATCTCTATTTCCTTTTTTCTCTCTTCTTTTCATTACCCGGATCACTTCAAAGGTAAGTGGAACCGAGTGTGGTTTTGGGGTGAGGGAAAGAATTTTTCTAGTTGATGAAGGTGGGTCAAAATCCCATGGTGAGCTGCTGTTTTCGTTTGGGTTCCTTGGAGTGATTCCCTCCATTAGTGGAAGGAGCATGTTCCTTCCTAGTTTTTGTCTAGTGTACCCCTGTAAATCCCCTTTCTCCTTCCTTTCCTCGAGTGATCTTGTTGTGGGTATCGAAGCTGGGCTCCATGGGGAGATGCATGCGAAGCTACCTCTGGTGGTCTTGTTTGCATGCATGTGGCCTTGCGTCCCTCCGTAACAGCACTCACCTGTGGGACGTGGGAATGCAACCTCACTCTTTTTTATTCGTAAAAGGGTTACCTTGCTAGGGAAAATGCATAGGTAGGTTCAGGTCCGATTTCCTTTTTAAAGCACACAAGTCTTGAAGGTCATGGGGTGGTTGTATCCTTGCCCTGGTGCCTTCCTTTCTTTTTTTTTTTCTGTTTGTTTATTTTTGTTGTTTGTTTGCTTGCTGCCACTGGGGGTGTTTGGTATGTTTTCTTTCCCTATTTTGCTGATTGTTTGAGGTGTTAAGCATGTTTCCCTTCCCCCTGTGGTTTGCTGTTTTAGGGTAGGAAGGCATGCTATTTCTCCTTTGTGACCCGCTGTTTCTTTTTTATGTGTTAATACATGCTCCCCCCAGCCCCTTTACTACCTGCTGCCTTAAGTCATTCAACTGCCTCTAATCCCCTGCAACTGCATGCTGTCCAGCATACTTACTAACCATCAATTCCCCACCGGCAGTCATTGCAGTGCTTTACAATGTGCCACTGAGCTATGCATTAATATGGTGCTCTCACCCCCCTGTAGCCCACTATTTTGAGCCTTGGTGTGCTGCTGTTTACCCAATTTTTACCTGCTGTTTTGGTGGTGCATTTAAGTGCTGCCCTTACCCCCACCACCCCCTTGCAATGATTCATTCAAGTTGCTGCTGGGGACAGTGGTAGGCCTTGATGCTATTGCGGTCCCCGATAGGTTTGCCGACCCAAATGCCTAAGATCCCTCCAAGCTTAGTCAATTTATTGCACAGCCATGATCCCTTTACTTATTTGTGCTAGCTTTCTTCTTTTTTAAGATATGAATGTATGATCCCTAATCCCCTTTGCCATAGTTGCTGTTCTAGCAAACTCGCCATCCCCCCCAGCACCTCAAGGTCATTACCCTAGCACCACCATGAAGGTGACCCCTGTAAAACCCCGAATTTTCACATAATAAATAAATAAATATATAAATAAAAGAAAATATGAGTTAAGTTAAAAAGTGAAGATTTAGAGGATAAGTAATTCAAATAGGTAAGAAGTTGTAAATAAAGAAAGAATTTTAAGGAAATTAGCTTAAAAGGGTATTTTGGCAATTTTCAGAAAAGGGTAATTAATAAATAGATCATTAAATAATAACTAGGATTAGAAAAATAGAAGAAAATAATTTATTTAGACAAGTTAGAAATTAAAAGGAATTAATAAAAGCCCAAATGTGGAAAAAGGGTAATTAGGAGATTTCACGTCTTAATTTGGAGAAAATAAGGTTTTAGGTGATATTAAAGTTTAATTAAATATTATGCACGAAAATAGGTTGTAAATAAGAGTTTAAATGATAAGAGATTAAATTATTAATGTTTAAGTAGAAAAATAAAAGGTGGAGAAAAAGTAGGAATTAAATTAAAAGGGTTAGACTTTAACAAGACCATGGTTGGGTTAGCCCAAATTAAATTAGCCAATTAGGGTTGGTTTAGGACTTCTAAAGCCTAGTATAAATAGGAGACTAAGGTTAGACAAGAGGGAATTTTCGTGGGTTTATTATTGAGAGAAAAGAGGGAGTGAACGGAAGAAGGTGACTAATGGAGGTGTCTGACCAGCCATCATCAAAACATGATCGGGGAAAATCCGTGCGGTGGATCGCCGTTAAATTTGGGGGTTTTATTCATCACTGATGGAACTACATTGTGTATGGTGGAGACTTGAATTGGGAGATTCTAGCTTGATGCATTTGGGAGCAAAAGTAAGGTCCATAATTAGAAGCTTCAATGGAAGAAGGATTTTAGCGTATAAAGCAAGTAGTAACCCTTGGAAAACGTGAGGAATTGCATGATTTCGTTTTCTGTGATTTAATATTGATTGAACGGATTAGTCGGAACAGTATTTACATAGAATCAAATTGGTTATATGTTAGTAATTGGTATTCTTGAAGGATTTGTTTAATTAAAGAAGAAAACTTTGTTTAATCACGAAATTAATTACAGAATGGTATTTAATTAAGAAGAATTAATCTAAAAGGCTTTAGGAATGTTTTAGAATGTTATTAGATTAATTTAGACCAAAGAAGTATATGGCAAAGGCATAAAAATCCGAACTTTAAAAATCTGGAAATTTCTGTTTAATTTTGCACGAGCGTCTAGGATCGCCTAGCCCTGTAGAGGTCAGCGCTCTATGTAAAATTTGCAGATTTTGGGGATTTTGTAATTTGAATAAATATCCAATAATTTTTCTGATTAGTTAAGCTTGTTAGCATCATTATAAGGACCTAATTAAGGTATAAAAATTATAAAATTAAATTGGAAGGATTAACCAATAAATTGAAGGTTTCAATGAAAGGTTTGTTTATAAAAGGGTCAATGGGTATGGATATTGCTAGAAATAATACTACTGGTACTTATAGCTTATAAACATCTTCTAAACTTTATTTTAGGTTTGTAGAACATGCTGGAGAAATAAAATACAGAAAATTTGAATAGAAACTAGCTTAGGTGTTAATATAGGAAATCGGATTCTAACAAAGGGATTAATTAAAGGAAACTCTAAGTAAGATTTGTTTTACTTTATTTGAGCTTTCAATATGAATGTTGGATTCTGGAATTGCATAAACTCTGGTTTCTATCGAATTTATGATACATGAGCTTAATTCGAATATAATTACGAAATTGTAAATGTTATTCTAAAAAAGCCTTTAATTGAATTAGTAAGGATTGAATCATGGATTTCACATGGAATGGAATACTTGGGTATGGTTTGGTATGTGGTATAATGCTGTTCACTTTACTTTTACGGTTGGGTGATGCGGCTTCTGTGGTTGAGTTGATACTAACATTTACGGCAGAGATGGGTAATCCTCTGTGTAGAGATGTGTAATCCTATACGGGTAAAAGTGTATATGCCTCCTACATTAGCGTGTCCTCCTGTATGTGGTTTTATCGTGTTTTGTGTCAGTGGACTTAGCTGTATATGGATCCATAGTTTTGGCTGGTTAGCTAAATGGTATTTGGTTTGGGTTGAGTTACTCTTATATGTGAGTGCGCTTCCCTTGCAAGTTAGTTTGCTCTAGGAAGGTCCTATGTCTGAAGGGACACCTCGGTGTGCCGCTAGTGATTCCCTGTACATGTGGATAAGTGACCATCTCCATGTATTGATTCTGGTGTTGCATGCTGGTGGTACATGCCAACTCTGTTGAGTTCGTGCGCAATAAGTCGGTGACTACGGCTCTTGTCTATAGCTGCGCTGCATGGGGCTTGAGTATCATTAAGTAGCACTGCCCCTAAGCCACACGGTGGTATAGTAGTTAGTTGAATGTCATCTCAAATACTTATTATCTTTGTGAGTCCTGCAATGGCACGTGTTTTATTACTTTTGTCGGTTTTACCCTGTTAACATCAAGTTACTGGTATTTATACATGATCATCGGTTTTATAACTTTATTTGGAATTGCCATGGATAACTTGGATTTCTCGTTTTATCGTTGATTAATCGAATACCTCATGACTATTTGCTTACATTGGACTGTTTCAAATTGCATGCACCTGCTACTTGCTGAGATGTAAATCTCACTCCGTTTTCCCCTATTTTTCAGGTTGCTTGGAGAGATCGTGAAGATGGGGTTTATCTGATGGGTAGAATTGTAATCGATATAAATGTTCACATGTTAATTGATAAAAGTGATTGTAAAATGAATTGAATATATTGATTAAAGAATTGTTTTTATTGGCCACCAGAACTCTGATATAATTCATTAAAGGTTTAAAATTATTGTGAATCTTAGCATGTATCTGACCCTAGCTTCGTGGTAACATCTCGAGTTTGGTTGTTGAATCGGACTTGGGTTGTTACCGTAGTGAACCGGGTTCGGGTTGGGTACCGGTTTGCACTGACCCGGGTTCGGGGCGTTACAACCCCCTCCAAGTCACCCCCCATGCATTGCTTACCCCTATGTGGACACTAAAAACCGGATTTAAATCTTGTTAGTGAAGTGTTGTTCCAGGCCTTACAACATGTAGGTTTTGTGATTTGTTTGCTTCGCTTGATGTGCATGATTACTTATCTTTAATTGCTTATGGATTGATGGTAAGGAACCATGAATTAGGGGAGCCATGCCCCTCTTGCTGCTGTTGTATAACCAAAAAGAAGTGAGAAAGGGGCAGCAGCTCCCCTTACCCCCTTGCCCATGCCTTCTTGTCTTTGTTGAGAAACCCCAAAAGGAAGCTAAAGGATGCTCCCCCTCCCCCCCCCCAATACTTGAACCAATGTGGGCCTCCCAGGGGCCCACACAATTGGTAGAAAGTCCATATGAAGCCCAAGAGCCACCCTACTTGTGAAATCCCCAAAAAATGCTATTTTTATTGCTCCTTGAATCTTGATGCATTGGAAATGATATGTTCAACCGAACCAAGTAAACCAATAGGGTTTCCGGATGACCGGAAACCCTACATGGGACTTGGACCGCCGATTGAACTCGGAACATCAGTGGGCCTTCCAACGGGGCCCATCAAGCCCAACAAACCCTGAAGCATGAAAATAAGCAATCCAGCCCAACCGGGCGGGCCAAACCCAATGCGGCGCACCCGAACTTGATTTGTGGAATGTAATGTGTGATAAAAAGCATGCTTTGGCCGAGACCAAGGGCCAGGGCCTATCAGGCCAGCCAAGCCCATTAACCGAACCGAGTAAGGGTGCAAACCATAAGCTTCAAGGAATTTGGGCTTTCAAGCCCAAAACTGGACCATAGGCCCCAAGCCCAATGTCCAGTGCACTTTTGCAAAGATAAATAAAGATAAGCTAAAACATTTTTGGTAACCAACTTGGGGGCCCACCCAGGGGCCCGCACACCAATGCCGACCCACTTTGGCATGTAAATCACTTAAACCTCCAATTTGAACAATTAAGTAAAATCAATTCATTTAACCTAAGCCCAAAGGGCCTCTCAGGCTAGACCGAGGCCCACCAAGGGACAAGTGGGTTTAATCAAGCCCACCAAGGACACCATGGGCCTTCCAACGGGGCCCACCCACTCAGACTCAGATTACTTAATTAAGCAAGATAAAAGCAATTAAAGGGACCCACACCACTCAGGTGGTCCCGCCAGACTTAATCGAGTTGCATGATAGATTAGGAATTTGGTGAGAACTAAAGTGAGTTGACTTAAACCAGAGATCCCACGGGACCCGTGTAACGCCCCGAACCCGGGTCAATGCAAAACCAACATCCGACCCGAACCCGGTTCGCTACTGTAACAACCTGAATTCAGTTCATCAACCAAATCCTAGATGTTATTAGCCCATATCAAATAAACATCAAGAATATACCAGACTAAGAAATAAATGATCCATTCATTAATTAACTATCAGAGTGCGGAACATGTATGTGTGGAAGTATAGTCTAAAATCCTCAAGAAACTAATATAGTTAACCATCAACATCAATATTAAAGTCTGGTAAAATAAAAGGGTCACTACTCTCTCATCTCTCTAATACATCAAACCAAAATGAATAATAATCTGATCAAAATAACTAAATCCATATCAATCCACAACCTCAGACAAAATCCGGATAATAGTACTCCTCCGGCGAATAATCAGCTAGCTCTCCCTGGAAATCACTACTATGATCCCCCTCTCACGTATCAGCTGAAAAATGAGATAAAGGTAGAGTGAGATACGAATATCCCAGTAGGTAACACATGCATGTTTAAACAGTTCATATAAATAGAATAACAGTTCATGCATGATTAAGCAATCTCGACTAAACAGGCTCGCATAATCATTTGTAGCGATCATGAATACAAAACAGTATAATAAATAGTTCTAAATATAAGTTTCAGCAAGTTCTATTATAGGAATCCAATATCAGAAATCAGTAGCATAATCCATACGTTACTAGGATGCACTAAACAGTCACATCCAACCACTATACCAATTACATGCCTCCAGCATGTATGCAACAGTAACAACAAGTGTTTGTGGTTTTTGTGTCATTGTAGGACTCACAAAGATAGATAAACCTTTTGAGATGACTCTTGACCAATCGCTATACCACCGTGCAGCTTAGGAGTGGTGCTACTAATGATACTCAAGCCCTATGCAGCGCAGCTTAGACAAGAGCCGTAGTCACTGACTTATTGCACACGTACTCATTAGAGTTGGCATGTACCACCAGCATGTAGCACCAGAATCAATACATGGAGATGGTCACTTATCCACGTGTACAGGGAATCACCAGCGGGTCACCGGGGTGTCCCTCCAGACATAGGACCTTCCCAAACAAATCAACTTGCAAAGGAAGCGCGCTCGCACAAGGGAGAAACTCAACCCAAATGACATATCCCTTAGCTATCTAGCCACAACTATGGATCCATAACCAGCTATGCCCACTAGACTCCAAAAATCCCTAAAGTCTAATAATTCTATAAGGGTTGGTGCCTAGCGGAATATAAAGGGTAAATCTGACATTTCCTTCAATCTTCGGGTTAACTGAGTTGAACTTATGATCTGAAATGTCTTGATGTAATTATCTGGTTTATAGTGTAATTTAGAGATGTTCTGGTAATCAAATAATAGGTCAAGTTTTCCAAAGACTAAATTTCATAGTTTCATACAAAGTTTGGCAACTAGTGTCCTAAATATCTCCCTAATTTATTTTTCTGTAAAACAGGAAATTTGATAAATTATTTTGGTCTTAAAACATCTTAATTAATGATTAAAATTGACTAAAAATAGTTTGGAATTGAATCAGGGTTTGAAAATACGAATTTCTGCATTTTCTGCACAGAGCGCCTAGGATTGCCCCGGCGATCTAAGGTAGGCGGTAGTTCAATTTAGGTCGCCGACGATAAGTCGTCTAGCAGTCTTGGGGGTCTCGAATTTTGTACTAGCGCCTAAGAGCGCTGTGGATCACCGAGTACAGTAAGGTCGGCGGTCACTCAAAAACGTTCAGAAACAGTTTAAAAACTTGATTTTTCACGTCCAAGATTATTCTAACATACATATAATATTGTTATCTAACTAAATACATGAGTATATCATATAAAAACATGCAATAGAGATTAATCAATCGTGAATACCAAAAACGAACAGAAAACGGTGTCACCTACCTCTATGCGATTGCTCCAACGAATTGCTCTTCTTCAAGGAAGAAAAACTAATTTGAGTCAATGGAGATCACACGAACAGACCTCCCTCTTCCTCTCTTTTCTTCTTCTCTTTCTCTTCTTCTCCTCTGGTCTCCTGTCGCTCTCGGTCGCGCGACTTCTCCTTGCGGCTGTTCAATACCCACTCTATACGGTAAGTATTCCAAACGTATTCCTTTAGGTTATTTTAGTGTATATATATATACCTACGATTCCATGCAACTCACCTGCATAAGACTCCACACACACACCCAATCAAAATACATTCAACTTAAACTATCGATCATACCTCTATATCTCGCCATCAGACGGTCGGATTTGCGTCCAATACTTGATCTCCACTGATATCACGCTCACCTACGTCAACAAATTATTCCCATCAATTATAACTCCCAAGGATATTATTTATTAATTTATTATATTGTTTAAGGAAAATTCGGGGTTTTACAACCTGTCATTCGACGGAGTGGTCTGGGGTGTCTACGGACTTCCCCAAACCGCAACCGAGACCTTTCTCAGAATCTCAAGCCGCAAACCTGCCCAATAGACAAGATTAGGCACCCAGGTGTCCGCCTGCACCCCATCAGGCGGTGGCGACTCCCTTTTTCCCGTTTTACCCTCCCGGAGACACGCAAATCCGTGCACCCGCCGTGCGACCCCGCGCACAGCCTGGCACTCCACTGGGGAATTCTTAGCCGAGTAGGACCCTGGTTAGATTGAGTCAGCGTAAGAGGGATTTAGTTGATATTTAGGATTCTTACTACCTCGTGTAGTAAGATACAGAATACGCGTAATTACGTGTTCTGGGGAATCCTGCCAAAGGGACACGATAATTGCCCGAGGCAAACGGAATTTAAGCGGTCCCCTGTTGAAAGAGTAGAGAACTACTCTAAAGGTCCATGATCTACAACAATTTAAAAACTTAACAATGCGGAAACAACACACAGAGATTATACGAGGAAACCTGAATCCAGATCCAGGAAAAACCTCGAGTCTATATGAGGTGACTAACCCTTAGAATCTCCACTATTGAATGAAAGTCAATTACAAAGGAAGACACACTTAACCTTTACAATTGAACTTACTCAACAGCAATCCACAGCTCGAATCCACGAATTGTAGCACAACTTGAATCCACAAGTTACAATAGACGATCTATCCAGATCCACAGCTCGAATCCACGAACTGCAACACAGCTTGAATCCACAAACTGCAAGTGACGATCAATCCAGATCCACAGCTCGAATCCACGAACTGCAACACAGCTTGAATCCACAAGCTGCAATTCACGATCAATCCAGATCGTGACAATCACCTCAGAGTCCACTGAGATGATCCAATGCAATAGGAATCCACCTATGCATCAAACAAGGTCGATCACCAATCCAGGAGATCTTACGATCAAGTGAAGTTCCGAACTGAAGAAGAATCCTCTAACTTCAATTCCAGGTGATCTCTCTTAGATCTCCCCCTCACTCGATCACCGACTCTCTAAAGAAAAAAGTCATTTCAAAAAGAATACAGCACGTCTATTTAAAGAAGAAATCTCAGATCGCGTTGAGCGCTGGTGGCGTCGTGGCGCGATCGGGGGTAGACGGCTGGAAGCGAACTCAATCCCGCTCAAATCCAAATTGACTCAGGTATGGGCGCGCTGCCAAAGCGCTGCTAGCGGGAGGGAACGCGGCATGTGCACAGCTGATTTGTAGATCTTCAATCTTGCTTTACGCTACCAGCGGCTTGTCGGCGTCGCCTTACGAAGCTGGTACGCGTGCTTTACTTTCAAAGTGCTATCTCACTTATGCACTGCCAGCGGAGTGGCAGCGGCGTTCTTCATTGCAAGTGCCTTTACGAAATGTTCTTCTTTTAGAAGTCTTTACATTTCCTTGAGCTACCAGCGGCGTGGTAGCTGTGTGGCAGCCTCACTTTCCTCTTTACTAAATTCATAGAATTTATATTTTGATTATGCACATCTTGAAGATTATTAGAGGATATAATTTGTCAAACATTTGCCATATAAGGAGTGTGACTTTTCACACTTACAATCTCCTCCTTGGCAAATGCCTGACAACAAACTTACAATATTGCTTATTATCAAATTCAGATATTGAATTCCATTTAAACATTCAAAACACAATGATAAGAGGGAACACAGATTTTCATTCATTTCAAGAGACAATATACAGTATTCAGACGAGATATACAGTGTTTAGCAAATATATACACATTCAGCCAAACGAAAACTCCCCCGTAAACCTACATCCAGAAACCCCAAAGACCAACAAAAAAAAAACACAGACCAATAGAACAAACAACAAAAAACAACATGATGATCCGCAACCAGCAATCATCAACCAGCAACCAGCACCAGCAGCAACATCATCAAAATGACTCCCCCTTTTTGGAAGGAGGTTTCGAATCCCAAGTGTGCGCGCGTATTTCGGTCGCACGGCGAGGCGCACGTAAAACGATGCATGCCTCGCGTTTTTGTTTGGAGTCGCCACTGCCTGATGGGGTGCAGGCAGACACCTGGGTGCCTAAGTTCTTCTACTAAGGCTTTTGGTCTGCGGCTTTGGGATTCTAAGTAGGGGCTTGGTTGCGGTCTGGGGAAGTCCGTAGACACCCCAGTCCACCCCGTCAAGTGACGGGTCCCATAGGTTTCCTTGGTTTTGAGTCAACTTTGGTCTCTCACTCACCCGATTCCTATTCCAGCATGCAATTTTGATTAAGTCTGGCGGGACCGCCAAAGTGATGTGGGTCCCTTTACTTGATTTTATCTTTTTAATTAAGATGATCTGGGCCTGGTGGGGTGGGCCTCGTTGGAAGGCCCACGGTATCCCTTGGTGGCCCAAGTGTGGCCCGCATGTTCCTTGGTGAGCCAAGTGTGGCCCTTTGGACTTTGGCTCACTTTGAATTGATTTTATTTTAGAGTTCAAGTTGGATTAGTTAAGTGGATTTCATGCCAGAAGTGGGCCGGGATTGCTTTGTGGGCCCTTGAGTGGGCCCCACAATTGGTTGCCAAGTGATTTTGATTTTATCTTTCTTATCTGTGTCAAAATGGGCCAAGCATTGGGCTTGGGGCCCTTTACCTGGGCTTGAAAGCCCAAGGCTTCCTGAATTAGGGTTTGGAAACCCTAAGTTGGTGGGGTTCATGGGCTTAGTGGGCCCGATAGGCCCTACCCGTGGTCTCGGCCAAACCACATCCTACTTTAACCATGCATGGCCCAATTAGGGCTTGGGTGGGCCTCAAGTGGTCTGGCCCACTCAAATCTTTTATTATCTTAGTTAAGCAAAATGAATTGGTGGGCCCCGTTGGAAGGCCCACTGGAAAGCAAGTTGGACCAAGGGTCCAAGTCCCATGTTGGGTTTCCGGGTGACCTGGAAATCCTATTGGTTCATCCGGTTCGGTTTGGAAATAAAACCCACATTCAGCAATAATCACGTAAGAAAATTCACAAGATTGACACTCTATCAAGAAAAAATTGGCTCATTGTGCTGGGTCCAAGGGGAGGTACCCAGGGGCCCTCCCCGCACCAAGGAATTAGTTGGATGCGCAGCGAACAAAGGGGGTGGGGGGTGTGGGGGGCTTCGCCCCCCCGCAGTACAGTAAAAGGCATTTTCGGAAATTTTCAAAAATATAGCATTTCGGCAGGCTTTTAGGGGTATGCGCCGACCTCGGGCACTAGGCGCGGGCCGGGCGGACCAAAAAATCCGCGAAGCGCGAAAAAACGCTCGCGCGAAGTTCGCGCGAGCTTCACGCGAAGTGTTCGCGCGAGCCTCGCGCGAGCTCGGCGGACACTCAATTCTCTCGGTTTTTTCCAAACTCCATTCTTTAGCTGCTTTTTAAGCTCTATAACTGGTTTCTGGGTATCCTTAGACCCCCAGCAAACCTCTGAACTCAGTTGGAAATTAATCCAACCTAATTTGTGAGGATCAAACCTCTTTGCAAATCTACTAATCCGAAACAAAACACTAACAAAACATCCAACAACATCTAACAGAACATGCATAAATGAAGAAGGGAATAGGGGGGGCTTTATCAGGATACAAGAGATGCAAACATCAAGGAGAACATACTCCCCCCTCGAATCACACAATCACAGTTACTAAACGAAATAATAGAAAAGAAAATATAGCAATAAACTTATTTATTTTGGAACAGAGGCCATCGGGAACATTACCTGGGTGTTTCAACACCTCTCCGGAGTGGGTGAAGCCTCCTTGGAGCGCGCGAGCAGCCGCTGGAGCAACCTTCTTCTCACACCAAGAGCACGATCTCCTCCGGGTTTGACGAGGAAGAAGAGGGGGAGAGGAATGGGGGGTCTGGTCTTTTTCTTTGGGGAAGATGATGGTTGAGACCTCCTTCGAATGCCGAAGAAGAAGCCTAAAATGATCAACCGAAAAGCTCCCAACCTTCAAGTGCCCAATCCCAGAAAATGCCCAAACACAGAAAAAATGCAGAACCCTGGAACTCTCCCACCAAAATTCCCGAACCCAAAAACAGCCAACCCCTGTTAATGAAGGAGGTTCCTGTATTTATAGAAGGGAGCATGGGTATCCGCCGACCTTGGCGCCCAGCAGCTGTCGCTCTGCGCGAGCGACAAAATGATTAAACCATTTAATGCCGCCGCGGGTTTGCTTAAAAAATCCAAAAATTAGGATATGGTCCCCAGGATATTTGGATTTAATATTATTTTATTCAGGTATTTTCAAATATTTTCAGATTGGTCCCTGGGATCTTTTGAAAGTTTGGATATTTACGGATTTAATCCCCGAGATCTTTTCCTGCGCAACTCGCCACGTGTGCAGCTTTTCGCCACGTGCGCAGTTTGCCGGTTTTGCTGCTCGGGAATTTTGTCAGCTCATATTTTCTTCATCCGGGCTCCGATCTGGGCAAACTCAGTTGCGTTAGAATTGTATCGGAGCCCTCTATCCCATGACCTAGGGGTAGGCCTCCGGATAGGATTTTAGCAAAAAGTCAACTTTTGGCTTCGCCTAAGTTTGACCGCCCCCAGAACCTTCATCCGGACTCCGATTCCGGCAAACTCAGTTGCGTTGGAATCGTATCGGAATCCTCTTTCCAACGGTAGGAAGCATGGCCACTTATTTGCACCGGATAAAAAAGACAACTTTTTGACTTTCTCAAGTTTGACTTTTCAATTAAAATTTCATTTTCTGCATTTTGGGAGGTGCAAAAATGAGGTGCTTACACCAAGTTCTGGAGTAATGCCGATAAGCATCTTGGGACCGGGAGTGCAACCAACAGAGCTTGTGATCCATCTCCAGCTGAGTTCTTCGAATGCTGCTAAGAAAATGATCAGCTTCGTTTTGCATTCGTTGCTGAGCAGCAACATCCCTTTGCACCTTGCCACAAGCAAAATCAACATCCTTTGAAAGCTTCTCCAGCTTCTCCTGGGTCTCTGATTTGAACATGCTCATCATGAGCATGTGAGCCCTAACCTCAGAATTGAAAGCCTCCTGGGAGGCTTTCATGGAATTCAATTTGTCCAGGATTGCCGTAGCATCAAAACTAGACAACGAGGAGGGAGAAGAAGAAGGCTCCGAAGAAGAAGCCAACCGAAAAGGATTTGCTCGTTTGCTTCGGGTGAGGGTGGAGGCATCAATGGGAGGTTTGGGATGAATGATCAATTCAACAGGATCAGGTAAGATCCCCTGGTGAATGCACATGAAAGAGATGAAAATCCCAAATGGAAGAGCAGCAGTCTTGGATTTTAAATTCCGAGACTGAAGGATTTGATTGAAGATGATTGACGGAAGACAGACACTGTCTCTGTTCCAGATAGCATGAAGAAGTCTAGCTCTAGAGTGAGAAATCTCAGAATGATGATCTGAGGGAACAAGAGAAGCACAAAGAAACAGATTCAAGATCCTGAGAAGATCTTGGAGAGAGCCATGAGGAAGATAGTTGGGCTTATTTTTTATGGAGGTGGGAGCACCCTGAACAATCAGAGAAGAAATGATTGACTCCATGGGAGGATCAGAGTGAGAATCAAAAAAATCAAAGGAGGGAGAATCAACAAGGGGCAGTTCTAGAAGAGATGAGATAAGCTCTTTCGAGAAGTCGAAAGAGATGCCCCTGACATAGGCTTTGACAAAGCCTTGATTGGCCAGATGAAGATGGTGGAGGTTCGAATAGAATTCTCGAACCAGGTCAGGATATGCCAAACCACTTATCAAAGAAAATTTTTTCGAACCATTGTCCGAAAACAATGAGAAGAGAGGAGATTTAGAAAAGGAATCAAGCTTAATGACCCTTTCCAAAAGGAGTGGCCTGTGCTTGAAGAACTCATTAAAATCAGATAAACCATTTCCAATGAATGGTTCAGAGGAATGAGAAGGGGAAGGGGGTCTCACTGGTGGAGAAGAGACAACCGGTGAGGTTCTTACTAGTGGAGAAGAGGTGGAAGGAGAATCAGTTCTAGACTTCTTCTTGGGAGGCATGATGGAAAAAAAAACAGAAAAAAATAGACGAGAGAGAAGAACACAAGCAAAGCTCGACAAAGCCCTAATGGCAGAACAATCTACCAAACCCTAACTTAGAAGAACGAGAGAAGAACACTGTAAAACGAAGAAGAAAAATGAAGAAGCAAGACGAAGACAGTAAAAAAAATTTACCTGAATAGTGGACAAGGTGAAGGAAGGTAAGCACGAAGGCAAAGAAATGACCACGACGCGAGAAGCGAGGAGAGCCGCAGGTAAGAAAAAAACAGAGGTAAAAAAGTGAAACAGATTTCACCTTTTTATAGACAAAAAGAACACGCTGCCAGCGTGCATCCGGCGACGCTTAACAGGGCAGGTGCCAAAGCATGAAGAAAGAGAAGGCTACCGGCACGCTTCTAGCGACGTAGAAGGTGCACAAGCACAAACAAGAAAAAACACACTCACAAGGCAAAAATTTATAAAAAGAGTTTGAACTATTCTTCATGAAAAACTCATACATCTAAACACAAAGCTAAGATTTTAACTAAACTAAAAATCATCCAGAAAATCAACTTTTATTCAATCTAAGAAGTACTTATCACAAAACTGATCATGAAGAACCTATCAAGGTTAATTCAGATGTGACACATTTCATATCTATGACCAAAATTTCCTTCATGGTTTCTCATACTATAACTTTTCTTCAAGATATTGAGCACACACGCATATTAATGAAACATTGCTTGTGTAGTGTGAAATATTTTTGACTTTTACACTTTTTGCATATGGAAAGCTATTTTAGTGTAATCATACTTGGAAAGTATAGACATACCTCAAACTTCATTTTGGTGGCTTTCGTACATCAGAGATAGGTAGCCTTTTCTGATCTCTTTTTCTTTTCTTTTTGTAGAAGGCATTGACCCTTAAAAAACCTGAGTTTACAGTTCATTCCAAGAATATACCTTCTTTCTCTTTTTCTTTTTGAGAATAACAGTGGCTTTCACTCTAATCTCTATGGCAGCTATTTCCAAAACTTTTCTTTTCATAAAGGTGATAGCCTATAGAATCCAAGCTTCAAACACACAATAAACTTCAATGCACTAAAGTGTTTAAGACAAAAATGATAGTTGAGAACACAACATTTCTGTCAATATGCATAGACTCAAGCTTCCTGAATTAAGATTTTAGTATCAAGAACACATAAATTCATTTTGAACAGACATGTAAATCATTTTACATCTAAATTAACTCAAAACAGAACCTGATTTTCAGTTTTGAGAGCATACTCCTAGGGATTTCCTAAGAGTTTCAAATCTGTTCTGATCTAAAGGTTTAGTGAAAATATCAGCTAACTGTTTTTCAGTAGATATATATTCAATCATAACAGTTTTGTCTTCAATTAACTCTCTTATAAAGTGATGCCTGATGTCTATATGTTTAGTCCTTGAGTGTTGAACAGGATTTTTGGAAATATTTATGGCACTTTGATTGTCACAGAAGAGAATCATTTGGTCCTGATCTAAACCATAATCATATATCATTTGTTTCATCCAAATTAGTTGAGTACAACTGCTTCCTGCAGCAATGTACTCTGCTTCAGCTGTACTCAGTGAAACTGAGTTTTGCTTTTTGCTTAACCAAGCAATGAGGTTATTACCCATATAAAAGCAACCACCAGAGGTGCTTTTTCTATCATCCATACACCCAACCCAATCAGCATCAGTGTATCCAGTAAGATATGGGTTTGTTTCTTTGGAAAACCAAATTCCCAGATCAACAGTTCCATTTACATACTTTATAATCCTTTTTATAGCATTTAAATGAGATTCTTTAGGATTTGCCTGATATCTTGCACAAACTCCAACACTAAAACTTATATCAGGTCTACTTGCTGTTAAGTACAGAAGACTTCCAATCATTCCTCTGTACAGGGTAGGATCTATATCCTTCCCAGATTCATCTTTTCCAAGCTGTCCTAGCATGTTTTACATGAATTAAAATGAATCTCTTGACTAGATTTCTTGCATATTTTGCTTGAGAGAAAAAAATCCCTTGTTGAGATTGATAAATCTGAAGTCCTAAGAAAAAATTCAGTTCACCCATCATACTCATCTCAAATTCACTCTTCATTAAGTCTCCAAAGGAGTGAGCATGATTCTCAGAAGTAGATCCAAACACTATGTCATCAACATAGATTTGAGCAATCAAAATATGTTTGGACTCTCTTTGAATAAAGAGAGTTTTATCCACATTTCCTCTCATAAAACCAGATTCAAGTAAGAAAGAGGTGAGTCTCTCATACCAAGCTCTAGGAGTTTGTTTGAGTCCATACAAGGCCTTGTTCAGCTTATAAACATGTTTAGGATGATTTGTGTCCTCAAATCCTTTAGGTTGCTCTACATAAACCTCTTCATTCAAATATCCATTTAAGAATGCACTCTTAACATCCATTTGAAACAGTTTAAACTTCAAATAGCATGCAATAGACAAAAGTAATCTGATTGATTCTAACCTAGCTAAAGGAGCAAAGGTTTCATCAAAATCTATTCCTTCTACTTGGGTGTATCCCTGAGCAACAAGCCTAGCTTTATTTCTGGTTACAATCCCATTCTCATCAGATTTGTTCTTAAAAATCCATTTGGTTCCTATCACATTCAGATCAGAGGGTCTTTCAACCAATTCCCATACATTATTTCTAGTAAATTGGTTTAGTTCTTCATACATAGCATTTAACCAGGATTCATCCAACAAGTCATCTTTATAAGATTTTGGCTCAAATTGAGATAGATAAGAAGAAAATCTTACCTCATTATGTAATTGATGTCTTGTTCTTACACCATCTGAAATATTTCCAACAATTTGCTCAGTTGGGTGATCTTTGAGAGTTTTTGTCAGAGGAACAACTTCATTGCTTGAGTAAGCATCTCTGATTTCATCCTCTTCATCTACAACCTGCAAAAATTCACAGTCAATTCCTTCATCATCTATTAACACATTAATAGACTCCATTACAACAGATTTTTGCAAGTTAAAAACTCTGTATGCTCTACTTGAAGAAGAATATCCTAGAAAAATTCCTTCATCACTTCTAGAATCAAATTTTCCTAGATTTTCTCTGTCCCTTAGGATATAGCATTTACTTCCAAAGACTCTAAAATATTTCAAGTTTGGCTGTTTTCCTTTCCAAATTTCATAAGGAGTTTGTTTCCACCCAGATCTGACATATACTCTGTTACTTATATAACAGGCAGTATTTATTGCTTCAGCCCAGAATTTTGTTGACACTTTCTTGGCTATCATCATGGTTCTAGCCATTTCTTGCAAAACTCTGTTTTTCCTTTCCACAACTCCATTTTGCTGTGGAGTCTTAGGAGCAGAAAATTCATGTTTAATTCCTTGTTCTTCACAGAATTTGGAAAACATCTGATTTTCAAATTTTGTCCCATTATCAGATCTTATTCTAACAATCCTCCCTATTTGCAAGTTCTTTTCAACTGGAATTTGACAGCACAATTGTTTAAAGCAATCAAAACATTCAGATTTTTCTCTTAGAAAATTGACCTAGGTGTATCTACTGTAGTCATCTACAGCAACAAAGATATACCTCTTTCCTCCAAGACTTTCAGTCTTTGTAGGTCCCATCAAGTCCATATGAATCAGTTCTAATGGTCTAGAGGTTCCTACAATGTTTGTTTTCTTGTGTGTGGCTTTGATTTGCTTTCCTTGATTGCAAGGACCACACATTCCTTTCTTTTTATTGTTCCCAAACTTGGGAATTCCTCTAACCAATTCAGACTTAGAGATTTTTGACAAATCTCTATAGTTAATGTGACCAAGTCTTCTATGCCACAAATCAATTTCATTGCATACAGAAGATTTTAAAGAGTTTTCATTGTTTCCAATGATTCCATAACAATTGTCACTTTTTCTTACACCTATAAGAACAGTTCTACCAGAATTATCCAAAATTTTACATTCTTTTCTGGTAAAGTTGACAAACAATCTTGAATCACATAACTGGCTAATACTAATTAAGTTTGCCTTCAAACCAGATACAAATAAAACATTTTTTAGACAAACTCCATTGGGACCAGTTACTGTGCCTTTACCTTTGACTTGAGAAGTGCTTCCATCACCAAATGTTACACTTCCACCAAAATATTCTTCAAAGGTACTAAACATAGACTTATGTCCACACATATGTCTTGAACAACCACTATCCAAGTACCACATGTTGACATCATGAACTTTCAAAGCTATATGAACCACATTTGCAACTAAAGAATCTTTTCTAACCCAAATCTGTTTTTCATGAGTTTTCTGAGAAGTACCTTCATCAACAACTTGGGATTTTGAAGGAAGTTTCTTTGACAGATTTGTAACTTCCTTATTTAATGATTCAGTCAATTTTAACAGGGAATCAAATCTGTTATATAAATCCAAGGATTGACTTTGATTTACTTTCCTCTTATTGTCAAAATATCCCTTGGGAAAACCATGCAAAATATGACACTTTGGTCTTATATGACCTTTTTTATTGCAATGATGGCACACAGGTATGAACCTATATTCAGAAGAATCAAAATTTCCAGATTTGACAGTATTTCTAAACTGTACAGATTTAGATTTTTCAGATTTTGAAGATTTACCTGTTGAGCTTACTTCTCCAGCAGAAATTTTCTGTGAAAGTTCCTTATTTTGATTACTTACACTCATTCTCTTTTCAGCAGAATTTGAGTTTTCAGGAACTTCCTTTGAAGTTGATTCCTCATTAATTTGATGATTTCCTGCAGAAAAATTTGAAGCATTAGATTTAATTGAATTTGAAACTTTCTCAAGTTCAATAACTTTACCTTGAAGTGCAGAAATCTGAGCTTTCTTTTCTTTTAATTTTTCAGTTTTTTTTTTCAGTCAAAGAAGTTACCAGAAAATTTTCTTTGGCATGTCTTTCAAGTAACTTCTTGTTTATTGAATCTATTTCTGCAAGAGCTTTATTTTTCTCTGTTTCTGATTCCTTCAATTTTTTACTCAGTTTCTTGAATTTCTTCTGAGCTCTATTGAATTCCTTATAGAGCTGATTGTAGGCTTCTTGTAATTCTTCTTCATCATCTGATAAAGTCTCTTTATTATCTCCTGCAATGCCAGAGATTGAACTACCAGAAGAAGATGAGTAAAAGGAATTGAAAGCAGTAAAATTAGCAGAAATATCCTCATCTGATTATGAAGAATTATCAGTATTACTATCATCCCAAGTAACCTGATAATTTGTCTTTTTCTTTTTATCCTTTGAGGGACAATCAGAAGCAACATGTCCAAATCCTCTACATTTATAACATTGAACTTCATCATTCTGAGAAAATTTCTTCTCCTTTCTTAGATCAGAAATTTTCTTATCAGATCTCCTATTAGATCTGTCCATGGATGATAAAGGATTAGATTGCCTCTTTTTAAACATTCTCTTAAACTTTTTAGCTAAGAGAACTAATTCATCCATATCTACTTCAGAATTATCGGATTCTTCATTATTTACAGATTTTAGAGCTATTCCTTTACTCCTTTTAGGAATATTCAGATCTAGCTCATAAGTCTGTAAAGATCCTACCAGATCTTCAATTCTCATGGTATCCACATCTTTTGCCTCTTGAATGGCAGTAACTTTTGGTCTGAATGTTTCAGGCAAAGATCTCAAGATTTTTCTAACAACCTTAGATGTAGAGATCTTTTCTCCAAGGTTAAAACTCGAATTAACAATATCTGAGAGTCTAGCATAAAATTCATCAAAAGATTCATCATCTTTCATGTATAGAGTTTCGAAAGATGTAGTAAGTCTTTGAAGTCTAGACAGCTTGACAGCTGAGGTTCCTTCATGAGTGACCTCAAGAATGTCCCAAGCTTCATTACCGACTTCACATGAGGAAATTCTCCTGAATTCCTCAACACTTACAGCACAAAATAAGGCAATCATTGCCTTGTTGTTCCATCCACATAGATCAGATTCAGCTTTACTCCACTGATCATGAGGTTTAGGCATCACAACACCTCCTTCTGTTGTGATCTCAGGTGGATGATAACCATTACATACCGAGAGCCAGACACGCTCATCGATAGATTTCAGGTAAGCTCTCATTCTTGCTTTCCAGTAAGAATAATTGTTGCCTTCAAATAATGGAGGTCTAGAGGCAGATCCTCCTTCTTTTCCAAAGTCCATGCTATAGATCTAGATCATACTTTGTATAGCAATTCAAAGTGAATAGGCTCTGATACCAATTGAAAGAGTAGAGAACTACTCTAAAGGTCCACGATCTACAACAATTAAAAAACTTAACAATGCGGAAACAACACAGAGATTATACGAGGAAACCTGAATCCAGATCCAGGAAAAACCTCGAGTCTATATGAGGCGACTAACCCTTAGAATCTCCACTATTGAATGAAAGTCAATTACAAAGGAAGACACACTTAACCTTTACAATTGAACTTACTCAACAGCAATCCACAGCTCGAATCCACGAACTGTAGCACAACTTGAATCCACAAGTTGCAATAGACGATCTATCCAGATCCACAGCTCGAATCCACGAACTGTAACACAGCTTGAATCCACAAACTGCAAGTGACGATCAATCCAGATCCACAGCTCGAATCCACGAACTGCAACACAGCTTGAATCCACAAGCAGCAATTCACGATCAATTCAGATCGTGACAATTACCTCAGGTCCACTGAGATGATCCAATGCAATAGGAATCCACCTATGCATCAAACAAGGTCGATCACCAATCCAGGAGATCTCACGATCAAGTGAAGTTCCGAACTGAAGAAGAATCCTCTAACTTCAATTCCAGGTGATCTCTCTCAGATCTCCCCCTCACTCGATCACCGACTCTCTAAAGATCAATTGAATGAATCTCGAACACCTCAAGATCCACAACAGATTAATCAAAAGAAAAAAGTCATTTCAAAAAGAATACAGCACGTCTATTTAAAGAAGAAATCTCAAATCGCGTTGAGTGCTGGTGGCGTCGTGGCGCGATCTGGGTAGACGGCTGGAAGCGAACTCAATCCCGCTCAAATCCAAATAGACTCAGGTATTGGCGCGCTGCTAGCGGGAGGGAACGCGGCATGTGCATAGCTGATTTGTAGATCTTCAATCTTGCTCTACGCTACCAGCGGCGTGTCGGCGTCGCCTTACGAAGCTGGTACGCGTGCTTTACTTTCAAAGTGCTATCTCACTTATGCGCTGCCAGCGGAGTGGCAGCAGCGTTCTTCATTGCAAGTGCCTTTACGAAATGTTCTTCTTTTAGAAGTCTTTACATTTCCTTGAGCTACCAGCGGCGTGGTAGCTGTGTGGCAGCCTCACTTTCCTCTTTACTAAATTCATAGAATTTATATTTTGATTCTGCACATCTTGAAGATTATTAGAGGATATAATTTGTCAAACATTTGCCATATAAGGAGTGTGACTTTTCACACTTACACCTGTGATCCTCCACTTACCTGGGGATTCTCTCGGAACATCGTATTGCATGCCAATTCTGCACCTTACTATACAAGATGGTAACAATCCCTTTATCAACAAAATCTAGACATAACTCACTCGTATAGACACAGCACGCAGCCCAACTGCACACATTGGCACACCACCACACCGTGGATGAATTTCATTTTCGATTTTTTGTGTGATAAACTACGTGGGGTGACACGCACGAGGGAGGCTGCGTGGATGATTTGACCTTGAATGAATGAGTGAAATACGGATATTGCATCTTCTTTACTGAGACTTAAACCTCTCTAGCAGCCTACCCTTCTGATTCCTATGAACTGATCTTTGGGATGGTATTAGCACGTACGCTCCTATGGCTTACCGGGGAAAGCAGGGTAAACCCATCCCCTAGTTTTCTAGAGTCCATTAGCACCACAGGTTTCTTGCTGTGGTACGCGAGGATCCAATACTGGTCCCTTGTAGGAATATGTCTCGGGTTGGGTATCCTTCCCCACCTAACGCTTTTGAATGAACCACGCGTTGTGCATGTGAGGGTGATGTGAATGATGAATAAAAGAGGAGTAAAATTGGAATAAAATCCAAAGTCCATTAGGGGCAGCAACCCCCGCTTTTTGCATCAAATTGAGTAAACCCTAGATTCTGGGCTACCTCAGCCCTAATTTAGGAAACTAACCTAACTTTGATAAGGGGAACCACCCCAGATCCATGTATCAAGTCCTGTAAGCTATGGGTCTTGACCCATTAGAGTCTGCTGGGAGTACTTTAAGTCCAGATTGGTCTTTTAGAGCAGACGAAAGCCGGCCAGATCAGACAAATAGATGAAAGCATGCCAGATCAGAATAAGGGCACCAAACCCGAGATCTAGGAATTTTAGCCTACCCCCTTTGGAAGCAATTTGTATCCTTCCTTTTGGCTCCCAACAGCCTTAAGGATGAATACTTTGTAGTTTTTGTAAATATCTTGTAAAATTCTGCCCTCGATGGCAAGTTGTAGTTTTGCTGAGGTCCGACACCAAAAGCAGATGAAAGACAAAAGACTGATCAGGACTTGAACGTGCTCCTCTACACAAGTATGTCTAGGAGTCACGCCTTCATTGGTACCAACCCTTAGGACCACACACCGTGTGTTCTCGCGTCGGAAACGCTGCACGGGAAAATTCGGAGTCGCCACCGCCTGATGGGGTGCAGACGGACAGCTGGGTGCCTAATCTTGTCTATTGGGCTTGGTCTACTGCTTGAGATTGTGAGTAGGGTCTCGGTTGTAGTCTGGGGAAGTTCCTAGACACCCCAGACATCCCCGTCGGATGACGGGTCCCATGGGTTCCCTGGTTTGAGTCAACTCACTTTGGTGCTCACCCGATTCCTATTCTAGCATGCAACTTGGTTAAGTCTGGCGGGACCCCCTGGGTGGTGTGTGTAAGACCCTGATTCTTCGGTAAGGTTTTTCTTTTATTATTAAAATATAGTTTGTGTGCTTGTTAACTTAAGTGGATGCGGGAATATGTAGGGTTTCCAGTGGGCGAGCATGCACAGGATCAAGGACTTTAAAAGGTTGTCGAGCGGCAATACGTATGGGAGTGTACGAGGGTAAATATACAAAAAGGGAAATTTAGGTCTTTGGTTTTTAGAATACTCGTAGCAATACTTTTGGCAGTACTTTCGTTAGCTGAAGAACTTGGGCGATTTGGCGATTCGCGGCTACTGGTGTGGCGATTAGGGTTTTGCTGAGAAGGAATGAGAACCGCAAGAGCTACGACCGGATTAGTGGAGTCGGAGATACCGATTTTAGTGGGTTATTCCTCTCGTGAACAGGGGATCAGTTCGGCTACCTTCGCATCCACACGCGCAGCCGGAGTCGTGATCGGCCGTGGTTATGGAATAAGCTGTTATTCTGGGATAAGCATATAAGAGTGAGTAGCATTGATTTACAACTGAGGTTTTAGTTTATTCGTGATAGTATTCTGATTGCATGGTTGTATTCTGAGTTTTTTGGTTTTCTGGAATATCATGAGTCCGAGCATGAGAGGGAATTACAACTTGAAATAAAATGTGTTTAGATTAAATCCAAAACTGGTTGGGAAGTATTCTGGGAATATTAGGAGTGTACTGGAACAAGTACAGACCGAAAAAGATTGGCCAGAGATGGAGATCTCGAAATAACAGAGAGTCAAAAATCGCAGTGAGTATCCGCCGACTTGGCGCTCACTTGCGCTCACTTAGGAAGTAGGCGCCCGTTAAAATCACACTATCCGCCGAGCTGGCGCCCACTTGGCGCTCAGCTCGCGCTCACTTAAAAAGCATGCGCAAATCTCGCGCGAAGCCAGCACCCATCTCGCGCCCATTCCCCGCCCATCTCGTGCTCACTTAGTATCGAGTGAGCGCAAAGTCTAAAGTTTACCTGATTCTGATTCGCCGACTGGCGCTCACTTCAGGAGGTGAGCGCATACCCAATTATACTTGCCGAAATTGATTTTGACTGAACCAAGGGGATTTTGATGACTTGAGGGTTATACCACTTAACCAATCACTTGTTTGGGAACCTTGGAACCTGCATTACCTATTCAATTACTAGAGGAAAATCTAGTGGCAATTCTTAAAGGCTTCTAAGGTTGAGTTTAGGTCATTTGTATGTGTTGTGCTGGATACCAAAACAATAGGAGTTCCTAGCTAGTTTTCCCTTGAATTTATACAATGTTTTGATTAAGAAATTATTAACTTCTGGTTTCACTTGTTTGGAAAATTCTGAATGTATTGTAAGGTTTTCTTGGTATGAATAACTGAGTTTTGTATTCAAATGGCATGTGTTGCGGAAATGAGAAAATACTGAAAGTACTTGAGGTACTGCTTGGTCCAGAGGGATAGGTGATGAATTGTAATGAGTTATACATGATGTGGAATGAATGACTTTATTTTGATGTTGGAATTGCGATTATACGATGATTTACTATTTTGGTTTAGCTTGTCCTAGATCCAGATGCTTAAGCTTAGTAATGTAATGTTATTGTTGGTTGTTGAAATTGCATGGCCTTGTGTGTTGCCATGACCGGTGTAGAGCAGCTAGAAACCCTGAGTAGGCCTGGTTGTCAATGCAGAAACCCGGGGAGTAGGCCTGCATTGGATGACAAAACCCTGAGTAGGCCATCATTTCAGAGTTTCCGAAACCCTAAGTAGGCCGGAACTGTGTACATGGAGGTGTGGAGTGTCTACTTGGCATGTTTAATTTATCAACTAAACAATAGTCATGACATTGACCAATCGATGTGTTGCCGTACTTAACTGAGATGTGATTTGACTGATGAAATTGGTTTTGGTCTGAACTTGAAATTGATGTTAATTGCTTAATCGTACGAAATGTTTATCGATGCATAGTTTTGAACTGTGGTTAACTATTTCTGCATGCATGTGCTACTCGCTGAGATATTCGTATCTCACTCTGTTGTTTTTGTTTTGTTTTCAGATACTCGTGGTGAGGCGACTATTGGGGTAGATTTGTCTGAGGCTTATAGGGAGGAAGACTACTATTACCTTCCTTAGACTTGTAGGTTATCTTGTTTCGAATTTGAATAATTTGAATGTTGAGGTGTATTAAAGTCTATTGGGGTTGAACCATATGATTTCTAGTTAAGTTCTACATGTTACATTCTTGGATTAATGAAATTGTGCACTCTGACAGGTTATAGTTAGATGATTATCCAGCGATCATAAACCATTAACGATCCTTACCTAACCTCCGTGAGACGTGTTATATCTTTATTGAACAACACGGATCCAGGGCGTTACAGTGTGGGTCCCTTTCATCGCTTTTATCTTTGTTTATTTAAATGATCTGAGTCTAGCTGGGTGGGCCCCGTTTGGAGGGCCCACGATGTCTTTGGGGGGCTTGGTTAAGCCCGCACGCCCCTGGTGGGCCTCCATCTAAGCCTGGGAGGCCCTTTGGGCTTTGGTGAGTTCAATTGATTTTATTTCTAGGGTTCAAGTTTAATTTTAAGGTGATTTGCATGCAAAGGTGGGCCAGAATTTGTTTATGGGCCCACAGTGGTTGCCAATGATTTATTCGGGTTTTTTTTTATCTTCTTTAAGTTCTCAAGGTGGGCTAGACTCTGGGCTTGGGGCCCATTGGTCTAGACTGGGGACCGGGTGGTCTATGGTTCAATGGGTTAGGGTATTGGACCTGCCCAGTTGGATTGATGGGCTTAGTGGGCCCGGCAGGCCCATGCCCATGGTCACGGCCAAACCATTCTTATACTAAGCTAGCATGCTTCACTTTTTATTGGGCTTTGGTGGGCCTCATAGGGTTTGGCCCATTTGATTTGTGTTAATTATCTTGCTTATTTTTGAAAGTGATCTTGGGCTGGGTGGGCCCCGTTGGAAGGCCCACCAAAGGAATCAAGTTGGGCTTTGAAAGCCCGTGCACCATTCTGGGTTTCCGGGCGACTCGGAAAACCCTGTCGGTTCAACCGGTTCAGTTCAAATAACCTAGCAAATTAGCAAGCATGCAAAATCAGGTTTTTTGAGAATTTCAAAAGTAACCAAAATTTGATTTCGGTTAAACATACAGGACAGTGTAACCGAAATCCAATTTCGGTTATGCTATCACTTTGGTTTAACCGAAATTTAATTTCGGTTGAACCAAACAAAACCCTTGACCAAACTGAGTTTTCGGGCAACCTGCCAAAACTCCATTTGTCACTTTTTGGGCACAGAACTGGCTCTTAGGGCTTGTGAACATGTATGATGCTTCTGTGGGCCCCCGTGTGGGCCCACGGTGGTCCGAATGAGGCCACTTGGCTCATCTCTTTGGGGTTTTCAAGATCAACCACCAAGGGGAATGAAAGGGTTTATTCCCCTCCTTCCAAACCAAACAAGGGTCAACCAGGGATTTGAGTATCCCTGGTTTGGTTTCCTTCTCTCCAAAACAAAACCAGCATGCTTTCATGAGGACAAATATCGCACAAAAATCGCACAATATGACTTACCTAGGCATGGTTCAAGACGGCAATTAGACTTCATATGACCAAACATAAAGCACAAACTCCTGCATGCATCTCATGATCTTTAACATGACAATATTATCTCTAAAGCCTAATCAAAATAGCATTTAAAGAAGGGAGGGGGAGGGGGCTTATGCCAAGGATACATTTGGGTTTCCATAAGAGGGACATGCTCCTCTTTTTAGTGACAAGCAAGGCAATGAAAAAAAAACCCATCACAACAGTGGCCATATGGTGTTGTAATAACCACCTTAGACCAACCTAATCCACTACCTACATCTCTTCTCTTACCATAGGAGGGTGACAATCCGTCGAATAGCATGGGGAGATGATAAAGATGATAAAATAGCAGGTGCATGGTGACCAACACATGGTATCACAGCATACTAGAAGATCAACATGCCCCAAATGGGCTAAAATTTACATATGTTGAATAAAAGATGACGGGGAGGCATACCTTAAGGTTGAAAGCCTCCTTGGAAGGTGATTGAGTCTCCTTGAGACACCACAAATTCTGGACAGCAACTCCTCCAAGCACCAAGTCCTCCAAGGCTTCTCTAAGGTTCTTAAGAGAAGAAGGAAGGGGTGGGGGAGGGTTTTAAATGGTTTGGGAAGGGATTTAAGGTATTAGGAAGGGTTGAGAGGGTGGAGAGGGAGGTCACGAACGGCGCAGGGGGGGCTCCAACAACAAAAAATGGCTAACCCTTGCAAATGAGCTGCTTAAGCCCTTTTATAGACGAAAATTGAATAACTGGAATTTAATTCTGGTTATGAAGCAAATATAGTATAACCGAAATTTAATTTCGGTTATACTATAAACCATGTGTAACCGAAATTAAATTTCGGTTACTTTTGCACTTGATTAGCAATTAATTTCTGTTAGGTACGGAATCAGAGAATCTGTTGGGCAATTTTTGATTTCACTTTATGAACCGAAAATATATTTTTGTTATACACAATTTGTGTATAACCGAATTTATTCTCGGTCATTCTGCTAATATTTTTGATATTTGCAGATGCCCCTGGATTTGACCGATTTGACACAGATATTCGCAGATTGCCCCCTGCGCAATTTTGGATTAAACCCTGAGATATTTGACAGATTTTGGATATTTACGGATTGCCCCTTGAGATATTTTTCTGCGTTTTTTGCCACGTGGCAGTTTCCGGTATTGCTGCCCGGGAACTTCAACTGATCATATCTCCTTCATCTGGACTCCGATTTGGGCAAACTCAGTTGCGCTAGGACCGTATCGGAGTCCTCTATCCATTGGAATAGGGGTAAACACCTGGGCCGGGGCCTAGCTGAAAGTCAACTTTCGTCTCCCCCTCAAGTTTGACCGCCCTACAGATCCTGCATACGGACTCCGATTCCAGCAAATTCAATTGCGTTGGAACCGTGTCAGGATTCTCTATCCATTGAGATAAAGCAAGGTGGCTAATTATCACTTGGTCAAAAAGTCAACTTTTGCCCCTTAGGGTTTGACTTTCTGTCTAGGGTTTTGCATTTTTGGCACTTCTGGGAGCGCAAAAATGAGGTGCTTACACAGTGTGTGCATGAGTTAAATTCTGCACTACTTTAATTTTTTGCTTTATTTTGTGAAGCATGTTAAAATTGGTAGCAGTTCATTTCTTTTGCTTGAAATTATGCATGTCTTAGAACTAATTAAGAGTTTTGTGTGGAACCTTAAATTGATTTGGAATTTCGGTCGGATAGTTGGCATGGCATCCTCACCCTCATCTGAGAGAACCCGTTTCCCTAGGATGGAAAAGTGCGCATGGGATACCCCCTGGATCCGTTCTTGGACAAAGAAACTCCGAGGGAGTGAGCAGATTGAATAGGAGCACAAATACCATATGGGACAGACTTTGTCCCTGTTAAACGTACCTATCAACTGGGATATGATCCAAGCAGCATTGCTTTTCTGGGATCCCCAGCTATTAGTGTTTCAATTCAGGGTCAATGAGTTGACTCCCACAATTGAGGAACTTGACCTGTTCCTCCGATTTCGCGACTTAAGAGAACCCGCTAGGCCAAGTCTCAAAGAAAGCTACAAGAATGAAGCTTGCGCTTTCTTTGGCCTCTCAAGGGGAGAATTCCAAACCTTAAGAGGTGACAAGTCATTCACAAGGGTCTCCAAAACATTCCTAGCTGAAAAGATAAGAAACAAAAAGCAGGAAAGACCCTGGGCTTGGTTTGAAACCTTCACCCTTGTGGTTCTGTCGCAAATCTTCTTTCCAACTGGGGGAGACACCATTAATTTGGCCCTCATGGAAATTGTGGATCAACTCAGGGCGGGGTACCGAATCATGCCACTGATCCTAGCTCAATTGTTCCATTCCCTAACTTTGTCCAAAAACGGAACCTGGATGTTTCAAGGGTGCGCTCCCCTTCTCCACATTTGGCTGCAAGACCACCTGATGGTATCATCACCTGTCAGTGCACATTATGGGGTAGCCTGCGATAACATCATATGGCTGGCCCGAAGAGAGATCAAACCGGACCTACCTGCTCGTGAGGACTGGTTCAACCACTTTCTCCATCTGAAGGGAGAAATAGACATCCGATGGTAAGGCACATATAACATCCCCTATACCCCCATTATAGCTTTCAAGAAAAGAGAGGGCCTTGCCCTGATAGGCCTTACCCATGCTGTGCCATACTATCTGATTCGGGTTCTGAGACAGTTTGGGAAGCCGCAGGGAATCCTAGTTAAGGACAATGCAGGCGATTTGATTGGTCCACTCACTAAGGGACTAAGGACGCAACTGCTGATGGAGTGGAAGACGGTATGCGTGTATCGGGAAGACGTCTTCATCAAATCCCACTTTCATGACTACGAGTAGTGGATAGCTCGAGAGTTCGGCCACGACGGCCCCCCACCTCTTCAGCCTGTCACTTCAAGCGACATTCCAGTTCCGCCCCCTAACACATATAGGGACAGGGTGGCCGAACTATAGGAGACCCACTCCCGTATCCATTCAGCTTATGTGGATTCGGAATGGGAGAGTAGGCAGGCCAATATGGCCTTGCAACATGAAATGGAATTAGTGCGCAAGCGCGCAGAGGAGGACCAACGTCTGCGGAACAAGCTTCTGCAAGCCTTGAGGAAGCAAGATGTGTCCTCCCACTATGATGATGACCAACCTAGATTGACTGTGGCTTTGTTGTATTTTGTTATGAATGATGATGCACTTTGTGCCACGACGGCACTTTTTGATTAAAGCATGAATTTATTTTCACTCTGCTATGTTGTTTGGACTTAACAAAAAAAGAATTTGAAATAAAAGAATTAATTCCCTCCAATAGGGCAACTTGGTCTCCAGCAAACCACCTCTTCTCAGATAATTGCAATATCCCTGGTCGCGGCGACCACCTAATTTCCTTTGATTGCATCTCTCTCATTGAGATCATTAAAACCCAGCAAGTGTTAAAAACACCCAAGACTTTGAGCTCAGATCACACCTATCTGTATCTTTCCAAGATCATTCAGTCAAACCTGTACGGCACCGAAACCGCCGACAGATGAGTCGGATATTGGTGGAGGAGCGTCCTGGCATAGCCTATCCCAAGTAGTGACACCAAAGCCGCCGTTGGTTGAATCGGATATTGGCTGCGGAGCGTCCGGGTACTACTAGCCAAAGTCTTAGGGCACCGAAACCACCAACGGATGAGTCAGATATTGGTGGAGGAGCATCCTGGCATAGCCTACCCCAAGTAGTGACACCAAAGCCGTCAGTGGTTGAATTGGATATTGGCTGCGGAGCGTCCGGATACTACTAGCCAAAGTCTTAGGGCACCGAAACCACCGACGGATGAGTTGGATATTGGTGGAGGAGCGTCCTGGCATAGCCTACCCCAAGCAGTGACACCAAAGCCGCCAGTGGTTGAATCAGATATTGGCTGCGGAGCGTCCGGGTATTACTAGCCGAAGTCTTAGGGCACCGAAACCACCGACGGATGAGTCGGATATTGGTGGAGGAGCGTCCTGGCATAGCCTACCCCAGTTAGTAACACTAAAGCCGCCGGTGGTTGAATCGGATATTGGCTGCGGAGCGTCCTGGTACTACTAGCTGAATCTTTGTATCGCCGAGACCACTGACGAATGAGTCAGGATTTGGTTAACGCAACCTTGGGTGTTGTTTTTCAGCCCCCTTTTTGTGACCATGTGTGGTCCAACCCTGTGATACTGAGCTCAAAAAAATTCCCCTAAATTGAAGGTTCTCTTCCCTTGCCCAGACGGCTAAAATAGATCAGCTTAACCCCAGGTTCTCTTCCCTTGCCAAGGTGGCTAAAGTAGACCAGTCAAACCGGGTTCTCTTTCCCAGTCGCTCCTAAGCGACTAAAATAGATCAGCTTTCAGAAAAATTAGCTTTCAGCTAGAATAGGGTTCTCTGTCCCAATTACCTATGGGTAGCTAAAATAGATTCGGTCATTAGGGTTCTCTTCCCCGGTCGTCTTAGGACAGCCAAAATAGATCATTCTTCAAAATTCATTAAGGTTCTCTTCCCTGGTCGTCTTAGGATAGCCAAAATAGACTAGTCTTCAAAATTCATTAGGGTTCTCTTTCCCGGTTGCTTGCGGGTAGCTAAAGTAGATCAGTTTCCAGAAATCAGGTTCTCTGTCCTTGTTGTCCCCGGGCAGCTAAAATAGATCAGTGAGTCAAATTATATTAGAAAACAAAAATAAGCAAATGAACGAATTCGATAAGATAAAGTTGTGTAGCCAATTTGTGTAAAATTGCACTAATGCCTATCAATTGTCCACCAGGTACCAAAATTGCTTCCAGAAGTCTGTACCTGCTAAGATCAAGGAAAAGACTCAATATGGATCAGCCAGGAGAGCAGACACCGCCAGGTCAACATCTGGCAGAATCTAGCCATGCACAAGTAGTAAATGAAATGCAACAGAGAATCGACATTATGGGTTCCGTCATCCAGGAACTAATGGCAGAGCTAAGAGAATTAAAGCAAGTCCCCCCAGCAGTACCGGCCGCCCACCAGCCGCAGCCGCAGTTCCTGCCGCCAGCAAAGATGGCACCACCACCGCATCCAGTACATCCCCCTCCCGTGGCACCACCACCGCCACCACCAACAGCTCCGTTCCACATACCACAGCAGGATCAGTTTTTACCTGTCCATCTGGGGCAGGATGACGAAGACTGGTACAGAACCTAGGAAGTGCAGTTTGAGGGAAAATTGGCGGCAGTAAGAGAAGAAAACAAAGCAGAACTGGCCACCATGAGAGAGCTTCTCAAACAGCTCCAACCCAGTACAGTGCAGAGCAAGGCTACGCTTGAAAACCTCTGCTTCTTTTCTGACATTCAGCTCCCGGCTAAGTTCAAGTGCCCGGAGTTGCACCAGTTTGATGGCACGGGTTGCCCACTAAACCACCTAAGGTCTTATTCTGGCGACATGTGCCAGTACGCCAAGGAAGAACAGATCATGGTGCAATTCTTTTAGAAGTTGTTAACTGGGGTGGCTTATTCTTAGTTCTTGAGTCTGGACAAGGCTAAGATAAAAACATGGAATGACCTGGCAACAGTCTTTATCCAGCAGTACCGCCTAAACAGTCAGATCGTACAGACCAGGGTAGAATTGCAGAGGCTGGCTAAGAAGATCCAGGAGTCAGTGAGAGAATATGCCAAGCGCTGGAAGGAATTGGCAGCATTGGTACAGCCGCCGTTGTTAGAACAAGAGATGACATCCTTGTTTATTGCATCATTGGGTCAACCTTTCTTCACTTTGCTGCTAGGGCAGAGTACATCGAACTTCAACGACCTGATCTTGACTGTGGATCAGATTGAAGATGCAGTGAGGGCCGGAAAGATAGACGGCAGTGGGCAAAGTTCTACACCAAGGAAGCCGGCAACTGGGCAAGCCAGTAGAAGCTAGGGGCAGGAGCCCAGGAGGCAGGAATAGCAGGTGGTCAACTATGTATACCCTGCACAACCCCACCATTTCTCTTAAGGACCAGAGGCAGTGACACCCCAAGGGACCGAGCAGACCGCTTACCAAGGGGTAAGAAGGACGAGAGAAGAGATGGAGGCCAGGATGAAACGGGTTTTAACTCCACTCCCCTATGCACCGGCAGAGTTACTGCCAACTTTGCTAAAGAAGGGGTATGTGCAAGTCAAACCCCGAATCCTCGTCTGGTCAACGCTAGAAGTATAATGCACCTGAGTGATGCGAGTACCACTCCGATGCTCCAGGGCACCATACCAATCGGTGCTGGGATCTAAGGCACAATATCCAAGACTTGATTGATAGTAAGTGCATCACGGTTGACCCCCTGGCATCACCCGCTCAGACTCCAGCAGCCGGCGTAACTACCAATCCTCTCCTAGATAACTCAAAGGCCTCCACTAGTAAGACGGCGAATCAAGTGATCAGTGATCAGGGCACCGGGCAGCTCGACCCTTCAGTACTGATTGGCCAACCAGGGCAGACAGTGAAGGTGCAGCTTCGAATGAGAACCCAATCGATAGCAATTACAGTTGTCGGAGAGAATGGAGAGGACACGTTGCTAGAAGAACTCGAGGTTAAGGAGAATACAGATGTCTACATCTGTTCGATCGAGGATGGACCGCAAAGCAGTGAAGAAGTCACGGGGCCATGGAACCCAATGCAGTGTGGATGGATCAGCGACTCCCCGTCCCCTCCATGCAGAGAAGGAGTGGGGAGTTCCAATGGACTCCAGATCCAGGATAGACCTCAGATCTCGGACGCATCCGTGGGCAGTTCGAGGGTGCCTCCCCAGTTATCCACCGAATGGCCGCCAGAGTGCATGTCTGCGACATCAGAGCCAAACCCCTATCTGGCATACTTTGCCGATTCGTCATCACCCGATTCTAATCCCGCCCCCTCCCATACGACATGCGTGAATGGTTCGGCACCCTCGTGTCGCAGAAGAAGAGGAACCACCATCCACTCCTGAACTCGCAAACCTGCTTGATCCGTATGAGAGCTCGGATGAATCCGTTGACACAGACTCGGAAGACGCATTAGCAGAGGAAAATGAGACAGTAAACGTCATTGAAGGAGACGGCGGTGACTCCCCTACAGGTCTCCCTCTCGTGCACTTCCACCCAACTGAGGACCAAGAGTTTTTCTATTTGACCCCCCTCACCAACCCCTCCACCCTCAACGTCCATGACATCATGGACTCACCTCCACAAGACCTCTTCTCCCTTGCATTTGAACCACCCACCCTCAACCTCTCAAAACTCCATCTTGGACCGCTTCCCTACAATGCGGTACCCCCGCCTTATGCCACTCAAACCCCCTACCATCCATCCACCACCACCACCACTGAAGCAGAAATCGATCGAATCACCCGATCCGGTCGATACGTAAACACCGATCCCCCACCCACACCAGAGGAGGGATCAGAAGCAGAAGCAAAGAGGAAAGAAAAAGGGAAGGACGTGGTTATAGAATTGCCACAGACCCTCAAGAGAAAGGGAAGGGCCACAGAAGAGGAAGTCACAGACTTTCACCACAGCATCTACACTCCCGAATACAACCTCCTCCAGCACTTGAACAAGGTACCCACCCAGATCTCCATAATGCGGCTTCTAATTGACTCAAAGAAACACCGGGCAGTGCTGATGAAGGTTCTGGATGACACACACGTACCAGCGAGCATCGACCCTGAGCAATTAGGAGCAGCTGTGTCAGTAATCATGGCGCCAAAGGCCATCTCCTTTTCTGCAGCGGATCTGCCACCCGAGGGTTGCAGTCATACCGAGCCACTCTACATCACAGTGAAGTGCGTCGACCTTATTGTAAAGCGGGCAATGATTGACAACGGGTCGGCCTTAAATATATGCTCGATAAGGATTTTCCATAGCCTGTAGTTAAATCCCTCGATGATCAAGCCTAGTGCTCACAACGTCCGAGGCTTCGACAACGCCAGAAGAGATTCGCTGGGGGAGGTCACCTTGGTGATCATAATTGCGGATAGGCCCTTCACCATGGATTTTGAGCTCATGGATATCAACGCCTCATTTAACTTGCTGATTGGGAGGCCTTGGCTGCATCAGGCAGGAGCAGTATCTTCCACACTGCACCGAATGGTCTAATTTATATCGGGTAATGAGCTTATGACAGTACATGCTGAGGATAACCGGGAGTTCGAAAGGGTCGAAGTACCCTATGTGGATTATGAGTTGCCCACCACACTCAATTTCCAAGCATTTGAGATGGTGCAGGTGAATCATATCCTTGAATCTAAAAGGGGGCAACAACTTTCGAAGAGGAGAAAAAAGAACATGTTTAGCGCTGCCGAATGCACAGACTAGGGTCTCAGAGCTTGCGAAGGACTGGGCAAATACAAGCAGGGCATCAAGGTAGCCATCCAATCTTATGAGCAGACCACTTGGTTTGGACTGGGGTTCAAGCCGCAGCTAGAAGACTACTCCCGACTCCTTGGGAACCGTGCCGAGAGGAAAAGAGCCAGAACTGAAGGAAGAGACCCCCACTGGCCCATATGCGTGCACGAGAACTTGTACCACCGCTTCACTAACATGGAGCGTGAAGCGGCCCAGGCCATTGAGAACATAGTCCCCCAAGGGTGGGGAGATGAGTTTCTGGACACCCCTGCCATGGAAGAGGACTACCTGCAAGGCCTGGCTCAGATGCTCTAGGAGGAGCCACCATCTATGGAAATGATTGGAGATGCAGTGGAAGTAGACCCATTGGCTCCTGAGGGATCGCTAGATGACTTACTAGCACTGGTCGCCTTCGAATCCGTTGACGAGGTCACCATGGCTTTTGCTCCGTCAGAGGAGTCGTTCATTCCTGAGGGGATCCGATCCACCCTGCGGCCGTCATAGAAGTGCCGCCACTAGCTCCCGTTGAGGAATCCAAAGAAGAAGGTCCAATCATGTATGTCTGCATGATGGAACGGCGAGACAGCTCAGGGACGCCAACCCGCAGGCCAAGGTCGCCTCCTCCACCTCCCTATATCCCGCACCCAGGGACTTGTGATGGTCTGAACCGGATGTTTCGTATCATGCCTCAGGTGCTAGGGCCAGTGCCCGAATAAGTGTACCATGCAGCTTATAAAAAATGGGCACCACCAGCTTACTTCTCTACTGTGCTTGGGATACCGACCGGAATACCCATAGCATTTGCACCACCCAGAGTTGACCCGGCCAATGAGGTCACCATCGCATACATGCCACCTGAGGATGAGATACCAATGGCAATTCCCCTTAGTGGATCATGGGTGAGGGTTTCATCAAACAGCACTCCCCGATCAGAGAGAAGCCAGAACAAGCCAGCAGCAAGCGCAGCACATGATCCTATCTGCATCTCTTCTAACGATAGCACCAACATGGTACTAGCTGGAGAACTGGAGGCAACGGCTGTCATCAACAAGGAAGATGAGGTGCCATTGAAGAACTGGAGCGCCGTGCCCTCTGCTATCTGCAAAGTTGCTATCCCAAAGGGGGTTTCTGTCACCTCTGAAATTTGTGTTGTTGCTACTATTGAAATTTTTAATAAATATCTGAATGCTTCCTACTACTTGCATTTGTCTAAAAACAAAAATAACAAAAATAAACAACTTGAGCTCCGCAATCTTAGGGTCAATCCCGACGCACACCTGGAAGATCTAGGGCATGGGATAGGTAATAAGATTGCCATAATTGAGCAAAAAGAACAAAAAGAAATTGAAAAGCCAGTGCAAATGGCAATGATAAATGAAATGCATGAGCCAGTGTCCAATCTTGAAAACGAGCAAGAACTCGACAAGTCAGAGTGGGGCACTAGCCCATCGCAGTGAGAAGATTTAGACATCGTCCCCTGTGAGCCTTTCGAGCATGAGGACGATGATGAATCATGGGAGACCCCGCTTGAAATCCAACTTGCATTGGAAATGCATGAAAAGGTTCCCCAGGCCAACATTGAGGAAACAGAGCCAATTGACATAGGTGAAATAGCACAACCAAGGATCCTCCAAATTGGTAAAAAGCTGTCACCATTATTGAGAAAACAGATGGTTGATTTTCTTAAATCTTATTCTGACGCGTTTGCATGGTCATACGAGGATATGCCTGGGTTAGAAATGGACTTGGTTGTGCATCAGTTACCAACAAAGTCTGAGGCCATACCTGTGAAATAGAAGCTCAGGCGCACGAAATCGGAATGGGCCCTAAAGATCAAAGAAGAGGTTACCAAGCAGTTGGATGCCAGATTCTTTCAAGTAACTCACTATCCAGAATGGTTAGCCAACATCATGCCAGTTCCCAAGAAAGATGGGAAAGTCAGGATGTGCATCGACTACAGAGATCTAAATAGAGCAATTCCGAAGGACGACTTCCCATTGCCGCACATTGATGTACTGGTGGACAATACAGCAACGCATTCGATGTTCTCTTTCATGGATGGCTTCTTTGGTTACAACCAGATAAGGATGGCACCTGAGGATATGGAGAAGACATCCTTTATCACACACTGGGGCACTTACTGCTACCATGTGATGCCGTTCGGACTAAAGAATGCAGGTGCTACTTATCAGCGTGCAATGACCCTGTTGTTCCACGACATGATGCACAAGGAGATGGAAGTGTATGTGGATGACATGATAGCAAAGTCTAAGAAAGAAGAAGATAATTTGGTGAACCTAGGAAAGGTGTTCGACAAGCTCAGAGAGCACAAGCTCAGACTCAACCCAAACAAGTGCGTGTTTGGAGTTACTTCAAGAAAGCTGCTCGGATTCATAGTGGGCAAGTGAGGGATCGAGGTTGACCCCGTCAAAGCCAAGGCGATCTTGGAAATGCCTCCTCCATTAACGGAAAAGGAAGTGAGAGGTTTCCTGGGCAGGTTACAGTACATTAGTCGGTTCATCGCGCAGATGACTCCTGTGTGTGAGCCCATATTTAAGCTTTTAAAGAAAGACAACCCCGTGGTCTGGAATGAAGACTGTCAAGCAGCATTCGACAAGATCAAGGCCTATCTGATGAGTCAACCAACGTTGGTCCCGCCAGTTCCAGGACGACCCTTGATTATGTATCTGACAGTCTCAGAGATGGCTGTAGGATGTGTGCTAGGGCAACATGATGAGAAAGGAAGGAAAGAGCAAGAAATATATTACCTGAGCAAGAAGTTCACCAACTTTGAGGTCAGATACACGATACTTGAAAAGACATGTTGCGCCTTGGTCTGGGCAACTCAGAAGCTCCGGCACTATTTGCTCAGTCACACAGTTCTACTTATCTAGAATCTCGATCCATTGAAGTACATCTTCGAGAAGCCGATCTCCACTGGTAGGATTGCCAGATGGCAAGTTCTTTTATCGGAGTATGAAATTGTCTACACGACTAGGAAGGTGATAAAAGGGCAAGCTGTAGCAGATCATCTGGCGGAGCATCCCCTACCGGACTATCAACCGCTCCTGACTCACTTCCCTGATGAAGATGTGATGTGCACCGAGTCCACAGAAGAGATAGAGGAAACCAAGTGGCAAATGTTCTTTAACGAGGCAGTCAATGTAAATGGAAAGGGGATCGGAGCAGTACTGATCTCCCCAGACGGTGTTCATCACCCAATAGCAACGAAACTCCTGTTTGATTGCACTAGCAACATGGCCGAGTATGAAGCATGTGTGTTAGGCTTGTGAGCAGCAATCGAGATGCGCGTACAAGAGCTGAAAGTGTTCGGTGATTCTAGTCTTATCATCTACCAAGTGATGGGAGACTAGAAGACCAGAGATGTGAAGTTGGTGCCATACCAAGAACTGGTCAAGGAATTAGAAAAGGAATTCGAGAACATGACATTCGACTATATGCCACGAGACGGGAACCGGTTCACGGATGCACTAGCTACACTGGCATCAATGGCCACCATCACAGATGATACGTGGGTGCAACCATTGGAGATAGAAATTCGACGCTACCCTGTCTATTGCTTCAGTATTGAGAAAAGCACACTGTGCGCGCGGTTAAAATCTCGCACGGGAAAATTTGGAGTCGCCACCGCCTGATGGGGTGCAGGCGGACACCTGGGTGCCTAATCTTGTCTATTTATGGCTTTGGTCTGTGGTCCGGGGAAGTCCGTAAACACCCTAGACCACCCCGTCGAATGACGGGTCCCGTGGGTTCCCTGGTTTGAGTCAACTTTGGTTTCTCACCCAATTCCTAATCCAACATGTAACTTTGGTTAAGTCTGGCGGGACCACCTGAGTGGTGTGGGTCCCTTTAATTGCTTTTATCTTTAATTAAGAGCTCTGAGTCTGATTGGGTGGGCCCCGTCGAAAGGCCCATGGTGTCCTTGGTGGGCTTAGTCAAGCCTGTGTACCCTTGGTGGGCCTCGATCTAGTCCTAAGAGGCCCTTTGGGCTTGGGTTTAAATGAAGTGATTTTAGTTATCAGTTTAAGTGATTTCATGCAACAGGTGGGTCTGCATTGGTTTGCGGTCCCCTGGGTGGGCCACGCATGGTTGCCAAAATAATTTATTTGAATTTTTCTTCTTTAAGTTCTCAAGAGTGGGATAGACCTTAGGGTTGGGGCCCGTTGATCTAGACTTGGACCGGATGGTCCGTGGTTGAGTGGGTCAGGGTACTGGACCCTGCCCGGTTGGGTTGATGGGCTTAGTGGGCCTGATAGGCCCGTGCCCGCAATCACGGTCAAACCATTCCTACATTAACCCGCATGCTTTCTTTTTATTGGGCTTTGGTGGGCCTCAAAGGGTTTGGCCCAATTAGTTCATTTTAATTATATTGTTTAGTGTAAAGTAACCTTGGACTAGGTGGGCCTCGTTGGAAGGCCCACAAAGGAATCAAGTTGGGCTTGAAGGCCCGTGTACCATTTTGGGTTTTCGGTTGACCCGGAAACGGTTCATCCGGTTCGGCTCACATGACATGGCAAGTGACAAACATGCAAGAAAATTGATTTTTGGAAAACATTGAAGGTAACTGAAATTTGATTTCGGTTAAGCAGGTATGGCATCATAACCGAAATTGGATTTCGGTTAACCCACAAAAAACCCTTTGCCGAACTGAGTTTTCGGGCAACCTGCCAGAACTCATTTGGTCATTTTTTGGACAGAGAACTGAACCATGAGACTTGTGAGCATACATAGGGTCTCTGTCACAGTGGTCCGAATGGAGCCATTTGGCTCACTTTTTTGGGGGTTTTCAAGGCCAAACAGTAGGGAATGAGTGGGGGTTCCCTCCCTCCTTCCAGTCAACACGAAGACCAACCAGGGATCTAGGTATCCCTGGTTTGGTTTCTTTTGCTCCAGGACAACATTGCATGCTTACATGAAGATGAATAAAATAAAAAGACAAACAAGGACTAACCTAGGCATGCTTCTCATGTATCCCATAGTCTCAAAACAGTTATTGGAAACATGATAAAAACCTTATTGAAAACACATGAAGACAGTTGCAAAGTGAGGTGGTTGTGTAACCCTAACATCATGCCATATGTGCTTTAAGTCCTAATAACTAACAAGAAGACCCCATGCATGCATATTGGTAGAAAATAGCCACATATCTCAAGCATTTAATCATGTCAAGACCATCTCTAAAACCTAACAAACTAGCAATTAAAGAAGGGAAGGAGAGGGGGCTTATGCCGAGGTTACACTTGGATTTAGTCAAGAGGAACATGATCCTCATATTGACACGAAGCCAGCGACCACCACGACCACAAAACAGTAGTCAAAATAAGGACTGAATGACCACCTTAAGCCAACCAAAATACTCTCCCTACTCTCTTTTACATGGCCTATAACCTCTCCTCTTACCATATGAGGGTGAGGATCCATCGAATGGCATAGGGAGATGACACAAAGATGAGAAAACCCTCACATGAGGAGCCACAAGACCTTACAACATGCTTGAAGACTAAGGTGCTCAAAATGAACTCAAATTTATATATATTGAATAAAACTTGGTGGGAAGACATACCTTATGGTGTAAACTCTCTTTGGAAGTGTGCTTGAGCTCCTTCGTGACACCAAGCTCCTGGACAGCACGCCCTCTTCTTCAAAATGTTCTCCAAGGCTTCTCCAAGGTTCTCAAGAGAAGAAGGAAGGGGTGGAGGAGGGTTTGAAGTGGCTTGGGAAGGGATTTAAGGTATTAGGAAGGGTTGAGAGGGTGGAGAGGGAGGTCACGAACAGGGCAGGGGGAGCTCCAACAACAAAAAATGGCTAACCCCTTGCAAATGGGCTGCTCAAGCCCTTTTATAGACAAAAAATAAATAACTGGAATTTAATTCCAGTTATGAAGCAAATATAGTATAACCGAAATTTAATTTTGGTTATACTATAAACCATGTGTAACCGAAATTAAATTTCGATTACTTTTGCACTTGATTAGCAATTAATTTCTGTCAGGTACGGAATCAGAGAATCTGTCAGGCGATTTTTGATTTCGCTTTATGAACTGAAAATATATTTCGGTTATACACACTTTGTGTATAACCGAAATTTATTTTCGGTCATTCTGCCAATATTTTTGATATTTGCGGATTACCCCCTAGATTTGACCGATTTGACAGAGATATTGGCAGATAGCCCCCTGCGTAATTTTGGTTTAATCCTTGAGATATTTGGCAGATTTTGGATATTTACGGATTGCCCCCTGAGATATTTCTCTATGTTTCTCGCCACGTGTGCAGTTTCTTTGCCACGGGTGCAGTTTCCGGTTTTGCTGCTCGGGAACTTCAACAGCTCATATCTCCTTCATTCGAACTCTGATTCTAGCAAACTCAGTTGCGTTATAATCATATCGGAGCCCTTTATCCATTGGCATAGGGCTAAGCACCTGGTTCGGAGTTTAGCAAAAAGTCAGCTTTCAGCTCCCCCTTGAGTTTGACCGGCTCATAGATCCTTCATCCGGACTCCGATTCCGGCAAACTCAGTTGCGTAGGACTCGTGTTGGGATTCTCTATCCATTGAGATAAAGCAAGGTGGACAATTTTCACTTGATCAAAAGGTCAATTTTTGACCCCTTAGGGTTTGACTTTTTAGCCAGGTTTTGCATTTCTGGCTCTTTCGGGAGCGCAAAAATGAAGTGCTTACACACACCCGAAGAAGAGCCTTGGTACGCAGACATTGAGAGATACATAAGGAACAGAATTCTTCCAGAAGGTGCCTCGGCTGCAGAAAAGCGAACTATACAGAGGTTAGTAGGGCAATACTTCTACAGTGGAGGAAGGCTGTACAAAAAGTCATACAATGACTCGCTACTGCTATGTGTCAAAGAAAATGAGGCACGGAAACTGATTGAGGAAGTCATTGGAGGATTGTGTGGTGCACACATGAATGGGCATATGCTAGCAAGGAAAATCTTGAGGATGGGTTATTATTGGATGACCATGGAAGCAAACTGCTATGCTCATGTCAGAAAATGCCAGTTGTGCCAGATTTATGCCGACAACATCCATGCACCGCCGAATATGCTATACTCCATGACGTCCCCTTGGCCATTTGCCTTATGGGGGATTGACATGATAGGCCAGGTTCATCCAAAGGCTTCGAACGGGCATCGGTTCATTTTTGTGGCAATCGATTATTTTACCAAGTGGGTAGAGGCCATGTCCTTTGTGGATGTGAAGAAATCTCACGTGCTCATGTTTATCAGAATTAATATATTCTGTCTCTACGGAGTGCCCGGAGCAATCATCACAGACAATGCAAAGAATCTAAATAATAAGGACATGGAAAAGATGTGTGAAATGGACGGGGCAATTTTTCCTGAGCCGATAAATGCAGACACAGTCAAGCTGTACTATGCCTAAGATCATTCTGATTGGGAAATGAAGAGAGACCATCATTGACTCTCCATTAGACTGTAAATCCTTCCAAAAACCTTAAATTCTCCCCTAGTTAAACCATTTTGAGTCTTAAAATTCTTTCAACCCATTGCAAGTTTTCTACACATCAAATAGGGCATTCCTGGCAAAGCCAAAAGAAGCAGGGCATCCTTGCCCAGAAAAACCTCAGAAAGAGAAGGAAATGCAATAGAAAAAGAAAAAAAGAAAGAAACAAAGAAAATAGGGAAATGTTGGCCCCACCCAAAAAATACAGTGATACAAATAAGCCAAGATGTAAGTCCCACCAGCAATAAAAGTAGCACACTTTGCAAACCCAGATAACTAAGCTTTTTTTGAGCCATCTATCCTTTCTTTCATAACCAAGACCAAGCCTACATTTCGTTCTATCTCTAAGACCTCTTGGATCCCAAAAGGAATGATTAGGGCAAACAGTTAAGTCTACGTTCATCAACAATGACGAAATTCAGAACCTCCCAGAAAGGCTGGACATGTCGAAAACTCGAAAAAATGGCGTTGTATGTGATCAGTCAAAAAAAAAAGAGAGAAAGAGAACTGGTCACGTCTGGATTGAGCAGAGCAAGATACAGAAAAGAGCAGTGACAGTGGCAGACAGTAAACTGGGAAACATGCACAGATCTAAGGGGTCCAGACCGGCAGGTTGCGCCCGAGTCAAAGACTTCACAGTGGCCTGTGATGACAATACTACTAAAAATACCAAGCACTCCAAGTCTCGTCTGACCTTGAAAATTTTCTTTGATATTTCAGACACAGGCACACACTGACACACCTGTCTTCTCTATAATTGTTCTGCTTAACTATTTTAAGCTCCACATTGTGCTACTAACTTGAGTTGATAATCTCTTGACCTTGGCAGAGGCTGCTTCTAGCTGCAATGGGCAAAAGGCTTAGAGCAAGATGAGAATAAAAAAAGTGTTTTGCATTCCCCAGCTAGTCCATGGCTAACATGTTGTCTTTTCCCGCCTTCACAAGTACAGTGAAAGTGGGATGATGGACATCTTCTCGAAAATCCCCAGTGGAGTTCCTTCAGTAAACGGAGAATAATACCCTCCAAAATCTCTAGTGGAAGACTTTCAGCAAATGAAGGGCGAGATCCCCCAAGCCCCGTGGAGTCTTTTCTGCAATGAAAGAACAATATCTGATGAGATAATCTTCCCAAGCCTCGCCCAGTCTGAAGAGGCCGACTTTGCGGAAAAGACAGCTGAAAGGAGACAAAGTAAGCTCGCACCAATCCCTGGTGGAGCTTCTTGCACCCGACAAGAGCTCAAACGAGCATGAAGAATTTGCACCCAAGCAAAAGGAAAAGGCCTTATAAAGAGAGAATGACAGCGTGAGGAATCCCCACTTATCCCCAGCGGAGCACCCTTCACAAGGAAACCCCCACGCATGTCGGAAAACAAGGCCTGACTGAGGAAAAAACAATGAGGTAGGGATTCCTGCCTAATCCTCAGCAATAGTCACTCCAAGATAGGAGGCCATTACCTCACCCAAGAAAGGCAAGCCAACCAGAAAGCGCTGCAGAAGAAGGAATGGCAAGACATGAGGAAAAATGAGCATAAATGAAGATATCATCGGGCATGATGGCCATTTTGTAATTTTTTATTTCACACTTTTGTATATATAATAGAGCAGGTGTGTGAGCTCCCTTGAGGCACCGGACAAGCGCTGGAAGCACCTCCTCACCAACAGCAGCTCCTCCTTCTCTTCCCTTCCTTCCTCCGTTCCTCATTCGTCCCACCTTCTAAACCAACTCTCGGCCATAAAAAAAACTGTTCAAAGCTTCAAGTAATAGACACAAAAGGAGTCTAAAGTCTGAAGTCACCTAAAAGCTTTAATGGAACAAACAAGAAGGAAAGAATGTTGTCAAGTGTCTGGCATCAACGTTGAAACAGGTTGGCGAACTCAAGTCCAATCTAATCTCCTTCAAACTTAAATCTAAATACTGAAGAATTGTCCTGCAAAAACCTGAAAAACAAAGGGTACGGAAACTCCGAAGCCTGGAAGTGACGCCACATCATTTGGCCGCTTCCCGTTTCAAGTAAAAACTTCAAAGGACTAAGCTCGTCAACCATGTCGACAAAAATGCCAGGCACAAAAACGAGATTCTTTTTTCTCTTTGCCATTCATCCGCAAGGTGACTCCGGCAAAGAGGGGCAGCTGTAAGCACCTCATTTTTGCGCTCCCGGAAGAGCCGGAAATGCAAACCCTAGACGGAAAGTCAAACCCTAAGGGGTGAAAATTTGACTTTTTGATCAAGTGAAAATTGGCTACCTTGCTTTTATTTCAATGGATAGAGAACCCGATACCGTTCCAACGCAACTGAGTTTGTTGGAATCGGAGTCCAGATGAAGGATCTGCAGGCTGGTCAAACTTGAGGGGGAGCCGAAAGTTGACTTTTGCCGAACCCCAAACTAGGTGCTTAGCCCTATGTCATTGGATAGAGGGCTCCGATACTGTTCTAACGCAATTGAGTTTGCCCAAATCGGAGTCCGGATAAGGAAGATGTGAGCAGTTGAAGTTCTAGGGCATCCGCGCCGGAAAACTGCACACGTGGCGAAAATCTGCACACGTGGCAGGCAGCAGGGCTAAAGTGTCTCAAGGATCAAATCTTAATTATCCAAAACCCTGAAAATATCTCAGGGACCAAATCTCAAAGTATCCAAAAGAATCAGGAGAGAATCTATAAATATCAAAAGTTGAGAAAATATCCCAGGGACTAATCTGCAAATACGTAAGAATACGTAATTAAAACAAAATTTCTCATAAATATCTCATGGACTAAATCTCAAATATCCAAAATTTGTAAAATATCTCAGGGACTGAACTGAAAATTCGTACGGGGCAATCTGCGAATATCTAAAAGTGTCAAATCGGTAAAATCGGTCGCGTCGGTCAAGTCGAGGGGCAAATCTGTAAATATCCTGTTTGTATCCAATCATATATGTCGAATACACAGGAACTTCTTCATATCCGACATTAAATGTTGGATACATTGCATACCCTTGCTGGATTCGCACTGATTTCCCCGACAGATTTCCGGCGGCATTAATTTTTGAAATAATTGCACTTGTATCCGACATTTTATGTCAGATACAAGAGAACCTCAGTGTATCCAACCATGGAGGTCGGATACACATGGGATCTTGTGTATCCGACCTTCAAGGTCAGATAGATTAAAATTTTTTATAAATAAGGCCAACAACCCCCTGGCCAAGGGTTGCTAGCCTTGCACCCTTTTCTTCCCCCCTTCACCCATCCGAACCCACTCTATTGCAGCTACCCTTGCCTCCCTACCCCCCATTCCACCCCACTTTGCCTTCTCATTCATTCTTCCCTTCTCCCTCTTCACTTTCTCAACAAAACCAGAAGGTGTTGCTGCTGTGGTTGCTGGAGAAGAAGCCTCCAGCTCTTGTCCAAGCTCCAAGGAGGTGTCTACAACCCCCAAGGAAGCTTTCCAACCCCCACCCCATCTCAAGGCGATAAAACCTTTTGCATTCTTCCTCTTCTCCATCTTCCTAATTTAGACACCCCAAATTGCACTACAAAATGAGAAAATAATGAAAACATGTAATTGGGATTTAAAACAAGCCAAAAATGCATGAAATTAAATAATTTAAGCCTTGCCCGTATTGTATCTACGGGCTAAGCGCGCCCGAATTTTGTATACGGGCACGCAGCGCCCGTAAATCAAATACGGACACCGTTGGACCGTAAATCATTTACGAGCACATTAGATTTGTGCTAGTTTTATCCTTTCTCGATTTCTGAGCTTTATCTTTAGTTTAATATATCTTTAAATGAGCGAATTATCTGTTTTATTCGTTTGAAATATCCTTGTTGGCTATGGATGGGCATTATCCTTGTATTTAACTCAATCTGAAATTCTATCTTGCCAAACCTTGGACCAACCATGCCCCTGGGTTTGCCTATAAATAGAGGGCCTCTCCTCAAGCAAAAGGCCACGAAAATTTGAAGTCCAAGGAGCTCCAAGAGAAGAGAGGAATCCTTGCTGCTCTGCCTGCTCAATCCAGGTAAGTCCCTTTTCCCCTTTATTTTCTGTCTTCAATTCTAGAGATAGTAGGATCATCTCCATTACTGTAGAATAAGGCCTCCTTTTATCTTGTATTCCTAAACTTGTCTCTAAGTACCTCAAGAGTCTCTCTAGTCGTAAAACGTGAAGAGAGAGCTAGGGGAAAGGGGAACAAGTGGATCCCTAGAATAGAACCCCATATCTGTTTTTCTCTTCTTTTTTTCTAGAATAAGGCCTTTGATTGTGTTTGTATCACCAAACCTATCTCCAAGTGCCTCAAGAATCATCTCTAGCCATAAAACGTGAAGAGAGAGCTAGGGGAAAAGAGAACAGGTGGATCCGTAGGGTAGGCCCCCATGTGCTCTAATCTGTGAGATGTGACTGCTTTGGATATCCTGTTCATGTTTTAATGGTTTTTATGGTGAATCTGAATCAATCCTATGAATCCATGATGTTTATAGCATGAGATCCCCACTTTTTTCTAAACTTTGGATTTTCACCACTTTTGCACCTACAACACTGTTTTCGTGATTTTTGTGATAATAGGCTAAGATCCTAGATCTGTCATGATCAATATGATAGATCTGGATTCAGAAGCCTGAAAATAACTTCTAGGGTTTCATGATGTGGTTTTTGAATCGTTTTTCACTTTTGAGAAAAGACCCTACGGTCTGAGTTCTCCCCTTTTGATGTTCTTCATCAACGTGGGTATTTTTGATTTTTTAATTTAATGTGAAATTTGGGCTATATCTATATCTTGGACTATTCAAGTTCAATTTTTAAATATTTTATAAAAATCATATTTTTCTAGATTTCTAGAATTTAACTTTAAGCCAGATTTTTGAAGTTTTCACTTTAAATTGGTTTTATTTGATTTTATCTCAATTTTATTTTGACCATGGAACCCTAGGAATGGTATGATCATATTTGAAAGTTCTGGATCAATCAGGCTATTCGTATGAAAAAACCATACATTTTTGTCTTTTTATGATTTTCGTAGCAAGTCCTTTTTCCTTTATTTTAACTTGAACAATGCCTGGCAACCACCTTGTGTGGATGAATAGGGGTGCCTAACACCTTCCCCTATTCATAACCTAATCCCCTTACCCATCTCTGGTTGTTTTTTTTAGAGGGTTATTTTTACCCTAAAATTGCCTTTTTGAGCTTATTTGATATTTTGGTGTCCATTCACACCTAAACAGAATGGTGGCGACTCTGTGTTTTTAACCAATCCCGTGTGATGATTGAGGAAGTCATTGAATTGATTTTTTCCCATGTCTCACAACTGGCGACTCCGCTGGGGACTTGAGGATTTGAGTTTTTTGGTGTTTTAGTTCATGTTTTTGATTTTTTTGGATTTGCTTGCTATTTTGTGTTTTTAGCATGTCTTTGTTTTGCTTGCTATTTTGTGATCTTAAGCATGCTTGGTATGTTTTAAATCTGAATTATTGCTTAAGAATTCATGGGGGTAGAAACATGCTTAATTCTGATTTATAGGATTGTTTCTAGAAACATGCGTAGGGGAGGTTCGTTTTGCTGAACCATGTTTATTTCTTGCTATATTTTTATAATAGCATGATCTCCATGATGTGTTTTTGGGTTGTATAACATGATCAGATGTTTGCATGATTGGATGATTTTTATGAGCATGTTGTAGGTACTATAGAGACTGCTTAGTGTATTTGTTTACTTTATATATGCTTTCCTATTATGCCTTGATTTGTATATGCATGGCTACGAAAAGAGTGGCAAGGGTTTGGGACGTTGTGAATGCACTCAATTTTTACAATGCACTGTGCACATTTTATTTTTTACACAGCTTGCCCATAACCTATAGGAAGTTGAACCCGAATGTGTGTAGCTTGGTGCAACGAGGTCGATACTTCGGAAAGCGAAAGTGAAAATATTCACCTTAGAACTTTGGGCCAATGATGTGATGATAACGTGGATCTGTGATTCCATTCTGGTCATCACTAGGCTTGAGTGCTAAGTTGCCATTAAGCCGAAACCCAAAGCCCCTACGCTTGAAGGTGGAGATACACGTTTTTTGGAAAAAGTACACAATTACGTGGGGATATGGGTTTGTAATTGTGGGAAGGCCGTTTGCATGGTTCGCAAGCCAAGGCATAATGCTGATGCCATATTGAAGGTAAACAAGGTAACCTTAATTTTTGCATTATTTTCATGTCATAGGGGTGTCATGGTGTCCATCAGTTTGAGATAAAATTGGTCCCAAATAGGCATGTTTCCTAAAATTGGTGTAGCCCATAAGAAGAGTTTTTAACTCTATTCAGGATCAAGCCCACCCAATGTTCATACAAGAGGCAACCAAAGGGTACCATACCCCTCAATATGGTGTCAATTTGGAGGGAACATGTGCCCTCCTAAACATGTATTTTGCAAATAGGTCAAAGTCCACTTTGGGACAGTTTAGAAGCCTAGCCCGTGTAATTAATACGGGCTGGGCTCGCCCGTGTTTTCCATACGGTCACGGCTTGCTTGTAATTTAAATACGGGCAGGGCCGGACCGTACTGTATATGCGGTCTTAGTGGAAAATTTAATTTTAATCAGTGTTTTCCCACTAAATTTTGTTCCTTTAACCTTTAAATGATGATAAAGGGAAATGAGTTTGAATAAAATGCTTCAATAAATAAATAAATAAATAAATAAATAAAATGTGAAAGAAAATCTTTTGGGCCTCTGAAAGCCTTTGAATTTCATAAAATCCTTGGGCCTCTGAAAGCCTTTGAATTTCAGATTTTTTCTCAAAAATCTCTGGGCCTCTGAAAGCCTTTGAATTTCAGACCTTCTTCAAAAATATCCCTGGGCCTCTGAAAGCCTTTGAATTTCAGATCTTTTTCCTTCGGGCCTCTGAAAGCCTTTGAATTTCAGACTTTTTCTCAAAAAATCTCCGGGCCTCTAAAAGCCTTTGAATTTCAAACCTTCTTAAAAAATATCCCTGGGCCTCTGAAAGCCTTTGAATTTTAGATCTTTTTACTTTGGGCCTCTGAAAGCCTTTGAATATCAAATCTTTTTCCTTTGGGCCTCTGAAAGCCTTTGAATTTCAGACCTTTATCAAAAATCTCTGGGCCTCTGAAAAGCCTTTGAATTTCAGACCTTTTGCAAAAATATCCCTGGGCCTCTGAAAACCTTTGAATTTCAGACCTTTTCCAAAAATACCCATGGGCCCCTAAAAGCCTTTGAATTTCAGATTCTTTTCTTTTTTTTTTTTTTGGGACCTATTGGAAGCCCTAGAATATTCCAACAATTCCATTCAATTCAAAAAAAAAAAAGAAGCAAATAAAGAAAAAAGAATCCAAACTCGTGTTCACCCAGCTTGCACATAGGCATGTGAATGAGATTAAATGGGCACTGATATTTTTCTTTTATTTTTTGCCAGGTACCAATACACTTGCAATCATAGCTCCTGTAACCAGATCAAGAGCTCGCGCCATGAATCTAATTGAGACTGAAGCTGATGCTCCTCACCCAGATATTGCCCTGCTTCAGGAGCAAGTGGCAGGACTAGCCCGAATGCCAGAGAACATACTATCGGTGCAGGCCCAGCAAGTGCAAGCCCAGAACCAAGCATCCACTTCCAACCCAGCACCTCCACCCTGTAAGTGTGAAAACTCACACTCCTTTTTTTGGCAAATGTTTGACAAATTATGTCTTCTAATGAAGCTTCAAGATGTGCAGATTAAACAATGAAAATTCAGTGAATTTAGTAAAGAAGAAGAAGTTGATGCCACCACACTGCTACCACGCCGCTGCCACCCCCGCTGGCAGCGCATAAGGGAATTCGTGTTTTGAAAGAAAGGTTCGTGCACCTGCCGCGTACTCTCCCGCTAGCAGCTCGCTAGCAGCGCGCTTTTAACTGATTCAACTTACTCTGAGTGGGACTTGAGTTCGCCACCAGCCGTCTACATCGATCACTTCACGACGCCACCAGCGCTCGACGCGATCTGAGTTTTTATTCTTTAAATAGACGTGTTGTAATTTTTAATAGGAACTTTTTTCTTTGGATCATTTGGTTTTCGAATCTTGAGGTGTTTTGGAGATTCGATCAAATCTTCTTTAGAGAGTCGGCGATCGAGTGAGGGGGAGATCTGAGATAGATCGCCTGGAATTGAAGACAGAGGATTCTTCTTCAATTCGGAACTTCATCTGATCGTGTGATCGCCTGGACTGGTGATCGGCCTTGATTGATGCGTAGGTGGATTCCTACTGCATTGGATCGTCTCAGTGGATTCTGAGAGGATTGCTGTGATCTGGATTGATCGTGTCCTGCAGCTTGTGGATTCAAGCTGTGTTGCAGTTCGTGGATTCGAACTGTGGATCACTGGTGAGTGATTGTTTGCGATCTGGACTGATCGTGTTCTACAGCTTGTGGATTCAAGCTGTGTAGCAGTTCGTGGATTCGAACTGTGGATTGCTGTTGAGTGAGTCAAATTGTAAAGGTTAAGTATGTACTCCTTTGTAATTGTCTTCTCATTCAATAGTTGATTTTGAAGGGTTAGTCGCCTCATATAGACTCGAGGTTTTTCCTGGATCTGGATCCAGGTTTCCTCGTATAATTCTTTGTGTACTGTTTCCGCATTGTTCAATTCTGAATTGTTATAGATCGTGGACCTATAGAGTAGTCCTCTACTCTTTCAAGTGGTATCGGAGCTTACTCACTTTGAATTGCTATACAAAGTGTGATCTAGATCTATAGCATGGATCTTGGAAAAGAAGGAGGATCTGCCTCTAGACCTCCTTTATTTGAAGGTAACAATTATTCTTACTGGAAAGAAAGAATGAGAGCTTACCTGAAATCAATCGATGAGCGTGTCTGGCTCTTGGTTTGTAATGGTTATCATCCACCTGAGATCACAACAGAAGTAGGTGTTGTGATCCCTAAACCTCATGATCAGTGGACTAAAACTGAATCTGATCAATGTGGATGGAACAACAAGGCAATGAATGCCTTATTTTGTGCTGTTTGTGTTGAGGAATTCAGGAGAATTTCCTCATGTGAAGTTGCTAAGGAAGCTTGGGACATTCTTGAGGTCACTCATGAAGGAACCTCAGCTGTCAAGCTTTCCAGACTTCAGAGACTTACTACATCTTTCGAAACTTTATATATGAAAGATGATGAGTCTTTTGATGAGTTTTATGCTAAACTCTCAGATTTTGTTAATTCTAGTTTTAATCTTGGAGAAAAAATCTCTACATCAAAGGTTATTAGAAAAATATTAAGATCTTTGCCTGAAAGATTCAGACCTAAAGTAACTGCAATACAAGAGGCAAAAGATGTAGATAACATGAGAATTGAAGATCTGGTAGGATCTTTACAGACTTATGAGCTAGATCTGAATATTCCAAAAAAAAAAAAAGGAATAGCTCTAAAATCTGTAAAATCTGTAAATACTGAAGAATCAGATAATTCTGATGTTGATATGGATGAACTTGTCCTCTTAGCCAAAAAGTTTAAGAAAATGTTTAAAAAGAGACAATCCAATTCTTCATCATCCATGGACAGATCAAATAGGAGATCTGATAAGAAAATGTCTGATCCAAGAAAGGAGAAGAAATTTTCTCAGAATGATGAAGTCCAATGCTACAAATGTAGAGGATTTGGACATGTTGCATCTGAGTGTCCCTCAAAGGATAAAAAGAAAAAGACTAATTATCAGGTTACTTGGGATGACAGTAATACTGATAATTCTTCACAATCTGATGAGGATATCTCTGCTAATTTTACTGCTTTCAATTCCTTTTACTCATCCTCTTCTGGTAGTTCAATCTCTGGAATTGCAGGAGATAATAAAGAGACTTTATCAGATGATGAAGAAGAACTACAAGAAGCCTACAATCAGCTCTATAAGGAATTCAATAGAGCTCAGAAGAAAGTCAAGAAACTGAGTAAAAAATTGAAGGAATCAGAAACAGAGAAAAATAAAGTTCTTGCAGAAATAGATTCAATAAACCAGAAGTTACTTGAAAGACATGCCAAAGAAGATTTTTTGGTAACTTCTTTAACTGAAAAAACTGAAAAACTAAAAGAAAAGGAAGCTCAGATCTCTGTACTTCAAGGTAAAGTGAGTGAACTTGAGAAAGTTTCAAATTTAAATAAATCTGATGTTTCAAATGTTTCTACAGGAAATCCTCAAATTAATGAGGAATCAATTTCAAAGGAAGTTCCTGAAAGCTCAAATTCTGCTGAAAAGAGAATGAGTGTAAGTAATCAAAACATGGAATCTTCACAGAAAATTTCTGCTGGAGAAGTAAGACCAACAGGTAAATCTTCAACTTCTGAGAAATCTAAATCTGTTCAGTTTAGAAAAACTGACAAGTCTAGAAATGCTGATTTGTCTGAACATAGGTTCATACCTGTATGCCATCACTGCAATAAAAAGGGTCATATAAGACCAAAGTGTTATGCACTGTATGGTTTCCCTGATGGATATTTTGATAATAAGAGAAAGGTAAACCAAAGTCAGTCCCTGGACTTATACAACAGATTTGACTCTCTGTTAAAAATGACTGAAACATTAAACCAGGAAGTCTCAAATCTGTCAAAGAAGCTTTCCTCAAAAACTCAAGTAGTTGATGAAAGTACTTTTCAGAAGACTCCTGAAAAACAGATTTGGGTAAGAAAAGATTCATTAGTTGCTAATGTGGTTCATGTAGCTTTAAAAGCTCATGATGTCAACATGTGGTACTTGGACAGTGGTTGTTCAAGACACATGTGTGGTCATAAGGATATGTTCAGTACCTTTGAAGAATATTTTGGTGGAAGTGTTACATTTGGTGATGGAAGCACTTCCCAAGTTAAAGGTAAAGGAACTGTTACAGGTCCAAATGGAGTTTGCTTAAAGAATGTTCTATTTGTATCTGGTTTGAAGGCAAATCTTATCAGTATTAGCCAATTATGTGATTCCAGATTATTTGTTAATTTTACCAGAAAAGAATGCAAAATATTGGATAAATCTGGTAGAACTGTTCTTGTAGGTGAAAGAACAAGTGATAATTGCTATGGGATTATTGGAAACAATGAGTGCTCTTTAAAATCCTCCATAGGCAATGAAATTGATTTGTGGCATAGAAGACTTGGCCACATTAACTATAGAGATTTGTCAAAAATCTCTAAGTCTGAGCTGGTTAGAGGAATTCCCAAGTTTAGGAAAAATAAAAAGAAAGGAATGTGTGGTCCTTGCAACCAAGGAAAGCAAATCAAAGCCACACACAAGAAAACCAACATTGTAGGAACATCAAGACCATTAGAACTGATTCATATGGATTTAATGGGACCTACAAAGACTGAGAGTCTGGGAGGAAAGAAATATATATTTGTTGCTGTAGATGACTACAGTAGATATACCTGGGTAGACTTTCTAAGAGAAAAATCTGAATGTTTCAACTGTTTTAAACATCTGTGCTGTCAAATTCAAGTTGAAAAGAACTTGCAAATAGGAAAGATTGTTAGAATCAGATCTGACCATGGGACAGAATTTGAGAATCAAATGTTTTCCAATTTCTGTGAAGAACAAGGAATCAAACATGAATTTTCTGCTCCTAAGACCCCACAACAAAATGGAGTTGTGGAAAGGAAGAACAGAGTTTTACAAGAAATGGCTAGAACCATGATGATAGCCAAGAAAATTTCAACAAAATTCTGGGCTGAAGCTATAAACACTGCTTGTTACATTAGTAACAGAGTTTATATCAGATCTGGGTGGAAACAAACTCCCTATGAACTTTGGAAAGGAAAACAGCCAAACTTGAAATATTTCAGAGTATTTGGAAGTAAATGTTATATCTTAAGGGACAGAGAAAATCTAGGAAAATTTGATTCTAGAAGTGATGAAGGAATTTTTCTAGGATATTCTTCTTCTAGTAGAGCATACAGAGTTTTTAATTTGCAAAAATCTGTTGTAATGGAATCTATAAATGTGCTAATTGATGATGAAGGTATTGACAGTGAATTTTTGCAGGCTGTAGATGAAGAGGATGAAATCAGAGATGCTTCCTCAAGCATTGAAGTGGTTCCTCTGACTAGAACTCTCAAAGACCACCCAACTGAGCAAATTGTTGGAAATATTTCATATGGTGTCAGAACAAGACATCAGGTACATAATGAGGTAAGATTTTCTTCTTATCTCTCTCAATTTGAGCCAAAATCTTATAAAGATGCATTGTTAGATGATTCTTGGTTGAATGCTATGCATGAAGAACTGAATCAATTTACTAGAAATAATGTTTGGGAATTGGTTGAAAGACCCTCTGATCTGAATGTAATAGGAACCAAGTGGATTTTTAAGAACAAATCTGATGAGAATGGGATAGTAACCAGAAATAAGGCTAGGCTTGTTGCTCAGGGGTATACTCAAGTAGAAGGAATAGATTTTGATGAAACCTTTGCTCCTGTAGCTAGGTTAGAATCAATCAGATTACTGTTGTCTATTGCATGTTACTTGAAGTTTAAACTGTTTCAAATGGATGTTAAGAGTGCATTCTTGAATGGATATCTGAATGAAGAGGTCTATGTAGAGCAACCTAAAGGATTTGAGGACACAAATCATCCTAAATATGTCTATAAACTGAACAAAGCCTTGTATGGTCTCAAACAAGCTCCTAGAGCTTGGTATGAGAGACTTACCTTCTTTTTACTTGAATCTGGTTTTATGAGAGGAAATGTGGATAAAACTCTCTTTATTCAAAGAGAGTCCAAACATATTTTGATTGCTCAAATCTATGTTGATGACATAGTGTTTGGGTCCACTTCTGAAAATCATGCTCACTCCTTTGCTGATTTAATGAAAAGTGAATTTGAAATGAGTATGATGGGTGAACTGAACTTTTTCTTAGGTCTTCAGATTTATCAATCTCAACAAGGAATTTTTTTCTCTCAAGCAAAATATTCAAGAAATCTTGTTAAGAGATTCAGCTTAACTCATGCTAAACATGCTAGGACTCCTATGAGTACTAGTTTAAAACTTGGAAAAGATGAATCTGGAAAGGTTGTAGACCCTACTCTGTACAGAGGAATGATTGGGAGTCTACTGTACTTAACAGCAAGTAGACCTGATATAAGCTTTAGTGTGGGAGTCTGTGCTAGATATCAGGCTAATCCTAAAGAATCTCATTTGAATGCTGTAAAAAGGATTATAAAATATGTTAATGGGACTATTGATCTGGGAATCTGGTTTTCCAAAGAGACAAACCCACATCTTACTGGATACACTGATGCTGATTGGGCTGGGTGTATGGATGACAGAAAAAGCACCTCTGGTGGTTGATTTTACATGGGAAATAATATCATTGCTTGGTTAAGCAAAAAGCAAAACTGTGTTTCTCTGAGTACTGCCGAAGCTGAGTATATTGCTGCAGGAAGCAGCTGTACTCAACTTATATGGATGAAACAAATGTTATCTGATTATGGGTTAGATCAACATCAAATGATTCTCTTCTGTGATAATCAAAGTGCCATAAATATCTCTAAGAATCCTGTTCAACACTCAAGGACCAAACATATAGATATCAGGCATCACTTTATAAGAGAGTTGATTGAAGACAAAACTGTTATGATTGAATATATATCTACTGAAAAACAGTTGGCTGACATTTTTACTAAACCTTTAGATCAGAACAGATTTGAAACTCTTAGGAAATCCCTAGGAGTATGCTCTCAAAACTGAAAATTAGGTTCTGTTTTGAGTTAATTTTGATGTAAAATGTCTCACATATCTGTTCAAAATGAATTTGTGTGTTCTTATTACTAAGATCTGTTTTCAGGAAGATTGAGTGTATGCATATTGACAGAAATGTCTTATTTCTAACCAGCAATTTTGTCTGAAACACCTTTACGTATAGAAGCTTATTGTGTGGTAAAGCTTGGGATCTATAGACTATCACCTTTATGAAAAGAAAAGTTTTGGAAATGGCTGCCATAGAGATTAGAGTGAAAGCCACTGTAAATCTCAAAAAGAAAAAGATAAAGAAGGTATATTCTTGGAATGAACTGTAAACTCAGGTTTTTTAAAGGTCAATGCCTTCTTTAAAAAGAAAAGAAAAAGAGATCAGAAAAGGCTACCTATCTCTGATGTGCGAAAGCCACCAAAATGAAGTTGGGATATGTCTATACTTTTCAAGATTGTTTACACTGAAATAGCCTTCTATATGTATGAAGTGTAAAAGTCAAAAATGTTGCTCATTTCTCACAAGCATTGATTCATTAATATGCATATGTGCTTAATATCTTGAAGAAAATTTATAGTATGAGAAACCATGAAGGAAATTTTGCTCCTTGATATGAAATCTACCACATCTGAATTAACTTTGATAGGTATTTCAAGATCAGTTTTGTGATAAGTACTTCTTAGATTGAATAAGTTGATTATCTGGATGATTTTTGGTTTAGCTAAAATCTCAGCTTTGTGTTTGGAAGTATGAGGTTGTCATGAAGAATAGTTCAAACCTCTTTTATAAATTTCTGCCTTGAATCTGTGTTTTTCTTTGTGTGTGCATGTGCACCTTCTACGTCGCTAGAAGCGTGCATGTAGCCTTCTCTAGTTTTCTTGATCTGGCACTTGCCCTCTTCTACGTCGCCAGTTGCTCGCTGGCAGCGTACTTTGTTTGCCTATATATAGGTGAAAGTGCGGTCATTTTTTACCCCTGTTCTTTTTCACCCTCTTCGTTTTCCCTCGCCTCTAGCGTCGTGTCCCGATGCTGCTGTCGCTGTCACCTTCTTCCTTCCTGCCTACTGTTCAGGTAAAAATTTTTTTTTACTATCTTCGTCCTGCTTCTTCATTTTCTGCTTCCTAGTTCTGTAGTTTTTTCTCATTATTCTAAGCTAGGGTTTAGTAGATTTTTCAGCCATTATGGCTTTCTCGTTTTGTTGGTTGGTGCTGTCTGTTTTCTCTTTCTCTTCCATTTTTTTGTACCATGCCTCTCAAGAGAAAGTCGAGAACTGATTCTCCTTCAACATCGTCTCCTCCTGTGAGGTCTTCTCCTGTTATTTCTTCTCCTCCAGTGAGACCTCCTTCCCCTTCTCATTCTTCTGAACCGTTTGTGGGGAATGGTTTCTCTGATTTCAATGCATTCTTCAAGCACAGGCCACTTCTTCTGGAAAGGGCCATCAAGCTTGAGTCTTTTTCTGAATCCCCTTTCTACTCATTGTTTTCGGACAATGGTTGGAAAAAATTTGCTTTACTTGGTGGTTTTGCTTATCCGGACCTGGTCCGAGAATTTTACTCTAATCTCCATCATCTCCATCTTGCCAATCAAGGCTCTGTCAAAGCCTATGTAAGGGGAATTTCTTTCGACTTCTCGAAAGAGCTTATTTCCTCTCTTCTTGAACTGCCTCTTGTTGACTCTCCCTCTTTTAACTTTATTGAGTCACACACTGATCCTCCTATGGAATCCATCATTCCTTCTCTAATCGTTCAGGGTGCTCCCACTTCCATTAAGAATAAGCCCAACTATTTGCCTCATGGCTCTCTTCAAGATCTTCTCCGGATCTTAAACTTGTTTGTGTGTGCTTCTCTTGTTTCTTCTGATCATCACTCAGAGATCTCTCACCATCGGGCAAGACTTCTTCATGCCATCTGGAACAGAGAAAGTATCTGTATTCCTTCCATTATCTTCCATCAGATTCTTCAGTCTCGGAATTTAAAATCCAAGACTGCAGCTCTTCCTTTTGGAATTTTCATCTCTTACATGTGTGTTCATCAGGGGGTACTCCCTGATCCTACTGAATTGATCATTCATCCCCGTCCTCCCATTGCTTCCTCCACTCTGACCCGAAGTAAACGAGCAAGTCCGTTTCGGTTTGTGTCTTCTGAACCCTCCTCTTCTCAGTCCTCTCTGTCCAGCTCTGATGCTGTGGCTATCATGGAGAAACTGAATTCCATGCAAGCTTCTCAGGAGGCTTTCAATTCAGAGGTTAGGTCTCACATGCTCATGATGAGCATGTTCAAATCTGAAACCCAAGAGAAGCTGGGGCAATTGGCAAAGGATGTTGATTTTACATGTGGAGAAGTACAAAGGGACGTTGCTGCTCAGCAACGTATGCAAAATGAAGCGGATCATTTTCTGGAATGCATTCGGAAGACTCAGCTGGAAATGGATCACAAACTCAATTGGCTGCACTCCAGATCCCAAGATGCATACAAGCACTACTCAAGGACTTGGGAACCCAAACCACCTTCCAGAAAGGGGGAGAAATTTGGATGATGCTGCTGGAGTTTCTGTTTGCTGCTGGAGTTTCTGTTTCTGTTGATGGTTTGGCTGGGTTGATGCTGATGCTTGCTGTTTGCTGCTGGATGCTTGCTGTTTGCTACTGCCTGTTATTTTTTTGCTGTGGATATGATGTTTTTTTGGTTATGTTCTGTTCTGAGTGTTTTCTCCTGAATATGGGTGTATAAGGGGAGTGATAAGTAAGGGGGAGAAAATGTTTGTCTTTCTTGAACTTTGTATATGATTCTGTTATCTGTATATCTTTTGTAAATGAATGAAATTCTGGATTTGTCAAAATCATTGTGTCTCTCTTTAACAGTGTGGGTATAAAATTCTTAAATGGAAATCATCATTAACTGAGGTTGATATTAAACACTGGTGTAAGGTTGTTGTCAGGCATTTGCCAAGGGGGAGATTGTAAGTGTGAAAACTCACACTCCTTTTTTTGGCAAATGTTTGACAAATTATGTCTTCTAATGAAGCTTCAAGATGTGCAGATTAAACAATGAAAATTCAGTGAATTTAGTAAAGAAGAAGAAGTTGATGCCACCACACTGCTACCACGCCGCTGCCACCCCCGCTGGCAGCGCATAAGGGAATTCGTGTTTTGAAAGAAAGGTTCGTGCACCTGCCGCGTACTCTCCTGCTAGCAGCTCGCTAGCAGCGCGCTTTTAACTGATTCAACTTACTCTCAGCAGGACTTGAGTTCGCCACCAGCCGTCTACATCGATCGCTTCACGACGCCACCAGCGCTCGACGCGATCTGAGTTTTTATTCTTTAAATAGACGTGTTGTAATTTTTAATAGGAACTTTTTTCTTTGGATCATTTGGTTTTCGAATCTTGAGGTGTTTTGGAGATTCGATCAAATCTTCTTTAGAGAGTCGGCGATCGAGTGAGGGGGAGATCTGAGATAGATCGCCTGGAATTGAAGACAGAGGATTCTTCTTCAATTCGGAACTTCATCTGATCGTGTGATCGCCTGGACTGGTGATCGGCCTTGATTGATGCGTAGGTGGATTCCTACTGCATTGGATCGTCTCAGTGGATTCTGAGAGGATTGCTGCGATCTGGATTGATTGTGTCCTGCAGCTTGTGGATTCAAGCTGTGTTGCAGTTCGTGGATTCGAACTGTGGATCACTGGTGAGTGATTGTTTGCGATCTGGACTGATCGTGTTCTGCAGCTTGTGGATTCAAGCTGTGTAGCAGTTCGTGGATTCGAACTGTGGATTGCTGTTGAGTGAGTCAAATTGTAAAGGTTAAGTATGTACTCCTTTGTAATTGTCTTCTCATTCAATAGTTGATTTTGAAGGGTTAGTCGCCTCATATAGACTCGAGGTTTTTCCTGGATCTGGATCCAGGTTTCCTCGTATAATTCTTTGTGTACTGTTTCCGCATTGTTCAATTCTGAATTGTTATAGATCGTGGACCTATAGAGTAGTCCTCTACTCTTTCACACCCCAAATCAACATTCCACCTCCAGTTCAACCTATTCTTGAACCCATTTATGAACCCACCCCTGAACCTATATTGGTCAAGGATGAGACAGTTGAGTAAGACAAAGCTAAGGAAAAGGAAAGGATGAGGGAAGAAGTTGAAAGGAAGTTCATGCACAGACTGGAAATGATCCAAGACGAACTGAGGGAAGTAAAAGAGGTGAACAACTTCAGGGGCACCAACTTTGAGGACTTATTCCTGTACCCTAATGTTAACCTGCCAGCTAAGTTCAAGTGCCCAGACCTAGACAAATATGATGGCACTGGCTGCCCCATGAGCCATCTGAAGTTGTACTGCGGTGCCGTATGCCAGTTCGGGCGGGATGAGGGCGTCTTGATTCAACTCTTCCAAAGGAGCTTAACTGGAACTACGTTGAGATGGTTCGCCACTTTAGACCACGGAAAGATCAGAAGATGGAAGGACCTAGCAGATGCCTTCTTAGCTCAGTACTGGTTCAATTAAGAGATCGTGCCAGATAGGTACGACGTAATGAGAATGAGTAAGGGAAGGGACGAATCTGTAAGGCAGTATGCCAAGAGATGGAGGGAGATGGCCTCTCAGGTCAGGCCACCCATGCTAGAGCAGGAAATGATTTCCACTTTCATTAGTACATTGGGTCAACCATTCTACAGCCACCTGGAGGGTCAGACCACCACTAATTTTGCGGCTTTGGTACAAGTGGCCGACCGAATCGAGGACGGAATCAGGTCGGGTAAAATAATTGACCACTCTGCTATGGTCAGTCAGTAGGACTCCAATCTAAAGAAAGGAAGTGGGTTGAAAAAGAATAGGAACAAGAAAGAAGGGGAGGTGAACATGGTGTAGCCATCATCAGGCCCTAACAAGCCCATACAAATCAATATACCTGCTCATTTTCCTACTCCATCTGCTCCATCTACCCAGGCCCCCATGAGGGTTAATGTTCCAGCAGCACCCTCAGACCAAAAGAAGGCTTTTACTAAAGAGGAAAATGATGCCTATTTCACAGCGAGGAGAAATAGGGTTTTCACCCCTATTCCAATGACTCCTTCTCAGTTGCTTCCCACTTTATTGCAAGCAGGGTATATTACTTTAAGAGAACCCAATCCGAATGTATCCAAGGGGAGAAATTATGACCCCTCCACCACTTGTGATTTCCACATGGGTGCACCTGGGCACCCTACTGACAAGTGTTGGCCGTTGAAACACGCCATTCAGGATTTGCTTGACCAAAATACCCTGTCTTTCAATACAGGGGCTCCTAATCCTCCCAGAACAGATATTGGACAAAACCCTTTACCTCAGCATCATGGGGCAGGCCCATCTAATGTCATAGGGGTCATTTTTTCTAATGAAATAACCTTTGACCCATCCCAGTTAATTGCTCCAGTAGGGACAACGGTCAAAGTTTATTTTGACAGAAGAAATAGCAAAAAAGAAATAAATGTAATTTCAAAAGGGAATGATCGTGCTGCTGAGAACATTAGCTCCTCTCTGGACCGGGTCTCATCTCTCATGGCCCAAATGAATATAGCCAAACCGCCTTTGGTTATCAATTGCAGTCCATCCACCTTTACTTCACCCATTCAATCAAAACCGCCGTTGGTCATAAACTGTGACCATCTCAATGCATCAATCACTTCTACAACCTCTCAACCAAAATAGTGTCCACCATTGGTTGTTGATATTCCTCTTACTCAAAATTCATCATCTAAGTCCAAACTTCCTCCCTTAGTGATAAATGTCCCTAAGCCTTCTTACTCTGAATCGGCTGTACCATGGGACTACAATGAAGGCTACACCACCACATTTCCTGCAGTCGAGGCAGAAAGCAAGAAAGAAGTGAACCTCATGATGAGGTCAGGAAAATGTGTAGGTGTGGAGGAAAAACAAAAGGAGACAGAGAAGGAAAAGGAAGAAGAGAAAAACAAGGGAAAGACTAAGGTAAGGGAAGATGCCCCTCAGGTAATTGACAGTGAGGCTGTTGACCTCATTAAAATCAAAAAAAAGAGTGAGTTCAATGTTGTCGAGCAGTTGAACAAAGTCCCTGCCCAGATCTCAATACTGGGCTTATTGTTAAATTCTGAAAAACATAGGGATTCCTTGTTAAGGGTACTTCAGGGGGCACATGTGCCTAAAAATATTGAACCAAACCAACTAGGCAAGATGGTTGGTCAGATTTTATCTCATAATGTCATAACTTTCTCTGAGACTGAAATTAGCCCAGCAGGGTACCATCATGTTGATCCTTTGCACATAGTTGTGCTCAGTAAGGGTTGCATGATAGCCCGGGTTTTAATTGATAATGGGTCAGCTCTGAATGTCTGCCCGTTAATAACATTTGTTAAACTCAGTCTGGAGCAAAACAAAATAAAACAAAATGGAAGAATCATAAGAACATTTGATAGCTCTAAAACACACTCCCTAGGGGAGGTTGAACTGCCGGTCACTATTGGACCGTATATTTTTAACATCACATTTGAAGTGATGGATATCCCTGCAGCCTTCAACCTACTCCTAGGAAGGCCGTGGATTCATACAGCTAGGGCTATACTATCTACCCTCCACCAAAGAGTCAAATATATTAGAGGGGAAAAGGTGATTACTGTCTTAGCTGAAAACTTGGTTCCTCCCATGTGGTCCCCTGATGTACCCTACATAAACATGGAAATAACTGCTAACAAGATGACATTTCACTCTTTCCAGTTTGAAACTGTCAATTTTATACCTGGGGGTATCAGGAAAAAGAAGGAAAGTTAACTTGTGCTGAGAAGATGGTCAAGAAAGTACTGGGAAAGTACAATTTACACCCGGGAAAAGGTCTGGGGGTTAACCTACAAGGAAGGATAGAACCAGTAAAGGTTAAAAAGATGGTCTATAGAACAGTATTGGGGTCCAAGCCAAGGAACTGGAGAAGTCAGAAAGAAATGGAAGACATGAAATTCCCGCACATCAAGGAAACTTTTCCTAAACTTTCTCATATGATTCAGCTGTCTCCTCCCCAAGATCGGTCCAAACCCCCATACTATAACATCAACCCATTCTAGAAACCCAAGTCCTCAACCGTGCAGCCATATGTTCCACCTTCACCTCCACAAGCATTAGGTGGGCCTGGGCCACATACAGAACAGGAGCATGATTTTTCCGAGGACGTCGGAGCCTTTTTTGCCATGACTGAAGGCAACCAAGAAGAAGGAGCAGAGGAGCTACCCTTCAATGATTGGGCTGCAGTAGAAGTTCCATCTGGGACAAGCCCTATAGAAGAAGCAGGCGATGCAACTCACCCAGTACTGGTGATTTCAGATGCGGACCCTGAGCTTGAGGAGCAGGCTTGTATCCCTGCCCCAGATTCTTTTATGTTGAACAATTGGGAGGAAACTCCCCTTACTTTTGAAGCCGCGTTTGTTTGGCAAACAGACATGGCTTCTAAAAAAAAACTTCATTAGTGGAATGCCCTTTTCCTGAAGGTTTTAATGAGCCTTCGTCTTCAGGAAAAGATTTTTTAGAAGGCTCTCAAAAAACACAAAAAGATTTTTCAATTTTTTCTAGAAAAATTAAATTTTTCAAAAAGGTCCAAACCACTTATGAACCATATAATCAAACGGAATTGGATCAGGTTGAGTATGACTTCTACCTCGAGCTCGACTTTGACCTAATGGGGGTTGAAGAAGAGACCGAGGACAAAGAAGACGACCCTCCAAAAGAAATCACATATCAATTAGAGCGTCATGAAAAAGGGATCTAACCCAATATTGAAGAGACCATATCAATAAACCTAGGGGCCGAAGATGACCCAAAAATAGTAAAGATTGGGGTATGTTTATCTAAGGTACAACGTGATGAAATGATACGGTTCTTGGCTGATTATGAAGATGTATTCACATGGTCGTATCGGGATATGCCAGGGTTAGACACGGACATGGTTGTGCACAGGCTACCAATTCTACCAGATGTTAAGCCAGTTAAACAGAAACTGAGAAGGTTGAAACCTGAGTGGACATTGAAGGTCAAAGATGAAGTGGTTAAACAATTCCAAGCTAGATTCTTGGCGGTCTCCACATACCCTGAATGGCTTGCAAATATAGTGCCAGTACTAAAGAATGATGGAAAGGTCCGAATGTGTGTAGACTACAGAGACTTGAATAAGGCAAGCCCAAAGGACGATTTTCCAATTCCACACATCGACATCTTGGTGGACAACACTGCTGTACATAGCCTGTTCTCATTCATGGATGGTTTCTCTGGGTACAATCAAATTAAGATGGCTAAGGAGGACCAAGAAAAAATAACCTTCATTACACCTTGGGGTACCTTCCACTACACTGTCATGCCATTTGGGCTTAAAAACGCCGGGGCAACCTACCAGCGGGCCATGACAACCTTATTCCATGTGATCCATAAGGAGATGGAGGTCTATGTGGATGATATGAGAGCCAAATCATGTGAAGAAGAAGACCACCTGATCAACTTGAAGAAGGTGTTTGACCGGCTCAGGAAATACAGTCTAAGGCTTAACCCTGCAAAATGTGTCTTTGGGTTTACATTAGGAAAATTGTTGGGCTTTATAGTAAGCAGAAGGGGAATTGAGATTGACCTAGCTAAAACTAAATCAATCATTGAAATGCCATCACCTAGAACGGAGAAGGAAGTTCGTGGTTTTCTTGAAAGGATTCAGTACATAAGCTGGTTCATAGCACAGCTCACCACTATTTGTGAACCAATTTTCAAGCTTCTAAGAAAGAATAACCCGATGGTCTGGAATGACGATTGCCAAGAAGCCTTTGACACAATAAAGGAGTATTTATTGAATCCACCTGTGCTAGTGCCACCAACTCCAGGAAGACCATTGATTTTATACTTGTCAGTTTTGGAGACGTCAATGGGGTGTGTCTTGGGACAGCATGACGACACAGGCAGAAAGGAAAGGGCGATTTATTACCTAAGCAAGAAATTTACAGAATATGAAGCAAAGTATTCTCCTTTGGAAAAGACCTGTTGTGCTTTAGTATGGGTAACTCAGAGACTGAGGCATTATTTCCTTAGTCATTCCACCTTATTGATATCCCGAATGGACCCTTTGAAGTATCTATTTGAAAAACCGACTTTAACTGGCAGAACGGCAAAATGGCAGTTTTTACTCTCTGAATTTGATCTCACATACATCACTCAGAAGGCCATTAAGGGTCAAGCCATTGCTGATCACTTAGCTGCACACCCTCTACCAGAATACCAACCCTTAAAGACCAACTTTCCTGATGAGGCAATCCTGTTTACTGAAGAAGAGGAAAGTGAAAGCTCTTGGCAAATGTTCTTTGATGGGGCTGCCAATATGAACGGAAATGGAATAGGGGTAGTTTTGATCAAGCCAGATGGGGCACACATCCCAATCGCAGTGAAACTGAGGTTCCAGTGCACAAACAATATTGCAGAATATGAAGCATGCATAATTGGGTTACAAGCAGCCTTAGACCGTGAAGTGGAGGAACTTGACGTATATGGAGATTCGAGTCTTATCATCTTCCAAACAACTGGTGAATGGAAAACCAAGGATCACAAACTGATCCCCTATCACCAGTATTTGGAAGAAATAAGCACCAAGTTCACTCAAATTTCCTTCAATTATATGCCAAGGGCCAAAAATCAGTTTGCGGATGCTCTAGCAACCTTGGCTTCAATGGTCAGTATGCCAGAAGGTGTTGATATTAGACCACTGGAAATTGAAGTCAGAGATGAACCTGCTTATTGCCTTGTTCTAGAAGAAACCCCAAAAGAAGAAGTACCATGGTTTCAAGATATTAAGAACTTCCTAAATGATCGGAGTCTGCCAGAAAACATCACTTCTACTGAGAAAAGAACAATACAGAGGTTGGCAGGTCAGTTCTTATTAAGTGGTGGGCAGTTGTACAAAAGATCACACAATGATATCCTGCTTAGATGTGTTGCCAAGACCGAGTCAGAAAGATTAGTTGAAACTGTACATGGAGGAGTTTGTGGACCCTATATGAACGGGCACATGCTTGCCAAGAAGATTTTGCGATTGGGATATTACTGGTCGACCATGGAGCACGATTCCTATATACATGTTAAAAAGTGTCATTTATGCCAAGTGTATGCTGATAATAAGAATGCGCCCCCAAATGAGTTGCACAACATGACATCTCCATGGCCCTTCTCCATGTGGGGTATAGACGTAATTGGAATGATCTTTCCAAAGGCATCAAATGGACACAGGTTTATACTTGTAGCAATTGATTACTTCACCAAGTGGGTAGAGGCAGCTTCATATGCAAACATCACAAGTAGCCACGTTCTTAAGTTTTTAAAGCACAACATCATTTGTCGCTATGGTTTGCCAAGTACCATAGTATCAGACAATGCTTCAAATATTAAGAACAAAGATATGAAGAAAATGTGTGAGCAGTTTCAGATCACCCATCACAAGTCAGCTCCGTACAGACCAAAGATGAATGGGGCAGTGGAAGCAGCAAATAAGAATATAAAGAAGATCATTCAGAAGATGGTAGTGAGTTTCAAAGATTGGCATGAAATGTTGCCACTTGCTCTACATGCTTACAGAACCTCGATTCGGACTTCTACAGGGGCAACCCCGTACTCCTTAGTATATGGAATGGAAGCAGTTTTACCAGTGGAAGTAGAAATCCCTTTATTAAGAGTGCTAATGGAAGCTAAATTAGAAGAAGCTGAATGGATACAGTCAAGACATGATCAACTCAATTTGATAGAGAAAAAGCGTTTAAAAGCGCTTTGTCATGGCCAATTGTATCAAAAGAGAATGGCCAGGGCTTACAATAAGAAGGTGAAGCCCAGAACTTTCCAAGAAGGAAATTTAATATTGAAGAAAATTTTACCCTTTTTGGAAGACCCTCGTGGAAAATTCAAACCAAATTGGGAAGGGCCTTATGTTGTCGAAAAGGTCCTGTCAGGGGGTGCCCTCATCTTAACAGAAATGGATGGGAAAGTTTTTCCTGAGCCAATTACCTCTGATGCAGTAAAGAGATATTTTCCTTGAATGAATATTACTAGGAAATGATCTGAGGCCATACTTCTATATTTCCCAAAATTTTCATCCCTAGTCAAGCCAATTTGAGCCTGTTCGTCTTCTTTGATAAACCTAAATTGGACTAGCAGTCTTATACCGGGGCAAGGCCAATAGGGGCAAAGCCAATAGGGGCAAAAAGAGAAAAAAAAGAAAGAGAAGAAAAATAGTGGCAAATGAAAGCCAAATACAAAAAAAAAGGGAAATGGGATTAAATTCATCATGACTGTAAGTCCGGTTGACCTATTTTCACACTTAGAAAATTTTGAGCCTTTAATACCTTTTCTTTCATAAACCGAGCTTAGCCTTTGTTTCGTCCTATTCTTAAGGCCTTGGTGATTTTAGTATATTCATTCAACTTTCAGATTAAGATTGGTGATGATGGAATGCAGAAGCCGGCCCTAGTGAAAACCGTAATTGGCGCTGGGAGCAATAGGGGCAAAAGAAAAAAAACGAATAAAGGGTTGAGTTGATCATGTAGTCCAAGTTTGAAGTCAGCATGAGCACTAAAAATTGAGCAGATTAGCAGGATCAGTCATGAATAAAAAGCCATTTGGGGATGATTCTAAAGGTCACAGGATAGACAGATTTGGTCTCTCCCTATTGCTTGGACTACCCTTTTCATTATTCAACCTAATTTTAATTCCTTTGATTATATGTGATTAAGTGTTTTGGATCAGCTTTCAAAAAAATATATATATACTTTGGCCAGTGATGAGAAATCAAATACTTTTTCATAAAACTTCTGTTTTTACAAGCATCTGAGAATTCTGAGGCCAATAATATAAAACCTATTTTTGAATTAAATCTATTGTCTTTCCACTAATGGAGTTTGCTTTTGTATAAAAGTATGAAAAAAAGAAAAGAAAGAATAAAAAAGGAATCTAAGCCCTATTCCCTAACTGCTCTTCAAGCTCCCTAATCTAAGCAGCTTGAGTTGCAATGATTCCAGAAGCTCCCTCTGCATCGGGATCGCTCAAAAAGGAGATGATCTCATCTGAAAGAGATTGCTTGATCCTCAAAGCCCTAAGGTCAGCCAAGGAATCCTGATATTTCTTCCGCGTCGCTTGTACTTCAAAGCGACAAGCCTGCCTTTGTTCTTCAAGTTTCTTCTCCATGGCAATGCGACAAGACCTCTGCTCTTCAAGTTGCCTCTCCAGATCAATACCCCTTATCCTGAGCTTTTGAGCTTCTTGTACCCAAATTTGTTGAAGCCGCTTGTGGGTTGTCCTTTCAGACTCCAGAATGTCCTCATAAGTAGGGGGAAGAACTGCAGGAGGATCCTCTGGTACTGGGGCATGACTCTACACCTGCTCTTTGATCTAGAAATGATAGTCCTTCACATGGGACTCAGAAAAGACTGGACCCCGCAAAAAGCGAACGTAGGACCACTCATTCATTAATTGAGCATTTAGCCCCATGGTAGTTGGTGTAAGTGGCCCTACAAAGCTCTCATAGCCAATTGGGATCATAATTCCCTGGGTCGCTCCAAACTGCCGAAGAACCCTCAAGGGAAGATAAAGAACAGCAGATTTCAAGCCTGCTAGAACTAGAAAGTTCCTATCTCTGAAGCTGATCACTGTCTCTGGATTGGGCTGATAAGTGCCAGGCCATCTCACTTGATCATCCTGGAGAGTACCCAAGAAAGTGAACCATCCCTGCTTGTCGCCTTGGATGTTAGGACACCCCTTGTTGCTCATCAAAACAGGAACTTTCAATCTTGGAAAGAAGCGGCGAGTTATCTTTTCAACCTGACTCAAGTGGTCAAGCACCCAAAGTTGCAGAAAAGGGGAGAATTTCAATTTATTTCAAAAGAAAAAAAAGAGAAAAAGAAAAAAAAAGAGAGGAAAAGAAAAAAGAAGAAAGAAGAAGAAAAAAAAAAGAAAGAAGAAAAAAAAGGAAAAGAGAAGAAGAAGAAGAAGAAGAAAAAAAGAAAGAAAAGAAAAAAGAAAAAAATATTTCCTTTTTTTTACCTGTAGGATAGGGGCGTAGGCAAGGAATCATTTCTTCTTTCTGAAATAGTAGTCAGTCAGAGCCTAGTATATCTCTGCCAAGATCATAGGAGACAATCTCTCACGTTCCCTAACATGGCAGACAACTGAGATGAGAGCCAAGTCAACTTGGTCGTCACCCCGTGGAAAGAGCAACTGGTTGACCACTATCAGTGTCAAAGCATTAAACCTGGCATCCTTGTCCTCACTCCTTAGAAGTTTTTCAGTCAGAAAGGTCTTGGACAAGGTCAATAGTGTATTAGAATTTCTTAAGTCCTTCCCTATACCCAAGAATGTGGAGGCCTCCTTTTTGTAGCTAGGCTTTACGGGTGGGTTCACAACTTTTTCAGAAAACCTTAGGCCAAGGATGGTTTCAATTTCTTCTATGGTAGGAGTCCTCTCTTTGTCATCAAAGCAGAAGAGATTCAATTCAGGAACCTAGTGTCCAATCAAAGCTTCAATAATTTCCCACTTAAAGGGAATTTTAGGGATGTGTAGGATGTGGCCTAAGTGGATGGAATCCCAGCGAATTTCCTCATCAAGGGTCATGGAGTTAACCCACCTATCATAGAAGGAATCCACAATATTGTACCTGGTGAGATTAGGAGGTTTTGATCTAACAGGTTGTCTTGCAAGAGAAGATCCATCGATAGAAGAGAAAGGGGCGAGGGAAGCCATGGAAGCACCAAAGAAGCCAAGGAAAGCAGAAAACGGAAGGCTCAGGGAGTTTTCAAACTTTTAAAAACATCACAGTGACGTTCCCCATGAGTTTATATAGAAAATTCGAAAAGGCTGTAAATTCCGTATTTAAAATACGGGCAAGGCGTGCCCATAATAAAATTACGGGCGCCGTGTGCCCGCATTTAGTTTACGAGCACTGCTTGCCTGCATTTAAAATACGAATTCTTCATAAAAATGCCAAAAAATGGGAAATTTTAATTTCATTGCTTCCCTAGGCTTCACCTGTCCCTGCTTTAACATATATCATGCAAGAAAAGCTAGAAATAAAAGAAAAAAGAGCATAAATGAATCAAATTTCTTTTATATATATGAAGGTATACATCAGTTTGTCAAATACAAATATACATGAAGAATCCTAATCTACTGTCTATACAGGTCCACCCCTACGGCCACGGCCATGTCCTCTGCCTCAACCATGGCCTGAAGATCGCCGGGGCTCAAAAACATGTCGCATAATGTTACGGGCTGTACTACGGGTCATCCTGCTCAAAACAAACTAAATATCATGCCACATATATAAAGGCACAAGGTCAGCAGTGGGATGATCAGGAGGAACGTACCCCGAAGTATCTACATATCTCGTAGACTCGGTATCAGAATCCGTATAGACAGGCTCAGGATCGGCAGCAGCAAGAACGGACGTCCCAGGAGCATCAGTATCAGGACCAAGCTCTACAGGATCAGCAGAAGCCTCCTCTATCACCATGGCCTCCTCGGCAGGCTCCATCACAGCGGCATCCCTGGCCGACTCCCTATCCATATCAGCAGACGCATCAGGAGCAGACTCTGGCACATCCTCACCAGTAGGTGCAACATCGGCCTCGATCTCAGGCTCTGCTGCAGGTGCCTCTACCGATCTAGGGGAAGTCACAAACTCCACCCGTGCCACAGATAATACCTCGCCATGAAGATGCATAGGCACAGGTGAAGCAGGTGAAGAAGGGCCGGCTATGTCATCCTGAAAATAAGAAAGAAAATTTTAGTCAGAACAGGATAAGCAGATATAAGAACAAGAATGGAAATAAGTGAAAGAATTAACCTAGGTATGAGATGGACCCGCGTGGTCCTGTGCATCAGAAGGGCCCGCCTGGCCCTGTGCCCTGGCAAGCTGTCCCCGGAGGTCTAAGATAGTAATGTAGAGGGTGTCCCACTCAGCAATAGCAGCATCTCGCTGGCGCTCTATATCAGCATACCGAGACCAGATCTCTGCCAACTGAGCCTCCTGAAATAGAAGAGAAGGTGTCAGAAAATGCCAAGTTCAAATAAAATATAAGAATAGAAGATCAAAAAGGAGAAGGCATACCGTCATATCATAGGCCCTAATCACTACTCCTCCTATCTCTGTGACTCCACCACGGACAGGCATGAGTGGCATAAGGCACCCGACTGAAGCTCGCCTGAACCAGGCATCATAGTCACCCTCCTCCAATAATGTCTCTACCTCAATCTAATCTAGGAATTGGGCAGGATCAACAGGCATAAGAGGAAAGGAGGGGGTAGTATCTGGAGGAATGGCAGGAATCCTAGGCTCTCCAACATGCTGATAAAAGAAGCGCTCACCGCAATACCAGATGCTGCCCATCTGACCAATAAAGAACTGATATCTCTGACGTCTCTGGTCAGGGGCAAAGGCATCGTCTCTAGCCGCATGCAGGGCCAGCACCTCATGAATGTCCTCCATCCTAGGGAAAAACAGCTGAAAAACAGAAAGAACAATATTAGACATGTGATTCAAGAAGGAAAAAAGAGAAGGGAGGAAGAATTAAAGAAGATTACCTCAGACCAATATAGCCTGTCCAGGTGGGCCCGGGCAGACCTAGGACGACTCTTTTCAGAGTCGTGCTCCACATGGCACCATCTACGAGCCATGGGATATGTCTCCTCCGGCATCGTAGAGGTAGGGCGGAAATATGGGATATACACCCTAGCAAAAAACTGCAAAAAGAAGAAAAATGGTCAAGAAGAATAGAAAAAGAGAAAAAGAGAGAGAAAGAGAAAGAAGAAGAAGAGAAATAGTTATTCCACCTGCAGGAAGGGCCAGAAGAATCTACACCCAACTCCAACTCCTCTGGAAGTAGAGAGGACGCTAACTGACTGGCGCAGACCAGCCAGAATGGTGCCAAAAATGAGCGGGCCCCATGCATACCTCCTCGCTCACTAAAGATCTCCCAATAAGTTCAAAAAATGAGGACTGACAGAAGTCGTGTCCTCTGGGAAGAAGCAGGAGCCCATCATATACAGGAAGATAAAATGGAAAGCAAATGGAAAAGCTGGATCACCAGCGGCAAGCTAGCCAAGCTGCCTCCTCTGGAAGGTCTCTCTTAACCAAGTCAAAGACAATCTCGCTTTCCCTCTATCCCATGCCTCCGGAGGCAGCACAATATAGCCAAGATAAGAGACGATCTCCTCGGCATCCGGCATCACCATCTCGGAAATAATATCACCGATCATCCTAATCCTGGTGATAAGTGTAAAGTCAGACGGCCGGATCCCAATCTCGACATCTGGAAAGTGAAAGCTCAGTGTCTCCGGAAAGAACCTCTCAAGTAGCGCAGCAATAAGAGCTCGGTCCAAGCGAACATCTGGGATAGTAATGAAGAGACCGAAACCATAAAAGCCTAACTCCCGGCGGAAGGCTGAACTGTAGTCTCTGAGAAATCTAATGAAGCTGGCCTAGCTCCCTCTATAATGAGACATGGGATACTCCAAAGGGATATCTGCCCTAATACACGCTAACGGATGAGTCCTCAAGCCATGCAAAAGATCAATATCCCTAATCTGAGCAGCCACCTCCTTAGGGACCTCAACCCTGGTCCTAGCATCATCTCTGCCACGGCCTCCTCGGCGGCCTCCTCTACGGCCTTCATCATAGCCTCCATCTCTGCCTCCACCTCGGCGCCTGCTACAGCTCCTGTCTCTGCCCGAAGCCTCAACTGCCGGCTAAGGAAATAATTGGAAAGGAAAAAAAAATCAGGGTGATGATTTTTGTGAAGAAATGTGAAATTTCATAAAGGTTAGAGTATACCTCTGGGGTCGCCTCACTCGAATCCCTAGAAGGGAGATCTGGGATATCAGAATCAGAATCCCTCTCGGCCTTCGAAGACAAGGCCACATTAGCATGATCCCGCCAAACCCTCGAGGAAGAGGGCTCATCCGCAGGATCCCTAGAGGCTGAACGAATACGGGCCATCTGTGAGTTCAAAATAGGGAGATGATTTGTTATTTCTTTCTGTAAAATTTTATTTGTTCTTCATCTAATCAAGTTTAATTGTTTGCAGGATTGAACAGCGAAGAGTATAAAGGAAAGTGCCTCAGTAGTACAACCAAATTAAGATTCTACCAGAGAGGCTGTCTTTTAGAACCCCAAAATTTAGTTTTAGGAAGCTTTATTATTGTGAAGGAGTGTACTTTAAAATTAGAATTTTATATAATCCTTTCTCTTACAAAGATGCCTAATTGTATATTTTTGTTTGGTTTCAGGGCCTTCAAAGCATGTAAAATAGCTTGAACAAAAGTTTAAAGCTTACAAATCTAGGCTATTTCAAGATCCATGGAGAAGCCATAAGTCAGTTCAAGAGTGGCCGTTTCAAGCTAAAGTGTTCAGATCAGTAGATTAGCATTCAAGGATCTGGTTTTTAGGAGCCTCATTCAAAGTCAAGTGGCTTACACTAATTATCAAGCCAAAGCCGCAGATAATTAAGCAAGAACAAACAAATCAGAAAAAAGTGCAAAAATCAAAACATGGAGATTGGGGATTTAGTCTCACAAATGCAAAGCGTCAAGAATCATGCAAGCAATCATATTGAACAGGAAAGGTTAGAAGTCAGCAATTTAGCATATACAATGAATTGGGAATTTATCAGCCCAACAGCAGGAAATGCAGAGAATTTGTCCGGATATTCAAACATGAATGGAGAATTTACAGAAGGACATACAGATAAATGAACAGTAAACAGTTGGAGATTCTTCTCAAATCAAGGACAAGGAAAATCGTGCAGATATCAAACTTGTGCATTTCATTATATTGCTTGTTAAAGAGGATGTTCGGCCACTCACTTGGTTCAGTCGAAATGGAGGAAGCAAATGGGGAACTCTTACTCTACCGGAGCTTCAAGGAGCATCCACAGGCGGTTGAGAAAATTTGGAACATGGCCACAATCGCAACAGTAAGTCAAGTGAGAAGGGAACAGTCGCCCAAGGAAGAAAGAAGATCACCGGAGAAGCGAGGGCACGCCGGAGAAGTTGAGGGTTGCCGGAGTGAACAGTGGTCGCCGGCGAACTCGTGCGTAGTCAGGGAGTGAAGATCGAAGACCGGAGAAGAAGATACGGGCATAAGCAAAGAAGGGCAAAATGCGAGCAGAGGAGAAAGAAGAGTCGCGGCCGGGGTTAAGAAGGAAGCCAAAATCCGTAAAAGCAATACGGGCAGAGGCGCCCGTAAAGGTAAAACGGTCAAATTCGCTCGTGTTCAAATTACAGGCAACATTTGTCCGCAATGTAAATACGGGCGAAACAAAAAATTTATTTTTCATCATTTTCTCCACTCTTTTTAGGAGATTAATGTTTATATTGATTGTAAGTTGCAAGGATTGCCACCTTACCCACTTTTGTTTAAAAATTTTGTCTCAAATCTCACTTCATAGCCACGAGTGCTCAGTGAGACTAGAGAGGAGGATTTGTCCCTTAAGGTTAGGGACTTTTCAGCAAATCTTCCGCAATAAATTCTTCTTCCAAAATCATCCATTTAATCCTTGCAAAATGCAATTAGCTAGACAAAAATCTCAAAAAGTGCAATTGGTGGGTCTTTTTGCTCTCTGCTTGTAATTGGTTCCAATTACTACCAAAGAGGGGGCAGTTGTAGACACCCCAAATTGCACTACAAAATGAGAAAATAATGAAAACATGTAATTGGGATTTAAAACAGGCCAAAAATGCATGAAATTCAATAATTTAAGCCTTGCCCTTATTGTATCTACGGGCTAAGCGCGCCCGAATTTTGTATACGGGCACGCAGCGCCCGTAAATCAAATACGGACACCGCTGGACCGTAAATCATTTATGGGCGCATTAGATTTGTACGAGTTTTATCCTTTCTCGATTTCTGAGCTTTATCTTTAGTCCAATATATCTTTAAATGAGCGAATTATCTCTTTTATTTGTTCGAAATATCCTTGTTGGCTATGGATGGGCATTATTCTTGTGTTTAACTCAATCTGAAATTCTATCTTGTCAAACCTTGGACCAACCATGCCCCTGGGTTTGCCTATAAATATAGGGTCTCTCCTCAAGCAAAAGGCCACGAAAATTTGAAGTCCAAGGAGCTCCAAGAGAAGAGAGGAATCCCTGCTGCTCTGCTTGCTCAATCCAGGTAAGTCCCTTTTCCCCTTTATTTTCTGTCTTCAATTCTAGATATAATAGGATCTTCTCCATTGCTGTAGAATAAGGCCTCCTTTTATCTTGTATTCCTAAACTTGTCTCTAAGTACCTCAAGAGTCTCTCTAGCCGTAAAATGTGAAGAGAGAGCTAGGGGAAAGGGGACCAAGTGGATCCCTAGAATAGAACCCCATATCTGTTTTTCTCTTTTTTTTTCCTAGAATAAGGCCTTTGATTGTGTTTGTATCACCAAACCTATCTCCAAGTACCTCAAGAATCATCTCTAGCCGTAAAACGTGAAGAGAGAGCTAGGGGAAAGGAGAACAGGTGGATCTGTAGGGTAGACCCCCATGTGCTCTAATCTGTGAGATGTGACTGCTTTGGATATCCTGTTCATGTTTTAATGGTTTTTATGGTGAATCTGAATCAATCCTATGAATCCATGATATTTATAGCATAAGATCCCCACTTTTTTCTAAACTTTGGATTTTCACCACTTTTGCACCTACAGCACTGTTTTCGTGATTTTTGTGACAATAGGCTAAGATCCTAGATCTATCATGATCAGTATGATAGATCTGGATTCAGAAGCTTGAAAATAACTTCTAGGGTTTCATGATGTGGTTTTTGAATCATTTTTCACTTTTGAGAGAAGACCCTACGGTCTGAGTTCTCCCCTTTTGATGTTCTTCATCAACGTGGGTATTTTTGATTTTTTAATTTAATGTGAAATTTGGGCTATATCTACATCCTGGACTATTCAAGTTCAATTTTGAAATATTTTATAAAAATCATATTTTTCTAGATTTCTAGAATTTAACTTGAAGCCAGATTTTTGAAGTTTTCACTTTAGATTGGTTTTATTTGATTTTATCTCAATTTTATTTTGATCATGAAACCCTAGGAATGATAAGATCATATTTGAAAGTTCTGGATCAATCAGGCTATTCATATGAAAAAACCATACATTTTTGTCTTTTTATGATTTTTGTAGCAAGTCCTTTTTCCTTTATTTTAACATGAACAATGCCTGGCAACCACCTTGTGTGGATGAATAGGGGTGCCTAACACCTTCCCCTGTTCATAACCTAATCCCCTTACCCATCTCTGGTTGTTTTTTTAGAGGGTTATTTTTACCCTAAAATTGTCTTTTTGAGCTTATTTGATATTTTGGTGTCCATTCACACTTAAACAGAATGGTGGTGACTCTGTGTTTTTAACCAATCCCGTGTGATGATTGAGGAAGTCATTGAATTGATTTTTTTCCCATGTCTCACACCTACCAAAAACAAAGAAGAGGTTCATTGATGTTGCTGCTGGAGAGAAGGCCTCCAGCACCTGGTTTTGCTTCCAAAGATTTCCTACACACCACTCAAGGACATCCTCACCCTCAGGTATCATTCCCCCTTGTATTTTACACTGTATAAATGAAAATGGTTATGTTTTGAGTTGGTGTGTGTAAAACCCCAGTTTTTAGAAAGAATTTATTTAAAATATTAACCAGTAGATTTAATTTAAATAAATTGTGAGTGGAGATTTCGGCCATTAGGTAGCAAAGAATAGGTTGAATTTTTATTAAGTAAGTGAGTATTATATTTTAAAAGGTTGTAGTGATTAGAAATTATAAGTAAATATTTAATGTTATCCTCAAATTTTTGGGGAGGGTAAATATGAAATTTCAAGGGTTAAGTCTAGGTGGGTATAAATAAATTAGGTCAAGGGTAGGGTTCCGCGAAGCCTATAAATAGATTCCTAGGTTAAGAATTTCGGGTGGAGAGAAAGAAGCCGGAGGCTGAGTTTAGATGAGAATAAAAACCTAGAGGCCACCATGGACTTGGGTCATCGGCCGTTAGATTTTTTGGAGGAGATCATCAACAGATTGGAAGCTAGAAGAAAAGCCTTCAATAACAAGTGAGCAGCATCGTTTTAATATGAGGTTTTTGGGTTTTGCCTATTGGTTATAGCCGTATGCATGATCTTGGAGAAATAACGATTCGCACATGTTGTTTTTGGATTATTTTAGAGGCGAAAATTTTAGGTTGTTAGATTAAATTCGAATCGTGTCTAATAGTCTTTGGAGGATGGTAGGAGTGTAGAAAGGTCGTTACAGAGGTGAGAAAATGGGTCAGTCATGGAGTTTTGGGAGTTACAGAGAGTCGCAAATCATAGGGTGTATCTGCCGACTTGGCACCTACCTAGTGCCAAGTGGTAGAGTCAGCGCGAGACATGTTTTTTTTTTCTCCCCGAGTTCACGCGCATCTTGCGCCAAGGGTTTTAGTTAGCGCGATATCAATTTTAGTTATCGCCGAGTTCGCGCCTATCTCTTGCCAAGTATATTTTAGTTAGCGCGAAGTGTTTTTGGCATCACCAAGTTCACACCGACCTCGCGCCAAGCGCCAGAGGTTAGTGCACCCACTAAGAATTTGCTAAAATGTGTGTCTGACCAAATATAGCCAGATTTTGATATTTTGGGGTTCCAAACTCTTAGCCAATGACTTGTTTAGGATCTTAGAATTACTTTTATCTGTTCAAAACACTCGGAGGTTATTAAGTCAAATTATTGGTAAATCTTAGGAGTTCTGAAGTAAACTTTGAAAGGCTATTGGTTGGTTATTTTACTGTGCCTGACACTAGGAGTTAATGATTTAGTTTCTCTTATGTTCCACACTTGTTCTTGATTGAGAATTTATTTAACCTGGTTTTATTTGATTTAAAGTTCTGAAATGTATTTGTAAAGTTTATCTTGGTGTGAGTAAATGGGTTTTATTACCAATGGTCTTGTGTTATGGGATTGGAGTAATTACTGAAAGTACATGAGGTACTGTTCTGATCTGGAGTGACCTGTGTTGAGTTGTGTTGTGTTATACGTGATGATGAATATGTTTGATTTAATGTGATGTCAGAGTTGAGTTTATACAATGGTTTTTCTGTTTTGGTTTAGCTTGTCCTGGATCCAGAGTTTAAGCTTAGTAATGTGATGTATTTGTTTTATTGGAGTAATGGCATGGCCATGGAGTGTGGCCACGACCGGTGTAGAGCAGCCAGAAACCCTAAGTAGGCCTAGTTGTCAATGCCGAAACCCTGAGTAAGTCGGCATTGGATGACGAAACCCTGAGTAGCCCGTCATTTCAGATTATCCGAAACCCTGAGTAGGCCGAAACTGTGTACATGGAGGTGTGGATGTCGCTCTGGCGTGTTGATTAACCAATCTAAATCACTACATGACATTGACCAAATGTTGGGTTTTGCTTTATTTAGCATGAGACATATTATTGGATTGTCGTAGAAATTCGATTTTCTCAAAGACGTTGTTTTATGATGATATTGGATTTCGTAATTGTTCGGATTAGTTGACATCCGTATTCAGATCGAATTACATATTTGCTTTGCATTAGCTATATCATTTGCCTGATGAATTACTGTGAGTTTAGTCGGATTAATCGTGTTATTGCTATCTTTACTTGTGTGTTATTCGAGCCATATTTTACAACTAGGAAAATGTATTTGTGCATGCATGTGCTGCTCTCTCAGATATTCGTATCTCATTCCTTTGCTTTTGTTTTGTTTTCAGATACTTTAGGAGAGTGATGCTTACGGGTAGTTACTTGGCATGTGAATTTATTAATTTGGGATTAATTTAGCGCACTCTGTATTATAGTTATTGTTATATTCATGTTTTCCCTTCACTTTGATAGTGCGGTTCTGCTTTTCATAATAACCTCTGGAGACGAGTTATGGGTTTTCTACGTAACTCGGATTCGAGACGTTACAGTGTGAGTGGGTGGTCTCTTTGCTGTAGCATGTTCTTCGACATGCATCTCTATTTCCTCTTTTCTCTTTTCTTCTCATTACCCGGATCACTTCAAAGGTAAGTGGAACCGAGTGTGGTTTTGGGGTGAGGGAAAGAAGTTTTCTAGTTGATGAAGGTGGGTCAAAATCCCATGGTGAGCTGCTGTTTTCGTTTGGGTTCCTTGCAGTGATTCCCTCCATTAATGGAAGGAGCATGTCCTTCCTAGTTTTCATCTAGTGTACCCCTGTAAATCCCCTTTCTCCTTCCTTTCCCCGAGTGATCTGGTGTGGGTATGGAAGCTGGGCTCCGACCAGGTAAGGAGCCATGGGGAGATGCATGCGAAGCTACCTCTGGTGCTCTTGTTTGCATGCATGTGGCCTTGCTTCCCTCCGTAACAGCACTCACCTGTGGGATGTGGGAATGCAACCTCACTCTTTTTTATTCTTAAAAGGGTTACCTTGCTAGGGAAAATGCATAGGTAGGCTCAGGTCTGATTTCCTTTTTAAAGCACACAAGTCTTGAAGGTCATGGGGTGGTTGTATACTTGCCCTGGTGCCTTCCTTTCTTTTTTTTTTTCTGCTTGTTTATTTTTGTTTTTTGTTTGCTTGCTGCTGCTGGGGGTGTTTTGTATGTTTTCTTTCCCTATTTTGCTGATTGTTTGAGGTGTTAAGCATGTTTCCCTTTCCCCCCTGTGGTTTGCTGTTTTAGGGTAGGAAGGCATGCTATTTCTCCTTTGTGACCTACTGTTTCTTTTTTATGTGTTAATACATGCTCCCCCTAGCCCCTTTACTACCTGCTGCCTTAAGTCATTCAACTTCCTCTAATCCCCTACAACAGCATGCTGTCTAGCATACTTACTAACCATCAATCCCCCACCTGCAGCCACTGTAGTGCTTTACAATGTGCCACTGAGCTATGCATTAACATGCTGCCCTCACCCCCCCCCCCTGTAGCCCACTTTTTTGAGCCTTGGTGTGCTGCTGTTTACCCAATTTTTACCTGCTGTTTTGGTGGTGCATTTACATGCTGCCCTTACCCCCACCACCCCCTTGCAATGATTCATTCAAGTTGCTGCTGGGGACAGCGGTAGGCCTTGATGCTATTGCTGTCCCCGGTAGGTTTGCCGACCCAAATGCCTAAGCTCCCTCCAAGCCTAGTCCATTTATTGCACAGCCATGATCCCTTTACTTATTTGTGCTAGCTTTCTTTTTTTTTTTAAGATAGGAATGTATGATCCCTAACCCCCTTTGCCATAGTTGCTATTCTAGCAAACTCGCCATCCCCCCTAGCACCTCTAGGTCATTACCCGAGCACCACCATGAAGGTGAACCCCTCCAAGTCACCCCCCATGCATTGCTTACCCCTATGTGTACACTAAAAACCGGATTTAAATCTTGTTTGTGAAGTGCTGTTCAAGGCCTTACAACATGTAGGTTTTGTGATTTGTTTGCTTCGCTTGATGTGCATGATTACTTATCTTTAATTGCTTATGGATTGATGGTAAGGAACCATGAATTAGGGGAGCCATGCCCCTCTTGTTGCTGCTGTATAACCAAAAAGAAGTGAGAAAGGGGCAGCAGCTCCCCCTGCCCCCTTGCCCATGCCTTCTTCTCTTTGTTGAGAAATCCCAAAAGGAAGCTAAAGGATGCTCCCCCCCCCCCCCCATACTTGAACCAATGTGGGCATCCCAGGGGCCCACAAAATTGGTAGAAAGTCCATATGAAGCCCAAGAGCCACCCCACTTGCGAAATCCCCAAAAAATGCTATTTTTTGTGCTCTTTGAATCTTGATGTATTGGAAATGATATGTTCAACCGAACCAAGTAAACCAATAGGGTTTCCAGGTCATCCGGAAATCCCACATGGGACTTGGACCGCCGGTCCAACTCGGAACATCAGTGGGCCTTCCAACGGGGCCCACCAAGCCCAACAAACCCTGAAGCATGAAAATAAGCAACTTAAGCAACCTAGGCCAACCGGGCAGGCCAAACCCAATGCGGCCCACCCGAACTTGATTTGTCGAATGTAATGTGTGATAGATAGCATGCTTTGGCCGAGACCAAGGGCTAGGGCCTATCAAGCCCGCCAAGTCCATTAATCGAACCGAGTAAGGGTGCAAATCATAAGCTTCAAGGAATTTGGGCTTTCAAGCCCAAAACTGGACCACGGGCCCCAAGCCCAAATGTCCAGTGCACTTTTGCAAAGATAAATAAAGATAAGCTAAAACATTTTTGGCAACCAACGTGGGGGCCTGCACACCAATGCCGACCCACTTTGGCATGTAAATCACTTAAACCTCCAATTTGAACAATTAAGTAAAATCAATTCATTTAACCTAAGCCCAAAGGGCCTCTCAGGCTAGACCGAGGCCCACCAAGGGACAAGTGGGTTTAATCAAGACCACCAAGGACACTTGGGGCCTTCCAACGGGGTCCACCCAATCAGACTCAGATTACTTAATTAAGCAAGATAAAATCAATTAAAGGGACCCACACCACTCAAGTGGTCCCGCCAGACTTAACCAAGTTGCATGATGGATTAGGAATCGGGTGAGAACCAAAGTGCGTTGACTCAAACTAGGGATCCCATGGGAGCCGTCATCCGATGGGGTGGTCTGGGGTGTCTACGGACTTCCCCAGACTGCAACCGAGACCTTACTCAGAATCTCAAGCTGCAGACCAGCTCAATAGACAAGATTAGGCACCCAAGTGTCCGCCTGCACCCCATCAGGTGGTGGCGACTCCCTTTTTCCCGTTTTACCCTCCCGGAGACACGCAAATCCGTGAGCCCCGCCGTGCGACCCCGTGCACAGTCCTCATGCTCGAAAGGCTCACAGGGGACGATGTCTGAATCTTCTTGCTACGATGGGCAAGAGCCCCAATCTGACTTCTCGAGTTCTTGCTCGCTTTCAGGATTGGACACTGGCTCATGCTTTTTATTTATTATTACCATATGAATTGGCTTTTCAATTTCTTTTTGTTCTTTTTGTTCAATTGTGGCAACCTTATTATCTATCCCGTGCCCCGGCTTTTCCAAGTGTGCGTCGGGATTGACACTAAGATTGCGACGCTCAAGTTGCTTATTTTTGTTATTTTTGCTTTTAGACAAATGCAAGTAGTAGGAAGCATTCAGATATTCATTGAAAATATTAGTAGTAGCTACAACAGAAATTTCAGAGGTGGCGGAAACCCCCTGTGAAAAATTAGCCCTGCTGATTGCAAAAGGCATGGCGCTCCAGTTCTTCAACGGTGCTTGGTCTCCCTTGTTGATGACAGCCGTCACCTCCAGTTCTCCAGCCAGCACCATGTTGGCGCTATGGTCAGATGAGATGCAGATGGGATCGTTTGCCGCACCTGCCACTGGCTTGTTTTGGCTTCTCTCCGATCGGGGAGCACTCTCTGATGATACCATCACCCATGATCCACTGAAGGGAATTCCCATTGGAACTTCGGCGTCAGGTGGTATGTAGGCAATGGTGACTTCGTTGGCCAAGTCAACTCTGGGTGGTGCAACAGCTATGGGTATTCCAGTCGGTATCCCAGGAACAGTAGAGGAGTAAGCTGGTGGTGCCCATTTGCCGTAAGTTGCATGGTACATCTCTTCGAGCACTGGCCCTAGCACTTGGGGCATGCTACGGAACATTCAGTTCAGTCCATCGCAAGTTCCAGGGTGCGGGATATGGGGAAGTGGAGGAGGAGACCTTGGCCTGTGGCTTGGTGCTCCTGAGTTGTCTCGGCCTTCCATCATGCAGACATACATGGCTAGATTCTCTTCTTCCTTGGATTCTTCAATGGGAGCAGGTGGCGGCACTTCCATCGCAACGTTAGGATGGATTGGTATCCCTTCGGGGATGAACAATTCATCTGGCGGAGTGTAAGCACCCAAATTTTGATCAAACCAAAAAGAAGAAAAGAAGAAGAGAAAAAAATAAAAAAAAATGGACGCTAAAAGACAGCAGAAAAGTCAAACCCTGGGGGGACAAAAGTTGACTTTTTAATCAAATGAAATTTGGCCACCATACTTCTTCCTAATGATTAGGAAATTCCGACACGATTCTAACGCAACTGAGTTTGCTCAGATTGGGTCCGGATGAAGGTTCTGCGGGCGGTCAAACTTGAGGGGGAGCCGAAAGTTGACTTTCTGCTAAACCCCGAATTTGCTGCTAAAATCTAGCTCAGTGGATAGAGGATGCCGACCCGGTTCCAATGCAACTGAGTTTACCAGAATCGGAGCTCAAATGAGAGAGTTATGGGCAATCCTTAGTCAAAAATAAACTGTCCACATGCAAACTGCGCCATGTGGACGTCCCCCTTGCTTAACCCTTAAGTAAACAAAAATATTAACAAAAAGAGTCTTTCTTAACCCCTAAGTAAAAAATATTAACAAAAAAGTCTTTCTTAACCATTAAGTAAGAGCAATAAGTCACAAATAAGAAATAACAATAAAAAAAGTCACTTTTCATAAAAATATTTAAAAATTGGTCTTTCTTAACCCTTAAGCAACCTCTCCTATAAAAGGGGAGGGGTGGGATGCATTAAGGGTTGAGCACATTTTTGGTTGAGCATATTTTTGTCTCACCATCTTCTTCTCCAAGAGCTCCCACCTCTCTCCCAAGCTCTCTTCATCTCTCCCCAAGCACCCCAAACTCTCTTTCCCTCTATTCTTCTTCATTCTTCACCCAACCAACCAAAGGAGAGTTGCTGGTGGTGTGTTGAAGGTGCTGCTCCAGCAGCCGTCCAAGCCTCAAGGAAGTGCAAGCATACCACTCAAAGGTCATTTTGACCCTAAGGTAATGTTCTTTACCACATCTTGTTCAATATAAGTGAAAATGAGTTTGTTTGGAGCCCTTTTGGGGTTGATCGATGTTTAAGGACTTTTCGGGAGTATAGCCTCATCTTTTGGCTCTCTTTCTTCTTCATTCATACTCTCACAAGATAGTCTAGCTCCCATGGTAAGGGGGGTCCGTGCGCATGATTTTAAGAGAGGGTGAAAGGGTGTTTTTTCGCATACCTTTAAGAGGCTTTTAGATGCTATTTTGCCATGTTTTTATTTCATCCAAGTGGAGAGCATGTTCCTCTCATTTCAGCTCTTTTGTACCCCTTAAACTATCCCTCTAGCTCCTTCTCTTGACTTGTTTTACATTTAAGCTCCGTACTTGTTTGATAAGGCATGATAGATATGTGCTTAGATTTAGGTTTCTTTTATTTAAGTTTGGAAATAAGTCCCCTTTGTATTTGCTACTGTTTTAAGATTCTTAATGTGTCTTTAGGTTCCTTTAGATATTTAGAGCATGATAAAGATCTAGACATGCATGAGAAGCATGCTTTGATCACTTATTTAACTTTCATGGTATTTGAAGTGAAGTATGAACATGTCCAAATATTAGTTGCTGTTTTGTCTACATAAAGTTAACCCCATCTTTATTTACGTATCTCATGTGTATATGTGTATTCTTACCCATTAGAAGCATACTAATTCTAGCTCATCTATTTTGCCACATGATCTTTGTCTAGGTGAGCACACACTTTTCATTTTTATGCATGTGAAATATGGAGATGCTTGTGTTCTTTTTGTGGTTTGAAGCATGTGGTCCTATGTTCATTTGATCGGCTTTTATTCATGCTAATGAGTTACTGATTTTCTAAAATAAATAAGACCAAAATAGGGACACATAGGTCCCTGTTTCTTTATCAGATATGATTCAAAGGAAAGAGAAGGCAAGCCTTTAGCCTTCTCCCATTCTCTTGGCTTCAAAACCTCAAGGAGGAGGCCATATGTCTCTATGTGAACCACCGTGGGCTCACACAGGAGCCCACACAATCACTGGAACTCCCCAAGAAGCTTAAAAACCCAACCCCAGTGCAAAAATCACAAAAACAGCTTCTGTATGTTGATTCGGCAACTCAGGTCGGATCAACAGAGCTGTATTCGTAGCCGGAAAAAGATGCCGGATACACTGAGACCTGTGTGTAACTGGCATCTTAGGCCGGCTACACTGCTAGATTGCTTTTTCTTGCCATTTTCTGATCTTGTGCTGTTTTTTTGGTTTGTTTGATCAACCCGGGCGAACCCGGAAACCCAAGGTGGGCCTTGGACCGACCCGGTCCAAATTGATTTCCAGTGGGCCTTCCAATGGGGCCCACCAAGCCCGACAAACCCATTTTTGCTAAATGAAGACAATCAAATTAATTGAGTGGGCCGGACCATTGGAGGCCCACCCAAGCCTAGTTTCAGTAGCATGTTGCTTAGATTTAGGCATGGTTTGGCCGAGACCACGGGTAGGGCCTGTTGGGCCCATTAAGCCCATTGAACCCAACCAAGGTTAGGGTTTCCAAACCCTAACTCAAGCACTCTTGGGCTTTCAAGCCCAAGCCCAGGTAAAGGGCCCCAAGCCCAATGCTTGGCCCATTTTGGCACAGTTAACCAAGATAATCTGAAAGCACTTGACAACCCACTATGTGGCCCACTCACGGGCCCACAAAGCAATCCAGACTCATTTTTTGCATGGAAATCAAATTATAACATCAAATAAAATCAAATTCACTTGAACCAAAGCCCAAAGGACCTCTCAGGCTAGACTGAGGCCCACCAAGGGACACGTGGGCTCAACCAAGCCCACCAAGGAATCCGAGGGCCTTCCAATGGGACCCGCCCAATCCAACTTAGATCATCTTTAACTAAAAAGATAAAATCAAGTAAAGGGACCCACACCACTTTGGCGGTCCCGCCAGACTGAACCGAATTGAATGTTGGAATAGGAATCGGGTGAGTGAGAGACCAAAAGTTGACTCAAACCAGGGAATCCTATGGGACCTGTCACTTGACGGGGGGGACTGGGGTGTCTACGGACTTCCCCAGGCCACAACCGAGAACTTGCTTAGAATCTCAAGCCGCAGACCAAGCCTTAATAGAAGAATTTAGGCACCCAGGTGTCTGCCTGCACCCCATCAGGCAGTGGCGACTCCAAACAAATCCCGAGGCACCCATCGTTTTGCATGCGCCTCGTCGTGCGGCCGAAATCAGGTGCGCACACGGAGCAAAAGCCATGGTGACCTCGTCGGCAGATTCTAGGGCAAACAGTGCCGGCAGGGCGTCTGGTGACCCTTCAGGAACCAGCGGGTCTACTTCCTCTGCATCTCCGATCACTTCTAGGGACAACGGCTCCTCCCAGAGCATCTGAGCTAAGCCTTGCAGTTAGTCCTCCTCCATGGCAGGGGTGTCCAGAAACTCATCTCCCCATCCTTGGGGGACTTTGTTCTTAATTGCCTGAGCTGCTTCATGCTCCATGTTAGTTAATTTGCTTATCTTGCTTAGGTTACATGCTAGCATTTCTTTATGTTTGTTGGGCTTGGTGGGTCCCGTTGGAAGGCCCACAAATGTTCCGAATTGGACCGGTGGTCCAGGTCTCATGTTGGGTTTCCGGGTGACCCGGAAACCCTATTGGTTCATTTGGTTTGATCAAGAGAGCAAGAAAATGATATAAAGCATGAAAAATCCGGAAATTGAGATTTCCACAGTGTAGTCGACCTAAGTTGTCGGCTACACACAAAATCATATGTAGCAGACCTAAGATGTTGGCTACACACAGAAACAAGTGTAGCCGACTACCTTGGTTGACTACAAACAAACTTCTTCTGACCCGACCTGAGTTGTCGGATCAGTCTACAGGTGGGTTTTTTCTTACCTTTCCAATGGGACTGGGTTTTGGGCTTCTCATGGAGTTCTAGTGACCATGTGGGCCCACAGTGGTGCAACGTGTGGGGGGAATACTCCATTTTGGGTCTCTCTGGGGACCTTTGAACCATGGGTGAGGGGGAGAAGGCTATGGGCTTTGCCTTCTCCCATTTACATCCAAATTAGCAGTGAAATAGGGACTTGAGTGTCCCTGTTTTTTGGCATCTTCGTTCCATAAATCCACAAGCAATCAAATAAGGTAAAAGGGGGACAACCACCTAGGTCTCGGTGGCATGACTTAACCCTAATGAGTACTCACATAACATGTACATATGAAGTGAAGTGGGTGCTCATGTAAGCAAATTAAATAATAATGCAAGTATAAAAAAAAAGTGACCTAGCATGCTTCTAATGGAGTGTGCATGTATTCAAGAAATACAAATGTACATAGACATGCTACACAAATTTATAAAGAGAAACCACGCTGCAGGTGAATCAAACCAGCAGCTGTTTGGAGGGGATTAGTATGCAAAAAGGGGGCTAAAAATGGAGGGAAAGTGACCTAGCATGCCACTAAGTTGGGGATAGGTGTGTGCACTTGGTGTGTGTGCAAGTAAAGGTCCTACCATGCAAACATATTTGAATAAAATCATGCTGTGGGTGCCTTGGACAGCAGCTAGTAATGGTGATTGACCATGCCAAAAGGGTTAGAAACCATGGCGATTAAGGAGGGGGAAAGCCACCCCTCATTCGGGATACTAACATGCTGAACCTAGGGGGTTTTGGTGGGGTGAAGGAGCACTTTAATGGACCCAAAACAGCAAGCTACGGGTGGCATAACAATGGCCAAATGGAGGGGCTTATCAATATACAATACCACAAACTAAAAGAGGCTAAGGAGGACTCAAAAACAATAGTGTTCCGAAGGAGAAAGGGGAACACATTTATACACGCGAGTATGCATATTTCACAATCAATAAATCCTACCCAAGAGAGAACCATTCATCATGAGAAAACACACAAAAATAGGGATGAAAACCACAAAGAAAGGGAGCAAGAGAAGGGATAGTGGGGCTTACGTAGGGGGTACATTGGATGAGATAGAAGGGGAACATACTCCTCCCTTTGATGAAAATAAAGCACAAATAAAAGAAAGACAGCAGCCAAACAGTAGCCTATGAACCCTCTAAATCAGTCAAAAATGCTCTCCTTCCTCTCTTTATACTACCGGAAGCTATTCCCCCTTACCATGGGATTATCTACAAATTTAGGCTAGCATGAACTCAAGACAAGGGCGTGAAACATACCATGATAAGAACAGCAGATGTATGACACTAGAAAAGAAATAAAAAGTGCTCAAATCATGCTAATATTCAAGTATGTTAAATAAAAATACACAAGGGAACTCACCTTGAGTTTACAAAACTATTTAGAGTATTCTTGACCTCCTCTTGGGCTGGAGCAGCACTTGAGCAGCACTTCCTGTTTCCCAAATGCACTCCAAAGATCTCCTTTAGTGTATAGAAGGAAGAGAGAAGTGTAGAGAAGTGATTAGAAGAGATTTGAGTAGGGTTTCAAGGCTTGAGATGGGGCTGGAGTGGGTTTTGGGATCATTTGGATAGGTTGGGGTTGCTGGAGAAAAGGGAGAGAGGTTGGAGAGAATGGGTTGGGAGAGATGAGTTCGGAGAGATGGGAGCAACAAATGAGCTCTCTCCTACGTATGGGTTCATGGGGGTTTTTAAAGTAGGGTAATGCATGAGAGATGCATGCATGCATGGAGGGAGAGAGAGATGGGATGTTGCATGCATGATGTGATGATGGATGCTCATGGGGGGGGAGAGAGAGAGATAGATATGCATAAGGGTATGATGCATGCTCATAGGGGAGAGAGAGAGAGAGAGAGAGAGAGAGAGTTAATGCATGATGATATGATGCATGGGGGACATGGATTTATGAAGGAGAGAGAGAGAGAGAGAGAGAAAAAGATGTGGTGGGGAATGGGGGATGAGTTATGGAGGAGACAGAGGGAGGGAAAGATGTGGTGGGGAATTAAGCATGTGGGGTGATTTTCTTGGAAATTGTAGATTGGTCCCTGAGCTATTTTCTCATCAACTTGATATTCACATATTCAGATAATTACAGATATGCCATCAGATATTTTTGACTGTCCTGATTATTTACGGATTTGCCCCTAGACACCTTTTTCTGCTATTTTTGCCACGTGGGCAGTTTTTAGGGTTTCTTGTTTTGCTCATAACTTATTATCCGGGACTCCGATTCGAGCAAACTCAGTTGCATTGGAATTATGTCAAGATGACCTATCCACTGGGATAAGTTTGGGCAGCTGTTATGGGGTTTAGCAGAAAGTCAATTTCTGCACCCCGTCAAGTTTGACCAGCTCATAGATCCTTCATCCAAACTCCGATTCCTGCAAACTCAGTTGCGTTGGAATCATGTTGAGATTCTCTATCCATTGAGATAAAGTAAGGTAGCCAATTATCACTAAATCAAAAAGTCAACTTTTCACCCCTTAGGGTTTGACTTTCCGTCTAGGGTTTGCATTTCCGGCTCTTCCGGGAGCGCAAAAATGAGGTGCTTACACTATGCATGGGGACAGTATGTATTTAGGAGACAGAGATCCCATTAAAATCATGCAAATAGTAATACTTTTAACAAATATATCATCAAGCAAGTGAGGGGAGAGAGGAACATGGGGAAACAACCTAGCATGCATACTGCAATGGCGGTTCATGCACGCACTCGAAGTAACCAAACAAAAATACATGTCACATAAGCATAAACAAAAAAAGTGAATAAAAAACCTGTTGTAAAAGGGGGATAGAAACTGTCATGGGGTTTTAATCATGCTAATGGGGTTGGGGAAGGGGCAGCCTTCATGCATGACACTTAATGGGTTGGTTTTGGAGTGCAAACATGTGTGTGAACCTGTTGGAACAGCAGCTGTGAAGGTAGGGTTCTAAGCATGCCATTGGTGGTGTGGGAATTGGGGGAAGGGAACATGGAACCAAGGGAAGGAAAGGGGGTTGGCTGCTGTTATGCATGGCCCTTGGAAGGCTGTCTTGGGGAGCAAGTGTGTGACATGCTAGGACAGCAATTTTACAGGGGGTTTGATCATGCTAAAAATGGATGGGAAACAACATAAAAATGTAGGAGAGGGGGGCCTTCATGCATGGCTCTAATAAGCTAATGCTAGAGATGGTTTTGGATTCCTAAACCTGTTGGGACAGCAAACACTAAAGGGGATTGGGGTCACGACCACGTCTGGAGGGGGTAAATCTAGAGGTGCGGGTGTAGAGGTAAGCCTGCTGGGACAGCAGCTGTAGTATGGGGGCTTAAACCTGTGGGAACAGCAACTTATAAAGGGGGTTGGAGGCATAACAGTAGCTGGACATAGGGCATATTAATGCTAAAAAAAATAGAGGTTCAAAGGGGGCAAGGGAGAGCCATTGGTGGCTAAAAAAACAGCAACATACCAGGTGCTTATAGGGGGGAGGGGAGCATGCATACATCAAAGAAGTAACCTAGCATGCATGAAATATATAACAGTAAAACTAACACTTGCATGCATCATCTAAGAACCTTTACATGGCGGCATCCGTACAACCTATCCTTGTAGCCTAAAAAAACTATAGAAGGGAGGATAAGGGGGATTACATAAGGGAATACATAAGCTTTGCTTAAGAAGGAACACATGTAACGCCCCGAACCCGGGTCAGTGCAAACCGGCACCCGACCCAAACCCGGTTCACTACTATAACAACCCGAATTCAGTTCAACAACCAAATCCGAGGTGTTACTGGCCCATATCAAATACATCATCAATAATATACCAAACAATAGAATTAAATAATCCATTCACTTTATTATACTATCAGAGTGCGGAAGTGTAGTCTAAAATCCTCAAATAAGAATTAAAGTTAATCATCAATCATTAATATCAAAGTCTGGTAAAATAAAATGGTTACTATCTCTCTCCTCTCTCTAGTACATCAAATGTAACGCCCCGGATCCGAGTCACATGGAGAACCCGTAACTCGTATCCAGAGGTTATTAAAATTAATAGGATCAAACTACCAGAGTAAAGAGAAACTGAAACTAAATAATTCTATGCAATAGAGTGCGCTAAACAAATCCCAACGTAAAAACTCACATGACCAAATTTCACTACCCGCAGTTATCGGCTCTCCATACGTATCTGAAAAACAACAGAAATAAAAGAGTGAGATACGAATATCTCAGCAAGTAGCACATGCATGCAGGAATACACATCTTCAAAATTTAAAAATTCTATGATCGGATAATCAGACGAGAAAACCAAGAATAACCGGTGAAGTCTGCGTACTCTGTTAACAGTGATGTTGGCCCAAGAGCATAGGAAACCATTTAAACTATAAGCAGATAATATTTGTAACACCTTGGCCAACAAAAACCAGATCAGTTCCAGAAAACCTTATCATTGTAATCCATGCTTCAACAGTACACTCCACTACTTATCCCATGGTATCCAACTGATAAATAAACAACAAAACCACATGGTCAATGTCATACAAATATTTGATTGGGAAATCAACATGCCAGAGCGACCTCCACACCTCCATGTACACAGTTCCGGCCTACTCAGGGTTTCGGATACTCTGAAATGACGGCCTACTCAGGGTTTCGTCATCCAATGCCGGCCTACTCAGGGTTTCGGCATTGACAACCAGGCCTACTCAGGGTTTCTGGCTGCTCTACACCAGTCGTGGCAACACTCCATGGCCATGCCATTACACCAATAAAATAAAAGCATCACATTACTAAGCTTAAACATCTGGATCCAGGACAAGCTAGACCAAAACAGTAAAACATCGTATAATCTCAATACCAATATCAAAGAAAAACCATTCATTTCATATCATGTAAAACTCATCACAATTCATCACCTGTCCCTCTGGACCAAGCAGTACCTCAAGTACATTCAGTATTTTCTCATTTCCGTAACACAAGTCATATGAAAGCAAAACTCAATTCATTCATACCAAGGAAATCTTTACAATACATTTAAAGTTTCCAAACCAGTGAAACCAGAATAGAATAACTCCTCAATCAAAACAGTGTATAAAACAGAGGAAATGTAACTAGTAACTCTTGGTGGTTTGGTATCCGGCATAACATCCATAAATAACCTAAACTCAACTTGAAAGCTTTTAAGAAGTTCACTAAATTTTCCTCTAATAGTTTCCTAGGCAAAATAGATTCCCAGGGTTCCCAAACAAGTGAATAGTGAAGTGGTTTAATCCTCAAGTAACCCAAATACCCTTAGTTAAATCAAATCTCCAATTCAGTAAGCAAAATAGGTCTGCCGCTCACTTCCTGAGGTGGGCGCGAGGTGAGCGCCGGTCGGCGGTGAAGAAATGGGGTAAAAACGACTTACCGCTCACTCGACGCTAGGTGAGCGTGAGCCGAGCGCGAGATGGGCGTGAGGTGGGCGCGAGGTTCGCGCGAGATGAGCACATAGTTTTCTGCTGAGCGCGAGCTGAGAGCCAGCCGGGCGCGAGCTCGGCGGTGGGTCGTGTTTAACGGGGCGCCTACCTCTGAGGTGAGCGCGAGGTGGGCGGATACCCCCTGTGATTTTTGTTTCTCTGTTATTCCAAGATCTACAAGTCTGGCCGGTTGGTTTAGGTCTGTAATGGCTCCAATACACTCCTAATACTCCCAGAAGACTTCCCAACCATATTTGGAATTAATCTAAACACTTTTATTTTTTAAAGATAAAATTTAGTCGGAGACTCTGTTCATGTCATTTCCCGAAAACCAGAAAAACCAGAAAACTCATACTATCACTTAATATATAAACCATGCATCAGAATAAGCTCACGAAAACATCAAATACAAAACCCAGTTGTAAATCAGTGCTACTCACCTTAGTAAGACCTTCTTCAAGCTTCCGGCCATCCTGGAGATTTTTGACTTCGAGACATAACCCGCTGGACGGAAACCCTAACTCTCTCCAGAGCCGCAACCTTTCCCCAAATCCCCGAAAAGTTGTAGGAGTTAGCTATTTATATAGACACCACCCGGATTTAACCTAATTCACCCTTTTCTTTAAGAATCCCCTTTCTACCCCTCACTAGTGCAGGGTTTTCCGGATTTACAAATATTGGTCCATTTCTATTTATTCCCGGGGCCGAATATTTCCACCTTATTATATATATTTTTTTATTTTTTTTTTGAACCCTGATGACCACAAGTTCCCAGAAATAATAAAACTTGATTTAACCAGCACCTACATCTATATGTGCATATATATATTTTCATCTACTGTTATTATTTGTTTATTTTCCTTACTATGACTGTTAATTTATTTTATTCTAGTATTATTATTATATTTTGTTTTCTACTCAAAACTGGGGTTTTACATCAAATCCAAATGAATAATAGTCTATCAAATATAACTAAGTCTATAACAATCCTCCACCTTAGACAATATCTCGGTAAAAGTAATCCTCCGGTGAATACTCAACTACCTCTCCTTGGAAATCACTATGATCCCCCTCTCGCGTATCAGCTGAAATATGAAATAAAAGTAGGGTGAGATACGAATATCCTAGTAGGTAACACATGCATGATTAAACAGTTAATATAAGTAAAATAACAGTTTATGCACGATTAAGCAATATCAACTAATCAGGCTCGTATAATCATTCGTATTATTCATGATTACAAAACAGTATGATAAACAGTTCTAGAGATGTATTTCAGCAAGTTCTAATATAAGAATCCAATATCAAAATCAATTACATAATTCATACTTTGCTAGGATGCACTAAACAGTCACATCCGATCAATATCCCAATCACATGCCTCCAGCATGTATACAATAATAATAACAAGTGTTTGTGATTTCAGTGTCATTGTAGGACTCACAAAGATAGATAAACCTTTTGAGATGATTCTCGACCAATCCCTATACCACCGTGCGGCTTAGGAGCAATGCTACTAATGATACTCAAGGCCCATGCAGCACAGCTTAGACAAGAGCCGTAGTCACTGACTTATTGCACACATACCCATCAGAGTTGGCATGTACCACCAGCATGCAGCACCAGAATCAATACATGGAGGTGGTCGCTTATCCACATGTACAGGGAATCACCAACGGCTCACCGGGGTGTCCCTCCAGATATAGGACCTTCCCAGAAAAACTAACTTGCAAAGGAAGCACGTCGCACAAGGGAGAAACTCAACCAAAATGACATATCCCTCAGCTATCTAGCAACAACTATGGATCCATAACCAGCTATATCCACTAGACTCCAAAACTCCCTAAAATATAATATTTCTATTAGGGTTGGTGCCTAGCGGCATATAAAGGTTAAATCTGTCAATTACCTCAATATTAGTGTCATCTGAGTTCTAAATTCTCTTTATGAAGTTTTCTGAATTATAGTGTAATTTAAATTATGTTCTAGTAATTAAATAATAGTTAGGTTTTCCAAAAACTAGGTTTCTCAATTACTTTCAAAGTTTGGCAACTAATGTCCTAAATATCTTCCTAATTTATTTTTCGGTAAAACAGGGAATTAGATAATTTATTTTAGTCTTAAAACATCTTAATTAATCATTTAAATTGTCTAAAAATAGTTTGGAATTGAATCAGGTTCGAAATTACGAAAATCGGGAAATTCTGCATAGAGCGCCTAGGATCGCTCAGGATCGCCTTGGCGGTCTATGGTCGACGGTAGTGCAAAATAGGACACCGACGATAAGTCTTCCAGTGGTCTAAGATTTATAACTAGCGTCGAGGATCGCCGAGTACAGTCGAGGTCGGCGGTCTCCCAAAAACGAACAGAAACAGTTTCAAAACATGATTTTTCTAGTCCAATATCATTCTAACATACTTATAACATGTTTATCAAACTAAATACATCAATATATTTCATAAAAACATGCTTTTGCGAATAAACGAACGTAAATACAAATCAACCGATCAAAACAATGTCACCTACCTCTTTTGTGCATGGTTTCGCTTTCTCTTCTCCAACCAACTATACTCACAAACGTGAGATAATCCCTGGACGATGAAGAACACAGAACCAGTCCTTTCCTCCTCCTTCTTCTTCTTCCTCAGTCGCTCGGTCGTTCAAGTTTGTCGCTTGCGGCTGTTGTCGAATACAAGTGAGAATACAAACGTGTATGATTTAGGTTATTAAATTAATATATATACTTCTTGATCCCATGTATCTCACATGCAAACTTTCCTATATACACTGCCCAATCAGAACACATACCTCGATATCTCATGATCGGACAGTCGGATATGCGTCCCACTCTGGATCTCCACTGATTATATCATCCCCTACATTAAAAAAATATTTCCATCAATTATAACCCTCAAAAATATTATTTATTAATTTATTTTATTATTTAAGGAAAATTCGGGGTTTTACAACACACTCCCTCCAAACTAATAGAAAAGAACAAAACAACAGCCTAAAATGACTCCAAAGTGCATAAAGAAAACTCTCATTCTCTCCCTAGAACGACATGTAAACCTCTTCCTTACTTCAAGACCTTCACATGCAGTGCAAATGGAGAGAAAATTCATGAAGACTAACATGAGGACAGATGTAGGCTAAGGAGAACCAAACTTTCTAAACATAAAAACCTTCATTCTTATATATGTGTAATAACACATGGCAAGAAACCATACCTTATGATTTTGAGACTTTCTTGAGGTGAGTAGACTCCTCCTTGCAGCAAGAACAAGCTGGAGCCTCCTTCCTTTGGCAACAACAGCAGCTCCTTGGGGTTGTTCACAAGTGGAGATGAAGGGAGAAGGGTAAATGGGTTTCTCAAGGGTATTGTCAGCACCTCATTTTTTGCACCCCCGGAGAGCCGGAAATACAAACCTTAGTCAAAAAGTCAAACCCGAGGGGATAAAAAGTTGACTTTTTGATCAAGTGATAATTGGCCACCTTGCTTTATCTCAATGGATAAAGAATCCCAACACGGTTCCAACGCAACTGAGTTTGCTGGAAAAGAGTCCGGATGAAGGTTTTGCAGGGCGGTCAAACTTGAGGGGGAGCCGAAAGTTGACTTTCTGCTAAACCCCAAATCAGCTGCTTAATCTTATCCCAATGGATAGAGGACTCCGATACGGTTCTAACGCAATTGAGTTTGCCCAAATCGGAGTCCGGATGAAGAAGATGTGAGCAGTTGAAGTTTCTGAGCAGCAGTGCCGGAAAACTGCACACGTGGCAAAAGTTTGCACACGTGGCAAGCAGTAGAGCAAAAAGGTCTCAGGGATTAAATCTGTAATTACCCAAATCAATGAAAAATATCTCAAGGGTGAATCTGCAGATATCCAAGGGTATCAGGGACTAGATCCATAAATATCCAAAGTTGAGAAAATATCTCAGGGACCAAATTTGTAAATATCCAAGAGTATCAGGGACTAAATCTGTAAATATCCAAAGTATCAGGGACCAAATCTGTAAATATCCAAAGTATCAGGGACCAATCCACAAATATCAAGATTTGCTCATGATTGATGTTTCCTATGGGCATGCATGTGCAACATCCATGCATGCAACACCTCATACATCCCCCCTCTCTCTCTCTCTCCCTCCATGATCACCCATGCATGCATCTCTCTCTCTCATGATTGATGGGCATGCATGTGCATCATCCATGCATGCAACACCTCATGCATCTCTCTCTCTCTCTCTCATGATTGTTGTCCCCCATGCATGCATGCACATCACACACACCACATAATAAAAAGCCTCCCAATCCCATACATATGGGGCTCTCTCTCATTTGGTTGCTGAATTTTTCTTCAAGAGAGTTTTCCCCTCTAACCTCTTTCCCATCTCTCCCAAGCTCTCTTCATCTCCCCCAAGCTCACTCCCAAGGCTTCCTAAGCCCTCCACCACCCTTCTCCACCACATTCAAGTTTGAAAGAGGAGGCTACCTACTGTTGGTGCTTGAAAGAGAAGGCTCAAGGTGCTGCTCCCACCTCAAAGAGAGCTCACTACCTCCAAGTATAACTTCAAATCCCCAAGGTGAGCTTGTTGACATCTTTTGTTCAACATATTCGAATATGAATGAGAAGTGAGTATTTTTGCTCCATTTCATGCTATATGTTTTACTATTTTTCCTTCTTGTGGTTTACATAGTCATTTTAGCTTTCACTAAGTCCTCATCTTTGGTGTAAGTAACATCATGGTAAGAGAGGTGGGCTTCCGATAGTCTAAGGAGAAGAGGTGGTCTTCTCGGTTGGTTCAAAGGGCCCATGGACTATTGTGGGGTTGCTGATTTCATCTTTTTATTGGGTCTTTCTCATTTAAAAAGAGGAGGGTGTTCCTCTTCAAACGCATCTAATGTACCCATTTATGTAACCCCCCGCTTTCCTTTCTTTGGCTCCTTAAGTTGAAGTGCATAGATAAAGTGAGCATGATATTGCTGCAAATCACAAGTGATGTATGCTAGATTAGGTCTTTACTTTTATATGCATATAGCTTAGTTGTCATTTAGTGCATGCTAGAGTACGCCATCATTTGAAGCATGTCTTTCCTCACCTCTAGGGCCATATGAATGCCTAATTTTGCTTGCTGTTTTGGGTGATTTATCATGATTTTTGCCCCACTCTTGCCGCTATTCTCGACCATACAAGACCACCTAACCTGGTTTAGTCATAGGCTCTATTTGCATGTTTGCATTTGCTCATTAGGGATGCCTTTAGATGTTTAATGTGTCCCATATTTTGTATTGATCTTGCATATTCGGAAATCAGTGTCTTAAGGTCTTTGAACACAATGAGCACATGCATGCCCACCTTGAATAAAGAATGCCCCAAGTGAGGCATATGTCAATCCATTGCTTTCCTTTTTTTTTATTGTGCATAATTAGTTGCTATTCCCCATGGCTGTAAACAACCAGAACAGAGGTGCATGACCTCTGTTCCTTTGCTGGATTCTGTCCAATAGAAGGAAGAGGGGAAGCTCCCACCCTTCTCCCTTGGTTTGGTTCTCAAAACCCCTTCAAGAGAAGCCAAGTGGCTCTCATCTGAACCAATGTGGGCCATCTCTGGAGCCCACACAATTCCTAGAATACCCCAAGAAGCTTATAAGCCCAAGCCCATTGCAGAGACCCAAAAAATAGCGTTTTTTAGCTGATCCGACAACTCAGGTCGGATCAGCAGGGCCTCCTTTGTATCCGACCATCAGGGTCGGATACAAGTGATTTTGTTTTTAGCCGACAGCTCAGGTCGGCAACATTGTTAACGTGCTAATTTCCATATTTTGTGATATTGTGCAAAATTTTGAGCCTTATTTGGTCGAACCAGCTGAACCAGTAGGGTTTCCGGGTCAACCAGAAACCCAAAATGGGCCATGGACCAACCCGGTCCAATTTGATTTCCAGTGGGCCTTCCAACGGGGCCCACTAAGCCCGACAAACCTACTTTTGTTAAATAAAGGCAATTAAAGTGATTGAATGGGCCAAACCTAATGGGGCCCACCAAGGGCCCAATTTTGAAGCATGAAGGCTCAAATTAGGTTTGGTTTGGCCGAGACCACGGGCAGGGCCTGTCAGGTCCATTAAGCCCATTGAACCAAACAAGGTTAGGGTTTCAAAACCCCAACTCAGGAAGTCTTGGGCTTTCAAGCCCAAGCCCAGGTAAAGGGCACCAAGCCCAACGCCTGGCCCATTTTTTGGCAAAGATTAATAAAAAATAACTCAAAACACTTGGCAACCAGGACGAGGCCCACTCAGGGGCCCATTAATCCATTCAAACTCACTCTTTGCATGTAAATCACTTAATAATCAAACCTGAATTTCAAATAAAACCAATTCATTGAATTCCAAAACCCAAGGGGCCTCTCAGGCTCAGACTGAGGCCCACCAAGGGAACATGTGGGCCACATTTGGCCCACCAAGGGATCCGTAGGCCTTCCAACGGGGCCCACCCAATCAGACTCACTTCGTTCAATAATAAGAAGATAAAATCAAGTAAAGGAACCCACACCACTTTGGCGGTCCCGCCAGACTTAACCAAAATGTGTATACTGGATTAGGAACCGGGTGAGTAAGACCAAAGTTGGCTCAAAACCAGGAAACCACGGGAATCGTCATTTGACGGGGTGGACTGGGGTCTCTACGGACTTCCCCAGACCGCAACCGAGAACTTGCTTAGAATCTCAAGCCGCAGACCAAGCCTTAATAGAAAAACATAAGCACCCAGGTGTCTGCCTGCACCCCATCAGGCAGTGGCGACTCCAAAATTACCTTTTTACCCATCCAAAGGAAAATGCGCAAATTAGTTGCGCCCCGCCGCGTGCCATTTTCACATGCGCACAGGTATATATGAGGTGTGGGGACAAAGAAGAATGGAAGAGGAGCGGGTTTGCACCAATGGGGGAAGGGAATAAGGGGGTAAGGCCAGCAACCCTCGGCCAGGGGGGTTGCTGGCCTTTTTACAACCAAAAAATTGTATCCGACCAAGTAGGTCAGATACACACAATTCCAAGTGTATCCAGCCATATAGGTCGGATACATGGGGTTTTATTTGTATCCGACATACAAACATAATCATTTCGGAAATTCAATTTTCTGAGCAAATCTGTCGGGGAATCCACGCGAATCTCGCAAGCGAATCCTTTGTATCTGAAATATAATTTTGGATATGAAGAATAACATGTGTGCCCGACATATATGGTCGGATTCAAAAAGGATATTTACAGATTTGCCCATCGATTAGACGGATTTGACACTTAAGATAAATGTAGATTGCCTCTGGACATTTTCAGATTAGTCCCTGAGATATTTTGCATATTTTGGATATTCATGGATTGACCGTCGAGATATTTAACTGCTCTACTCGCCACGTGTGCAACTTTTTTGCCACGTGTGTAGTTTTCGGCATTGTTGCCCGAAAACTTCAACTGCTCATATCTTCTTCATCTGGACTCCGATTCAGGCAAACTCAGTTGCGTTAGAACCGTATCAGAGTCCTCTATTCATTGGGGCAGGGCTAAGCAGCTTATTTGGGGTTTAGCATAAAGTCAATTTCTGCTCCCCCTCAAGTTTGACTGGCTTGCAGATCCTTCATCCGGGCTTCGATTCCAGCAAACTCAGTTGTGTTGGAACTGTGTCAGGATTCTCTATCCATTGAGATAAAGCAAGGTGGTCAATTATCACTTGATCAAAAAATCAACTTTTTCCCCTTAGGGTTTGACTTTTCAGCTAGGGTTTACATTTTCAGCATTTCCGAGGGCGCAAAAATGAGGTTCTTACAATTATATTTCTGTCAAACCTAGAAAAAACCCTAATATGCATACTTTGTTATCTTTGATTATTTTAAACCTTTCATCAAACCAAACAAAGCTAATAGGGTTTTGGGTTCTCCCATGACCCAAGATGTAGCGCCCCAAACCCGGGTCAATGCAAAATCGGCATCCGAACCCGAATCCAAGTGCTATTGGGCCCATAATAACACTATCAATAATACCAGACCAAAATTAAATGATTCAATTGAGATTATCAGAGTGCGGAAATTAAATAGTGCGGAAGTGTATGAAACTACAATTCACCATGAATAAGATAAATAAGAGATAACCATCAAAGCATAAATAGTGTCTAGTAATATCAAGGGTTTCTAAATCTCTCTCTCTCAATACATCATGTCCAAGTAATAAATAAACCATCAAATAATCGTAATTTAATCTCTCATCAACCTCATCTCAGTCTGGATAATAATAATCCTCTTGCAAGAAATCAACAAAATGACCCTGAGTATCTGTAATGCCCCGGATCCGGGTTACGTGATAAAAACCGTAACTCGTCTCCAAAGGTTAAATTTCCACACAAGATCGATATATCAGAGTGAAGGAAAAAGATGAATGAACAATAACTAAATAATCAAGAGTGCGCTACAATCCCAAACTGAAATAAATACCATAACTAGATTCAATACTCACATGATCTAAAATTTACCCGCCAATATCGTCCTGACCAAGATCTGAAAACAAAACAAAACAAAACGGTATGAGATACAAATATCCCAGTGAGCAGCACATGCATGCACAAAACCATTTAGTGTAATTCTAAAACGTGCCACGGTACAAACTTATACGGTGACGATAAAACGTATATTCAGAATAATCCAACAAAATTCCAACAGTTCAATTGATATAAATGCAGAAAATCAACCTGTAAACTAAGCAATAACGTCAATAACAAATCACGAATATAGTCGTAGAAACCCATATAACTAGATAACAACACATTGATGAAATCATAATTCCAAACAACTCAAATAGATATAACTCTGGTTCCAACAAATGTCATCAACAAGTCACCTCATAGCCATGTCCACGCCTCGAATGTATATCCAGCCTACTCAGGGTTTCGGATATTGAAATGACAGCCTACTCAGGGTTTCGTCATCCAATGTCGGCCTACTCTAGGTTTCGGCATTGACAACACCGAGCCACTCAGGGTCACGATGTTGCCCTACACTGGCGGAAGAGATACTAATACCAAATAACCGATAAACCACATTCGGTGAACCACTAATACCAATAAACCAGGGAATAAAACATATCATGTCAAATAAAGTCAAATAACAACAGTGGTCAATGTCATGTAGTTGCTTAGATTGGTTAATCAACATGCCAGAGCGACATCCACACCTCCATGTACACAGTTCCAGCCTACTCAAGGTATCGAAAACTCTGAAATGACTGCCTACTCAGGGTATCGTCATCCAATGCCGGCCTACTCCGGGTATCGACATTGACAACCCGGCCTACTCAGGGTATCGGGCTGCTTTACACTGGTCGTGGCAACACTCCATGGCCATGCCATTACACCAATAAAGCATATACATCACAGTACTAAGCTTAGATTTGGATCCAGGACAAACTAAACCAGTAACAAACTCAAATTCAGCATCTTTATCATAACCGATAAAATAGCATGTAAATCCAACACAAAACATAACTACAATTAATCACAATTCCTGTTTATCATGGGTCACTCAGAACCAAAATTACTCCCTCATGGAGTTTCCAAATATAATCTTAAATCCAAATGCCACTATCAACAATATTTAATGCCAAAATTTCGAGAAATACTTACTTTTATAATCTGCCCATAAGATAAAGTTAACTAAAATCATTTCAATCAAGAGACATCAAATATAAAATTTAAAGTGTTAAACATATCAGTACTGAAAACATTAAAACAATGGAAGGCTATTCAATGGTTTGCAGACATGTATATGCAGAAATAAAACAATAAAAAACTATTCAATTACTTGCAAACATGGTAGGGTAGGGATTCTAACTCACAACTTATCTCAAACATGGAGGACATCTATTTAGGTGGTTAGGAAAATTTTCTATGCATCAAACATAAAATCTGCATTCTTAAATTAGCTACCTACTTATGTAGAGACTAATTCTAACCATAAACTCAACTCCTCTGAAAGAGTAGAGGACTACTATATAGGTCCACGATCTACAACAATTCAGAATTTAACAATGCGGAAACATACACACAGAGAATTATACGAGGAAACCTGAATCCAGATCCAGGAAAAACCTCGAGTCTATCTGAGGCGACTAACCCTTCGAAATTCCACTATTGAATGAAAAGACAATTACAAAGGAGCACATACTTAACCTTTACAATTGAACTCACTCAACAACAAACCACAGTTCGAATCCACGAACAACAACACAGCTTGAATCCACAAGCTGCAGAACACGATCAATCCAGATCGCAAACAATCACTCACCAGTGATCCACAGTTCGAATCCACGAACTGCAACACAGATTGAATCCACAAGCTGCAGAACACGATCAATCCAGATCGCAGCAATCACCTCAGAATCCACTGAGACGATCCAATGCAGTAGGAATCCACCTACGCATCAGTCAAAGCCGATCACCAGTCCAGGCGATCACACGATCAGATGAAGTTCCGAATTGAAGAAGAATCCTCTACCTTCAATTCCAGGTGATCTATCTCAGATCTCCCCCTCACTCGATCGCCGACTCTCTAAAGAAGATTTGATCGAATCTCAAACACCTCAAGATCCGAAATCAAATTGATCCAAAGAAAAAGTCACTTCTAAAAATTACAGCACGTCTATTTAAAGGAGAAAACTCAGATCGCGTCGAGCGCTGGTGGCGTCGTGAAGCGATCGGGGTAGACGGCTGGAAGCGAACTCAAGTCCCGCTCAGAACAGGTTGAATCAGTTATGGGAGCACTGCCAGCGAGCTGCTAGCGGGAGAGAACGCGGCATGTGCACGGCTGATCATACAATCTTCAATCTCGCTCTGCGCTACCAGCGGCGTGTCGGCGTCGCCTTACGACGCTAGTGCACGTGCCTTGCTTTCAAAGCACTGATTCACTTATGCGCTGCCAGCGGAGTGGCAGCGGCGTTGATCTTCGCAAGTGCCTTATCAAGAAATGCTCTATTTAGAAAATCTTTCATTTCCTTGAGCTACCAGCAGCGTGGTAGCTGTGTGGCAGCATCGTCTTCTTCTTCTTTACTAAATTCACTGAATTTTCATTATTTAATCTGCACATCTTGAAGATTTATTAGAAGACATAATTTGTCAAACATTTGCCATAAAAGGAGTGTGAGTTTTCACACTTACAATCCCCCTTGGCAAATGCCTGACAACAACCTTAAAACAGTGTTTAATATCAAACTCAGTTAATATTGATTTTCATTTAAGAATTTTAAAACCACACTGATAAGGAGAGACATAGTGATTTTGGAGAATCCAGAATTTCATTCATTCAAAAAGGATATACATTGTTCCAACAGATATGAGAATCCAGAATTTCATTCATCCAAAAAGAGTATACATTGTTCCAACAGATATATACACCGATATATACACATCCAACCAACCAACATAAAACTTCCCTTACAAACCCACAGAAAAACTCCTCTACAAACCAACTTTCAGAAACATATCAAATACACAACACATAGAGAGAAAAAAAATAACAAGCAGCAAGCAGCAAGCAAGCAGCAGCAACAACCCAGCAGAACCATCAACAGAAACGTCAACCCCAGCAGCATCATCATCCAAAAAACTCCCCCTTTCTGGAAGGTGGTTTGGGTTCCCAAGTCCTTGAGTAATGCTTGTATGCGTCTTGAGACCTGGAGTGCAGCCAATAGAGTTTGTGATTCATCTCCAGCTGAGTCTTCCGAATGCTTTCCAGAAAATGATCAGCTTCATTTTGCATTCGTTGCTGAGCAGCAACATCCCTTTGTACCTCACCACAGGTAAAATCAACATCCTTTGCCAGTTTCTCCAGCTTCTCTTGGGTCTCTGATTTGAACATGCTCATTATGAGCATGTGAGCCCTAACTTCAGAATTGAAAGCCTCCTGGGAGGCTTGCATGGAATGCAGTTTTTCCATAATTGCCACAGCATCAGAGCTGGACAAAGAGGACTGAGAAGAAGAGGGTTCAGAAGACACCAAACGAAAAGGATTTGCTCGTTTACTTCTAGTCAGGGTGGAGGAATCAATGGGAGGTCTGGGATGAAGGATCATTTCAGCAGGATCAGGGAGTACCTCCTGATGAATACACAGGTAAGTGATGAATATGCCAAAAGGAAGAGCAGCAGTCTTGGATTTTAAATTCCGAGACTGAAGAATCTGATGGAATATGATGGAGGGAATACAGACACTGTCTCTGTTCCAGAGAGCATGAAGAAGTCTTGCTCTCGAGTGAGAAATCTCAGAATGGTGATCTGAGGGAACAAGAGAAGCACACACAAACAGATTCAAGATCCGGAGAAGATCTTGAAGAGAGCCATGAGGAAGGTAGTTGGGCTTGTTTTTTATGGAAGTAGGAGCACTCGGAACAATTAGAGAAGGAATAATAGACTCCATCGGAGGATCAGTATGAGAATCAAGAAAGTTAAAGGAAGGAGAATCAACAAGGGCCAGTTCGAGAAGAGAGGAGATAAGCTCTTTCGAGAAGTCAAAAGAGATACCCCTGATATAGGCTTTGACATAGCCTTGATTGGCAAGATGAAGATTGTGAAGGTTCGAATAAAATTCTCGGACCAGGTCCGGATATTCAAAACCATTGACCAAAGCAAATTTTTCCACCCATTGTCCAAAAACAATGAGTAGAGAGGAGATTAAGAAAAAGACTCAAGCTTAATGGCCCTTTCCAACAGGAGTGGCCTATGCTTGAAGAACTCATTAAAATCAGAAAAACCATTACCAATGAATGGTTCAGAGGACTGAGAAGGGGATGGGAGTCTCACTGGAGGAGAAGAGATAACAGGAGAAGATCTCACAGGAGGAGAAGATGTGGAAGGAGAATCAGTCCTCGATTTTCTCTTGAGAGGCATAGTGAAGATTTAAAAAAATGAGAGAGAAAGAACAAACAGACAGAAACAAACAACGAACGATAAAGCCCTAATGGCAGAACAATCTACCAAACCCTAGCTTAGAATAACGAGAGAAGACTACTAAACTAGGAAGCAGAAAATGAAGAAGCAAGATGAAGAAAGTAAAAAAATTTTACCTGAACAGTGAACAAGGTGGCGGAAAGAAGGCACGAAGGCAGAGAAAGATCACGACGCGAGGAGCGAGGTGGAAAGCAGAGAGGGTAAAGAAAAACAAATGTAAAAAAAAATGAACCAGATTTCCCCTATTTATAGGGAAAAAGAATTCGCTACCAGCGTGCATCCAGCGACGCTTACCACGGCAGGTGCCAAAGCACGAAATAGAGGAAGGGCTACCAGCACGCTTCTAGCGACGTAGAAGGTGCACATGCACACTCAAAAAGAAATACACTAATAAGGAAAAAATTTATAAAAAGAGTTTGAACTATTCTTCATGAAAAAAAAATCATACTTCTAAACACAAAGCTAAGATTTTAACTAAACTAAAATCATTCAGATAATCAACTGTTATTCAATCCAAGAAGTACTTATTCACAAAACTGATCTTAAGGAACCTATCAAGGTTAATTCAGATGTGACACATTTCATATCTATGACCAAAATTCCTTCATGGTTTCTCATACTATAAATTTTCTTCAAGATATTGAGCTCATATGCATAGTAATTAGTCAATGTTTGTGTAGTGTGTGAAAAATATTTTTTGACTTTTACACTTTATACATATGGAAGGCTATTTTAGTGTAATCATACTTGGAAAGTATAGACATACCCCAACTTCATTTTGGTGGCTTTCGCGCATCAGAGATAGGTAGCCTTTTCTGATCTCTTTTTCTTTTCTTTTTGTAGAAGGCATTGACCCTTAAAAAACCTGAGTTTACAGTTCATTCCAAGGATATACCTTCTTTCTCTTTTTCTTTTTGAGAATAACAGTGGCTTTCACTCTAATCTCTATAGCAGCCATTTCCAAAACTTTTCTTTTCATAAAGATGATAGCCTATAGAATCCAAGCTTCAAACACACAATAAACTTCAATGCACAAAAGTGTTGAAGACAAAAATGATAATTAATTATAAGACATTTCTATCAATATGCATAGACTCAAGCTTCCTGAATTAAGATTTCAGTATCAAGAACACACAAGATCATTTTGAACAGATATGTAGATTATTTTACATCTAAATTAACTCAAAACAGAAACTGTTTCAGTTTTGAGAGCAAACTCCTAGGGATTTCCTAAGAGTTTCAAATCTGTTCTGATCTAAAGGTTTAGTAAAAATGTCAGCCAACTGTTTTTCAGTAGATATATATTCAATCAAAACAGTTTTGTTTTCAATTAACTCTCTTATAAAGTGATGCCTGATGTCTATATGTTTGGTCCTTGAGTGTTGAACAAGATTTTTGGAAATATTTATGGCACTCTGATTGTCACAGAAGAGAATCATTTGGTCCTGATCTAAACCATAATCAGATAGCATTTGTTTCATCCAAATAAGTTGAGTACAACTGCTACCTGCAGCAATGTACTCTGCTTCAGCAGTACTCAGAGAAACTGAGTTTTGCTTTTTGCTTAACCAAGCAATGAGATTATTACCCATATAAAAGCAACCACCAGAGGTGCTTTTCCTATCATCCATACACCCAGCCCAATCAGCATCAGTGTATCCAGTCAGATATGGGTTTGTTTCTTTGGAAAACCAGATTCCCAGATCAACAGTACCATTAACATACTTTATTATCCTTTTCACAGCATTTAGATGAGATTCTTTAGGATTAGCCTGATATCTAGCACAAACTCCAACACTAAAGCTTATATCAGGTCTACTTGCTGTTAAGTACAGAAGACTTCCAATCATTCATCTGTACAAAGTAGGGTCTATATCCTTACCAGATTCATCTTTTCCAAGCTTTAAGCTAGTACTCATAGGAGTCCTAGCATGTTTAGCATGAGTTAAACTGAATCTCTTGACTAGATTTCTAGCATATTTGGCTTGAGAGAAAAAAATTCCTTGTTGAGACTGATAAATTTGAAGTCTTAAGAAAAAGTTCAGTTCACCCATCATACTCATCTCAAATTCACTTTTCATTAAGTCTCCAAAGGAGTGAGCATGTTTTTCAGAAGTGGATCCAAACACTATGTCATCAACATAAATTTGAGCAATCAAAATATGTTTCGACTCTCTTTGAATAAAGAGAGTCTTATCCACATTTCCTCTCATAAAACCAGATTCAAGTAAAAAAGAGGTGAGTCTCTCATACCAAGCTCTAAGAGCTTGTTTGAGTCCATACAAGGCTTTGTTCAGCTTATAGACATATTTAGGATGATTTGTGTCCTCAAATCCTTTAGGTTGCTCTACATAGACCTCTTCATTCAGATATCCATTCAAGAATGCACTCTTAACATCCATTTGAAACAGTTTAAACTTCAAATAGCATGCAATAGACAAAAGTAATCTGATTTATTCTAACCTAGCTACAGGAGCAAAGGTTTCATCAAAATCTATTCCTTCTACTTGAGTGTATCCCTGAGCAACAAGCCTGGCTTTATTTCTGGTTACAACCCCATTTTCATTAGATTTGTTCTTAAAAATCCATTTGGTTCCTATCACATTCAGATCAGAGGGTCTTACAACTAATTCCCATACATTATTTCTAGTAAATTGGTTTAGTTCTTCATGCATAGCATTTAACCAGGATTCATCCAACAAGGCATCTTTATAAGATTTTGGCTCAAATTGAGATAGATAAGAAGAAAATCTTACCTCATTATGTACTTGATGTCTTGTTCTTACACCATCTGAAATATTTCCAACAATTTGCTCAGTTGGGTGATCTTTGAGAGTTTTTGTTAGAGGAACAATTTCATTGCTTGAGGAAGCATCTCTGACTTCATCCTCTTCATCTACAACCTGCAAAAGTTCACAGTCAGTTCCTTCATCATCTATTAACACATTAATAGATTCCATTATAGCAGATTTTTTCATGTTAAAAACTCTGTATGCTCTACTAGAAGAAGAATATCCTAGAAAGATTCCTTCATCACTTCTAGAATCAAATTTTCCTAGGTTTTCTCTGTCCCTTAGGATATAGCATTTACTTCCAAAGACTCTAAAATATTTCAGGTTTGGCTGTTTTCCTTTCCAAATTTCATAAGGAGTTTGTTTCCACCCAGATCTGACATAAACTCTGTTACTTGTGTAACAGGCAGTATTTATAGCTTCAGCCCAGAATTTTGTTGACACTTTCTTGGCTATCATCATGGTTCTAGCCATTTCCTGCAAAACTCTGTTTTTCCTTTCCACAACTCCATTTTGCTGTGGAGTCTTAGGAGCAGAAAATTCATGTTTAATTCCCTGGTCTTCACAAAATTTGGAAAACATCTGATTTTCAAATTCTGTACCATGATCAGATCTTATTCTAACTATTCTCCCTATTTGCAAGTTCTTTTCAACTTGAATTTGACAGCACAATTGTTTAAAACAATCAAAGCATTCAGATTTTTCTCTTAAAAAATTCACCCAGGTATATCTACTGTAGTCATCTACAGCAACAAAGATGTACCTCTTTCCTCCAAGACTTTCAGTCTTAGTAGGTCCCATTAAGTCCATATGAATCAGTTCTAATGGTCTAGAGGTTCCTACAATGTTGGTTTTCTTGTGTGTGGCTTTGATTTGTTTTCCTTGATTGCAAGGACCACACATTCCTTTCTTTTTATTGTTCCCAAACTTGGGAATTCCTCTAACCAATTCAGACTTAGAGATTTTTGACAAATCTCTATAGTTAATGTGACCCAGTTTTTATGCCACAAATCAATTTCATCACATACAGAAGATTTAAAGATTTTTCCTTGTTTCCAATGATTCCATAACAATTGTCACTTGTTCTTACACCTATAAGAACAGTTTTACCAGAATTATCCAAAATTTTACATTCTTTTCTGGTAAAATTGACAAATAATCTTGAATCACATAACTGGCAAATACTAATCAAGTTTGCCTTCAAACCAGATACAAATAACACATCTTTCAGACAAACACCATTAGGACCATTTACAGTTCCTTTACCTTTAACTTGGGAAGTGCTTCCATCACCAAATGTAACACTTCCACCAAAGTATTCTTCAAAGGTACTAAACATAGACCTATGTCCACACATATGTCTTGAACAACCACTGTCCAAGTACCACATGTTGACATCATGAGCTTTCAAAGCTACATGAACCACATTAGCAACTAAGGAATCTTTTCTAACCCAAATCTGTTTTTCAGGAGTTTTCTGAGAAGTACCTTCATCAACTACTAGAGATTTTGAAGGAAGCTTCTTTGACAGATTTGTGACTTCCTTATTTAATGTTTCAGTCAATTTTAACAGGGAATCAAATCTGTTGTATAAATCCAGGGACTGACTTTGATTTACTTTCCTCTTATTGTCAAAATATCCCTCAGGAAAACCATGTAAAACATAACACTTTGGTCTTATATGACCCTTTTTATTGCAGTGATGACACACAGGTATGAACCTATGTTCAGAAAAATCAACATTTCCAGATTTGACAGTATTTCTAAACTGTACAGATTTAGATTTTGCAGATGTTGAAGATTTACATGTTGGTCTTACTTCTCCAGCAGAATTTTTCTGTGAAGATTCCTTATTTTGATTACTTACACTCATCCTCTTTTCAGCAGAATTTGAGCTTTCAGGAACTTCCTTTGAAGTTGATTCCTCATCAATTTGATGATTTCCTGCAGAAGAATTTGAAGCATTAGATTTACTTGAATTTGAAACTTTCTCAAGTTCAATCACTTTACCTTGAAGTACAGAAATCTGAGCTTCCTGTTCTTTTAGTTTTTCAGTTTTTTCAGTTAAAGAAGTTACCAGAGAATTTTCTTTGGCATGTCTTTCAAGTAACTTCTGGTTTATTGAATCTATTTCTGCAAGAGCTTTATTTTTCTCTGTTTCTGATTCCTTCAATTTTTTACTCAGTTTCTTGACTTTCTTCTGAGCTCTATTGAATTCCTTATAGAGCTGATTGTAGGCTTCTTGTAGTTCTTCTTCATCATCTGATAAAGTCTCTTTATTATCTCCTGCAATTCCAGAGATTGAACTACCAGAGGAAGATGAGTAAAAAGAATTGAAAGCAGTAAAATTAGCAGAAATATCCTCATCAGATTGTGAAGAATTATCAGTATTACTGTCATCCCAAGTAACCTGATAATTCGTCTTTTTCTTTTTATCCTTTGAGGGACAATCAGAGGCAACATGTCCAAATCCTCTACATTTGTAACATTGAACTTCATCATTCTGAGAAAATTTCTTCTCCTTTCTTGGATCAGAAATTTTCTTATCAGATCTCCTATTAGATCTGTCCATGGATGATGAAGGATTGGATTGTCTCTTTTTAAACATTCTCTTAAACTTTTTAGCTAAGAGAACAATTTCATCGATATCTACATCAGAATTATCTCATTCTTCAGTATTTACAGATTTTAGAGCTATTCCTTTACTCCTTTTAGGAATATTCAGATCTAGCTCATAAGTCTGTAAAGATCCTACCAGATCTTCAATTCTCATGGTATCTACATCTTTTGCCTCTTGTATGGCAGTAACTTTAGGTCTGAATTTTTCAGGCAAAGATCTCAAAATTTTTCTAACAACCTTAGATGTAGAGATCTTTTCTCCAAGATTAAAACTCGAATTAACAATATCAGACAGTCTGGCATAAAATTCATCAAAAGACTCATCATCTTTCATGTATAGAGTTTCAAAAGATGTTGTCAGTCTTTGAAGTCTGGACAGCTTGACAGCTGAGGTTCCTTCATGAGTGACCTCAAGAATGTCCCAAGCTTCCTTAGCGACTTCACATGAGGAAATTCTCCTGAATTCCTCAACACTAACAGCACAAAATAAGGCATTCATTGCCTTGTTGTTCCATCCACATTGATCAGATTCAGTTTTAGTCCACTGATCATGAGGTTTAGGGATCACAACACCTCCTTCTGTTGTGATCTCAGGAGGATGATAACCATTACAAACCGAGAGCCAGACACGCTCATCAATAGATTTCAGGTAAGCTCTCATTCTTGCTTTCCAGTAAGAATAATTGTTACCTTCGAATAATGGAGGTCTAGAGGCAGATCCTCCTTCTTTTCCAAAGTCCATGCTATAGATCTAGATCACACTTTGTATAGCAATTCAAAGTGAATAGGCTCCGATACGAATTGAAAGAGTAGAGGACTACTCTATAGGTCCACGATCTACAATTGAACTCACTCAACAACAAACCACAGTTCGAATCCACGAACAGCAACACAGCTTGAATCCACAAGCTGCAGAACACGATCAATCCAGATCGCAAACAATCACTCACCAGTGATCCACAGTTCGAATCCACGAACTGCAACACAGATTGAATCCACAAGCTGCAGAACACGATCAATCCAGATCGCAGCAATCACCTCAGAATCCACTGAGACGATCCAATGCAGTAGGAATCCACCTACGCATCAGTCAAAGCCGATCACCAGTCCAGGCGATCACACGATCAGATGAAGTTCCGAATTGAAGAAGAATCCTCTACCTTCAATTCCAGGTGATCTATCTTAGATCTCCCCCTCACTCGATCGCCGACTCTCTAAAGAAGATTTGATCGAATCTCAAACACCTCAAGATCCGAAATCAAATTGATCCAAAGAAAAAGTCACTTCTAAAAATTACAGCACGTCTATTTAAAGGAGAAAACTCAGATCGCGTCGAGCGCTGGTGGCGTCGTGAAGCGATCGGGGTAGACGGCTGGAAGCGAACTCAAGTCCCGCTCAGAACAGGTTGAATCAGTTATGGGAGCGCTGCCAGCGAGCTGCTAGCAGGAGAGAACGCGGCATGTGCACGGCTGATCATACAATCTTCAATCTCGCTCTGCGCTACCAGCGGCGTGTCGGCGTCGCCTTACGACGCTAGTGCACGTGCCTTGCTTTCAAAGCACTGATTCACTTATGCGCTGCCAGCGGAGTGGCAGCGGCGTTGATCTTCGCAAGTGCCTTATCAAGAAATGATCTATTTAGAAAATCTTTCATTTCCTTGAGCTACCAGCGGCGTGGTAGTTGTGTGGCAGCATCGTCTTCTTCTTCTTTACTAAATTCACTGAATTTTCATTATTTAATCTTCACATCTTGAAGATTTATTAGAAGACATAATTTGTCAAACATTTGACATAAAAGGAGTGTGAGTTTTCACACTTACATCCTCTCTCTAATTCTTCTAAATCATAATGGTATAAATTTCTCTACTAAAATTTGAACAAAATATTACTATCTTCTATTAAATTTTCATAGGGCAGGTGTGTAGATTTTTAAACAGCGCAATCTAACTTCAAGAAATCAGCCGCAGCTCTTGAGGTTGCTGATTATTACAGTGACACTCACACCTATACTTTAACTCTTCTATAATTTAATTATATGGTTTTCTTAACTCCAAATTACAATAACTTACTGTTAACATCTACTTGAGACTCTTAGAACAAACTTTAGACAATTAAACAAAGGGAATTTATTTCTAGAAGGTTAGCCGCAAATGGCTAGTGTGAATAATGACTGGCGCTAACCTCCTGGAAGTCAATTTAATACTCCCATAACTTAATTATTTGAAACCTTTAGCTAATAATCACCTAAATTTAGTTTTAACATTGAGTTTAAACTATTAGAACATGTTTTAGTCACTTAATCATTAGAAATAGATTTTTATTGAACTAGCCGCACCTGGATAGAAAAGAGAGTCTGGCGCTAACCTCTACAGGTTGGCGCTACTCAGCCCTGGTATTGATTTTGAACCATCGCTGACCTATGGAAGCCATCAATGGTTGGCGCCAAGTGCTTCACTTACGAACAATTTCAATTTGCTGCAACAACAATTTTTAACATGTCTGAACCATTCTTTGCTCTAAAACTTTCATAATTTCTTTTCTTCTTCTCCTAACAACCTATTCCACAACATTCGAAATTAATTCAACCTTAAATCGATCACAACTTCAGAACCACACTCATAATGTGCAAAAACGTCAAAACTGATATGCAACAACTTAAATCCAGTTTCTCATCAAATTTCGATTTCAAATCCAATAGAAAGTGAGTGCTACTCACCTGAGGAAATCAGAAACCACCAGCACCTGCTCTCTGATCTTAGTAGTTTTGAATTTCTAAGTTTGTTGGCCGCTCACTCACTAATATCATATCTGATCAGATCTAATCCAAAACCTGATCTCTCTCTCTAGTTGCTCACACAATTCAGATCTAACATTACACTTACCTGATTTCCAAGAGATCTGCAATTGAATTCGAACCAAATCTCCACAATCCATTCGATCAATTTCAGACCACTTCCAATTTCTTCTAATCCAAACAAGCAAGCTTCCTCTCCTCAACTAGACTCCCTCATTCTTACAAGTGTTCTGATTCCACCTTTGCTCTCCTGAATTCTCTAGCAACTGTTCGACTAAACCTTGCTCAAATGAATCTCGGTCTATTTATAATCAGCAATTGGCGCTCATCAAAATTTTAACTCACGATCTGTTGTATGCTCACTTACCTAAGGATCCCTACCTATTCAACTCCTTTAAATATACGATCAGGTGCTTGCCTTTCCACCATGACATCTACACCATCATTTTAATTAAAGCACTTAAATTAAGATATATTATTATTAATCATCTAGCTGTATAATATAGCAACTACTTATCTTAAGTAACATCTCTTTTCAGTAAAACTCCGGAATTCCCATAACACCCTTGCTCGCCACACCCACCGAACCATCCAAACCCAACAAATGTAATTCAAATACCCAATTTATCGTTTTTATCAATTCATCTTATCTGAATTTTGAAAATTTTCTCTAATTAATTTCTTCTTCTCCATTTCTAAAATTTTCCACTAATTATTTTAAATTAACAATCATAAAATTCAAAATTTTAATATTATTAAAAATTCAAGATTTTACAGTATCACCACAAAGATCCCCCCTCTCGCGTATCAGCTGAAAACAAAAACAAAACAAAAATAGTGAGATACGAATATCTCAGTAGGTAACACGATGCATTCTAGAAACAATTTATATATCTAAAAGTAATCATTTCATGCTTGAATAAGACTTATACGGATAAGAAGGCATCGTTTAATTAAATCATAGCATACGAAAAGAATAAACCAGCAATAAATCATTTCTAAGGGTCATGTATCAGTCATAATTATGATAAGAAACTAAGTCCAGAATAATTCAGCATAAATCTAAATCAGCTAAAGTCAAATCAATTTCCTTTAGAACAGTGGTAAGCCAAGTAACCACATCCCACCATAAAATAGAACATGTATGATCTCACATGTGTCAATATAACAATAATAGGTGTATAACAATACTATACTAGTGTCATTGTAGGACTCACAAAGAAAGATAAGTTTTTGAGAAGACACTCGTCAAATTCTATGCCACCATGCGTCTAAAGGGCGAAGCTACTATGACACTCAAACCCGAATACTATTTTGACGATAAGAGCCATAGTCATCGACTTATTGCGCACATACTCATAGAGTTGGCATGAACCACCAGCATGCAGTGTAAAACCCCAGTTTTTAATAAATATTATTGTAAGAATTATCTAATACTTGTAATTAAATTTTAATGGTGGAAATTCAGGTAATTGAAGACAAGGGTAAATTCGAAATTTCACAAATCTGAATTATGAAGGTTATAATTTAAGGTGAATGGTAGCAAAATTTTGGTTTAATAATTTAGTAATGGTGTTTTAATTGTTTATTAATTGAAGGGTGCTAATTTAAGGTGATTAGTTGAAGAAGCAATTGCAAGATCAAGGGTAAAGAGCTATTTATGTAGGAAAAGCTTTGGGTGAGCACACAGCAGATCATGATAGAGAATGAGCGCCAACGACCATTATAAATAGCAGTCATCTTGATGATTTTGGGTTTCGCTCGAATTGGTAAGGGAATTGCTGCCGGTATTCAAGTAGATTGCGGAGGAAGAATAGGTAAGTAGATTTTGTGCATTTGGAGTGGATAGAAGACTAATCAGAGGAAGAATTCTATTGTCGGAGGTTCGTAGCAGCTGAGAGTTGCAGGGATCTGTTCAATTCAGAATTGATCTCGGAGATATCAGGTAAGGGTATTTATTTGACAATTGTGAGCAAATCAATAGAGGCAATAGGAGTTAGTCCAGATCTAATCAGATCTGAACTTTTGGTAGAGGAATTGGAATCAAAGGTGAGCGGCGGAGATTTTGGAGTTAGAATCGCTGCAGTTTGTGCTCAGTTGAAGCCTGGGAGTTGCTGTGCTTGAGGATATTCGAATCAAGTGAGTAGCACCCGTTTTCTTCTGATTTTGCATAGATAATTTTATTCAATTGTTTTTCCAAGTGTTGCATCTGAGTTCTTCATTTCTGAATAGTTAAGAGAGAATGCACAATTAGTACATGATTTCAGGTGGATTAAATTCAATTGTTGTAAATGAGGATGTTAGAAGTTTAAGGAATTGATCTGAGTTGAATTTATCAGAAATTATTGGCTCAGTATTGTCGATAATCACCATGGCAGCAATCGAGAATGTGTACGCATGAGAAATCAACTTGGCACCGATTGGTGCTAATTGGAGCTAACCTTTCTGGAGGTTAGCGCTAGGCATAGTTTTAGTATGGGCTAAGGGGCGCCAACCTACAGAGGTTAGCACCCAGTCTCTTTTTATTAGCCAAGTGCGGCTAATTTGGCAGGCTATCTGGAATTGTTTTAAAGCTCGATAAACCTACCCTATGAGTTGAGCTAAGTGTGGGAGAGGTTACTGATGTGGCGGTAAGCTCCGAAATGTATATTAATAAATTAGGAAGAATAAATCATAGAAATAAGATTAGATTTCTGGAAATATTAGTTGCTGAAGGTTATCACCAGCACCTTATTTACTAATCTATTCGACTAATACATGGGAAGCTGAAGATTTTATTTAAACATTTTAAGTCTAACCTTTAGAAAATCAAGTGAGAGCTATAGAATGAGAAGTGAGGATTTTTTATGGATAGAAATAGTGATTATATGTTGGAAGATAAATTTCTGAGAGGAAGATTTAAATTGTTAAAGTTAGCAACTATAGAAGGGGTGATTGTTTCTGTAAACATTCAGATTTCGTGGTTGATACTAAAATACTATTTCTGGCCAACTAGAGTGGTGACCCCTATGTCTATGATAGGTGATGAGTTAGAATTCCTACACCACCAAGTTAGAGCATGGAACAATATAATGAGTTGGAAATGAAAATAGGAAGTAAATTTGCTGCATATCCAAGTTAGTAAGGTATTATCTGGGTTTCCACTGGTTTGCTATCTCAACACTGACTTGTTTAACTCTTTAATATTCAGATTTGATACTTCTAGTTTGATTAAATTTTAATTGATTTCATGTTATTAGCAGATTATGAAAACAAGTATTTCTTAAGGTTTTTGCATTATATGTCGTTAAGTTTGTTATTTGGATTAAAAATTATATTGAGAATCTCCATGAGGGAGTATATTGGTCCGGGTGACCGATGATAAACAACAACCAGATTTGATTGATATTGGGCTCTATGTTGGATTTCATGCTATTTCATCGGTTATGTTGAAAATGGGGAATTTGAGATTACTATTGGTTTAGCTTGTCCTGGATCCATGTCTAATCTTAGTAATGAAATGTTTTTGCTTTATTGGGGTAAGGGCATGGCCTTGTTTGTTGCCACGACTGGTGTAGAGCAGTCCGATACCCTGAGTAGGCCGCGTTATCAATGCCGATACCCGGAGTAGGTCGGCATTGGATGACGATACCCTGAGTATGCCGTCATTTCAGAGTTTCGATACCCTGAGTAGGCCGGAACTGTGTACATGGAGGTGTGGATGTCTCCTTGGCATGTCGATTAACCAACTTAAGCAAGATACATGACATTGAACATATTATGATTGTTTGTTATGGCTGATGGACACTGTTTAACTTTGTTATTGAGATTACTCTGATTTCGGAGTTTCTATTGTATTCCATGGATTATTCTTGACCGTTTATTATTCGTGGCATATTTAGAACTGAGATAACTATTTCTGTACGCATGTGCTACTCACTGAGATATTCATATCTCACCTGTCACGACCCGGAACTAGGTCTGCCCCTCCAAGGCACAACCCATCCCAGACCGTGGCAAGGGGGCCATTATACTTAACAAAAAGCGAAGGATTTAAAACTTTTTCCTAACAAGTGCAAGTGATAAACAATTTATACTTGTGCATATCAAAATTGTGTTCATATATATATATATATATATATATATATATATATATATATATATATATTTGAAATGTAATAAGACACAAGAGTTGGTTACAAAATAATGGGTGACTAATCATTCCTCTCGATGTAAAGGGTTTACAATTCAAAACTATACATGTATAACAAAAGAAAAGCCTAAGGTATATAGAAATCCTCCTTTTTATAACCAATGGTTTTCTCTTTGCCTCTATCCCCAGCCCAGTCCTTCACACCGGACGTCGATGGATCTGAAAAATAAGATAAAAAGCAACTGTGAGACGAAGGTCTCAATAAGCAATACATGAATGCACGAGAAAACACAGTTCATGCTGATAATATTTGATGAAATCATGACATGCGGGTATTTGAAATCATAACTAATGTAATACAGCTCAGTGTCATACATGTAACGCCCCGAACCCGGGTCAGTGCAAACCGGCACCCGACCCGAACCCGGTTCGCTACTGTAACAACCCGAATTCAGTTCAACAACCAAATCCGAGGTGTTACTGGCCCATATCAAATACATCATCAATAATATACCAGAAAATAGAATTAAATAATCCATTCACTTTATTATACTATCAGAGTGCGGAAACAAGTATGTGCGGAAGTGTAGTCTAAAATCCTCAAATAAACATTAAAGTTAATCATCAATCATTAATATCAAAGTCTGGTAAAATAAAATGGTTACTATCTCTCTCATCTCCCTAGTACATCAAATCCAAATAAATAATAGTCTATCAAATATGACTAAGTCTAAACAATCCTCCAGCTCAAACCATATCCGGATAAAAGTAATCCTCCGGTGTATACTCAGCTACCTCTCCCTAGAAATCACTATCATCCTCCTCTCGCGTATCAGCTGAAAAATGAAATAAAAGTAGGGTGTGTAAAACCCCGAATTTCCCTTAAATAATAAATTAAATTAGTAAATAATATTACCCAGAGTTATGATTGATAGAAACATTTTAATATTGTAGGGGGTGATCAACTTAGCGGAGATCCAGAATTAGACGCAGATCTGACCGTCCGATCATGAGATATCAAGGTATGTATTTTGATTGGGCGTGGGTATAGAATTTGGTATAGGTGAGACACATGGGATAAGTGAGTATAAGTATTAGTTTAATAACCTAAATTTATACGCGTGTATTCTCGCTCGTATTGATCAGCCGCAAGCGACAAGCGACCAAAGGACAAGAAGAAGAAAGGGAAGAAGAAAAGCTTGGGTTTTTGGAGTTCTTCATCTTCCAGAGTGTTGCTGGGTGATAGAGAAGCGTGGTTGAGAGAAGTGAGGAAGAGGAACCTTCGTTCAAGAGGTAGGTGACACCGTTTTGGTTTTAAATTCGGATTTATCTCTGTTTAATCGCAAACGCATGTTTCTATGATATGTAAAGTTGTAATTAGTTAGCTAAGCCTGTTATAAATACATTAGAATGAGTTTAGACGAGAAAAATCGTGATTTAGAACTGTTTCTGTTCGATTTGGTGAGACCGCCGACCTCGACTGTGCGAGGCGCTCATCGGCGATTTTAGGCGCTGGTTAAATATTTGAGGACGCCGTGGACCGCGGGACGACGGACCGTGGGCGCTCGAAATTGCACTACCGCCGACTGATGACCGCCCGGAGCGATCCTGAGCGATCCCAGGCGCTCTCAGCAGAATTTCCAATTTTTCATAATTTCGAACCTAATTCAATTCTAAACTATTTTTAGACAATTTTAATGATTAATTAAGGTACTTTAAGACCAAAATAAACTACCTAAACCCCTGTTTTATAGAAAAACAAATTAGGGAGATATTTAGGACATTAGTTGCCAAGTTTTGAAGGTATATGAGAAATGTGATTTTGGAAAAGCCTAACTACTCTTTGATTATCTAAACACTTCTAAATGACATTATAAATCATAAGACATTATAAAGAGAATTCAGAATCCGAATGACGGAATAATGAAATGAATGTACAGATATAACCATTATATGCCGCTAGGCACCAACCCTTATAGAAATATGATACTTTAGGGAATTTTGGAGTCTAGTGGGCATAGCTGGTTATGGATCCATAGTCGTAGCTAGATAGCTGAGGGATATGTCATTTGGGTTGAGTTACTCCTATATGCGACGCGCTTCCTTTGCAAGTTAGTTTGTCTGGGAAGGTCCTATGTCTGGAGGGAGACCCCGGTGAGCCGCTGGTGATTCCCTGTACATGTGGATAAGCAACCACCTCCATGTATTGATTCTGGTGCTGCATGCTGGTGGTACATACCAACTTTGATGGGTACGTGTGCAATAAGTCGGTGACTACGGCTCTTGTCTAAGCTGCGCTGCATGGGGCTTGAGTATCATTAGTAGCATCGCTCCTAAGTCGCACGGTGGTATAGCAATTGGTTGAGAATCATCTCAAAAGGTTTATCTAACTTTGTGAGTCTACAATGACACTGAAAACATAACACTTGATATGATTACTATTGTGCACGTGCGGGATGCATGTGATTGGGATATTGGTTGGATGTGACTGCTTAGTACATCCTGGCAATACTTGGATTATGCTATTGATTTGGCTATTGAGTTCTTATATTAAAACTTGCTGAAAATCATTTCTAGAACTGTTATCAAACTGTTTTGTGTTCACGAATGGTATAAATGATTATGCGAACCTGATTTGTCGATATTGCTTAATCGTGCATGGAATGCTACTTTGCTTATATTAACTGTTTAATCATGAATGTGTTACCTACTGAGATATTCGTATCTCACCCTACTTCTATTTCATTTTTTCAGCTGATACGCGAGAGGGGGATCTCTTAGACTTCCAGGGAGAGATAGCCGATTATTCGCCGGAGGATTATTATTATCCAGACCTTGTCTGAGGTGGATTGATGTTATAGACTTAGCATTTTTATTGGTTATTATCATTTATTGGATTTGATGTATGAGAGAGACAAGAGAGATGTAAGCACCTCATTTTTGCGCTCCCAAGAAAAAAAAAAAAAACCAAAAATACAAACCCTGGACAGAAAGTCAAACCCTAAGGGGTGAAAAGTGGACTTTTTGATCAAGTGAAAATTGGCCACCATGCTTTATACCATTGGATAGAGAATCCCGACATGAGTCCAACGCAACTGGGTTTGCAGGAATCGGGGTCCGGATGAAGGTTCTGCGGGCGGTCAAACTTAAGGAAAAGCCGAGAGTTGACTTTTCCTCGAATTCCGTGCCAAGTACCTTGCTTTATATCATTGGATAGAGAATCCCGACACGAGTCCAACGCAACTGAGTTTGCAGGAATCGGAGTCCGGACGAAGGTTCTGCGGGCGGTCAAACTTAAGGAAAAGCCGAGAGTTGACTTTTCCTCGAATTCCGCACCAAGTACCTTGCTTTATATCATTGGATAGAGAATCTCGACACGGTTCCAACGCAACTGAGTTTGCAGGAATCGGGGTCCGGATGAAGGTTCTGCGGGCGGTCAAACTTGAGCAAAGCCAAAAGTTGACTTTCTGCTAAAATCCGATCCAGAGGCCTACCCCTAGGTCATTGGATAGAGAATCTCGACACGGTTCCAACGCAACTGAGTTTGCAGGAATTGGGGTCCGGATGAAGGTTCTGCGGGCGGTCAAACTTGAGCAGAGCCAAAAGTTGACTTTCTGCTAAAATCCGATCCGGAGGCCTACCCCTAGGTCATGGGATGGAGGGCTCCGATACGATTCTAATGAAACTAAGTTTGCCCAGATCGGAGTCCGGATGAAGGAAATATGAGCTGACGAAATTCCCGGGCAGCAAAACCGGCAATCTGCGCACGTGGCAAAAAGCTGCACACGTGGCGAGTTGCGCAGGAAAATATCTCGGGGATTAAATCCGTAAATATCCAAACATACGAAATATCCCAGGGACTAAATCCGTGAAAATCCGAGAATATCGGATTAAATCAAAAATTGCCAGGGACTAAATATGAATTTTTCAGATTTTTACGTCCTGCGAGCGGCGGCATTAAATGATTTTCATCATTATGCCGCTCGCGCGGACGTGGCGAGCGAGCATGCGCCCACCTTGAGCTGGGCGCTAAGGTGGGCGGCACCTTTTTTTTTCTGGCTTATATAAGCCGCGCGACTTCTCGCGCAGGGGGGTTGGAAGATTTCGAAAAAAAAAAAGCTAAGAGGCTGGATTTTTTTTTGGTTGGCTGTTTTCGGGTTGGGAGCTTCTTTTGGAGATTTTGAGCTCCTTCTTCATCGGGCATAGGTGGTCTTGACCACCATCTTCCCCTTGACCACCATCTTCCCCAAAGAACAAACCAGACACTTCTTCCCCCACCTTTCTCGGACCTTTCTTCCCCATTCCTCTCTTCCTCTTCTTCCTCATCAAACCCAAAGGAGAAGGAGGAGCTTGCCGGGTGAGCCTAAAGGAGGAGAGTCCAGCCGCTGCTTGAGCTTCAAAAGGGGGAGCCTACCTGCTCACTTCAGAAGGGTGTTCCGACACCCAGGTAATGTTCCCGACCATTCTCTTTTTTTTTTAATATAAGTTCATTTCGAGCATAGCATGTCATGAGGTTTTACATTCTACCATCTTGTTTACTAATACTGCTTGTGTGATTCGAAGGGGAGCATGTTCCCCGTGGTCATTTCATCTCGTGTACCCCATTATAAACCCCCTTGTCCCTTCACTGTTAATATGTTGATGTGTGATTTTGAGGTTCGGTTTGCGATATGTTAGCTTAGGTTAATTTCCATACGAGTTTAAGTGCCCTCTGGGAGTGGTCGGAGTCCGGGGAAGTGTTCTGGGCATATTATTCTTGATGTATTTTGAAAGCATGGTTGTAGTGTGAGTTTTCTGGGTTTTCAAAACTTGAAATAAAATGTGTTTAGATTAAATTCAAAATTAGTTGGGAGGTGTTCTAGGCATGTTGGGAGGCTAATGGAACAGTTACAGACCTAAAAAATTCGGCCAGAGTTGGAAATCTCAAAAAAACAGAGTTGAAAATTGCAGTGACCTGCCGCCCACCTGGCGCCCACCTGGCGCTCACCTAGGAGGTGGGCACCCCTTTCATCCCACTTCCCGCCGAGCTGGCGCCCACCTGGCGCTCAGCTCGCGCCCACCTAAAAACCAAGTGAAATTCTGGCGCCCACCTCGCGCCCATCTCGCGCTCACCTCCCGCCCAGCTCGCGCTCACCTGGTATCGGGTGAGCGCTAGGTCAAATTTTCACCCGGATTCTGGCGCCCACCTGGCGCTCACCTCAGGAGGTGAGCGCCAGGTCCAAAACAGGCCGATTTTGTGCATTTTGTGCATTTTCTTGATAGGGTGTCAATTTTGTGCATTTTCTTATATGATTATTGCTGAATGTGGGCTTTATTTCCAAACCGAACCGGATGAACCAATAGGGTTCTCGGGTCACCCGGAAACCCAACATGGACCATGGACCAACCCGGTCCAAATTGATTTCCGGTGGGCCTTCCAACGAGGCCCACCAAGCCCGACCAACCCATTCATGCTTAAATAAGATAAATAAGAGATTTGAGTGGGCCAGACCAATTGAGGCCCACCCGAGCCCTAATTGGGCCATGCATGATTAAAGTAGGATGTGGTTTGGCCGAGACCACGGGTAGGGCCTATCGGGCCCACTAAGCCCATGAACCCGACCAACTTAGGGTTTCCAAACCCTAAGTCAGGAAGCCTTGGGCTTTCAAGCCCAAGCCCAGGTAAAGGGCCCCAAGCCCAGTACTTGGCCCGTGTTGGCACAGATAAGAAAGATAAAATCAAAATCACTTGGCAACCAATTGTGGGGCCCACTCAAGGGCCCACAAAGCAATCCCGGCCCACTTTTGGCATGAAATCCACTTAACTAATCCAACTTGAACTCTAAAATAAAATCAATTCAAAGTGAGCCAAAATCCAAAGGGCCACACTTGGCCCACCAAGGAACATGCGGGCCACACTTGGCCCCCCCAAGGGATACCGTGGGCCTTCCAACGGGGCCCGTCCCACCAGACCCAGATCATCTTAATTAAAAAGATAAAATCAAGTAAAGGGACCCACACCACTCAGGTGGTCCCGCCAGACTTAACCAAAATTGCATATCGGATTAGGAATCAGGTGAGACCTATGTAAGCTGACTCAAACCAGGGAACCCACGGGACCCGTCATCCGACGGGGTGGACCGGGGTGTCTACGGACTTCCCCGGATCACAACCGAGAACTGACTTAGAATCTCAAGCCGCAGACCAAAAAGCCCTAATAGGCAAGATTAGGCACCCAGGTGTCCGCCTGCACCCCATCAGGCGGTGGCGACTCCGAATCACCCCGTGCCGCGTTTCCCACGCGCGCACAAGAGAGTTAGTAACCAGTTCATTCTACCAGACTTTGATATTACTGACTGATGGTCAAGCTTTATGCTTGTTTGAGGATTTTGATCTACACTTCCGCACATACTTGTTTCCGCACTCTGATTAGTTTAATATATGGATTGGATTTACTTCTTTGGTCTAGTATGTTATTGATGTTGTAATTGATATGGGCCAGTAACACCTCGGATTTGGTTGTTGAACTAAATTCGGGTTGTTACAGTAGCGAACCGGGTTCGGTTCGGGTGCCGGTTTGCACTGACCCGGGTTCGGGGCGTTACAGGGTGAGATACGAATATCCCAATAGGTAACACATGCATGATTAAACAGTTAATATAAGTAAAGTAACAGTTCATGCACGATTAAGCAATATCGACTAATCAGGCTCGTATAATCATTCGTATCATTCATGAATACAAAACAGTATGATAAATAGTTCTAGAGATGAATTTCAGCAAGTTCTATTATAAGAATCCAATATCAAAATCAATGACATAATTCATACTTTGCTAGGATGCACTAAACAGTCACATTCGATCAATATCTCAATCACATGCCTCTAGCATGTATACAATAATAATAACAAGTGTTTGTGATTTCAGTGTCATTGTAGGACTCACAAAAATAGATAAACCTTTTGAGATGATTCTCAACCAATTGCTATACCACCGTGCGGCTTAGGAGTAATGCTACTAATGATACTCAAGTCCCATGCAGCGCAGCTTAGACAAGAGCCGTAGTCACTGACTTAGTGCACACGTACCCATCAGAGTTGGCATGTACCACCAGCATGCAGCACCAGAATCAATACATGGAGATGGTCGCTTATCCACATGTACAGGGAATCACCAGCGGCTCACCGGGGTGTCCCTCCAGACATAGGACCTTCCCAGACAAACTAACTTGCGAAGGAAGCGCGTCGCATATAGGAGTAACTCAACCCAAATGACATATCCCTTAGTTATCTAACAACAACTATGGATCCATAACCAGCTATGCTCACTAGACTCCAAAATTCCCTAAAATATAATATTTCTATAAGGGTTGGAACCTAGCGGCATATAAGGTTAAATTGTCAATTACTTCAATATTCGGTCATCTGAGTTCTGAATTCTCTTTATAAAGTTTCCTGGTTTATAGTGTCATTTAGAGTTGTTTTGATAATCAAATAATAGTTAGGTTTTCCAAAAACTAGATTTCTCAATTACTTTCAAAGTTTGGCAACTAATGTCCTAAATATCTTCCTAATTTATTTTCCTGTAAAACAGGGAATTAGATAATTTATTTTGGGTCTTAAAACATCTTAATTAATCATTAAAATTGTCTAAAAATAGTTTGGAATTGAATCAGGGTTTGAAATTACGAAAATCTGCAAAATCTAAACAGAGCGCCTAGGATTGCTCAGGATCGCTTCGGCGATCTGTGGTTGGTGGTAGTTCAAAACAGGACACCGGCGATACGTCTTCTGGCGGTCTTCGGCGGTCTAAGATTTTTAACTAGCGCCGAGGATCGCCGATGATCGCCGAGTACAGTCGAGGTCTGCGGTCATACAAAAACAAACAAAAATAGTTTTAAATCGTGATTTTTCTCGTTCAATCTCATTCTATCATACATATAACATTGATACTAAACTAAATACATCAATAGATCATATAAAAACATGCCTTTGCGATTAAACGAACGTAAATACCAAAAACGAACGTAAAACAATGTCACCTACCTCTTGAACGCGCGTGCTTCTCCTTCTTCTCCAACAAACTACACTCACAGACGTGAGATAACCCCTGGACGATGAATAACACCAAAACCCAGGCTTTTCTTCCTCCTTCTTCTTCTTCCTCCGTCGTTCGGTCGTGTTTGTCCCTTGCGGTTGAAGTAGATGAGCGAAAAATATAACGTATGTGTTTTAGGTTATTAAACTAATATTTATACTCATTGATCCCATGTAGCGCACATGCAATCTTTCCTATATACACTTCCCAATCAGAACACATACCTCGATATCTCATGATCGGATAGTTAGATCTACATCCAACTCTGGATCTCCACTAATTATATCATCCCCTACAATAATAAAATATTTCCATAAATTATAACTCTCAAGAATATTATTTATTAATTTATTTTATTATTTAAGGAAAATTCGGGGTTTTACAATACAATTGGTGCATTCTTGTGCAATAGGTGTATAGTTCATCAATTTATAACAATCGCAATCAATACTCATAATGTCAAATGTCACGGATCCCAAGCTTGCGTGGAGGATATGAGTTCTCTATCTCCAGGCCAGGGTGAACAAAGGTCCACTACCCCCAACCGAGATGAACCGATCCATCTACCCACCAAGACTTACTGCTGTAGAGCGGCTAGTTCACTACCCCCAAATTGAGGTGAACAATGGTTCACTACCCCCAATTGAGGTGAACAACACACACTACCCACCAATACTCATATAATCACTGTTCATCATACTAGGTATCTCAAATTCCCATGCTTTCGTGGGGATGCTAATTCTTTATCTCCAGGTCAGGGTGAACAATGGTTCACTACCTCCAACCGAGATGAACCGCATACTCAACCCACTAAGACTTACTGTTATGGAAGGGGCTAATCCACTACCCCCAATCGAGGTGAACAAAGGTTCACTACCCCCAACTGAGGTGGACTGCAACACGCTATCCACTGATACCAATCATGCCACAAATTCTCAATAATGGGCCAATGCCCTTCATATCATGCAATTAAATACGGGCCAATGCCCTTCTCATATCATATCAACGATACATAGCATGATAGATTAGCACGGTAAACAAAATGGGCCAATGCCCTAAATAAATTACATACTCACAACACATGGGCCAATGCCCAAAAATAAGATTTCATGCTTACAAGTAAAAACCAACAATACATGGTTTACTGTGAATCTTACATTTCATGGTTTTCTTGGGCAACCTATGCCTCAACTCTTATGATACTTGTGCAACTTCATTTTGGCTTTTGTTTTCTACTTCTAATGGTCATTTGGAAAGTGCTCAAGGTGACGGAATCAAGTTATCCTACTCCTATAGAAATCTGGGACAGAAACTCTCTGTAAGACCTTCTTTGGCAAAACGTACCCAAAATCCTTGTTATTTGGAATTTTGGGATACTTCCAGTTGGAACACTTCCTAGACACCTAACTCTCACTTATACATAGGTTGGATTTGAACAAAAACAAATGGTAATTCAATCTGGGCTAAAAACTCAAAATTGGGAAAATCTGGTAAGGGCGCTCGATAGGTGACTCGAGCCTGCTTTGAGCGGCAAAAAATTAGCTCTCGGGTTTTTCTGTTCAGGCAAGTCGCTAGAGCAATCGCTCTAGTGTCCATGCCTCAAGCCTCTTCCTAAAACTATCGCCCAATGCCACACTCGAGTGGCTGTTCAGGAGGCTGTGCTTCTCGACAGTTCGCAAAATCCGAACTTTTGGGGATTTGTGGTTTTTCTCAAATCTCACTCATTTTGGGTGTTTTTGGGCTCTAAATTGCTCCTAGCATGTGTAGTTATCTACTACCAACAAAACCCCTCAAAGAAATCCCTCCCATTTGTCCTAATACTCGTTTTCACATCTCAACCCTAACATTCACCTAAAACATACGAATTTGGCCGAAATTGAGAAATAAGGGTTGGGGTGGTGTTGATTACTTCTTTCAATCATTTAAGCAAGTTTTCTAGCCTCCAATGCAAGCCATGAACAGCTCCTTGCTTCCTTGGATGCTCGTTCCACTAATCTCCAAGCTCCAAACCCAAACGAAAATGGTTCCTCTTCGTGTTCTCTTTCTTCTTTTCTTGCAAGTATACTCCTCCAATGGGTTTCAAATGGATGGGGGATGAAATGGGGTGAAGATGAAGAAGAAATGGAAGAGTGGGAGAGCAAGAGAACAGAGGAAAGGGTTTGGGGAGGTGGTAGTTGTGAATGGCTTTTCCCCTTTGGTTTCTTCACTTAAGTGACTTCCCACAAGACACTAATTTTTACAGTTTTGCCACTCTCTCTCCTCCTACATTGCACAATGCCAACACTTAGCCATTTCTCACTTAAGATCAAACTTTATTCAACAATTAGAGGTTGCTCACCTCCATAGGCACTGCCTAGCCGGGGCTTAGCCACTTTGACTAGCTTTAGGCTTGGGCTCCTCCAGCTTCACCTACACATCACACTCACTGGTTAGGGTTTGCTAGGGGTATTGGAACGGGGTTTCACATCACCTGTTTGTTTTGGTTTTGTTTTTAGATATTCGTGGTGAGGCGACGACTGGGGTAGATCCTTCCGGCACTTATAGGGAGGGGGATTATTTCTACATTCCCTAAACTAGTAGGTTTATTCTTTGGTTGGGATATTGATTGGATTTGTTTGGAAATGTAATAAATGATATTAGGATTTGTGATTTGATGGTATTTTAATCAAATATTTTCCCATGCTTCCTAGTAGTTAAATTGTTGCACTCTGATTTGTAAAACCCATATGATTACTCCAGCAATCATATGAGTCATGGGCCCATACCTAACACTCTGTTAGATGTGTTATATCTTTATTGAACAACTCGGATCCGAGGTGTTACATGCAGCCCCTGAATCAATACATGGAGATGGCCGCTGATCCACTTGTATAGGAATCACCAACGAGGCTCAAAATGACCCTACAAACACGGGACCCTCCAGAGCAAACTAAATTGCGAAGGAAGCACGCTTGCATATGGAAGTAAATCAACCGAAAAAAATACCCCTTAGCTAACCATCTTATTCTATGGATCCATATTCAGCTATGCCCACTAGACACCAACATTCCCTAGAACTCATCTGTATTTATAAGTAATAATGCCTAGTCGCATATAATAGTCTAATCTATAAATTTTATCCAAATTTGATTATCTGGGTTGAAACTCTAATATTAAGTTCCTATTTGTAGAAATCTGATCCATGACTTGTGAAATACATTTTCCTAATTAAATATATGAGTTAAAAAGTTTGAAAGTTTAAAATCTCCTATTTTCCAAGTTATTTTTCAATTTAGGCAACTATAAACCTAAAATAAATTCTCAAATATTTTTGTAGAAAACCGGTTATTTGGGTAGTTAATTCTGTCTCAAATCATCTAATTTAATTGATAAAATCCATTTAAAATCATTTTATTTTAAATTAAAAATCAAATTATAAAAATTCACATTTTTCTGTTGAGATCACCCAGCACCGGTCGCCTAGGCGACTTGTTTGAGCAGCAGTTGAATTTCTACTAAATTTTCTGATTAACAGGCACTCAGGGATCGCTTAGGCGCCCGTGAAAATTTTAATCGCCTACCCATCACCTAGGCAATGGGTGAGCGGCTTTATATTCTGTAAATCTTATTAAACCAGCGCCTACGATCACCTAAACAATCGTACTAGGCGCCCTAACGTCTGCAGCAAATCGAGTTCGAAAAACTGGATTTTCTCTATTCTGTGAAATTCTTACATACATATACATCTAAAATCAAACTAAACCTACACATATGCATCGACAAATCATGCATTAAGATAAAAAAACATGGAAAACAACAAATCGACAATAAATCAGTGTGCTACCTACCTGTTCGTGCGACTTCTTCTTCTTCCTCTGAACAGTAACGTCCACCCTCTTCACAAACACAGAATAGCACTCTAAGGACAATGGGAAAACAAGGATCAATGATCTCTTCCTCCTCCTCTTCTTCTTCCTCGGTTTCGCTCGAGTTCGTTCGTTTCTCCAGCCGCTGAATACAAATAGATGAAAACAAAAGAGTAGAATATAGACCGTATTCTACTAGGGTATAAAACCCTACTACCCTCACTTATGATCCTACAAAACATAGTCACATCATGCATCACACACCCAACCAATCAGAACACAACATCTTAATTATTTAATTCTTTCCTTGATATCTCACAATCCAACAATCTGATTTGTGTCAAACTCATGATCTCCGCTATCCATGCGATCACCTATGATTATAAATTAATTTTATCAATCAAATCCTAAATAAATATTTATTTTTATTTAATTTTAAAAACTAGGAAAATTTTGGGGTCTTACACAAGACTGGCCTTGGGCCTAGATTGAGTACCCTTGGGCCTTCCAATGGGGCCCATCCATTCTGACCCACACACTTTAAATAATTAAACAACAATTAACTTAAGGGACATACCCTTTGAGGCCCAATCAAAGCCCAATTTGAGATATGCTAGGATAAAAAAATAGATGGTTTGGCCAAGACTAGGGTTTGGGCCTATCGGGCCCTATCTCTCTTAATGAAAACCCACTCACCAAAAAAGGGAAGGGATCCTCATCTCTCACCCACCAAAGCCTTGGGCTTTCAAGCCTAAGCATAAGGGGCCCCAAGCCCATTCCTAGCCCGTCTGGAATTCAAATAAACATAAGAAAATTATTCAAAGAGGAACCCTTGTGGGGCCCACCTAATGGGCCAACAGACCATCCAAGCCCACTAAATAGCATGAAAACTTTAATCCTAATCTCTTTGAAACATTAACTTAATAAAAATAATCAAACTAAACCAAAACCCTAAAGAGCTTTTAAGTATAGACTGAGCCCACAAAGGGACATGTGGACTAGACCTAGTCCATCTGGGATTCTATAGGCCTTCCAAAGGGGCCCACCCAATCAGACTAAGATCACTAAATAAATAAGATAAAAACAAATAAGGGGACTTACAACACTCTTGCGGTCCCCACATAGACTTAAACTTACAAGTGCATATTGGATTAGGATAGGGTGAGATAAACTAGTTGACTCATAACTATGATAACTCATGGGACTCGTCATCCGACGGGGTAGACTGGGGTGTCCACGGACTTCTCTGGACCGTAACTGAGAACTTACTCTGAATCTCAAGCCGCAGACCACTGTAAGTGTGAAAACTCACACTCCTGTTATGGCAAATGATTGACAAATTATGTCTTCTAATAAAGCTTCAAGATGTGCAGATTAAACAATGAAAATTCAGCGAATTTAGTAAAGAAGAAGAAGTTGATGCCACCACACTGCTACCACGCCACTGCCACCCCGCTGGCAGCGCATAAGGGAATTTGTGTTTTGAAAGAAAGGTTCGTGCACCTGCCGCGTACTCTCCCGCTAGCAGCTCGCTAGCAGCGCGCTTTTAACTGATTCAACTTACTCTGAGCGGGACTTGAGTTCGCCACCAGCCGTCTACATTGATCGCTTCACGACGCTACCAGCGCTCGACGCGATCTGTGTTTTATTCTTTAAATAGACGAGTTGTAATTTTTAATTGAGATTTTTTTCTTTGGATCATTTGGTTTTCGAATCTTGAGGTGTTTGAGATTCGATCAAATCTTCTTTAGAGAGTCGGTGATCGAGTGAGGGGGAGATCTGAGATAGATCGCCTGGAATTGAAGACAGAGGATTCTTCTTCAATTCGGAACTTCATCTGATCGTGTGATCGCCTGGACTGGTGATCGGCCTTGATTGATGCGTAAGTGGATTCCTACTGCATTGGATCGTCTCAGTGGATTCTGAGAGGATTGCTGCGATCTGGATTGATCGTGTCCTGCAGCTTGTGGATTCAAGCTGTGTTGCAGTTCGTGGATTCGAACTGTGGATCACTGGTGAGTGATTGTTTGCGATCTGGACTGATCGTGTTCTGCAGCTTGTGGATTCAAGCTGTGTAGCAGTTCGTGGATTCGAACTGTGGATTGCTGTTGAGTGAGTCAAATTGTAAAGGTTAAGTATGTACTCCTTTGTAATTGTCTTCTCATTCAATAGTGGATTTTGAAGGGTTAGTGGCCTCATATAGACTCGAGGTTTTTCCTGGATCTGGATCCAGGTTTCCTTGTATAATTCTTTGTGTACTGTTTCCGCATTGTTCAATTCTGAATTGTTATAGATCGTGGACCTAAAGAGTAGTCCTCTACTCTTTCAAGTGGTATCGGAGCCTATTCACTTTGAATTGCTATACAAAGTGTGATCTAGATCTATAGCATGGATTTTGGAAAAGAAGGAGGATCTGCCTCTAGACCTCCTTTATTTGAAGGTAACAATTATTCTTACTGGAAAGCAAGAATGAGAGCTTACCTGAAATCAATCGATGAGCGTGTCTGGCTCTCTGTTTGTAATGGTTATCATCCACCTGTGATCACAACAAAAGTAGGTGCTGTGATCCCTAAACCTCATGATCAGTGGACTAAAACTGAATCTGATCAATGTGGATGGAACAACAAGGCAATGAATGCCTTATTTTGTGCTGTGAGTGTTGAGGAATTCAGGAGAATTTCCTCATGTGAAGTTGCTAAGGAAGCTTGGGACACTCTTGAGGTCACTCATGAAGGAACCTCAGCTGTCAAGCTTTCCAGACTTCAAAGACTCACCACATCTTTCGAAACTCTATATATGAAAGATGATGAGTCTTTTGATGAGTTTTATGCTAAACTCTCTGATATTGTTAATTCTAGTTTTAATCTTGGAGAAAAAATTTCTACATCAAAGGTTATTAGAAAAATATTAAGATCTTTGCCTGAAAGATTCAGACCTAAAGTAACTGCAATACAAGAGGCAAAAGATGTAGATAACATGAGAATTGAAGATCTGGTAGGATCTTTACAGACTTATGAGTTAGATCTGAATATTCCAAAAAGAAATAAAGGAATAGCTCTAAAATCTGTAAAATCTGTAAATACTGAAGAATCAGATAATTCTGATGTTGATATGGATGAACTTGTTCTCTTAGCCAAAAAGTTTAAGAAAATGTTTAAAAAGAAACAATTCAATTCTTCATCATCCATGGACAGATCAAATAGGAGATCTGATAAGAAAATGTCTGATCCAAGAAAGGAGAAGAAATTTTCTCAGAATGATGAAGTCCAATGCTACAAATGTAGAGGCTTTGGACATGTTGCATCTGATTGTCCCTCAAAGGATAAAAAGAAAAAGACTAATTATCAGGTTACTTGGGATGACAGTAACACTGATAATTCTTCACAATCTGATGAGGATATCTCTGCTAATTTTACTGCTTTCAATTCATTTTACTCATCCTCTTCTGGTAGTTCAATCTCTGGAATTGCAGGAGATAATAAAGAGACTTTATCAGATGATGAAGAAGAACTACAAGAAGCCTACAATCAGCTCTATAAGGAATTCAATAGAGCTCAGAAGAAAGTCAAGAAACTGAGTAAAAAATTGAAGGAATCAGAAACAGAGAAAAATAAAGCTATTGCAGAAATAGATTCAATAAATCAGAAGTTACTTGAAAGACATGCCAAAGAAGATTTTCTGGTAACTTCTTTAACTGAAAAAACTGAAAAACTAAAAGAAAAGGAAGTTCAGATCTCTGTACTTCAAGGTAAAGTGAGTGAACTTGAGAAAGTTACAAATTTAAGTAAATCTGATGTTTCAAATGTTTCTGCAGGAAATCCTCAAATTAATGAGGAATCAATTTCAAAGGAAGTTCCTGAAAGCTCAAATTCTGCTGAAAAGAGAATGAGTGTAAGTAATCAAAACATGGAATCTTCACAGAAAATTTCTGCTGGAGAAGTAAGACCAACAGGTAAATCTTCAACTTCTGAGAAATTTAAATCTGTTCAGTTTAGAAATGCTGGCAAGTCTAGAAATGTTGATTTTTCTGAACATAGGTTCATACCTGTATGCCATCACTGCAATAAAAAGGGTCATATAAGACCAAAGTGTTATGCACTGTATGGTTTCCCTGATGGATATTTTGATAATAAGAGAAAGGTAAACCAAAGTCAGTCCCTGGACTTTTACAACAGATTTGACTCTCTGTTAAAAATGACTGAAACATTAAATCAGGAAGTCTCAAATCTGTCAAAGAAGCTTTTCTCAAAAACTCAAGTAGTTGATGAAAGTACTTTTCAGAAGACTCCTGAAAAACAGATTTGGGTAAGAAAAGATTCATTAGTTGCTAATGTGGTTCATGTAGCTTTAAAAGCTCATGATGTCAACATGTGGTACTTGGACAGTGGTTGTTCAAGACACATGTGTGGTCATAAGGATATGTTCAGTACCTTTGAAGAATATTTTGGTGGAAGTGTTACATTTGGTGATGGAAGCACTTCCCAAGTTAAAGGTAAAGGAACTGTTACAGGTCCAAATGGAGTTTGCTTAAAGAATGTTCTATTTGTATCTGGTTTGAAGGCAAATCTTATCAGTATTAGCCAATTATGTGATTCCAGATTATTTGTTAATTTTACCAGAAAAGAATGCAAAATATTGGATAAATCTGGTAGAACTGTTCTTGTAGGTGAAAGAACAAGTGATAATTGCTATGGGATTATTGGAAACAATGAGTGCTCTTTAAAATCCTCCATAGGCAATGAAATTGATTTGTGGCATAGAAGACTTGGCCACATTAACTATAGAGATTTGTCAAAAATCTCTAAGTCTGAGCTGGTTAGAGGAATTCCCAAGTTTGGGAAAAATAAAAAGAAAGGAATGTGTGGTCCTTGCAACCAAGCAAAGCAAATCAAAGCCACACACAAGAAAACCAACATTGTAAGAACATCAAGACCATTAGAACTGATTCATATGGATTTAATGGGACCTACAAAGACTGAGAGTCTGGGAGGAAAGAAATATATATTTGTTGCTGTAGATGACTACAGCAGATATACCTGGGTAGACTTTCTAAGAGAAAAATCTGAATGTTTCAACTGTTTTAAACATCTGTGCTGTCAAATTCAAGTTGAAAAGAACTTGCAAATAGGAAAGATTGTTAGAATCAGATCTGACCATGGGACAGAATTTGAGAATCAAATGTTTTCCAATTTCTGTGAAGAACAAGGAATCAAACATGAATTTTCTGCTCCTAAGACCCCACAACAAAATGGAGTTGTGGAAAGGAAGAACAGAGTTTTACAAGAAATGGCTAGAACCATGATGATAGCCAAGAAAATTTCAACAAAATTCTGGGCTGAAGCTATAAACACTGCCTGTTACATTAGTAACAGAGTTTATATCAGATCTGGGTGGAAACAAACTCCCTATGAACTTTGGAAAGGAAAACAGCCAAACTTGAAATATTTCAGAGTATTTGGAAGTAAATGCTATATCTTAAGGGACAGAGAAAATCTAGGAAAATTTGATTCTAGAAGTGATGAAGGAATTTTTCTAGGATATTCTTCTTCTAGTAGAGCTTACAGAGTTTTTAATTTGAAAAAATCTGTTGTAATGGAATCTATAAATGTGCTAATTGATGATGAAGGTATTGATAGTAAATTTTTGCAGGTTGTAGATGAAGAGGATGAAATCAGAGATGCTTCCTCAAGCATTGAAGTGGTTCCTCTGACTAGAACTCTCAAAGATCACCCAACTGAGCAAATTGTTGGAAATATTTCAGATGGTGTCAGAACAAGACATCAGGTACATAATGAGGTAAGATTTTCTTCTTATCTCTCTCAATTTGAGCCAAAATCTTATAAAGATGCATTGTTAGATGATTCTTGGTTGAATGCTATGCATGAAGAACTGAATCAATTTACTAGAAATAATGTTTGGGAATTGGTTGAAAGACCCTCTGATCTGAATGTGATAGGAACCAAGTGGATTTTTAAGAACAAATCTGATGAGAATGGGATAGTAACTAGAAATAAGGCTAGGCTTGTTGCTCAGGGGTATACTCAAGTAGAAGGAATAGATTTTGATGAAACCTTTGCTCCTGTAGCTTGGTTAGAATCAATCAGATTACTGTTGTCTATTGCATGTTACTTGAAGTTTAAACTGTTTCAAATGGATGTTAAGAGTGCATTCTTGAATGGATATCTGAATGAAGAGGTCTATGTAGAGCAACCTAAAGGATTTGAGGACACAAATCATCCTAAATATGTCTATAAACTGAACAAAGCCTTGTATGGTCTCAAACAAGCTCCTAGAGCTTGGTATGAGAGACTTACCTTCTTTTTACTTGAATCTGGTTTTATGAGAGGAAATGTGGATAAAACTCTCTTTATTCAAAGAGAGTCCAAACATATTTTGATTGCTCAAATCTATGTTGATGACATAGTGTTTGGGTCCACTTCTGAAAATCATGCTCACTCCTTTGCTGACTTAATGAAAAGTGAATTTGAAATGAGTATAATGGGTGAACTGAACTTTTTCTTAGGTCTTCAGATTTATCAATCTCAACAAGGAATCTTTTTCTCTCAAGCAAAATATTCAAGAAATCTTGTTAAGAGATTCAGCTTAACTCATGCTAAACATGCTAGGACTCCTATGAGTACTAGTTTAAAACTTGGAAAAGATGAATCTGGAAAAGTTGTAGACCCTATCCTGTACAGAGGAATGATTGGGAGTCTACTGTACTTAACAGCAAGTAGACCTGATATAAGCTTTAGTGTTGGAGTTTGTGCTAGATATCAGGCTAATCCTAAAGAATCCCATCTGAATGCTGTAAAAAGGATTATAAAATATGTTAATGGGACTATTGATCTGGGAATCTGGTTTTCCAAAGAGACAAACCCACTTCTTACTGGATACACTGATGCTGATTGGGCTGGGTGTATGGATGACAGAAAAAGCACCTCTGGTGGTTGTTTTTACATGGGAAATAATATCATTGCCTGGTTAAGCAAAAAGCAAAACTGTGTTTCTCTGAGTACTGCTGAAGCTGAGTATATTGCTGCAGGAAGCAGCTGTACTCAACTTATATGAATGAAACAAATGTTATCTGATTATGGGTTAGATCAAGATCAAATGATTCTCTTCTGTGATAATCAAAGTGCCATAAATATCTCTAAAAATCCTGTTCAACACTTAAGGACCAAACATATAGATATCAGGCATCACTTTATAAGAGAGTTGATTGAAGACAAAACTGTTATGATTGAATATATATCTACTGAAAAACAGTTGGCTGACATTTTTACTAAACCTTTAGATCAGAACAGATTTGAAACTCTTAGGAAATCCCTAGGAGTATGCTCTCAAAACTGAAAATCAGGTTCTGTTTTGAGTTAATTTTGATGTAAAATGTCTCACATATCTGTTCAAAATGAATTTGTGTGTTCTTATTACTAAGATCTGTTTTCAGGAAGATTGAGTGTATGCATATTGACAGAAATGTCTTATTTCTAACCAGCAACTTTGTCTGAAACACCTTTACGTATTGAAGCTTATTGTGTGGTAAAGCTTGGGATCTATAGGCTATCACCTTTATGAAAAGAAAAGTTTTGGAAATGGCTGCCATAGAGATTAGAGTGAAAGCCACTGTAAATCTCAAAAAGAAAAAGATAAAGAAGGTATATTCTTGGAATGAACTGTAAACTCAGGTTTCTTAAGGGTCAATGCCTTCTTTAAAAAGAAAAGAAAAAGAGATTAGAAAAGGCTACCTATCTCTGATGTGCGAAAGCCACCAAAATGAAGTTGGGATATGTCTATACTTTTCAAGATTGTTTACACTGAAATAGCCTTCTATATGTATGAAGTGTAAAAGTCAAAAATGTTGCTCATTTCTCACAAGCATTGATTCATTAATATGCATATGTGCTTAATATCTTGAAGAAAATTTATAGTATGAGAAACCATGAAGGAAATTTTGCTCTTTGATATGAAATGTACCACATCTGAATTAACTTAGATAGGTACTTCTAGATCAGTTTTGTGATAAATACTTCTTAGATTGAATAAGTTGATTATCTGGATGATTTTTGGTTTAGCTACAATCTTAGCTTTGTGTTTGGAAGTATGAGGCTGTCATGAAGAACAGTTCAAACCTCTTTTAAAAATTTCTGCCTTGAATCTGTGTTTTTCTTTGTGTGTGCACTTGCCCTCTTCTACGTCGCCAGTTGCTCGCTGGCAGCGTACTTTGTTTACCTATATATAGGTGAAATTGCGGTCATTTTTTTACCCCTGTTCTTTTTCACCCTCTTCGTTTTCCCTCGCCTCTCGCGTCGTGTCCCGGTGCTGCTGTTGCTGTCACCTTCTTCCTTCCTGCCTACTGTTCAGGTAAAAATTTTTTTTTACTGTCTTCGTCCTGCTTCTTCATTTTCTGCTTCCTAGTTCTGTAGTTTTCTCTCATTATTCTAGGCTAGGGTTTAGTAGATTTTTCAGCCATTAGGGCTTTCTCGTTTTGTTGGTTGGTTCTGTCTGTTTTCTCTTTCTCTTCCATTTTTTTTCACCATGCCTCTCAAGAGAAAGTCGAGAACTGATTCTCCTTCAACATCGTCTCCTCCTGTGAGGTCTCCTCCTGTGAGGTCTTCTCCTGTTATTTCTTCTCCTCCAGTGAGACCTCCTTCCCCTTCTCATTCCTTTGAACCGTTTGTGGGGAATGGTTTATCTGATTTCAATGCATTCTTCAAGCACAGGCCACTTCTTCTGGAAAGAGCCATCATGCTTGAGTCTTTTTCTGAATCCCCTTTCTACTCATTGTTTTCGGACAATGGTTGGAAAAAATTTGCTTTACTTGGTGGTTTTGCATATCCGGACCTGGTCCGAGAATTTTACTCTAATCTTCATCATCTCCATCTTGCCAATCAAGGCTCTGTCAAAGCCTATGTCAGAGGAATCTCTTTTGACTTCTCGAAAGAGCTTATTTCCTCTCTTCTTGAACTGCCTGTTGTTGACTCTCCCTCTTTTAACTTTCTTGAGTCACACACTGATCCTCCTATGGAGTCCATCATTCCTTCTCTAATCGTTCAGGGTGCTCCCACTTCCATTAAGAATAAGCCCAACTATTTGCCTCATGGCTCTCTTCAAGATCTTCTCCGGATCTTGAACTTGTTTGTGTGTGCTTCTCTTGTTCCTTCTGATCATCACTCAGAGATCTCTCACCATCGGGCAAGACTTCTTCATGCCATCTGGAACAGAGAAAGTATCTGTGTTCCTTCCATTATCTTCCATCAGATTCTTTAGTCTAAGAATTTAAAATCCAAGACTGCAGCTCTTCCTTTTGGAATTTTCATCTCTTACATGTGTGTTCATCAGGGGGTACTCCCTGATCCTACTGAATTGATCATTCATCCCCGTCCTCCCATTGCTTCCTCCACTCTGACCCGAAGTAAACGAGCAAGTCCGTTTCGGTTTGTGTCTTCGGAACCCTCCTCTTCTCAGTCCTCTCTGTCCAGCTCTGATGCTGTGGCTATCATGGAGAAACTGAATTCCATGCAAGCTTCTCAGGAGGCTTTCAATTCAGAGGTTAGGTCTCACATGCTCATGATGAGCATGTTCAAATCCGAAACCCAAGAGAAGCTGGGGCAATTGGTAAAGGATGTTGATTTTACATGTGGAGAAGTACAAAGGGACGTTGCTGCTCAGCAACGTATGCAAAATGAAGCGGATCATTTTCTGGAATGCATTCGGAAGACTCAGCTGGAGATGGATCACAAGCTCAGTTGGCTGCACTCCAGATCCCAAGATGCATACAAGCACTACTCAAGGTCTTGGGAACCCAAACCACCTTCCAGAAAGGGGGAGAAATTTGGATGATGCTACTGGAGTTTCTGTTTCTGTTGATGGTTTGGCTGGGTTGATGCTGATGCTTGCTGTTTGCTGCTGCCTGTTATTCTTTTTGCTGTGGATATGATGTTCTTTTTGTTATGTTCTGTTCTGGGTGTTTTTCTCCTGAATATGGGTGTATAAGGGGAGTGAAAAGTAAGGGGGAGAAAATGTTTGTCTTTCTTGAACATTGTATATGATTCTGTTATCTGTATATCTTTTTGTAAATGAATGAAATTCTGGATTCGTCCAAATCATTGTATCTCTCGTTAACAGTGTGGTTTTAAAATTCTTAAATGGAAATCATCATTAACTGAGGTTGATATTAAACACTGGTGTAAGGTTGTTGTCAGGCATTTGCCAAGGGGGAGATTGTAAGTGTGAAAACTCACACTCCTGTTATGGCAAATGATTGACAAATTATGTCTTCTAATGAAGCTTCAAGATGTGCAGATTAAACAATGAAAATTCAGTGAATTTAGTAAAGAAGAAGAAGTTGATGCCACCACACTGCTACCACGCCGCTGCCACCCCGCTGGCAGCGCATAAGGGAATTCATGTTTTGAAAGAAAGGTTCGTGCACCTGCCGCGTACTCTCCCGCTAGCAGCTCGCTAGCAGCGCGCTTTTAACTGATTCAACTTACTCTGAGCGGGACTTGAGTTCGCCACCAGCCGTCTACATCGATCGCTTCACGACGCTACCAGCGCTCGACGCGATCTGTGTTTTATTCTTTAAATAGACGAGTTGTAATTTTTAATTGAGACTTTTTTCTTTGGATCATTTGGTTTTCGAATCTTGAGGTGTTTGAGATTCGATCAAATCTTCTTTAGAGATTCGGCGATCGAGTGAGGGGGAGATCTGAGATAGATCGCCTGGAATTGAAGACAGAGGATTCTTCTTCAATTCGGAACTTCATCTGATCGTGTGATCGCCTGGACTGGTGATCGGCCTTGATTGATGCGTAGGTGGATTCCTACTGCATTGGATTGTCTCAGTGGATTTTGAGAGGATTGCTGCGATCTGGATTGATCGTGTCCTGCAGCTTGTGGATTCAAGCTGTGTTGCAGTTCGTGGATTCGAACTGTGGATCACTGGTGAGTGATTGTTTGCGATCTGGACTGATCGTGTTCTGCAGCTTGTGGATTCAAGCTGTGTAGCAGTTCGTGGATTCGAACTGTGGATTGCTGTTGAGTGAGTCAAATTGTAAAGGTTAAGTATGTACTCCTTTGTAATTGTCTTCTCATTCAATAGTGGATTTTGAAGGGTTAGTGGCCTCATATAGACTCGAGGTTTTTCCTGGATCTGGATCCAGGTTTCCTCGTATAATTCTTTGTGTACTGTTTCCGCATTGTTCAATTCTGAATTGTTATAGATCGTGGACCTAAAGAGTAGTCCTCTACTCTTTCAACCACTAATAGACAAATGCTAGGCACCTAGGTGTCTGCCTGCAACCCATCAAGCAATGGTGACTCCCATTCCCTATTTCCCAAAAGGGAGGAATGCACTCACATGGGCCTCAGTCAATCGTGTGGCCTGCAAATCGACGCGCGCACAGGCATGTTTGTAATTTTGTGTGTAGTAGAAGGAGAGTGGCATGGTGGTAATTTTGTGTGTTTTATGAGAGGAGGGGCAAACTTCGAAGTTGCCTTGAAATATTTGGGAGAAATTGGTTAAGTATAAAAAGGGGGTTTTGCTCCATACGTATGAACCCAAAAACCAAACCCTTCTCTTCTCTACACTCTCTCTTCTCTCTACACTCTCTTCTCTCCCCATTTCTCTTTCTCTTTGTTGAGCAAGCTTGAGGGAAATACTCTTGTTAAAGTGAAGGAAAGATCAAAGGCTTGGGGGGGTTTGCGTGTGCTAAGTCGTCTTGTTGGTAGAAGCTTGGAGGGTTGAGGAGAAATTGTGAAACCCCGAATTCTCATACCACTAGCACACCCTAATTAGTGAAGGTATTGTGTAGGTGAAGTTGGTGAAGCCTAAGCTTGAAGCCAGTCAAGTGGCCATGTTCGAGCTCATCAGTGATGTATAAAGGTGTGTCACAACCCGGAACCAAGCCTGCCCCTCCAAGGCACGACCCATCCCAGACCGTGGCAAGTGGGCCATTTACTCTTAACAAAACGCGAAGGAATTAAAAACTTTTTCATAACGAGTGCAGGTGCAACAATTTATACATGTGCATATCAAAAGTGTGATCATATATATATTTGAAATGAAATAGGACACGAGAGTTTAGTTACAAAAATGTTAGGTGACTAGTCACTCCTCTCAATGTATAGGGTTACAGTTCAAAACTATACAAGTATAACAAAAGAAAATCTTAAGGCCTATAGTAGTCTTCCTTTCTATACTCGATGGTATTTTCCTTGTCTCTATCCCCAGCTCGGTCCTTCACACCGGACGTCAATGGATCTGAAAATAGGATAGAAAGCAACTGTGAGACGAATGTCTCAGTAAGCAACACATGCATGAGTCGGTGAAAACACAGTTTATGCATATATCTTTCGATAAACCATGACATGCAGGTAGTTTTTAATACTACAAAATCCACGGCATCTCATGTGTCATACAATAGTGCATGCATGTGCTTCAGTGTACAGTTCATCAACTTATATCAATTGCAATCAATAAACATTATGATAATTGTAACGGATCCCAAACTTGCGTGGAGGATATGAGTCCTCTATCTCTAGGCCAGGGTGAACAAAGGTTCACTACTCCAAACCGCGATGAACCTCTCACTATAATATTCCATATTTACAGTTTAGAAAGGGCTAGTTCACTACCGCCAAATTGAGGTGAACAACAAACATTACTTACCAATACTCACTTTTATGAAGAAGCTAGTTCACTACCCCCAAATTGAGGTGAACCATACATATTACTTACCCATAATCACTTTGAGAAGGAGCTAGTTCACTACCCCCAATTGTGGTGAACTGCACATACTACCAACCGATGTCAACCTTTGTGAAGAAGCTAGTTCACTACCCCCAAATTGAGGTGAACAATAGTTCACTACCCCCAATTGAGGTGAACCGCATATGTTAATTGCCAATATCACTTTTGGAGAAGGAGCCAGTTCACTACCCCCACATTGAGGTGAACACTAGTTCACTATCCCCAATTGAGGTGAACTGCACATAGTACTGACCAATATTCACTTTGTGTAGGAGCTAGTTCACTACCCCCAATTGAGGTGAATTGCCCATATTTAGAATGCTAAACCTACGGGCCAATGCCCTAAATATCTCTCATGAACTTCTAGGCTACTGCCTCCCTTACAGTTCAGGTCAAAGGTGGGGCCGAAGCCCTTTATTCAATAATACTCAATGACATTGAGGCCACTACTGTAACGCCCCGGATCCGTGTTGTTCAATAAAGATATAACACGTCTCACGGAGGTTAGGCAAGGATCGTTAATCAATTTATGATCACTGGATAATCATATAGCTATAACCTGACAGAGTGCACATTTCCATTTATGCAAAATTGTAACATTTAAACTGAACTAGAATCGTATGGTTCAACCCCAATTAAACTTTAATACATCTCAATTAATTCAAAGTTCTCAAATTCAGAACAGATAACCTACTAGTCTAAGGAAGGTAATAGTAATCCTCCTCCCTATAAGCCTCAGCAGGATCTACCCCAGTAATCGCCTCACCACGAATATCTGAAAAACAAACAAGACAAACAACGGAGTGAGATACGAATATCTCAGCGAGTAGCACATGCATGCAGAAATAGTTGATCACAATTTAAACTATGCATCGACAAACACTGAATACGGTTAAACAACCAACATCAATTCTCAAATCGAAATCAAGACTTGTTCTAATCAAACAAATCACATCTCAGTTAAGTACGGCAACACATCGATTGGTCAATGTCATGACTATCGTTTAGTTGATAAATTAAGCATACCAAGTAGACACTCCACACCTCCATGTACACAGTTCCGGCCTACTAAGGGTTTCGGATACTCTGAAATGACGGCCTACTCAGGGTTTCGTCATCCAATGCAAGCCTACTCCCCGGGTTTCTGCATTGACAACCAGGCCTACTCAGGGTTTTTGGCTGCTCTACACCGGTCGTGGCAACACACAAGGCCATGCAATTCCAACAACCAACAATAACATCACATTACTAAGCGTAAACATCTTGATCCAGGACAAGCTAGACCAAAACAGTAAAACATCGTATAATCTCAATACCAATATCAAAGAAAAACCATTCATTTCACATCATGTAAAACTCATCACAATTCATCACTTGTCCCTTTGGACCAATCAGTACCTCAAGTACTTTCAGTATTTTTCTCATTTCCGTAACACAAGTCATTTGGAAGTAAAACTCAATTCATTCATAACAAGGAAATCTTTACAATACATTTAAAGTTTCCAAACAAGTGAAACCAGAATAGAATAACTCCTCAATCAAAACAGTGTATAAAACAGAGGAAATATAACTAGTAACTCTTAGTGGTTTGATATCCGGCACAACACTCATAAATAACCTAAACTCAACTTGAAAGCTTTTAAGAAGTTCACTAAATTTTCCTCTAATAATTTCCTAGGAAAAATAGATTCCCAGGGTTCCCAAACAAGTGAATAGTGAAGTGGTTTAATCCTCAAGTAACCCAAATACTCTTAGTTAAATCAAATCTCCAATTCAGTAAGCAAAATAGGGTCTGCGCTCACTTCCTGAAGTGGGCGCTAGGTGAGCGCCGGTCGGCGGTAAGGAAACGGGGTAAAATATACTTAGCGCTCACTCGACGCTAGGTGAGCGCGAGCTGAGCGTGAGACGGGCGTGAGATGGGCGCGAGATTCGCGCGAGATGAGCGCCGGGTTTTCTACTGAGCGCCAGACGGGCGTGAGCTCGGCGGTGGGTAGTATTTAACGGGGCGCCTACCTCTTAGGTGAGCGCCGGTGAGCGCGAGGTGAGCGGATACCCCCTGTGATTTTCATTTCTCTGTTATTTCAAGATCTATATGACTGGCCGGTTTGTTTACCTCTGTAATTGTTCCACTACACTCCTAATACTCCCAGAAGACTTCCCAACCATATTTGGATTTAATCTAAACACTTTTAAATAAATGATAAAATTCAATCTCCGAACTCTGTTCATGTCATTTCCAGAAAACCAGAAAACTCATACATCATTTAAGCTACAAAACATGCATCAGAATAAGCTCACGAAAACCTCAAACACAAAACCCAGTTGTAAATCAGTGCTACTCACCTGAATGCTGAATGCGCTTATTCCCGAATGTGTCAAAACCTCGGCCGATCACCACTCCGGCCACGCACGTGAATGAAAAATCTCTCCAAACAAAACTTCTCGAGCAGAGAGAGATAACCCACTGAAGTTAAACTCCAAAATCCTTCCCTTAGCCCTTGCGATGCTTGCTCTTCACGAGCAGAGCCCTAATCGCCACTCCAGCCGAAATCGCTCAACTCTCTTGATACTCAGACTAGCGAAAAAATGTTTCCATAAGTATACGCGTATTTCGTTTAAACCCAAAACCCTACTTTCCCCATTTGTACTCTTACCTTGCGAGATGCATACGCCGCTCGATCAACCCTTTTAACCCCTTGATCCTATGCATGCTCGCCCACCGGAAACACTACATGTTCCGCATCCATTTACGTTAATAAGCACACAACTATACTTTAATAATAATAATGATAATAATACGATTTTTCAGAAAAATGGCTATATAACGCCTGTACATACGAGTATGGGCTAAGCCCTCAAACCACAAAATCACCTGATAAACACAGTTATATATATATATATATATGAATAAATAAATACACAAACAATAAAACTTACTAAAAATCAGGGTCTTACATCCTCCCCTCCTACAAGAAATTTCGTCCTCGAAATTTACCTCAAGGAGGAACAAACAATTTCGGATACTTCTTCTTCATCTCTTCCTCACCTTCCCAAGTGCATTCTTCCACAGTATGATTCTGCCATAGCACTTTCACTAAGGGAACAACCTTGGTGCGAAGAATCTGCTCACGACGGTCTAGAATCTGAACTGGCCTCTCTTCGTAGGTCAGATCTTCTCAGATCACTAAAGGTTCAGGATTTATCACATGACTAGGATCCGCTATGTACTGCCGCAACATGGATATATGGAATACGTCATGGACTCCTGCTAAATGGTTTGGCAAAGCTAGTTTATAAGCTACCGGGTTGATTTTCTTCACAATCTCAAACGGCCCAATAAAACGTGGAGACAACTTCCCTTTCTTCCCGAATCTCAGGATTCCTTTGGAAGGCGATATCTTCAAGAATACTTGGTCTCCCACTTCAAATTTCAGCTCACGTCGTCGGGTATCTGAATAACTTTTCTGACGACTCTGCGCAGTCAACAACCACTGTCTAATCAATTTCACCTTTTCCATACTATCTTGTATAATCTCAGGCCCAAAGTATTGTTTCTCTCCTACCTCCACCCAACACACAGGAGATCTACAAATCCTGCCATAAAGTGCCTCGTAGGGTGCCATCTGTATACTAGCCTGATAGCTATTATTGTAAGCAAATTCAGCTAAGTGTAAATACTTACTCCAATTCCCACCCCAATCTAGGACACAACATCTCAACATGTCCTCCAGAGTCTGAATAGTTCTCTCTGACTGGCCGTCGGTCTATGGGTGGAAACTAGTACTAAAACTCAACTTAGTTCCCATGGCCTCCTGGAAACATTGCCAGAAATGAGAGGTAAACCGAGAATCCCTATCCGATACAATGGACACTGGAACCCCATGCAACTGGACTATCTCTCGAGTATACAGCTCAACCAATGATGCCAAAGTCTGAGTGGTCTGGTAAGGCAAAAAGTGAGCTGATTTGGTCAGTCTATCCACAATCACCTATACGCCGTTGTGATTCTTAGCTGTAGGCTGTAGCCCACTCACAAAATCCATCGATATATGTTCCCATTTCCACTCAGGAACCGGCAAAGGTCGCATCAAACCTGGAGGTCTCCTATGTTCTGCCTTCACTTGTTGACAAGTAAGGCACCTTGCTACATACTCTGCAATGTCCTTCTTCATTCCTGACCACCAATACACTGTCCTTAGATTCTTGTACATCTTGGTACTTCCAGGGTGAATTGCATATTTGGACCTGTGACTCTCGTCTAGGATCAATCCCCTGACTTCAGTATTATTTGGAACACAAGTCCGCCCTCGAAATCTCACCAATCCATCCCCTGACTTCAGTATTCTCTGTTTTGACATCTTGCTAGATCAGTTGCTTGAGCGGCCATGCCTTAAATCTCTATCTAAAGCTACTCAAAACTACCACCTGATGCCCGCTTGAGCAACTGCTCGAGCGGCTGGTTTTCTTAGCAGCTCGCGAAATCCGACTTTTAGGGATTCTCTCAAATCTCACTTGTTCTAGGTGTTTTTGGGCTTGAAATCACTCTTAGCATGTGTATAAATCTACTACCAACAAAATCCCTCAAAGAAAACTCTCCTATTGGCCCTAGAACTCATTTTCACATCTCAACCCTAACATTCATCTAACATGTGATTTTGGCCGAAAATTTGAAAACAAGGTTGGGGTGGTGTTGCTTACCTCTTGCAATCAACTAAGCAAGTTTCCTAGCTCCCTTTGCAAGCCACGAACAGCACCTTGAGTGCTCCTTGGTTGATTTCTCACAAAATTCCACCAAAAATACCCACACGAAAATGCTCCTTTTGGGTTCTCTTCTTTCCTTTCTTGCAAGTAACTCTTCAAATGGGTTTGGAATAGATGGGGGGACGAAATGGGATGAAGATGAAGAGGAAATAGGAGAGGAAATAGGAGAGTGGGAGAGCAAGAGAAGAGAGGAAAGGGTTTGAGCAAGGGTTTTGGTCGTATGGGCACTCCCTTTGGGTTTCTTTGCTTAAGTGGCTTCTCCACAAGACACAAATTATTACAGTTTTGCCATTCCTCCTATATTGCACATAACCAAACCACACTTAGAATATTGTCTCACCATATGAAATCTCATTTAGCCAAATAGAGGTTGCTCACCTCAATAGGCTGCTGACAGCCCGAAGCTTAGCCACTTTGGTTGGCTTTAGGCTTGAGCTTCTACAGCTTCACCTATACATCAAGCTTACTAATTAGAGTATGCTAGGGATATTGGAACGGGGTTTCACAAGGTGAGCCTTCTCTCATCTGAGAAATCCCTAAGTTATTGAGTAGTTATTTTAGTGATGGAAAAATAGCTAAGTGTTGGTTGTGTGCAAATAGGTGGAGTGGCAAAATTGTAAAAATTTGGTGTCTTGTTGGAGGATTTTTGCTTAAATGAAGGAAACCCAAGGGAAGCCCCATTCGACCTAACCATCTCCCATTCTCTTTTTCTCTTCATCTCCTCCTCTCCCACTCTCATTTCTTCTTCATTTTCTCCCCATTTCATCTGTAAAACCCTGGATTTTCCTAAAAATAAAATAAATTAAATAAGCCTAAATATATAAAAAGTTAAGATTTAATTTAGGTATTGAAGGAATAACAATATAATCCAAGAGATATTAGTAATTAAATGAATAAAGAATAATTTTGAGTAATTAGGAAATTAAATAGTAACTCCAAATTAATTAGAAAAAAGATGATTTAGATAAATTGGGAGAGTAAATTAAATATAAAGGATTGGAGAAGATAGGTATTAATCCAAGTGCATTATATGGTTAAGATTGATGTGAGGATTTAAAGAGGAGAATTTTTTGAAAAAGATCCAAAGGTTAAATATAAAATTACAATGAAAGGGTATTTTAGTCATTTTCCAATTAGCCAAATTAATATATTGAGTAAGTAAATAATTATTAGACTTGAAATATTTAACTATACTTAATTTGGGTTAGGTTTGAATTTAAATAGCAAATTATGGCTTAAAAGTAGGAAAAATGGTACATTGGTGATTATGGTTAATAAGGAGCCTTAAATTTGGGAATAAGAGGAGCTTTGGGGTATTTTAGCAATATTTTAAAATAAGGAATTAAATATGCACAAAAATTAGCTAGAAAGAAGAGTTTAGATAGTAAGGGATTTAACTGGTATAGTACTAGTAGAGAATTAGAAGGTAGAGAAAAAGTAGGAATTTATTTAGGTCTCCTAAACCCATTAGGACTTCTAATTAAGTGAGCTTATAAAAGGGAAGGTCTAGGGAAGGTTTAGGATTTTTAGCAAGTCAAAAATAAGGGGAAAGAATAGGGGAATTCGTGCTTGAGCTTGGAGAGATAAAGGAAAGAAGAGAGAAGAGAAAAGGAGGAGATTCTATAAAAAAAAGGGGTTGCAGAGATGGTCGACCAGCTAACTTCAAACGACGAGCTAGGAAGATCCAACTGTTGGAATGGGCTAAAATTTTAGGGTTTTGATCTACTCATAATGGAATTTAATTTGAATGGTGGAGATTGGATTTGGAAGAGTTTAAGGTGGTGCGATCAAGCTCAGAAAATGGCTATGCGAGCAGATTTCTGGACAGATTTAGTTCATGTAATGAGGCAAGTAGCAAACACTCAGAAAACTGGAGGAATTGCATGATTTTCGTGTTTTATTATTTAGATATATTATGAGATGATTTAGAAACAAACTATGTTCATTTAGACAAGGATTTTCGTAGGTGTTATGTGTTTGTTTGGGGGTTTTCTCCAAAACTGTTAAAGTATGGTTATATGATTAGTTTTGAAACGATTTGATTTATAAACGAAGTTTTATTTTGTTTAAATTGTTCTAACATGTTTATAAAGTATTTTAGAATGATTTAGAATGGATTTCATGCATTGGATATTGAGTTGTGGAATTTTTATTGAATTTCGTAAACTTGTGAATTTTTTTAATGTATCGGGCAGCCTGAACAGTCGCTCGAGCACCCTGTGTATTTGTTAAAACCAGAGAGCAATTTTTCCAGATTTAATTGTCGCCCGAACAGTTGCTCGAGCGACCAACCCTGAAATGGCCGAAGTGTAAGGCCGTTCGAGCGCCCTATTGCTGCTTGAGCGCCCTATCTGCAGATTTTGAAATTGTCTTCCAACCTAGTTTTTCACTATGGAATTGTTGTTATCCATTTTTAACCTTTTTACTATCAAGTTTAGGGTGTTTGGAGTTGTTTGCACTGGTGGATGTTTAAAATTCATTTTTATAATAAATTTGGGTAGATTTTACCGAAGAGGCTTTTCAACTTAATACCTTTGTTCCAAACAATTCTATTCTTAACCAAACTTGATTCTAAGAGTTCCTACACCTGTATTTGGTCTATCTGGATATGTTTTGAGTTCTGAATGATTTTACATATACCTAGATTATTTTACCCATTGAAACCGTGATCTTGAAGCATGTATTTGACTCCACTTGTGTGGGTTTTTTGGTCATAGTTGTGACAAGGCCGGTGCTGTGAGACATGGAAAAATCAATTTAATGATTTCCTCAATCATCACACGGGATTAAATTAAATAAAGAGTCGCCACCATTCAATTTAGGTGTGAATGGACACCAAAATATTAAATAAGCTCAAAAAGGCAATTTTAGGGTAAAAACAACCCTCCTAAAAAAACAACCAGAGATGGGTAAGGGGATTAGGTTATGAACAGGGGATGGTGTTAGGCACCCCTATTCATCCACACAAGGTGGTTGCCAGGTATTGTTCATGTTTTTCAAAGAAGAAAAGCTTGCTATAAAAATCAGGAAAAATCACAAAAAAGACAAAAATTGTATGGTTTTTTCATATGAATAGTCTGATTGATCCAGAACTTTCAAATATGATCATACCATTCCTAGGGTTTCATGATTAAAACAAAATTGAGATAAAATCAAATAAAATCACTTTAAAGTGAAAAATCCAAAAATCTGGCTTCAAGTCAAAATTCTAGAAATCTAGAAAAATATGATTTTTATAAAATATTTCAAAATTAAACTTGAATAGTCCAGGACATAGATAAAACCCAAATTTCACGTTAAATCGGAAAATCAAAACCAAAAATACCCACGTTGAAGAAAAAACACCAAAAGGGGAGAACTGAGACCGTAGGGTTTTCTTTCAATAATGAAAAACGATTCAAAAATCATCTCATGAAACCCTAGAATTTATTTTCAAGCTTCTGGATTCAGATCTACCATATTGATCATGATAGATCCAAGATCCTAGCCTAAAATTTCAAAAATCGCAAAAACAGTGCTGTAGGTGCAAAAGTGGCAAAAATCCAAATTTTATAAAAAAGTGGGGATCTCATGCTATGAACATCATAGATTCATGTAATTCATTCAGATATATCATAAAAAGCATTAAAACATGATCAAGATATTCAAAATACCACATCTCACAGATTAGAGCACATGGGGGTCTACCCTACGGATCCACATGTTCTCTTTTCCCCTAGTTCTCTCTTCACGTTTTATGGCTAGAGAGACTCTTGAGGTACTTAGAGATAGGTTTGGTTACACAAAATAGATATGGCCTTATTCTACAACAATAGAGATGATCCTATTACTTCTAGAATTGAAGACAGAAAATAAAAAGAGATAGGGGACTTACTTGGATTGAGCAGGCAGGCAGCAGGAGTTCTTTCTCTTCTCTTGGAGCTTCTTAGAATTCCTTGGACTCAAAATTTCGTGGCCCTTAGCTAGAGGAGAGAGCCTCTATTTATAGACAAGCACAGGGGCAAGGCTGGTCCAGAAGGATATATCCTGATCCTCAGGATAGAGTGAAAATTGGAGATAATGCCCATCCATAGCCAACCAAGGTGGCTTCAGCGAATAAAATACTTAATTCGCTCATTTAAAGATATATCGGACTAAAGATAAAGCTCGGAAATCGAGAGAAGGACAAAACTCGCACGTGTCTTTAGTGACCGTAAATGTACTACGGTCCAACGGTGACCGTATTTTCACTACGGGCACGCCTGACCGTAGATAATTTTCGGGCGCGACAGGCCCGTGAAGGAAATACGGGCAAAACCCGTTTTGTCAATTTTTATGCATTTTTGACCTGTTTTAAGCTCTAATTACATGTTTTTATTATTTTCTCATTTGGCAGTGCAATTTGGGGTGTCTACAGCTGCCTAGTTTATTGTTTCCGCAGGACGGATTTGGTTATTGCTATTTATATCCTCAGTCCGTGTATTCGGTGGGATACTACCTAAATCCGTGTACTAGGTGGGAAGCTTGTTATTGGTATTTACTTCCTCAATCCGTGTACTCGGTGGGAAGATGGTTATTTGTTATCCTCAGTCCGTGTAATTGGCGGGATACTTCATCAATCCGTGTACTCAGTGGGAAGATGGTTACTTGTTGTTTTGTAGCTAGTTACTTGTTGTTTTGTGGCTGGTTACTTGTTGTTTTGAGGCTGGTGACTTTTATCCTTAGTCCGTGTACTCGGTGGGATACTTCCTAAATCCGTGTACTCGGTGGGATACTTCCTAAATCAGTGTACTTGGTGGGAAGCTGGTTATATGTGGTTATCCTCAGTCCGTGTACTCGGTGGGATACTTCATAAATCCGTGTACTCGGTGGGAAGCTTGTTATTGGTATTTACTTCCTAAATCCGTGTACTCGGTGGGAAGAATGTTATTTGGTGGCAGTTACCTTTTATCTTGAGCCGTGTACTCGGCGGGATACTTCCTGGTGTTTGTGATTATTTTTCATTATATGATGTTACAAGGTGGTATGCTATTTGTCGTAATTTCTATATTATCATTTTCTGGTTGTTGTTGTTGTTTGGTTTAATAGCACACCTCATGACTTATTTTATATAAACATGGACTGATTTCATGCATGCACCTTGCCACTTGTTGAGATTTATTCTCACTCCAGTTTTCCCTAATTTTTCAGGTAATCTTGGCAAGGACGACAAGCATTGGGCTAGTATGTAAAAGGGGTAGCCAGTTTAGTTGTAGATTAGTTTCATGAGCTTAAGGAAATTGTAAAGGTTAAAGATTAATTGTTAGTGAATATTATTTTATGTTTCCGCATATAACTCTGATGATGTAATTAATAAAGGTTTTAATTTGAGCACCCTGTACAGATTTCCTAATTTTCGGATTTTTAACCCAGATCAAACTACCAATTGTTTTTATTCAAATCCAACCTATTTATAAGTGAGAGTTAGGTGTCTAGGGAGTGTTCCAACTGGAAGTATCTCAAAATTCCAAATAACAAGGATTTTGGGAATGTTTTACCAAAGAAGGTCTTACAGAGAGTTTCTGTCCTAGATTTCTATAGAAGTAGGATAATTCGATTCTACCACTTTGAGCACTTTCCAAATAACCTTTAGAAGTAGAAAACAAAAGCCAAAACCAAGTTGCACAAGTATCAAAAGAATTGAGGCATAGGTTGCCAAAAGAGCCATGAAAAGTAGAATTCCTTGAAAAGCTATTCTTTTTGTAACGCCCCGGATCCATGTTGTTCAATAAAGATATAACACGTCTCACGGAGTGTTAGGTAAGGATCTTAATTATTTGTGATCGCTGGATAATCACATAAACTAAACCATATCAGAGTGCACAATCATACTTTATCTAAGAATTCAATATTCAACTTAACTAAGATCAAATGGTTCAACCTCAAACTACTTTATTACACCTCAAAAATTCAATTAATTCAAAGTTTAATTCAATAATAACCTACAGGTCTAAGGAATGTAATAGTAATCTTCCTCCCTATATGTCTCAGTCTGATCTACCCCAGTAGTCGCTTCACCTCAAGTATCTGAAAAACAAAACAAAAACAAAAGGGTGAGATACGAATATCTCAGAGAGTAGCATATGTATGCAGAAAATAGTTAACACAGTTCAAATTATGCATCGATAAATAACCAATACGATTAAGCAACCAATACAATCTACAAGTTTAAATCCAAAACCAATAATTGTTTCCAATCACATTTCAATTCAATACTGACAACACATCGATTGGTCAATGTCATGACTATTGTTAAGTTGATAAATTAAACATGCCAAGTAGACACTCCACACCTCCATGTACACAGTTCCGGCCTACTCAGGGTTTTGGAAACTCTAAAATGACGACCTACTCAGGGTTTCATCATCCAATGCCAGCCTACTCCTTGGGTTTTGGCATTGACAACCAGGCTTACTCATGGTTTCTGGTTGCTCTACACCGGTCGTGGCAACACACAAGGCCATGCAATTACAACGACCAACAATAACATTACATTACTAAGCTTAAGCATGGATCCAGGACAAGCTAAACCAAAACAGCAAAGCATCGTATAATCTCAACTCTGACATCACAATAAAACAATACGTTCAACATCGTGTATAACTCAACACAGCTCACCACATGTCCCTCTGGACCAGAACAGTACCTCGTATACTTTCAGTATTTACTCAAACCTCATAACACATGACCATGGGTAATAAAACCCATTTACTCACACCAAGAGAATTCTTTACAATACATTTCAGAACTTGCAATCAAGTAAAACCAAGTTAAATAAATTCTGAAACAAGTACAGTGTCTAAACAAAGAGAAAACTAAATCGTGAAATCCTAGTGTTAGGAAAATAGTAACATCAACTACCGATAGCCCTAAAATTCACCTTGGAAGCTCCTAAGAATTGCCAAAAATTCCACTTGATATTCCCAGAGTATTTGAATAGGTAATAGTATTTCTAAAAAACTAAACAAGTCATTAGTTAAGTGATTGAACCCTAAAATCATCAAAATCTAGCTTGGTTTGGTCAAAAATCCATTTCGGCAAAATATTAGGGCTTGTGCTGACCTCTGGCGCTTGGCGCGAGGTCGGCAATAGGTCATTAGTAGAAACTACACGTCGCGCTCAGTCAAATTACACTAGGTGAGATCTAGGCGCGAGATAGGCGCGAGCTTAGCGTTAAGGAAATTAGGTCTTGCGCTTAAGTGAACCGCTCGGTGTGAGATGGGCGCGAGCTCGGCAGTAAGGAGAAATCGGTCTCTCGCTGACTAAATCTTGTTGGCGCTAGGTAGGTGCCAACTCGGCGGATGCTACTTTCGATTTTCAAGTCTCTATTAATTCAAGATCTCCACGACTGACTGAAATTTTTATGTCTGTAACAATTTTCCTAGCCTCATACTATCCCCAGAAGACGTTTAAACCAGTTTCAAAATTATTCTAAACACATTAATATTTATCTCTAACAATCCTTAAAAAAAGAAACTCACGCTCGAACTGTATTTTCCAGAATCATATGCAACTCGACCAAACTCACGGATCAAATCCAAAACCAAGTTTTAAAACAATGCTACTCACCTCTTGCACACTTAAATCCCTGCAACAGCAACTACTTGAATCCAAAAAACCCTCAGTTGATCGCCAATAGTCGCTCGTCTGCTTGCTATCGTCACCCACTTGCTCCTCTGTTCGCAAGAGGAAAACTCTTCTGAAAACCTTGATTTGAACACACAGATCGGCAGGAAAAACTAAAAATCTTCTTCTCTCCCAAAACCTAGACAAATCGCCGCAATCGCCTTCAACCCAAATTATGAGAGGTATTGCAAACCCTACGACGAATTTCCTTAAGTATTTATACTTACCATACTTATATTGCTGCTCGACGAGTTTTGAAAATCCCTAATTCCGTACATGCTCTCCCACCGAAATTCCTACATATACACACAGCTCCTTAAGTTGATCCGTCCACATAAATAATAAATAAAAAAAATAATCCTTAGAAAATATCGGGGTTTTACACTTTTACTATTGAACCTCATTGCGAGTACACAACCACATGATATGAAGGGCATTGGCCCGTTACTTGTAATACGAGATGAAAGGGCAGTGGCCCACTGATATTGATGTATTGAATGAAGGGCACTGGCCCAGAATCAATGAGAACTGAAAGAGGGCTACCCTTGAGATTTGGAATGCATGAGTACATGATACACATAATATACTCGTTGTGAATTGACAAATGAATGCATCAACATAATGAACCCTTAAGTTATGGATCCATAAACTTAAACAGGATTATTTGTATATATATGCCATGGCCAAGTGTTGTTGTTACTATTATTGTGCTCTACTGTGATATCATTCCGGCACCAGCAACATCGGTTGCCGATGTCCATTGGCTACGAGTAATCAGCAATGGATACCTATACATCACGGGTAATCGGCGTATTAGATGCCTACATCATGGGTAATCGGCGTAGATGCCTAGCTACCTTGTGGAATTGGTGAAGCTAGTTGAGGTCATGTGCATTATATACTAAACAACCTAGATAACAAGTGATAAGATTGAATGATGGATTATTATTAAATAGATTACTTTTACACCGAAGCACAAGCATACACCAACTTGTATGGCACTGAACTGTGATATCTTAATGATGATTTCAAATAACTGCATGTCATGATTTCACCGATTGATATATGCCTAAACTATGTTTTTACTGTGCATGCATGTGTTGTTTACTGAGACATTTGTCTCACAGTTATTTTACATCTTATTTTTCAGATCCATCGTCATCTAGTGTGAAGGATCGGACTGGGGATAAAGGCAAGGAGAAAGTTATTGGGTATAGAGAAGAAGATTACCATAGGCTCTATGCTTTTCCTTTCTGTTGTACATGTATAGAGTCTTTTGGACTTGTAAACCTTACACTTGAGAGGACTGATTAGTCACCCGTCATTTTGTAATCAACTTTCATGTCTTATTATTTTTCTTTGTTAAACAGACTTTTGATATACACAGTATGAATTTCCTTAAAACAGACTTTTGATATACACAGTATGAATTTCCTTATCACTTGCACTTGTAGGAAAAAGTTTTAAATCCTCCACATTTTATCAAGTATAATGACCCACTTGTGACGATCTGGGATGGGTTTGTGCCTTGGAGGGGCAGACCTGGTTCTTGGTCGTGACAGAAATCTCAAAGGAGCTCAAGAGGGAGCTGCTCGTGAGTTTCATTTAGGGGCAAATAGTTGGTTCTTGCTTGAATCAAGTAAGCAACACCTTCCAACCAAAGCTTTGTTTGATTTCTTGTTTTGGAAAGGGATTTTGGAATTAGGGCATTTGTGTTTCTTTGATTTATTGCCAATGAAATGAGCATCTGTGAATGGTCAACAAGATGCTAATTATTAGCTCATTCTATGTAGATTTGATTGATAGAATCATTTGTAAATGATTTGGATTTGGGAATACAAGCTCAAAAATCGTGTGAGATTCACGACCTGGGAAAATCACCAGGGCGCTCAGCATGGCGCTCAAGCACTATGCCAAGCACCCATCTTGTCAAAACCCAAAATTGCAAGGCGCATGTGGCTGCTCGAGCGCGATACCAAGCACCCCGTTTTTGTTTTTTTAAAACTCAAAAACCCGAGAGTTGAATTATTTGGTTAAGTCAAGCGCCCAACCTGACACTCGAGTGCCATGCTGAGCATCATCTTCTGGAGTTCAATCTTTCAGATTGCCTATCTGGATGCTCAAGCGCTACGTTAAGCGCCCAACACAGAAAACTTCATTTTGAGGATTTTGAGGTGATCTCAACTACAAATTGGTCTTTATTCAGATCTAACCTACACAAAAATAAGATTTAGGTATTTAAGAAGTGTTTGCACTGGAATTATCTCGAAATTCAAATTAACCAAGAGTTTGGGCACATTCCACTAAACTAGGTTTTGTAGAGATTTTTGGTTCTAAATTACTATAAAAGAATTATATTTTGATTCCACCACTTAGAACACCTTCCAAATGATCCTTGGAAGTGGAGAATCATAGCCAAAGGAATTTTATGAAGGTTTCTAATGAAAGGGTCTAGTTTGCCGAAACTACTTTGTGTGAATGATGCTCGACTTATTACCATAAAATGACCTTTACATATTGAATGAACTCATGAGAATGAATTGTTGTTATTAATTGCTTATGTAGCATATGATACGATATGAAGGGCATTGGCCCATTTTTGATATGATATGAAGGCATTGGCCTAGTTACTTGATATATTATGGAGGGCAGTGGCCCGGTTCTATGAGATGATAAAAAGGGCATTAGCCCAAGTGAATTTGGGTAAGGCTATGAAACTACTCTTTATTGTACATGCGTGATGTAAAACCCTGGATTTTCCTAAGAATAAAATAAAATAATTAAATGATAAATTGTGGAGGAAATATTAAGAAAGATAATGGTAGGAGAATTAAAGAGAGACATAAAGGTTAAAATAGGAATTTAAAGAGGAAAGGTAATTTGGTCATTTTAATTTGTTAAATTCATGAAAGAAAATAAGATAATTAAATATTTTGTCAACAAATTCAACTAGACAAAATCTTATCTTAGTTGGATGTAAAATAATAAAATTAAGGCTTAAAGGGTAGAAAAAGGGCCTAATGATAATTATACTATTTAGGGTCTAAAATATAGGTAATTTGAGTGAATAATAAAAGTCTAAGTTCAATTTAAAATTAGAAATAGTATTAAGCACGAAAATTAAGTAGAAGATCCTTTAAAAAAGAGTTAAAGGAGTTAAATTAAGGAGAAGGGTAGAAAAGGGAATACACTAAGTATATTAGAATAAGCTAAACCTAATTTGAGTTGGACTAGTAGGGAGGCTATAAAAGAGAGGTTTAAAGAGTGTTCCAGGTTTTGAAAATAAGTTAGAAGGAGAGGGAAATTCGTGTATAAGTGATAGGAGCGAAAAATAGAAGGAGAGAAGAGAGAAAAGAAAGGAGGAATTATAAAGAAGAGAAGTTGTAGAGATGGCCGACCAGCTAACGTCGTACGGCGAGCTAGGAACATCCAACCGTTGGAATGGGCTGAAAGTTTAGGGTTTTGTTCTACTCATGGAAGACTTCAAACTGAACGGTGGAAATTTTAATTGGAGAAGTCTAAAGGGGTGCGGTAGAGCTCCAAAAACTGGCACAGGCGAAGTTTTTGAAAATTCTAGGTTCATCATAAGGCAAGTAGCAAACACTTGAAACTAGAGGAATTGCATGTTTTCTCGTGATTTGGATGATTAATCATATTGTTTTGAAGTTGGATTTCATGGGAAAAGTTTATTGTTTATAAAGTATTGTTTTGGTGATTTATCTTTCCTTTGAAAATCAAGAAAATGTTGATCATGATGAGTTAAACTTATAAAGAAACTCAAAGATAAGTGGAAAGATGATAGGATTAGTTTAGGGTTGTCCCAGAACTAGTTTAGGATGGAAATTAGATGTTTAGAATCAAAACAAGTAAATAGTATGTATAGAAAGTTCTAAAATTTCCGTAAGTTGAAGAAAAAAAAAGTTATAGCTAGAGCGCTTGATACATCGCTCGAACGTTTCCTTAGGCAATAGGCTTTTGAAAATAACAGAACCTGAAATCTAATCGCTAGAGCAGTCGCCCGAGCTACCCATCGAGTGACTGACTGTCAGTAATTTCTAAACTTGGGATTTGTGCCCAGATTCAATTTCTAATAATTTTTCTTGGAATCTTAATGTTGTAACACTTGTAAATAGGGTAATTTGAGATGTAGGAAGTGACAGAATTAAATTCATATAAAAGGATAACTATTTGGAACAATGAATGTAATAAGAATCAAAGTAGACTAGTTAAGGTAAACCATAAGCACTCAGACCACTTTCATTAGGATTCTAAGTATGGAACCTAGTCTAACAAGTCATAGTAGACCTAAATTAACTTCTGGAAAGAGTCAATACCATAACCTAAAGGAATAAGAGAATTAGGGTATTAGTTGGATTTAAAAGTAAGGATTTTAGGATAAATCAAAGTGTAGGATTGGGAGTAAACTTTGTAAGAAATAAAGAATAACCTGAATACTGAATTAGAAAGATAAACTAAGTATGCCCACACTAACATGACTCAAATCTGAACCTATTATTTAGAAATTGTGTAAACTCTCGTATTTTCTTATTATATGATTTGGAACTTTGTTATTTTGAATATCTTTTGGTTGAACACCATGGTTTTGGAAATTATTGTTGGACACAACACTTGGGACATGTTTATGATTATTGGTACGATGTTTATCACTGAATGTTGAGTCTTTGAGTTATTCAAGGTTTTGATTGTGAGTTGTGTCTAGTGGGCAATGCTCAGTATGGATCCATAGCTTAGCTAGGAAGTAAAAGGGAATTAGCTGGTAAGTTATTCTTGTTCGGAACTCCCCAGTATGCAGTCCATCGTACTAGCAGGTGCGGGCGACGTAGGCAGCAATCCTTGACCGTTGCAGGTGCGGCCTAGTCATAAGCCGAGGTTGCTATCGGTAAATGGTTTTGTTTTATTTTTCAGGTTACCATCCGCATGCTTCAATGAAACATCGACTTTCACGTGCTTTATATTGGTCATGGTGGTAGGTTACTTGTGACTCGCACATTGGAGCTATGATTTGGCCGTGGTTGTGGATCACTTGTGACTTTTACTTGCACTGGTATTAGACGTGTTTGTTGTGGGTCCATTAATCTTTGATAGGATTGGTATGGCCTCCGCGGAAGCGGTACCTATGATGGGATTTTATTTTGGACTCTGGATTGTACTCGCCAACCCATGCGTGGGTGGTCAGCATTGATGCTTGACGGAGGAGATGGTTGTAAAACCTCGATTATTTTTAGGTTTTATGGTAAAAAAAATTTTTTTTTAATTCATAAATATTTAAACTAATAAGGTGTGTGGATGTAGGAGTTATGGTGGGCGAGCACACACCAGATCAGAGTTAAGGTTCGTCGAGCGACAAGCGTATTTGCGGAAGGTATAAATACTTTGAGAAATTAGGTTTCGGGTTTTTGCTCTGAATACGCGTATACTCTACTGAGAGGTTTGCGGCTGCGGAGTTTGTTTAGGGTTCTTCGAGAGAAAGGAGTTGGAGAAGTTCTGTGGGAGAGTCGAGTTGGAAAGACTTCCTGCCAATAGGTATTTGTTAACAAGAAGTTCGGAAGGGTTTTCTTCCTTCAGAGAATCTCTGTTCGCCCATAGCAAGCAGTCGGCCGAACTGCTGATTTGGGGATTTTCTGGGTTGCTGTTGCCAAGACTTGGAAGCATAAAAGGTGAGTGGCACTGTTTTAAAACCTGGTTTTGTGTTAATTGTAGTTTTAATTTGAATGCATATGGTTGTGGAGTGAGTTATTCACTGGGTTTTCTGGGCGGAGATAGTCCGAAGGATTTTCTGTATAGCTAATTGGCGATAAATGAAAAGTGTGTTAGATTAATTTCAAAATAGGTTTGAATGTGTTCTGGGGGTATTAGGAGACTAGAGGAGTGCTTACAGACTGAAAAATTTCGACTAGAGTTGAAGATTTGGATTTAACAAAGAACTGAAAAACACAGTGGGTATCCGCCCACTTGGCGCAACCCACTTGCGCCCACTTCGGGAAGTAAGCACATGGTGAAATTACATTTGGCGCCGAGCTCGCACCCACTTGGCGCTCAGCTCGCGCGCACTCAAATTTGATGCGCCTATTTCGCGCCTACTTCGCGCCCTTCTCGCGCCCACTTACTATCGAGTAGGCGCATACCCAAATTTTAGGTAATTTACTATCCGCCCACCTCGCGCCTACCTCAGGAGGTGAGCGCATAGTCCATTTTTCTTACCGAATTGCATAATTGAGTAAACCAATGTGGATTTTGATGATAGGAGGTCTTCGATCACTTAACAAATTACTTGTTTAGGACTTTAGAGACAAAATTACTTATGAGAACATTAAAGATAGATTCTGGAATTTCTTAAGAGCTTCCCAGGTAAATGTAGGGCAAAATTGTAGGTGATGTTCTGGGTACCCAACACTGGGGTTGTTATTTTAGTTCTTTTGGTTACATACTGTACTTGATTGAGATTTTATTAAACCCTGTTTTCTCAATGGCAAGTTTTGGAAATGTGTTTCAAAGGCTCTTTACTTGTTTACTTGTGAGGACTTATTGTTCTGGTTGGAACACTTGTGAAGAATTATTGTTCTGGTTGGAACACATGTGAAGAATTACTGTTCTGGTTGGAACACTTGTGAAGAATTACTATTCTGGTTGGAACACTTGTGTGAGATGATGTTCTGGTTGGAAAAACTTGTGATGTGTGTACTGAATGCGGAGTTTTAATTGGTTATTTATCGGTTTTGGGTTTAGCTTCCCTTGGATCCATGTTAAGCTTAGTAATGTGATGGTATGTGTTTATTGGTGTAATTGCATGGCCTTGTGTGTTGCCACGACCAGTGTAGAGCAGCCAGATACCCTGAGTAGGCCTGGTTGTCAGTGCCGATACCCGGAGTAGGCTGGCATTGGATGACGATACCCTGAGTAGGCCGTCATTTCAGAGTGTCCGATACCCTGAGTAGGCCGGAACTGTGTACATGGAGGTGTGGAGTGTCTACTTGGCATGTAAATTAATCAATGTAACCATATGCATGACATTGACCTTCTTTGTGTTGTTATCGGAAATATGTTGTTTTAAATTGTTGGTTATTTGTCGAAGCATGTCTTATAACTGTGTTAACTATTTCTGCATGCATGTGTCACCCTCTGAGATATTCGTATCTCATCCCTCGTGTTGTTTGTTTTTTCAGATCTTCGTGGTGAGGCGCCTACGGGGGTAGATCCGACTGACACCTATAGGGAGGAGGATTATTACTACCATCCTTAGTCTAGTAGGTTGCTTAGTCTTAAACTTTGTTAAATTGAACTTGTGGGAATTGTAATAAGGTAGTAAATTAGAACCATTTGGTGTATTTGAAGATGCTATAAATTGCCTGGATGAGAATTTTAAATTGTGCACTCTGATGTGATATTAATTGTGTGTGATTATCCAGCAATTACCATTATTGAGATCCTTACCTAACCCCTGGGAGACGTGTTATATCTTTAATGAAAAACACGGATCCGGGGCGTTACAATGGTAGTGACTGCAGGTGCGGGCTCCATCTATCATGTAAGTCATGATGTGGCGAACTATGGGGGCAAGAATATTCTTATTAAGTGGTTTCAGTTCACGAGTCCTATTGGTCACATGTGCTTGTTTTGGATTGGTGATTTGTTATTTTTGAATCATTGTATTATTGTGGTTTTGGTTTTATCGTTCACCTCATGAGTAGTATTGTAAAATTATGGACTGTTTTACGTCATGCACCTTACTACTTGTTGAGATTTATTCTCACTCCAGTTTCACCCCCATTTTTCAGGTACTCTTGGCAAGGACGTCAAAGCTTGGGCTAATTGTAGATAGGTAGTTTATATAGTTGTAGGTTGTTCATGGAATTGAAAGCATTGTATATCATGGTTGTTGATAAATAAAGAGAATTTAAATTTAAGTTTCCGCATTTACTCTGATTATAAAGTTAGAAAAAGTTTTAAATTGTCTAGTTTCTTTAGTTGCTTTGTTTGATTACCATAATACCTCGGGTTTGGGAATGGACCCAGAACTGGGGCGTTACACGTGAGTGGCATGATTTATAAATTTTGGTTAAGTGTAACCAACTTGATGAATTAAAGAATATTGCATAATGAACAAACCTTAAGTTATGGATCCATAAATCTTAAGTGGATAAGTTTGTATATAGTGCCATGGCCGTGTTACTATTCTTCTTGTACCATCTTGTTTTATTCCAGCACCAAGAAACATTGGTGGCTGATGCCCACCGCTACGAGGAATCAGCGTGGATGCCCAACGTCAAGGGGAATCGGCATATGGATACCTAACATCAAGGGGAATCAGTGTTGAACGCCTAACCCACCACATGGAATCGGTGGAGTTAGATGTGGTCATGAGTACTATATATTAAACTGCTTAGATAAATAATTGATGAGATGTGCTGGATTATTTATTACTTACTGATTGCTTGACCTTTTTTAGTTAAGCATGGAATCACATTACTTGATTGATATTGAATTGTCGATGATTTAACTATTGTTTTAACTATCCATATGTTATTCCAAGTGATATTAGCATGAACTGTGTTTTCACGAGCATGCATGTGTTGTTTACTCAGACCTTCATCTCATAAGTTGTTCTATCGGTTTTGCTTTCAGAGCTGTTGACTTCCGGCGTGAAGAACCGGAGTGGGGAGTGTAAGCACCTCAACTTTGCACCCCTCTGAAAGCCAGAAATGGAAACCCAAAAAGACAAGTCAAACCCTAGGGAGCAGAAATTGACTTTCTGATCAAGGTTGAATTGACTAACATATCCTATCCCAATGGATATGGAATTCCGATATGGTTCCAATGCAACTGAGTTTGCCAGAATCAGAGTTTAGATGAAGAAGTTATGAGCAGAACAACCCTAAGGGCAAAACTGTAAATAAATGTAGAAATTATGTCCACATGGCAAATGTGCAAGCTGCATATTCCAAATGTCAAATTAAAGGGCTAAAGGACGAAATAGGGAAAGGACAAAACACAAAAATAAAATATCTTGATTAAAATAATATTATTTACTAAAATATCTTAATAATAAAATCAAATAATGATTCTCTCATTTATGGGAGGTCACCTCACATCAAATCAAACAACTAAGAGATTCGCAACCAGAAACCCTATACGGTCACCAAAAATCTCCTAATAATGGGAGATCTGTCAGAAATCCGTTAGTAAATCTTCAAACCCTATATTGTATGCGGACATGCCTTGATCGTATACCATATACAGACGGAAGATTCGCAAATCTTGTCAGAAATCTATCAGAGAATCAAAAGAAATCAAAGAAGATCAAACAAACCGTATTAGGCATACGGATTGATAAAAATGAGCTCAGAATGTTGTGTCCGCACTTCCAATACGATTTTGGAAGATTTGATAGAAACCTTATCCACTCCACGAATCTGCCACGTGGATGAATGTGATCATTGTGGACAAGACAGCAAAAACCGTTTAGAGTATACGGTTTTGACCAAACCGTATACTCTATATAGTTTTGACCTTCGCCTATAAATACAGATCTGCACCTCATTGCAAGGGGTTGGTGACCTATTAAGTTATTTTGGCTTTGCTCCCCCACCTTCCTCACGAACCAGATCCTCTTCTCCTCTTCCTACCTCACCTTAAAGCCCCATAAATCCCTCATAATCTCTCCCAAGCTTCTCCCAACCACCATTAAAGCCTCAAGAGTGCCTTGGAAGGTCATTTGAAGGAGGAGAGGCTCAAGTTGCTATCCAAGTCTCAAGGAGTCTCCAAACACCCCCCCCCCCCCCAAAAAGTCCTCTCCTTTCAAGGTAAACTTCCTTGTTATCTTCTATTTAACATATATGAAATTTGTGGTATTCTAAGCATGCCTTAAGAATTATATGTGTACTTTTAGCATGTATTGTGACCCCCTTGTATCTCTTCCCTCTCATCTCAAGTCATCCTCATCAAGAAGTGGTTTCCATGGTAAGGAGAGGAGGTTAGGCTAAATGGGAGGTAATGAGAGGTCATATAGTTGCAAAACCATGTAAAAGTCTCATTTTTTTATGCCTTTCCATGCATCTTTCTCTTTATCATTCAAGGGAGAGCATGTTCTCCCCTTTCCCCCATATCTAATGCACCCCCTTTAAATCCCCCATCATCTTTCTTTAATTGCTTTCTTAGGAGAGTTTAACGTAGCTTTGTACAAGATAATCCATGGAGTTGATGGTGAGCATGTGACTTTGCATGTACACCTTGCGTGTGAACACACCTACGCATGACCTTGATTTATGTACACTCTATGTTTGAGCACACACTCACATAGCTTGTTGGCATGCTTACTATATCGAATGATTGGTTTTACTGATTTTTTTATTTTTTTTATGCGTATGCATGGTTTGGCCGTGACTATCAAGCAAGGCCTTTTGGGCCCTTGCGGTTAGTCTCCCTCTAGAAGGGACTAACCCCTTTTGCTTGCAACCTACGTGGGGAACCTCTTCCCCACCTAAACCCCTGAGTTGTCACTCAAATATGGGAGGGAGAGGCCCCAAGCCTTCTTCCCCTCCCCTTTGATCCAAACACCCTTAGACCAATAGGGTGGTATGCCTAAAATTCCCCATGAAAAGCCATTGTGGGTCAACACAGTGACCCATAGGTAATACCAGACCCATACGGGGAGGGGAACCTCATTTTCCCCCTGAAAAATCAAAATTTTGCACATTTCTGTGCAAACCGTATACTCAAATTGGTGTGATCTGAATCGTATGGGACATACGGTTTGTCACAGAGAATTGTAAATTCTGGTTTTTCTTGAATAAACAAGATTTAAATTAATCTTAGAATAACTTGTCTTAATCAGTAGGGTCTCTGAGCAATGAGGGACCCCTTTTGGGACTTGGGCCTAATCCTAGGCCCAATTAGACCTCCTTGTGGGCCTTCCAATGGGGCCCACACATACCTTGCTTAACCCAAGTCCCCTTAAATGGGTACTTCAAGCTCTTTAGACTCTCTTGGACTCTTGCAAAGCCCAAGGGACCCCCTTTAAATCCTTAATCAACCATCCCTAATACCTTGAATCCTCAAACCATATCCAAACCAAGTAACCAAACTCTAAAGGGGGTCATCCAACGTGACCCCCAAATGGGACCTAGGCTTATTCCAAGTCTAAATTAGCATACCCGTAGGCCTTCCAACGGGACCCACGTACCCAACCCACATCATTTCAAGGTAATACGATAAAATTAAATAAAGGGACTAAACACCATATAGATGGTCCCACCATGACTTAAAATATGGAGTACATATCGGATTAGGACCAGGTCATATTAATTTAGGTCGACTCATGACCAAGATGACCCGTGGGACCCGTCACTTGACAGGGCAGACCGGGGTGTCTACGGATCTCTCTGGACCATAACCGAAAACTTATTCGGAATCTCAAGGCACAGACCACCTAATAAACAAACATTAGGCACCCAAGTGTCTGCCTGCACCTCATCAGGCAGTGGCAACTCCCCATTTCCCAATGGAGGCACACACTTGCATGTGCCTCCCAAAGAAGATTCTCAGAAGTGTGGCCTGCGGATTGACACACGCATGGGAGAAAGGAAAGGATAAAGCTCCTAGGTATAGAGAGGAGGACTATTATCGTCCCACCTAGAGTCTTCCTTGTTATGTATGGTCTAGTTATTTTTGGACTTGTGGAACCTTGTAATTGAGATGTGTGATTAGATTGTCCCAATTTGTATTACCCAAGTAGTATATGTAATTGTAAACTTGTAGTCCACCAAGGGACTTTTGTTATCTTTATATACACCTTTGATATGCACATGTATAAATTGTTCCACCACTGGTGCTTGCACAAAAAAGTTTTAAATTACCCATGTTTTATTAGGTCCACAAGGCCTACATGTAAGGAACAGGGACAGGTTAGTGCCTTGGATGGGTAAACCTAGTTTCGGGTCGTTACACTTAACTTCTTAAAGAGGTTTTATTTCACGAGTCCTGTGATGTCACAATTTTGTGGTGTGCTAATTGTATCATCTAAGTATTAATTATGGGCTTTACTTTGGAAATATGTGGTTAATTTGGATTTCATGCTTTATTATTCATGGATATTTGGTACTTGGATTCATCATTGAAACCTCATGAAAAAGTATTTTAAATTATATGGACTATTTTCTCTCATGCATGTTACTAGTTGCTGGGATTTTATATCTCATTCCATATTTTCATGTTTTGTTTTTAGTTACTCTTGGAGAGAACATTCAAGTTGGGATGGAGATTCTTGAGGGTACTGTAGAAAATCTAGAGGAGCATATTATAGCATGTTAGATTTCTTTTATATTATGAACTAGGTCTTGTGTAGGAGTTCTTCTTTATGGTAGATCTTGAGAAATGTTTACAATGGTAGTTTACCTTTTAAATTTCAAATTGAATGTATTGAATTAAGAAGTTTATTTTGAAGATTATTAGCACTTTTATGTTGAATTAATGGAGGAGATGTTTAAATTTTAGTGTACTCTAATTTACTTTATCTTTTTATGCTTTCATCCTTAATTGTTTTGCTATCACTAAGTAATGCATTGATCTGTTAAAAAAAACTACCAGATCCGGGGCGTTACACTATATACCGTGTGTTGAGGATAGTTGATGCAGTTGCATATCCCACGACAGGATCTATATATCGGTGAATGAATGTGATGAAAGTTCAGATCAAGGCCGCTACACCCAAACCATATAAGTGGGTGCAAAAGATCATAAATGATAGATGGTTCAAGACTTCGAGCCATCTGTGAGACCCCAAATTTTTGGAAAATAATTAAGGCATAAATAAATAGAGGAAAATAAGGGTATGAATAAAGTGGAAATAAAAGAGGAGAAATTTAGAGTTTTAATAATTTAAATAAATAAGAATTTTAAAATAAAAGAGAATTTTGAAAAGAAATCAATTTAGGAGGATAAAAGGGTATTTTAATAAATTCCAAATTGACCAATTAATAAATTAAGTCATTAGATAATTAATAGAATTGGAAAATAGAAATTAAAATTTAGTTGGGTTAGGTTTGAAGTTAAATAGCAATATTCATGGCTTAAAAGAAGGAAAAAGGGCTATTTGGTAATTATAGTTAATTAGGGGCTTTAATTTGGAGAAAAGTGATGTAATGAGGTGTTTAGGTAATATTTAGAAATATGTATTAAAATATGGACGAAAAATTCATTAAAATTAGGAGTTTCTTTTAAGGGTTAAGAAATAAAATTTTGAAGGGAGAAATAGAATGGGAGAGACAAGTGGAATATCCTTATTTTCTCTAATGGTAGAAGGTCTACAATGATAAATCTTCTTAAATTTCTCAGAGAGTACGAAAGTGCGTCTGGACAGTCTATCAATGTGGAGAAAAGCTGCTTAATTGCTTCATCTAGAATTTCTTCTCAAAGATTAGACATGTTGCTCTCTACTTCTGGTTTCAGAAAGGCCAACTTACCAATAAAATATTTGGGGATTCCCCTCTTTCATGGAAGGGCGACTTTGCCTATGTTTTTAGATCTATTGGAGAAGATTCAGAAGAAAATTAGTGGATGGAAGTCAAAATTGCTATCTCATGGAGGTAAACTTACTCTCCTTCAAAGTGTATTATCAAGCATTCCTATACATTCTTTATCTGCTATCTCTTTTCCAAAAGCAGTTATTAAAAGAATTGAAGTTTTGTTTGCTAATTTTTTCTGGGGAGAAAGCTCTGATCATGGGCCCAAAAAGCATTGGTTGAGCTGGGAAAAAATTGCAAAGCCAAAGAATGAAGGTGGTCTGGGTATCAAGTCTGTGGTTGATGTAATGGTCAGTCTCCAAATTAAAATGGGATGGAGGGTCTTTTATGGGGATAGTTTATGGTCTCTTTTCATGCGTGCCAAATACTTCCCATCGACTCATCTTCACAATATTCGAGACAAAAGTGGGAGTTCGAAAATCTGGAGAAGTATATTAAATGTTAAAGATATCATTCTGAATAATACAGCTTGGGCGTTGGAAGAAGGAAAAGTCAATTTCTGGCTGGACCAATGGTCTCATATGGGCAAGCTTTTGGATCATGTTCAGACGGAGGTTATTCCAAATCTGGATTTGCAAGTAGCTGAAGTCATTAATGAGGATGCTTCTTGGAAAGTTCATATGTTCTCATATTTTCTCCCTCAAACTACTATTGCTGAAATCATAGACTTATATTTTAAACCGTCTTCTCTAAAAGATAAGCCGATTTGGATGGGTTCCTCTACAGGTAAGTTCTCTACCTCTACAGCTTAGGACCTAATCAAAATTAGAGGTAATCCTTTCGCTTGGGGGAAAAATTTGTGGGCTAGTTTTATACCTTCTAAAATCAGTGTTTTTATCTGGAAACTTATGAAGGGTGCTGTTGCCACATATGAATGAATTCAGGGATGTGGTATTAGTATTTGTTCTCAAAGTAATTGCTGTTTGGGAAAAGAAGGGAATCCATAAATCATCTTTTTGCATTTGGAGACATAGCAAAAACGGTTTGGTCCCATTTCTCTGATTTGTTTAGCTGCCGATATCACCCTCTTCATGATCTTGTTACAAGACTTTCTTTCTGGTTTTCTCGTCCTACTTCACAAGACCAGCTGGGTATTCTTTGGAAATCTACTCCTTTATTTATCTGCTGGGAAATCTGAAAATCAAGATGCAAAAGCCGTTTTGAAGGTGATCAGATGGTTGCAAATAGTATTATTTCTAATGTTCAAAAATGGCTTCAGGAGGTGTCATATTACACTAAACCAACTATTGAATGTGGCCCAAGTAGAATTCCAATCATTGAGAGGTTAATATTTTTATTCCTACTATTCGTGCTCCTGCTTCTAAATTTGTTAGATGGAAAGGGATAAGATCTTCTTAATTTATCCTGAATGTGGATGGTGCTTCCAAGGGTAATCCAGGTATGAGTGGAGGAGGTGGGGTTATTCATACTGCTGCTGGTCATTTCATTGTTGCCTTCTCCAACTGTTATGGTCATACCACTAATACTATGGCCGAAATCTTGGCTCTGAGAGATGGTCTTCGTCTTGCCGATAACTATGGAATTCAGAATTTGCATGTTGAATCGGACTCTAAAACTATTGTGGACTCTCTTGTGGGAACTGCTTCCATCCCATGGAAGTTTCTTCTTTATTGGAGAGAAATAAAAGACAGATTACAAATTGCTATCAGGGATGTGCGTCATGTTTACAGAGAGGCTAATATAGTTGCTGATGGTTTGGCTAATGAAAGTTGTTTTCATTTTTCCAAAGTTGTATTTGAGTCTTTTGATGATTTGTCTCAAAATGTAAAAAATTGCTTGTGTTTCTTTTGAGTTTCTATTCCTCTATCTGGTTTATTTTTGTTCTTTCAGGGGTTAGGTTTTATGTCCCCCCCATCAGATGTATTTTGTTTGTTAGAATTAATATACAGGTCGGGGTCTGCCTCAACCCTCCTCCCCCCGATGGAGTGCCACTAAGGTCCTTCCTGCCTTAGTGGGTTTTTTCCAAAAAAAAAAAAAAAAAAAGAGACAAGTGGATTAATTAGAAAGTTTCAAAGTCCTAATTGGACTCCAATTTAGTTAGCCTATATAAGTAAGATATTAGAGAAGTATTAGGGTTTCTTTTAAATTGAGATTGAATGGAAAGGAGAGAAAAGTGGTGTAGTCATATAGAGCAAAATAGAGAAGAAAGTGAGAGAGAAAGGGGAAAAGTAAAAGACTTCTAGAGAGAGAAGTTTTGATGTAGAAATTTCTAACTAGCCTTCATCAAAGTTAGATCGGGAGAAAATCAACTGTTGGATCGGCCTCAAATTTGGAAGTTTTGTTCAAAACTCGTTGTAGCGCCCCGAATCCGGGTCTGCCCTATCACGGCACCAACCCGTCCCCTAGGCACTAGTTATGGGCCCACATCAACCAAATCAAAAGATGCATGGCATTAAAATACAATTCATCAGAGTGCACAGAATATGTTGTGTACAGGTGTAAGCTATCAAATCAAAATAGTAACACCTGGATACAAGCTAGTACACCAAAAGTATATGGATCATCTAAAACAAGGGTGACTAGTTGTAACACCCCGGATCCAGGTTTATCTAATCACATAAACCCAAATCTGGTTCGTCAGGGAAAATGGCCCAAAACACTATTTCAGATTTGCACAAATTCATTTATTATATCAGAGTGCGGAAATAAGAACATCTTTCAGAAAGCGCGGAAATAAACTACCAAAATAATCCTTTTATATTTCATCTAAAAAGTCTGGAAAGGGTTCAACTAAATAGCATAAATATCATCCACCAAAGGTGTGGAATAAAGATACCAATAATCCTTTAAATAACATCATACTCCTCAATCAAAATACTAAAATAATCCCTAAGAAAAGTAAATCTAAATGGTTCTCCATGTCCCTCTAGACCTACACAGGAATGAAATAATCTTCTTCCTGGTAATCACAGTAATCCCCCAGTGTCTCTAACCCGGCAACGTCCTCTCCAGGAATATCTGAAAACAAAACCGATAAAACAATAATGTGAGAAACAATATCTCAGTAAGTAGTCATGCAAATAGTTGACCACAATAAAATATGCAATGCTTAATCCGAATAATCACAATAAGAATTCAAGACAACAAAGAAATACAATTTGTCCACCTCATGGGACTCATGAAATAGTATACCAGCTAAAGAGAGTAGACATGTGCCAGTATGCTACCTAACCGAATTACGATGGACCAGCCGCCTTGCAGTCTGGCTATTCAACACGAACGGAAGAACCCAACCATGAGTTAGCATGTACGGCCCAACCAATCCAGGAGTGGGTAACGTAGCTGTAAAACCCCGAATTTTCCTTAAATAATATAATAAATTAATAAATAATATCCTTGGGAGTTATAATTGATGGAAATAATTTATCGTTGTAGGTGATGTCGTAATTAGTGGAGATCCAGAGTTGGGCGCAGATCCGATCGTCTGATCGTGAGATATCGAGGTATGATTGATATGCTAATTTAAATGTATTCTGATTGGGCGATGTACGTTTAGTTTTGTGCGTGAGCTACATGGGATCAGAGGGATATAAATACTAGTTTAATACCCTAATTTTATATGTTTGGAATACTTGCTCGTATTCAACAACCGCAAGAGAGAACCCCTAGAATTATTGAATTATAACAAGTGAAATTTGTATTTTGCAGATGGCTGGTAGAGCAAGACGTGCTCGAGCTGATCCTATAGAGAGAGCTGAGGTTGAGGAGCAGCAGCAGGATGTTCCATTATCTCCACCACCTCCAGGGGGTGACGTGTGGGCTGTTGTTAGTAGCTTAGCAGAGCTTCTTGCCAAGGAAAGGGAGGAGAGATTGAGCCAGCACGGGAATGGTGGAAATGGTGGAAATGGTCACGGGGATGCGCCTATACATGAGAGAGAGATACAGACGGCCAAGGATCTAGAGCAGTTCAGGAAGTTGGATCCACCTATTTTCTATGGACGTCCAGATCCAATGGAGGCTGAGCGATGGCTGATGCGAGTGGAGTGGATTTTTGAGGCCATGGGATGCCCGATGGACAGGAGAGTGAGACTAGCAGCATTCTTATTTGAGGGTAAGGTAGTTCATTGGTGGACAGCTAGGAAGAGGTAGGACCCTCAGGCTACTTATATGACTTGGGAAGATTCCGAGAGGTATTCTATGATCAGTATTTTTCTGAGGAGGTCCAGCTCAAGAAGGAGCGGGAATTCATGGAGATTTCCCAGGGGAGCCAAATAGTGGCCCAGTATGAGGCTAGATTTGCAGCCTTATCTCGTTTTGCACCCCATATGACACAGGATGAGAGGAGGCTGACTTCACATTTTGAATGGGGTCTAAAGCCCGAGATTAAGAGCATGTTGATGGTACTATTATGCACAGAACTGAAGGACGTTGTATGTCGAGCCACCAGGGTTGAGAGTGATATAGAGGCCAGAGTGAGCCAGAGCAGGGCTAGACCACCTATGAGGCCGGCAGATCAGAGAGATTTCCTTAGTGGGAACAGGAGGCCCAGAGACTGGACTAGAGCAGAGTCTTCAGGAGGTCAGATGTATAGACCATCTCAGAGAGGGTGTGCCAGTTGTGGCAGGTATCATGTACCGGGTCCGTGTGTCGCAGCTCCATGCACTTATTACAGATGTGGAAAGGTGGGTCATAGGATCACTGACTGTCGTTTCTCTCCGAGCTATCAGTCGTTAGCAGTGCCACGACCAGCTTTACCACAGTCAACGCCTACGCCTGCTTTCCCACAGAGGCCACAGTTTCAGCAGCCAGCTCAGAGAGCGCCAATTGGGCAGAAGCCGCAGGGGACCAGTTGAGAAAGGAGGTCAGAGGCATGCAGTACCTACTCAGCAGCCGCAGCCAGCTAGAGTGTATGCAATGGAGGCACATGAGGAGGAGCATGTGGAGGAGATCGAGGCTGACCATGAGGCACCTGAGCTGATCAGAGGTATTATTTTCATTTGTGGTAGATCAGCATGTGTTTTGTTTGATTCTGGTGCTTCATATTCATTTATATCGCCTGTTTGTGCACGACGGATTGGATTGTCACCCACTGAATTGGATATTGCATTATCTGTACACAAACCTTTGGGAGAGTCTACTAGAGTGGAATATATGTATAGAGACTGCATGATTAGATTGGGTAGATTGGAGTTGTCTGGCGATTTGATTGCCTTAGATATTGGAGGATTCGATGTAATATTAGGAATAGACTGGTTATGTAGACACCATGTGACTTTGGATTGCTATGCGAGGACTGTGATAGTAAAAGGGCCAGATCACACCACTCATTGTTTCAAATGTGAGGGGTTGAAGTCGCGGATTGGTCTGGTAGCATCTGTGGTAGCAGAGGAGCTTAGGAGTGACATCCTTGTCATCTCCGATGTACCTGTAGTTCAGGAGTTTGCGGATGTGTTTCCAGAGGAGTTACTTGGATTACCACCTGCTAGAGGAGTAGAGTTCAGGATCCAGTTGATGCCTGGTACGGCTCCAGTTTCGAAGCCACCCTATCGGCTTTCGAAACCAGAACAAGAGGAACTGAAGAAGTAGCTAGATGAGCTTCAGGAGAAAGGATTCATTAGGCCGAGTGTGTCGCCATGGGGCGCACCAGTGCTGTTTGTGCAAAAGAAGGATGGCAGTATGCGGATGTGTATTGACTATAGGCTGCTAAATCAGGTTACTGTGAAGAACAAGTATCCGTTGCCTAGGATTGATGACCTGTTTGACCAGTTAGGAGGTGCATCTTGGTTCTCCAAGATAGATTTGAGGTCGGGCTACCAACAGTTGAGAGTGGCAGAGGAGGACATAGAGAAGACGGCTTTCCGTACACGCTATGGGCATTATGAGTTCTTGGTTATGCCTTTTGGGCTGACCAATGCCCCAGCTGTCTTCATGGACCTCATGAACAGGATTTTTCATGCATACTTGGACAGTTTCGTAGTGGTGTTCATTGATGACATCCTGGTATATTCTAAGACCCGAGAGGCACATGTTGGGCATTTGAAGGCAGTATTGCACACCTTGAGAGACCACGGGTTGTGTGGGAAATTCAGCAAGTGTCAGTTTTGGCGGAGACATATTTTGTAAGACCCTGATTTTTTTTTTGGTAAGGTTTTTCTTTTATTATTAAAATAAAGTTTGTGTGCTTGTTAACTTAAGTGGATGCGGGAATATGTAGGGTTTCCGGTGGGCGAGCATGCACAGGATCAAGTACTTTAAAGAGGTTGTCGAGCGGCAATATGTATGGGCGCGTACAAGGTAAATATACAAAAAGGGAAATTTAGGTCTTGGTTTATAGAATACTCGTATGAATACTTTTGGCAATACTTTCGTTAGCTGAAGAAGTTGGGCGACTTGGCGATTCGCGGCTACTGGTGTGGCGATTAGGGTTTTGCTGAGAAGAATGAGAACTGCAATAGCTGCGATCGGATAGGTAGAGTCAGAGATACAGATTCAGTGGGTTATTTACTCTCCCGAATAGGGGATAGTTCGGCTACCTTCGCATCCACATGCGCAGCCGGAAATCGTGATCAGCCGTGGTTGTGGAATAAGCTGTTATTCTGGGATAAGCGTATAAGAGTGAGTAGCATTGATTTACAACTGAGGTTTTAGTTTATTCGTGAAGGTATTCTGATTGCATGGTTGTATTTTGAGTTTTCTGGGTTTTCTGGAATATCATGAGTCCGAGCATGAGATTGAATTACAACTTGAAATTAAATGTGTTTAAATTAAATCCAAAACTGGTTGGGAAGTATTCTGGGAACATTGGGAGTGTATTGGAACAATTACAGATCGGCCAGAGATAGAGATCTCGAAATAACAGAGAGTCGAAAATTGCAGTGGGTATCCGCCGAGCTGGCGCCCACTCACGCTCACTTAGGAAGTAGGCGTCCCGTTAAAATCACCTTATCCCCTGAGCTGGCGCCCACTTGGCGCTCAGCTCGCACTCACTAAATAGTATGCGCGAACCTCGCGGGAAGCCGGAGCCCATCTCGCGCCCATTTCCCGCTCAGCTCGCGCTCACTTAGTGTCGAGTGAGCGCATAGTCCAAATTTGGCCTGATTCCTATCCGCCGACTGGTGCTCACCTGGTGCTCACTTTAGGAAGTGAGCGCATACCCAATTTTACTTACCGAAATAGATTCTTGACTGAACCAAGGGGGATTTTGATGTCTTGAGGTTTATACCACTTAACCAATCACTTGTTTGGAAACCTTGGAACCTACATTACCTATTAAATTCCTAGAGGAAATTCTAGTGGCAAATTCTTAAAGGCATCTAAGGTTGAGTTTAGGTTATTTGTATGTGTTGTGCTGGATACCAAAACAATGGGAGTTCCTAATTAGTTTTCCCTTGAATTTATACACTGTTTTGATTGAGAAATTATTAACTTCTGGTTTCACTTGTTTGGAAAATTCTGAATGTATTGTAAGGTTTTTCTTGGCATGAATAACTGTGTTTTGTATTCAAATGGCATGTGTTGCGGAAATGAGAAAATACTGAAAGTATTTGAGATACTGCTTGGTCCAGAGGGACAGGTGATGAACTGTAATGAGTTATATACGATGTGGAATGAATGACTTTATTTTGATGTCGGAATTGCGATTATACGATGATTTACTGTTTTGGTTTAGCTTGTCTAGGATCCAGTTGCTTAAGCTTAGTAATGTAATGTTATTGTTGGTTGTTGGAATTTCATGGCCTTGTGTGTTGCCACGACCGGTGTAGAGCAGCCAGAAACCCTGAGTAGGCCTGGTTGTCAATGTAGAAACCCAGGGAGTAGGCCTGCATTGGATGACGAAACCTTGAGTAGGCCGTCATTTCAGAGTTTCCGAAACCCTGAGTAGGCCAGAACTGTGTACATGGAGGTGTGGAGTGTCTACTTGGCATGTTTAATTTATCAACAAAACAATAGTCATGACATTGACCAATCGATGTGTTGCCGTACTTAACTGAGATGTGATTTGACTGATGAAATTGGTTTTGGTCTGAACTTGAAATTGATGTTAATTGTTTAATCGTACGGAATGTTTATCGATGCATAGTTTTGAACTGTGGTTAACTATTTCTGCATGCATGTGCTACTCGCTGAGATATTCGTATCTCACTCTGTTGTTTTTGTTTTGTTTTCAGATACTCGTGGTGAGGCGACTATTGGGGTAGATCCGTCTGAGGCTTATAGGGAGGAAGACTACTATTACCTTCCTTAGACTTGTAGGTTATCTTGTTTCGAATTTGAGAAATTTGAATGTTGAGGTGTATTAAAGTCTATTGGAGTTGAACCATATGATTTCTAGTTAAGTTCTAAATGTTACTTTATGGATTAATGAAATTGTGCACTCTGACAGGTTATAGTTAGATGATTATCCAGCGATCATAAACCATTAACGATCCTTACCTAACCTCCGTGAGACGTGTTATATCTTTATTGAACAACACGGATCCGAGGCGTTACATATTTCCTTCTTAGGTCATGTTATCTCAGGTGAGGGTATATCTGTGGACCCTGAGAAGGTTAAGGCAGTGGCAGAATGGCCTAGACTCACTACAGTGACAGAGGTCAGGAGTTTCCTTGGTATGGCAGGGTACTATAGGAGATTCATCGCAAGATTTTCTCGTATAGCTGCACCTTTGTCTAACCTAACTAAGAAGGCAGTGAAATTCCAGTGGGATGAGAAGTGCGAGCAGAATTTCCAGGAGTTGAAGCAGAGGTTGACTATTGCCCCAGTTTTGATTGTGCCATCCATGGACGAGGTATTTGCAGTATATTGTGATGCTTATAGGATTGGCTTGGGATGTGTTTTGATGCAGCAGGGCAAAGTTGTAGCATATGCTTCGAGATTGTTGAGGCCGCATGAGAAGAACTACCCTACTCACGATCTGGAGTTAGCAGCCATAGTTTTGCATTGAAGCTATGGAAACATTATCTTTATGGGGTAGAGTTTGAGATATTTTCTGATCATAAGAGCTTGAGATATCTGTTTTCACAGAGACTTGAATATGAGGCAGTGTCGGTGGATGGATTTGCTTAAGGATTTCAAGTTTACATTGCAATACCACCCTGGTAAAGCAAACGTAGTGGCCGATGCTTTGAGCAGGAAAAGTGCAGTTGAGGATCAGGTAGCCACTTTAGCAGTTTCTATGATGAGCCAGTGTAGATTGGTGGATTCAGTCAGAGATTGGCAGGGAGAGTTTAGCATGCCACAGGATGGAGTCATCAGGGTTGCCCGTGTTCAAATTGAGCCAGATTTGGTTCAATTGATTCGGGAGATGGGCTATTGAGATTTAGAGGCCGTCCTTATGTTCCAGCTGATGAGGAAATTAAGGAAAAGATATTAACAGGGGGCCATAGATCGAAGTATGAAGTTCATCTAGGAAGTACAAAGATATACAAGAATTTAAAAGCAATCTATTGGTGGTCAGGAATGAAGAGGGAGATTGCAGAGTATGTGGCTAAGTGTTTGACATGTCAGCAAGTAAAGGCTGAACATCGGAAGCCACCTGGTTTACTTCAGCCACTTCCTATTCCAGAATGGAAGTGGGAGCATGTGACCATGGATTTTGTATCTGGGTTACCATTGACAGCAAGGAAGGAAGATGCTATTTGGGTTGTTGTGGATAGACTGACTAAGTCAGCACATTTTTTGCCTATCAGCACTACACAGCAGTTGAAGTCTTTAGCTGAACTATCTGTCAAGGAGATAGTGAGACTTCATGGAGTGCCAGTTTCCATAGTGTCTGACAGAGATGCACAATTCACGTCGCGCTTTTGGCTTGCATTTCTTGGGCACTAAGCTTAATTTCAGCACCAGCTATCATCCTCAGATAGATGGACAATCCGAGCGTACCATTCAGACATTGGAAGACATGCTGAGATGTTGTGTTATGGATTGGGGAGGCAGTTGGAATCAGCACCTACCATTGGTGGAGTTTGCCTATAATAATAGCTATCAGGCGAGTATTCAGATGGCACCATTTGAGGCGCTTTATGGCAGAGCGTGTAGATCCCCAGTGTGATGGGTGGAAGTTGGAGAAAGACAACTTATTGGGCCGCAGATTGTATAGGATAGTATTGAGAAGATAAATCAGATTAGGCATAATATGCTTACAGCCCAGAGTCGTCAGAAGAGCTATGCAGATACCAGAAGGAGAGATTTGCATTTCGAGGTTGGTGATTTTGTATTTATGAAGATATCACCATCTTGTGGGATTAAGAGATTTGGAAAGAAAGGCAAGTTGTCTCCAAGATATATGGGTCCATTTGAGATTAAGAGTATAGTGGGACCAGTGGCATACAAATTGGCTTTGCCTGCACAGCTGGAAGGAGTTCATGACGTATTCCATGTTTCTATGTTGAGGAAGTACGTGCATGACCCTACTCATATCATTCAGCATGAACCACTGGTAGTGCGAGGGGACTTGACATATGAGGAACATCCAGTTGAGATTTTAGACAGGAAGGAGCAAGTTCTTCGTACTAAAGTGATTCCACTTGTGAAAGTGCTTTGGCAGAACCACACAGTTGAGGAGGCCATTTGGGAGTTGGAGTCAGAGATGCAGAGGAAGTATCCTCACCTATTTCCAGAATCGCAAGGTAAATTTCGAGGACGAAAATTTTCTTTTAGGAGGGGAGGATGTAAAACCCCGAATTTTCCTTAAATAATATAATAAATTAATAAATAATATCCTTGTGAGTAATAATTGATGGAAATAATTTATGGATTAGGTGATGTCGTAATTAGTGGAGATCCAGAGTTGGGCACAGATTCGACCGTCTGATCGTGAGATATCGAGGTATAATTGATACGCTAATTTAGATATATTCTGATTGGGCGATGTAAGTTTAGTTTTTGCGTGAGCTGCATGGGATCAGAGGGATATAAATACTAGTTTAATACCATAATTTTATATGTTTGGAATACTTGCTCGTATTCAACAGCCGCAAGAGAGAAACCGAAAGAGCGACTGTGCGACCGGGAGAGAAGAAGAAGAATGAGGAAGAAGGAAGGACGTTTGGCTTGTGTTCTTCATCGCCTAGAGAGTGTCTCGCATCTGTGAATACTGCTGTTTAGAGAAGAGAACGAGAAACAACGTAAACAGAGGTAGGTGACACGGTTTTACGTTCGTTTTTGGATTTACGTGTGTTTAATCTCCAAAGCATGTTGTTACGATATAGATATATGTATTAAGAATGATATAATCATTATAAGTATTGTGGGATTGCTTAGAATAGGAAAAATCACATTTTTAAACTGTTTTAGATCGTTTTTGAGTGACCGCCGACCTTACTGTGCTCGGCGATCCTCAGCGCTCTTAGGCGCTAGTACAAATTTTGAGACCGCCCGAGACCGCTAGACGATTTATTGTCAGCGACCTAAATTGAACAACCGCTTACCTTAGACCGCCGGGGCGATCCTAGGCGCTCTGTGCAGAAAATGCAGAATTTCGTATTTTCAAACCCTGAATTAATTCAAAACTATTTTTAGTCAATTTTAATCATTAATTAAGATGTTTTAAGACCAAAATAATTTATCAAATTTCCTGTTTTACAAAAAAATAAATTAGGGAGATATTTAGGACACTAGTTGCCAAACTTTGTATGAAACTGTGAAATTTAGTATTTGGAAAACTTGACCTATTATTTGATTACTAGAACATCTCTAAATTACACTATAAACCAGATAATTACATAAAGAGATCTCAGATCATAAGTTCAACTCAGTTAACCCGAATATTGAAGGAAATGTCAGATTTACCTTTTATATGCCGCTAGGCACCAACCCTTATAGAATTATTAGACTTTAGGGAATTTTTGGAATCTAGTTGGCATAGCTGGTTATGGATCCATAGTTGTGACTAGGTAGCTGAGGGATATTTCATTTGGGTTGAGTTTCTCTCTTGTGCGAGCGCGCTTCCTTTGCAAGTTGGTTTGTTTGGGAAGGTCTTATGTCTGGAGGGTGTAAAACCCCGAATTTTACTTAAATAATAAATTAAATTAGTAAATAATATTACTGAGGGTTATGATCGATGGGAATATTTTATTCTTGTAGGGGGTGATCAGTTTAGTGAAGATCCAGAATTAGACGCAGATCTGACCGTCCGATCTTGAGATATCGAGGTACGTATTTTAATTGGGCGAGGTGTATGGGAGAGTTTGCATGGGAGATGCATGGGATCAGGGAGTATATATATGCATTAAAATAACCTAATCGTATTCTCGCTCGTATTATTCAGCCGCAAACGACGAGAGTTGAAACGACCGAGAAGAGAAGAAAGAGAAGGAAGGGGGAAGACCAAGGGAACTTGCTCAGAGCCTTGCCTTGCAACTGAGGAGAGGTTTGGGGGTTTGCTGTTCAGAAGAGAAGAGGAGAAACGCGTATACGAGGTAGGTGACACCGTTTTGGTTTTGAAATTGGATTTTTCCTTGGTTAATCGCAAATGCATGTTTCTATGATATGTAATGTTGTATTTAGTTAGCTAAGCATGTTAGAAATACACTAGAATGAGTTTAGACGAGAAAAATCGTGATTTAGAACTATTCCGGCTCGATTTCGCACGACCGCCGACCTCGACTGTGCTCGGCGCTCGTCGGCGATCCTCGGCGCTGGTTGAATAAAATTAGGGCGCCGTAGACCGCGAGAAGACGGACCGCGGGCGCTCGAAAATACACGACCGCTGACCTGGGACCGCCAGGGCGATCCTGAGCGATCCTAGGCGCTCTCAACAGAATTTCCAATTTTTCCTAATTTCGAACCTAATTCAATTCTAAACTATTTTTAGACAATTTTAATGATTAATTAAGGTGCTTTAAGACCAAAATAAATTACCTAAACCCCTGTTTTACAGAAAAACAAATTAGGGAGATATTTAGGACAATAGTTGCCAAGTTTTGAAGGTAAATGAGAAACGTGATTTTGGAAAAGCCTAACTATCATTTGACTATCTAAATACCTCTAAATGACATTATAAATCAGAATACTTTCTAAAGAGAATACTGAATTCAGATGAATAAATATTGAAGTAAATGTACAGATATAACCATTATATGCCGCTAGGCACCAACCCTTATAGAATATGACACTTTAGGGAAGTTTTGGAGTCTAGTGGGCATAGCTGGTTGTGGATCCATAGTCGTAGCTAGATAGCTGAGGGATATGTCATTTGAGTTGAGTTACTCCTATATGCGACGCGCTTCCTTTGCAAGTTAGTTTGTCTGGGAAGGTCCTATGTCTGGAGGGACACCCCGGTGAGCCGCTGGTGATTCCCTGTACATGTGGATAAGCAACCACCTCCATGTATTGATTCTGGTGCTGCATGCTGGTGGTACATGCCAACTTTGATGGGTACGTGTGCAATAAGTCGGTGACTACGGCTCTTGTCTAAGCTGCGCTGCATGGGGCTTGAGTATCATTAGTAGCATCGCTCCTAAGACGCACGGTGGTATAGCAATTGGTTGAGAATCATCTCAAAAGGTTTATCTATCTTTGTGAGTCCTACAATGACACTGAAAACACAGCACTTGATATGATTATTATTCTTATTTTGCACGTGCGGGATGCATGTGATTGGGATATGGGTTGGATGTGACTGCTTAGTACATCTTGGCAATGCATGGATTATGCTATTGATTTGGCTATTGAGTTCTTATATTAAAACTTGCTGGAATTCATCTCTAGAACTGTTTAGTATACTGTTTTGTATTTACGAATGATACGAATGATTATACGAGCCTGATTAATCGATGTGACTTATTCGTGCATGAACTGCTACTTTCCGTATATTAACTGTTTAATCATGCATGTGTTACCTACTGAGATATTCGTATCTCACCCTACTGTTATTCCATTTTTTTCAGCTGATACGCGAGAGGGGGATCTCTTAGACTTCCAGGGAGAGATAGCTGAGTATTCTCCAGAGGATTACTATTATCCCGATCTTATCTGAGGTGGATTGATGTTATAGACTTAGCATTTTAATTGGTTTATTATCATTAATTGGATTTGATGTATGAGAGAGACAAGAGAGAGTTAGTAACCAATTCATACTACCAGACTTTGATACTATTGATTGATGGTCAAGCTTCATGCTTGTTTGATGATTTTAATCTACACTTCCGCACATACTTGTTTCCGCAACTCTGATGGATTATATATGGATTGGATTTACTTTCTTTGGTCTGGTATGTTATTGATGTTGTGATTGATATGGGCCAGTAACACCTCGGATTTGGTTGTTGAACTAAATTCGGGTCGTTACAGTAGCGATCCGGGTTCGGGTCAGGTGCCGGTTTGGACTGATCCGGGTTCGGGGCGTTACAGAGATGGTATCAGAGAAATGGTCCTAACCTTAGAATTAGCCAAACTTTAGGGGAATGGGATTGTGAGTACGCTAGATAGAACCCCTAGAATTATTGGATTCTAACAAGTGGAATTGAATTTTGCAGATGGCTGGCAGGGGACGACGTGCTAGAGTTGATCCTATTGAGGAGGAGCCGCAGGATGTTCCATTACCTCCACCACCTCCAGGGGGTGATATATGGACTGTTGTTAGCAGCCTGGCAGAGCTTCTTGCCAAGGAGAGAGAGGAGTGGCTGAGCCAGCAGGGAAATGGCGGAAATGGTGGCAATGGTCATGGAGAGGAGCCTGTACACGAGAGGGCCATACATACGGCCAAGGATCTCGAGCAGTTCAGGAAGTTGGATCCACCTATCTTTAGTGGACGACCAGATCCTATGGAGGCTGAGAGATGGCTGATGCGAGTCGAGTGGATTTTTGAGGCCATGGGATGCCCGATGGACAGGAGAGTGCGATTGGCAGCATTCTTGTTTGAGGGAGAGGCAGTGCATTGGTGGACAGCCAGGAAGAGGCAGGATCCACAGGCTACGTACATGACTTGGGATAGATTCAGAGAGGTCTTCTATGACCAGTACTTTTCTGAGGAAGTCCGGCTCAAGAAGGAGCGGGAATTTATGGAGATTACACAGGGAGGCCAGACAGTGGCTCAGTACGAGGCTAGATTTGCAGCCTTGTCTCGATTTGCACCTCACATGACACAGGATGAGCGGAGGCTGACTTCACATTTTGAGCGGGATCTGAAGCCTGAGATTAGGAGTATGCTGACCGTACTCCTGTGCACCGAATTGAAGGACGTGGTACGTAGAGCCACTAGAGCTGAGAGTGACTTGGAGGCTAGAGCGAGTCAGAGCAGAGCTAGGCCACCTACGAGGCCGGCAGATCAGAGAAGTTTCCTTAGTGGGAACAAGAGACCCAGAGACTGGTCTAGGGCAGAGCCTGCGGGAGGACAGTATAGAGCAGCTCCGAGGGCATGTAGCAGTTGTGGCAGATACCATGTACCTGGACCGTGTGTTGCAGCGCCAGGCACCTGCTACCGATGCGGTAGGCCGGGTCACAGGATCATGGATTGTCGGTTTCCTACTAGTTATCAGCCGTTAGCAGTGCCACGACCTGCATTACCATCGCCAGAGACCGCGCCTGCTTTTCCACAGAGGCCACAGTTTCAGCAGCCAGCTCAGAGAGCACCGGTTGGACAGAAGCCCCAGGGCAGAGGATCAGTTCAGAGAGGAGGCCAGAGGCAGACAGTACCTGCTCAGCAGCAGCCAGCGAGGGTATATGCAGTGGATGCACATGAGGAGCGTGAGCCCGATCGTGTGGAGGATATTGAGGGTGATCCCGAGACACCTGAGTTGATTGGAGGTATTCTCTTCATCTGTGGTAGATCAGCATGTGTTCTGTTTGATTCTGGTGCTTCCCATTCTTTTATATCGCCTGCTTGTGCACAACGGATTGGTTTGTCACCCACTGAATTGGATGTTGTTTTGTCTGTGCACACACCTTTGGGAGAGTCTACTCGAGTGGAGCATATGTATAGAGACTGTATGATTAGATTGGGTAGATTAGAGTTATCTGGTGATTTGATTGCCTTAGACATTGGAGGTTTTGATGTGATATTGGGGATGGATTGGCTATGTAGACACCATGTGACATTGGACTGTTATGCGAGTACAGTGATAGTTAGAGGGCCAGATCAGACCACTCATTGTTTCAAATGTGAGGGGTTGAAGTCTCGGATTGGTCTGGTAGCATCTGTGATAGCAGAGGAGCTTAGGAGTGACACCCTTGTCATCTCCGATGTACCTGTTGTACAGGAGTTTGCGGATGTGTTTCCAGAGGATTTACCTGGATTACCACCTGCTAGAGGAGTAGAGTTCAGGATACAGTTGATGCCTGGTACGGCTCCAGTTTCGAAACCACCCTATAGGCTTGCGAAACTAGAACAGGAGGAACTTAAGAAACAGTTAGATGAGCTCCAGGAAAAAGGTTTCATCAGACCGAGTATGTCTCCGTGGGGCGCTCCAGTTCTATTTGTCCAGAAGAAGGATGGTAGCATGAGGATGTGTATCGATTATAGGCAACTGAATCAAGTAACAGTGAAGAACAAGTATCCGTTGCCTAGGATTGATAACCTGTTTGATCAGTTAGGAGGAGCATCTTGGTTCTCCAAGATAGACTTGAGGTCAGGATATCATCAGGTGAGGGTAGCAGAGGAGGACATAGAGAAGACAGCTTTTCGTACACGCTATGGGCATTATGAGTTCTTGGTTATGCCTTTTGGGTTGACCAATGCCCCAGCTGTTTTCATGGACCTCATGAACAGAATTTTTCATGCATACTTGGACAGTTTCGTAGTGGTGTTCATTGATGACATCCTAGTATATTCTAAGACCCGAGAAGCACATGAAGGGCATTTGAAGTTAGTATTGTGCACTTTGAGAGACCACGGGTTGTATGGGAAATTTAGCAAATGCCAGTTTTGGCTAAGGCAAATTTCTTTCTTAGGTCATGTTATCTCAGGAGAGGGTATATCTGTGGACCCTGAGAAGGTTAAGGCAGTGGCAGAATGGCCGAGGCTTACTACAGTGACAGAGGTCAGGAGTTTCCTTGGTATGGCAGGTTACTATAGGAGATTCATTGCAAGATTTTCGCGTATAGCTGCACCGTTATCTAATCTAACCAAGAAAGCAGTGAAGTTTCAATGGGATGAAAAATGTGAGCAGAGTTTTCAGGAATTGAAGCAGAGATTGACTACTGCACCAGTGTTGATTGTGCCATCCATGGATGAGGCATTTGCAGTATATTGTGATGCTTCTAGGATAGGCTTGGGATGTGTATTGATGCAGCAGGGCAGAGTTATAGCGTATGCTTCGAGATTGTTGAGGCCACATGAGAAGAACTACCCTACCCACGATTTGGAGCTTGCAGCCATAGTCTTTGCATTGAAGCTATGGAGGCATTACCTTTATGGAGTAGAGTTTGAGATCTTTTCTGATCATAAGAGCTTGAGATATCTGTTTTCACAGAAAGACCTGAATATGAGACAGCGAAGGTGGATGGATTTGTTAAAGGATTTCAAGTTTACTTTGCAATACCACCCTGGTAAGGCAAATGTAGTGGCGGATGCTTTGAGTAGAAAAAGTTCAGTTGAAGGTCAAATAGCTACTTTAGCATCTTTCATGATGAGCCAGTGTAGATTGATTGATTCAGTCAGAGATTGGCAGGGAGAGTTTAGCATGCCACAGGATGGAGTGATCCGAGTTGCTCGTGTTCAGATTGAACCAGATTTGGTTCAGTTGATTCGGGAGAAACAACTGATTGACCCACAGCTGATCCAGACTAGGGAGATGATGAGTAGAGGATCTGAGGCAGCTGTAGACTTCTCAGATAGAGATGGGCTATTGAGATATAGAAGTCGTATTTGTGTTCCAGCTGATGAGGAGATTAAGGAGAAGATATTATCAGAGGGTCATAGATCGAAGTATGCAGTTCACCCAGGAAGTACGAAAATGTACAAGAACTTGAAAGAAATCTATTGGTGGTCAGGAATGAAGAGAGAGATTGCAGAGTATGTGGCAAAGTGTTTGATATGCCAGCAAGTAAAAGCTGAACATCGGAAACCACCTGGTTTACTTCAGTCGCTTCCTATTCCAGAGTGGAAGTGGGAGCATGTAACTATGGATTTTGTATCTGGACTACCACTGACAGCAAGGAAGGAAGATGCTATTTGGGTTGTCGTGGATAGACTGACTAAGTCTGCGCATTTCTTGCCTATGAGCACTACACAGCCATTGAAGTCTTTAGCTGAGTTATATGTCAGGGAGATAGTGAGACTTCATGGAGTGCCGGTTTCTATAGTGTCGGATAGAGATGCACGATTCACAGCACGCTTTTGGCTTGCATTTCAGGCAGCTTTGGGGACTAAGCTTAATTTCAGCACTAGTTATCATCCTCAGACACATGGACAGTCCGAGCGTACCATTCAGACTTTGGAAGACATGTTGAGATGCTGTGTTATGGATTGGGGAGGCAGTTGGAATCAGCACCTACCATTGGTGGAGTTTGCCTATAATAACAGCTATCAAGCGAGTATTCAGATGGCACCATTCGAGGCACTTTATGGAAGACCATGTAGATCCCCAGTGTGCTGGGTGGAAGTTGGTGAAAGACAACTCATTGGGCCCCAGATTGTACAAGATAGCATTGAGAAGGTGAATCAGATTAGGCGAAACATGCTTACAGCCCAGAGTCGTCAAAAGAGTTATGCAGATACCAGAAGAAGAGACTTGCATTTTGAAGTTGGAGATTGGGTATTTCTGAAGATATCACCATCTCGTGGAATCAAGAGGTTTGGAAAGAAAGGCAAATTGGCTCCCAGATATATAGGTCCGTTTGAGATTAAGGGTACAGTGGGACCATTAGCATACAGATTGGCTTTACCTACACAATTGGAAGGAGTTCATGACGTATTCCATGTTTCTATGTTGAGGAAGTACGTGCACGACCCTACTCATATCATTCAGCATGAACCGATAGTAGTGCGAGGGGACTTGACTTACGAGGAGCATCTAGTTGAGATTTTAGACAGGAAGGAACAGGTTCTCCGTACTAAAGTAATACCACTTGTGAAAGTACTTTGGCAAAACCACACGACTGAGGAAGCTACATGGGAATTGGAATCGGAAATGCAGAGAAAGTATCCCAACTTATTTCCAGAACCACAAGGTAAATTTCGAGGACGAAATTTTTCTTTTAGGAGGGGAGGATGTAAAACCCCGAATTTTACTTAAATAATAAATTAAATTAGTAAATAATATTACTGAGGGTTATGATCGATGGGAATATTTTATTCTTGTAGGGGGTGATCAGTTTAGTGAAGATCCAGAATTAGACGCAGATCTGACCGTCCGATCTTGAGATATCGAGGTACGTATTTTAATTGGGCGAGGTGTATGGGAGAGTTTGCATGGGAGATGCATGGGATCAGGGAGTATATATATGCATTAAAATAACCTAATCGTATTCTCGCTCGTATTATTCAGCCGCAAACGACGAGAGTTGAAACGACCGAGAAGAGAAGAAAGAGAAGGAAGGGGGAAGACCAAGGGAACTTGCTCAGAGCCTTGCCTTGCAACTGAGGAGAGGTTTGGGGGTTTGCTGTTCAGAAGAGAAGAGGAGAAACGCGTATACGAGGTAGGTGACACCGTTTTGGTTTTGAAATTGGATTTTTCCTTGGTTAATCGCAAATGCATGTTTCTATGATATGTAATGTTGTATTTAGTTAGCTAAGCATGTTAGAAATACACTAGAATGAGTTTAGACGAGAAAAATCGTGATTTAGAACTATTCCGGCTCGATTTCGCACGACCGCCGACCTCGACTGTGCTCGGCGCTCGTCGGCGATCCTCGGCGCTGGTTGAATAAAATTAGGGCGCCGTAGACCGCGAGAAGACGGACCGCGGGCGCTCGAAAATACACGACCGCTGACCTGGGACCGCCAGGGCGATCCTGAGCGATCCTAGGCGCTCTCAACAGAATTTCCAATTTTTCCTAATTTCGAACCTAATTCAATTCTAAACTATTTTTAGACAATTTTAATGATTAATTAAGGTGCTTTAAGACCAAAATAAATTACCTAAACCCCTGTTTTACAGAAAAACAAATTAGGGAGATATTTAGGACAATAGTTGCCAAGTTTTGAAGGTAAATGAGAAACGTGATTTTGGAAAAGCCTAACTATCATTTGACTATCTAAATACCTCTAAATGACATTATAAATCAGAATACTTTCTAAAGAGAATACTGAATTCAGATGAATAAATATTGAAGTAAATGTACAGATATAACCATTATATGCCGCTAGGCACCAACCCTTATAGAATATGACACTTTAGGGAAGTTTTGGAGTCTAGTGGGCATAGCTGGTTGTGGATCCATAGTCGTAGCTAGATAGCTGAGGGATATGTCATTTGAGTTGAGTTACTCCTATATGCGACGCGCTTCCTTTGCAAGTTAGTTTGTCTGGGAAGGTCCTATGTCTGGAGGGACACCCCGGTGAGCCGCTGGTGATTCCCTGTACATGTGGATAAGCAACCACCTCCATGTATTGATTCTGGTGCTGCATGCTGGTGGTACATGCCAACTTTGATGGGTACGTGTGCAATAAGTCGGTGACTACGGCTCTTGTCTAAGCTGCGCTGCATGGGGCTTGAGTATCATTAGTAGCATCGCTCCTAAGACGCACGGTGGTATAGCAATTGGTTGAGAATCATCTCAAAAGGTTTATCTATCTTTGTGAGTCCTACAATGACACTGAAAACACAACACTTGATATGATTATTATTCTTATTTTGCACGTGCGGGATGCATGTGATTGGGATATGGGTTGGATGTGACTGCTTAGTACATCTTGGCAATGCATGGATTATGCTATTGATTTGGCTATTGAGTTCTTATATTAAAACTTGCTGGAATTCATCTCTAGAACTGTTTAGTATACTGTTTTGTATTTACGAATGATACGAATGATTATACGAGCCTGATTAATCGATGTGACTTATTCGTGCATGAACTGCTACTTTCCGTATATTAACTGTTTAATCATGCATGTGTTACCTACTGAGATATTCGTATCTCACCCTACTGTTATTCCATTTTTTTCAGCTGATACGCGAGAGGGGGATCTCTTAGACTTCCAGGGAGAGATAGCTGAGTATTCTCCAGAGGATTACTATTATCCCGATCTTATCTGAGGTGGATTGATGTTATAGACTTAGCATTTTAATTGGTTTATTATCATTAATTGGATTTGATGTATGAGAGAGACAAGAGAGAGTTAGTAACCAATTCATACTACCAGACTTTGATACTATTGATTGATGGTCAAGCTTCATGCTTGTTTGATGATTTTAATCTACACTTCCGCACATACTTATTTCCGCAACTCTGATGGATTATATATGGATTGGATTTACTTTCTTTGGTCTGGTATGTTATTGATGTTGTGATTGATATGGGCCAGTAACACCTCGGATTTGGTTGTTGAACTAAATTCGGGTCGTTACAGTAGCGATCCGGGTTCGGGTCAGGTGCCGGTTTGGACTGATCCGGGTTCGGGGCGTTACAGAGGGACACCCCGGTGAGCCGCTGGTGATTCCCTGTACATGTGGATAAGCGACCATCTCCATGTATTGATTCTGGTGCTACATGCTGGTGGTACATGCCAACTCTGATGAGTACGTGTGCAATAAGTCAGTGACTACGGCTCTTGTCTAAGCTGCGCCGCATGGGACTTGAGTATCATTAGTAGCATTGCTCCTAAGCCGCACGGTGGTATAGCGATTGGTCGAAAGCCATCTCAAAAGGTTTATCTATCTTTGTGAGTCCTACAATGACACTAAAATCACAAACACATGTTGTTACTGTTGCATACATGCTGGAGGCATGTAATTGGTATATTGGTTGGATGTGACTGTTTAGTGCATCCTAGTAATGTATGGATTATGCTATTGATTTATGATATTGGATTCCTATCATAGAACTTGCTGAAATTTATATTTAGAACTATTCTATATACTGCTTTGTATTCCATGATCGATACGAATGGTTATACGAGCCTGCTTAGTCGAGATTGCTTAGTCGTGCATGAACTGTTATTTTTATGTATATGAACTGTTTAAACATGCATGTGTTACCTACTGGGATATTCGTATCTCACCCTACCTTTATTTCATTTTTCAGCTGATACGAGAGAGGGGGATCATAGTAGTGATTTCCAGGGAGAGTTAGTTGATTATTCGCCGGAGGAGTACTATTATCCGGATTTTGTCTGAGGTTGTGGATTGATATGGATTTAGTTATTTTGATTAGATTATTATTCATTTTGGTTTGATGTATTAGAGAGATGAGAGATTAGTGACCCTTTTATTTTACCAGACTTTAATATTGATTTTGATGGTTAATTCTATATTAGTTTCTTGAGGATATTACGCTATATTTCCGCACATACATATTCCACACTCTGATAGTTAATTAATGAATGGATCATTTATTTCTTTAGTCTAGTATATTCTTGATGTTTATTTGATATGGGCCAATAGCATCTCGGATTTGGTTGATGAACTGAATTCTGGTTGTTACAGTAGCGAATCGGGTTCGGGTCGGATGTTGGTTTTGCATTGACCCAGGTTCGGGGCATTATAGCGACCAACCAATCCAGGAGCGGTACCATCCTTGAGATGATGGAATGCCTCAGACACAAAATTTGAACCCCTCTAATACACATTTCACTTACTAGCTATTCTATGGATCCATATAACTGCTAAGCCCACTCAACAATGAGAAAACCAACCAGGGTAATGGACATACTTCTCAATAACACCCACCAAAATACAGAACCATATCTGTAACCAAATCTGCCCATGCAGGATACAATAAATCAGGCACCAGCCTTGTCACACCAGTGACCTAAAACCAAAACCGAATGCACCAAGTCATATGTTCAAAACTCCAGGTTTCAATCGGCCAATATGTCCCGAATGTGTATCGACTCCATCGATGCACACAATACCTTCATATCACCCAAATACAGGTGTATGAACTCACAAAACTAACCTTGGTTAAAAGTAAAATCTTTTAGAGCAATGGAATCAAGTAAAAGTGCCTCTTTAGAAACATCTACCCAAAATCTTTGTAAAATTGAATTTTAAACATCCGCCAATGCAAACACTTCCCAAATACCCCAATCTTGATGGTACATAGGTTAAAATTGAATAGAACCACTTCCTTGGTGAAAACTAGGTTGAAAAGTCAAGTTTTCCAAAATCTGACAGACTAGTCGCTCGATCGGCTTTACAAAACAGGTTAATTCAGGGTAGGTTGCTCGATAGGTTGCTCGATAGGTCGCTCGAGTGACTGTTCTAGCGATAGTACAATCTGGGTAAAATTGCTCTCGAGTTTTGAATTTATACATAAGGCGCTCGAGCGAGTGCTCAGGCAGCCCAATACATGAAAAATCCGTAACTTTGCGAATTCAATGAAAATTCCACAACTCAATATTCAATGCATTAAAACCATTTTAAATCATTCTAAAATACTTTATACATATGTTAGAACAATTCCCAACACATAAAACATCATAAATAACGAAATCAACGCATCAAAACATCGAATAACCATGAATATCATCTAAACACGAATTTAGATTTTATGCAAGCATCAAGGGACTACTTACCTGATTTTAGGAACTTAAATCTTCCCTAAGAGCCACGAAATATCACCCCAAAGTTTTCCAAACAATCCCAACAAACCTTGATCACGTCTGGGTTCAAAAATCATACTTTTAAGACTCTCAAACATATGATAATCTCCAGAACAGAAACTTATCTCTATATGGCTCTTACCTGAGTTCTCTATGCACGAAAATACTCCTCCTTCTTCTCCAAGACGGCTCCAACAAGTCGTTTAGGGTTTAGGTTTGATCACAAGGAACTAAGAGGAAGAATGGGAAACAATAGAACGTGCGGCTACTTCTATTTTGAGTTGGACATGAATTGCTCATGCAACTATTAGATAGGTTATTTTATTGTTTTAAAGGCTTTTACCATAATGCCCTCCTTCATTAAACCAACTTAAATCAAACCATCTTAAACCAACTCAACCCTCGGGTCAACCCACTATCATTGGGTTCGACCAACTCTTATTTATTCTCCTTGATTATAATACAATTAATCCTTACTAATAATATAATATCACAATAATTATTGTATTAAAATTACATTTAGTCAATAATTAGGAACTCACCTTATATAGGCTCTCCTATCATCTCCGGTTCATCTTGAACTCCTCCAGGTTGAACCAAAATCTCATCTTCTGCATGATATTAACCAATTAGTCTAGTAAATAAAATCTGGGATTTTACACTAGTAACTCTCTCCCTCTCTCTCTCTCTCTCAAAGTATGATCAATCATGTACAAAAACCATGAATCCAAAAATATAAATCATATCTACCCAAAAAGTGATCAAAATGACATAATAGAAACCCTACATAGGGTGGAAAGAATCCTCCGGCCTATACTCCAGATCACCCTGAAAATCTGCCCCGACACGCAGCTCACCAGTGGGATCTAAAAACAAAACCGATAAAAACAAAGCACAAATGAAACTAACATCCAAGTAAGTAGCACAATGCATGATAAGAAACAGTTTATGCAACATTCAAATAATAAAGAAACATGCTAATATATCATATGTTCAAACCCTATCCAAATCATATGAAGAAGCAATTCATTATAACAATACAAATCTCAATACAAAGTGTCTGTGCAGGACTCGTGGATTAATGTGCCTGTAAATCGAGATAACCACCCTCAACCAAAATGCCACCTCATGACTCGCAGGTAGAAGCCAAATCATGGTCACACCCTGAGTGGAGCACCCACGCATGGGCTGGCAAGAAACAACCCAATCAACTACGACCAACCATCCATAAAGCCATACACAGGCGTACTCACACACATGAAGACCTCACCGATCCCACACGGCGGAATGGGTTGCCGCAGCTCACTATCCCACAAGAAAGCCACACTGATCCTACACAGTGGAACGCGAATGTAGCCCGGGGTGTTAACTCGACATGCCATCACTAATACGTTGACTAGTTTGACTATGGATCCACAACCATCTCTATGCTCACTAAACTTGTATAAACTCATAAATAATCACTCAAAACATTTTACTAAAGCAAAACTCTTAAGGGCACCGTCTGCCCCAAGGTACAAATCAAAACCAAGTGAACCTCATTGTTCACTTCCAATAATTCCCTAGGCCATACTGCCTTTCAGGATGCCATAGGCATATAGCCTTCTCAAGGTAACAGGAAGCCTCAGCTTCACTCTCCAATCACAAATCTCAACATGGTTTACAATCTCATAAATTCCCTTTTAAAGAACATCATTTCCTTAAAATACCAAATAAAAAAAATCTAAGTAAAAACGTAACCACAAATCCAATTATATTAAATTCCAAGATAAACTAAGTAGAAGAAGTCTCTAAACACCTAAAATTGTTCATACATGGATTAAATTCGATAAGAACACGTTTCGTACTGAAAATCCACTCAAAACACCCAAAATTACATTTTCTGGGAGTTGGGCGCTTGGCATGGGTGCCTGGGCACCCCCTTTAAATTGCAACCCAGGGGTGCTTGGCAGGTCGCCTGGGTGACCCTGCTGGGCTCCCCTTTATTTTCTGTTCACCAGGACACCTAGCCCATGGCTTGGGCAACCAGGTTGGGCGCCCCCTTTACTTTTTGGTTAGATTGGTTGCCTAAGCGACCAAGGTGAACAACCTATAAACCTACGTTCTGTAACTCCATTTTTCCCCAAATCCAACTACAAAACTTACTCTATTTCATCTCAAACTCTTAACAAACATCACTAAACCCTCTAGGATCAAAACCTAACAACATTTATACCATATACATTCCCCAACCCAAATCGATCATATAAACCACAAAAATAACGTATGAAACCAAAGAACAGGGATTCTTTGTTTAAACTGAAGTTTTCTTCGCAAGCACGAAGTAGAAAGGTGCTACTTACTTGGAGATTCGCAAATCCAAAGCCAAAGCATTCCCCTCCTTCACTTTTTCTCCTTCTTCCTCTTTTTGCAACCTTGAGCTCTTCTCCTTCTCCTTCGTTCTTTACATATTAGGCAAGAAGGGATATTTGCCCTTAACTGATTTTTTGGATGTTAAGGCATTGGCTCCTTTGCCCCATTTTACGAAATTGCCCCTTCCACATTACCTTCACCTTCATAACACACTTAATTAGTCTAATAATCCCAATTAACAATAAGCTAAATAATTAGACTAAATTATAGATACGGGGTCTCACACTGGTGATACTTCAATCTGGACGGGAAATCTTGTTTGGATAATTGTGCGATAATGGCAAAAATGTGACTGAAATACCGGATTTATCGGGAAGATTGATTTTGCATAATGAGGTAAGTAGCAATCATTTGAAAACTGGAGGAAAAGCATGTTTTTCATGATTTCGGATGATTTCTGATTGTTTTGATTTAGACAAAATCATGTTTCATAGATTGAATTGTTTTCCCCGACAAGTTTTCATGTTCTTGAAAGAAAAATAGAAAAGTATTGATTGGAGTATAAAACCCTGGATTTTCCTAAAATAAAATAAATAAATAAATAGATAGTTAATGAATAAACTAGAGAGATTTAGAAGTGAAGATAAATTAGAAAGGAAAAATAGGAACCAAGTATAGGAATATAATTTATATTATAAAAAAGAATTTGAAGAACTAATATTTAGGTTTTAAAGTTTCAAGTTATGAAGAGAAATAATAATAATAATATAATTTGAGGAATTGTGAAGAAATTTGAAGATCAAGTAAGGAAATTAAAAAAAATGGTTATTTTGGTCATTTCTAATTAGTCAACTCCATGAAAAGAATAAAATAATTAATTATTAAGTCAAGAAACTTAATTAGACCAAATTTTAGTTTAGTTGGATTTAAAATAATGAATTTAAGGTTTAAAAGAAGGAATAAGGACTTAATTGTAATTATGTAGGGTTCTTAATTTAAGTAATATGGGAGGATATGAAGTGTTTAGTCAAAATTTAAAAATAGGGATGAGAATTAGCACAAAAATTAATTAAAATTCCTTTAAGAGTAAATTTTAAGGGAAAATGATTAGGAAGAGGGGTAAAGGAGGAAAAGAGTTTTAAATTAGAAGTGGGAACAAACCTTTTAGGGTTACTATTAGGTGAGCCTATAAAAGGAAAGGTTTAGGGTTTCAAATAAGACAATAATGAGGAGAAGAAAAGAGGGAAATTTCGTGCCTAGATCCGGAGAAAAAGAGGAAGAGGAATAGAGCAGCTAGTAAATAAAATTGTTCTCTGGAGTTCTTATTCTGTGTCATAGGCATTCCATCATCTCGAGGATGATACCGCTTCGGTATCGGTCGGTTGCTACGTTATCTACTCCGATATCAGTTGGACCGTACATGCTAACTCACTTCGGTATCGGTTGAGTTCTTCCATTGGGTGTTGAATAACCTGTCTGGTATCAGCTGGTCCACCTGTAAATCGATTAGGTAGCATATTGGCACATGTCTGTAATCACTCTGTTTACAAATTCTATTAGTCCTGTGATGTCACCAGTGTGGTTTGCTGATTGATATGATTTGCGTATTATTATCATTGATCTGGTTTAATCGCATACCTCATTACTTGTTTTATAAAATTATGGACTGTTTTATAGCATGCATATTGCTACTTGTTGAGATTTATATCTCACTCCAGTTTTCCCCCTTTTTTCAGGTATTCTTGGGAAGGTCGACAAGCATTGGGATATTATGTAAAGGGTAGCCAAATAGATGAGAAACAGTAATTACTTCAAATGGTGCTTGTAAATGTTAAAAATTAATTGTAATTGAATATTATTTTATGTTTCCACACTATGACTCTGATAATGAAATTAATGAAAGTTTTAAATTATTCAGGATTTTAGTTGCTTTCGCCCACATTCACTAACACCTTGGGTTTGGCAATTAATCCAAAACTGTAAAATCCCATATTTGAGTGATAGATAAACCTAATTATTAAATGGACTAATTGGGTTAATAATATGCAGGAGATGAGATTTTGGTTCAATCCGGAAGAGTTCAAGATGAACCGGAGATGATGGGAGAATCCACATAAGGTAAGTTCATGATTTTAGACTAAATAGAATTTTAATATAAATAATTGCTAGTTATAGCTGTGGTTTAAATTAGTAAGAGCTAATTAAAAAAAATAAAAGATAAACATGAAGGGAATTCGTTGAACCCAAAGAGAGTGGGTTGACCCAAAGGTTTAGTTGGGTTGAGGCTTTATGGTTTGATTTTGGTTGGTTTGAGTGGTTTGGCTTAAATAAGGAGGGTATTATGGTAAAATACCTTAAATAATAAACAAACCTAATACATGCATGAGTAACCCACGTCCATCACAAAATAGAAGCGGCCGTCCACTTTGATTGTTCTTCTCCTATTCTTTTCTCTTCTTCCTAAAGTAAAACCCTAGTATTCAAGACTTGTTGGAGCCGCCTTAGAGGAGGAAGGATTATTTTCGTGCATAGAAACTCAGGTAAGAGATAAGATAGAAATCAATTATGTTTTGTGAGTTAAAGCATGTTTGAGAGTTCTAAAAGAGTGATTTTTAAACTAGACGAGATCAAGGCTTTGTGAGATTGTTGGAGCATATTTGTGGTGATATTTCGTGGATTTTAGGAGAGGTTTTAGTTCCCAAAACCAGGTAAGTAGTCCCTTTCAACTTGCATAAAAATATTTCGTTTTTCTTCGATATCCATGTTTATACGGAGGTTTGATGAGTTGTATTTGTTATTTATGAAGATTTAATTGTTGGAAATTGTTCTAGCATGTTTATAAAGTGTTTTAGAATGATTTAAAATGGTTTTAATGTATTGAATATTGAGTTGTAGAATTTTTATGGATTTTCGTGAAGTCATGGATTTTTCACGTATTGGGCTACCTGAGCAGTCGCTCAAGCACCCTAAGTGTTTATTCAAAACCCGAGAGCAATTTTTCCCAAATTGAACTGTCTCTAGAACAGTTGCTCAAGCGATCCATTGAGCGACCAACCTTGAAACAACCTATTGTGTAAGGCCGTTCAAGCGCCCTTGGCCGCTCGAGCACCCTGTCTGTTAGATTTTTGGAAACTTGCTTTTCAACCTAGTTTTTCATCACGGAAGTGTTTTATCCAATTTTAACCTATGTACCATCAAGATTGGGGTATTTGGGGATTGTTTGCACTGGCGGATGTTTGAAATTCAATTTTATAAATATTTTGGGTAGATGTTTTTAAAGAGGCACTTTTACTCGATTCCATTGTTCCAAAGGATTTTACATTTAACCAAGGTTGGTTTTGTGAGTTCATACACCTGTATTTGGGTGATATGAAGGTATTTTGTGCATCGATGGAGTTGATACACATTCGAGACATATTGGCCCGTTGAAACCTGGAGTTTTGGACATATGACTTGGTGCATTCTGTTTTGGTTTTGGGTCACTGGTGTGACAAGGCTGGTGCCTGAATTATTGTTTTCCTGCATGGGTGGATTTGGTTATACACATAAGGTTCTGTATTTGGTGGGTGTTATTGAGAGTATATCCATTACCCTGGTTGGTTTTCTCACTGTTGAGTGGGCTTAGAAGTTATATGGATCAATAGAATAGCTAGTAAGTGAAATGTGTATTAGAGGGGTTTGAATTCTGTGTCTGAGGCATTCCATCATCTCGAGGATGGTATCGCTCCTGGATTGGTCGATCGCTACGTTACCCACTCCTGGATTGGTTGGGCCATACATGCTAACTCATGGTTGGGTTCTTCCATTGATGTTGAATAGCCAGACTGCAGGGCGGCTGGTCCATCGTAATTCGGTTAGATAGCATATTGGTACATGTCTACTCTCTTTCTCTGGTATTCTATTTCATGAGTCCCATGAGGTGGACAAATTGTTTTTCATTATTGTCTTGTATTTTATTGTGATTATCCTGATTAAGCGTTGCATGTTTTATTGTGGTCAACTATTTGCATGATTGCTTACTGAGATCTTGTTTCTCACATTATTGTTTTATCGGTTTTGTTTTCAGATATTCTTGGAGAGGACGTTGCAGGGGTAGAGACTCCGGGGGATTACTGTGATTACCAGGAAGAAGACTATTTCATTCTTGTGTAGGTCCAGGAGGACTTTGAGAGATGATTAGATTTATTTTCTTAGGGATTGACTTTGGTACTTTTATTTGAGGATTTTGATGATTATTTGAGAGATTACTAGTTAATTAATTTCACACCATTGGTGGATGTTTCTTATTATATTTAGTTGAACCCTTTTCCAACCTTTATAGATCAAATATTAATGGATTATTTTGGTGGTTTAATTCCGCACTTCTTGAAAGATGTTTTTATTTCCGCACTCTGATATAATAAATGAAATGGTTTAAGTCTAGAATAGTTGTTTTGGGCCATTTTCCCTAACGAACCAGATTTGGGTTTATGTGTTTAAATAAACCTGGATCCGAGGCATTACAAAAACCGGGGCGTTACATGGAGTAGGTTTGATCTTTGTAGATACTTACAAATCTGTAATCAATTGGTAAAAATATGTTTGGAATGTTTTAGAGATGATTTTGCTGGAATTGGGCGGCGCTCAACAAACCGCTTGAGCGCCCTCTGCCAAAATTTGTATTTTTGGGGATTTTGGGTCCAAATCAAATTTTAATGATTTTTTCTAGCAATTTAATTATTATAACACTTGTATAGGGAATTGATGAAATTAAATTTGGAATTAAGACTAATAATTTGGAACGATGAATGTAAAGAAGTGCTTAAAAGGACAATATGGTGTAATTGGTGGATTAGATCTAATTAAATATAAATTTGGAGAGTATAACCTACTCCTAAACTTCAATAAGGACCTGTATGACCCACTGGAAGTGATAAATAAAAATGATTATAAGATTTGATACCTTAGGTTCTAATTAAGGAAAATTTGACCATAAAGAGTACTTTAAACTATAGTAAGTGAAGCCATGACCTAGGGCATTGGATAAGCAAATAAACATGAATTTAAGTATTTCTACACTCATGAAATTTGAATTAATGATCGAATCGTGGTTTTGGGTGTATTTTCTTTAATGAGTTTAATTTTAGGTTAATAAATGAATTCCTTGTTCTTTCTCCTACGGTTGAATGATATTGTTTTTTGTGGTTGAGATGATACTAACTTTTACGGCAAAGATGTGTAATCCTCTGTGGTAGAGATGTGTAATCTTCTATGGTAGAGATGTGTAATCCTTTACAATAAATGTATGTATTCCTCCTGCAGTAGAGGTGTGTAATCTCTTGTGCTAGAGATGCAAATACTACGTGTTTGCATTATTGTGATTGAGACATGTTCATCACCTGAGGGTGTGATATAATTATTGATTTTGAATTATCACTTATGAAATCATGAAATATGGAATTATGCAAATGGATCGAATATTTAATTATAAACATAATAATATTGTGATGTGTGTGAGTTGTTTAGCAGGCATAGCTATATATGGATTCATAGGCTAAGCTAGAGAGTGAAGAGCTATTTGTTTTGCCTTGATTACTCTTAATTTCAATAGGGTCTTCATGTACAATAGGGTCTCATTTCAGATATCAGTTTCTAGTGAGGTGCCCTGTATGTGTTGATTAGCAGTCATCCCCATGTTTAGATACCCGTGGCTGTATGCTTGGGTGGTAAATGCCAAATTCCATACTTCAGATTCCTGTTGCTAGTATGAGGGTTGTAATTACTAGCTTCGCTTATAGATCGCATGGTGGCGTAGTGATTGAAGAGTATCTTTTCAAAGACTTATTGTAACGCTCCGGATCCAGGTTTATTTAAAAATATAAACCCAAATTTGGTTCGTTAGAATAATAGCCCAAAAACAACTAATTCCAGACTTAAACAATTTCAATAATTATAATCAGAGTGCGGAAATAAAAGATAAATTCTCTAGGAAGCGCGGAATAATAAAAATAAGTCATCCAATATTAAACCTTCAATCAAAGTCTGGTTTCTGGTCAACTAAATTAAAATAATCATCATCCACCAAAGTCATCTAGCTAAAATAATTCAATAATTCCTCCAAATACCAAGTCAAATTTATTAATAAAGATCCATAATCCTACACAGGAATAAAGTAATCCTCTTCCTGGTAGTCAGTATAATCCCCCGACGTGTCTATCCCAGCAACGTCCTCACCAGGAATATCTGAAAACAAAACCGATAAAACAATAATGTGAGAAACAACATCTCAGTAAGTAGTCATGCAAATAGTTGGTAATAGTACAAATATGCAACGACTAATCAGGATAACCACAATAAAATACAGTTCAACAATAATTAAATGAAAATAAATCAAACACAATTATTTCAGCTCATGGGGACTCATGAAAAAGAAAACCAGAGAAAGAGAGTAGACATGTGCCAATATGCTACCTAACGGAATTACAAGTAGACTAACTGCACCTGCTGATAGGCTATTCAACACCAACGGAAGAACCCAACCGACAACCGGAATGAGTTAGCATGCATGGCCCAACCTATCCTGGAGTGGGTAACGTAGCGACCGAACTATCCAAGAGCAGTACCATCCTCGAGATGATGGAATGCCTATGACATAGAATTCAAACCACTCTAAAAAACATTTCACTTACTAGCTATTCTATGGATCCAAGTAATTGCTAAGCCCTCTCAATAGTGGAAAACCAAACCTGTAAAATCCCAGATTTTAGTAATTAAACTAATTGGTTAATAATATGCAGGAGATGAGATTTTGGTTCAACCCGAAGGAGTTCAAGATGAACCGGATATGATAGGAGAGCCTATATAAGGTGAGCACCTAATTATTGACCTAAATATAGTTTAATATATTAATTATTGTGCTATTTTATTATTAGTAGGAATTAATGGTATTATAATCAAGGAGAATACAAAGGGGTTGGTCAAACCCAAGGAGAGTGGGTTGACCTTGAATTAGTTTGGTTAAGGATTTAAGGTTTAGTTTTAAATTTGATTAATGAAGGAGGGGCAGTAAAGTAAAAGACATTAAATATTAAACTAAACCTAGTAGTGCATGGAGTTGCTATTCACGTTGAGCACAAACCATCAAAATAGAAACCAGCCGTTAGTTTAATTGTTTCCTATTTTTCCGTCTCCTAGTTGCCTTGTGATTAAACCTAAACCCTAAACAACTGTGGGAGATGACTTAGAGAGGAAGAAGGAGAATTTTCGTGCCCACAGAAACCAGGTAAGAGCAAGTAAACCATAGTTCTGTTTTTGAAGAGATTGATATGTTACTAGAGGCTTAAAAGTGTGATTTTGAACCCAGAAGTGATTGAGGCTTTCCGGAATCGTTGGGCAAACTTAGGAGTGATATTTCATTGCTTTTAGAGGAGATTTAAGTTCCTAAAACTAGGTAAGTAGTCCCTTAACACTTACAAAAATGTAAATTCGCGTTTAGACGATATTCATGGTTATTCAATGTTTGATGCGTTAATTTTGTTATTTATGATGTTTTATGTGTTGGGAATTGTTCTAGAATGTGTATAATGTATTTTGGAATGATTTAGAATGGATTTTATGCATTGATTATTGAATTATAGAATTTTTATTAAATTTCTCAAAGTTATAGATTTTTCACGTATTGGACCGCCTGAGCAGTCGCTCGAGCAATCTATGTATATAGTTGAAAACCCGAGAGCAATTTTACCTAGATTGTACTATAGCTAGAACAGTCGCCCGAGCGACCTATCGAGTGACCTACCCTGAAATTACCTATTTTGTAAGGCCGATCGAGCGCCCTTGGCCGCTCGAGCGACGTGTCTGTTAGATTTTAAAAAACTTGACTTTTCAACCTAGTGTTCACTAAGGAAGTGGTTCTATTCAATTTTAGCCTATGTACCATCAATATTGGGGTATTTGGGAAGTGTTTGCATTGGTGGATGTTTAAAATTCAATTTTATAAAGATTTTGGGTAGATGTTTCTAAAGAAGAACTTTTACATGATTCTATTGTTCCAAAAGGTTTTATTTTTAACCAGGGTTGGTTTTGTGTGTTCATACACCTGTGTTTGGGTGATATGAAGGTATTGTGTGTATCGATGAAGTCGATACACATTCGGGACATATTGACCCGTTGAAACCTGGAGTTTTGGACATATGACTTGGTACATTCTGTTTTGTTTTTGGGTCACATGGTGTGACAAGGCAGGTGCCTGATTTATTGTATCCCACATGGGCGGATTTGGTTACAGATATGGTTCTGTATTTGGTGGGTGTCATTGAGAAGTATGTCCATTACCCTGGTTTGTTTTCTCACTATTGAGTGGGCTTAGTAGTTATGTGGATCCATAGAATAGCTAGCAAGTGAAATGTGTATTAGAGGGGTTTGAATTCTGTGTCTGAGGCATTCCATCATCTTGAGGATGGTACCGCTCCTGGATTGGTCGATCGCTACGTTACCCACTCCTGGATTGGTTGGGCCGTACATACTAACTCATGGTTGGGTTCTTCCGTTGGTGTTGAATAGCCAGACTGCAGGGCGGCTGGTCCATCGTAATTCGGTTAGGTAGCATACTGGCACATGTCTACTCTCTTTATCTGGTATACTATTTCATGAGTCCCATGAGGTGGACAAATTATTTGTTCAGGCAGGTCGCTAGAGCAGTAGCTCGAGCATTGCTCGAGCGGCCATGCCTTAAAACACTATCTATATTACCTAAAACCACTGCCCGATGCCGTGCTCTAGCGACTGCTCAGGAGGCTAGGCTTTTTGATATTTTGCAAAATCCGAACTTTTGGGTTTTTCTCAATTCTCACTCGTTTTGGGTGTTTTTGGGCTCTAAATTGCTCCTTGCATGTGTAGTTACCTACTACTAACAAAACCCCTAAAAGAAATCACCCCTATTCATCCAAATAAGACATTTCATACATCAAACCCTAGATTTCACATTTATATACTAAAATGTCTAAACCTTGAAATGTGGGAGGGGTGGTGTTGCTTACCTCTTGCAAACACTTAAGCAAGTCTTCTTGCTTCCTTTGCAATCCATAAACAGCACTGGAGGTGCCTCTTGGTTGGTTTCTGTAAAACCCCAATTTTCTACATGATTTTTATTGGAAAAATAAAATTAATGAGGTGTGTATGTAGGGAAAACTTAGTGGGCGAGCATTGCACCGAATCAAGCTGATTTAAATCTAGTCGAGCAGAAAAGTATATTGGGTAAGTATAAATAGTTAGCGTATTTAGACTCGTAGGTTTTACGTTTTCGCATCCTTGGAGTTGAGAGAGATTTCGGCTGGTGATCTAGGGTTTTGAAGAGAAGTAGAAGACCATGTGTTCCTGCCGATCGACGTGTTCAGAAAAACTCTTGCGGACCGAAGGAAAACTGGGTGGCTATCGACTTGTTGGATTGCTCTACTAGGAGTTGCTATTGCAAGGTTTTGGAGTGTATAAGGTGAGTAGCATTGTTTTGATTTTACGGTGGGTTTTGATCTCTGAGATTAGTCGGAAGCATGTTCTTCTGAATAAGTTATTTATCGAGCGTGAGTATTTGATGGGTTAGAATCGTGATCATAAAGTTGTTTGGATTAAATCCGAAACATGTTTAACAGTGTTTTGGTAATGGTAGAAGTATAGATGAGTGGTTACAGAGGTCGAAAATACTGCCAGTCATGGAGTTCTGAGATTAACAGAGAGTCGTGAGTCGGAGGTAGTGTCTGCCGACTTGGCGTCTACCTAGTGCCAAGTGTTAGAGTCAGCGCAAGGAATGTTACGTGTTCTCACCGAGTTTGCGCTAAGCTCGCGCCAACCGCATGCGAAGTACATATTAGTCTCGCCTAGTTCGCGCTTGTCTCGCGCCAAGTCATTTTAGTCCGCGCGAGATGCTGATGTCGTATGCGCCGAGTCCACGCCGACCTCATGCCAAGCGCCAGAGGTCAGCGCACCCAATAGAATTTTCCGAAAGTTAGTTTTGGCCAATCCAAGCAAAGTTTTGATACTTTGAGACCTCGAACTCACACCCAAAGACTAGATTAGGATATTAGAAATATTATATCTGTTCAAAACAATTGGGAGAGTATTGAATCAAATTCTGGGTATTTCTATAACTTGTTGAAGGGTGAATATAAGGAATTTGGGTAGGTTATTGCTATTCATGATCCTATAAGTAAATGTGGCAGTTTGGTTATGTATTTTATTTGTTTTCTGATTTTGAATTTGTATAATCTGGTTTTGTTCGATATCAAAGGACTGAATAGTATTGAAAATGTCTTGTGTGAGTAAGAGGATTTTACCGCAATGAGTTTTGTTGTTGTGAGGTTGGGATACCTATTGAATTTATATGAATTGATGTTCTGGTTGGAACAACTCGTGATGAGTGTATTGGGATACACAGGATGGTAATCAATGTGGGCTATTGTTTTGCAAATACGGAGTTTTGTGAACTTGTTAATTTGGTTTTGGGTTTAGCTTCCTTTGGATCCATGTTAAGCTTAGTAATGTGATGGTATTTTTTGTTGGGGTAATTTCATGACCTAGTGTGTTGCCACGACCGGTGTAGAGCAGCCAGATACCCTGAGTAGGCCTGGTTGTCAATGCCAATACTCGGAGTAGGCCGGCATTAGATGACGATACCCTAAGTAGGCCGTCATTTCAGAGTTTCGATACCCTGAGTAGGCCGGGACTGTGTACATGGAGGTGTGGAGTTTCTCCTTGGCATGTGAATTAACCAACTTAAGCAATATGCATGACATTGACCTTTCGTTGTTTTATCGGTACTGTGGTTGATATTTGATGTGAACTAATATTAGAGTTCTGGATTTCCATCTCCCAATTATCTCTGTTGATGTATTGGTGTTGGTTATTTATCGGTGCATACTTTATAACTGTGGTTAACTATTTCTGCATGCATGTGCTACTCGCTGAGATATTCGTATCTCATTCCTTTGCTTTTGTTTGTTTTTCAGATACTCGTGGTAAGGCGCCTACGGGGGTAGATCCGACTGACACATATAGGGAGGAAGATTATTACTACAATCCATAGACTAGTAGGTTTATTTTAGATTGAAACATTGACTCATTTGATTTTGGGAAATGAAATAAAGTAGTTGAGGTGGATTCGTTTGACTTTACTTAAAGATTATTTTGGACGTCTTAGATAAGAATTTAATTGTGCACTCTGATATGGTATTAATTACGTGATTATCCAGCGATCACATTTATTTTGGATCCTTACTTAACCCTCTGTGAGACGTGTTATATCTTTAATGAACAACACGGATCCCGGGCATTACAGTTTCACTACGAAACTCCAAGCTTCTTCACCAAACGAAAATGGCACTTGGGGTTTCCTTCTTCTTTTCTTGCAACAAGGTTCCTTCAGGTGGGCTTTTATGAAGGGAAGGGAAGGTAATGGGGAGGAGGAAGTGATGAGAAGCAGATGAAGAAGATTTGGGGAAGGTGAAGGGGACGAAGGAGAGGAGGAGAGAAAGGGGGTCTGGTGTTGCTCACACGATTGGGGTTTTTTTTTCTGTTTCTTTTATTTTTTTCTTCCACTTAAACAACTTCCCACAACACCTGAATTACTAGTTTGCCATTCCTCCCTATTTACACATAACCAACCAACACTTAGCTATATTTTCTCAACACAACAAATCTTATCTAAGGCTCGGGAAACTGTTCACCTTCCTAGGCTACTAACTAGCCGAGCTCAAACACTTTGACTGGCTTCAAGCTTGGGCTTCTATAGCTTTACCTACACATCACACTCACTGGTTCGAGTGTGCTAGGGATATTGGAACGGGGTTTCACAAGTTTTACTGTTCATTTTTGCCATTGTTGAGGAGATTAGGCTATTGCCTCTATTGATTTATTCCGCTGCTACGGGTGTGTTATTGGCACGATTGTGTCTCTGCTATTGCGGCTATCCCATGGTGTTTATTTTTCTTTCTATTATGGTTGAGTGATATTGTTTCCTGTGGCTGAGTTGATACTAGCCTTTACGGCAGAGATGGGTATCCTTTGTTGTAGAGATGTGGTATCCTCTACGTAAAGATGTAGTTTCCTTTACGGTAAAGGTGTGTATGCCTCCTACAGTAGAAGTGTGTCCTTCCGCTTTCTATTATAGTATTGATTGATATGCTATTAAGTTATTTAGAGTTTGATTGTGAGTTGTGTCTAGCAGGCTTAGCGCTTACATGGATCCATAGGGTAGCTAGTAAATGAAATTGTTTTCTGGAGTTTCTTATTCTGTGTCATAGGCATTCCATCATCTCGAGGATGGTACCAATCCTGGATAGGTTGGTCGCTACGTTACCCACTCCTGGATAGGTTGGGCCGTACATGCTAACCCATTTTGGTTATTGGTTGTTGGTGGGTTCTTCCGTTGGTGTTGAATAGCCAAATTGCAAGGCGGATGGTCCACTTGTAATTCCGTAAGGTAGAATATTGGCACATGTCTGTAGAACTCTGTTTACAATTCCATTAGTCCTGTGATGTCACAAATGTGGTATGCTGTTTGCCGTGATTTTTATATTATCGTTTTTCTAGTTGTTGTTTTGATTTAATCGTACACCTCATTACATATTTTATATAAACATGGACTGATTTCATGTATGCACCTTGCTACTTGTTGAGATTTATTCTCACTTCGGTTTCTCCCATTTTTCAGGTACTTTTGGTAAGGACGACGAGCTTGGGCTAGTATGTAAAGGGGTAGTCAGTTTAGTTGTAAAATTAGTTTCATGAGATTAAGAACATTGTAATTGTTAAAGATTAGTTGTTAGTGGATATTATTTCTTGTTTCCGCATAGAACTCTAATGATGAAATTAATAAAGGCTTAAAAGGATTCAGATTTTTAGTTGCTTTTGTTACTTACCATAACACCTCGGGTTTTGGGAAATGGACCCGGAACCGGGGAGTTACATCCCACTTGTGTAATTTTAATAGAACTCAATTCTCCAATGCCCGTTAGGTCGCTCGAGCGCTTCTTCGAGCGACCTATGTCAGAAATGTCAAATTTTGGGATTTGAGCCCAGATTTAATTTTTAATGATTTTTCTTGGAATTTTAAGATTGTAACACCTATAATTAGAGTAATGTGAGATGTAGGAAGTGACAGAATTAAATTTGGATAAAAGAGTAATTATTTGGGAAAATGAATGTAATTTTGAATCAAAGTTGTCTAGTTAGGTGGAATATGGGAACTTAGCTTAATTTCATTAGGAATCTAGGAATGAAACCATGTCAAACATACCATATTAGAGCTAAATTAACCTCTGGGAAGAACCAATAACATCATTCATAAGTTTTGGAGATTTAGGGTATTAATTTGGTAAATGAGGATACTAATGAATGGATTTTAGGAAAGGTTGTGATCAAAGTGTAGAATTTGGGTAAAACTCATAGGAAAGAATTATTAACTCGTCTATTGATGAAGAAAGGATACTTTAAGAATTACACACTGACATAACTCAAATATGAACTTTTCATTAAGAAAATTTTGTATGCTCTCGTACTTTTTCTTATTAAATGACCTGGAACTCTATTAAGATCTGTTTATTGGTTATTTTAAATATTTGTTGGTCTACCACCGAGGTTTTGGTGATCATTGTTGGACACCTTATTTGATGTGTTTATGTCTCCTTGTATGGGGTTCATCACTGAATATTGCATCGTAAGTTATTCAATGTTTTTTATTGTGAGTTGTGTCTAGTGGGCAATGTTTAGTATGGATCCATAGCTTAGCTAGGAAGTGAAATGAAATTGTCTGGTAAGTTATTTCCTTTTCGGTACTCCCCAGTATGCATTCCGTCACAGTTGTGACAAGGGCAGCAATCCAAACCATCATGTTACCTTGACCTGGTCTTAGCCGAGTTTGTTGATCGACAACGGTTTATTGGATTCTTGGTTTCTTAGCCGAGTTCGGCATTGCTTTAATGAGATGTCGGCTTACACGAGCTTTATATCAGTCATGTTTTAAGTTATTTGTGACTCGCGCCTTTGAGCTATATTTTGGCCGTGCTTGAAGTTCACTTGTGGCTTGCTCATACACTGGTATTAGCAGTGTTGTCGAGGATCCATTTATCTTTGATCGGATTGGTATTCCCTGGTTTGTTATTTCTGCGGTTGCGGGCTTGTTGTTATTGACTTGGATTGTATGCACCAACCCATCCGTGTTTATCGGGGGTGATCCGCATTGATGGTTGACGGAGGAAATGGAAGTGACTGTATTTGCGGGCTCCATTTATCATTTAAGTCGTGAGGTGGCGACAATGGATGCAGGAATATCTTCTTAAGTTGTTTCAGATCATGAGTCCTATCATGTCACACATGTTTGGTTTGATAATTGCTTTGTATATATTATCATGGTTTTGTTTTATCGTTTCACCTTATGACTATTTTTGTAGAAATTGTAGACTATTTTACTTCATGCACATTGTTACTGAGAATTATTCTCACTCCAGTTTCCCCTATTTTTCAGGTATTCTTCGAGAGCTCGACAAGCTTGGGAATATTTGAAAAAGGGTAGTCTGTAGATGTGAACAGGTCTTGAATTTAAAAGTTACTTGTAAATATTGAGTTTATTATAATTGAAATTGTTTTCTCATAACAACTCTGATAATAAAAAGGAATTAAAAGTTTTAAATTATTCGGGATTTAGATGCTTTTACCTTCATTCACTAACACTTCGGGTCTGGGGAAATTGACCCGGAACCAAGGCGTTACATGTTTTGTGAGACCCCAGATTCTTAGATCATTTGTGTAAGTGATCAAGCGAAAGGTACTTAGCGAATTCTAATATTTTATATTGTGTTGTGAAGGTGAAGTGGAGGAAGCCCAAACTTGAAGCCAACCAAGTGGCTAAGTCAAGGCTTTCAAAAATGTGTAAAGGTAGGCATCTGTAACACCCCGAACCCGGGTCAATGCAAAACCAACATCCGACCCGAACCCAGTTCGCTACTGTAACAACCTGAATTCAGTTCATCAACCAAATCTGAGATGTTACTGGCCCATATCAAATAAACATCAAGAATATACCAGACTAAAGAAATAAATGATCCATTCATTACTTAACTATCAGAGTGCGGAACATGTGTGTGCGGAAGTATAGTCTAATATCCTCAAGAAACTGAGATATAATTAACCATCAAAAATCAATATTAAAATCTGATAAAATAAAATGGTCACTAATCTCTCATCTCTCTAATACATCAAACCAACATATGAATAATAATCTGATCAAAATAACTAAATCCATATCAATCCACAACCTCAGACAAAATCCGGATAATAGTATTCCTCCGGCGAATAATCAGCTAGCTCTCCTTGGAAATCACTACTATGATCCCCCTCTCCTATATCAACTGAAAAATGAGATAAAAGTAGGGTGAGATACGAATATTCCAGTAGGTAACACATGCATGTTTAAACACAATTCACGCACGACTAAGCAATCTCGACTAAGCAGGCTCATATAACCATTCGTATCGATCGTGGAATACAAAACAGTATAATAAACAGTTCTAAATATAAATTTTAGCAAGTTCTATGATAGGAATCCAATATCATAAATCAATAGCATAATCCATACATTACTAGGATGCACTAAATAGTCACATCTAACAAAAATACCAATTACATGCCTTCAGCATGTATGCAACAGTAACAACATGTGTTTGTGATTTTAGTGTCATTATAGGACTCACAAAGATAGATAAACCTTTTGAGATGACTCTCGACCAAACGCTATACCACCATGCGGCTTAGGAGCAGTGCTACTAATGATACTCAAGCCCCATGCAACGCAGCTTAGACAATAGCCGTAGTCACTGACTTATTGCATACGTACTCATCAGAGTTGGCATGTACCACCAGCATGCAGCACCAAAATCAATACATGGAGATGGTCGCTTATCCACATGTACATGGAATCACCAGCGGCTCACCGGGGTGTCCCTCTAGACATAGGACCTTCCCAAACAAACCAACTTGCAAAGGAAGCGCGCTTGTACAAGGGAGAAACTCAACCCAAATGAAATATCCCTTAGCTATCTAGCCACAACTATGGATCCATAACCAGCTATGCCCACTAGACTCCAAAAATCCCTAAAGTCTAATAATTCTATAAGGGTTGGTGCCTAGCGGCATATAAAGGGTAAATCTAACATTTCCTTCAATATTCGGGTTAACTGAGTTGGACTTATGATCTGAAATCTCTTTATGTAATTATCTGGTTGATAGTGTAATTTAAAGATGTTCTGTAATTATTAAGTTTTCCCCAAAACTAAATTTCACAATTACGTTCAAAGTTTAGCAACTAGTGTCCTAAATATCTCCCTAATTTATTTTTCTGTAAAACATGAAATTTAATAAATTATTTTGGTCTTAAAACATCTTAACTAATGATTAAAATTGACTAAAAATAGTTTGGAATTGAATCAGGGTTTGAAAATACGAATTTCTGCATTTTCTGCACAGAGCGCCCAGGATCGCCTAGGATCGCTCCGGCGGTCTAGGGTAGGTGGTCGTTCAATTTTGGTCGCCGACGATAAATCGTCAAGCGGTCTCGAATTTTGCACTAGCACCTAAGAGCGCTGAGGATCGCCGAGTACAGTAAAGTCGGTGGTCACTCAAAAACGATCAGAAAGTGTTTGTAAATGCGATTTTTCCTATTCTAAGCATTCCAACAATACATATAACGATTATATCATGCTTTATACATATATCTACATCACAAAAACATGTTTTGGAGATTAAACACACATAAATACAAACACGGATGATAAAACGGTGTCACCTACCTCTGTTCGCATGGTTTCTCCTTCTCCTCTTGAACAACAACGAACTCTAACACCAAGCAACGTTTTGAAGGCCAAACTCAACGTTCTCTCTCTCCCTTTTTCTTCTTCTCCTTCTTCTAGTCGCCAGCGGTCGCTCGTGGTCGCGGTTTGTATTGCGGCTGCTGAATACAAAGGATACGTCGATAGGTATTCCAAGCGTATAAAATTAGGGTATTAAACAAGTACTTATACCCCCTGATCCCACGTAGCTCACTCACTAACATTCTATGCACACTGCCTAATCATAACACAACAAACTTAAAATATGAATCATACCTCGATAACTCATGATCGGACGGTCAGATCTACGTCCAACACTTGATCTCCACTGATATTACGCTCACCTACGTCAATAAATTATTTCCATCAATTATAACTCCCAAAGATATTATTTATTAATTTACTATATTATTTAAGGAAAATTCGGGGTCTTACAGCATCCCTTCCATTTGAGCAATTCCCTAGTTGCTAAATAATACTTATTTATTCCATGAGATCGAGGATGGCTAAATGGTAAATTTTGTGTGTAGTAGAAGGAGTGGCAAGGTTGTGAATGCATGTGTCTTGAGGGAGAAGGGTAAACTTGGAAACTTGCCTTAAAGCTTTTGGGGGAGAGAAAAATTTACTAAGTATCAAAGAGGGTTGCTCCATACATATAACCCAAGAAGGCAAACCCTGTTCCCCTCTCATCTCCTCTCCACTCTCTCTTCACTCCTTGCACACTCTCCTCTTCCACATTCCCTTTCATCTTGTGGGCAAAGTTGAAAGGAAAGCTCTTGCTAAAGAAGGAGAGTTAAGAGGCTTGGATTTTCGTTTGGTGAAGCTTGGACCATTGTGAAGAAGCATTCAAGGAAGCTCAAGAAGCACTGTTCGTGGCTTACTTTAGGAGCTAGGAGTTGTGTTTGCTACAGGTAAGCAACACCCTTCCAACCCAAAACTCTTCTAGTTTTCTTGTTTTGAAAGAAATGTGAGATTTGGGGGTTTTTGTATATTCTTGTTTTCTTTACAAATAAGAGATGCATATGTTAGGAGTTAGATGAGTACTAGGTTATAGTTTATCTTAGAGTGATTTAAGAGACAAAAACCATAGAAAATGAGTGAGATTGGAGAAAACCCTAAAAATCATGTGTTTGGGGATTTTCGCAACCTGGAAATTGCCAAGGCGCCTGAAAAAATGTGACATTCTGACTGTCTGAGTGGGCGGGTGAATGGGTAATCTCATTGGGCAAGCTACCAGGCGAGGATGTGCATATGGTTGGGATCCCACAACACTCAAGGATGCTATAAGTAGTCTTGTGATCCCTTAGAAAGCAAAAGGCCTTTTAAGGCATAACACGAGACTTAATCCCCTTGGAACCCTCAAGTTAAGCGTGCTCAAGTGGGAGCAATGCTAGGATGGGTGACCACTGGGAAGTTTTCTTGTGTTATCCCTTGAGAACAAATCCGTGAAGAGCGGACAATATCTTGTTGGGTATGGGTCTGGGACGTTACAAAACTAAACCGCAAACGAATGGAGAATAAATCAAGACATTAACAATGTTCCTAACTCTTGATTAAAACTTCTCTATTTTACTACCTATTAATATCCAACTTTCCCTCATTTAGAACCTAAGGTATCAAAACTTATTAACTCTGTTATTTAGTACTTCTAGAAGGTATCTTTGGTCTATATTGAAGTTTAAGAATATGTCAGGTTACCCAAAATCAGATCTAAATAGGTTGTGACCTCTTTTTACTTAAAATGTCTCCAAAAATTTCATATTTACAATCATCGTCCCAAATTACTATTTTTTAATTCAAATTTAATTCCGTTACTACCTACATCTCAAATTAACCTAGTTACAGGTGTTACAACTTTAGGATTTATAGAAAAATCATTAAAAATTAAATCTGAGCACAAATCCCAAAATCTGAAATTTCTGACATTGGTTGCTCAAAGAGGCGCTCGAGCGACTGTTCTGGCAACTAGATTTTCAAGTTCTGTTTTAAAGTGTACAGACAGGACGCTCGAGCGGGCTTTCGGGTGCTCTGCCCAAAACTCAGTTTTCTGGGTTTTGCTGAATTTTTCGAACTTTCTTCTTCTATTATTATTTTAATTTGGACCTGAACATATGTATTTCATCCTAAATTAGATCTGAGACACCCCTAAACTAATTTCATCATCTTTCTATTTATCTAAGCTTTCTTTCTAAATTAAACCACCCATGATCAACACTTTTCTTGGTTCTTAAAGAAAGTTTTAAATCACCAAATCAAATCTTTATAAATCATCAAACTTTTCCAATGAAATCCAACTCGAACAATACCACAAATAAACATCTAAATCACAAGAAAACATGCATTATCTCCAGTTTCAAGGGTTTGCTACTTCCCAATACATGAACTAAATCTGAAATATGTCAAAAAATCTGCTCACACAGCCATTTTCTAAACTTGATTACACCACCTTAAACTCCTCTAAATCCAATCTTCACCGTTCAGATTGAAATCCCTCATGAGTAGATCATAACCTCAACATTTCAGCTCGATCCAACGGTTAGATCTCCGGAGATCGTCGTTAGAAGTTGGCTGGTAGCCATCTCTGCAATTCTTCTTTCTTCATAGAATCTCCTCCTTTTCTCTTCTCTCTTCTTTCCCTTATTTTCCTCCAAGCCCAAGCACGAATTCCCCTCTTCTTTCTCCTTATTTTTGACTTGCTAAAAACCCTAAACCTTCCCTTGACCTTTCCTTTTATAAGCTTACTTAATTAGAAGTCATAATAGGTTTAGGAGACCTTCTAAATAGGATTCCCAATCTTAATTGGAAACCTTTCAATCTTACCCCTCCTTCTAACTCCCTTTTTTTTTTTAGAATCTCATACAAAAGGACTTAATTTAATTTATTTTCTTATTTTAAAATATCACTAAAACACCCCAAAGCTCCTCTTATCCCCAAATTTAAGGCTCCTTATCAACCATAATCACCAATGTACCTTTTTTCCTACTTTTAAGCCATAATTTGCTATTTAAATTCAAACCTAACCAAAATTAAGGGGCCATTTGGTATGGCTTCTGGATTGTGGATTTTGGAAAATAATTTGGATTGAAAATCAAGACTGTAAATGCTTATTTTTAGAATCCAAAATCTTGTTTGGATAATTTGGATTTTAGCATGTACGCCTGTAGTTGCGCTCGAGCGGTCGGCCAAAAACACTGTTTAATGGGTTTTTGCTGATTTTCTGAACTTCCTAAATCTTCTATTATTTGTATTTGTGTCTAAACATATGATTTTCAATCTAAACTAATTCTGAGACAATCTCTAATCTAATCCCATCTACTTTCAATTTATCTAAGAGTTTCTTTCTAAATATAATCTCCCTTGATCAACACTTTTCTAGGTTCTTAAAGTAAATTTAAAACACCAAGTAAAGTTTTATAAATCATTAAACTTTTCCAAAGAAATCCAACTCAAATAACACCATGATCAGAACATCTAAATCACAAGTAAAACATGCAATTTCTCCAGTTTCAAGGGGTTTGCTACTTGACTCAACATGTAAACTCCTTTTTCTGAAAATCTGATTATCCACCAATTTTCTGGGCTAGTTCACACCACCTTAGACTTCTCCAAATCAAATCTCTGCCATTCAGATTTAAGTCCCTCATGTGTAGATCAAATCCTCAAAATTTCAGGCCAAACCAACGGTTGGATTTCTCTAGAGCTTCACTCAAACAGGGCTGGTCGGCCATCTGCAGATTTCCTCCTTTTGTTCAAAAACCTCTCTTTTCTTTCTCTTCTTTTCTCTTCTTTCTTCTCCAGGCTTTAGGCACGAATTTCCTTCTCTTCTTCCCTTAATTTGGTCTACTTTCAAAACCCTAAACTCTCCTTTAACCCTTCTTTTATAGACCCATCATAAAATAACCCTGATTAGGTTAAGCTCACCTTAATACTCTAAGGATATTCTCTCTTTTACCCCTCTTCTTAATTCATTCTTCTTTAAACCCTCTTTCAATAATATTTCTAATTAATTTCGTGCTAAACCTCTTCCTTAATTTTTAAATTTTAATTAGACACTTAATTTCCATCCATATTGCCAAAATTAAGGTCCCTAAATAATATAATGACCATTAGGTCCTCAATCCCTCTCTTAAACCTTAAATTCATTATTTTACATCCATCTAGGCAAAAATTTGGTCTAGTTAAATTTATTAACTTAATAATTAATTATCTTATTCCTTACATGAATTTAACTAATTGGAATTGACCAAATTTCCCTTTTCTTTGATTTCCTATCTTAACCTTTAAATTTCTTCCCAATTCTTCAACCATTATTATTCTTAATATTTTGTCAATAATTTATTTCCTAACTATTTATTCATTTATTTATTTTATTTTAGAAAAATCTAGGGTTTTACAATCTACCCACCTAACAAAAAAAATTTGTCCTCGAAATTTAAAGTAGTTATGCAATTCCAACACATACAAATTCAAAGAGAAAGTTTTTCTTATCCGTTTTTTTATCCAAAAATGTCTCTTATTCAAAAATACTTTAGAAGAAATCCGTAACTCCTCTCCATCAATCTCTACATATAAACCTGTAAAACCCCGATAAATTTTTACATGATTTTATGGAGAAAAAAATAATAATAATAATAAATAAAACTAATAATGTGTGTGGATGTAGGAGTTTCGGTGGGCGAGCGGAAAATTAATTATGGAAGGTATATATACTTTAGGAAAATTAGGTTTGGGTTTTTCTTAATACGCGTATACTCGTATTGAGAGGATTGACGATTGCGGCGGCGGCGATTCATCTTAGGTTTCTTTGGGAGAGAAGAACTAGGGAAGTTCCTGCCGATCCAGTTGTTCCATGGTAAGGGTATGAAGGAAAGACTCTCGCGAAACGAAGGAGTTTGGGTGCTGATCGACTGGGCAGCGATCGACTGTGTGTTGTGGATCTCGGTTGGTTTTTGCTTCACGAAGGGTGCTGTTGCAAAGACTTGGAAGCGTATAAGGTGAGTGGCACTATTTTAAAACCTGGGTTTTCGTATTTATCGTGGGTTTAAATCTTGATGCATATGTTTCTGGAAAAAGAACAGTTCGAGCATGAGTTTTTTTCTGGGTTTGTTAGAGATAAATATAAAAGTGGTTAGATTAATTCCAAAACTAGTTTGAATGTGTTCTGGGGATATTAGGAGTCTAAATAAATTGTTACAAACCAAGAAAGTTCGGCCAGATTTGTAGATCTGGAAATAACAGAGACTCGAAAAAACAGTTTTCTATCCGCCCAGTTGGCGCTCACTGGCGCCGACTTCAGGTAGTGGGCGTAAGGATTAATTGCCCTATCCGCTGAGCTCGCGCCTACCTCGCGCTCAGCTCGCGCGAACTCAAAATGCATACGCGCATTTCGCACGAACCTCACGCCCACTTCGTGCCTAGCTCGCGCTCACTCGACTTTAAGTAAGCGCATACCCAAATTTTGACCATCGACCTATCCGCCGACCTCGCGCCTAGCGCAGGAGGTCAGTGCATGGTTCGATATTTTGCCGAATTGCATGTTTGGCTAAACCAAGCGAGGTTTTGATGATCTGAGGGTTCAAGCACTTAACCAATCACTTGTTTAGGACTTCAGAAACAATATTACCTATTCAATCACTATGAGAATATTAAGTGTAAATTCTGGGAATTCTTAGAAGCTTCCAAGGAAACTTTTGGGCTATTTGTAGGTGATGTTTTGGTACCTAACACTAGGAGTACCTATTTTAGTTTCTCTTTGGGTAAACACTGTACTTGGTTGAGAAATTATTAAAGCTTGGTTTTACTTGTTGGCAAGCTCTGAAATGTATTGTAAAGATTATTTTTCTTGGCGTGAGTAAGAGGAGTTTATTTCATGAAAATGTTGTGTGAGGTTGGGAACCTTCAAATTGTGTGAGTTGATGTTCTGGTTGGAACAACTTGTGATGAGTGTATTGGGATACACCGGTTTGAAGTAAATGCGGGTTTACTGAATGCGGAATTTATTTGGTTATTTATCGGTTTTGGGTTTAGCTTCCCTTGGATCCTTGTTAAGCTTAGTAATGTGATGGTATCTGTTTATTGGTGTAATTGCATGGCCTTGTGTGTTTCCACGACCAGTGTAGAGCAGCCAGATACCCTGAGTAGGCCTGGTTGTCAGTGCCGATACCCGGAGTAGGCCGGCATTGGATGACGATACCCTGAGTAGGCCGTTATTTCAGAGTGTCCGATACCCTAAGTAGGCCGAAACTGTGTACATGGAGGTGTGGAGTGTCTACTTAGCATGTAAATTAATCAATGTAACAATATGCATGACATTGACCTTTTGTGTTGTTATCGGAAATCTGTTGTTTAAATTGTTGGTTATTTATCGAAGCATGTCTTATAACTGTGTTAACTATTTCTACATGCATGTGTCACTCGCTGAGATATTCGTATCTCATCCCTCGTTGTTGTTTTGTTTTTCAGATCTTTGTGGTGAGGCGCCTACTGGGGTAGATCCGACTCATACCTATAGGGAGGAGGATTATTACTACAATCCTTAGACTAGTAGGTTATTTTAGTTTTAAACTCTGTTTCATTTGAATTTGTGGGAAATGTAATAAGGTAGTAAATTGGAACCAATGTTGTTATTTGAAGATTCTATAGATTTCTTGGATGAGAATTTTAATTGTGCACTCTGATATGGTATAAATTGTGTGATTATCTAGCGATCACTGTTGTTGAGATCCTTACCTAACCCTCTGTGAGACGTGTTATATCTTTAATGAACAACACGGATCCTTACATAACCCTATGGAAATGAAAGATGGATGCTAAGGATTGAGTGGATACTTGATGGCATGGACTGCCCAGAGGACCGTTGTGTTCGTCTGGCTACTTTCATGTTTGAAGGGGAAGCCGTCCATTGGTGGCGTTCTGTGAAGAGGAGGAATGAGCAGGGGGCGCAGACTTCCTGGGGAAGATTCAGGGAGATCTTCTTCGAGCGTTACTTTACTACTGAGTTCCGCCCTCAGAAGGCGAGGGAGTTCATGTTCATCACTCAGGGAGGGATGTTAGTATTGCAGTATGAGGTTCGTTTTCACGAGCTGGCCTGTTTTGCCCCACAGATGGTTACCTGTAAGACAGACAGGCGGGAGCACTTTGAGAGGGGACTGAGGACTGAGATTAAGGATCAGGTATCAGTGATTAAGTGCCCCAGTTATTTTGAGTTAGTTCGCCGAGCTGAGAGAGCAGAGCGTCTGGTTGATGAGAAGAAACCAGATCAGGGTAGACTCAGGTTTCCACAGAGGCAGTTGGCTCAAGCATTCAAGAAGCCAAAGATTGAGGGTCAGAGCAGCAAACCTGGTGGTGAGCAGATTTACAGACTTGGACCTCCCCGATGCTAGCAGTGCGAGAGGTTCCATATCCCAGGACCATGCTTTGCACCATATGGAGCGTGCTTCAGATGTGGGAAGTTTGGACACCGCATCTCGCAGTGTACTTACCCTACCACTTACCAGAGCCTACAAATGGCCCGTGCTCCGATGGGATCACAGCAATTGGGTGCGCCGACTCAAATACAGACTTATTCGGCACCTAATGCAACTGTGGGACAGAAACCACAGGGCAAGTCAGGACCTTATGGCTGTTGTGCAACACCCAAGGCAGTTAAAGTAAATGCAGTAGAGGCTCATTAGGAGGAGTATGGATCACCTGAGCTTGCTGGAGGTATATTATTTCTTTGTGGTAGATCTACTATATGTTTATTTGATTCTGGAGCATCTAGATCCTTTATCACACCTGCATGTGCACATCGAATTGGATTGATACCTGTTGCTTTGGATTCTTCTTTATCTGTGCGCACACCTTTGGGAGAGACCACTAGGGTCCAAATTGTATATAGAGACTGTATGATCAAAATGGGTCGAGTAGAGTTACCCGGGGATTTGTGTAAGACCCTGATTTTTTTTTGGTAAGGTTTTTCTTTTATTATTAAAATAAAGTTTGTGTGCTTGTTAACTTAAGTGGATGCGGGAATATGTAGGGTTTCCGGTGGGCGAGCATGCACAGGATCAAGTACTTTAAAGAGGTTGTCGAGCGGCAATACGTATGGGCGCGTACAAGGTAAATATACAAAAAGGGAAATTTAGGTCTTGGTTTATTGAATACTCGTATGAATACTTTTGGCAATACTTTCGTTAGCTGAAGAAGTTGGGCGACTTGGCGATTCGCGGCTACTGGTGTGGCGATTAGGGTTTTGCTGAGAAGAACGAGAACTGCAATAGCTGCGATCGGATAGGTGGAGTCGTAGATACAGATTCAGTGGGTTATTTACTCTCGCGAACAGGGGACAGTTCGGCTACCTTCGCATCCATGCGCGCAGCCGGAAATCGTGATCGGCCGTGGTTGTGGAATAAGCTGTTATTCTAGGATAAGCGTATAAGAGTGAGTAGCATTGATTTACAACTGAGGTTTTAGTTTATTCGTGAAGGTATTCTGATTGCATGGTTGTATTCTGAGTTTTCTGGGTTTTCTGGAATATCATGAGTCCGAGCATGAGATTGAATTACAACTTGAAATTAAATGTGTTTAGATTAAATCCAAAACTGGTTGGGAAGTATTCTAGGAACATTGGGAGTGTATTGGAACAATTACAGACCGAAACAGATCGGCCAGAGATAGAGATCTCGAAATAACAGAGAGTCGAAAATCGCAGTGGGTATCCGCCGAGCTGGCGCCCACTCGCGCTCACTTAGGAAGTAGGCGTCCTGTTAAAATCACCCTATCCGCCGAGCTGGCGCCCACTTGGCGCTCAGCTCGCGCTCACTAAATAGTATGCGCGAACCTCGCGCGAAGCCGACGCCCATCTCACGCCCATTTCCCGCTCAGCTCGCGCTCACTTAGTGTCGAGTGAGCGCATAGTCCAAATTTGGCCTGATTCTTATCCGCCGACTGGCGCTCACCTGGCGCTCACTTTAGGAAGTGAGCGCATACCCAATTTTACTTACCGAAATAGATTCTTGACTGAACCAAGGGGGATTTTGATGTCTTGAGGTTTATACCACTTAACCAATCACTTGTTTGGGAACCTTGGAACCTGCATTACCTATTAAATTCCTAGAGGAAATTCTAGTGGCAAATTCTTAAAGGCATCTAAGGTTGAGTTTAGGTTATTTGTATGTGTTGTACTGGATACCAAAACAATGGGAGTTCCTAATTAGTTTTCCCTTGAATTTATACACTGTTTTGATTGAGAAATTATTAACTTCTGGTTTCACTTGTTTGGAAAATTCTGAATGTATTGTAAGGTTTTTCTTGGCATGAATAACTGTGTTTTGTATTCAAATGGCATGTGTTGCGGAAATGAGAAAATACTGAAAGTATTTGAGATACTGCTTGGTCCAGAGGGACAGGTGATGAACTGTAATCAGTTATATACGATGTGGAATGAATGTCTTTATTTTGATGTCGGAATTGCGATTATACGATGATTTACTGTTTTGGTTTAGCTTGTCCTGGATCCAGTTGCTTAAGCTTAGTAATGTAATATTATTGTTGGTTGTTGGAATTGCATGGCCTTGTGTGTTGCCACGACCGGTGTAGAGTAGCCAGAAACCCTGAGTAGGCCTGGTTGTCAATGCAGAAACCCGGGGAGTAAGCCTGCATTGGACAACGAAACCCTGAGTAGGCCGCCATTTCAGAGTTTCCGAAACCCTGAGTAGGCCGGAACTGTGTACATGGAGGTGTGGAGTGTCTACTTGGCATGTTTAATTTATCAACAAAACAATAGTCATGACATTGACCAATCGATGTGTTGCCGTACTTAACTGAGATGTGATTTGACTGATGAAATTGGTTTTGTTCTGAACTTGAAATTGATGTTAATTGTTTAATCGTACGGAATGTTTATCGATGCATAGTTTCGAACTGTGGTTAACTATTTCTGCATGCATGTGCTACTCACTGAGATATTCGTATCTCACTCTGTTGTTTTTGTTTTGTTTTCAGATACTCGTGGTGAGGCGACTATTGGGGTAGATCCGTCTGAGGCTTATAGGGAGGAAGACTACTATTACCTTCCTTAGACTTGTAGGTTATCTTGTTTCGAATTTGAGAAATTTGAATGTTGAGGTGTATTAAAGTCTATTGGGGTTGAACCATATGATTTCTAGTTAAGTTCTAAATGTTACTTTATGGATTAATGAAATTGTGCACTCTGACAGGTTATAGTTAGATGATTATCCAGCGATCATAAACCATTAACGATCCTTACCTAACCTCCGTGAGACGTGTTATATCTTTATTGAACAACACGGATCCGGGGCATTACAGAGATGGTATCAAAGACTCAAGCTGGAAAAGTTGAGGTTCCTAGGTAGTATGACCATAGAAAACCCTGGGGAAATATTGTGCGTACGTTAGATAGAACCATGAGGATTAGAAGAGAGTTCCTAACTAATGTGGTATTTTGTGCTTATAGGTATACATGGCCGGTAGAGGCAGACATGCGAGGGCTGTGGATTGTCCAGAGGAGGATATGCCATAGGAGCAGCCACCTACACCACCACGGGGAGCCCCACCACCGGTGGAGGACATTTGGGCTGCAGTTGGCTCACTTGCACACCTCCTTGCGATGGAGAGGGAGGAAAGGATGAGTCAAACTGGGAATGGAAATGGCCAGCAAAATGGTCATGGAGCTGCATGGATCTGCAGCGGGTGAGAGAGGAGTTGTCTTTGAAGGACATCGATCAGTTCAGGAAGCTGACTGCCCCGCCATTTTATGGAGCTCCAGATCCATTGGAGGCGGAGAGCTGGGTGGCCAGAGTGGAGCGCATGTTTGACACTATGGATTGTCCGGAGGACCGGAGGGTGAGACTGGCTACCTTCACCCTATAGGGCGAGGCTCAGCATTGGTGGCAGTCATTGCGGAGACAAGTGGTAGATGGGATACAGATGAATTGGGACCAGTTCAGGCAGGTCTTCTATGAGCAGTATTTCTCGGCAGAGGTGAGGTTGCAGAAGGAGAGAGAGTTCATGGATATCTCTCAGGGATCCTTGACCGTAGCACAGTATGAGGCTCGGTTCGTGGTTCTTTCTCGATTCGCTCACCATATAGTGCATGATGAGCAGAGGCGCACCCAGCATTTCGAGAGAGGACTGAGGGCAGACATCAGGCGCATGGTCTCGGTGCTGATGTGCACCAAATACTCTGATTTGGTAGGGAGAGCTTTGCGGGTTGAGAGAGAGATTAGAGATTCAGGGACTGAGCAGAGCAGAGTTAGAGCACAGCCGAGCGGCACAGAGACACGGAGGGTCCCGGATAGGGACAAGAGACCGAGGATCGATTATGGACAGAGGGATAGGAGAGGCTCGGGAGGTTGCTTCAGTTGCGGCCGATTTCACATCCCAGGTCCATGCGTGTCACCGCCAGGCGCATGCTTCAGATGTGGCCAACATGGGCACCGGGTTGCTGATTGTCCACACCCGAATACTTACCAGTTACTCAAGCCAGCCCTTACTGCACCCACGGATACCCGGTCGGCCGAGGCTTCGAGATTTCAGTATTCTAGACCCGTGCCAGCACTACCAGCACCGCCGGGATTTCAGGGTCAGAGCAGTGGGGGATATCAGAGGCAGTGGGCACCACAGAGGCAGCAGGCACCTTAGAGGCAGTAGGCACCACCCCCACTGTAACGATTAAAAAAAAAAAGGCTTTGGAACTTTGACTAGTCAAACTTTGACCGGTCAAGTTGCTTTTGTTTTAAGACTTATGGGTGAGCACACACACACCCCCCTAGTTGCACACACACACAATCCCTTCCAAAAGCAAACCCTAGCCGTCATTTACTAAAACCTATTTCAAACTCTCCCTTCACCTCACGCCCTCTTCTTTCCCTCTCTCCCATTTCACCCTTTTGCCATTATCCCCTTCTCCCTCTCCTAAAACCCTAGTATCTATTATTTTGTGGAAAAAGACATTGAAGATAGATTTCCAACTTGGTGCTCTTAATACAAGTAAGTGGGATTAATAAACCTTTTATGTTTATTTGCATTGATATCTATTTTATAGTTCTTTGATTAGTTATTTGATTGATAAAAGTAATACTTACGTTATTATTGATCGAAATCATGTGAAAATGGTAGGTTTAGTATCACTTCGTAAGGTCTCTTGCGTTGGTTGTTGCATTTAAGGTGAAGTTGTTAATGTCAAGTTGAAAGCAAATTCGTGGGAAGCATGAATATTGGGTTTTATTGTTTAAATATCATGTGAAGTAGGAGTGTAGGACAATGATTGAATGATAGACAAAAAGGTTAGGAAATGAACAAAAAGGGGATGTGACAGGGTTAGGTTCTCATGGATGAGAGAGAAAGGTCAATGGATTGTGCAAGGCCTTGTTTTGTAAATATAAAATGAGTTTAGGTTAATGAATAATTCAAGAAACTTTAAGGTTAAAGTTTCCAAAAATTTCACTTTTACCACCACTTTTGATGTAATTAGAGGCAAGGGCTCATGTGCAGGGTATTCTTTGTAAATTTAGAGTAACTTGAGAAATAGTTGATATTTCCAACAACTGAAAGTAAAAAGTTATAAACAAATTACATTTCTACCATTCTACATGAATCCTTACATGTCTTTGAATTTCAGTAATTAATATAAATATAGAATGGCATAAGTGAGATTAACCTTATCCTCAAAATTCTGTGCGGTATCTCATAGTCTCTCATGCATTTGATGTATTTGTTCGATGGGTTTTGTGTTGAAAAGAGGATAAATATTATAAATCATTAAATGGGATTAGACTGAAATATATGGTATCTTATACACAATAATTCTATGCACGAACCTGATAATGAATAGCAAGTGATGTGTGTAACTCAGCTTTATAAACATGATGCAAGTTTTATGTGAAGATTATAAGTGGGAAATTTGTTTTTAAAGATGGGTTGACTATTTTGTCTTTTTGGTGAAGTGGAAGAGAGATAAAGAGATGGAGTTGGCTATTTTTATCTTTTAGTTAAGGTGGAAGAGTGAGAAGGAGATAGGGTTGTTTCATGTACCATAGCACAACAATGTGTGCATGCACCCTATTTTTGTTTATATATATTTGAAACTATATGAGTTGGAGCAATGTTTAATAATTATTGAATTTAGATCAAAGCATGGCATGTTGAGTTGGTAGTTTTAAATGAAACATAATGATATGGATATTAGTACTACTAGTATCTTGATACTAGTCTAGTACCCAGCACCAAGTGTTGTTGGGAGATATAATGTTTGTACTACTGGCACGAGTTGCTAGTTCAGTACCCAGCATTTTGACATGTCTGGGATGATGATTAAATTGTACTGCTAGCCACGCTAGTTCAGTACCCGGTGTGGATTAACCACTGGGATGATTGTGATGCGATTGTACTGCTAGTGGCAAGGGTTCACTAGTCCAGTACCCAATAAGAAGACTGGCAGACACATATATGATGGTACTTCTAGTTGTGAGGCCACACACTAGTTAAGTAGTCTGCCAGGGACGTTCTATTGGGAGTGTGTTTACTACTAGTCTATACTAGTTCAGTACCCAGTGCGGGACGCCTACTGGAAGAGGATATTGAGATGATTGTACTGTTAGCAGACATAATGCTAATTCAGTACCCAGCGTGACCTAGATGTCTACTGGGACGTGAGGATGATACTTGGTGGTTAATATTTCTTTACATTCGGTTACTTTTATTTTGTTATTTATATTTCTGCAAGGTATATGTCCATAAAAATCACAGGTAAGTATTTCTAACACTTAGATTAAGTTTTATTTATTGTTTCTTTTTATCATGTTTAATTTATTGTTCTCATGTTAGAATTCATGATCCCTTATGTTTAACATTGTTAATATTAAAATATATATGTAAATATGTTATGAACCCAACTTAGGAAAACCTTGCATATTTAATGATAATACTATTAAATATCAATTTGGTGTACATATATTATTTAAATGAGGAATATTATGCATATTCTCATACGAGGTGTATTAGCCTCACTTACTGGGTTTCGTTGAGACTCACCCCTTATATTTTCACAGGAAACCAGCAATCCTGAGATGATGAAATGTGGTGACAAGATGGTGATTGGAATGATAAACATGTTGTCTAAAATGTTATTGCTTTGGCAAAGATCTTTGATGTTGATGTATCTTATGAACCATTGGGGTTCAAGAATTGTAATTGGATGTATGTGGATAAGCCATGGTTCGGGCTGGTTCAATTTTGATTTTAATTGTTATATTGGTTTAAATTCCGCTTTAACTCTGATTGAAGAAGTATTAAATTAAATACTCAAGTATTTATTGAGAAATAAATGCACTTTCGGATTCGCTCACGAGCAAGGTTACGCTCGGTCCTACTCATGCATAGTAAGTCGTGAGATGTGGATTTAGGGCGTGACACCTACGCCCTCAGTAGACTAGAGTGTATGCAGTAGCAGCTCAGGAGGATGAGCCTGAGGGAGGGCATGTTGAGGAGGCTCGTGAGGAGGAGCCAGAGGCGCCACAGTTGGTTGGAGGTATTCTTTTCATTCATGGTAGATCAGCCATATGCTTATTTGATTCGGGTGCTTCTAGGTCTTTCATTACTCCTTTTTGTGCATGCCGTATTGGTTTGGTTCCTTCCACACTCGAGTCTGAGTTACTTGTACACACACCATTGGGGGAAACCACTAGAGTACAGACCGTATTTAGGGATTGCATGATCAGGTTGGGTTCTTTGGAGTTGCCAGGGGACTTGGTAGAACTGAAATTCGGGGAGTTTGATGTGATTTTAGGCATTGATTGGCTTTTTCGGCACCATGTGAGCAAAGATTGCTATAGGGGTACCATTATGGTGTGTCAGCCAGTGCACTGTTTCCGCTGTGAAGGGTTGAGAACGCGAATCAGTTTGGTAGCATCCATTAAGGTTGAGGAGACAGAGTCTATGGCACTTAGTCTTTCTAGTGTGCCTGTAGCATCAGAGTTTGATGACATATTCCCAGACGATTTACCGGGATTACCGCCACCTAGAGAGGTTGAGTTCAGTATATGACTCTTACCTGGTACGGCACCTGTATCCAAACCGCCATATAGAATGTCACAACCTGAAAATCACAAGATGAAGAAACAGTTGGATGAACTGGAAGCAAAGGGCTTTATTAGACCCAGTGTGTCACCATGGGGTGCACCAGTCCTGTTTGTCCAGAAGAAGGACGGGTCGATGCGGATGTGTATAGATTACCGCCAGTTGAACCAAGTCACTATCAAGAATAAGTATCCGTTGCCTCGGATTGATGACTTTTTCGACCAGTTGAGGGGAGCGTCTTGGTTTTCTAAGATGGACCTGAGATCTGGATACCACCAGTTGAGAGTAGCCCCAGAGGATATAGAGAAGACGGCTTTCCGTACTCGATATGGGCACTACGAGTTTCTAGTTATGCCTTTTGGGCTGACTAATGCCCCAGTTGTTTTCATGAACCTAATGAATCGAGTATTTCACACACACTTGGACAGCTTTGTGGTTGTGTTCATTGACGATATTCTAGTGTATTCTCGAAGTAGAGAGGATCATGTACGGCACCTCCGAACTGTATTGCAGACATTGAGAGAGCACAGATTGTATGCCAAGTTCAGCAAGTGCCAATTTTGGTTAAGAGAAGTGAGTTTCTTGGGACATGTGATTTCGGGAGATTGGATAGCAGTGGATCCAGCTAAGGTTCAGGCTGTGGCAGATTGGCCTAAACCTTCGTCGGTGACTGAGGTACAGAGTTTCTTGGGAATGGCGGGTTATTATAGAAGGTTCATCAAGAACTTTTCCCGAGTGGCGGCACCTTTATCTAACCTCACTAAGAAGGCTGTGAAGTTTGAGTGGAACGACAAGTGTGAGGCTAGCTTCCAAGAATTGAAGGGCAAACTGTCTTCAGCTCCAGTCTTGATTGTGCCATCAGTAAGTGAGGGGTTTTCGATCTATTGTGATGCTTCTCGAGTAGGGTTGGGCTGTGTTTTGATGCAGCAGAGGCGTGTGGTAGCCTATGCTTCAAGGTTGCTACGCACTCATGAGAAGAATTATCCTACGCACGATCTAGAGTTAGCAGCGATTGTATTTGCACTTAAGTTGTGGAGGCACTATTTGATGGGAGCCCAATTCGAGATATTCTCATATCACAAGAGCTTGAGATATATATTTTCCCATAGAGAGCTGAATATGAGGCAAAGAAGATGGATGGATCTTTTAAAGGATTATGATTTCACACTTCATTATCATCTGGGCAAGGCTAATGTGGTGGCAGATGCATTGAGTCGTAGGGTTGCTTCCCAAGATGAGGTGGCCACACTAGCTACTTTCATGGCAAGTCAGTGCACTCTTGTTGATACGGTTGTAGATTGGCCTGGGGAGTTCAGCACTCATGGGCATGGATTGATCATGGCACGAGTTCAAGCAGAGCCAGAGTTGATTCAGCGTATACGGGAGGGTCAGTTGGCAGATTCTGATTTGTTACGCATCAAAGGGTTAGTAGAGAAGGATGATGAGGCCACGAAAGATTTTGATGTTCGGGATGGATTGGTGAGATTTCGAGGGCAGACTTGTGTTCCAAATAATGCTGAAGTCAAGGGATTGATCCTAGACGAGAGTCACAGGTCCAAATATGCAATTCACCCTGGGAGTACCAAGATTTACAAGAATCTAAGGGCAGTATATTGGTGGTCAGGCATGAAGAAGGACATTGCGGAATATGTAGCAAAATTCCTTACTTGTCAACAAGTGAAGGCAGAGCATAGGAGACCTCCAGGTTTGATGCGACCTTTGCCGGTTCCCGAGTGGAAATGGGAACATATATCGATGGATTTTGTGAGTGGGCTACCGCCTACAGCTAAGAACCACAACGGCGTATGGGTGATTGTGGATAGACTGACCAAATCAGCTCACTTTTTGCCTTACCAGACCACTCAGACTTTAGCATCATTGGTTGAGCTGTATACTCGAGAGATAGTCCGGTTGCATGGGGTTCCAGTGTCCATAGTATTTGTAAGTGTGAAAACTCACACTCCTTTTATGGCAAATGTTTGACAAATTATGTCTTCTAATAAATCTTCAAGATGTGCAGATTAAATAATGAAAATTCAGTGAATTTAGTAAAGAAGAAGAAGACGATGCTGCCACACAGCTACCACGCCGCTGGTAGCTCAAGGAAATGAAAGATTTTCTAAATAGAGCATTTCTTGATTAGGCACTTGCGAAGATCAATGCCGCTGCCACTCCGCTGGCAACGCATAAGTGAATCAGTGCTTTTAAAGTAAGGCACGTGCACTAGCGTCGTAAGGCGACGCCGACACGCCGCTGGTAGCGCAGAGCGAGATTGAAGATTGTATGATCAGCCGTGCACATGCCGCGTTCTCTCCCGCTAGCAGCTCGCTGGCAGCGTGCCCTTAACTGATTCAACCTGTTCTGAGCGGGACTTGAATTCGCTTCCAGCCGTCTACCCCGATCGCTTCACGACGCCACCAGCGCTCGACGCGATCTGAGTTTTCTCCTTTAAATAGACGTGCTGTAATTTTTAGAAGTGACTTTTTTCTTTGGATCAATTTGATTTCGGATCTTGAGGTGTTTGAGATTCGATCAAATCTTCTTTAGAGAGTCGGCGATCGAGTGAGGGGGAGATCTGAGATAGATCACCTGGAATTGAAGGTAGAGGATTATTCTTCAATTCGGAACTTCATCTGATCGTGTGATCCCCTGGACTGGTGATCGGCTTTGATTGATGCGTAGGTGGATTCCTACTGCATTGGATCGTCTCAGTGGATTCTGAGGTGATTGTTGCGATCTAGATTGATCGTGTTCTGCAGCTTGTGGATTCAAGCTATGTTGCAGTTCGTGGATTCGAACTGTGGATCACTGGTGAGTGATTGTTTGCGATCTGGATTGATCGTGTTCTGCAGCTTGTGGATTCAAGCTGTGTTGCAGTTCATGGATTCGAACTGTGGATTGCTGTTGAGTGAGTTCAATTGTAAAGGTTAAGTATGTGCTCCTTTGTAATTGTCTTTTCATTCAATACTGGAATTTCGAAGGGTTAGTCGCCTCATATAGACTCGAGGTTTTTCCTGGATCTGGATTCAGGTTTCCTCGTATAATTCTCTGTGTGTATGTTTCCACATTGTTAAATTCTGAATTGTTGTAGATCGTGGACCTATAGAGTAGTCCTCTACTCTTACAATTGGTATCAAAGCCTATTCACTTTGAATTGCTATACAAAGTGTGATCTAGATCTATAGCATGGATTTTGGAAAAGAAGGAGGATCTGCCTCTAGACCTCCATTATTTGAAGGTAACAATTATTCTTACTGGAAAGCAAGAATGAGAGCTTACCTGAAATCAATCGATGAGCGTGTCTGGCTCTCGGTTTGTAATGGTTATCATCCACCTGAGATCACAACAGAAGGAGGTGTTGTGATCCCTAAACCTCATGATCAGTGGACGAAAACTGAATCTGATCAATGTGGATGGAACAACAAGGCAATGAATGCCTTATTTTGTGCTGTTAGTGTTGAGGAATTTAGGAGAATTTCCTCATGTGAAGTCGCTAAGGAAGCTTGGGACATTCTTGAGGTCACTCATGAAGGAACCTCAACTGTCAAGCTGTCCAGACTTCAAAGACTTACTACATCTTTCGAAACTCTATATATGAAAGATGATGAGTCTTTTGATGATTTTTATGCTAAACTCTCAAATATTGTTAATTCGAGTTTTAATCTTGGAGAAAAGATCTCTACATCTAAGGTTGTTAGAAAAATTTTGAGATCTTTGCCTGAAAAATTCAGACCTAAAGTTACTGCCATACAAGAGGCAAAAGATGTAGATACCATGAGAATTGAAGATCTGGTAGGATCTTTACAGACTTATGAGCTAGATCTGAATATTCCTAAAAGGAGTAAAGGAATATCTCTAAAATCTGTAAATACTGAAGAATCAGATAATTCTGATGTAGATATGGATGAACTTGTTCTCTTAACTAAAAAGTTTAAGAGAATGTTTAAAAAGAGACAATCCAATCCTTCATCATCCATGGACAGATCTAATAGGAGATCTGATAAGAAAATTTCTGATCTAAGAAAGGAGAAGAAATTTTCTCAGAATGATGAAGTTCAATGTTACAAATGTAGAGGATTTGGACATGTTGCCTCTGATTGTCCCTCAAAGGATAAAAAGAAAAAGACAAATTATCAGGTTACTTGGGATGACAGTAATACTGATAATTCTTCTCAATCTGATGAGGATATTTCTGCTAATTTTACTGCTTTCAATTCCTTTTACTCATCTTCTTCTGGTAGTTCAATTTCTGGAATTGAAGGAGATAATAAAGAGACTTTATCAGATGATGAAGAAGAACTACAATAAGCCTACAATCAGCTCTATAAGGAATTCAATAGAGCTCAGAAGAAAGTCAAGAAACTGAGTAAAAAATTGAAGGAATCAGAAACAGAGAAAAATAAAGCTCTTGCAGAAATTGATTCAATAAACAAGAAGTTACTTGAAAGACATGCCAAAGAAAATTCTCTGGTAACTTCTTTAACTGAAAAAACTGAAAAATTAAAAGAAAAGGAAGCTCAGATTTCTGCACTTCAAGGTAAAGTGATTGAACTTGAGAAAGTTTCAAATTCAATTAAATCTAATGCTTCAAATTCTTCTGCAGGAAATCATCAAATTGATGAGGAATCAACTTCAAAGGAAGTTCCTGAAAGCTCAAATTCTGCTGAAAAAAGAATGAGTGTAAGTAATCAAAACAAGGAATCTTCACAGAAAATCTCTGCTGGAAAAGTAAGACCAACAGGTAAATCTTCAACTTCTGAGAAATCTAAATCTGTACAGTTTAGAAATACTGTCAAATCTGGAAATGTTGATTTTTCTGAACATAGGTTCATACCTGTATGCCATCACTGCAATAAAAAGGGTCATATAAGACCAAAGTGTTATGTATTGCATGGTTTTCCTGAGGGATATTTTGATAATAAGAGGAAAGTAAATCAAAGTCAGTCTCTGGATTTACACAACAGATTTGATTCCCTGTTAAAATTGACTGAAACATTAAATAAGGAAGTCACAAATCTGTCAAAGAAACTTCTTTCAAAAACTCAAGTAGTTGATGAAGGTACTTCTCAGAAAACTCCTGAAAAACAGATTTGGGTAAGAAAAGATTCCTTAGTTGCTAATGTTGTTCATGTAGCTTTGAAAGCTCATGATGTCAACATGTGGTACTTGGACAGTGGTTGTTCAAGACATATGTGTGGACATAGGTCTATGTTTAGTACCTTTGAAGAATACTTTGGTGGAAGTGTTACATTTGGTGATGGAAGCACTTCCCAAGTTAAAGGTAAAGGAACTGTAAATGGTCCTAATGGTGTTTGTCTGAAAGATGTGTTATTTGTATCTGGTTTGAAGGCAAACTTGATTAGTATTAGCCAGTTATGTGATTCAAGATTGTTTGTCAATTTTACCAGAAAAGAATGTAAAATTTTTGATAATTCTGGTAAAACTGTACTTATAGGTGTAAGAACAAGTGACAATTGTTATGGAATCATTGGAAACAATGAAAAATCTTTAAAATCTTCTGTATGTGATGAAATTGATTTGTGGCATAAAAGACTGGGTCACATTAACTATAGAGATTTGTCAAAAATCTCTAAGTCTGAATTGGTTAGAGGAATTCCCAAGTTTGGGAACAATAAAAAGAAAGGAATGTGTGGTCCTTGCAATCAAGGAAAACAAATCAAAGCCACACACAAGAAAACCAAACATATAGACATCAGGCATCACTTTATAAGAGAGTTAATTGAAGACAAAACTGTTTTGATTGAATATATATCTACTGAAAAACAGTTGGCTGACATTTTCACTAAACCTTTTGATCAGAACAGATTTGAAACTCTTAGGAAATCCCTAGGAGTTTGCTCTCAAAACTGAAACAGGTTCTGTTTTAAGTTAATTTAGATGTAAAATAATCTACATATCTGTTCAAAATGATCTTGTGTGTTCTTGATACTGAAATATTAATTCAGGAAGCTTGGGTCTATGCATATTGATAGAAATGTCTTATAAATCAACTATCATTTTTGTCTTAAACCCTTTTGTGCATTGAAGTTTATTGTGTGTTTGAAGCTTGGATTCTATAGGCTATCACCTTTATGAAAAGAAAAGTTTTGGAAATGGCTGCCATAGAGATTAGAGTGAAAGCCACTGTTATTCTCAAAAAGAAAAAGAGAAAGAAGGTATATCCTTGGAATGAACTGTAAACTCAGGTTTTTTAAGGGTCCATGCCTTCTACAAAAAGAAAAGAAAAAGAGATCAGAAAAGGCTACCTATCTCTGATGTGCGAAAGCCACCAAAATGAAGTTGGGGTATGTCTATACTTTTCAAGTATGATTACACTAAAATAGCCTTCCATATGTATAAAGTGTAAAAGTCAAAAAATATTTTTCACACACTACACAAACATTGCCTAATTAATATGCATATGAGCTCAATATCTTGAAGAAAATTTATAGTATGAGAAACCATGAAGGAATTTTTGTCATAGATATGAAATGTGTCACATCTGAATTAACCTTGATAGGTTCCTTAAGATCAGTTTTGTGAATAAGTACTTCTTGGATTGAATAACAGTTGATTATCTGGATGATTTTAGTTTAGTTAAAATCTTAGCTTTGTGTTTAGAAGTATGATTTTTTTCATGAAGAATAGTTCAAACTCTTTTTATAATTTTTTGCCTTATGAGCGTATTTCTTTTTGAGTGTGCATGTGCACCTTCTACGTCGCTAGAAGCGTGCTGGTAGCCTTTCCTCTATTTCATGCTTGGGCACCTGCCGTGGTAAGCGTCGCTGGATGCACGCTGGCAGCGAATTCTTTTTCCCTATAAAAAGGGGAAATCTGGTTCTTTTTTTTTACCCTCTCTGCTTTTCACCTCGCTCCTCGCGTCGTGATCTTTGTCTGCCTTCGTGCCTTCTTTCCACCACCTCGTTCACTGTTCAGGTAAATTTTTTTTACTGTCTTCATCTTACTTCTTCATTTTCTGCTTCCTAGTTCAGTAGTCTTCTCTCGTTATTCTAAGCTAGGGTTTGGTAGACTGTTCTGCCATTAGGGCTTTATCATTCGTTGTTTGTTTCTGTCTGTTTGTTCTTTCTCTTTCATTTTTTATCTTCACCATGCCTCTTAAGAGAAAGTCTAGGACTGATTCTCCTTCCACATCTTCTCCTCCTGTGAGATCCTCACCGGTTATATCGTCTCCACCGGTGAGACCCCCATCCCCATCTACTGCTGCTGAACCATTCTTTGGCAATGGGTTGTCTGATTACAATGAGTTCTTCAAGCAAAGGCCACTCCTTTTGGAAAGGGCCAGTAAGCTTGATTCCTTTTCTGACTCACCTCTCTTCTCATTGTTTTCGGACAATGGTTGGAAGAAATTTGCTCTGCTCAGTGGTTTTGCATATCCTGAGCTGGTTCGAGAATTTTATTCAAACCTTCACCATCTTCATCTTGCCAATCAAGGCTATGTCAAAGCCTATGTCAGGGGAATCTCTTTCGACTTCTCGAAAGAGCTTATCTCCTCTCTTCTTGAACTGCCCCTTGTTGATTCTCCTTCCTTTAACTTTCTTGAGTCTCATTCTGATCCTCCGATGGAGTCTATTATTCCTTCTCTAATTGTTCCGGGTGCTCCTACTTCCATCAAAAACAAGCCCAACTACCTTCCTCATGGCTCTCTTCAAGATCTTCTCCGGATCTTGAATCTGTTTGTGTGTGCTTCTCTTGTTCCCTCAGATCACCATTCTGAGATTTCTCACTCGAGAGCAAGACTTCTTTATGCTCTCTGGAACAGAGACAGTGTCTGTATTCCCTCCATCATATTCAATCAGATCCTTCAGTCTCGGAATTTATAATCCAAGACTGCTGCTCTTCCATTTGGGATTTTCATCTCTTTCATGTGCATTCACCAGGGAATCTTACCTGAACCTGTTGAATTAATCATTCATCCCAGACCTCCCATTGATTCCTCCACTCTGACCCGAAGTAAACGCGCAAATCCTTTTCGTTTGGTGTCTTTTGAACCCTCTTCTTCTCAGTCCTCTTTGTCCAGCTCTGATGCTGTGGCAATTATGGAAAAACTGAATTCCATGCAAGCCTCCCAGGAGGCTTTCAATTCTGAAGTTAGGGCTCACATGCTCATGATGAGCATGTTCAAATCAGAGACCCAAGAGAGGCTGGAGAAACTGGCAAAGGATGTTGATTTTACCTGTGGTGAGGTACAAAGGGATGTTGCTGCTCAGCAACGAATGCAAAATGAAGTTGATCATTTTCTGGAAAGCATTCAGAAGACTCAGCTGGAGATGGATCACAAACTCTGTTGGCTGCACTCCAGGTCTAAAGACGCATACAAGCATTACTCAAGGACTTGGGAACCCAAACCACCTTCCAGAAAGGGGGAGTTTTTTGGATGATGATGCTGCTGGGGTTGATGTTTCTGTTGACGGTTCTGCTGGGTTGTTGCTGCTGCTTGCTTGCTGCTTGCTGCTTGTTATTTTTTTCTTTCTTCTCTCTATGTGTTGTGTATTTGTTATAATGTTTCTGAAAGTTGGCTTGTGGAGGAGTTTTCTGTGGGTTATTAAAGGAAGTTTTATGTTGGTTGGTTGGATGTGTATATATCTATGTATATATCTGTTGGAACAATGTATATCCTTTTTGAATGAATGAAATTCTGGATTCTCCAAAATCATTGTGTCTCTCCTTATCAGTGTGGTTTTAAAATTCTTAAATGGAAATCAATATTAACAGAGTTTGATATTAAACACAGTTTTAAGGTTGTTGTCAGGCATTTGCCAAGGGGGAGATTGTAAGTGTGAAAACTCACACTCCTTTTATGGCAAATGTTTGACAAATTATGTCTTCTAATAAATCTTCAAGATGTGCAGATTAAATAATGAAAATTCAGTGAATTTAGTAAAGAAGAAGAAGACGATGCTGCCACACAGCTACCACGCCGCTGGTAGCTCAAGGAAATGAAAGATTTTCTAAATAGAGCATTTCTTGATAAGGCACTTGCGAAGATCAATGCCGCTGCCACTCCGCTGGTAGCGCATAAGTGAATCAGTGCTTTTAAAGTAAGGCACGTGCACTAGCGTCGTAAGGCGACGCCGACACGCCGCTGGTAGCGCAGAGCGAGATTGAAGATTGTATGATCAGCCGTGCACATGCCGCGTTCTCACCCGCTAGCAGCTCGCTGGCAGCGCGCCCTTAACTGATTCAACCTGTTCTGAGCGGGACTTGAGTTCGCTTCCAGCCATCTACCCCGATCGCTTCACGACGCCACCAGCGCTCGACGCGATCTGAGTTTTCTCCTTTAAATAGACGTGCTGTAATTTTTAGAAGTGACTTTTTTCTTTGGATCAATTTGATTTCGGATCTTGAGGTGTTTGAGATTCGATCAAATCTTCTTTAGAGAGTCGGCGATCGAGTGAGGGGGAGATCTGAGATAGATCACCTGGAATTGAAGGTAGAGGATTCTTCTTCAATTCGGAACTTCATCTGATCGTGTGATCGCCTGGACTGGTGATCGGCTTTGATTGATGCGTAGGTGGATTCCTACTGCATTGGATCGTCTCAGTGGATTCTGAGGTGATTGTTGCGATCTAGATTGATCGTGTTCTGCAGCTTGTGGATTCAAGCTGTGTTGCAGTTCGTGGATTCGAACTGTGGATCACTGGTGAGTGATTGTTTGCGATCTGGATTGATCGTGTTCTGCAGCTTGTGGATTCAAGCTGTGTTGCAGTTCATGGATTCGAACTGTGGATTGCTGTTGAGTGAGTTCAATTGTAAAGGTTAAGTATGTGCTCCTTTGTAATTGTATTTTCATTCAATAGTGGAATTTCGAAGGGTTAGTCGCCTCATATAGACTCGAGGTTTTTCCTGGATCTAGATTCAGGTTTCCTCGTATAATTCTCTGTGTGTATGTTTCCACATTGTTAAATTCTGAATTGTTGTAGATCGTGGACCTATAGAGTAGTCCTCTACTCTTACAGTATCGGATAGGGATTCTCGGTTCACCTCGCATTTTTGGCAGTGTTTCCAGGAGGCCATAGGAACTAAGTTGAGCTTTAGTACTAGTTTCCACCCACAGACCGATGCTCAGTCAGAAAGAACTATTCAGACTTTGGAGGACATGTTGAGATGTTGTGTCCTGGATTGGGGTGGCAATTGGAGTAAGTATTTACACTTAGCCGAATTCGCTTACAACAATTCAACAATAGCTATCAGGCTAGTATACAGATGGCACCCTATGAGGCACTTTATGGCAGGATTTGTAGATCTCCCATGTGTTCGGTGGAGGTAGGTGAGAAACAATACTTTGGGCCTGAGATTATACAAGACAGCATGGAAAAGGTGAAGTTGATTAGATAGCGGTTGTTGACTGCACAGAGTCGACAAAAAAGTTATTCAGATACCCGATGACGTGAGCTGAAATTTGAAGTGTTATTGAAGATATCACCTTCCAAAGGAATCTTGAGATTTGGGAAGAAAGGGAAGCTGTCTCCACGCTTTATTGGGCCATTTCAGATTGTGAAGGAGATCAACCCTATAGCTTATAAATTAGCTTTGCCAGACCATTTGGCAGGAGTGCATGACGTATTTCATATATCCATGTTGTGGCAGTACATAGTGGATCCTAGTCCTGTGATAAATCCTGAACCTTTAGTGATCCGAGAAGATCTGACATACGAAGAGAGGCCAGTTCAGATCTTAGACCGTTGTGAGCAGATTCTCCGCACCAAAGTTGTTCCCTTAGTGAAAGTGTTATGGTAGAATCATACTATGGAAGAATGCACTTGGGAAGGTGAGGAAGAGATGAAGAAGAAGTATCCGGAATTATTTGTTCTTTCTTGAAGTAAATTTCGAGGACGAAATTTTCGTAGGAGGGGAGAATGTAAGACCCTGATTTTTGGTAAGGTATTATTATTTTTATTTTTATTAAAATATAGTTGTGTGCTTGTTAACTTAAATGGATGCGGGAATATGTAGGGTTTCCAGTGGGCGAGCATGCACAGGATCAAGTGCTTTAAAGAGGCTATCGAGCGGCAATACGTATGGGCGCGTACAAGGTAAATATACAAAAAGGGAAATTTAGGTCTTGGTTTATAGAATACTCGTATGAATACTTTTGGCAATACTTTCGTTAGCTGAAGAAGTTGGGCGACTTGGCGATTCGCGGTTACTGGTGTGGCGATTAGGGTTTTGCTGAGAAGAACGAGATCTGCAATAGCTGCGATCGGATAGGTGGAGTCGGAGATACAGATTCAGTGGGTTATTTACTCTCGCGAACAGGGGATAGTTCGGCTACTTTCGCATCCACGCGCGCAACCAGAAATCGTGATCGGCCGTGGTTGTGGAATAAGTTGTTATTCTGGGATAAGCCTATAAGAGTGAGTAGCATTGATTTACAACTGAGGTTTTAGTTTATTCGTGAAGGTATTCTGATTGCATGGTTGTATTCTGAGTTTTCTGGGTTTTCTGGAATATCATGAGTCCGAGCATGAGATTGAATTACAACTTGAAATTAAATGTGTTTAGATTAAATCCAAAACTGGTTGGGAAGTATTCTAGGAACATTGGGAGTGTATTGGAACAATTACAGACCGAAACAGATCGGCCAGAGATAGAGATCTCAAAATAACAGAGAGTTGAAAATCTCAGTGGGTATCCGCCGAGCTGGCGCCCACTCGCGCTCACTTAGGAAGTAGACGTCCCGTTAAAATCACCCTATCTGCTGAGCTGGCGCCCACTTGGCGCTCAGCTTGCGCTCACTAAATAGTATGCGCGAACCTCGCATGAAGCCGGCGCCCATCTCGCGCCCATTTCCCGCTCAGCTCGCACTCACTTAGTGTCGAGTGAGCGCATAGTCCAAATTTGGCCTGATTCCTATCCGCCGACTGGCGCTCACTTTAGGAAGTGAACGCATACCCAATTTTACTTACGAAAATAGATTCTTGACTGAACCAAGGGGGATTTTGATGTCTTGAGGTTTATACCACTTAACCAATCACTTGTTTGGGAACCTTGGAACCTGCATTACCTATTAAATTCCTAGAGGAAATTCTAGTGGCAAATTCTTAAAGGCATCTAAGGTTGAGTTTAGGTTATTTGTATGTGTTGTGCTGGATACCAAAACAATGGGAGTTCCTAATTAGTTTTCCCTTGAATTTATACACTGTTTTGATTGAGAAATTATTAACTTCTGGTTTCACTTGTTTGGAAAATTCTGAATGTATTGTAAGGTTTTTCTTGGCATGAATAACTATGTTTTGTATTCAAATGGCATGTGTTGCGGAAATGTGAAAATACTGAAAGTATTTGAGATACTGCTTGGTCCAGAGGGACAGGTGATGAACTGTAATGAGTTATATACGATGTGGAATGAATGTCTTTATTTTGATGTCGGAATTGCGATTATACGATGATTTACTGTTTTGGTTTAGCTTGTCCTGGATCCAGTTGCTTAAGCTTAGTAATGTAATGTTATTGTTGGTTGTTGGAATTGCATGGCATTTTGTGTTGGCACGACCGGTGTAGAGCAGCCAGAAACCCTGAGTAGGCCTGGTTGTCAATGCAGAAACCCGGGGAGTAGGCCTGCATTGGATGACGAAACCCTGAGTAGGCCGTCATTTCAGAGTTTCCGAAACCCTGAGTAGGCTGGAACTGTGTACATGGGTGTGGAGTGTCTACTTGGCATGTTTAATTTATCAACAAAACAATAGTCATGACATTGACCAATCGATGTGTTGCCGTACTTAACGGAGATGTGATTTGACTGATGAAATTGGTTTTGGTCTGAACTTGAAATTGATGTTAATTTTTTAATCGTACGGAATATTTATCGATGCATAGTTTTGAACTGTGGTTAACTATTTCTGCATGCATGGGCTACTCGCTGAGATATTCGTATCTCACTCTGTTGTTTTTGTTTTGTTTTCAGATACTCGTGGTGAGGCGACTATTGGGGTAGATCCGTCTGAGGCTTATAGGGAGGAAGACTACTATTACCTTCCTTAGACTTGTAGGTTATCTTGTTTCGAATTTGAGAAATTTGAATGTTGAGGTGTATTAAAGTCTATTGGGGTTGAACCATATGATTTCTAGTTAAGTTCTAAATGTTACTTTATGGATTAATGAAATTGTGCACTCTGACAGGTTATAGTTAGATGATTATCCAGCGATCATAAACCATTAACGATCCTTACCTAACCTCCGTGAGACGTGTTATATCTTTATTAAACAACACGGATCCGGGGCGTTACAATTTGATTGAGCTGGAGTTTAGAGGATATGATGTGATATTGGGGATAGACTGGTTATTTAGACACTATGTCACTTTCGACTGTCATAAGGGAACAATTATAGCTAGTAAGCCCGAGCAGCCGACTTATTGTTTTATTTGTGAAGGATTGGATAGTCGGATTGGGTTAGTGGCTTCGGTGGCAGTAGAAGAAACCAAAAGTGACACAGTTGACATTTCTAATGTGCCAGTAGCATTAGAGTTTGTAGATGTATTTCCGGATGATCTGCTGGGATTACCACTTGCTAGAGCCGTTGATTTTAGAATCTAGCTTCAGCCTGGTACGACTCCTGTGTCCAAGCCACCTTACAGGTTGGCAAAACTTGAGCAAGATGAATTAAAGAAGCAGATAGATGAGCTTCTGGAGAAGGGTTTTATCAGACGAAGCGTGTCACCATGGGTGCACCAGTTCTTTTTGTGCTTAAGAAGGATGGTAGTATGCACATGTGCACTAATTATAGGCAACTTAACCAAGCCACGGTTAAGAGCAAGTACCCTTTGCCTAGGATCAATGACTTGTTTGATCAGTTGAGAGGTGCATCTTGGTTTTCTAAGATTTATTTAAGATCAGGCTATCATCAGTTAAGAGTGGCTGAAGAAGATATATAGAAGACAGCATTTCGGACTCGGTATGGGTACTTTGAGTTTCTAGTCATGCCTTTTGGGTTGACTAATGCCCCAGCAGTTTTCATGGATATCATGAATCGAGTCTTTCACCAGTATCTGGATAACTCTGTGTTGGTTTTCATTGATGACATTTTGGTGTATTCCAAGACTCAGGAGGCGCATGTTGGTCATTTGAGTATAATACTCCATACGTTGAGAGACCATCAATTATATGTTAGTAAATATCAGTTTTGGCTAACGCAAATCTCTTTTCTTGGTCACATCATCTCACGTGAGGGTATCTTAGTAGATCCCGCTAAAGTCCAGGCAGTTTTAGATTGGCCTAGACCAACCACAGTGACAGAGATCCGCAGTTTCCTTGGCATGGCTGGTTATTACCGCCGATTCATCGAGGGTTTTCTAAGATTGCATCACCGTTGTCTAATTTAACCAAGAAGGCAGTTCCATTTAAGTGGGATGACAAGTGTGAGCAGAGTTTTCAGCAGTTGAAGCAGAGGCTTACCACGACCCCAGTGTTGATTGTACCATCCATGGATGAGCCTTTCGCTGTCTATTGTGATGCATCCAGGATTGGTTTGGGTTGTGTGTTGATGCAGCAGGGTTGAGTTATAGCTTATGGTTATTATGCTATACATACTGGAGTAGTAGCCCTTCCCTATGGGTATGTTGGTTATCCTATGCCGCCTCCTCCACCACATTCATAGCTAGAGGTAAAGCACAGCTACTATCTCGATTTTCCTCCAGTTGGTATCATGACACACATGACACAGGAGAAGTACGAGCATCATGTCAGTTCAAACCAGAGAAAGTATATATTTCGAATGAGATGGAAAAGTTACTGCCACTTTATTAGCAAGAGAGAAGGGTTTAAGCCTTGCCACTCATTTCAGTATTGATTTGGCATCATCGATCCATCAATTCCACTTCCATCAGACTCACTTTACTACCACTGTATGTTTTTAACTTTTTATATTATTGTTTCAGTTGAATATGAAATTTGGATCCTATTTGCTATTTGGTTTACACTTTACAGCATCATTACGTTTGCATGTGACATTGCATGTTTCAGTTTCTATATTGCATTTGTATGATTCTTTGAAGTGTATAAGTGATAATTAATGTAATTTTAGTACAATTATACAGGTGTTTTAAACTAAAAAAAAATCAAAACAAAATAATATGGCGCGCTCGATTAACTGGATATTGGATTTTCCGATGAATCATCAACATTTCGACAACAACCTTGTTTGTTACAAAGCTGATAATACATGATGTGAATTGATTTGTAAAAAATAAAGCCATCAACAACCAAACATAACATATAATATATGATGTAACTAACTTACATCGTTTATTGAGATTGCCTAAACTCTATCCACACATTCATTTGACTATATATTGCTTTGGGCAGTTTGAATTTACATACATTGCATCTATAGATCACATCCTGTATTTGAGTTGATAGTTTTTTATATGGCTGTTACTAACTACTACTGATATTAGGCTTTGTAACCAAGCACAGAGCTACATAGAGGTTAGAGTGGGCCATTACCCCTAAATTTATAAAAAAGTATTGTCCATTTAACATATATATAGTTTTTCTCCCTATTAAATTTTTAGTTTGCCCTACTATCATTTTAATCACAACCATTCATCTTTCGTCTTTAGTTCAAAGATTTATTTTGCCTACGTTAATTGAAAATCTTAGCTACGCCACTTTTTGTGACAGGTTTCCTCATTTACACTGCAATGGTGATGCAAATAGTAAAATGATGCTTGCTCATGCGACATGTAACGCCCCAGATCCAAGTTACGTAATGAAATCGTAACTCAAGTCCAGAGTGTTAGTTAAACCACAGGATCTATATCAGAGTAAAGGAAAGCATGAAAAGAATATGATCATATCATAGAAAATCATCAATATCAAAGTAAACTAAAATCCCAATCACCATTCCATATGAATCAATATCAAGTATCAAATGACTACTCACAATATCAAAGTACAATCTCAAAACAATTCTCAGCAACAAAAATTACTACTACTACTCCATGTACTAGTCCTCTACTCTATACTTGGGGAAATCTCTAGTAATATCTACCCTCTGTGTATCGTCCTCTCCAAGAGTTAAAAACAAAACAAAACCGAATGAGATACGAATATCCCAACAAGTAGCACATGCATGCTCAAATATAGTTTATACAATTCTAAAACATAAATAATGATAAATCATATAGTAGTGACGATAACATAGTTAATCCGAGTAATCCAACAATAATCCATCAATCAATATGAGATAAACCCAAATAATCCAACAGGTAATCAAATCAATAATATAGATATTAAATCAATTTGTCATAGTAGGACTCATGAAATTTGACTACTTTACTAGGTTAAGACTTAGCTCCAAACAATCCAGCCTAAGAACAACTGCAACATCTTTGGAACCAATATCATCACCTTCATGATGGAAATATACGAGACCTCACCCTCATGGGGGAAGCATAGTTGCTACAGCACATTCCCTCATGGAAGGCCTCTCACCAAACAAAATAGACAAGCTTCACTTGTAAAATCCTAGATTTTATTAATAAAATAAATAAGATAAAACAAATAAATTAATAATTATTATTAATATTGCAGGGAATGAGGAATTGGTTCAATCCTGAGAGTTGCAGGGTGACCCGAAGAACTTGGAGAATTAAATATAAAGTGAGCTTGTATTTTAGTTTTAAGATTATTATTATTATTATTATTATTATTATTATTATTATTATTATTATTGTTAGTATTATTTAAATTGCCTATTAAATATTTTAATTATTAGTTGAAAGAAAGAGAAAGAGGATTTGTGATTGGTCAAAATCCCATAAGGAGAGGGGGATAGCTGATTTAATTAGAAAATCAATTTAGTTTGAGAGAAAATATAGGCGGCAAGGTAAATTAGGGTTAGTAATTCTAGACGAAAATATAAAAAGGAAAATAAAAATTTAATTAGAAGTTTGTTATTCACGTTAGAGAGAAAAAAAAAAGAGAAAGAAACCAACCGCAAGTTCTCTTCCATACGTGATGTAAAACCTCGAATTTTCCTTAAATAATAAAATAAATTAATAAATAATATTCTTGAGAGTTATAATTGATGGAAATATTTTATTATTGTAGGGGATGATATAATTAGTGGAGATCCAGAGTTGGACGCAGATCTGACCGTCCGATCATGAGATATCAAGGTATGTGTTCTGATTGGACAGTGTATATAGGAAAGATTGCATGTGTGCTACATGGGATCAATGAGTATAAATATTAGTTTAATAACCTAAAACACATACGTTGTATTTTTCGCTTGTGTAGTTCAGCCACAAGCGACAAACACGACCGAACGACTGAGGAAGAAGGAGGAACAAAAGCCTGGGTTCTGGTGTTCTTCATCGTCCAGGGGTTATCTCACGTCTATGAGTGTAGTTTGTTGGAGAAGAAGGAGAAGCACGCACGTTCAAGAGGTAGGTGACACTGTTTTATGTTCATTTTTGGTATTTACATTCATTTAATCACAAAGGCATGTTTTTATATGATCTATTGATGTATTTAGTTTAGTATCAAATGTTATATGTATGATAGAATGAGATTGAACGAGAAAAATCATGATTTAAAACTGTTTCTGTTCGTTTTTGTATGACCACCGACCTCGACTGTACTCGGTGATCATCAGCGATCCTTGGCGCTAGTTAAAAATCTTAGACCGCCGGAAGACGTATCGTCGGCATCCTGTTTTGAACTACCGCCGACCACAGACCGCCGAGGCGATCCTGAGCGATCCTAGGCGCTCTGTTCAGATTTTGCAGATTTTCGTAATTTCAAACCTTGATTCAATTCCAAACTATTTTTAGAAAATTTTAATGATTAATTAAGATGTTTTAAGACCAAAATAAATTATCTAATACCCTGTTTTACAAAAAAATAAATTAGGAAGATATTTAGGACATTAGTTGCCAAACTTTGAAAGTAATTGAGAAATCTAGTTTTTGGAAAACCTAACTATTATTTGATTATCAAAACAACTCTAAATGACACTATAAACCAGAAAACTTTATAAAGAGAATTCAGAACTCAGATGACCGAATATTGAAGTAATTGACAGATTTAACCTTTATATGCCGCTAGGCACCAACCCTTATAGAAATATTATATTATAGGGAATCTTGGAGTCTAGTGGGCATAGCTGGTTATGGATCCATAGTTGTTGCTAGATAGCTGAGGGATATGTCATTTGGGTTGAGTTTCTCCTATATACGACGCGCTTCCTTTGCAAGTTAGTTTGTCTGGGAAGGTCCTATGTCTGGAGGGACACCCTGGTGAGCCGCTGGTGATTCCCTGTACATGTTGATAAGCGACCATCTCCATGTATTGATTCTGGTGCTGCATGCTGGTGGTACATGCCAACTCTGATGGGTAAGTGTGCAATAAGTCAGTGACTACGGCTTTTGTCTAAGCTGTGCTGCATGGGACTTGAGTATCATTAGTAGCATTGCTCCTAAGCCGCACGGTGGTATAGCAATTGGTTGAGAATCATCTCAAAAGGTTTATCTATCTTTGTGAGTCCTACAATGACACTGAAATCACAAACACTTGTTATTATTATTGTAGACATGCTGGAGGCATATGATTGAGATATTGATCTGATGTGACTGTTTAGTGCATCCTAACAAAGTATGAATTATGTCATTGATTTTGATATTGGATTCTTATAATAGAACTTGCTGAAATTCATCTCTAGAACTGTTTATCATACTGTTTTGTATTCATGAATGATACGAATGATTATACGACCTTATTAGTCGATATTGCTTAATCGTGCATGAACTGTTACTTTACTTATATTAACAGTTTAATTATGCATGTGTTACCTACTGGAATATTCGTATCTCACCCTACTTTTATTTCATTTTCAGCTGATACGCGAGAGGGGGATCATAGTGATTTCCAGGGAGAGGTAGCTAAGTATACACCAGAAGATTACTTTTATCCGGATCTGGTTTGAGGTGGAGGATTGTTTAGACTTAGTCATATTTGATAGACTATTATTTATTTGGATTTGATGTACTAGAGAGATGAGAGAGATAGTGTAAGACCCTGATTTTTGGTAAGGTATTATTATTTTTATTTTTATTAAAACATAGTTGTGTGCTTGTTAACTTAAATGGATGCGGGAATATGTAGGGTTTCCAGTGGGCGAGCATGCACAGGATCAAGGACTTTAAAGAGTGTGTCGAGCGGCAATACATATGGGCGCGTACAAGGTAAATATACAAAAAGGGAAATTTCGGTCTTGGGTTTTTAGAATACTCGTAGCAATACTTTTGGCAAAACTTTCGTTAGCTGAAGAAGTTGGGCAACTTGGCGATTCGCGGCTCTGGTGTGGCGATTAGGGTTTTGCTGAGAAGAACGAGAGCTGCAAATAGCTGCGATCGGATAGTTGGAGTCGGAGATACAGCTTCGGGTTATTTACTCTCGCGAGCAGGGGATAGTTCGGCTACCTTCGCATCCTTGCGCGCAGCCAGAAAACGTGATCGGCCGAGGTTGTGTTATTCTGGGATAAGCGTATAAGTGTGAGTAGCATTGATTTACAACTAAGGTTTTGTGTTTATTCGTGAGTTTATTCTGATGCATGAGTGATTTCTGAGTTTTCTGGGTTTTTCTGGAATACAAAGAGTCCGAGCATGAGATTGAAATGCAACTTGAAATTAAATGTCTTTAGATTAAATCCAAAACTGGTTGGTAAGTATTCTGGGAACATTAGGAGTGTATTGGAACAATTACAGACCGAAACAAATCGGCCAGAGATAGAGATCCTGAAATAACAGAGAGTCGAAAATCGCAGTGGGTATCCGCCGAGTTGGCGCCCACTCGCGCTCACTTAGGAAGTAGGCGCCCTGTTGAAATTCTATTATCCGCCGAGCTGGCGCCCACTTGGCGCTCAGCTCGCGCTCACTAAAATGTATGCGCGAAGCCGGCGCCCATCTCGCGCCCTTTTCCCGCTCAGCTCGCGCCCACTTAGCGTCGAGTGAGCGCATAGTCCCATTTCAGCCTAAATCCTATCCGCCGACTGGCGCTCACTTCAAGAAGTGAGCGCATACCCAATTTAACTTGCCGAAAGTGATTCTTGACTGAACCAAGGGGGATTTTGATGTCTTGAGGTTTATACCATTTAACCAATCACTTGTTTGGGAACCTTGGAACCTGCATTACTTATTAAATTCCTAGAGGAAATTCTAGTGGCAAATTCCCAAAGGCTTCTAAGGTTGAGTTTAGGTTATTTGTATATGTTGTGCTGGATACCAAAACAATGGGAGTTCCTAGTAATTTTTCCCTCGAATTTATACACTGTTTTGATTGAGAAATTATTGACTTCTGGTTTCACTTGTTTGGAAAATTCTGAATGTATTGTAAGGTTTTCTTGGTATGAATAACTGTGTTTTGTATTCAAATGGCATGTGTTGCGGAAATGAGAAAATACTGAAAGTACTTGAGATACTGCTTGGTCCAGAGGGACAGGTGATGAACTGTGATGAGTTATACATGATGTGGAATGAATGGTTTTACTTTGATATTGGAATTGAGATTATACGATGATTTACTGTTTTTGGTTTAGCTTGTCCTGGATCCAGATGCTTAAGCTTAGTAATGTAATGTTATTGTTGGTTGTTGAAATTGCATGGCCTTGTGTGTTGCCACGATCGGTGTAGAGCAGCCAGAAACCCTGAGGAGGCCTGGTTGTCAATGCAGAAACCCTGGGAGTAGGCCTGCATTGGATGACGAAACCCTGAGTAGGCCGTCATTTCAGAGTTTCCGAAACCCTGAGTAGGCCGGAACTGTGTACATGGAGGTGTGGAGTGTCTACTTGGCATGTTTAATTTATCAACTAAACGATAGTCATGACATTGACCAATCGATGTGTTCCCGTACTTAACGGAGATGTGATTTGACTGATGAAATGAGTTTTGGTTTGAACTTGAAATTGATGTTAGTTGTTTAATCGTACGGAATGTTTATCGATGCATAGTTTTGAACTTTGGTTAACTATTTCTGCATGCATGTGCTACTCGCTGGGATATTCGTATCTCACTCTATTGTTTTGTTTTGTTTTGTTTTCAGATACTCGTGGTGAGGCGACTACTGGGGTAGATCCAGCTGAGGCTTATAGGGAGGAAGATTACTATTACCTTCCTTAGACTTGTAGGTTATCTTGTTTCGAATTTGAGAAATTTGAATGTTGAGGTGTATTAAAGTCTTTTGGGGTTGAACCATATGATTTCTAGTTAAGTTCTAAATGTTACATTTTTTATTAATGAAATTGTGCACTCTGACAGGTTATAGTTAGATGATTATCCAGCGATCATAAACCATTAGCGATCCTTACCTAACCTCCGTGAGACGTGTTATATCTTTATTGAACAACACGGATCCGGGGCGTTACAGATAGTAACCATTTTATATTACCAGACTTCGATATTAATGATTGATGATTAACTTTAATGTTTATTTGAGGATTTTAGACTACACTTCCGCACATACTTGTTTCCGCACTTTGATAGTATAATAAAGTGAATGGATTATCTAATTCTATTGTCTAGTATATTATTGATGATGTTTTTGATATGGGCTAGTAACACCTCGGATTTGGTTTTTGAGCTGAATTCGGGTTGTTACAGTAGCGAACCGAATTTGGGTCGGGTGCCGGTTTGCACTGACCCAGGTTCGTGGCGTTACACGTGAGTTCCACAAGCTCTGATTTTCATGTACTTGCTGACCAGATCAAAAGGAGAAGAAGAAGGAGTGATTTCGTGTGAGTTTAAGGTAAAACGAATAGATCAAACCATGTTCCGTACGTTTGGTTTTGAGTTTATTAAGTTCTGAAAAATTTATTCTTATGATTTAAACAATAAGGAGTTGCTGTGTTCGTGGGATTTACTGGAGGATGATTTCTGGATTATTTGGAGAAGGATTTAATCTTAGAAGAGAGGTAAGTAGCCCCTTACAACTTGTATAAACAAATATGCTTTGGTTTATTGAAGAACATGTTTAGACGAGAGATTTTCTGGTTGTTTGTGAGTGATTTGTTATGGAAACTTGTGGATTGATGTATTTGATCATCTAGATTAACTTAGATTGTTTAGAAGATAAAAACCCAAGATTTGGAAGTGATTCAAAGTGTTTAAAATTCAGGAAAACCATATCTGAAGTTGGAAAAATCGCGAATTCTGGAAATATACAAAAAACAACGGACACCTACAATGACGCTCGAGCATCACACCAGGCACCACATTATGAGGAGTTGACGCTTGTCGCCGCTCGAGCACCACTCAAGGCGCCCCACCTGTTTTTTTTTTTTTTTTTAAATTCCGAAACCAAAAAGTTAACAAAATTTGGTAAACCAAGCGCCCGGGAGAATGCTTGACCACAATCCTGAGCGGCTGAATCTGGGAAAGTTGGTTTTACTTGAGCACCTACAAGAGCACCTGTGCGCATGTCGATCCATGGCACATGTGGGATGCGAGGGAAGAGGGGGTTTAGGAGTTGCCACTACCTGATGGGGTGCAGGTAGATACCTGGATGCCTAAAGGATGTCTTTTTGGTAGTCTGCGCATTGAGATTCTGGGAAAGGGACCAGTTACGGTTCGGGGAAGTCGTAGACATCCTAGTCCGCCCCGTCAAAAGACAGGTCCCACGGGTTATCCCGGTTAGCCTTTTAAGCAAGTCAACTTATTTATCTCACCCATCCTAAGCAAACATGCACATTCAATTTGGTCTTTGGTGGGGACCATATGCCTAGGGTAGGTCCCCTTTGATTTTTATCTTATTAGACCATGTGATCTGAGTCTGAATGGTGGGCCCTGTTGGAAGGCCCATGGGATGCCAAGTGAGGATAGAAATAGCCTAAGTCTCGTTTGGGGGTTACGTTGGATAACCCCCTTTCGGCTGTGGTTTATTTGGTTAGGGTATGATTTAAGAATGCAAAACAATTAAATTGATTGGTTCAAGCTTTTAAGTGGGGGGGTCCATTGGGTTTGTAAGAGGCCCATGGAAGGCCCAAGTTGCTTGGATCCAACTCTGGGATGGATCTGGGTTGAGCAAGGCGAATGTGGGCCCCGTTGGAAGGCCCACATGGAGACCTTATTGGGCCCTCGGTGGGCCCAAATCCCAAGAGAAGATCTCTGACTAATCAGAGACCATGTTGGATTAAAGGCAGTTGAATTAGGTTGGATTGAACTCAATTTAAACTCAAAAATCAGAATCTGGAGCCTTCTGTGTGCTGCCCGTATACTAAGTGCGGATTGGCCTTGTCCGCATAACATATGCAGACTGAGCCAATCCACCTTGCATATATGGGCAAGATTCGAGAAGCTCAAGAAACCACTTTTTCAGGAGGGAGCAGGGGCTCCTTCTTCAGTGGGTTTGGTGCAAGGTGGGGGTCATTCGACCAACCAGCAGAGGCTTCCAAATGCAATTTTAAACGCTGAAACGCAATTAAATTTATCCTAAAACCCAAGGAGAAGGGAACTGGGGCTTGAGGCCTGTCTCCCTTCACCTAAGCTTGTAAGCTTAGGATTTTTTAGGTGGGGTGAGGTCCCCCACCGCTGTTGTAGCATCCAACCTCGTCCCCTTTGACAAAGAAACAAGTTGCATGGCCCGGAAGGCCTCATGCTCAAGTCCATGGCCAAACCACACATGATGCAATTAAATATCAAAACATAATAAATCAAGCCTAACAATCATGCTATGAACAATGCGTGTGCATGCACGGGACATGTTCATGCACTAGACAAGTTTGTTAGAATCACACTTTAGTAAAACAGTGTGTGCAAGCAAGGTGTGCACATGCTTGATCATTCGAAACCAACCTATGTAAGCAGAATCAACGCAAAAAAATAAACACTAAGGATGGGATATCGGGATTTAAGGGGTACATTTGATTCCAAAGTGGGGAAGAGAACATACGGAATAAATTACAATGGTAGAACAGCCCTTAAAAAGGCCTTAAAGGACCTCAAAGACTCCACTCTCCCTCTCCCTTGTATGAATTTCATAACATACCTTACCTCACACGAATCATTTGTTGATGAGTGGGCATCATCATAGGAGGGAGAAGATAAGGGAGAAAGTCCAAGACTATGGAACCTTGAACATACTCTTTATTTCATTAACAAGCAATATATATTATACCAAATAGAGAGAAGAACATTTACCTTATGGAAGGAAGACCCCTGAAGGCACTTGAACTCTCTGTGAAGACCTTGGCAGCAGGTAGAGGCAGCTATTCTCCTTCTCCCAAGGGTGGTTTTGGTGTTCTCTTGGATGGGATTAGGTGGGAGGAGGACTTGGTAGAGTATAGGGATTGTTGGAGGAGGATTTTGAGATGTTCTAGGACTTGGAGATGGAGAAGAAGGTGGTTCGAAGGTTAGAGTTGTAGAGAGAATGGAGAAAAACCAGTTTTGAACGACCAACCCACACCCTGTGCTCGGGTTTTGTATTTATAGAACACAGGTAGAAATCCGCACATTTTATGCGGTTTCTCTGTGCCCGTATACATTATACGGACGCAGCGCATCTTTTCAACGATAGCTCTGACGTGTTCAGCGTGTCGGTCAGAGCACTAAAAGCGTACGCACATACAATGCGGACGCTTTTTGTCCACCGCGCGGCACGATTGGTCACTCAAATGGCGCACTGCAAAAATCGACCGCACACTATATGCGGTTGCAGCAAATCTTTCAGATTTGCCCTTTTTTCTCCCCTTTTTGGCTTAAGTTGACGGCTAAGGTGACTCAGCCGCCCACTTTGAACAAATCGTGCTCTTTCGATTTTTTGTTTTCTTATTTATTTTAATTAATTTAAGATATTTTAAGATTTTGCTGATATTATCTTTGTTCTGTCTTTGTTTTTGCCTTTTAGCACTTAAATTTGCCACTTATCAAGTGAGGCCCACACACTTGTCAAGCGATGGGTCCTTCTGTGATTAATTACCATTTTGCCCTTGGGGTTGTTTTACTCATATCTTCTCCATCTGGACTCTGATTCATGCAAACTTAATTGCGTTGGAACCATGTTGGGATTCTCTATCCATTGGGATGGGGTATGGCAATCAATTCAGGTTCAAGCAGAAAGTCACCTTCTACTCCTTAGGGTTTTGACCTGTCTTTTAGGGTTCTGCTTTCTGGCTTTTTAGAGGGGTGCAAAAAATGAGGTGCTTACAGCTGCCCCACTTTGCCGGAGTCACCTAGCTAATGAATGGTAAAGAATAAAAGAACCTTATTTTTGCACTTTGCATTTCTGTCTACATTGTCGATGAGCTAAGTCCTTTTGATGCTTTCAAAGAAGGGAAGCGTCGGTGCGAGCTCTGCGTCGCTTTGGCTTCACTTCCAAGTTCAGGGGAGTTTCCTTACCATTCGGTGTTTGGAATTTCTCCATGTCCTTTAGTTTAAGTTAAGAAGATGGGTCAGACTTAGACTCGCCGACCTGTTTCAACGTTGATGCAAAGGTGCTCAACAGTGTTATTTTCTTCTTATTTGTTCCATTAAAGCTTTTTAAGTGTTTTCTGACCTTTGGTTTCTTTTACCCTTTTAGATTTATTCTCTTTGGATGTAAGTGTGAAAACTCACACTCCGTATATGGCAAATGTTTGACAAATTATATCCTCTAATAAATTTCAAAGATGTGCAGAATCAAAATAGAAATTCTGTGAATTTAGTAAAGAGGAAAGGTGAGGCTGCCACACAGCTACCATGCCGCTGGTAGCTCAAGGAAATGTAAAGATTTCTAAAGAAAGAACATTTCGTAAAGGCACTTGCAAGGATCAAAGCCGCTACCACTCCGCTGGCAGCGCATAAGTGAAATAGCACTTTGAAAGTAAAGCACGCGTACCAGCTTCGTAAGGCGACGCCGACACGCCGCTGGTAGCGCAGAGCAAGATTGAAGAGTCTACAAATCAGCTGTGCACATGCCGCGTACCCTCCCGCTAGCAGCGCGCCCTTAACTGAGTCTTTTGGATTTGAGCGGGATTTGAGTTCGCTTCCAGCCGTCTACCCCGATCGCTCCACGACGCCACCAGCGCTCGACGCGATCTGAGATTTCTTCTTTAAATAGACGAGCTGTATTCTTTTTGAAAGGACTTTTTCTTTTGATCAATTGGTTTTGGATCTTGAGGTGTTTGAGATTCAATCAATTTGTCTTTAGAGAGTCGGTGATCGAGTGAGGGGGAGATCTGAGAGAGATCACCTGGAATTGAAGCTTGAGGATTCTTCTTCAGTTAGTAACTTCACTGGATCGTTCGATCTCCTGGATTGGTGATCGAGTTTGTTGGATGCATAGGTGGATTCCTATTGCATTGGATCATCTCAGTGGACTCTGAGGTGATTGTCACAATCTGGATTGATCGTGAATTGCAGCTTGTGGATTCAAGTTGTGTTACAGTTCGTGGATTCGAGCTGTGGATCTGGATTGATCGTCACTTGCAGCTTGTGGATTCAAGCTGTGTTGCAGTTCGTGGATTCGAGCTGTGGATCTGGATAGATTGTGAATTGCAGCTTGTGGATTCAAGTTGTGCTACAGTTCGTGGATTCGAGCTGTGGATTGCTGTTGTGTGAGTTCAATTGTAAAGGTTAAGTGTGTCTTCCTTTGTAATTGACTTTCATTCAATAGTGGAGATTCTAAGGGTTAGTCGCCTCATATAGACTCGAGGTTTTTCCTGGATCTGGATTCAGGTTTCCTCGTATAATTTCTGTGTGTATGTTTCCGCATTGTTAAGTTCTTAATTGTTGTAGATTGTGGACCTTTAGAGTAGTCTCCTACTCTTTCATTGGATTTTTGGGAGGAAGGAAGTAGGCGCTCTTGCTGCTGTTCGGCACTTCCAAGGAGCTCGCACACCTAACCTATTCTACTTACAAAGTGGTAGATCAAAAATTATAACACGAGGGCAAATTTCGCCCGCAATTTCCTTCAGGCCTTCTTTCTCAAAATGATTCCTCTTTTGCTTTGGGTGAAACTTCTCCCCGTTCGAAGATAACTTTGCTGGGGAATTTTGGAAAAGCCTTTCCCTTGACCTTTGGTGAGGCCTTTATGGTAGGACTTTTTTGAATTGTGGGATCCCTGCTGGGGATTTGTAGTAGAGTGCTCTTCACTCTCTTGTTCTTCTTAGGATAAGGCTCCTCCTGATTAGAGATAACACCACTAGGGAGTGAGTGGAGCAGCCTTTTATCCTTCTATTTATTTTCTTCATCCAAGTGAGAAGGTGCTGCCATCTTTTCTCCTTTTGGGCGTTACGTTGGTGCGTCTTCCGCTACCTGATGTCCTTCTTGCCTTAGGCACAATTCTATAGGTAATGAAGCTCCACTGGGGATTGAATAGGAAATATCCTTCTTTCTTTGGAGGTTCTTGCTTTCTTTTCACTGGCTCATATGGGTAGAGCCATGGGCACATATGGTGTGAGGGGTGCTTCATTCCTAGAAGGAAATTCATTGGGGATTGTTGAAATGAGTCTCCTTTTCCACACTTCTTCTTTCGCCTTATTGTTCCTACAAGGAAACAAAAGAAAATGTAAGACCCCGAATTTTCCTAAATATAAAAGTAAATATAATAATTAATATTCTTGAAGATTTTAATTAATGGAAATATCTTATTAATGAAGGGGATATTACAATTAGTGGAGATCCAGAGTTGGGCGCAGATCCGACCGTCTGATTGCGAGATATAGAGGTATGATCGATATTTTAAGTTGGATGTATTCTGATTGGGCGTGTGTGTGGAGTCTTATGCATGTGAGATGCATGGAATAGAGTATATATATATATATATATAAGTTACAATAACCTAATGAAATACGGTGGAAATACGTGCTTGTATTCGTTTGAGACTCAGCAGCTACAAGAGACTAAGAGCGACTGTGTGACCGGAGAAGAGAAGAGAAGAAGAAGAGAGGAAGAACCAGGTTTCTTCTCCCTTCAAGGCTCACTTTGCAATCGTATAGAGGTCTGAGAGTTGTTGGTTAGAGAAGGAAGAGGAGAACAATCGCATAGAGGTAGGCAACACTGGTTTTTAACGTTCTTTGGTATTCACGATTGGTTTAATCTTCATTGCATGTTTTTGTATTATAAAATCATGTATTTAGTTTGATAACAATATTATATGTATGTTAGATTGATCTTGGACGTGAAAAATCAAGTTTTTAAACTGTTTTTGTTCGTTTTTGGGAGACCGTCAAGCTCACTGTGCTCAGCGGTCTTCGGCGCTCCCAGGTGCTCGTTAAAAATTTGAGACTACCCGAGACCACTACACGATTTATCATCGACATTCGATTTGAACTACCGAGTACCCTAGACCGCCTGAGCGCTCTGTGCAGAAAATGCAGATTTTCGTATTTTCAAATCCTGATTCAATTCTAAACTATTTTTAACAAATTTTAACCTTCAAACAAGATGTTTTAAGACCAAAATAAATTACCAATTACTTGTTTTACAAATGAACAAAAATAGGAAGGTATTTAGGGTGATTAGTGGCCAAGCTTTGTAAATAGCAAGAAACCTACGTTTTGGAAGAATCGAACTTGTAACCTTGTGAGAGTTGATTAAATGACCTATAGAGTTATACTGTTAATCAAAATATGTTATACAGATTTTCAGATCAGATTTTGAATACAGTTAACCCAATAAAGAAGGAAAATTACATATATAACCATTATATGCCGCTAGGCACTATTACTTACAGTAATGTTAGTCCTTAGGGATTGTTGGTGTCTAGTGGGCATAGCTGGTTATGGATCCATAGTTTTGGCTAGATAGCTAAGGGATATTTCATTTGGGTTGGGTTACTCCCTGTTGCGAATGCGCTTCCTTTGTAAGTTAGTTTGCATTGGGGGGTCCTGTGTCTGTAGGGTCATTTCAAGCCTCGTTGGTGATTCCTGTACATTTAGATAAGCGGCCATCTCTATGTATTGATTCTGGTGCTTCATGCTGATGGTACTTGCCAACTCGGTTGAGTTCGTGTGCAATAAGTCGATGACTACAGCTCCTATCTAAGGTGATCTTCACGGGTTTGAGTATCATTAGTAGCGTCGCCCATAAGCCACACAGTGGTATAGCATATGGTTGAGAGTCATCTCAAACGTGTATCTTTCTTTGTGAGTCCTACAATGATACTGATATCACAAACACTTACTTCTGATGTTGTTCAAATGCAGGATGCATGTATTGGATGTTATGGTTGGATGTGACTGTTTAGTACATCCCAGATTTATGTTGGATTCTATTAATGACTTCTGAATCATGATGTTGATATACTTTATCTGTTCACAAATATTAAACTGTTTTACATGATGATTTGTATTTCCATGAACGAGATGAATGTTTATACGAGCTTGTTTACTCGAGACTGCTTATACGTGCATGAAAATCTATTTTAGTGAATATAAACTATTTATAGCATGCATGTGTTGTCTACTGAGATATTCGTATCTCACCCTACTTCTTTATGTTATTTTTCAGCTGATACGAAAGAGGGGGATCATAGTGGTGATTACCAGGGTTATCTTGTCAACTATTCACCGGAGGACTATTATTATCCCGACTAGATCTGAGGTCATGGAGAGAGGATTCATATTAGTACTTTAGACAGTTTCATTATTTTGATTATTTGGTTTTGATGTATTAGAGAGATTGAGAGTTTAGTAACCCTTTTGATTATTACCAGACTTACATGATCATTGGATTTTGGATGCTTTTATTTGATTCATCTTATGATGATATTAGACTACACTTTCGCATATTGATGTTCCGCACTCTGATAGTTTATTAATAAATGAATTATTTAATTCTTTAGTCTGATTATTCATTGATTATTATTTGATATGGGCCAGTAGCATCTCGAATTTGGTTGTTGGGTTGAATTCGGGTTGTTACAGTGACGAACTGGATTCGGGTCAAGGTCGGTTTTTATTGACCCAGGTTTGGGGCGTTACAGAAAAACCTTCAGCTATGACTCGCTGGGCAGTATTATAAAAAATTTTCAATTTCTTCTTCTGATCATCGCCTGCCACAGAAATTGGGGGGGGGGGGCCTCCTATCCAGGTCATGAACCTTGTAGAGTTAGGTTAGTAGCACAAATTTGAAATTATTTTAGAAATGGTTAAGCTGAAATAAGCAGAAGAAAAGCAGATGTGTCAATGTGTGCAAGTGTCTGCAACTCTGAGAGGATTTATCCTAGGATCAGATGGGACTAAGTGTGCTTGGTGTTTTCAGTAACATTGTCATCGCAAGCCGGTGATGCTTTGACTCAAACGCAGTCTGCCGGCTTGAGCCCTTTCCACTTCACTTTGTCGTCCTTGGTACCTCTCAGGTTTTCTTGATTCGCTACTTTGTTTTACTTCGAACTCATTCTCTTTTCCTCTCTGCTCAATCCAAACTTTGACCATTTTGATGCCCTTTCTTTTCTTTTCTTTTCTTTTACCACGACAAGTCGCAGCGCCCTTTTCTCGGGTTTTCACTGTGTCCAACCTTTCTGAAAGCCATGGATTCCGTCATCGCCAACCAATGTAAACTTGATTTCTGCCAAGATCATCCTTCTTGGGATCTGAAAGGTCTTAAAGATGGGATGAAATGTAGTTTGTGTTTAAGGTTATGAAAGAAAGATAAATGGCTCAAAAGGCTTGATTTATTGAGTTCATCATCAAATTTTTTTTACAGTGTTTCTACTTTTTATTGATTTTGGGACTTACATCCTAATTTTTCCATTTTTCTTTGTTTTTGTTGGGTACTCATTTTCCCAATTTTTTCTTTTGTTTTTCTCTCTCTCTTTTTTTTTTTCTTTTCTTCCACATTTTTTTCAGGAATGCCCAGTTTGTTGTGTAAAATAGGTGCACTAGGTTGAAAGAATTTATTAAGGCTCAAAGGTGTCTAACTAGGGTTACAGACTTCAAGGTGATTGAAGGGATTTATGGTCTAAGGGAAAGTAAAAAATGGACTCTCTTCATTTCTCAATCAGAATGATCCAAAGCATAGTACAATTTGATAGCGTCTGCATTTATCAGCTCAGGGAAAATGGCTCTGTCCATCTCTTGTAGTATTAGCGCTCCTCTGGATAGAACCTTGTGAACTATGAATGGCCCTTTGTAGTTTGGCTTGAACTTTCCTCTGTTATCTTCCTGGTGTGGAAAGATTCTTTTCAGTACAAGGTCACCTACCTTGAAGTGTCGTGGCTTTACCTTCTTATTGTAGGCCCGTGCCACTCTCTGTTGATATAAATGGCCGTGGCACAATGCCCTGATTCTTTCCTCATCCAGTAACTGAAACTGGTCAAATCTAGACTGCTCCCATTCCATAGACCATAAAGAAAGGAGTTGCCCCAGTTGAGGTTCTGATTGATGTCCGATACGCGTGCAATGCGTAGGGCAACTTCTTGTGCCAGTATATGTAAGTAATCACTATTTTCTACAGTTCTTTAGATTCTTGTTGGTGGCTGTAAGCACCTTATTTTCGCACCCCTGGAAGTGCTAAAAATGGAAACCGTGGCAGAAAGTCAAACCCCGAGGGGACAAAAAGTTGACTGTTTGATCAGGTGATAGTTGACCACCTTGCTTTGTCTCATTGGATATAGAATCCCGACACGGTTCCAACGCAACTGAGTTTTCAGGAATCGGAGTCCGGATGAAGGTTCTGTGGGTGGTCAAACTTGAGGGGGAGCCGAAAGTTGACTTTCTGATAAACCCCGATCCGGGTGCTTACTCTCATACCATTGGATAGAGGGCTCCGATACGATTCTAACGCAACTGAGTTTGATTAGATCGGAGCCCGGATGGAGAAAATATGAGCTGACAAAATTCCCGAGCAGCAAAACTGGCAAACTGCGCACGTGGCAAAAAGCTGCACACGTGGCAAGTTGCGCAGGAAAATATCTCGGGGATCAAATCCGTAAATATCCAAACATTCAAAAGATCCCAGGGACCAATCTGAAAATATCTAAATAAAATAATATTAAATCAAAATATCCCAGGGACTATATCTTAATTTTCAGATTTTTAAGGCAAACCCGCGGCCGCATTAATTGATTTTTAATCATTTGGTCGCTCGCGCGAACGTGGCAAGCGGAGGGTTCGGATTTTGAAGGTTGGGGGATTTTTAGGGTTCGGATTTTGGTTGGGGATTTTGAAGGCGGGGGCATTTTTTTTGGGGTTCGGCATTTTAAGGTTGGAGATTTTTTTGGTTGGTATTTTCTGGCGAAGGGTCGGGGGGGATTGTTGGTTGGTTTCTTTTCTTGATCGGCACGACTGCTAGTTCCCTCTCTTCCTCTTCTTCCTCGTCAAACCCGAAGGAGATCTTGCTGTGGGCGTGGAGGAGATCTTGCTATGGGCGTGGAGAGGTGTTGCTCCTGCAGCTGCTCGTGCGCTCCAAGGAACCCTCCGGCATACTCTACAAAGGTCTGAAACCAAGGTGAGCTCTCCTTGTTCTTTTGTTTAATATATATATAAATCAGGCTCCCCATGCTGCTCTAGCATTTTGTTTGCCATTGCTTGTCTGATTCAAGGGCAGAGCATGTTCCCCCCATGGTAATCTCATCTCTGTTGTAACCCGATGTAAAGCCCCCCAGTTCCCTTCTCTGTTAGTTCTGTTCGTGTTTTGTTTTTGGATTTGTAGGTTTGCAAAGAAATTTGAGTCGTGAGGAGAAGTTAGGTTAGATTAATTTTGAAGAGGGTTCAGGTGTCTTCTGGGAGTCTAACGATCCCCAGAAAGCAGTTACAGAGCTTAAAAACCAGTCAATCATGGAGTTTGAAAAAAAAATAGAGAATCGGGGTATACGCTGAGCTTGCGCTAAGCTCATGCGGAGCATTTTGCATCCGCCGAGCTCGCGCCTAGCTTGCGCCGAGCTCAAGCGGAGCACTTTTTGCATCCGCCGAGCTCGTGCGAAGCTCATGCGCGGATGCCCCTTTTTTTTTTTTTTTGGTTGTTTCGGTCCGCTGACCTCGCGCCTAGCGCCCGGAGGTCAACGCATACCCTATTAAGGCCGAATTGCCTATGTTTTTTAAAACCCGAAACTACCCCTATACCGTACCGCAGGGGGCTTCGCCCCTTGCACCCCCCAACCCTGTTGTTCGCCGCGCATCTAACTCGTTCCTTGGTGCGGGGAGGGACCTCGCCCCGTGGGCTCCGCTTTGCTCCCCCCACAGGGGCCCCAGGTCCCTCCCCTTGGACCCAGATGATGTGATTTTCGCATGTTTTGTGTATTTTGTGATTTCTATATATTCTGTAATTTTTGCTGACTAGGGATGACATTCTCGAACCGAACCAAATGAACCAATAGGGTTTCCAGTCACCCGGAAACCCAACATGGGACTCAGACCACCCGGTCTAACTTGATTTCCAGTGGGCCTTCCAATGGAGCCCACCCAGCCCGAACCATTCAATTTTGCTTAACTAAGATAATTAAAAGATTTGAGTGGGCCGGACCACTTGAGGCCCACCCAAGCCCTAGGTGGGGCATGCATGCTTAAATTAGGTTGTGGTTTGGCCGAGACCACGGGCAGGGCCTGTCAGGCCCACCAAGCCCATTGAACCAGACCAGGATAGGGTTTTAAAACCCTAACCAAGGAAGTCTTGGGCTTTCAAGCCCAAGCCCAGGTAAAGGGCCTCAAGCCCAAGGCCTGGCCCATTTTGGAAACCAATCAAGATTAACCCAATAAATCACTTGGCTACCATGTGTGGCCCACTCAAGGGCCCGCAAAGCAATCCGGCCCACCTTGCATGGAAATAACTTAATAACCCAACTTGAACTCCAAAATAAAATCAAGTTAAATTGAACCAAAGTCCAAAGGGCCACACTTGGCCCACCAAGGAACATGTGGGCCACACTTGGCCCACCAAGGGATACCGTGGGCCTTCCAACGGGGCCCACCCCACCAGACCCAGATCATTCTAACTAAAGAAGATAAAACCAAGTAAAGGGACCCACACCACTTTGGCGGTCCCGCTAGACTTAATCAAATTGCATGCTGGAATAGGAATCAGGTGAGTGAGAGACCAAAGTTGACTCAAACCAGGGAAACCTATGGGACCCGTCACTCGACGGGGCAGACCGGGGTGTCTACGGACTTCCCCGGACCGTAACCGAGAACTTAGAATCTCTAAAGCCGCAGACCAGTCTAATAGAAAATGTAGGCACCCAAGTGTCCGCCTGCACCCCATTAGGCGGTGGCAACTCCAATTTCCTATTTTTACCCAGTGCGACACACCGAAGTCAGGTGCGCACAGTGGCCTCTACTACTCCATTCATGTTAGACCGATATGCTGTGGAGTTCAGGTGTCTGATCTTCAAGCCCGCGCACATCATGTCCATGTGTTTATTATTCAAGTTCATTGCATTGTCTATGATGATAGCCTCAGGCACGCCGTAGTGACACACGATGTTTTTCATAAACCTCAAAACATGATGCTTCTTCACATCTCTGAAGGACATGGCTTCTACCCACTTTGTGAAGTAGTCAATCGCGACCAAGATGAGTCGATGTCCATTACAAGCCATCGGATGAATCTGGCCTATCATGTCAATTCCTTATATGGGGAACGGACAAGGTGAAGTCATGGAATGCAATGTGTTTTGAGGTGTGTAAATGATATCTGCATGGATCTGACACAAATGGCACTTTCGGACGTGGGTGTAGCAATTTGTCTCCAACGTCATCCAGTAATAACCCATTCTCAGGATTTTTCTTGCAGGCATGTGGCCATTCATGTGTGCGCCGCACAAACCTCCATGTACCTCATTGATCAAGTTTTCAGCTTCATCTTCCTTCACACATAGCAACAATGAATCATTCAATGACTTTTTGTAGACTCTAGCTCCATTGAGAAAGTACTGTCCTGCAAGCCTCTGTATTATTGTTCGCCTTTCTGCAACTGTGGCACCATCTGGAAAAGTTCTGTCCTTCAAGTATCTCTCAATATCTGCATACCATGGCTCGTCTTCCGATCTGCTATTTTCAATACTAAAACAACACACTGGCGGACGTCACACTTCTATATCTAGTGTAACGCCTCGAACCCGATTCGGTGCAAACCGGCACCCAATCCGAACCCTATTCGCTACTGTAACAACCCGAATTCAGTTCAACAACCAAATCCGAGATGTTACTGGCCCATATCAATAATCATCAAGAATATACCAGACTACAGAAATAAGTAATCCATTCAATTAATTAACTATCAGAGTGCGGAACATGTATGTGCGGAAGTATACTCTAAAATCCTCAAGAAACTAATATAGTTAACCATCAAAATCAGTATTTAAGTCTGGTAAAATAAAAGGTCACTAGTCTCTCATCTCTCTAATATATCAAACCCAAATGAAATATAATAATCTAATAAAGTAACTAAATCCATGACACTCCACAACCTCAGACCAAATCCGGTTAATAGTAATCCTCCGGTGAATAATCAGCTATCTCTCCCTAGAAATCAATACTATGATCGCCCTCTCACGTATCAGCTGAAAAATGAAATAAAGATAGGGTGAGATACGAATATCCCAGTAGGTAACACATGCATGTTTAAATAGTTCATATAAGTAAAATAACAGTTCATGCATTATTAAGCAATCTCGACTAATCAGGCTTGTATAATCATCCGTATCGATCATGAATACAAAACGGTATAATTAAACAGTTCTAAATATAAATTTCAGCAAGTTCTATATAGGAATCCAATATCAGAATCAATAACATAATCCATATGTTACTAGGATGCACTAAACAGTCACATCCAACCAATATACCAATTACATGCCTCCAGCATGTATGCAACAGTAATAACAAGTGTTTATGATTTTAGTGTCAATGTAGGACTCACAAAGATAGATAAACCTTTGAGATAACTCTCGACCAATCGCTATACCACCGTGCGTCTTAGGAGCAATGCTACTAATGATACTCAAGTCCCATGCAGCGCAGCTTAGACAAGAGCCGTAGTCAATGATTTATTGCACACGTACCCATCAGAGTTGGCATGTACCACCAGCATGCAGCACCAGAATCAATACATGGGGATGGTCGCTTATCCACATGTACAGGGAATCACCAGTGGCTCACTGAGGTGTCCCTCCAGACATAGGACCTTCCCAAACAAACCAACTTGCAAAGGAAGCGTGCTCGCACAAGGGAGAAACTCAACCCAAATGACATATCCCTCAGCTATCTAGCCACAACTATAGATCCATAACCAGCTATGCCCACTAGACTCCAAAAATTCCATAAAGTCTAATAATTCTATAAGGGTTGGTGCCTAGCGGCATATAAAGGTCAAATTTGACATTCACTTCAATATTCGGGTTAACTGAGTTGAACTTATGATCTGAATTCTTTTTATGTAATTATCTAGTTTATAGGGTAGTTTAGAGATGTTCTAGTAATCAAATAATAGTCAAGTTTTCCAAATACTAGATTTCACAGTTTCATACAAAGTTTGGCAACTAGTGTGCTAAATGTCTTCCTAATTTATCTTCTTGTAAAACAGGAAATTTGATAAATTATTTTGGTCTTAAAATATCTTAATTAATCATTAAAATTGACTAAAAATAGTTTGGAATTGAATCAGGGTTTGAAATTACAAAATTTTGCATTTTCTGCACAAAGCGCCTAGGATCGCCCCGGCGGTCTAAGGTAAGCGGTAGTTCATTTTAGATCGCCGACGATAAGTTGTCTCGCGATCTTAGGCGGTCTCAAAATTTATACTAGCACCTAAGAGCGCTGAGGGTCGCCGAGCATAGTCGAGGTCGACGGTCACTCGAAAACGTTCAGAAACAGTGTAAAAATGTGATTTTTCGCGTCCAAGATCATTCTAACATACATATAACATTGTTATCAAACTAAATACATGAATATATCATACAAAAACATGCTTTGGAGATTAATCAATCGTAAATCCAAAAACAAATAGAAAACAGTGTCACCTACCTCTGTCGTGCGTTGTTTCTCCTTCTCTTCTCTAAACAGCACTATTACTAACGCAAAACTCTACTCTTGAGATGAAGAAAACCCTCTCCTTTCTTCTTCTTTTCTTCCTTTCTTCTTCGGTTGATCTCAGTCACTCTTGGTCGTGCGACTGTTGCTTGCGGCTGTCTAATACGAACGGGTATTCCAAAACGTATACCATTAGGTTATTTTAATGCATTATATACCTACGATTCCATGCAACTCACATGCATTAGACTCCACACATAGCCCAATCAAAATACAGCCTACTTTAATCATTAATCTTACCTTGATATCTCTCGATCAGACGGTTGGATCTGCATCCAACTCTGGATCTCCACTATTTATATCATCCCCTACATTAATAAAATATTTCCATCAGTTATAACTCTCAAGGATATTATTTATTAATTTATTATATTATTTAAGGAAAATTCGGGGTTTTACATCCTCCCCTCCTAAAAGAAAATTTTCGTCCTCGAAATTTACCTTGTGATTCTGGAAATAGGTGAGGATACTTGCTCTGCATCTCTGACTCCAACTCCCAAGTAGCCTCCTCAACTGTGTGGTTCTACCAAAGCACTTTCACAAGTGGAATCACTTTAGTACGTAGAACTTGCTCCTTCCTGTCTAAAATCTCGCCTGGGTGTTCCTCATATGCCAAGTCCCCTCGCACTAGCAGTTGTTCATACTGAATGATATGAGTAGGGTCATGCACGTACTTCCTCAACATAGAAACATAGAATACGTCATGAACTCCTTCCAGCTGTGTAGGCAAAGCCAATTTGTATGCCACTGGTCCCACTGTACTCTTAATCTCAAATGGACCTATATATCTTATAGTCAACTTGCCTTTTTTTCCAAATCTCTTAATTCCACGAGACAGAGATATCTTCAGAAATACAAAATCTCTAACCTCGAAATGCAAATCTCTCCTTCTGGTATCTACATAGCTCTTCTGATGACTTTGGGCTGTAAGCATATTCTGCCTAATCTGATTTACCTTCTCAATGCTATCCTATACAATCTGCGGCCCAATAAGTTGTCTTTCTCCAACTTCCACCCAGCGCACTGGGGATCTACATGCTCTGCCATAAAGTGCCTCAAATGGTGCCATTTGAATACTCGCCTGATAGCTATTATTATAGGCAAACTCCACCAATGGTAGGTGCTGATTCCAACTGCCTCCCCAATCCATAACACAACATCTCAGCATATCTTCCAGCATCAGAATGGTATGCTCAGACTGTCCATCTGTCTGAGGATGATAGCTGGTGCTGAAATTAAGCTTAGTGCCCAAGGCTGCCTGAAATGCAAGCCAAAAGCGAGACGTGAATCGTGCATCTCTGTCAGACACTATGGAAACTGGTACTCCATGAAGTCTCACTATCTCCTTGACGTATAGTTCAGCTAAAGATTTCAACTGCTGTGCAGTGCTAATAGGCAAGAAATGTGCTGACTTAGTCAGTCTATCTACAACAACCCAAATAGCATCTTCCCTCCTTGCTGTCAATGGTAACCCAGATACAAAATCCATGGTCACTTGTTCCCACTTCCATTCTGGAATAGGAAGTGACTGAAGTAAACCAGGCGGCTTCCGATGTTCAGCCTTCACTTGCTGGCATGTCAAACATTTAGCCACATACTCTGCAATCACTCTCTTCATTCCTGACCACCAATAAATTGCTTTCAAATTCTTGTACATCTTTGTACATCCTGGGTGAACTGCATACCTCGATCTATGACCCTCTGTTAATATCTTTTCCTTAATTTCCTCATCAGCTGGAATACAAATACGGCCTCTATATCTCAATAGCCCATCTCTATCTGAAAAATCTACAACTGCCTCAAATTCTCTACTCATCATCTCCCTGGTCTGAATCAACTGTGGGTCAGTCAACTGTCTCTCTCGAATCAACTAACCAAATCTAGCTCAATCTGAACACGGGCAACTCTAATCACTCCATCCTGTGGCATGCTAAACTCTCCCTGCCAATCTCTGACTGAATCCACCAATCTACACTAGCTCATCATAAAAGCTGCTAAAGTAGCTACCTGATCCTCAACTGCACTTTTTCTGCTCAAAGCATCGGCCACTACGTTTGCTTTACCAGGGTGGTATTGCAAAGTAAACTTGAAATCCTTAAGCAGATCCATCCACCGACGCTGCCTCATATTTAAGTCTCTCTGTGAAAACAGATATCTCAAGCTCGTATGATCAGAAAATATCTCAAACTCCACCCCATAAAGATAATGTCTCCATAGCTTCAGTGCAAAAACTATGGCTGCCAACTCTAGATCGTGAGTAGGGTAGTTCTTCTCATGCGGCCTCAACAATCTCGAAACATACGCTACAACTCTGCCCTGCTACATCAAAACACATCCCAAGCCAATCCTAGAAGCATCACAATATACTGCAAATGCCTCATCCATGGATGGCACAATCAAAACTGGGGCAGTAGTCAACCTCTGCTTCAACTCCTGGAAACTCTGCTCACACTTCTCATCCCACTGGAATTTCACTGCCTTCTTGGTTAGGTTAGACAAAGGTGCAGCTATACGAGAAAATCCTGCTATGAATCTCCTATAGTACCCTGTCATACCAAGGAAACTCCTGACCTCTGTCACTGTAGTGAGTCTAGGCTATTCTGCCACTGCCTTAACCTTCTCAGGGTCCACAGATATACCCTCACCTGAGATAACATGACCTAAGAATGAAATTTGTCTCAGCCAAAACTGACACTTGCTGAATTTCCCATACAACCCGTGGTCTCTCAAGGTGTGCAATACTGCCTTCAAATGCCCAACATGTGCCTCTCGGGTCTTAGAATATACCAGGATGTCATCAATGAACACCACTATGAAACTGTCCAAGTATGCATGAAAAATCCTATTCATGAGGTCCATGAAAACAGCTGGGGCATTGGTCAGCCCAAAAGGCATAACCAAGAACTCATAATGCCCATAGCGTGTACGGAAAGCCATCTTCTCTATGTCCTCCTCTGCCACTCTCAACTGATGGTATCCTGACCTCAAATCTATCTTGGAGAACCAAGATGCACCTCCTAACTGGTCAAACATGTCATCAATCCTAGGCAACGGACACTTGTTCTTAACTGTCACTTGATTCAGTTGCCTATAATCAATACACATCCTCATACTACCATCCTTCTTCTGCACAAACAGAACTGGTGCGCCCCATGGTGACACACTCGGTCTGATGAATCCCTTCTCCTGAAGCTCATCTAGTTGCTTCTTCAGTTCCTCTTGTTCTGGTTTCGCAAGCCGATAGGGTGGCTTCGAAACTGGAGCCGTACCAGTCATCGACTGGATCCTGAACTCTACTCCTCTAGCAGGTGGTAATCCAGGTAAATCCTCTGGAAACACATTTGCAAACTCCTGAACTACAGGTACATCGGAGATGACAAGGGTGTCACTCCTAAGCTCCTCTGCTATCACAGATGCTACCAGACCAATCCTCGACTTCAACCCCTCACATTTGAAACAATGAGTGGTTTGATCTGGCCCTCTAACTATCACCATCCCTGCATAGCAATCCAAAGTCACATGGTGTCTACATAACCAGTCCATCTCCAATATTACATCGAATCCTCCAATATCTAAGGCAATCAAATCGCCAGACAACTCCAGTCTACCCAATCTAATCATGCAGTCTCTATACATATATTCCACTCTAGTAGACTCTCCCAAAGGTGTGTGTACAGATAATGCAATATCTAAATCCGTGTGTTAGCACCTGATTTTTGCACCCCCAAAATGAAGAAAAATGAAAAGTCAAACCCTGAGGGGGCCAAAAAATTGACTTTTGATTCAAGTAAATTTGGCCATCAAACTTCATCTCATTGAAAAGAATATTTCGACACGATTCCAACGCAACTGAATTTGCTGGAATCGGAGTCCAGATGAGAAAGATATGAGCTGGTCAAACTTTTGGGGAGCAAAAAGTTGATCCCACTGGTCAAACTTTTGCTCGACCCCAATTCAGCTGCCAAACTTGATCCCAATGGATAGGTGGTTCTGAGCCGGTTCCAACGACACTAAGTTTGCTGAAATTAGACACCGGACGAAGAAGTTATGAGCAGTTGAAGTTTCAGAAAAACTGCCCATGTGGCAAAAGGGCAGCAAAAAATGGAATAAACCAATAAAATAAATAAAATAAATGTGTTTATTAATATTTTAATAAAGAGAATCTCGCTTTTTAATAAAATAATCAGAAAAATCAAATGAAAATCTTGCAAAAAACTAAATTGAATAAAGGTTTGAAATCCAGACATTTTAAAAACGTGCTGGACCGTATTTCAATTACAGGCAGGGCATGCCCGTATTTCAAATACGGGCAAGCTTCTGGAAGAAGACACGCGTCACTGTACGGCGGGACACGTGTCCCGTACGGCCGATTCTGAGAGATTTACAAATGTGCGTTTTTCGCCCGTATTTGAATTACGGGCAAGGTACGCGCGTACTTGAAGTATGGGCAAGGCATGCCCGTACTTCAAATACGGGCATGCCCCTTTTTGCCTATAAATAGAGAGGCCACCCCCCTCATTTCAACAAGCTGATCCTTTGGCCGACCTTCCCTTCCTCCCCTAACGTTCCCATGACAAACCCCTGCCAAATTGTTGCCACCCTTAAACCCAAACCTTTTATGTGCCCAAATTACCCCTGTCTCACCAAAACCATGTCCAAACCTTTTCTAGCCTTCCCTTGAGCATAGTTCTCTACCCAACTCCTTTTCAAAACCAACCTAGAAAATCCAAGGAGACGCAGAAGCGCTGTCGGATTTCTCAGAGAATCCAGACATCAACAAATCCAGGAGTAATAGTGTGGTAATGACCTTAATGGCTCTTTTCTTTTAATATACATGTGAATTCCTTCATTTGAGTGACTTTGGATTCCTTTTTATTTTATCACCTGCTTACTAATCAAGTTGTTTGGCTTTGATGGAATCCCCCATGCAAATGAGCAATACTCCATGAAATAAAGGATGGACTCATAGAACAATAAAGAAAAAAAAATAGTATTTGGTTAATGATGCTTGCAAATACAAAAGGAGTTTGTCCTCCTTAAACCTTCCCCTATAAACTTCCCTTCTCCCAATTCTTGAATTTGGCTACTAACAATCAAGAGGGGGTCTTGTTGCTTCAAGAAGAACAAAGGGAAGGAGAAAAATGGCCTTTTAGGCCAAATAAAGGAAATATAGCATCTGGAGGAGCTGAGAAAACTAGCTGACGTTACCAGAACACCTGAGAAGGCCACAGAACAGATCCCGAGAAGAATCGGCAGCCAAAAATTCAAAACTTGATGTACCTGTAAACTCAGAGCGGTCCGGGCAGGACCGTGTTTGCTTCACGGGCGAGACGAACCGGATTTTATTCACGGGCATGACAAGCCCGTATAACAAACACGGGCCAATGTAAATGTAATTTAAAAAACCTAATTTTAGACCCGGTTGGACTTGATCCGGTCTGAACCGGCTTGAACCGATCACATATACACTTTGGGCTATTCTTAACCATTTAAGGACTGTGGGCCTAGATGGGCCCACCAAGGCACCTTGGGCCCACTTGAATGGCCCACTTTTGACTGGCCTATACCAGGCCTGTTTTCAATAAACAAGCCCAGGCCACTTGATCTTTGGCTCATGGGCCCATTCCGAGCCCATTAAGCCCAAATAAGTTATAAATAAAATTTATATAACCAAAAGGGTTACCCAATAACCCTACTGGGCCCAAGGCCCAACCATGGCAACCGACCCATTTCACTTAGATAAATAAAAAAGATAAAATCAAAATAAAAAGGGGCCCAAACCATCAGAGGGTTCCGACAGACCAAACAAGGTGACATGCTGGTCTAGGAAGGGTGAAACTAACTCAAAAACCAGGGAGACCCGAGGGACCCGTCGAATCGACGGGGCGGGCCGGGGTGTCTTAGGGCTTCCCCGGACGTAACCGAGGACTTAGCTAGAACTCTGAAAAGCCGCAGACCAGACTTAGACCCGGATAGGGCAAACACCGTGTCTGCCTGCACCTCTCAGGCAGTGGCAACTCCGAAAGTCCCGAGGTACGCACTGAAAGTGCGCCTGGTGTACGATCTAGGATAGGTTTAGGTGTGTACAACTTGGCGACTCTGCTGGGGACCCTCAACCCAGCCAGACCCTGGTTATCAAATGAGTCAATTAGGTGGATATAAGCAGATTTAGGAAGTACTTCTTGTCCAACCTTAGTGGTTTATGGAACTTATGCAATTACATGGTATTGGGGGATCCTGTCATAAGGACGAGATAATTGCCTAAGGAAAGTGGAATTTAAGCGGTTCCCTGTGACCCTCCACTTACCTGGGGATCCACCCAAACATTGTATTGCATACTGTTCTATATTCTCACTATAAATGCGACATTAAGGAACCCTTAATCAGCCCATTATCCGAGAATCACCCGAGCAGACACAGCACTTGACCCCACTGCACATACAAGCACCTCACTACACCGTGAACGAATTTTTAACTACGTGGGGTGACATGCACGAGGGAGTCTGCATGAATGATCCGAACTGAATGCTGTCTGAATATCTGAATGCTCTTCTTAACCAAAACCTAGATCTTTCTAGCAGCCACCCTTCTTCAATCGAGAAACTTACTTTTGGGATGGTATTAGCCCTACGCTCCCGTGGCTTGCCGGGGAAAGCAGGGTAAACCCATCTCCCCAGGTTTCTGGACTCTTCAAGCGCCATTGGTTTCTTGCCATGGTACGCGAAGAGTCTAGTACTTGGCTCAGACCCTTGAAGGTAGGTGCCTCGGGCTGGGTATCCTTCCCCACCTATTACTTCTGATAAACCCTGATGTGAGCATGAACATGAATGAACAAATAGGGGTAAAATCAGTCTGGGGCATTACCCCCCGCCTTTGTTGGTCTTAACCCTAATTTAAGGAAATTAACTCGATTTAATCCGTGCGTCCAAGTCGGTCTTGGTTCAGTTGGAAGCCGGCTAGATCAGACAGAAATGGGTCAGAACAGTGGCAGAAAAACCCTAGAGATAGGATTTCAGCCCACCTGCTGAATAGCAAATTTGTACCCTCCTTTTGGGTTCTCAACAACCCTAAAGGTGATTCTCTTTGCAGATTTATTTTTGTAAAATTTCGCCCTCGAAGGCAAGTTGTAAATATTGTTTTCAGTCTGACACTAGGGGCAGATGAAAGGGCAGATGAAAGAGCAAATGAAAGAACAGATGAAAGGACAGATGAAAGAAAAGGCCAGCCAAGACCTGAATGTGTTCTCCTAACATTTAAAGAACATAACCCTTAGGGCCACATAGCTTGAGTGCTTGGATTTGATTCTTGTGATTGATAATTGCATAAACTGCTTAGGCATTGATTTAGTTTTTGCATATCCTATTGCATGCCTTAGACTAATTTAGAAGTTTTGGTGGAAAACCCTAAATTGACTTGGAATTTTAATCGGATAGTCGGCATGGCATCTTCATCCTCAACTGAGAGAGTTCGCTTCCCTAGGATAGAGAAGTGTGCCTTTGATACACCTTGGATCCGTTCTTTGACAAGGCAATTGCAAGGAGACGAGCGAATTCAATGGGAGCAAAAATACCACATGGGACAAACTCTGTCCCTGTTAAATGTGCCCATTAATTGGGACATGATTCAGGCAGCCCTACCTTTCTGGGATCCCCAACTTTCACTCTTTAGGTTTGGGACTATTGAGTTGACCCCTGTGTTAGCACCTGATTTTTTGCACCCCCAAAATAAAGAAAAATGAAAAGTCAAACTAAAAGTCAAACCCTGAGGGGGTCAAAAATTGACTTTTTGATTCAAGTAAATTTGGCCATCAAACTTCATCTCATAGAAAAGAGCATTTCGACACGATTCCAACGCAACTGGATTTGCTGGAATCGGAGTCCAGATGAAAAAAATATGAGCTGGTCAAACTTTTGGGGAGCAAAAAGTTGACTTTTTGCTTGACCCCAATTAAACTGCCAAACTTGATCCCAATGGATAGGTGGTTCCGAGCCAGTTCCAACGACACTAAGTTTGCTGAAACCGGACACCGGACGAAGAAGTTATGAGCAGTTGAAGTTTCACAAAAACTGCCCATATGGCAAAAAGGCAGCAAAAATGGAATAAACCAATAAAATAAATAAGATAAATGTGTTTAATAATATTTTAATAAAAGGAATCTCGCTTTTCAATAAAATAATCAAAGAAATCGGACGAAATCTTGCAAAAAACCAAATTGAATAAAGGTTTGAAATCCAAACATTTTAAAAACGTACTGGACCGTATTTCAATTACGGGCAGGGCATGCCCGTATTTCAAATACGGGAAAGCTTCTGGAAGAAGACACGCGTCGCTGTACGGCGGGACACGCGTCCCGTACGGCCGATTCTGCGAGATTTGCAAATGTGCATTTTTCGCCCGTATTTGAATTACGGGCAAGGCACGCCCGTACTTCAAATACGGGCACGCCCCTTTTTGCCTATAAATAGAGAGGCCACCCCCCTCATTTCAACAAGCCTGATCCCCTCTTCCTCCCCTGATGTTCCCATGACAAACCTCTGCCCAATTGCCACCACCCCAATACCCAAATCTCTTTTGTTCCCAAAATACCCCTGTCTCACCATAACCATGCTCAAACCTTCTCTAATCTTCCTTTGAACATAACCCCCTACCAAACCTCTTTCAAGATCAAATTTTGGAAATCCCGGAGGACGCAAAAGCGCTGCCCAATTCAATCGGAATCAACAAGTTTCTTACTGTAAGTATGTTAAACCTTACAATATAACATTATCAATTTCAATGTCTCTTCAAGTTTCTTTCCTACATTTTGTTCTTATGACCACTAATCCAATTGATGTTTTTGAATGACATGAGAGACCAACTTCAGGAAGATGGTCATCATAAAAAAAAAGAGAGGAAGAAAGTGTCTAAAGGATACTTTAATCAACAAATTTAATGATCCATTTTGTTCTTTAACATGACTCCTCTGAAGATACATGAATTTTTGTAATATCTCCTCCTCTCTCTTGAATGAGGATTGTGGTTGGTTGAACGAATAAAAAAGGGAAAGAAGCCCATGACCCAAGGAATATGAAAAGAGAAGAAAGGTGGTTTTGAAAGACTAATGAAGCCAATGCAGCATCTTGAAGGAACCCAGAAGCTTAACAGAGGTCTCTGGAACACCTGAGAAGGCTACTGAACAGATCCCAGGAAGAGTCGGCACCAAATATGCAAAACTGGAGGCGCCCGTAAACTCAGATCAGTTCCATCTGGACCGTGTTTTCTGCACGGGCAAGCGAAACCGGATTCCATTCACGGGCAAGGGTGGACCGTAGAGAAAATACGGGCAAATATAAAAGTAACATAAAAAATGTAATTTTTCGGCCCAGTTGGATCTATTCCGGCCTGAACCGGCCCCTTAAACAATTTGGGCTATATTAAGCCCATATTTGGACCGTGGGCCCAAATGGGCCCACCAAGACCTCCTTTTGGCCCACATGAGTGGTCCACCTTAGACCGGCCCAAACCAAGCCTGTTTCCGATAAACAGGCCCAGGCCCCTTGACCCTTGGCTAATGGGCCAAATCCAAGCCCATTGCATGTGTAAATGGTTTAAATAAATAACCAAATGGGCTACCCAATAACCCAACTGGGCCCAAGGCTCAACCATGGCAACCCACGGGTCTTCCAACAGGACCCGGGTCCGACCCACTTCATTTAAATAAATAAAAAGATAAAATCAAATAAAAAGGGACCCACACCTCCAGAGGGCCCCGCCAGACCTAACAAGGTAGCATGCTGGTCTAGGAAAAGGGTGAAATTGACTCAAAAACCAGGGAGACCCGAGGGACCCGTCAAATCGACGGGGCGGGCCGGGGTGTCTTAGGGCTTCCCCGGACGTAACTGAGGACTTAGCTAGAACTCTGAAAAGCTGGAGACCAGACTTAGACCCGATTAGGGCAAAACCGTGTCTGCCTGCACTCTCAGGCAGTGGCGACTCCGAATGTCCCGAGGCACGCACTAAAGGTGCGCCCGATGTGTGATCTAGGATCCAGGTTTTAGGTGCGCACAGCTTGGCGACTCTGCTGGGGATCCTCAACCCAGTCGGACCCTAGTTATCAAATGAGTCAACTAGGTGGATATAAGCAGATTTAGGAAGTACTTCTTGTCCAACTTTAGTGGTTTATGGAACTTATGCAATTACATGGTATTGGGGGATCCTGTCATAAGGACGAGATAATTGCCTAAGGAAAGTGGAATTTAAGCGGTTCCCTGTGACCCTCCACTTACCTGGGGATCTACCCAAACATTGTATTGCATACTGTTCTGTATTCTCACTATAAAAGTGACATGAAGGAACCCTTAATCAGCCCATTATAAGAGAATCACCCGAACAGACACAGCACTTGACCCCACTGCACATACAAGTACCTCACTACACCGTGAATGAATTCTTGCGTGGGGTAACATGCATGAGGGAGTCTGCATGAATGATCTGAACTGAATGCTGTCTGCACCATGTGAATGCTCTTCTTAACCAAAACCTAGATCTCTCTAGCAGCCACCCTTCTTCAATTGAGAAACTTACTTTTGGGATGGTATTAGCCCTACGCTCCCGTGGCTTGCCGGGGAAAGCAGGGTAAACCCATCTCCCCAGGTTTCTAGATTCTTCAAGCGCCATTGGTTTCTTGCCATGGTACGCGAAGGGTCTAGTACTAGGCTCAGACCCTTGAAGGCAGGTGCCTTGGGTTGGGTATCCTTCCCCACCTATTAGTTCTGACAAACCCTGATGTGAGCATGAACATGAATGAACAAATAGGGGTAAAATCAATTTGGGGCATTAACCCCCGCCTTTGTTGGTCTTAACCCTAAATTAACTCGATTTAATCCTCGCATCCGAGTCGGTCTTGGTTCAGTTGAAAGCCGGCCAGATCAGACAGAAATGGGTCAAAACAGAGGCAGAAAAACCCTAGAGATAGGATTTCAGCCCACCTGCCGAATGGCAAATTTATACCCTCCTTTTGGGTTCTCAACAACCCTAAAGGTGATTCTCTTTCCAGATTTATTTTTGTAAATTTCACCCTCGAAGGCAAGTTGTAAATATTATTTTCAGTCCGACACTAGGGGCAGATGAAAGAACAGATGAAAGAAAAGGCCAGCTAAGACCTGAATGCGTTTTCCAAATATTTAAAGGACATAACCCTTAAAACCCCATAACTTGAGTGCTTGGATTTGATTATTGCAATAACTGCTTAGGCATTAATTTAATTTTTTGCATATCTTGCTGCATGCCTTAGACTAATTTAGAGTTTTTGGTGGAAAACCCTAAATTGACTTGGAATTTCAACCGGATAATCGGCATGGCATCTTCATCCTCGACTGAGAGAGTTCGCTTCCCCAGGATAGATAAGTGTGCCTTTGATACCCCTTGGATCCGTTCTTGGACAAGGCAATTGCAAAGAAATGAACAAATTCAATGGGAACAGAAATACCATATGGGACAAACTCTGTCCCTGTTAAATGTGCCCATTAATTGGGACATGATTCAGGCGGCCCTACCTTTCTGTGATCCCCAACTTTCCCTTTTTAGGTTCGGAACTAATGAGTTAACTCCCAAAATTGAGGAATTCGAACTATTCTTCCGATTTCGTGACCATGGAGAACCAGTCAGGCCAAACCTCAAAGATAGCTACAAGAATGAAGCTTGTACTTTCTTTGGCCTACCCAGAGGAGAATTCCAGACTTTAGGAGGTGACCAAGCATTCACGCGGGTCTCTAAAACCTTCCTTGCTGAAAAGATAAGGGACAAAAAGCAGGAAAGACCCCGTGTTTGGTGGGACACCTTCACCCTCGTGGTTCTGTCACAGCTCTTCTTTCCTACTGGGGGAGACACCATTAATTTGGCCCTCATGGAAATTGTAGACCAACTCCAGGTAAAATTCCGAATTGCACCATTAATCCTTGCTCAGCTATATCATGCCTTGACCATGACCAAGAACGGAACTAGGAGGTTTCAAGGATGCGCTCCTCTCCTACACATATGGCTTCAAGAACACCTGATGGTCGCTGAACCTGTCAGCCCACGTTATGGGTACGTCCGTGACAATGTCACATTGATGGCCCGAAGAGAGATTAGACCAGACTTACCCTCCAGAGAGGACTGGTTTGACCACTTTCTCCAACTGAAAGGAGAAACGGATATAAGATGGGGAGGCACATTTGACCAGACATATACCCCCGTCATAGCTTTAAGGAAAATACATTGCCTAGTCTTGATAGGCTTGACTCATGCCATGCCATACTATCCGGTTCGAATTCTGAGACAGTTTGGGAAGTCTCAGGGAATATCAATCAAGGATGAGGCGGAAGGATTAACTGGCCCACTTACATGGGAATTGAAGAAAAAATTGGTGAAGGAATGGCAACACGTGCACATACTCCAAGAGGACATTTTCACTGCATCCGAAGTTCGTAATTACGAACAATGGATTGCTCGAGAAACTGGCCTAGACAGCCCACCTCCTCTCCATATCATCACCTCTGACGATATCCCAGTTCCACCCCCTGACACATACAGGGATAGGGTGGCCGAACTGCGGGAATCTCATTCTTGAATCCACCGTGCATACGTGGATTCCGAGCGTAAAAACAAGCAGGCCAATGAGGCCCTTCAACAGCAGCTTGACACCATGCGCAGACGCGCAAAAGAGGACCGACGTCTGCGGAATAAACTTCTGCGTGCCTTGAAAAGGCGAGACGTGTCCTCTCATTATGATGATGACCAACCTAGCTAGACTCTGGGTTTGTTTGTTTTGTTTAATTTTGTAATTGCTTGTTCTGAATTTTGGCATTGTACTTCTTTTTCCATGAAGAATTTTGTGCTAGATTTAATAAAGTCAATTAAGACATCCCCCCAATTCCTTTTTCAAACAATCTGGCCCCAATCCTTCAACTTCAAAACTTTCAGGCGATTTGAATAAAGAACTTGCCAAAATTTTTTTTAATCTTTAAACCCATGGGTTCTGAATAAAGAACACCCAATTCCTACCCGGCTTTCAAATCTTCAGAGATTATCAATTCTGAATTTAAATCTTAAACCTTTAAGGGTTTTTAATAAGGAACACCCAATTCTTACCAACTTTCGAATCTTCAATTTCAAATTTAAGTCTTAAAGGGTTCTGAATAAAGAACACCCAATTCAAAATTTTCAGGCGATCTGAGTAAAGAACTCGCCAAATTGTTTGAATCTTTAAACTAAAGGGTTCTAAATGAAGAACAGCCCATTATTTTTTTTACCAACTTTAAAACTTTCAGGCAATCTGAATAAAGAACTTGCCAAGAGAATTCTTAAACCCAAGGGGTTCTGAGTAAAGAACACCCCATCCTTATCAACTCTAAAACTTTCAGGCAATCTGAATAAAAAACTTGCCCAAGGGGTTCTGAGTAAAGAACACCCCATCCTTGTCAACTCTCAAACTTTCAAATTTCAAGTCTAAGTCTTAAAACCCCAGGGTTCTGAATAAAGAACACCCAATCCCTTGATTTCAGATCACACCCGTCTGATTTATAAGATCACACGGTCAGCCTATAGGGCACTAAAGCCACTGGTAATTAAACCAGAAAATTGGCAGAGGATCGTCCTGGCATAGCATACCCCGTTGTGTGGCACCAAGGTCAAGCAACTAAGCTAATGACTAAGGTACGCTCAGGTATCCCTAGCCGAACTCTTAGGGCACTGAAGCCACTGGTGTTTAAACCAGAAAATTGGTAGAGGATCGTCCTAGCATAGCATACCCCGTTGTGTGGCACCAAGGTCAAGCAACTAAGCTAACGACTAAGGTACGCTCGGGTATCCCTAGCCGAACTCTTAGGGCACTGAAGCCATTGGTATTTAAACCAGAAAATTGGTAGAAGATCGTCCTGGCATAGCCTTCCCCATTGTGAGGCGTCAAAGTCAATGGTGATTAAACCAACGACTAGCTAAGACACGCCCAGGAACTACTAGCCGAAGTTAGGTGCTAAAACCATCAGAGATTAAACTGAAAATTGGTTGAGGTACACCTGGATGTTGCTGTTTAGTTCATCTCCTGCGGAGACTTAACATAGTCCAACCTCGTGATACTGAGCTCAAACCAACCTTTTAAATTACGGGTTCTCTCCCCCAACCGTTTGGTTAAAACAGATCAGCTTAGGGTTCCCTTTCCCAGCCGTTTGGCTAAAACAGACCAGTCTAAACCGGGTTCTCTCCCCCAACCGTTTGGTTAAAACAGATCAGCTTAGGGTTCTCTCCCCCAGTCGTTTGGCTAAAACAGACCAGTCTAAACCGGGTTCTCTCCCCCGACCGTTTGGTTAAAACAGATCAGCTTAGGGTTCTCTCCCCCAGCCGTTTGGCTAAAATAGACCAGTCTAAACCGGGTTCTCTCCCCCAGCCGTTTGGCTAAAACAGACCAGTCTAAACCGGTTTCCCTTTCCCAGCCGTTTGGTTAAAATAGACCAGTCTAAACTAGGTTCTCTTTCCCAACCGTTTGGTTAAAATAGATCAAGCTTGAGAGTCCCTACCATTTTCAAGATAATTCAAAATAAATTAATCCTTGACCCTTCTTTACAATTAGAATACATCAATAATCATGTATTATGCCTTTAATATAAGTTGCACTAATATCCGCTGGTTGCCCTTCCCAGGTACCAAAATTGCTTCTCGAAGCCCTTACCTGTTAAGATCCAGAAAAAGACTTGAGATGGAGCAGCCAAGGGAACAGACCTCGTCAGGACAGGATCAGGCAGAGTCTAGCCAGGCACAGACAGTGACTGATCTACAATAGAGAATTGACAGTATGGGGACTATCATTCAAGAGTTAATGACAGAATTGAGAGAACTTAGGATGGCTCCCCCAGCTGCACCAGTGACCCTGCAGCAACCAATTGCTCCACCACAGATGGATGCTCCACCACCATACCCTGCATACCCAGCTCCGTTGGTACCACCTCCACCTCCGCAAGCCGTCCCTCTTCCACAAATTATTGCACCTGCCCAACTGGGGCAAGAAGAGGAAGATTGTTACAGAACACAGCAAGCCCAGTTTGATGAAAAGATGACAGCCACCAAGGCAGAGGTAGATGTTTTGCGTGAAGAACTGAAAAGCCTACGACCCAGTGCGGTCCCCATGGAGGCTACTTTAGACAGCCTCTACTTCTTCTCCGATGTTCAACTTCCACCAAAATTCAAGTGCCCTGACTTGCATCAATTTAACGGCACCGGATGCCCGTTAAACCACCTCAGGTCATACTCTGGAGATATGTGTCAATATGCTAAAGATGAAAAAATTATGATACAGTTCTTTCAGAGGTCGCTGACAGGAGCAGCATACAATTGGTTTTTAGGTTTGGATAAGATTAAGATCAAGAGTTGGAACGATTTAGCTGCTAAATTCATCCAACAATACCGATTGAACAGCCAGATAGTTCAGACCAAGGCAGAATTACAAAGGCTCTCCAAGAAGAATCAAGAGTCAGTACGAGAATATGCCAAGAGGTGGAAAGAATTGGCAACCCTAGTCCAACCCCCACTACTTGAACAAGAGATGACCTCCTTGTTCATTGCATCACTTGGACAGCCATTCTTTTCCCTGCTACTGGGGCAAAGTACTTCTAACTTCAATGACTTGATTCTGACGGCAGACAGAATTGAAGATGCGGTCAGGGCTGGAAAGATAGATGGTAGTGGTCAGGGCCCTACACAGAGGAGGCCTGTAGCCGGGCAAAGTGGCAGAAATCAGGGGCAAGAGCCAAGAAGGCAGGAAGCCCAGACTGTTAATTATGTACAGCCAGCACAGCCCTATCACATTGCCCAGAGGAATGAAAGTCAGGGGCAGCCTTTGAGAAGGACGAGAGAGGAAGCAGAGGCAAGGATGAAGAGGGTGTTTACCCCGTTGCCTTATGCACCTGCAGAATTATTGGCTACACTGCTGAAGAAGGGGTATCTTCAAATCAAGCCTCCCAACCCCAGAATGATCAACTCACGAAGTTATAATACAGCAGAGAGATGCGAGTATCATTCTGGAGCTCCCGGGCATTCAACAAATCGATGCTGGGACTTGAGGCATGACATACAGGATCTGATAGACAGTAAGAAGATCTCTGTAGATCCCCCAGCACCAGCAGCACCTACTCCTCCTACTGGTACAACCACTAACCCCCTCCCAGACCATAATAAGGCTTCTGGCAGCGGAACAGTACATCAGGTCACCAATAATCAAGGCAGTGAACTACAGGTTAACTCGTCCTTATTGATTGGACGACCGGGGCAAGTTGTCAGGATTCATCTCCAAGAAGGGACAATCTGTCAACAGATACATGTCATTAATGAAGAGGAGAATGAAGAAACCTTCATGGGATTCCCTCTGGTGCATTTCAACTTCCCCGAACCAGAGCCTTTCTATTCTCCACCTGTCCCAAACTCACCCCCATTAAACATCTTCGACATGATGAACCCATTCAATGAGCCTGTGGACTTCTTATTGGTACCACCCACCCTTAACTTACACCAACTTCACCTTGACCCAACCTACTCCACTGTACCTCCACTTTACCAATTCCTACCCATGTACCATGATTCTACCATCACTTCCACTGAAAGAGAAGTCGATCGGATCACCCGTTCTGGTCGATATATACACCCTAACCCTCCACCTGCACCAGAGGGAGAGATTAGTGAAGAAAGAACAAGGAAAGAAAAAGGGAAGGATGTAGCTACTGAATTGCCACAGACCCATAAGAAAAAAGGGAAGGCCCCAAAAGAAGAGATTGAAAAACTCCACTATAGTGCCTTCACTCCGGAGTATGATCTAGTGCAGCAATTGAATAAGACACCAGCCCAGATATCCATTATGCGTCTCTTATTGGATTCAGACAAACATAAAGACGTACTTATGAAAATACTGGGTGATACTCATGTGCCTGACAACATCAGCCCTGAGCAGCTAGAGACAGTAATGTCTATAATTGCTACGCCAGAAGCAATTTCTTTTTCCTCAGCAGACTTGCCCCCTGAAGGTCATAATCACATAGAGCCTCTGTTTATCACTTTAAGATGTTCCGACTTAATAGTGAGACGGGTCATGATAGATAACGGGTCAGCTCTGAATATTTGCCCAGTCAGGACCTTACACAGTTTGTAGCTGAACGCTGATTTGATCAAGCCTAGCTCCAATAATGTCCGCGGGTTTGACAATGCCAAGAAGGATTCCCTTGGGGAAGTTACTCTGGAAGTTACAATTGCTGAAAGGGCCTTCTTCGTCACCTTCGAATTGATGGACATCAATACCTCCTTTAATTTGCTGATTGGAAGACCTTGGTTACATCAAGCAGGGGCAGTCCCGTCCACCTTACATCGGATGATCCGATTTATCTCGGGAAATCTATTGATCACGGTGCATGCAGAAAATCACCGAGAATTTGAACAAGGAAGGGTATCTATGATTGATTATGAGCTGCCTACTTCCCTAAACTTCCAAGCCATTGAAATTGTGCAAGTAAACCGCATTCCTACTCCTCTGCAATCAGACTTGTCCCGCAGAAGGAAAAGAAAGAGCATGTTCGGTGCTGCTAAATGCACTGACTGGGGCCTCCGAGTAGGAGATGGTTTGGGCAAATACAAGCAAGGCATCAAGTCTGCAATCCAGCCGTGTGACAAATCTGTGGGCTTTGGATTGGGGTTTGTTCCTGAACCTGAAGACTATGCCAGGCTATTTGGCAAGAAAGCTGAACGAAAGAGGGCAAGAGCAGAAGGAAGGGACCCACATTGGCCCATCTGTGTACATGGCCAATTATACCATCACTTTATGTAAAACCCCGATTTTTCACCTAATAAATAAATAAATAATAAATAAAAGAAAATATGAGTTAAGTCCTAGTTAAAATAAAAAGTGAAGATTTAGAGGATAATTAATTCAAATAAGTTCTAAGTTGAAGATAAAGAAAGAATTTTAATGAAATTAGCCTAAAAGAATAAAAGGGTATTTTGGTAATTTCCAGAAAAAGGGTAATTAGTAAATAGATCATCAAATAATAATTAGAATTAGAAAATAGAAGAAAACAAATTATTTTGACAAGTTAGAAATTAAAAGAAATTAATAAAAGCCTAAAAGTGGGAAAAAGGGTAATTAGGAGATTTCACATCTTAATTTGGAGAAAATAGGGTTTTAAGTGATAGAAATGTTTAATTAAATATTTTGCACGAAAATAGGTTATTTTCATGAGTTTAGATAATAAGAAACTTAATTAATATTGTTTAAGTAGAAAATAGAAGGTGGAGAAAAAGTAGGAATTAAATTAGAAGGATTAGACATTAACTAGACCATGGTTGGGTTAGCCCAAATTAAATTAGCCAATTAGGGTTGGTTTAGGACTTCTAAAGCCTAGTATAAATAGAAGACTAAGGTTAGACAAGAGGGAATTTTCGTGGGTTTCTTATGGAGAGAAAAGAGGGAGAGAAAGGAAGGAGGGTTCTAATGGAGGTGTCTGACCAGCCACCATCGAAATGCGATCGGGGAAAATCCGCACGGTGGATCGCCTTCAAATTTGGAGGTTTTGTTCGTGACTGATAGAACTACAATGTGAACGGTGGAGATTTAAATTGGAAGGGTCTAGCTTGGTGCGGTTGGGAGCAACATTCTGGTCTAGAATTAGAAAGTGCAATGGAAGAAGGATTTAGCGTATAAGGCAAGTAGTAACCCTTGGAAAACGTGAGGAATTGCATGATTTGGTTTTCTGTGATTTCATATGGTTGAATGGATTAGTCGAAACAGTATTTACATGGAATCAAATTGTTTACATTTTAGGGTTTTGTGTTCTTGAAGAATTTGCTAAAGTAAGGAAGAAACTTGGTTTGATCATGAAATAAATTATAGGATGGTATTTAATTAATAAGAATTGATCTAGAAGGCTTTAGGAATGTTTTAGAATGTTATTAGATTAATTTAGACCACGAAAACATAAAGCAAAAGCATAGGAATCCGAAATTGTAAAATCTGGAAAATTCTGTTAAAAATTGCACGAGCGCCCAGGATCGCCTAGGATCGCTCAGCCCTGTAGAGGTAGGCGCTCTAAGTAAAATTTGTAGATTTTGGGAATTTTGTAATTCGAATAAATACCCAATAATTCTTATGATTAGTTAAGCATGTTAGCATCTCTATAAGGACCTAATTAAGCTATAAAAATTATAAAATTAATTGGGAAAGATTAAGCAATAAAAAGAAGGTTATAATGAAAGGATTGTTTATAAAAGAGTCAAAGGGTATGGATATTGCTAGAAATAATACTACTGAAATTTATAGCTTACAAACATCTTTTAAACTTCATTCTAGGTCTGTAGAACATGCTGGAAAAATAAAATACAGAAAATTCAAATAGAAACTAGTTTAGGTGTTAAGGTAGGAAATTGGATTCTAATAAAGGGATTAAGAAGGAAAAGTTCAAGCATGATTTGATTTACTTTTATTTGGGCTTTAAATATGAATATCGGCTACTGGATTTGCATAAACTTTAAGTTGCATCAAACTTATGATTCATGGGTTTATTTTGAATATAATTAAAGAATTGCATCTGTTATCATGCAAAAGGCTTTGTTTGGATTATTGAGGATTGAAACATGGTTTTCACTTGGAATTGAATACTTTGGTATGGATTGGTATGTGGTATGATATTGTTCTCTTTAATTTTACGGTTGGATGATTCGGCTTCTGTGGTAGAGTTGATACTATCTTTTACGGCAGAGATGGGTAATCCTCTGTGTAGAGATGTGTAATCCTTTACGGGTAAAAGTGTGTATGCCTCCTACATTAGCGTGTCCTCCCGTATGTGGTTTTATCGTGGTTTGTGTCAGTGGGCTTAGCTGTATATGGATCCATAGTTTTGGCTGGTTAGCTAAGTGGTATTTAGTTTGGGTTGATTTACTCCTATATTGCGAGCGCGCTTCCCTTTGCAAGTTAGTTTGCTCTGGGAGGGTCCTATGTCTGGAGGGACACCCCGGTGAGCCACTGGTGATTCCCTGTACATGTGGATAAGCGACCACACTCCATGTATTGATTTTGGTGCTGCATGCTGGTGGTACGTCCAACTCTGCGGGGTTCGTGCGCAATAAGTCGGTGACTACGGCTCTTGCCTAAGCTGCGCTGCATGGGGCTTGAGTATCATCAAGTAGCACTGCCCCTAAGCCGCACGGTGGAACAGCATTTAGTTGAGTGTCATCTCAAATACTTATCATCTTTGTGAGTCCTGCAATGGCACGTGTTTTATCGCTTTTGTCGGTTTTACCTCGTTAACATCAAGTACTGGTATTTATACATGATCACATGTTTCATCGCCTTATTTGGAATTACCCTGGATAACTTGGATTTCTCGTCTTATCGTGAATTAATCGAATACCTCATGACTATTACTTACATTGGACTGTTTCTTATTGCATGCACCTGCTACTTGCTGAGATGTAAATCTCACTCCGTTTTCCCCTATTTTTCAGGTTGCTTGGAGAGATCGCGAAGATGGGGTTTTAATTTGATGGGTAGAAATATAATTGGTATTAATGCCACATGTTGATTAGATAAACTTTATTGTAAACAGAATTGATATTATTGAATAAAGAATTGTTGTTATTGGCCACCATAACTCTGATGTAATTAAATTATAAATTTTAAAATTATTATGAATCTTGGTTTGTATCTGACCCCAGCTTTGTGGTAACACCTAGAGTTTGGTTGTTGAATCGGACTTGGGTTGTTACAGTAGCGAACCGGGTTCGGGTTGGGTGCCGGTTTGCACTGACCCGGGTTCGGGGCGTTACACTTTACCAATATGGAGAGGGAAGCTGCACAGGCCATTCATAACATAGTCCCCCAGGGATGGGGCAATGAGTTCAATGATCCAGTTAAGCAAGCAGAAGCTAGTTATCTACAAAGGTTATGGGATGAACCTCCCTTGCCCCAGGAGACAGTTACAGAAGAGAACTCAGAAGCTCTCAGTGGGTTGATGGAAGAATTGTCTGCTTTATTCTCTTGGCAGTCAGTTGACACTGAAAAACCGGCTATCCCAGAAGAAGCGTTTACCTACCCATCAGATGATGTCGAGGCACCGCCAACTGAAGCTGAAGAAGAAGAGCCAGCTCAGTATATCTACATGATGGAAAGCCAGGATAGTTCAGGAGAACCCACTCCAAGGCAAAGGTCTCCCCCACCTCCCATCTGCATTATACACCCAAATACCAGGGATGGTCTGGGTCAAAAGTTCCAGAATATGCCCCAAGTACTGGGACTGCCTACTGAGCTGGCTTATCATGAAACTTATGGTAATTGGGCCCCTGACGAACATTCTTCCAGTAGGAGGGATGAATCATCAGTAAAATCTGTAACCAAGGCATTGCCTAAGGTGGAACCACCCAACGAAGTCACTGTTCGGGTACCAGGGACTGTCATCCGCCGCAGGGTATGGATCAGTGTATCATCAGAAGATTCAAGTCAGAATCAACCAAAGAAGGGCATAGCTGATGACGCCATCTACATCTCTTCTGACAGCAGCATCAGCATGATACAGACTGGGAAGGTGAATGCGGTGACCGCTGTAACCAAGGACAAGCACGCATTGCAGAACTGGAGTTCGACGCCACTTGCCACTCGCAAAGCCGAGCTACCACAGGGAGTTTCTTCCACTTCTGAAATTCCCCCTGTAGATATTGCTGCACTTTTTAATAAATGCGTGAAGTCTTTTGATTATTTTCTGCTTCTGTGAATAATTCTGCAAATAAGCAAACCCAAAATCGCAACCTTAGTATCAATCTCGACACACACCGGAAAAATTCAGAGCACGAGATAGATAATCAGGCTGCCACAATCAAACAAAAACAAAAAGGTCAAAAAGAACAAAAAGAAATCCATAGTGTCGAGCAAGAATTAGATAACGACACTTACTCATCACAACCCGATGATTCAGAAATTATCCCCAATGATCCTTGTGAACTTGAGGATAATGATGAACCATGGGAGACCCCACCTGAAATCCAATTCGCCTTAGACAGGCACGAAAAGGGTCTCCAGGCTAACATTGAGGAAACTGAACCTATCAACATAGGTGACACAGCACAACCAAGGATTCTTCAAGTTGGTAAAAAGCTGAAATTATTACAGAAAACACAGATAACTGATTTTCTAAAAACCTACACTGATGTGTTTGCATGGTCATATGAGGATATGCCTGGGTTAGATACAGATTTAGTTATGCATCGGTTACCTATAAAGTCTGAGGCCACACCAGTAAAGCAAAAACCCAGACGCATGAAACCAGAATGGGCCCTGAAGATCAAAGAAGAGGTCACCAAGCAGTTAAAAGCTGGGTTCTTGAAAGTTACAGATTACCCAGAGTGGTTAGCAAACATCGTGCCAGTCCCCAAGAAAGATGGAAGGGTCAGGATGTGTGTTGACTACAGGGATCTGAATAAGGCAAGCCCAAAAGATGACTTCCCGCTGCCACACATTGATATATTGGTTGACAATACTACAACTCATTCCATGTTCTCCTTTATGGATGGATTCTCTGGGTATAATCAGATACGAATGGCACCTGAAGACATGGAGAAGACTTCCTTCATCACGCACTGGGGCACATACTGCTACAAAGTGATGCCATTTGGGTTAAAGAATGCAGGCGCCACATACCAGCGGGCAATGACTTTGTTATTCCACGACCCGATGCACAAAGAAATGGAAGTATATGTGGATGACATGATTGCAAATTCAAAAGAAGGGGAAAGCCATTTGGTGAACCTTAGAAAAGTGTTTGATAGACTTAGGGAGTGCAAGCTCAGGCTGAACCCGAATAAGTGTGTGTTCAGAGTTACTTCAGGGAAGCTACTAGGATTAATCGTTGGGAAACGAGGAATTGAAGTTGACCCCGTCAAAGTGAAGGCAATTTTGGAAATGCCTCCCCCATCCACAAAGAAAGAAGTAAGAGGTTTCCTTGGCAGATTACAGTACATCAGTCGGTTCATAGCACAGATGACTCCCGTGTGCGAACCAATATTTAAATTGCTAAAGAAGGATAATCCAGTGGTTTGGAATGAGGATTGCCAAGAAGCATTTGACAAAATCAAGGCCTATTTGATGAGTCCGCCAACTTTGGTTCCCCCTGTACCAGGACGACCTCTAATCATGTACTTGTCAGTCACAGAAACGGCTGCTGGATGTGTCCTAGGACAACATGATGATACAGGAAGAAAGGAGCAAGCAATTTATTATCTGAGCAAGAAATTTACCAATTATGAAGTAAGATACACGTTGCTTGAGAAGACCTGCGGTGCGTTGGTATGGGCAGCTCAGAAGCTCCGGCACTATCTTCTCAGTCATACTGTCCTTTTGATCTTAGATACGGATCCCCTGAAATACATTTTTGAAAAGCCAATCTCCACTGGAAGGATAGCCAAGTGGCAGGTTATCTTATCCCAGTATGATATTGTCTACACCACAAGAAAGGCAATAAAGGGACAGGCAGTGGCAGATCACCTGGCAGAACACCCTGTGCCCGACTACCAACCACTTCTCACCGGACTGCCAGATGATGAAATTATGTGTGCCAGTCAGCAGAAAAGGAAACCGGATGGCAAATGTTCTTTGATGGGGCCGTCAACATCAATGGGAAAGGGATTGGAGCAGTAATCATTTCCCCAGAAGGAATCCATCATCCAATAGCAGCAAAACTCTTGTTCAATTGCACTAACAACATGGCCGAGTACGAAGCATGTGTGTTAGGCTTGCGGGCTGCAATTAAAATGAATATACAATAGTTGAAAGTTTATGGTGATTCTTGTCTAATCATCTACCAAGTAATGGGGGATTGGCGGACTAAGGATCCAAAGTTGGTGCCATATCAGGAACTGATTAAGGAATTGGAAGGACAGTTCAAAAGTGTGACATTTGATTATATGCCACGAGACAGGAATCAGTTTGCAGATGCCCTGGCAACACTGGCATCCATGGCAACCATCACTGGTGATACTTGGGTACAAACATTGGAGATAGAGCTGCGGCGTTCTCCTGTCTACCGCTTTCGTGTTGAGAAGAGCACACCAAAAGGGGAACCTTGGTATACAGACATAATGAGGTGCCTGAAAGACAGGATTTTGCCAGAGAAGGCCACAGCATCTGAGAGGCGTACGATGCAGAAACTGGCAGGACAATTCTTCCTCAGTGGAGGTAAGCTATACAAGAAGTCCTACAATGATTCATTGCTGCTATGTGTAACAGAAGAAGAAGCACACCAGCTAATTGATGAAGTCCATGGGGGACAATGTGGTGCACATATGAACGGGCATATGCTAGCAAGGAAAATCTTAAGAATGGGTTATTACTGGTTGACTATGGAACACGATTGCCACATCCACGTAAGGAAGTGTCGGTTATGCCAAGTTTATGCTGACAACATTCATGCACTGCCTAACACTTTGTACTCAATGACTTCTCCTTAGCCCTTCGCCATCTGGGGAATTGCTATGATTGAAGAGATCCATCCGAAGGCATCAAATGGACATCGATTCATTTTGGTTGCAATTAACTACTTTACCAAGTGGGTAGAGGCCGTGTCCTTTGCAGATGTCAAGGGGTCCCATGTACTGAAATTCATCAGAAATAATATTGTCTGTCGCTACGGTGTGCCTGAAGCACTTATCACAGACAATGCCAAGAATTTGAATAACAAGGACATGGACAAGATGTGTGGCGATTTGAAAATTAGACATCTAAATTCCACAGCATATCGGCCCAAGATGAATGGAGCAGTGGAGGCTGCCAACAAAAATCTAAAGAAGATATTGGAAAAGATGGTAGTCACCTACAGAGACTGGCATGAAAAGCTGCCATATGCTTTGCATGCATACCGAACCTCAATCAGGGTCTCAACCGGAGTAACTCCTTTCTCTCTTGTATATGGAATGGAGGCCGTCCTTCCCGTGGAAGTGCAGATCCCTTCGCTCAAAAACCTGAAGGAAGCAGAAGTTGATGATATTGAATGGGAAGAATCAAGGTTTGACCAGTTGCAGTTGCTTGATGAGAAGAGAATTAAGGCTTTATGCCACAGGCAACTCTATCAGCAGAGAGCAGCTCGGACTTATAACAAGAAAGTAATACCACGACACTTCAAGGTGGTCAACATTGTTATGAAAAAGATATTCCCCCACCAAGAAGACCATAAAGGGAAATTCAAGCCAAACTATGAAGGACCATTCATAGTATACAAAGTTCTGTCCAGAGGAGCACTAATCCTACAAGAGATGGACGGAACTATTTTTCCTGAGCCAATAAATGCAGATGCAGTCAAACTGTATTATCCTTGAGATCATTCCAATTGGGAAATGAAGAGAGGCCATCCTTCACTCTCCCCCAAGCCTATAAATCCTCCCAAGCACCCTAAAAAGTTTTCCCTAGTTAAACACTTTTGGGCCTGACAATTTCTTTTCTAACCTAGTATAGGTGTTCCTTCACACCAAAAAGGGCATTCCTGGCCCCAAAAAAAAAAAAAAAAAAAGAGCAATTGCGAAGAAAATCAAGAAAAAGAAGAAAAGAAAAGAGTTGTGAAAAGCAAGATCAATTCCATACCAAAGAAATAAGCCAAGATGTAAGCCCCAACAATAAAAGGAGAACTGTACAAACCCATGAAGTCACAACCTTTTGAGCCATTTGTCTTTCTTTCAAAACCCCAGCCTAGCCTACATTTTGTCCTATCTTGAAGACCTCTCGGATCCTAAAGTGAATGATCTTAAGCAAAACAGTCAAATCCGCATTTTCTGGTAATGACGGAATTGGATTCTCCTTGAAAGGACCAGGCATAGTGAAAACCCAAAAAGGGCGCTATGAGCAAAAAGGGTCAGTCATGGTCACAAAAAAAAAAGGAGGAGAAATAGAGAGCTGGTCATGCCTTGATTAGAAAGGGAAATACAGCAAAAACAGAAATAAGATGAACATTGCACTGAGTGGGGACAGCCAAGTAACCTGAAGGGCCCAAGTTGGCAGATTGTATTTGGGTCAATGCTTCACAAAGGCCTATGATAACAAGGCTAAAAATACCAAGCACTCTAATCAATGTCTGACTTAAGGATTGACTTTTATGATAATTGCAGGCACAAGCACACACTAACACGTCTATGTTTTTCTGTAATTATTCTGCTTAACTACTCTTAGAATTTCCACAGCTATGCTGTTAACCCGTGAAGAAGGGTTCATGGCCTTAATCAATAGCCATTTTTGATTGTGATGAATCAAAGGCTTAAAATAAACCAACCCTGCATATCGCCAATGGAGCAGAATAAACACTGATGTTATGTTCCTTGTACAGGTTCAAAGAAGGAAGAAAGATGCAAAAATAAACATGAGGAAGATACTTTGATCCTTCATTCCCCAGCAAAGGTTTCTTCCCTTTCCTCCCCAGCGGGGCTCAGAAAAAAGAAGATCGTCAAGATCCTCAGACCCTCCAACAAAACATCAAAAGCAAAGAGAGACATCACAATAATCCCTTGAGAGTCATCTAGACAGATCATACTCCCACCAGATCCCCAGTGGATACTCATAAGTGGGAAGAAAAGCTTTAAATGCCTCGACAAGAGAAAGAACCTGGCAAGGAGAAGCAACAAGGAAGAGCAATAATGGGCCAATTCGCCCCTTCTTGTAAATTTTAATTCTCACTTTTGTAAATAGTATAGGCTAGAGTAGGTGTGCGGTCTCCAAGATGATGGACAGCAGCATGAAAGCTTCCTCCCGTCCTCCCACCTGCACTCCCAAGCCCATACCTTGGCCTATTTCAAAAAAAAAAAAACCCCCCAAGATTAAAGAAACAAGAAAGTCAAAACTGAAGTCACTAAAAGCTTTAAAGGAACAAACAAAAAAGAAAAGAACATTGTTAAGTGCCTTGCATCAACACCGAAACAGGCTGATGAGCTCAGATTTAATCCTATCTTTCTTTTTCAAAAATAAAGATCTAAGGAACAGCCCTATTCAAACCCGAAAGAGGGTATAGGGATTCCAAAGTCAGGAAGTGATACCAGACATCTGACACTTCCCCTTCATTAGAAACAATTCAGTGATTGAGCTCGTCGACCATGTCGACAGAAATGCAAAGTGCAAAAATAAGGTTCTTTTTCTTCTTTGCCGTTCATCCCCTAAGGTGACTCCAGCAAAGAGGGGCAGCTGTTAGCACCTGATTTTTTGCACCCCCAAAATAAAGAAAAATGAAAAGTCAAACCCTGAGGGGGTCAAAAATTGACTTTTTGATTCAAGTAAATTTGGCCATCAAACTTCATCTCATAGAAAAGAGCATTTCGACACGATTCCAACGCAACTGGATTTGCTGGAATCGGAGTCCAGATGAAAAAAATATGAGCTGGTCAAACTTTTAGGGAGCAAAAAGTTGACTTTTTGCTTGACCCCAATTCAACTGCCAAACTTGATCCCAATGGATAGGTGGTTCCGAGCCAGTTCCAACGACACTAAGTTTGCTGAAATAGGACACCGGACGAAGAAGTTATGAGCAGTTGAAGTTTCACAAAAACTGCCCATATGGCAAAAAGGCAGCAAAAATGGAATAAACTAATAAAATAAATAAGATAAATGTGTTTAATAATATTTTAATAAAAGGAATCTCGCTTTTCAATAAAATAATCAAAGAAATCGGACGAAATCTTGCAAAAAACCAAATTGAATAAAGGTTTGAAATCCAAACATTTTAAAAACGTGCTGGACCGTATTTCAATTACGGGCAGGGCATGCCCGTATTTCAAATACGGGCAAGCTTCTGGAAGTAGACACGCGTCGCTGTACGGCGGGACACGCGTCCTGTACGGCTGATTCTGCGAGATTTGCAAATGTGAGTTTTTCGCCCATATTTGAATTACGGGCAAGGCACGCCCGTACAGCACGCCCCTTTTTGCCTATAAAAAGAGAGGCCACCCCCTCATTTCAACTAGCCTGATCCGTTGGCCGATCCCCTCTTCCTCCCCTGATGTTCCCATGACAAACCTCTGCCCAATTGCCACCACCCCAATACCCAAATCTCTTTTGTTCCCAAAATACCCCTGTCTCACCATAACCATGCTCAAACCTTCTCTAATCTTCCTTTGAACATAACCCCCTACCAAACCTCTTTCAAGATCAAATTTTGGAAATCCCGGAGGACGCGGAAGCGCTGCCCAATTCAATCGGAATCAACAAGTAATCTTACTGTAAGTATGTTAAACTTTACAATATAACATTATCAATTTCAATGTCTCTTCAAGTTTCTTTCCTACATTTTGTTCTTATGACCACTAATCCAATTGCTGTTTTTGAATGACATGAGAGACCAACTTCAGGAAGATGGTCATCATAAAAAAAAAGAGCGGAAGAAAGTGTCTAAAGGATACTTTAATCAACAAAATTAATGATCCATTTTGTTCTTTAACATGACTCCTCTGAAGATACATGAATTTTTGTAATATCTCCTCCTCTCTCTTGAATGAGGATTGTGGTTGGTTGAACGAATAAAAAAGGGAAAGAAGCCCATGACCCAAGGAATATGAAAAGAGAAGAAAGGTGGTTTTGAAAGACTAATGAAGCCAATGCAGCATCTTGAAGGAACCCAGAAGCTTAACAGAGGTCTCTGGAACACCTGGAAGGCTACGGAGCAGATCCCAGGAAGAGCCGGCACCAAATATGCAAAATTGGAGGCGCCCGTAAACTTAGACCGGCTCCATCTGGACCGTGTTTTCTTCACGGCCAAGTGAAACCGGATTCGATTCACGGGCAAGGGTGGACCGTATAGAAAATACGGGCAAATGTAAAAGTAACATAAAAAATGTAATTTTTCGGCCCGGTTGGATCTATTCCGGCCTGAACCGGCCCCTTAAATAATTTGGGCTATCTTAAGCCCATCTTTGGACCGTGGGCCCAAAATGGGCCCACCAAGACCTCCTTTTGGCCCACATGAGTGGTCCACCCTAGACCGGCCCAAACCAAGCTTGTTTCTGATAAACAGGCCCAGGCCCCTTGACCCTTGGCTAATGGGCCAAATCCAAGCCCATTGCATGTGTAAATAGTTTAAATAAATAACCAAATGGGTTACCCAATAACCCTACTGGGCCCAAGGCTCAACCATGGCAACCCACGGGTCTTCCAACGGGACCCGGGTCCGACCCACTTCATTTAAATAAATAAAAAGATAAAATCAAATAAAAAGGGACCCACACCTCCAGAGGGCCCCGCCAGACCTAACAAGGTAGCATGCTGGTCTAGGAAAAGGGTGAAATTGACTCAAAAACCAGGGAGACCTGAGGGACCCGTCAAACCAACGGGGCGGGCCGGGGTGTCTTAGGGCTTCCCCGGACGTAACCGAGGACTTAGCTAGAACTCTGAAAAGCCACAGACAAGACTTAGACCCGATTAGGGCAAAATCGTGTCTGCCTGCACTCTCAGGCAGTGGCGACTCCGAATGTCCCGAGACACGCACTAAAGGTGCGCCCGGTGTGTGATCTAGGATCCAGGTTTTAGGTGCGCACACCCTGCAATTGAGGAATTTGAACTATTCCTCCAATTCCGTGACCATGGAGAACCAGCCAGGCCAAACCTCAAAGATAGCTACAAGAATGAAGCTTGTACTTTCTTTGGCCTTCCCAGAGGAGAATTCCAGACTTTAGGAGGTGACCAAGCATTCACGCGGGTCTCTAAACCTTCCTTGCTGAAAAGATAAGGGACAAAAAGCAGGAAAGACCCCGTGTTTGGTGGGATACCTTCACCCTCGTGGTTCTGTCACAACTCTTCTTTCCTACTGGGGGAGACACCATTAATTTGGCTCTCATGGAAATTGTAGACCAACTCCAAGTGAAATTCCGAATTGCGCCATTAATTCTTGCTCAGCTATACCATGCCTTGACCATGACCAAGAACGGAACTAGGAGGTTTCAGGGATGCGCTCCTCTCCTACACATTTGGCTTCAAGATCACCTGATGGTTGCTGAACCTATCAGCCCACGTTATGGGTACGTCTGTGACAATGTCACATTGATGGCCCGAAGAGAGATTAGACCAGACTTACCCTCCAGAGAGGACTGGTTTGACCACTTTCTCCAACTGAAAGGAGAAACTGATATAAGATGGGGAGGCAGATTTGACCAAACATATACCCCCGTCATAGCTTTCAGGAAAAGACATTGCCTATCCTTGATAGGCCTAACTCATGCCATGCCATACTATCTGGTTCGAATTCTGAGACAGTTTGGGAAGTCTCAGGGAATACCGATCAAGGATGAGGCAGAAGGATTAACTGGCCCACTTACATGGGAGTTGAAGAAAAAATTGGTGAAGGAATGGCAACACGTGCACATACTCCAAGAGGACATTTTCACTGCATCCGACGTTCGTAATTACGAACAATGGATTGCTCGAGAAACTGGCCTAGACAGCCCACCTCCTCTCCATATCGTCACCTCTGACGATATCCCAGTTCCGCCCCCTGACACATACAGGGATAGGGTGGCCGAACTGCGGGAAGCTCATTCTCGGATCCACCGTGCATACGTGGATTCTGAGCGTAAAAACAAGCAGTCCAATGAGGCCCTTCAACAGCAGCTTGACACTATGCGCAGACGCGTAAAAGAGGACCGACGTCTGCGGAATAAACTTCTACGTGCCTTGAAAAGGCGAGACGTGTCCTCTCATTATGATGATGACCAACCTAGCTAGACTCTGGGTTTGTTGTTTTTTAATTAGATCATGTAATTGCTTGTTATAAATTTTGGCACTGTACTTCCTTTTCCATGAAGTGTTTTGTGCTAGATTTAATAAAGTCAAGCAATCTGGCCCCAATCCATCAACTTCAAAACTTTCAGGCGATCTGAATAAAGAACTCGCCAAATTGTTTAAATCTTTAAGCTAAAGGGTTCTAAATAAAGAACACCCCATTCTTGCAACTAACTCAAAATCATCAGGCAATCTGAATGAAGAACTTGCCAAAAAGAATCTTTTTAACCCAGGGGTTCTGAATAAAGAACGCCCCATCCTTATCAACTCTCCAACTTTCAAATTTCAACTTTAAATCTCAACCCCAGGGTTCTGAATAAAGAACACCCAATCCCTTGAGCTCAGATTACACCCGTCTGATTTAAAGGATCTTACGGTCAGCCTATGGGGCACTGATGTCACTGGTAATTAAACCAGAAATTTACCAAAGGATTGTCCTGGCATAGCATACCCCGTTGAGGAGCCCCAAGGTCAAGCAATTAAGCTAACGACTAAGGTACGCTCGGGTATCCCTAGCCGAACTCTTGGGGCACTGATGCCACTGGTAATTAAACCAGAAATTTGGCAAAGGATCGTCCTGGCATAGCATACCCCGTTGAGGAGCGCCAAAGTCAAAGGTAATTAAGCTAACGACTAGCTAAGGCACGCTCGGGTATCCCTAGCCGAAGTTTAGGGCACTGAAGCCACTGGTAATTAAACCAGAAAATTGGTGGAAGATCGTCCTGGCATAGCCTTCCCCGTTGTGAGGCGCCAAAGTCAATGGTGATTAAACCAACGACTAGCTAAGACACGCCCGGGAACTACTAGCCGAAGTTAGGTGCTAAAACCATCAGAGATTAAACTGAAAATTGGTTAAGGTACACCTGGATGTTGCTGTTTAGCTCATCCCCTGCGGAGACTCAACATAGTCCAACTTCGTGATTCTGAGCTCAACCCAAGTCTAAACTGGGTTCTCTTTCCCAACCGTTTGGTTAAAATAGATCAGTCTCGGGTTCCCTTTCCCAGCCGTTTGGCTAAAATAGACCAGTCTAAACCGGGTTCTCCCCCCCAACCATTTGGTTAAAACAGATTAGCTTAGGGTTCCCTCTTCCCCAACCGTTTGGTTATAACAGATCAGTCTAAACCGGGTTCTCTCCCCCAATCGTTTGGTTAAAACAGATCAGCTTAGGGTTCCCTTTCCTAGCTGTTTGGCTAAAACAGACCAGACTAAACCGGGTTCTCTCCCCTAGTCGATTGGCTAAAATAGATCAGTCTAGGGTTCCCTTTCCCAGCCGTTCGGCTAAAACAGATCAGTTTAAGTCGGGTTCTCTCTCCCAACCATTTTGGTTAAAACAGACCAGTCTAAACTGGGTTCTCTTTCCCAGCCGCTTGGCTAAAACAGATCAGTTAAACCGGGTTCTCTTTTCCAGCCGTTCGGCTAAAATAGATCAAGCTTAAAAGTCCCTATCATTTTCAAAATACTTTAAATAAATTAATCTTTGATCCTTCTTTACAGTTAAAATACATCAATAATCATGCATATAAGTTGCACTAATATCCGCTGGTTGCCCTTCCCAGGTACCAAAATTGCTTCTCGAAGCCCTTACTTGTTGAGATCTAGGAAAAGACTTGAGATGGAACAGTCAAGAGAACAGACATCGTCAGGAGAGGACCAGGCAGAGTCCAGCCAGACACAGACAGTAACTGATCTGCAACAGAGGATTGACAATATGGGAACCATAATACAGGAGTTAATGGCAGAAATAGGGGAATTAAGGATGCCTCCTCCCGTTGCTCAGCAGTTCAGACAGAGGTTCCACCACCATACCCTGTGTACCCAGCTCCGTTGGTACCACCTCCACCTCCGCAAGCTGTGCCTCTCCCACAAACTATTGCACCTGCCCCACTGGGGCAAGAAGAGGAAGATTGGTATAGAACACAGCAGGCCCAATTCGATGAAAAGATGGCAGCCACTAAGGCAGAGGTAGATGCTTTGCGGGAAGAACTGAAAAGCCTACGACCCAGTGCGGTCCCCATGGAGGCTACTTTAGACAGCCTCTGCTTCTTCTCTGATGTTCAACTTCCACCAAAATTCAAGTGCCCTGACTTGCATCAATTTGATGGCACCGGGTGCCCGTTAAACCATCTAAGGTCATACTCTGGAGATATGTGTCAATATGCCAAAGATGAAAAAATTATGATACAGTTCTTTCAGAGGTCGCTAACAGGAGCAGCATACAATTGGTTTTTGGGTTTGGATAAAACTAAGATCAAGAGTTGGAATGATTTAGCTGCCAAATTCATCCAGCAATACCAATTGAACAGTCAAATAGTTCAGACCAGGGCAAAGTTACAAAGGCTCTCCAAGACGAATCAAGAGTCAGTACGAGAATATGCCAAGAGATGGAAAGAATTGGCAACCCTAGTCCAACCCCACTATTTGAACAGGAGATGACCTCCTTGTTCATCGCATCACTTGGATAGCCATTCTTTTCCCTACTACTGGGGCAAAGTACTTCTAACTTCAATGACTTGATTCTGACGGCAGACAGGATTGAAGATGCAGTCAGGGCTGGAAAGATAGATGGAAGTGGCCATGGTCCGACACAGAGGAGGCCAACGGCAGGACAGAATAGTAGAAGCCAGGGGCAAGAGCCCAGAAGGCAGGAAGCCCAGGCTGTTAATTATGTACAGCCAACACAGCCCTATTACATTGCCCAAAGGAATGAAAGTCAGGGGCAACCTCTGAGAAGGACCAGAGAAGAAGCGGAGGCAAGAATGAAGAAGGTTTTTACCCCGCTGCCTTATGCACCTGCAGAATTGTTATCTACACTGCTGAAGAAGGGGTACCTTCAAATCAAGCCTCCCAACCCTAGAATGATCAACTCACGAAATTACAATGCAGCAAAGAGATGCGAGTATTATTCTGGAGCTCCCGGGCATTCAACAAATCGATGCTGGGATTTGAGGCATGACATACAGGATCTGATAGACAGTAAGAAGATCTCTGTAGATCCCCCAGCACCAGCAGCACCTACTCCTCCTACTGGTACAGCCACTAACCCTCTCCCAGACCATAATAAGGCTTCTGGCAGCAGAACAGTACATCAGATCATCAGTGATCAAGGCAGTAAACTACAGGTTGACCCGTCCTTACTGATTGGACGACCGGAGCAATTTGTCAAGATTCATCTCCAAGAAGGGGCAGTTTATCAACAAATACATGTCATTAATAAAGAGGAGAATGAAGAAACCTTCATGGGGTTCCTGATAAGTCATGAAAGTATCACATTATAACACATTAAATTCATGACTTATCTGGTTTTATTTCATATTTAATTCCCAATTTTACTTAGAAATTGTCAAAGTCTTTCATCTTTGCATTTGATTTTCATTGTCTAAATTTTGCCTAATTTGTTGATGTAGAGATACTCTCGGTGATTATAGAAGTCACGGTTCAAACGGCTTAACAATCGGAGTCAAATTGTAGAAGATATGATCAACGTTAGCTGGCCGTTCGTCTGTCGTTCGAACGTTGGTGATCTATAGAGAAACCCGAGAGCAGCGTGCGCTGAACGTTCACCTGTCGTTCGAACGTTGGTGAAAAATAGAGAAATTGTGAGCAGCGTTCGCTGACCGTTCGATGAACGTTCGAACATGAGAAGAGGAAACAACTTTTTGACCTGAACGTTCGACCCGCGTTCGATGAACGTTCGAACGATCAAGTAGAAAAACCTGTTATGAAATTCTGAACTTTGCGGATTTGTTTCCTTTTTCTTGGGGATCTTCTTCTAGTTTTTAGGAGGACTTAGAGGGTTTTCTAATTAAGAAGATTAGGTCGTTTTTGGACTTCAAAATCGTGGATATACAAGGAAAGGAAGTTCTCCCTTCATTAGGAGTCTTGGAAGGAAAGTTCCTATTTTCTCTTCAAGGGATTTTTGGGCAAGTTTAGGTGATTGATATAAAAGGAGAAAAGGAACGTGAAGAGAGGAGAGTTGGTGCTGGGAACGTGAGAAGGAAGCTGGAACATCAAGAGATCAGAGCTTGGATCATCATTAGTTTATTTCTTCTCTTTTGTTCTTCTTCTTTCATTATACTCTGTTTTTTATGGTTATTCTTAGTTCAGTCATGAACTAATTTCTCTTTCTAAGGCTTTGATGTAATCTGAACATGATGTTTTAATTCTGAATACTATTGCTAAAGGATTTATGATTCATTCTTTGAGTATTTTATTATTGTGCTTAACCCAATTGAGTACTTGATCACCATTCAATTGTATATGGTAGTTGTATTGAGACCGAGAGGAGATATACAATTTTAGTTCCTGTGATAAAATACCATATTCTACATGTTGATAGAGATATTGGTATGGTCTATGTAGCTTTGTGTTTTTGGACATGAAACTCCACAGATCTTAATGTACCTTGTTACTTTTAAATTCACATAGAGATATCGTGAGTTATCGTGGGAAGGTAAGTTCATTGGTGCTCGAGAGAGACCATTGGATAGAATAGGGATTTTCGCTTTCAAATTGGATTATAAAATTCATTAGCATGTGTATTCAAGAGTTAATTCAGATTGGTTTATGATGAAATCAAATGCCTTAGTATTTTAAATCTCTTATTAAATCTTACTCTAATATTTTCTTAGTTAATAATTTTAATTACTAGTTAAAAACCCATCTCACTTTTTGATTATCCAAATAGAATTTAGGATAGTAATTTCAGTATTTAGTAGCTACCATTCCCTGTGGGTTCGACACTCTATTTCATCACTTTATTACTTGTTATGAATTCATGCACTTGCGAAAAAGTACATCAGTTCCCTCTGGTGCATTTCAACTTTCTCGAACCAGAGCCTTTCTATCCTCCACCTGACCCAAACTCACCCCCATTAAACATCTTCGACATGATGAACAACACTTTCAATGAGCCTGTGGACTTCCTACTAGAACCACCCACCCTCAACTTACACCAACTTCACCTTGACCCAACCTACTCCACTGTACCTCCACCTTACCAATTCCTACCCATATACCATGATTCTACAATCACTTCCACTGAAAGAGAAGTCGATCGGATCACCCGTTCCGGTCGATATATGAACCCTAACCCCCCACCTGCACCAGAGGAAGAGACTAATGAAGAAAGGGCAAGGAAAGAAAAATGAAAGGATGTGGCCACTGAAATGCCACAGACCCATAAGAAGAAAGGGAAGGCCCCAGAAGAAGAGATTGAAAAACTCCACTATAGTTCCTTCACTCCGGAGTATGATCTAGTGCAGCAGTTGAATAAGACACCAGCTCAGATATCCATTATGCGTCTCTTATTGGATTCAGACAAACATAAAGACGTACTTATGAAAATATTGGGTGATACTCATGTGCCTGATGACATCAGCCCTGAGTAGCTAGAGACAGTAATGTCTATAATTGCTACGGCAGAAGCAATCTCTTTTTCTTCAGCAGACTTGCCCCCTGAAGGTTATAATCACACGGAGCCTCTGTTTATCACTGTAAGATGCTCCGACTTAATAGTGAGACGGGTCATGATAGATAACGGGTCAGCTCTAAATATCTGCCTAGTCAGGACCTTCCACAGTTTGCAACTGAACGCTGATTTGATCAAACCTAGCTCCAATAATGTCCGCGGGTTTGACAATGCCAAGAAGGATTCCCTTGGGGAAGTTACTCTGGAAGTTACAATTGCTGAAAGGGCCTTCTTCGTCACCTTCGAATTGATGGACATCAATACCTCCTTTAATTTGCTGATTGGAAGACCTTGGTTACATCAAGCAGGGGCAGTCCCGTCCACCTTACATCGGATGATCCGATTTATCTCGGGAAATCTATTGATCATGGTGCATGCAGAAAATCACAGAGAATTTGAACAAGGAAGGGTGCCTATGATTGATTATGAGCTGCCTACTTCCCTAAACTTCCAAGCCATTGAAATTGTGCAAGTAAACCGCATTCCTACTCCTCTGCAATCAGACTTGTCCCGCAGAAGGAAAAGAAAGAGCATGTTCGGTGCTGCTGAATGCACTGACTGGGGCCTCCGAGTAGGAGATGGTTTGGGCAAATACAAGCAAGACATCAAGTCTGCAATCCAGCCATGTGACAAATCTGTGGGTTTTGGACTAGGGTTTGTTCCTGAACCTAAGGATTATGCTAGGCTATTTGGCATGAAAGCTGAACGGAAGAGGGCACGAGCGGAAGAAAGGGACCCACATTGGCCCATCTGTGTGCATGGCCAGTTATACCATCACTTTACCAATATGGAGAAGGAAGCCGCACAGGCCGTTCAAAACATAATCCCCCAGGGATGGGGTGATGAATTCAATGATCCAACTGATCAAGTGGAAGCTAATTATCTGCAAAGGTTATGGGATGAACCTCCTTTGCCCCAGGAAACAGTCACAGAAGAGAACTCAGAAGCCCTCAGTGGGTTGATGGAAGAACTGTCTGCTTTATTCTCTTGGCAATCAGTTAACACCGAAAAACCGGCTATCCCGGAAGAGAAGTTTGCCTACCCATCAGATGAGTTCGAGGCACCACCAACTGAGGCTGAAGAAAAACAGCCAGCTCAGTACATCTACATGATGGAAAGCCAAGATAGTTCAGGAGAGCCCACTCCAAGGCAAAGGTCTCCCCCACCTCCCATCTGCATTATACACCCAAGTACAAGGGATGGTCTGGGTCAGATGTTCCAGAATATGCCCCAAGTACTGGGACTGCCTACTGAGCTGGCTTATCATGAAACTTATTGAAAGAGTAGAGGACTACTCTATAGGTCCATGATCTACAACAATTCAGAATTTAACAATGCGGAAACATACACACAGAGAATTATACGAGGAAACCTGAATCCAGATCCAGGAAAAACCTCGAGTCTATATGAGGCGACTAACCCTTCGAATTTCCACTATTGAATGAAAAGACAATTACAAAGGAGCACATACTTAACCTTTACAATTGAACTCACTCAACAGCAATCCACAGCTCGAATCCACGAACTGCAACACAGCTTGAATCCACAAGCTGCAAACCACGATCAATCCAGATCGCAAACAATCACTCAACAGTGATCCACAGTTCGAGTCCACGAACTGCAACACAGCTTGAATCCACAAGCTACAGAACACGATCAATCCAGATCGCAACAATCACCTCAGAATCCACTGAGACGATCCAATGCAGTAGGAATCCACCTATGCATCCAACAAAGCCGATCACCAATCCAGGCGATCACACGATCAGGTGAAGTTCCGAATTGAAGAAGAATCCTCAATCTTCAATTCCAGGCGATCTATCTCAGATCTCCCCCTCACTCGATCACTGACTCTCTAAAGAATAATTGATCGAATCTTGAACACCTCAAGATCCGAAATCAAATTGATCTAAAGAAAAAAGTCATTTCTAAAAATTACAGCACGTCTATTTAAAGGAGAGAACTCAGATCGCGTCGAGCACTGGTGGCGTCGTGGTGCGATCGGGGTAGACGGCTGGAAGCGAACTCAAGTCCCGCTCAGAACAGGTTGAATCAGTTAAGGGCGCGCTGCCAGCGAGCTGCCAGCGGGAGAGAACGCGGCATGTGCACAGCTGATCATATAATCTTCAATCTCGCTCTGCGCTACCAGCGGCGTGTCGGCGTCGCCTTACGACGCTAGTGCACGTGCCTTACTTTCAAAGCACTAATTCACTTATGCGCTGCTAGCGGAGTGGCAGCGGCGTTAATCTTGGCAAGTGCCTTTACAAGAAATGCTCTATTTAGAAAATCTTTCATTTTCTTGAGCTACCAGCGGCGTGGTAGCTGTGTGGCAGCATCGTCTTCTTCTTCTTTACTAAATTCACTGAATTTTCATTATTTAATCTGCACATCTTGAAGATTATTAGAAGACATAATTTGTCAAACATTTGCCATAAAAGGAGTGTGAGTTTTCACACTTACAATCTCCCCCTTGGCAAATGCCTGACAACAACCTTAAAACAGTGTTTAATAACAAACTCAGTTAATATTGATTTCCATTTAAGAATTTTAAAACCACACTGATAAGGAGAGACACAATGATTTTGGAGAATCCAGAATTTCATTCATTCAAAAAGGATATACATTGTTCCAACAGATATATACACAGTTATATACACATCCAACCAACCAACATAAAACTTCCCTTACAAACCCACAGAAAACTCCTCCACAAGCCAACTTTCAGAAACATAACAAAGACACAACACATAGAGAGAAGAAAGAAAGAAAAAAATAACAAGCAGCAAGCAGTAGCAACAACCCAACAGAAACATCAACCCCAGCAGCATCATCATCCAAAAAACTCCCCCTTTCTGGAAGGTGGTTTGGGTTCCCAAGTCCTTGAGTAATACTTGTATGCGACTTGAGACCTGGAGTGCAGCCAACAGAGTTTGTGATCCATCTCCAGCTGAGTCTTCCGAATGCTTTCCAGAAAATGATCAGCTTCATTTTGCATTCGTTGCTGAGCAGCAACATCCCTTTGTACCTCACCACAGGTAAAATCAACATCCTTTGCCAGTTTCTCCAGCTTCTCTTGGGTCTCTGATTTGAACATGCTCATCATGAGCATGTGAGCCCTAACTTCAGAATTGAAAGCCTCCTGGGAGGCTTGCATGGAATTCAGTTTTTCCATAATTGCCACAGCATCAGAGCTGGACAAAGAGGACTGAGAAGAAGAGGGTTCAGAAGACACCAAACGAAAAGGATTTGCTCATTTACTTCTGGTCAGGGTGGAGGAATCAATGGGAGGTCTGGGATGAAAAATCATTTCAGCAGGATCAGGGAGTACCCCTGATGAATACACAGGTAAGTGATGAATATGCCAAAAGGAAGAGCAGCAGTCTTGGATTTTAAATTCCGAGACTGAAGGATCTGATGGAATATGATGGAGGGAATACAGACACTGTCTCCGTTCCAGAGGGCATGAAGAATTCTTGCTCTCAAGTGAGAAATCTCAGAATGGTGATCTGAGGGAACAAGAGAAGCACACACAAACAGATTCAAGATCCGGAGAAGATCTTGAAGAGAGCCATGAGGAAGGTAGTTGGGCTTGTTTTTGATGGAAGTAGGAGCACCCGGAACAATTAGAGAAGGAATAATAGACTCCATCGGAGGATCAGTATGAGAATCAAGAAAGTTAAAGGAAGGAGAATCAACAAGGGGCAGTTCGAGAAGAGAGGAGATAAGCTCTTCGAGAAGTCAAAAGAGATACCCCTGACATAGGCTTTGACATATCCTTGATTGGCAAGATGAAGATTGTGGAGGTTCGAATAAAATTCTCGGACCAGGTCCGGATATGCAAAACCATTGACCAAAGCAAATTTTTTCCAACCATTGTCCGAAAACAATGAGTAGAGAGGAGATTCAGAAAAAGACTCAAGCTTAATGGCCCTTTCCAATAGGAGTGGCCTATGCTTGAAGAACTCATTAAAATCAGATAAACCATTACCAATGAATGGTTCAGAGGACTGAGAAGGGGATGGGGGTCTCACTGGAGGAGAAGAGATAACAGGAGAAGACCTCACAGGAGGAGAAGATGTGGAAGGAGAATCAGTCCTCGATTTTCTCTTGAGAGGCATGGTGAAGATTTAAAAAAAATGAAAGAGAAAGAACAAACAGACAGAAACAAACAACGAACGATAAAGCCCTAATGGCAGAACAATCTACCAAACCCTAGTTTAGAATAACGAGAGAAGACTACTGAACTAGGAAGCAGAAAATGAAGAAGCACGATGAAGACAGTAAAAAAATTTTACCTGAACAGTGAACAAGGTGGCGGAAAGAAGGCACGAAGGCAGAGAAAGATCACGATGCGAGGAGCGAGGTGAAAAGCAGAGAGGGTAAAAAAACAGAGGTAAAAAAATGAACCAGATTTCCCTTATTTATAGGGAAAAAGAATTCGCTGCCAGCGTGCATCCAGCGACGCTTACCACGGCAGGTGCCCAAGCATGAAATAGAGGAAAGGCTACCAGCACGCTTCTAGCGACGTAGAAGGTGCACATGCACACTCAAAAAGAAATACACTCATAAGGCAAAAAATTATAAAAAGAGTTTGAACTATTCTTCATGAAAAAAATCATACTTCTAAACACAAAGCTAAGATTTTAACTAAACTAAAATCATCCAGATAATCAACTGTTATTCAATCCAAGAAGTACTTATTCACAAAACTGATCTTAAGGAACCTATCAAGGTTAATTCAGATGTGACACATTTCATATCTATGACCAAAATTCCTTCATGGTTTCTCATACTATAAATTTTCTTCAAGATATTGAGCTCATATGCATATTAATTAGTCAATGTTTGTGTAGTGTGTGAAAAATATATATATATATTTTTTTAACTTTTACACTTTATACATATGGAAGGCTATTTTAGTGTAATCATACTTGGAAAGTATAGACATACCCCAACTTCATTTTGGTGGCTTTCGCACATCAGAGATAGGTAGCCTTTTCTGATCTCTTTTTCTTTTCTTTTTGTAGAAGGCATTGACCCTTAAAAAACCTGAGTTTACAGTTCATTCCAAGGATATACCTTCTTTCTCTTTTTCTTTTTGAGAATAACAGTGGCTTTCACTCTAATCTCTATGGCAGTCATTTCCAAAACTTTTCTTTTCATAAAGGTGATAGCCTATAGAATCCAAGCTTCAAACACACAATAAACTTCAATGCACAAAAGTGTTTAAGACAAAAATGATAATTGATTATAAGACATTTCTATCAATATGCATAGACTCAAGCTTCCTGAATTAAGATTTCAGTATCAAGAACACACAAGATCATTTTGAACAGATATGTAGATTATTTTACATCTAAATTAACTCAAAACAGAACCTGTTTCAGTTTTGAGAGCAAACTCCTAGGGATTTCCTAAGAGTTTCAAATCTGTTCTGATCTAAAGGTTTAGTGAAAATGTCAGCCAACTGTTTTTCAGTAGATATATATTCAATCAAAACAGTTTTGTCTTCAATTAACTCTCTTATAAAGTGATGCCTGATGTCTATATGTTTGGTCCTTGAGTGTTGAACAGGATTTTTGGAAATATTTATGGCACTTTGATTGTCACAGAAGAGAATCATTTGGTCATAATCTAAACCATAATCAGAAAGCATTTGTTTCATCCAAATAAGTTGAGTACAACTGCTACCTGCAGCAATGTACTCTGCTTCAGCAGTACTCAGAGAAACTGAGTTTTGCTTTTTGCTTAACCAAGCAATGAGATTATTACCCATATAAAAGCAACCACCAGAGGTGCTTTTCCTATCATCCATACACCCAGCCCAATCAGCATCAGTGTATCCAGTCAGATATGGGTTTGTTTCTTTGGAAAACCAGATTCCCAGATCAACAGTACCATTAACATACTTTATTATTCTTTTCACAGCATTTAGATGAGATTCTTTAGGATTAGCCTGATATCTAGCACAAACTCCAACACTAAAGCTTATATCAGGTCTACTTGCTGTTAAGTACAAAAGACTTCCAATCATTCCTCTGTACAAAGTAGGGTCTATATCCTTACCAGATTCATCTTTTCCAAGCTTTAAGCTAGTACTCATAGGAGTCCTAGCATGTTTAGCATGAGTTAAACTGAATCTCTTGACTAGATTTCTAGCATATTTGGCTTGAGAGAAAAAAATTCCTTGTTGAGATTGATAAATCTGAAGTCCTAAGAAAAAGTTCAGTTCACCCATCATACTCATCTCAAATTCACTTTTCATTAAGTCTCCAAAGGAGTGAGCATGCTTTTCAGAAGTGGATCCAAACACTATGTCATCAACATAGATTTGAGAAATCAAAATATGTTTGGACTCTCTTTGAATAAAGAGAGTCTTATCCACATTTCCTCTCATAAAACCAGATTCAAGTAAAAAAGAGGTGAGTCTCTCATACCAAGCTCTAGGAGCTTGTTTGAGTCCATACAAGGCTTTGTTCAGCTTATTAACATATTTAGGATGATTTGTGTCCTCAAATCCTTTAGGTTGCTCTACATAGACCTCTTCATTTAGATATCCATTCAAGAATGCACTCTTAACATCCATTTGAAACAGTTTAAACTTCAAATAGCATGCAATAGACAAAAGTAATCTGATTGATTCTAACCTAGCTACAGGAGCAAAGGTTTCATCAAAATCTATTCCTTCTACTTGAGTGTATCCCTGAGCAACAAGCCTAGCTTTATTTCTGGTTACAACCCCATTTTCATCAGATTTGTTCTTAAAATTCCATTTGGTTCCTATCACATTCAGATCAGAGGGTCTTACAACTAATTCCCATACATTATTTCTAGTAAATTGGTTTAGTTCTTCATGCATAGCATTTAACCAGGATTCATCCAACAAGGCATCTTTATAAGATTTTGGCTCAAATTGAGATAGATAAGAAGAAAATCTTACCTCATTATGTACTTGATGTCTTGTTCTTACACCATCTGAAATATTTCCAACAATTTGCTCAGTTGGGTGATCTTTGAGAGTTTTTGACAGAGGAACAATTTCATTGCTTGAGGAAGCATCTCTGACTTCATCCTCTTCATTTACAACCTGCAAAAGTTCACAGTCAGTTCCTTCATCATCTATTAACACATTAATAGATTCCATTACAACAGATTTTTTCAAGTTAAAAACTCTGTATGCTATACTAGAAGAAGAATATCCTAGAAAGATTCCTTCATCACTTCTAGAATCAAATTTTCCTAGATTTTCTCTGTCCCTTAGAATATAGCATTTACTTCCAAAGACTCTAAAATATTTCAAGTTTGGCTGTTTTCCTTTCCAAATTTCATAAGGAGTTTGTTTCCACCCAGATCTGACATATACTCTGTTACTTATATAACAGGCAGTATTTATAGCTTCAGCCCAGAATTTTGTTGACACTTTCTTGGCTATCATCATGGTTCTAGCCATTTCTTGCAAAACTCTGTTTTTCCTTTCCACAACTCCATTTTGCTGTGGAGTCTTAGGAGCAGAAAATTCATGTTTAATTCCTTGTTCTTCACAGAATTTGGAAAACATCTGATTTTCAAATTCTGTCCCATGATCAGATCTTATTCTAACAATCCTCCCTATTTGCAAGTTCTTTTCAACTTGAATTTGACAGCACAATTGTTTAAAGCAATCAAAACATTCAGATTTTTCTCTTAGAAAATTCACCCAGATGTATCTATTGTAGTCATCTACAGCAACAAAGATATACCTCTTTCCTCCAAGGCTTTCAGTCTTTGTAGGTCCCATCAAGTCCATATGAATCAGTTCTAATGGTCTAGAGGTTCCTACAATGTTGGTTTTCTTGTGTGTGGCTTTGATTTGCTTTCCTTGATTGCAAAGACCACACATTCCTTTCTTTTTATTGTTCCCAAACTTGGGAATTCCTTCAACCAATTCAGACTTAGAGATTTTTGACAAATCTCTATAGTTAATGTGACCAAGTCTTCTATGCCACAAATCAATTTCATTACATAAAGAAGATTTTAAAGATTTTAAAGATTTTTCATTGTTTCCAATGATTCCATAACAATTGTCATTTGTTCTTACACCTATAAGAACAGTTTTACCAGAATTATCCAAAATTTTACATTCTTTTCTGGTAAAATTGACAAACAATCTTGAATCACATAACTGGCTAATACTAATCAAGTTTGCCTTCAAACCAGATACAAATAACACATCTTTCAGACAAACACCATTAGGACCATTTACAGTTCCTTTACCTTTAACTTGAGAAGTGCTTCCATCACCAAATGTAACACTTCCACCAAAGTATTCTTCAAAGGTACTAAACATAGACCTATGTCCATACATATGTCTTGAACAACCACTGTCCAAGTACCACATGTTGACATCATGAGCTTTCAAAGCTATATGAACCATATTAGCAACTAAGGAATATTTTGTAACCCAAATCTGTTTTTCAGAAGTTTTCTGAGAAGTACCTTCATCAACTACTTGAGATTTTGAAGGAAGTTTCTTTGACAGATTTGTGACTTCCTTATTTAATGTTTCAGTCAATTTTAACAGGGAATCAAATCTGTTATGTAAATCCAGGGACTGACTTTGATTTACTTTCCTTTTATTGTCAAAATATCCCTCAGGAAAACCATGCAAAACATAACACTTTGGTCTTATATGACCCTTTTTATTGCAGTGATGGCATACAGGTATGAACCTTTGTTCAGAAGAATCAACATTTCCAGATTTGACAGTATTTCTAAATTGTACAAATTTAGATTTCTCAGATGTTGAAGATTTACCTGTTGGTCTTACTTCTCCAACAGAATTTTTCTGGAAGATTCCTTATTTTGATTACTTACACTCATTCTCTTTTCAACAGAATTTGAACTTTCAGGAACTTCCTTTGAAGTTGATTCCTCATCAATTTGATGATTTCCTGCAGAAGAATTTGAAGCATTAGATTTAATTGAATTTGAAACTTTCTCAAGTTCAATCACTTTACCTTGAAGTACAGAAATCTGAGTTTCCTTTTCTTTAAATTTTTCAGTTTTTTCAGTTAAAGAAGTTACCAGAGAATTTTCTTTGGCATGTCTTTCAAGTAACTTCTTGTTTATGGAATCTATTTCTGCAAGAGCTTTATTTTTCTCTGTTTCTGATTCCTTCAATTTTTTACTCAGCTTCTTTACTTTCTTCTGAGCTCTATTGAATTCCTTATAGAGCTGATTGTAGGCTTCTTGTAATTCTTCTTCATCATCTGATACAGTCTCTTTATTATCTTCTGCAATTCCAGAGATTGAACTACCAGAAGAAGATGAGTAAAAGGAATTGAAAGCAGTAAAATTAGCAGAAATATCCTCATCAGATTGAGAAGAATTATCAGTATTACTGTCATCTCAAGTAACCTGATAATTTGTCTTTTTCTTTTTATCCTTTGAGGGACAATCAGAGGCAACATGTCCAAATCCTCTACATTTGTAACATTGAACTTCATCATTCTCAGAAAATTTCTTCTCCTTTCTTAGATTAGAAATTTTCTTATCAGATCTCCTATTAGATCTGTCCATGGATGATGAAGGATTGGATTGTCTCTTTTTAAACATTCTCTTAAACTTTTTAGCTAAGAGAACAAGTTCATCCATATCTACATCAGAATTATCTGATTCTTCAGTATTTACAGATTTTAGAGCTATTCCTTTACTCCTTTTAGGAATATTCAGATCTAGCTCATAAGTCTGTAAAGATCCTACCAGATCTTCAATTCTCATGGTATCTACATCTTTTGCCTCTTGTATGGCAGTAACTTTAGGTCTGAATTTTTCAGGCAAAGATCTCAAGATTTTTCTAACAACCTTAGATGTAGAGATCTTTTCTCCAAGATTAAAACTAGAATTAACAATATCTGAGAGTTTAGCATAAAACTCATCAAAAGACTCATCATCTTCCATGTATAGAGTTTCGAAAGATGTAGTAAGTTTTTGAAGTCTAGATAGCTTGACAGCTGAGGTTCCTTCATGAGTGACCTCAAGAATGTCCCAAGCTTCCTTACCGACTTCACATGAGGAAATTCTCCTGAATTCCTCAACACTAACAGCACAAAATAAGGCATTCATTGCCTTGTTGTTCCATCCACAGAGATCAGATTCAGCTTTAGTCCACTGATCATGAGGTTTAGGAATCACAACACCTCCTTCTGTTGTGATTTCAGGTGGATGATAACCATTACAAACCGAGAGCCAGACACGCTCATCGATAGATTTCAGGTAAGCTCTCATTCTTGATTTTCAGTAAGAATAATTGTTACCTTCGAATAATGGAGGTCTAGAGGCAGATCCTCCTTTTTTTCCAAAGTCCATGCTATAGATCTAGATCTCACTTTGTATAGCAATTCAAAGTGAATAGGCGTTGATACCAATTGAAAGAGTAGAGGACTACTCTATAGGTCCATGATCTACAACAATTCAGAATTTAACAATGCGGAAACATACACACAGAGAATTATACGAGGAAACCTGAATCCAGATCCAGGAAAAACCTCGAGTCTATATGAGGCGACTAACCCTTCGAATTTCCACTATTGAATGAAAAGACAATTACAAAGGAGCACATACTTAACCTTTACAATTGAACTCACTCAACAGCAATCCACAGCTCGAATCCACGAACTGCAACACAGCTTGAATCCACAAGCTGCAAACCACGATCAATCCAGATCGCAAACAATCACTCAACAGTGATCCACAGTTCGAGTCCACGAACTGCAACACAGCTTGAATCCACAAGCTACAGAACACGATCAATCCAGATCGCAACAATCACCTCAGAATCCACTGAGACGATCCAATGCAGTAGGAATCCACCTATGCATCCAACAAAGCCGATCACCAATCCAGGCGATCACACGATCAGGTGAAGTTCCGAATTGAAGAAGAATCCTCAATCTTCAATTCCAGGCGATCTATCTCAGATCTCCCCCTCACTCGATCACTGACTCTCTAAAGAATAATTGATCGAATCTTGAACACCTCAAGATCCGAAATCAAATTGATCTAAAGAAAAAAGTCATTTCTAAAAATTACAGCACGTCTATTTAAAGGAGAGAACTCAGATCGCGTCGAGCGCTGGTGGCGTCGTGGTGCGATCGGGGTAGACGGCTGGAAACGAACTCAAGTCGAACTCAGATCGCGTCGAGCGCTGGTGGCATCGTGGTGCGATCGGGGTAGACGGCTGGAAGCGAACTCAAGTCCCGCTCAGAACAGGTTGAATCAGTTAAAGGCGCACTGCCAGCGAGCTGCTAGCGGGAGAGAACGCGGCATGTGCACAGCTGATCATATAATCTTCAATCTCGCTCTGTGCTACCAGCGGCGTGTTGGCATCGCCTTACAACGCTAGTGCACGTGCCTTACTTTCAAAGCACTGATTCACTTATGCGCTACCAGCGGAGTGGTAGCGGCGTTGATCTTCGCAAGTGCCTTTACAAGAAATGCTCTATTTAGAAAATCTTTCATTTTCTTGAGCTACCAGCGGCGTGGTAGCTGTGTGGCAGCATCGTTTTCTTCTTCTTTACTAAATTCACTGAATTTTCATTATTTAATCTGCACATCTTGAAGATTTATTAGAAGACATAATTTGTCAAACATTTGCCATAAAAGGAGTGTGAGTTTTCACACTTACACTTATGGTAACTGAGCTCCTGATGAACATTCTTCCAGTAGGAGGGAGGAATCATCAAGAAAATCTGTAACCAAGGCATTGCCTAAGGTGGAACCACCCAACGAAGTCACTATTCGGGTATCAGGGACTATCATCCGCCGCGGGGTATGAATCAGTGTATCGTCAGAAGATTCAAGTCAGAATCAATCAAAGAAGGGCACCGCTAATGACCCCATCTGCATCTCATCTGATAGCAATATCAGCATGGTACAGACCGGGAAGGTGAACGCAGTAACTGCTGTAACCAAGGACAAGCATGCATTGCAGAACTGGAGTTTGACGCCACTTGCCACTCGCAAAGCCGAACTACCACAGGGAGTGATGTGCCTAAATTTTATACATGTTTTGTCATATGTTTACCCTTAATTTTATGCTAGTTGGTGTTTAATTTGCCTATTTATTAGAGTTTTTATGTATTTTTGTTTATTGTTGTTTAGGAATAAATAAATTGAAAGAGTCAAGAGATTGAGGAGGGGATCTACAAGATATTCTCAGAATTTTCGAATGAGCAAAAATTCTCTTCATCAAGAGAATAGAAAACTTTAATTTCCCGAGTTCCAGAAACATCCTTCAGTGTTTTGAGCATAACTTGAGCTAGAGAGCTCCAATAAGGGCAATATTGGTGTCTATAGAAAGCTAAGAGAAGGCCCTACAAATTTAATGTTGAAGACTTTCCCAAAAACAGTCATCTTGATGGAGAAAATTGAGCATTAATATCAAAAACGGAAAACAGCTATCTTCAAAATTCAGTTTTGGAAAAGAAGTAAAAGGGGCTTTTAAAGCAAGGAAGGAAATTTTATATAAGAGAGACACAAGAGAGGAGGACGACCAGAGCTTAGAAGAGAGGAGTTTTTCACCATTGGAGAGGATTGGAAGCTTGGAGGAAGAAGAAGAAAACAGAGGCTGAATTGGAGTTTGTCGATAACTACAATTCTCGATCTACATACAGTTTCCCTATTAACTTTCTCATCTTCTCTTTGTCCAATTTTCATTATGAATTTCAGAGATTTTTTAGTTTGTTTGGATTCAATTATGAGCTAATTTCTATTGCTAAGGCTCCGATGTAATCTCTCCATGACAATTCTGAATCCTACTTCTATGTACTCATGATTTATTATTCTTTTTAAGTATACGTCGTTAAGTTTAATGCTTTCAATTATCTGGCCAATAGTTGAATGATTTGTTGTGCATGTTAATTTGAGAGATGATGCATGTAGTTTAGCTTCGTTTGATGTATACCATGAATTGAGCGAAAGACAGAAATGTGTCAACGTGATTCGTGCGGTTTGTTTTTGTGAGATATTATTAATCTTAATGTACTCAATTGCTTTTAAATTCGCATAAGCATATCGCGGGTTATCGCATGTCGGGTAATTCTAATTCTACTCGAGAGAGGGTTTTAGATATATTTAAAATATTTCACCGTCAAATAGGATAATAATTGATTAATTGCTCGGTTAGGATTTGGAATTGGATTGGTTTGATGAATCGGATGCCTTATTGTTTTCTTCTTGGGTGAAATATCCTTCTTTTTAAGTGTTTGGTCAAGTCCTTACTTTTCGATTTAATTTTTATTGTTTTCAATTTTTTTTCAAATTCAAAACATCCCACTTTTCTTGATTTTCAAATAATTTAGAATTAGAACAATTTTGATAGCTAATAGGTAAATAGTCCTTGTCGGTTCGACACTCTTTTCATCACTATATTACTTGTCACGATTTCGTGTATTTGAGAATTTTCACAACAAGTTTTTGGCGCCGTTGCCGGGGAATATTTATTTTCTATTACTTTTGATATCATCTAGTTCTAAGTTAATTTGATATTTCTTTATTTTAGTCTTAATTCTTAATTTTGTTTTATTTTTCCTTTTCAGGTATTCCAGGTTGTTCATGAGACGTAGTCGAAGCTTGGAGTTAGTACCTTTTGATCCTGAAATTGAACGCACCCTTCGTCGTGTGAACAAGGAGAAGAAGGAGAATTCCACAACTGAAAACGAAGCAATGGAAAACCAACTTGGAAACAGAACTTTGGGAGATTATGCTGTTCCCTTGGTCACTGGAGCTACTTCTAGCATTAGACGACCTGCCATTCAAGCCAATAACTTTGAGATAAAGCCAGCTATTCTTCAAATGATGACGTCAACGGTGCAATTTGGTGGCATGCCCCATGATGATCCAAATGCACACATAGCTAATTTTCTGGAGTTATGTGATACTTTCAAACATAATGGAGTTTCTGATGATGCTATTAGATTGAGGCTCTTTCCATTCTCCCTCCGAGACAAGGCAAAGGCATGGTTGAATTCACTTCCACCATTAACCATAACTACATGGGACGATTTGGCTAAGAAGTTTCTAGCAAAATTATTTCCCCCAGCCAAAACCGTGAAGATGCGAAATGATATCACCACCTTTGTCCAATTTGATTTGGAGTCTCTTTATGAAGCTTGGGAGAGGTATAAAGAATTGCTTAGAAAGTGCCCACATCATGGACTTCCTGTTTGGATTCAAGTGCAAACCTTCTATAATGGTTTGCAATCCACAACACGTACAATGATTGATGCGGTAGCTGGAGGGACTTTGATGAAGAAATCACCGGAAGAAGCATATGATTTGGTGGAGGAGATGGCAACTAACAATTACCAATGGCCAGCGAATAGAGTGACACCAAAAAGAACTCAGGGAGTTCATGAAATTGATTCTTTTTCTGCTTTAGCTGCTCAAGTTGCAACTTTATCTAAGAAATTAGATAATATCAATGTGAGTGCCATTCAATCTGCTAATGCAATTTGTGAATTTTGTGCAGGGAATCATATGGGGATAGATTGTCAAGTGGGAAGTCCATTTGCCAACAATAGTTCGGAGCAAGCAAACTTTGTGTCGAATTACCAACGACAAAACAACCCTTACTCCAACACTTACAATCCAGGATGGCAAAACCACCCAAATTTCTCATGGAGCAACTCACAAAATGTTTCCAAGCCTCCACCGGGTTTTCAAAATCAACAACAAGAGAAGAAGCTGAATATGGAGGAGGTAATGGTACAATTTATGGCAAAGGTGGATGCTAGATTTCAAGATCATGACATTGCTCTAAAGAACAATGAGAACACTATGCGGAGCATAGAAAGGACGGTTGGTCAATTGGCAAAATTGTTGTCCGAAAGACCTCAAGGGTCATTTCCAAGCACCACGGAAAATAACCTGAAAGAGCAAGTGCAAGCCATTTCCTTAAGGAGTGGAAGGGAGCTTAATGTACCGGAGAAAAAGCATGGAAAAGAGAAGCAAACTATGAGAGCTATGGTGTAGGAAGCTCAAGGCCAGGGTGCTTTTCCTAGTTCTGAAGGCCAAGACATCGAGGCCGCAGCACCCACATTCAAGGCTGCGGTGCCCACCCTTATTCCGAGCCAAGCAGTGAAAAACTCGGGAAATCCTCCCGTTTCTTCTCATACTCCTCCTATACCTTTTCCTCAAAGACTTCAGAAAAATAAGCTAGATAAACAATTTTATAAATTCCTTGATGTGTTTAAAAAGTTACATATTAACATTCCTTTTGCAGATGCCTTGGAACAAATGCCTAGTTATGTGAAGTTCATGAAGGAGATTCTATCAAACAAGAGGAAGTTAGGAGAGTATGAGACTGTGATGTTGACTGAAGAGTGCACTGCCATTTTGTAAAATAAGCTGCCACCAAAGCTTAAAGATCCAGGGAGTTTTACTATTCCTTGCACAATTGGGAACTCTTATTTTGAAAAAGATTTGTGTGATTTAGGTGCTAGCATAAATCTGATGCCTTTTTCTATTTTCAGGTAATTGGGGCTAGGAGAGGTCAAGGCCACTACAGTTTCACTTCAATTGGCGGACCGGTCAATTAAACGACCAAGAGGAATAGTGGAGGATGTTCTTGTTAAAGTTGACAAGTTCATTTTCCCTACAGATTTTATTGTTTTAGATATGGAGGAAGATCTAGAAATCCCACTTCTTCTTGGTCGACCATTCTTAGCCACGGGAAGAACTCTCATAGATGTGCAACAAGGGAAACTCATACTACGGGTGCAAGATGAACAAGTTACATTCAATGTGTTTGAAGCAATGAAATATCCGTCAACAACTGATACATGCTTCAACATAGATGTGATTGATGAATTTGTGGTAGAAATTTTTGAAGAGAGTAATCCTAAGGAACCACTTGAGCCATGTCTTGTTCAATCTAGCACTATCGATTCCGAGAATTCCAAGATAAGCACTTGTGCACATTACTTGGAAGCATCTCCACCTTACTTGCCTAAAGGGAAGTCGGAAAACATAACATTGGGCAAAAACACTACTCCACAACAGCCATCCGTCATTGAGGCCCCCTCTTTAAAACTCAAACCTCTTCCTTCTCATCTTAAATATGCTTATTTACATGATTCTTCTTTACCTGTAATAATTTCTTCATCTTTGACAGGTCTTGAAGAAGAGAAGTTACTTAGAGTTTTGAGAGCTCACAAGCATGCTTTGGGATGGACTATAGCCGACATTAAGGGAATAAGCCCCTCAATTTGTATGCACAAGATTCTAATGGAAGAGCATTTCAAGCCTATGGTACAGCCACAAAGGAGACTTAATACAAACTTGCAAGAAGTTGTAAGAAAAGAAATTCTCAAATTGTTGGATGCTGGAATTATTTATCCAATTTCTGATAGCTCATGGGTAAGTCCGGTGCAAGTAGTGCCTAAGAATGGAGGAGTGACGGTGGTAGAGAATGAAAATAATGAACTCATCCCAACAAGAACAGTCACCGGTTGGAGAGTGTACATAGATTACCGCAAGCTTAATGATGCCACACGAAAAGATCACTTTCCACTTCCTTTCATTGATCAAATGTTGGAACGGCTTGCTGGTCATGCTTATTACTGTTTTCTTGATGGATACTCAGGGTACAATCAAATCCAAATTTCACCAGAAGATCAAGAAAAGACTACTTTCACTTGCCCGTATGGAACATTTGCCTATAGGAGGATGCCCTTTGGTTTGTGCAATGCTCCAGCCACATTTCAACGATGCATGATGGCCATTTTTTCAGATATGGTGGAAAAGTTTATTGAGATCTTTATGGATGATTTTTCTGTGTTTGGTTCTTCATTTGATAATTGTTTAAATAATTTATCTTCAGTTCTACAAAGATGTGAAGAATCTAACCTTGTTCTTAATTGGGAAAAATGTCATTTTATGGTGTAGGAAGGAATTGTACTTGGGCATAAAGTTTCTTCAGAAGGCATTGAGGTAGACCGAGCCAAAGTAGAGGTCATCGAAAAATTACCTCCACCTAGCACAGTCAAGGGAGTGAGAAGTTTTTTGGGACATGCAGGGTTTTATCGTCGTTTTATTCAAGATTTCTCTAAAATTATTAAACCCCTTTGTTCTCTTTTGGTTAAAGATGCTCCATTTAACTTTTCCAATGATTGTTTGCAGGCATTTGAACTTTTGAAGAAGAAGCTAAGTTCAACCCCAATAATATGTGCACCGGATTGGGCACTTCCATTTGAATTGATGTGTGATGCAAGCGATTACGCGATAGGAGCTGTGCTTGGACAAAGGAAGAACAAGGTTCTCCATGTTATCTACTATGCGAGTCGTACCTTGACAGGTGCCCAATTAAATTATGCTACTACAGAAAAAGAATTGCTAGCGGTGGTATTTGCTTTTGATAAATTCATATCATATTTAATTGGGTCAAAAGTAATTGTATACACTGATCATTCTGCTCTTAAGTACTTGTTAGCTAAAAGGGAAGCTAAACCAAGGTTACTTCGGTGGATTTTACTCCTACAAGAATTTGATTTGGAGATCAAAGACAATAAGGGAACTGAGAATCAAGTAGCTGACCATCTCTCTAGACTTGAGCACACAACTAAAGAGACAGCCCCACCTTCTCCAATAAATGAGGTATTCCCAGATGAACAACTATTTGTTTTATCTCTAACACAAGTTCCTTGGTATGCAGATTATGTAAACTACTTGGTAAGCAATGTGATCAATCCTGAGTTTACATACCAACAAAGGAAGAAATTCTTTTCAGAGGTCAAGCACTACTATTGGGAGGAACCTTTTCTCTACAAGCATTGTAGTGATCAAGTGATTAGGAGATGTGTGCCTGAGGAAGAGATAGAGTCAATCCTAAGACATTGCCATTCACTAGAGGTTGGCGGGCACCATGGAGTGAACAAGACAGTAGCTAAAGTGCTACAATCAGGTTTTTATTGGCCCTCCATTTTTAAAGACACTTATGCTTTTGTTTCTTGTTGTGATCAATGTCAAAAGAGTGGTAATATCTCCTGGAAAAATGAAATGCCCTTAAATAATATACTTGTTGTTGAGCTATTTGATGTTTGGGGCATAGATTTCATGGGGCCATTCCCTCCTTCTTTCTCAAATCAATACATTTTAGTTGCTGTTGATTATGTTTCCAAATGGGTAGAGGCCGTGGCCCTCCCTACAAATGATTCTAAAGTTGTGTTGAATTTTTTGAGAAAGCAGATATTCACCAGGTTTGGAACTCCAAGAGCCATAATTAGTGATGGGGGAAAACATTTTTGCAACCGGCAATTTGATGCACTCTTGAGCAAATATGGTGTTACACACAAGGTTGCAACTCCGTACCATCCTCAAACTAGAGGACAAGCATAAATTTCGAACCAAGAGCTGAAACGAATATTGGAGAAAACCGTGAGCACTTCAAGGAAAGATTGGTCAAAAAAACTAGATGATGCACTATGGGCATACCGGATAGCCTTCAAAACTCCAATTGGTATGTCCCCCTATCGTCTAGTTTATGGGAAAGCATGTCACTTACCGGTGGAGTTGGAACACAAGGCTTACTGGGCTATCAAGACTCTTAATTTTGACATGGAGGCAGCAGGAGAGAAGAGGATATTGCAACTCAATGAGATGGATGAGTTTCGGCATGCAGCCTATGAGAATTCTCGCATATACAAGGAAAGAACCAAGAGATGGCATGATAAACAAATTCTCAAGAGAAACTTTGAAGTTGGCCAAAGAGTTCTACTTTATAATTCCAGACTTCGCCTCTTCCCTGGAAAATTAAGATCTCGATGGTCTGGACCATTCATGGTAACAAGAGTTCTCCTGTATGGTGCTATTGAAGTTTCTAATGACTCAAATGAAACATTCAAAGTCAATGGTCAGCGTCTAAAGCCCTACTTCGAAGGAGATTTCAATAAGCAAAAAGTCACCATTGATTTGCTCGATCGGTGATTCAAAGAAGGAAAAGTCAAGCTAAAGACTATAATTAAGTGCTTCTTGGGAGGCAACCCAGGTGTGGCAATGACACTGTTCCTCACTTCCTTGCTCTAGAACCTAAACGTGTTGATTACGATGCTAAGGGAGAGGAAGCTTGATCCGTCTCCACCAGTGTTCAGGGAAGTTTCTTGTTACTCTATGTTGGCTTTCATTGTTGCACATTGAGGACAATGCACATACTAAGTTTGGGGGAGTCACACTTGTGAACTTGTTTTCTTTTGTTTTTCTTATATGATCTTTTGTTTTTCTTATTTAGTTCCTAAAAAAAAAAGAAGAAAAAAAAACATATTGATGAGGTTTGATGACCAAAAGCCCATGATAAAATTTGATTGAACTAAACATGGTGTTTGGAAAGTGATAAATTTTGTTTTTGTTTGGATGCTTGAATCTTGTGTTGGTTTTATCTTATTTATGATTTTTTTGAACACTCTGAGCACATCGCCTAGAGCACATATCTGTTTTGCTTACCTTGAGATAGTTTTTGTAAATCTAGAAAATGCCTATGATCTCAGTAAACTCTAGAACTTGCTTGATTAACAGTTGAGGCGAAATCCTAGACTCCACCATGCTATGGAAAGGATTTAGGCCATTCTTTGGGCCGTTTGAGCTTTTGAAACCTACCTGACATTGGTTTATCCATAGTAGACCCCATTTGAGCCTGATTACACCTTTTCTTTGTCAACCACATACTAGCTTAACTTTCTAATTTTGTCTACCTGTTGCACCACAAGCACATGATCATTTTAAGAAATTTTATGAGATAAGCTACTGTATAGAGGAAGGATGAAGTTTCAACATTGTTCATTAAAAAATGGAAGAGGGTACTACACCCCTTGCTCATAAAAGAAAGATACAAGTTTGGGGGTGTAGCAAGAGAAAGTTAAAAAAAAAATTACAGAAAGAAAAAAAATTTGAAAACAGGAGAAAGCTGAATTAAATGGTGAACTAGAAAAGCAGAAGGTGTAACAAGAGAAAGTCGAAAACCAGCTTTGTGATACAACTTTTGGTGGGACAATTAGCTCTACAAGGATTTGGAATGATTTATGTGCTTAGGGTGTTTTTGAGCCATAACACTATCTGTTACCATACCGTCACCCTAGCCGCATGTTACAAGCTTAATAAAGTCCTAATGATCTTTGGTGTAATGTTAGTCTACATTAGTGGAGAGTGATATGAAAAGCAAGCTTATGGAGTTTATATTTCATCAAAAGAGATCTGCAAAATGTTTATATGATTTCTTAAACTAATCAAAGTGGTGAATGGTTATGGGTAAAAGGTGATGCACACAAACACATTGAAGGAATCATGAATGAGATGAGATTGGTATTTGATTTGAAATTCTAGACATTAGCAATATTTAAAGTTTTCCTTGTGCTATAGACTATGTGACATCTTTGAGGCATGTTTTGTGACTCAAGCAGAATCAATACAAATTTTGTTTTTATTTTCTTGTTTCATTTCTTTTGCTCGAGGACTAGCAAATCTTAAGTTTGGGGGTATTTGATGTGCCTAAATTTTATACATGTTTTGTCATATGTTTACCCTTAATTTTATGCTAGTTGGTGTTTAATTTGCCTATTTATTAGAGTTTTTATGTATTTTTGTTTATTGTTGTTTAGGAATAAATAAATTGAAAGAGTCAAGAGATTGAGGAGGGGATCTACAAGATATTCTCAGAATTTTCGAATGAGCAAAAATTCTCTTCATCAAGAGAATAGAAAACTTTAATTTCCCAAGTTCCAGAAACATCCTTCAGTGTTTTGAGCATAACTTGAGCTAGAGAGCTCCAATAAGGGCAATATTGGTGTCTATAGAAAGCTAAGAGAAGGCCCTACAAATTTAATGTTGAAGACTTTCCCAAAAACAGTCATCTTGATGGAGAAAATTGAGCATTAATATCAAAAACGGAAAACAGCTATCTTCAAAATTCAGTTTTGGAAAAGAAGTAAAAGGGGCTTTTAAAGCAAGGAAGGAAATTTTATATAAGAGAGACACAAGAGAGGAGGACGACCAGAGCTTAGAAGAGAGGAGTTTTTCACCATTGGAGAGGATTGGAAGCTTGGAGGAAGAAGAAGAAAACAGAGGCTGAATTGGAGTTTGTCGATAACTACAATTCTCGATCTACATACAGTTTCCCTATTAACTTTCTCATCTTCTCTTTGTCCAATTTTCATTATGAATTTCAGAGATTTTTTAGTTTGTTTGGATTCAATTATGAGCTAATTTCTATTGCTAAGGCTCCGATGTAATCTCTCCATGACAATTCTGAATCCTACTTCTATGTACTCATGATTTATTATTCTTTTTAAGTATACGTCGTTAAGTTTAATGCTTTCAATTATCTGGCCAATAGTTGAATGATTTGTTGTGCATGTTAATTTGAGAGATGATGCATGTAGTTTAGCTTCGTTTGATGTATACCATGAATTGAGCGAAAGACAGAAATGTGTCAACGTGATTCGTGCGGTTTGTTTTTGTGAGATATTATTAATCTTAATGTACTCAATTGCTTTTAAATTCGCATAAGCATATCGCGGGTTATCGCATGTCGGGTAATTCTAATTCTACTCGAGAGAGGGTTTTAGATATATTTAAAATATTTCACCGTCAAATAGGATAATAATTGATTAATTGCTCGGTTAGGATTTGGAATTGGATTGGTTTGAGGAATCGGATGCCTTATTGTTTTCTTCTTGGGTGAAATATCCTTCTTTTTAAGTGTTTGGTCAAGTCCTTACTTTTCGATTTAATTTTTATTGTTTTCAATTTTTTTTCAAATTCAAAACATCCCACTTTTCTTGATTTTCAAATAATTTAGAATTAGAACAATTTTGATAGCTAATAGGTAAATAGTCCTTGTCGGTTCGACACTCTTTTCATCACTATATTACTTGTCACGATTTCGTGTACTTGCGAATTTTCACAACAGGGAGTTTCTTCCACTTCTGAAATTCACCCTGTAGATATTGCTGCACTTTTTAATAAATGCGTGAAATCTTTTGATTATTTTTCTGCTTCTGTGAATAATTCTGCAAATAAGCAAACCCAAAATCGCAACCTTAGTATCAATCTCGACGTACACCCGAAAAATTCGGAGCACGATATAGATAATCAGGTTGCCAAAATCAAACAAAAACAAAAAGGTCAAAAAGAACAAAAAGAAATCCATAGTGTCGAGCAGGAATTAGATAACGACACTTACTCATCACAACTCGATGATTCAGAAATTATCCCTAGTGATTCTTTTGAACTTGAGGATAATGATGAACCATAGGAGACCCCACCTGAAATCCAATTTGCCTTGGACAGGCATGAAAAGGGTCTCGAGGCTAATATTGAGGAAACTGAACCTATCAACATAGGTGACACAGCACATCCAAGGATTCTTCAAGTTGGTAAAAAGCTGACATTATTACAGAAAACACAGATAACTGATTTTCTAAAGTCTTACACTGATGTGTTTGCATGGTCATATGAGGATATGCCTGGGTTTGACACGAATTTAGTAGTGCACCGGTTACCTATAAAGTCTGAGGCCACACCAGTGAAGCAAAAACTCAGACGTATGAAACCGGAATGGGCCCTGAAGATCAAGGAAGAGGTCACCAAGCAGTTAAAAGCTGGGTTCTTGAAAGTTACAGATTACCCAGAGTGGTTAGCAAACATCGTGCCAGTCCCCAAGAAAGATGGAAGGGTCAGGATGTGTGTTGATTACAGGGATCTGAATAAGGCAAGCCCAAAAGATGACTTCCCATTGCCACACATTGATATATTGGTTGACAATACTGCAACTCACTCCATGTTCTCTTTTATGGATGGATTCTCTGGGTATAATCAAATACGAATGGCACCTGAAGACATGGAGAAGACTTCCTTCATCACACATTGGGGCACATACTGCTACAAAGTGATGCCATTCGGGTTGAAGAATGCAGGCGTCACATACCAGCGAGCCATGACTTTGTTATTCCACGATCTGATGCACAATGAAATGGAAGTATACGTGGATGATATGATTGCAAAGTCAAAAAAAGAGGAAACTCATTTGGTGAACCTTGGAAAGGTGTTTGACAGACTCAGGGAATGCAAGCTCAGGCTGAACCCGAATAAGTGTGTATTCGGCGTTATCTCAGGGAAGCTGCTTGGATTCATCGTTGGGAAACGAGGAATTGAAGTTGACCCAGTCAAAGTAAAGGCAATTCTGGAGATGCCTCCCCCATCCACAGAGAAAGAAGTGAGAGGTTTCCTTGGCAGATTACAGTACATCAGTCGATTCATAGCACAGATGACTCCCGTGTGCGAACCAATATTCAAATTGCTAAAGAAGGATAATCCAGTGGTTTGGAATGAGGATTGCCAAGAAGCGTTTGACAAAATCAAGGCCTATTTGATGAGTCCACCAACTTTGGTTCCCCCTGTACCAGGACGACCTCTAATCATGTACTTATCAGTCACAGAAACAGCGGCTGGATGTGTCATAGGACAGCATGATGATACAGGAAGGAGGGAACAAGCAATTTATTATCTGAGCAAGAAATTTATAAATTATGAAGTAAGATACACATTGCTTGAGAAGACCTGTGGCGCGCTGGTATGGGCAGCTCAGAAACTCCGGCATTATCTCCTCAGTCATACTGTCTTTTTGATCTCAGATACGGATCCCCTGAAATACATTTTTGAAAAGCCAATCTCTACTGGAAGGATAGCAAAGTGGCAAGTTATCTTATCTCAGTATGACATTGTCTACACCACAAGAAAGGCAATAAAGGGACAAGCAGTAGCAGACCACCTGGCAGAACACCCTGTGCCCGACTATCAGCCCCTTCTCACCGGATTGCCAGATGATGAAATAATGTATGCCGAGTTAGCAGAAAAGGAAACCGTATGGCAAATGTTTTTTGATGGAGCCATCAACATCAATGGGAAAGGGATTGGAGCAGTAATCATTTTCCCAGAAGGAATCCATCATCCAATAGCAGCAAACTCTTGTTCGATTGCACTAACAACATGGCAGAATACGAAGCATGTGTGTTAGGCTTGCGAGCTGCAATCGAAATGAGTATCCAAGAGTTAAAAGTTTATGGTGATTCCTGTCTAATCATCTACCAAGTAATGGGGGATTGGTGGACTAAGGATCCAAAGTTGGTGCCATATCAGGAACTGATTAAGGAATTGGAAGGACAGTTCAAAAGCGTGACATTTGATTATATGCCACGAGACAGGAATCAGTTTGCAGATGCCCTGGCAACACTGGCATCTATGGCAACTATCACTGGTGATACTTGAGTACAACCGTTGGAGATAGAAGTGTGGCGTTCTCCTGTCTACTGTTTTCATGTTGAAAAGAGCACACCAAAAGGGGAACCTTGGTATGCAGATATAATGAGGTATCTGAAAGACAGGATTTTGCCAGAGAATGCCACGGCAGCTGAGAAGCGCACAATCCAGAAGTTAGCAGGACAATTCTTTCTCAGTGGGGGCAAGCTATACAAGAAGTCCTATAATGATTCACTGCTGCTATGTGTAACGGAAAAAGAGGCACAACAGCTGGTTGATGAAGTCCATGGGGGACAATGTGGCGCACATATGAGCGGGCACATGCTAGCCAGAAAAATCTTGACAATGGGTTATTACTGGTCAACTATAGAACACGACTGCCATATTCATGTAAGGAAATGCCGGTTATGCCAAGTTTATGCTGACAACATTCATCCACCGCCCAACACTTTGTACTCAATGACTTCTCCTTGGCCTTTCGCCATCTGGGGAATTGATATGATTGGAGAGATCGATCCGAAGGCATCAAATGGGCATCGATTCATCTTGGTTGCAATAGACTATTTTACCAAGTGGGTGGAGGCCATGTCCTTTGCAAATGTCAAGGGGTCTCATGTGCTGAAATTCATCAGAAACAACATTGTCTGTCGTTACGGTGTACCTGAAGCACTCATCACAGACAATGCCAAGAATTTGAATAACAAGGACATGGACAAGATGTGCGAAGAATTGAAAATTAAACATCTAAATTCCACAGCATATCGGCCCAAGATGAATGGAGCAGTAGAGGCTGCCAACAAAAATCTGAAGAAGATATTGGAGAAGATGGTAGTTACCTACAGAGGCTGGCATGAGAAGCTGCCATATGCTTTGCATGCATACCGAACCTCAATCAGGGCATCAACCGGAGCAACTCCTTTCTCTCTTGTATATGGAATGGAGGCAGTCCTTCCCGTGGAAGTGCAGATCCCTTCGCTCAGAATCCTGAAGGAAGCAGAAATTGATGATGTTGAATGGAAAGAATCGAGGTTTAACCAGTTGCAGTTGCTTGATGAGAAAAGAATCAAAGCTCTGTGCCATGGACAACTCTATCAGCAAAGAATAGCACGAGCTTACAACAAGAAAACGATATCACGACACTTCAAGGTGGAAAACATTGTCATGAAGAAGATATTCCCCCACCAAGAAGACAATAGAGGGAAGTTCAAGCCAAACTATGAAGGACCATTCATAGTTCACAAAGTTCTGTCCAAAGGAGCACTGATCCTACAAGAGATGGACGGAACTATTTTTCCTGAAACAATAAATGCAGATGCAGTCAAACTGTATTACCCTTGAGATCATTCCAATTGGGAAATGAAGAGAGGCCATCCTTGACTCTCCCCCAAGCCTGTAAATCCTCCCAAGCACCCTAAAAAGTTTCCCCTAGTTAGACACTTTTGGGCCTGACAATTTCTTTTCTAACCTAGTGCAGATGTTCCTTCACATCAAAATGGGCATTCCTGGCCCCGAAAAAAAAAAAAGAGTAATTGCAAAGAAAAAGAAAAAAAAAGAGTTGTGAAAAGCAAAATAAAATGGGGAAAATATGAACCCCACACCACAAAAATAAGCCAGGATGTAAGCCCCAACAATAAAAAGAGCACTGTACAAACCCATAAAGTTACAACCTTTCGAGCCACTTGTCTTTCTTTCAAAAAACCCAGCCTATCCTACATTACGTCCTATCTTGAAGACCTCTCGGATCCTAAAGTGAATGATCTTAAGCAAAACAGTCAAATCCGCATTTTCTGGTAAGGACAGAATTGGATTCTCCCTGACAGGACCAGACATGGTGAAAACCCAAAAAGGGCGCTATGTGCAAAAAGGGTCAGTTGTCCGAAAAAAAAAATGGTCATACCTTGATCAGAAAGGGAAATGCAGTAAAAACAGAAACAGGTTGGACAGTGCGCTGAATGAGGACGGCCAAGTAAACTGAAGGGCCCAGATTAGTAGACTGTGTTTGAGTCAACGCTCCAAGGCCTATGATGACAAGGCTAAAAATACCAAACACTCTAATCTATGTTTGACTTAAGGATTGACCTTTGTGATAATTGTAGGTACAAACACACACTACCACATCTGTGTTTTTCCGTAATTATTCTGCTTAACTACTCTTGAGATTTCCCCAATTGTGCTGCTAATCTTTGAAGTAAGGTTTATTACCTTGATCGACAGCCATTTTTTATTGTGATGAGTAAAGACTCAAATAAACCCTGCATATCCCTAGCAGATCAAGCACTGACATTTTGTTCCTTGTACAAGTCCAAAGGAGGAAGAAAGATGTAAGATGAACATGAGAAGAATATTTTGATCCTTTCTTCCCCAGCAGAGATTTCTCCCCTTTTCATCCCCAGCAGAGCTCAAAAGAAAAAAAGACCGTCAAGATTCTCAGACCCTCCAACAGAACTTCAAAAATAAAGAGAAGCATTGCAATAATCCCCAGGGAGTCGTCTAGGCAGATCATATTCCCACCAGACCCCCAATGGAGCAGCTCATGAGTGGGAAGAAAAGATTTAGAACCTGGCAAGGAGATGCAACAAGAAAAAGCAACAATGGGCCAATTCGCCCCCTCTTGTAAATTTTGATTTCCCACTTTTGTAAATAGTATAGGCTAGCGTAGGCGTGTGGTCTCCGAGATGATGGACAGCAGCGCAGAAGCCTCCTCCCGTTCTCCCACCTTCACTCCCAGTCCCCAACCTTGGCCTAACAATTTCCATTTAAAAAAAAAAAAAAGAACCCCCAAGTTTAAAGAAACAAGAAAGTCAAAACTGAAGTCACTAAAAGCTTTAATGGAACAAACAAAGAGAAAAGAACATTATTAAAGACCTTGCATCAACGCCGAAACAGGCTGATGAGCTCAGATTTAATCCTATCTTTCTTTTCAAAAACAAAGAACTAAGGAACAGCCCTATTCAAACCCGAAAGAGGGTATAGGGATTCCGAAGTCAAGAAGTGATACCAGACATCTGACACTTCCCTTTCACTAAAAACAATTCAGTGATTGAGCTCGTCGACCATGTTGACAAAAATGCAAGGTGCAAAAATAAGGTTCTTTTTCTTCTTTGCCGTTCATCCCCCAAGGTGACTCCGGCAAAGAGGGGCAGCTGTTAGCACCTGATTTTTGCACCCCCAAAATGAAGAAAAATGAAAAGTCAAACTAAAAGTCAAAACCTGAGGGGGCCAAAAAATTGACTTTTGATTCAAATAAATTTGGCCATCAAACTTCATCTCATTGAAAAGAACATTTCGACACGGTTCCAACGCAACTGAATTTGCTGGAATCGGAGTCCAGATGAGAAAGATATGAGCTGGTCAAACTTTTGGGGAGCAAAAAGTTGACTTTTTGCTCGACCCCAATTCAGCTGCCAAACTTGATCCCAATGGATAGGTGGTTCCGAGCTGGTTCCAACGACACTAAGTTTGCTGAAATCGGACACCGAATGAAGAAGTTATGAGCAGTTGAAGTTTCAGAAAAACTGCCCATGTGGCAAAAAGGCAGCAAAAAATGGAATAAACCAATAAAATAAAATAAATAAATGTGTTTATTAATATTTTAATAAAGAGAATCTCGCTTTTTAATAAAATAATCGGAAAAATCAAATGAAAATCTTGCAAAAAACCGAATTGAATAAAGGTTTGAAATCCAGACATTTTAAAAACGTGCTGGACCGTATTTCAATTACGGGCAGGGCATGCCCGTATTTCAAATACGGGCAAGCTTCTGGAAGAAGACACGCGTCACTGTACGGCGGGACACGCGTCCCGTACGGCCGATTCTGCGAGATTTACAAATGTGCGTTTTTTGCCCGTATTTGAATTACGGACAAGGTACGCCCGTACTTGAAGTACGGGCAAGGCATGCCCGTACTTCAAATACGGGCATGCCCCTTTTTGCCTATAAATAGAGAGGCCACCCCCCTCATTTCAACAAGCTGATCCTTTGGCCGACCTTCCCTTCCTCCCCTAACGTTCCCATGACAAACCCCTGCCAAATTGCTGCCACCCTTAAACCCAAACCTTTTATGTGCCCAAATTACCCCTGTCTCACCAAAACCATGTCCAAACCTTTTCTAGCCTTCCCTTGAGCATAGTTCTCTACCCAACTCCTTTTCAAAACCAACCTAGAAAATCCAAGGAGACGCGGAAGCGCTGCCGGATTTCTCGGAGAATCCAGACATCAACAAATCCAGGAGTAATAGTGTGGTAATGACCTTAATGGCTCTTTTCTTTTAATATACATGTGAATTCCTTCATTTGAGTGACTTTGGATTCCTTTTTATTTTATCACCTGCTTACTAATCAAGTTGTTTGGCTTTGATGGAATCCCCCATGCAAATGAGCAATACTCCATGAAATAAAGGATGGACTCATAGAACAATAAAGAAAAAAATAGTATTTGGTTAATGATGCTTGCAAATACAAAAGGAGTTTGTCCACCTTAAACCTTCCCCTGTAAACTTCCCTTTTCCCATTCTTGAATTTGGCTACTAACAATCAAGAAGGGGTCTTGTTGCTTCAAGAAGAACAAAGGGAAGGAGAAAAATGGCCTTTTAGGCCAAATAAAGGAAATATAGCATCTGGAGGAGCTGAGAAAACTAGTTGACGTTACCAGAACACCTGAGAAGGCCACGGAATAGATCCTGAGAAGAATCGGCAGCCAAAAATACAAAATTGGATGTACCCGTAAACTTAGAGCGGTCCAGGCAGGACCGTGTTTGCTTCACGGGCGAGACGAACCGGATTTTATTCACGGGCATGACAAGCCCGTATAACAAACACGGGCCAGTGTAAATGTAATTTAAAAAACCTAATTTTCGACCCGGTTGGACTTGATCCGGTCTGAACCGGCTTGAACCGATCACATATACACTTTGGGCTATTCTTAGCCCATTTAAGGACTGTGGGCCTAGATGGGCCCACCAAGGCACCTTGGGCCCACTTGAATGGCCCACTTTTGACTGGCCTATACTAGGCCTGTTTTCAATAAACAGGCCTAGGCCACTTGATGTTTGGCTCATGGGCCCATTCCGAGCCCATTAAGCCCAAATAAGTTATAAATAAAATTTATATAACCAAAAAGGATTAACCAATAACCCTACTAGGCCCAAGGCCCAACCATGGCAACCCACGGGTCTTCCAACGGGACCCGGGTCCGACCCATTTCACTTAGATAAATAAAAAAGATAAAATCAAAATAAAAAGGGGCCCAAACCATCAGAGGGTTCCGACAGACCAAACAAGGTGACATGCTGGTCTAGGAAGGGTGAAACTGACTCAAAAACCAGGGAGACCCGAGGGACCTGTCGAATCGATGGGGCGGGCCGGGATGTCTTAGGGCTTCCCCGGACGTAACCGAGGACTTAGCTAGAACTCTGAAAAGCCGCAGACCAGACTTAGACCCGGATAGGGCAAACACCGTGTCTGCCTGCACCTTTCAGGCAGTGGCGACTCCGAAAGTCCCGAGGCACGCACTGAAAGTACGCCCGGTGTGCGATCTAGGCCAGGTTTAGGTGTGCACACCGTGGGTGACAATCCAATCCGTCGTGCGCAAGCAGGTGATATAAATGAATGTGAAGCACCAGAATCAAACAAAACAAATGCTGATCTACCACAAATGAAAATAATACCTCCGATCAGCTCAGGTGCCTCATGGTCAGCTTCGATCTCCTCCACATGCTCAGGTTCATGCTCCTCATGTGCCTCCACTGCATATACCCTAGCTGGCTATGGCTGCTGAGCAGGTAATGCCTGCCTCTGACCTCCTCTCTGAACTGGTCCTCTGCCTTGGGGCTTCTGCCTTACTGGCGCTCTCTGAGCTGCCTGTTGAAACTGTGGCCTCTGTGGGAAAGCAGGCGCAGTCTCTGACTGTGGTAAAGCTTGTCGTGGCACTGCTAACGACTGATAGCTCGGAGAGAAACGACAATCAGTGATCCTATGACCCGCCTTTCCACATCTATAACAAGTGCCCGGTGTAAAACCCCGAATTTTCACCTAATAAATAAATAAATAATAAATAAAAGAAAATATGAGTTAAGTGAAGATTTAGAGGGTAAGTAATTCAAATAAGTCATAAGTTGAAAATAAAGAAAGAATTTTAATGAAATTAGCCTAAAAGAATAAAAGGGTATTTTGTTAATTTTCAGAAAAGGGTAATTAATAATTAGATCATTAAATAATAACTAGAATTTTAAAATAGAAGGAAATAATTTATTTTGACAATTTAGAAATTAAAAGAAATTAATAAAAGCCTAAAAGTGGGAAAAAGGGTAATTAGGAGATTTCACGTATTAATTTGGAGAAAATAAGGTTTTAGGTGATATTTAATGTTTAAGTAATTATTAGGCACGAAAATAGCTTGTAAAGCGTGTTTAGATAATAAGAGAATTGATTAGTATTGTTTTAGTAGAAAAATAGAAGGTGGAGAAAAAGTAGGAATTAAATTAGAAGGTGTTAGACATTAATTAGACCATGGTTGGGTTAGCCCAAATTAAAGTAGCCAATTAGGGTTGATTTAGGACTTCTAAAGCCTAATATAAATAGGAAACTAAGGTTAGACAAGAGGGAAATTTCGTGGGTTATTATTGAGAGAAAAGAGGGAGAGAAAGGAAGAAGGTAGCTAATGGAGATGTCTGGCCAGCCATCATCAAAACATGATCGGGGCAAATCCGTACGGTGGATCGCCTTCACATTTTGATGTTTTGTTCATCACTGATGGAACTACATTGTGTACGGTGAAGATTTGAATTGGAAGACTATAGCTTGGTGCGTTTGGGAGCAAAAGTCAGGTCCAGAATTAGAAGTTTCAATGGAAGAAGGATTTAGTGTATAAGGCAAGTAGTAACCCTTGGAAAACGTGAGGAACTGCATGATTTCGTTTTCTGTGATTTAATATTGATTGAACGGATTAGTCGGAACAGTATTTACATGGAATCAAATTGGTTATATGTTAGTGATTGGTATTCTTGAAGGATTTGTTGAAATAAAGAAGAAAACTTGGTTTAATCATGAAATTAATTATAGGATGGTATTTGATTAAGAAGAATTAATCTAAAAGGCTTTAGGAATGTTTTAGAATGTTATTAGAATAATTTAGACCAAAGAAACATATGGCAAAGGCATAAAAATCCAAACTTTAAAAATCTGGAAAATTCTGTTTAATTTTGCACGAGCGCCTAGCCCTGTAGAGGTCGATGCTCTGTGTAAAATTTGCAGATTTTGGGGATTTCGTAATTTGAATAAATATCCAATAATTTTTCTGATTAGTTAAGCATATTAGCATCATTATAAGGACCTAATTAAGGTATAAAAATTATAAAATTAAATGGGAAAGATTATCCAATAAATTGGAGGTTTCAATGAAAGGTTTGTTTATAAAAGGGTCAAAGGGTATGGATATTGTTAGAATTAATACTACTGATACTTATAGCTTATAAACAACTTTTAAACTTCATTCTAGGTCTGTAGGATGTGCTGGAAAATAAAAATACAGAAAAGTTAAAAAGAAACTACATTAGGTGTTAAGATAGGAAATTGGATTCTAATAAAGGGATTAATAAAGAAAACTCTAAGTAGGATTTGATTTCCTTTATTTTGAGCTTTAATATGAATATTGGTTTATGGAATTGGAGAAACATTGATTTCTATCGAATTTATGATACATGAGCTTTACTTTGAAAATATTTGGGAAATTGCATATGAAATTCTGAAAAAGGCTTCATTTGGATTATTAAGGATTGAATCATGATTTTCACATGGAATTGAATATTTTGGTATGGATTGGTATGTGGTATGTTGTTATTCGTTTTTATTTTACGGTGGAGTGGTACGGACTCTGTGGTTGAGTTGATACTAGCTTTTACGGCAGAGATGGGTAATCCTCTGTGTAGAGATGTGTAATCCTTTACGGGTAAAAGTGTGTATGCCTCCTATAGTAGCGTGTCCTCCCATATGTGGTTTTATCATGTTTTGTGTCAGTGGGCTTAGCTGTATATGGATCCATAGTTTTGGCTGGTTAGCCAAGTGGTATTTAGTTTAGGTTGAGTTACTCCTATATACGAGCGCGCTTCCCTTGCAAGTTAGTTTGCTCTAGGAAGGTCCTATGTCTGGAAGGACACCCCGGTGCGCCGCTGGAGATTCCTTGTACATGTAGATAAGCGACTATCTCCATGTATTGATTCTGGTGCTACATGCTGGTGGTACATGCCAACTCTGTTGAGTTCGTGCGCAATAAGTCGGTGACTACAGCTCTTGTCTATAGCTGCGCTGCATGGGGCTTGAGTATCATTAAGTAGCACTGCCCCTAAGCCGCACGGTGGTATAACAGTTAGTTGAGCGTCATCTCAAATACTTATCATCTTTGTGAGTCCTGCAAAGGCACGTGTTTTATCGCTTTTGTTGGTTTTACCCCAATAACATATTTTTGCTGATTTACATGAAAGAATACATATTTTATCGTTTTATTTGGATTTAGCGTTGATAACTTGAATTTCTCGCCTGATCGTTGATTAATCGCATACCTCATGACTATTTGCTTACATTAGACTGTTTCCAATTGCATGCACCTGATATTTGCTGAGATGTAAATCTCACTCCGTTTTCCCCTATTTTTCAGGTTGCTTGGAGAGATCACAAAGATGGGGTTTTAGTTTGATTGGTAGAATTGTAATTGGTACTAATGTCACATGTTGATTAAATAAACTTTATTGTAAACTGAATTGGTATTATTGAATAAAGAATTGTTTTTATTGGCCACCATAACTCTGATGTAATGAATTTGTAAAGTTTAAAATTATTGTGAATCTTGGTTTGTATCTGACCCCAGCTTCGTGGTAACACCTCGGGTTTGGTTGTTGAACTGAACTTGGGTTGTTACAGTAGCGAACCGGGTTCGGGTTAGGTGCCGGTTTGCACTGACCTGGGTTCGAGGCGTTACACCCGGTGCTGCAACACACGGACCAGGTACATGATACCTGCCACAACTGGCACATCCCCTCTGAGCTGGTCTATACTAATCTCCTGAAGGCTCCGCCCTAGTCTAGTCTCTGGGCCTCTTGTTCCCGCTAAGGAAACCTCTCTGGTTTGCCGGCCTCATTGGTGGTCTAACCCTGCTCTGGCTCACTCTGGCCTCTATGTCACTCTCAGCCCTGGTGGCTCTACGTACCACGTCCTTCAGTTCTATGCATAAGAGTACCGTCAACATACTCTTAATCTTGGGCTTCAGACCCCGCTCAAAATGTGAAGTCAGCCTCCTCTCATCCTGTGTCATATGGGTTGCAAAACGAGATAAGGGTGCAAATCTAGCCTCATACTGGGCCACTGTCTGGCTCCCCTGGGTAATCTCCATAAATTCCCACTCCTTCTTGAGCCGGACCTCTTCAGAAAAGTACTAGTCGTAGAAAACCTCTTGAAATCTATCCCAAGTCATATATGTAGCCTGAGGGTCCTGCCTCTTCCTAGCGGTCCACCAATGAATTGCCTCACCCTCAAACAGAAAAGCTGCCAATCTCACTCTCCTGTCCATCGGGCATCCCATGGCCTCAAAAATCCACTCCACTCACATCAGCCATCTCTTAGCCTCCATCGGATCTGGACGTCCACTGAAGATAGGTGGATCTAACTTCCTGAACTGCTCTAGATCCTTCGTCGTCTGTATCGCTCTCTCATGTATAGGCGCATCCCCATGACCATTTCCACCATTTCCACCATTGCCACCATTTCCATGCTGGCTCAGTCTCTCCTCCATTTCCTTGGCAAGAAGCTCTGCCAAGCTACTAACAACAGCCCACACATCACCCCTGGAGGTGGTGGAGGTAATGGAACATCCTGCTGCTCCTCAACATCAGCTCTCTCTACGGTATCAGCTCTAGCACGTCTCGCTCTACCAACCATCTACAAAATACAAATTTCGCTTGTAAGTATACAATAATTCTAGGGGTTCTATCTAGTGTACTCACAATCCCATTCCCCAAAAGCTGGCTATCTAAGGTTAGGACCATTTTCTCTGATACCATCTCTGTAACGGCCCGAACCCGGTTCGGTGCAAACCGGCACTCAACCTGAACCCGGTTCGCTACTGTAACAACCCGAATTCAGTTCAACAACCAAATCCGAGATGTTGCTGGCCCATATCAATAATCATCAAGAATATACCAGACTAAAGAAATAAGTAATCCATTCAATTAATTAACTATCAGAGTGCGGAACATGTATGTGCGGAAGTATAGTCTAAAATCCTCAAGAAACTAATATAGTTAACCATCAAAATCAATATTTAAGTCTGGTAAAATAAAAGGTCACTAATCTCTCATCTCTCTAATATATCAAACCCAAATGAAATATAATAATCTAATAAAGTAACTAAATCCATGACACTCCACAACCTCAAACCAAATCCGGGTAATAGTAATCCTCCGGTGAATAATCAGCTATCTCTCCCTGGAAATCAATACTATAATTGCCCTCTCACGTATCAGCTGAAAAATGAAATAAAGATAGGGTGAGATACGAATATCCCAGTAGGTAACACATGCATGTTTAAACAGATCATATAATTAAAGTAACAGTTCACGCATGATTAAGCAATCTCGACTAATCAGGCTTGTATAATCATCCGTATCGATCATGAATACAAAACGGTATAATTAAACAGTTCTAAATATAAGTTTCAGCAAGTTCTATATAGGAATCCAATATCAGAATCAATAACATAATCCATACGTTACTAGGATGCACTAAATAGTCACATCCAACCAATATACCAAATACATGCCTCCAGTATGTATGCAACAGTAATAACAAGTGTTTATGATTTTAGTATCAATGTAGGACTCACAAAGATAGATAAACCTTTGAGATGACTCTCGACCAATCGCTATACCACCGTGCATCTTAGGAGCAATGCTACTAATGATACTCAAGTCCCATGCAGCGCAGCTTAGACAAGAGCCGTAGTCACTGACTAATTGCACACGTACCCATCAGAGTTGGCATGTACCACCAGCATGCAGCACCAGAATCAATACATGGAGATGGTCGCTTATCCACATATACAGGGAATCACCAGCGGCTCACTGGGGTGTCCCTCTAGACATAGGACCTTCCCAAACAAACCAACTTGCAAAGGAAGCGCGCTCGCACAAGGGAGAAACTCAACCCAAATGACATATCCCTCAGCTATCTAACCACAACTATGGATCCATAACCAGCTATGCCCACTAGACTCCAAAAATTCCCTAAAGTCTAATAATTCTATAAGGGTTGGTGCCTAGCGGCATATAAAGGTCAAATCTGACATTCACTTCAATATTAGGGTTAACTGAGTTGAACTTATGATCTGAATTCTTTTTATGTAATTATCTGGTTTATAGGGTAGTTTAGAGATGTTCTAGTAATCAAATAATAGTCAAGTTTTCCAAATACTAGATTTCACAGTTTCATACAAAGTTTGGCAACTAGTATCCTAAATATCTCCCTAATTTATCTTTTTGTAAAACAAGAAATTTGATAAATTATTTTGGTCTTAAAACATCTTAATTAATCATTAAAATTGACTAAAAATAGTTTGGAATTGAATCAAGGTTTGAAATTACGAAATTCTGCATTTTCTGCACAGAGCGCCTAGGATCGCCCTGGCGGTCTAAGGTAAACGGTAGTTAATTTTAGATCGCTGACAATAAGTCGTCTCGCGATCTCAGGCGGTCTTAAAATTTATACTAGCGCCTAAGAGCGCTGAGGGTCGCCGAGCACAGTCGAGGTCAGCGATCACTCGAAAACGTTCAGAAACAGTGTAAAAATGTGATTTTTCACGTCCAAGATCATTCTAACATACATATAATATTGTTATCAAACTAAATACATGAATATATCATACAAAAACATGCTTTGGAGATTAATCAATTGTAAATCCAAAAACAAACAGAAAACGATGTCACTTACCTCTGTCGTGAGTTGTTTCTCCTTCTCTTCTCTAAACAGCACTATTACTAATGCAAAACTCTACTCTTGAGATGAAGAAAACCCTCTCCTTTCTTCTTCTTTTCTTCATTTCTTCTTTGGTCGATCTCAGTCGCTTTTGGTCGTGCGACTGTTGCTTGCGGCTATCGAATACGAACGGGTATTCCAAAACGTATACCATTAGGTTATTTTAATGCACTATATACCTACGATTCCACGCAACTTAGACTCCACGCATAGCCCAATCAAAATACAGCTTACTTTAATCATTAATCTTACCTTGATATCTTTCGATCAAACGGTCGGATTTGCGTTCAACTCTGGATCTCCATTATTTATATCATCCTGTACATTAATAAAATATTTCCATCAGTTATACCTCTCAAGGATATTATTTATTAGTTTATTATATTATTTAAGGAAAATTCGGGGTTTTACATCTAGAGGTTGCACTAGGGACTTGTCCGTTACGCTCATCATGGAAGCGAATGTTGCTAAAGCATCGGCGAACTAATTCTTGATTCGTGGCATATAGTTGAATGTCACGTTCTCAATCTGCTCTTCCAGTTCTTTGATCAATTCTTGGTATGGCACCAATTTCAAGTCTCTTGTCTTCCAATCTCCAATTACGTGATATATAATGAGACTTGAATCTCCGAATAGCTCCAACTCTTGTATGTGCATCTCGATTGCTGCTCGCAAGCCTAATATGCACGCTTCATACTCTGCCATGTTATTAATGCAAGCGAACAAGAGTTTTGCCACTATTAGGTGATGGACACCTTTTGGGGAGACTAGTACAGCTCCGCTTCCCCTTCCACTGACGTTGAATGCCCCATCAAAGAATATTCTCCACTTGGCTTCATCTACTCTTCAATCGGCTCAGTACTCATCACATCTTCATCTGGGAAGTGTGTTAGAAGTGGTTGATAATTCGGCAGAGGATGTGCGTCGAGGTAATCTGCCACTGCTTGTCCTTTTATCGCCTTCCTTGTCGTATAAACAATGTCATATTCAGATAGAAGGACCTGCCATCTTGCTACCCTTCCAGTTGGAATCAGCTTCACAAAGATGTACTTCAATGGATCTAAATTTGAGATAAGTAGGACTGTGTGGCTAAGCAGGTAATGTTTGAGTTTCTGTGCTGCTTAAGCTAGGGCACAACACGTTTTTTCTAGTGCTGAGTACCTTGTCTCATAATCGGTGAACTTCTTACTCAAATAGTAGATTGCTCGCGCTTTTCTTCCGGTCTCATCATGTTGTCCTAACACACATCCTATAGTTGTCTCAGAGACGTCAAATACATGATCAATGGTCGCCCTGGTACTGGTGGGATCAGGATTGGTGGATTCATTAGGTATGCCTTGATCATGTCAAATGTTCTTTGGCAGTCCTCGTTCTAGACCACGGGGTTGTCCTTCTTCAGCAGTTTGAATATTGGTTCACACACGAGAGTCAATTGTGTGATAAACCGACTAATGTATTGCAATCTGCCTAGGAAACCTCTAATTTCCTTTTCTGTCGATAGAGAAGGAATTTCTAGAATCGCCTTTGCTTTGGCGGGGGCAACTTCAATCCCGCGCTTGCCAACAATAAAACCAAGCGGTTTTATGAGGTAACTCCAAACACACACTTGTTCGGATTAAGTCTGAGCTTAAACTTTCTGAGTCTGTCAAACAGCTTTCCGAGGTTCACCAAATGATCTTCTTCTTCTTTAGACTTCGCAATCATGTCATCCACATATATTTCCATCTCTTGGTGCATCATGTCATGGAACAACAGAGTCATTGCACGCTGATATGTGGCGCCCGCATTCTTTAGTACGAATGGCATCACACGATAGCAGCAAGTGCCCCAGTGTGTGATAAAGGATGTCTTCTTCATGTCTCCAGGTGTCTTCCTTATCTAGTTGTAACCAGAAAATATGTCCATAAATGAGAACATTGAATGCGTCGTAGTGTTATCAACCAAAACATCAATATGCGGCAATTGAAAATCATCCTTTGGGCTTGCTTTGTTCAAATCTCGGTAGTCGATACACATCCTGACCTTTCCATCTTTCTTCGGAACTGGCACGATGTTGGCTAACCAATCTGGGTAATTGATTACTTGCAAGAACCCAACATTCAACTGTTTGGTGACCTCTTCTTTAATCTTAGGGCCCATTCCGGTTTCATGCGTCTGAGCTTTTGTTTCACGGGAGCGGCCTCAGGCTTTGTTGGTAACCGATGCACAACTAAGTTCGTGTCTAATCCGGGCATATCCTCATATGACCATGCAAACACATCAGAGTAAGACTTTAAAAATTCAATCATCTGCATTTTCAATGTTTGAAACAGCTTTTTACCGATTTGAAGAATTTTAGGTTGTGCTAGTTCACCTACGTTAACAGGTTCAGTTTCCTCAATATTAGCCAGGAGACCCTTTTCGTGCCTTTCCAAGGCGAGCTGAATTTCTAGTGGGGTCTCCAATGATTCATCGTCATCCTTGTACTCCACAGGCTTGTCCTGGTCTGTATCGGGGACGACGTCTAAATCATTCTTCTACAGCGGCCAAGTGCCCTAGTCTAACTTATTAATGTTTTGCTCTTTTTTTGCACTGAGTATTTGCTCGTGCTTTTCTGTTATTATTTTTGCATGTTCAATTGATTGTTCAATGCCGATGTTTGCAGTTGCTTCCTTTATAATCTTATTGCCTATCTCGTGCTTCAGCACATCTGGGTGTGCATCGAGATCAACACTAGGATTACAGGGTTTAGCATGGTTATTTTTGTTTTTACTTTCATTTCCAGACACATGCAAATAGAAGAACTCATTCAGATATTGTAGACACCCCAAATTGCACTGTGAAAAATGATGAATAATTGGCCAAAAGCATTAAAAAACAGTTTTTATTTTGTAGTCGAAATTAGAATTTGGATAAAAGCTTATTTTTCTGTATTCGAAAATAGTTTTCGGATACAAACAATTTTCAATGTATCCGAAATTTAATTTCAGATACAAAGAGTTTTGTTTGTAACTGACCTGTGTTGTCGAATACTAATGTTTTGCTCCAAATTGGAAAATCTTGAGAGTTTTCACTTATTTACTGCTATACCTCTGTCTGAGAAGTGGGAATTCCCGAATTTAGCCTCCGAGATTAGCCATATTCCTCCAAGTCCATGCCTTAGGGTTAAGTTGGAAGGTTCTAGACACATTTTTGTGTCTACCCTTGGGACTTTATTACCCTTGCTTTTGCTTATAAATAGAGGGCCTCTCCTCAAGCAAATGACGAGAAATTGGAGATTGAAGAGCTCCAAGTGAAGAAGGGAACCCTTGCCTCTCCACTTTCAGAAATCCAGGTATGTCTCTCTTCTTTTCTTTTCTGTTTTATAATTCTAGGATTATTCTGTCTTCTCCTTTCTTCTGTAGAATAAGGCCTATGTGTGGTTGTTACCCAAACCTACTTCCAAGTACCTCAAGACTACTCTCTAACCGTAAAACGTGAAGAGAGAGCAAGGGAAAGGGGGACAAGTGGATCCATAGGATAGACCCTTTTGTGTTGTAATCTGTTGATATGAGTCCTTAAAATATTTTGTTTGTATATGTGATTGTTTATTTATGAAATATGGAGGAATACCATGGATCTATGCTGTTCATAGCATTAGATCTTATTTTCCTCCTAGAGTTTTGTTTGTTTGTTTTACATTATTATCTTTCTTTTGGTTATTATTAGGCTAAGATTTTGGATCTATCATGATCAATATGATAGATCTGAAATCAGAAGCCTTAAAGTAACCTCGAGGGTTTCATGAGGTGATTTTGTATTATTTTAATTTTTGAGAGAAGATCCTATGGTCTAAACTCACCCTTTTTGATGTTTTTCATCAACATGGGTGAATCTCGTTTAGATCTCTTAACCAATGATAAATCTGGACTAGATCTGTACCCTAGAACCATTTAGATTTGTTCTTCAATGTTATGAGATGATTTTATATTATTTTAATTTTTGAGAGAAGATCCTATGGTCTAAACTCTCCCTTTTTTATGTCTTACATCAACATGGGTGTATTCGGTTTAGATCTCTCAATTAATGAGAGATTTTGACTAGATCTGTACCCTAGATTGTTCAGGTTTAATTCCTCAATATTTTGATTTTAATTTTTTATTTCAAGGATTTAACTTAAATCTAGCCTTTTTGGTGTTTTACTTTAGGTTTGCTTTCTTTGATTTTTATCTTGTTTTTTTTACTCAATCATGAAACCCTCAAGATGGTATATTCATATGAAGGGACCAGAATTAATTGGGCGATTCATATAAAAAAAGGCCATACATCTTTTTTGTTCTTTTTTATATTTTTAATTTGGTTTTTTATTAGCAAGCATTTTTTCTAGCATAAACAATACTTGGCAACTACCTTGTGTAGACGAATAGGGGTGCCTAATACCTTCCCCTATTTGTAATCTAATCCCCTTACCCATCTCTGGTTATTATTTTAAAGTAGAGTTATTTTTAATCTAGCTTTGCTTTTTGTATTTTATTTGATGATTTTTGTGTCCATTCACACCTAAAAATTGAATGGTGGCAACTCCTCCTTTTTATGAATCCCGTGTGATGATAGGAAGTCATTAGATTGATTTTACATGTCTCACAACTGGTGACTCCGCTGGGGACAAGTGGATTTAAGCCATGATTGGTGTATTTGTTCATGTTTTTCTTTATTTTTGAATGCTTGCTATTTTGTTTATTTTATTTGAGCATGTTTGATGTATTTTAGATTTGATTTGCATGATTAGAAATTCATAAGGATAAGGGCATGTATGTATTGCTTGGTTATGTCTAGAATCATGTTTAGGGGCTTTATCTTGTCACACTTGCTTACTTGTTGTATTTTCTATGATAAAATACTTTGCTTTGGGGGTTTTAATGCTATGTTTTGATCATGAAAATTAAGAGCATGAAATCTAGGAGTTTAGTGGATTTTTTTGGGGTTTTCAAGTATGTTTACTGTAAGACCCCGAATTTTCCTTAAACAATATAATAAATTAATAAATAATATCCTTAGGAGTTATAATTGATGGAAATAATTTGTTGACGTAGGTGAGCGTGATATCAATGGAGACCAAGTGTTGGACGCAAATCCGACCGTCTGATCGAGAGATATGAAGGTATGATTAATATTTAAACTTGATGTGATATGATTGGGCGATGTGCATTGAGTTTTATGTAAGTGAGTTGCGTGGAATAGGAGGTATATAAATACGTTAAATTAACCTAGTGGAATACGCAGGGTATTCTCATCGTATTTTATTCGCTCAGCCGCAAGAGAGAAACTGAGAGCGACTGGCGACTGGAAGGTGAAGAGAAAAAGAAGGAGAAGGAAAAGGGAGAGAGTAAATTGATGTTGGTCTTCTGAACACTACTTGGTGATAGTGTTCGTCTTTGTTCAGAAGAGAAGGGAAGAAAACGACTGCAGGAGGTAGGCAACATCGTTTTATGTTTGTTTTTGGTATTCAAGATTGATTAATCTCCATTGCATGTTTTCATATGATATACTCATGTATTTAGTCTGATAACAATATTATATGTATGTTAGAATAATCTTGGACGTGAAAAATCAAGTTTTTAAACTGTTTCTGTTCGTTTTTGAGTGACCGCCGACTTTACTGTACTTGGCGATCCTCAGCGCTATTGCAAAATTCGATACCGCCTGAGACCGCTTGACGACTTATCGTCGGCGACCGAAATTGAACGACCGCCTACCTTAGACCGCCGGAGCGATCCTAGGCGATCCTGGGCGCTCTGTGCAGAAAATGCAGAAATTCGTATTTTCAAACCCTGATTCAATTCCAAACTATTTTTAGTCAATTTTAATCATTAATTAAGATGTTTTAAGACCAAAATAATTTATCAAATTTCCTGTTTTACAGAAAAATAAATTAGGGAGATATTTAGGACACTAGTTGACAAACTTTGTATGAAACTGTGAAATTTAGTCTTTGGAAAATATGACCTATCATTTGATATCAGAACATCTCTAAATTACACTATAAACCAGATAATTATATAATGAGAATTCATATCATAAGTTCAACTCAGTTAACCCGAATATTGAAGGAAATTTCAGAGTTACCCTTTATATGCTGCTAGGCACCAACCCTTATAGAATTATTAGACTTTAGGGATTTTTGGAGTCTAGTGGGCATAGCTGGTTATGGACCCATAGTTGTGGCTAGATAGCTAAGGGATATCTCAGTTGGGTTGAGTTTCTCCCTAGTTGCGCGCTTCCTTTGCAAGTTGGTTTGTTTAGGAAGATCCTATGTTTGGAGGGACACCCCGGTGAGCCACTGGTGATTCCCTGTACATGTGGATAAGCGACCATCTCCATGTATTGATTCTGGTGCTATATGCTTGTGGTACATGCCAACTCTGATGAGTACGTGTGCAATAAGTCAGTGACTACGGCTCTTATCTAAGCTGCGCTGCATGGGGCTTGAGTATCATTAGTAGCACTACTCCTAAGCCGCACGGTGGTATAGCGTTTAGTCGAGAGTCATCTCAAAAGGTTTATCTATCTTTGTGAGTTTTACAATGACACTAAAATCACAAACACTTGTTGTTACTGTTGCATACATGCTGGAGGCATGTAATTGATATATTGGTTGGATGTGACTGTTTAGTGCATCCTAGTAATGTATGGATTATGCTATTGATTTATGATATTGGATTCCTACCATGGAACTTGCTGAAAATTATATTTAGAACTGTTTTATATACTGTTTTGTATTCCATGATCGATACGAATGGTTATACGAGCCTGCTTAGTCGAGATTGCTTAATCGTGCATGAACTGTTATTTTTATGTATATGAACTGTTTAAACATGCATGTGTTACCTACTAGGATATTCGTATCTCACCCTACATTTATCTCATTTTTCAGCTGATACGCGAGAGGGGCATCATAGTAGTGATTTCCAGGGAGAGCTAGCTGATTATTCGTCGGAGGAGTACTATTATCCGGATTTTGTCTGAGGTTGTGGATTGATATGGATTTAGTCATTTTGATCAGATTATTATTCATATGTTGGTTTGATGTATTAGAGAGATGAGAGAGTAGTGACCCTTTTATTTTACCAAACTTTAATATTGATTTTGATGGTTGACTATATTTTAGTTTCTTGAGGATTTTAGATTATACTTCCCCACACATATGTTCCGCACTCTGATAGTTAATTAATGAATGGATTATTTATTTCTTAGTCTGGTATATTCTTGATGTTTATTTGATATAGGCCAGTAACATCTTGGATTTGGTTGAACTGAATTCGGGTTGTTACAGTAGCAAATCGGGTTTGGGTCGGGTGTTGGTTTGCATTGACCCGGGTTCGGGGCATTACATTTACCATGATTAATGGCTTCTTGTACAACATGATTAGTTGCTGTATTTTTATAATGGCATGCTTTGATTTGGGTATTGATGATAAGTTTTGATCATGAAAATTATGAGCATGAAATCTGAGTGTTTAGTGGATGTTTTTGAGTTTTTCAAGCATGCTTTTCATGATTAATAATTTCTTGTACAATATGATAACATGCTTGTGTGATATTTTTTTTTTGGGTACATAATAGTCATGAGCATATATAGGTGTTTTTATTATCTTGTTTGTTTGTGTTTATTTATTTCCAATATGATGTCATATCTGCCTTGGTTTGAGAATGTATATATGCATGGCTGCGAAAAAAGAGTGGTAAGGGGCTGGGACGTTGTGAATGCAACTTTAATTTCAAATGCACTTGATCACTTTAAATCTTTTGCACAACCTACCCATTACCTATAGGAAGTTGAACCTGAATGTGTGTAGCTTGGTGCAACGAGGTCGTTACTTCAGAAAGCGAAAATAAAAACATTCACCTTAGAACTTTGAGCTAATGATGTGATGACATTGTGGATCTTTGATTCTGGTCATCATTAGGTTTGAGATCTAAGTTGCCAATAAACCAAAACCCAAAACCCAAAACCCCTACGCTTGAAGGTGGAGAAACACTTTTTCAACTAAAGTAAACAATTATGATGGGGAAATGGGTTTGTAATTGAGGGAAGGCCGTTTGCATGTTTCACTAGCCAAGGTATGATATGGATACCATATTGAAGGTAAACACAAGGTAACAAGGTGAAAGAGTAGAGGACTACTCTAAAGGTCCACGATCTATAACAATTCAGAATTGAACAATGCGGAAACAGTACACAAAGAATTATATGAGGAAACCTGGATCCAGATCCAGGAAAAACCTCGAGTCTATATGAGGCGACTAACCCTTCAAAATCCACTATTGAATGAGAAGACAATTACAAAGGAGTACATACTTAACCTTTACAATTTGACTCACTCAACAGCAATCCACAGTTCGAATCCACGAACTGCTACACAGCTTGAATCCACAAGCTGCAGAACACGATCAGTCCAGATCGCAAACAATCACTCACCAGTGATCCACAGTTCGAATCCACGAACTGCAACACAGCTTGAATCCACAAGCTGCAGGACACGATCAATCCAGATCGCAGCAATCCTCTCAGAATCCACTGAGACGATCCAATGCAGTAGGAATCCACCTACGCATCAATCAAGGCCGATCACCAGTCCAGGCGATCACACGATCAGATGAAGTTCCGAATTGAAGAAGAATCCTCTGTCTTCAATTCCAGGCGATCTATCTCAGATCTCCCCCTCACTCGATCGCCGACTCTCTAAAGAAGATTTGATCGAATCTCAAAACACCTCAAAATTCGAAAACCAAATGATCCAAAGAAAAAAGTCACTATTAAAAATTACAACACGTCTATTTAAAGAATAAAAACTCAGATCGCGTCGAGCGCTGGTGGCGTCGTGAAGCGATCGATGTAGACGGCTGGTGGCGAACTCAAGTCCCGCTCAGAGTAAGTTGAATCAGTTAAAAGCGCGTTGCTAGCGAGCTGCTAGCGGAAGAGTACGCGGCAGGTGCACGAACCTTTCTTTCAAAACACGAATTCCCTTATGCGCTGCCAGCGGGGTGGCAGCGGCGTGGTAGCAGTGTGGTGGCATCAAATTCTTCTTCTTTACTAAATTCACTGAATTTTCATTGTTTAATCTGCACATCTTGAAGCTTCATTAGAAGACATAATTTGTCAATCATTTGCCATAACAGGAGTGTGAGTTTTCACACTTACAATCTCCCCCTTGGCAAATGCCTGACAACAACCTTACACCAGTGTTTAATATCAACCTCAGTTAATGATGATTTCCATTTAAGAATTTTAAAACTACACTGTTAACGAGAGACACAATGATTTGGACGAATCCAGAATTTCATTCATTTACAAAAAGATATACAAATAACAAAATCATATACAATGTTCAAGAAAGAAAGACAGACATTTTCTCCCCCTTACTTATCACTCCCCTTATACACCCATATTCAGGAGAAAACACCCAGAACAGAACATAACAAAAAAAACATCATATCCACAGCAAAAAAAATAACAGGCAGCAGCAAACAGCAAGCATCAGCATCAACCCAGCCAAACCATCAACAGAAACAGAAACTCCAGTAGCATCATCCAAATTTCTCCCCCTTTCTGGAAAGTGGTTTGGGTTCCCAAGACCTTGAGTAGTGCTTGTATGCATCTTGGGATCTGGAGTGCAGCCAACTGAGCTTGTGATCCATCTCCAGTTGAGTCTTTCGAATGCATTCCAGAAAATGATCCACTTCATTTTGCATACGTTGCTGAGCAGCAACGTCCCTTTGTACTTCTCCACATGTAAAATCGACATCCTTTACCAATTGCCCCAGCTTCTCTTGGGTCTTTGATTTGAACATGCTCATCATGAGCATGTGAGACCTAACCTCTGAATTGAAAGCCTCTTGAGAAGCTTGCATGGAATTCAGTTTCTCCATGATAGCCACAGCATCAGAGCTGGACAGAGAGGACTGAGAAGAGGAGGGATCAGAAGATACCACCCGAAACGGACTTGCTCGTTTACTTCGGGTCAGAGTGGAGGAAGCAATGGGAGGACGGGGATGAATGATCAATTCAGTCGGATCAGGGAGTACCCCCTGATGAACACACATGTAAGAGATGAATATTCCAAAAGGAAGAGCTGCAGTCTTGGATTTTAAATTCTGAGACTGAAGAATCTGATGGAAGATAATGGAAGGAATACAGATACTTTCTCTGTTCCAGATGGCATGAAGAAGTCTTGCCCGATGGTGAGAGATCTCTGAGTGGTGATCAGAAGGAACAAGAGAAGCACATACAAACAGGTTCAAGATCCGGAGAAGATCTTGAAGAGAGCCATGAGGCAAATAGTTGGGCTTATTCTTAATAGAAGAGGGAGCACCCTGAACGATTAGAGAGGGAATGATGGACTCCATAGGAGGATCAGTGTGTGACTCAAGAAAGTTAAAAGAGGGAGAGTCAACAAGAGGCAGTTCAAGAAGAGAGGAAATAAGCTCTTTCGATAAGTCGAAAGAAATTCCCCTGACATAGGCTTTTACAGAGCCTTGATTGGCAAGATGGAGATGATGAAGATTAGAGTAAAATTCTCGGACCAGGTCGGGATAAGCAAAACCACCAAGTAAAGCAAATTTTTTCCAACCATTGTCCGAAAACAATGAGTAGAAAGGGGATTCAGAAAAAGACTCAAGCTTGATGGCCTTTTCCAGAAGAAGTGGCCTGTGCTTGAAGAATGCATTGAAATCAGATAAACCATTCCCCACAAACGGTTCAGAAGAATGAGAAGGGGAAGGAGGTCTCACTGGAGGAGAAGAAATAACAGGAGAAGACCTCACAGGAGGAGACTTCACAGGAGGAGACCTCACAGGAGGAGACTATGTTGAAGGAGAATCAGTTCTCTACTTTCTCTTGAGAGGCATGGTAAAAAGAAATGGAAGAGAAAGAGAAAACACACAGCACCAACCAACAAAACGAGAAAGCCCTAATGGCTGAAAAAATCTACTAAACCCTAGCTTAGAATAATGAGAAAAAACTACAGAACTAGGAAGCATAAAATGGAGAAGCAGGACGAAGATAGTAAAAAAATTTTTTTTACCTGAACAGTAGGCAGGAAGGAAGAAGGTGACAGCGACAGCAGCACCGGGACACGACGCGAGAGGCGAGGGAAAAACGAAGAGGGTGAAAAAGAACAGGGGTAAAAAAATCGCACTTTCACCTATATATAGGCAAACAAAGTACGCTGCCAGTGAGCAACTGGCGGCGTAGAAGGTGCACATGCACACACAAAGAAAAACACAGATTCAATGCAGAAATTTATAAAAGAGGTTTGAACAATTCTTCATGACATCCTCATACTTCCAAACACAAAGCTGAGATTTTAGCTGAACCAAAAATCATCCAGATAATCAACTTATTCAATCTAAGAAGTACTTATCACAAAACTGATCTTGAAGTACCTATCAAAGTTAATTCAGATGTGGTACATTTCATATCAAAGAGCAAAATTTCCTTCATGGTTTCTCATACTATAAATTTTCTTCAAGATATTAAGCACATATGCATACTAATGAGTCAATGCTTGTGAGAAATGAGCAACATTTTTGACTTTTACACTTCATACATATAGAAGGCTATTTCAGTGTAAACAATCTTGAAAAGTATAGACATATCCCAACTTCATTTTGGTGGCTTTCGCACATCAGAGATAGGTAGCCTTTTCTGATCTCTTTTTTTCTTTTTAAAGAAGGCATTGACCCTTAAAAAACCTGAGTTTACAGTTCATTCCAAGAATATACCTTCTTTATCTTTTTCTTTTTGAGATTTACAGTGGCTTTCACTCTAATCTCTATGGCAGCCATTTCTAAAACTTTTCTTTTCATAAAGGTGATAGCCTATAGATCCCAAGCTTTACCACACAATAAGTTTCAATACGTACAGGTGTTTCAGACAAAGTTGCTGGTTAGAAATAGGACATTTCTGTCAATATGCATACACTCAATCTTCCTGAAAACAAATCTTAGTAATAAGAACACACACAAATTCATTTTGATCAGATATGTGAGACATTTTACATCAAAATTAACTCAAAACAGAACCTGATTTTCAGTTTTGAGAGCATACTCCTAGGGATTTCCTAAGAGTTTCAAATCTGTTTTGATCTAAAGGTTTGGTAAAAATGTCAGCCAACTGTTTTTTAGTAGATATATATTCAATCATAACAGTTTTGTCTTCAATCAACTCTCTTATAAAGTGATGCCTGATATCTATATGTTTGGTCCTTGAGTGTTGAACAGGATTTTTAGAGATATTTATGGCACTTTGATTATCACAGAAGAGAATCATTTGATCTTGATCTAACCCATAATCAGATAACATTTGTTTCATCCATATAAGTTGAGTACAGCTGCTTCCTGCAGCAATATACTCAGCTTCAGCAGTACTCAGAGAAACACAGTTTTGTTTCTTGCTTAACCAGGCAATGAGATTATTCCCCATGTAAAAGCAACCACCAGAGGTGCTTTTTCTGTCATCCATACACCCAGCCCAATCAGCATCAGTGTATCCAGTAAAATGTGGATTTGTCTCTTTGGAAAACCAGATTCCCAGATCAATAGTCCCATTAACATATTTTATAATCCTTTTTACAGCATTCAGATGGGATTCTTTAGGATTAGCCTGATATCTAGCACAAACTCCAACACTAAAGCTTATATCAGGTCTACTTGCTGTTAAGTACAGTAGACTCCCAATCATTCCTCTGTACAGGGTAGGGTCTACAACCTTTCCAGATTCATCTTTTCCAAGTTTTAAACTAGTACTCATAGGAGTCCTAGCATGTTTAGCATGAGTTAAGCTGAATCTCTTAACAAGATTTCTTGAATATTTTGCTTGAGAGAAAAAAATTTCTTGTTGAGATTGATAAATCTGAAGACCTAAGAAAAAGTTCAGTTCACCCATCATACTCATTTCAAATTCACTTTTCATTAAATCAGCAAAGGAGTGAGCATGATTTTCAGAAGTGGACCCAAACACTATGTCATCAACATAGATTTGAGCAATCAAAATATGTTTGGACTCTCTTTGAATAAAGAGAGTTTTATCTACATTTCCTCTCATAAAACCAAATTCAAGTAAAAAGAAGGTAAGTCTCTCATACCGAGCTCTAGGAGCTTGTTTGAGACCATACAAGGCTTTGTTCAGTTTATAGACATATTTAGGATGATTTGTGTCCTCAAATCCTTTAGGTTGCTCTACATAGACCTCTTCATTCAGATATCCATTCAAGAATGCACTCTTAACATCCATTTGAAACAGTTTAAACTTCAAGTAACATGCAATAGACAACAGTAATCTGATTGATTCTAACCTAGCTACAGGAGCAAAGGTTTCATCAAAATCTATTCCTTCTACTTGAGTATACCCCTGAGCAACAAGCCTAGCCTTATTTCTGGTTACTATCCCATTCTCATCAGATTTGTTCTTAAAAATCCACTTGGTTCCTATCACATTCAGATCAGAGGGTCTTTCAACCAATTCCCAAACATTATTTCTAGTAAATTGATTCAGTTCTTCATGCATAGCATTCAACCAAGAATCATCTAGCAATGCATCTTTATAAGATTTTGGCTCAAATTGAGAAAGATAAGAAGAAAATCTTACCTCATTATGTACCTGATGTCTTGTTCTGACACCATCTGAAATATTTCCAACAATTTGCTCAGTTGGGTGGTCTTTGAGAGTTCTAGTCAGAGGAACCACTTCAATACTTGAGGAAGTATCTCTGATTTCATCCTCTTCATCTACAGCCTGCAAAAATTCACTGTCAATACCTTCATCATCAATTAGCACATTTATAGATTCCATTACAACAGATTTTTGCAAATTAAAAACTCTGTATGCTCTACTAGAAGAAGAATATCCTAGAAAAATTCCTTCATCACTTCTAGAATCAAATTTTCCTAGATTTTCTCTGTCCCTTAAGATATAACATTTACTTCCAAATACTCTGAAATATTTCAAGTTTGGCTGTTTTCCTTTCCAAAGTTCATAGGGAGTTTGTTTCCACCCAGATCTGATATAAACTCTGTTACTAATGTAACAGACAGTGTTTATAGCTTCAGCCCAGAATTTTGTTGAAATTTTCTTGGCTATCATCATGGTTCTAGCCATTTCTTGTAAAACTCTGTTCTTCCTTTCCACAACTCCATTTTGTTGTGGAGTCTTAGGAGTAGAAAATTCATGTTTGATTCCTTGTTCTTCACAGAAATTGGAAAACATTTGATTCTCAAATTCTGTCACATGGTCAGATCTGATTCTAACAATCTTTCCTATTTGCAAGTTCTTTTCAACTTGAATTTGACAGCACAGATGTTTAAAACAGTTGAAACATTCAGATTTTTCTCTTAGAAAGTCTACCCAAGTATATCTGCTGTAGTCATCTACAGCAACAAATATATATTTCTTTCCTCCCAGACTCTCAGTCTTTGTAGGTCCCATTAAATCCATATGAATCAGTTCTAATGGTCTTGATGTTCCTACAATGTTGGTTTTCTTGTGTGTGGCTTTGATTTGCTTTCCTTGGTTGCAAAGACCACACATTCCTTTCTTTTTATTTTTCCCAAACTTGGGAATTCCTCTAACCAGCTCAGACTTAGAGATTTTTGACAAATCTCTATAGTTAATGTGGCCAAGTCTTCTATGCCACAAATCAATTTCATTGCCTATGGAGGATTTTAAAGAGCACTCATTGTTTCCAATAATCCCATAGCAATTATCACTTGTTCTTTCCCCTACAAGAACAGTTCTACCAGATTTATCCAATATTTTGCATTCTTTTCTGGTAAAATTAACAAATAATCTGGAATCACATAATTGGCTAATACTGATAAGATTTGCCTTCAAACCAGATACAAATAGAACATTCTTTAAGCAAACTCCATTTGGACCTGTAACAGTTCCTTTACCTTTAACTTGGGAAGTGCTTCCATCACCAAATGTAACACTTCCACCAAAATATTCTTCAAAGGTACTGAACATATCCTTATGACCACACATGTGTCTTGAACAACCACTGTCCAAGTACTACATGTTGACATCATGAGCTTTTAAAGCTACATGAACCACATTAGCAACTAATGAATCTTTTCTTACCCAAATCTGTTTTTCAGGAGTCTTCTGAAAATTACTTTCATCAACTACTTGAGTTTTTGAGGAAAGCTTCTTTGACAGATTTGAGACTTCCTGATTTAATGTTTCAGTCATTTTTAACAGGGAGTCAAATCTATTGTATAAGTCCAGGGACTGACTTTGGTTTACCTTTCTCTTATTATCAAAATATCCATCAGGGAAACCATACAGTGCATAACACTTTGGTCTTATATGACCCTTTTTATTGCAGTGATGGCATACAGGTATGAACCTATGTTCAGACAAATCAGCATTTCTAGACTTGTCAGTTTTTCTAAACTGAACAGATTTAGATTTCTCAGAAGTTGAAGATTTACCTGTTGGTCTTACTTCTCCAGCAGAAATTTTCTGTGAAGATTCCATGTTTTGATTACTTACACTCATTCTCTTTTCAGCAGAATTTGAGCTTTCAGGAACTTCCATTGAAATTGATTCCTCATTTATTTGAGGATTTCTTGCAGAAACATTTGAAACATCAGATTTACTTAAATTTGAAACTTTCTCAAGTTCACTCACTTTACCTTGAAGTACAGAGATCTGAGCTTCCTTTTCTTTTAGTTTTTCAGTTTTTTCAGTTAAAGAAGTTACCAGAAAATCTTCTTTGGCATGTCTTTCAAGTAACTTCTGGTTTATTGAATCTATTTCTGCAAGAGCTTTATTTTTCTCTGTTTCTGATTCCTTCAATTTTTTACTCAGTTTCTTGACTTTCTTCTGAGCTCTATTGAATTCCTTATAGAGCTGATTGTAGGCTTCTTGTAGTTCTTCTTCATCATCTGATAAAGTCTCTTTATTATCTCCTGCAATTCCAGAGATTGAACTACCAGAAGAGGATGAGTAAAATGAATTGAAAGCAGTAAAATTAGCAGAGATATCCTCATCAGATTGTGAAGAATTATCAGTATTACTGTCATCCCAAGTAACCTGATAATTAGTCTTTTTCTTTTTATCCTTTGAGGGACAATCAGATGCAACATGTCCAAATCCTCTACATTTGTAACATTGGACTTCATCATTCTGATAAAATTTCTTCTCCTTTCTTGGATCAGACATTTTCTTATCAGATCTCCTATTTGATCTGTCCATGGATGATGAAGAATTGGATTGTCTCTTTTTAAACATTTTCTTAAACTTTTTGGCTAAGAGAACAAGTTCATCCATATCAACATCAGAATTATCTGATTCTTTAGTATTTACAGATTTTATAGATTTTAGAGCTATTCCTTTATTTCTTTTTGGAATATTCAGATCTAGCTCATAAGTCTGTAAAGATCCTACCAGATCTTCAATTCTCATGTTATCTACATCTTTTGCCTCTTGTATAGCAGTTACTTTAGGTCTGAATCTTTCAGGCAAAGATCTTAATATTTTTCTAATAACCTTTGATGTAGAGATTTTTTCTCCAAGATTAAAACTAGAATTAACAATATCTGAGAGTTTAGCATAAAACTCATCAAAAGACTCATCATCTTTCATATATAAAGTTTCGAAAGATGTAGTAAGTCTCTGAAGTCTGGAAAGCTTGACAGCTGAGGTTCCTTCATGAGTGACCTCAAGAATGTCCCAAGCTTCCTTAGCAACTTCACATGAGGAAATTCTCCTGAATTCCTCAACACTAACAGCACAAAATAAGGCATTCATTGCCTTGTTATTCCATCCACATTGATCAGATTCAGTTTTAGTCCACTGATCATGAGGTTTAGGGATCACAACACCTACTTCTGTTGTGATCACAGGTGGATGATAACCATTACAAACCGAGAGCCAGACACGCACATCGATTGATTTCAGGTAAGCTCTCATTCTTGCTTTCCAGTAAGAATAATTGTTACCTTCAAATAAAGGATGTCTAGAGGCAGATCCTCCTTCTTTTCCAAAATCCATGCTATAGATCTAGATCACACTATGTATATCAATTCAAAGTGAATAGGCTCTGATACCACTTGAAAGAGTAGAGGACTACTCTAAAGGTCCACGATCTATAACAATTCAGAATTGAACAATGCGGAAACAGTACACAAAGAATTATACGAGGAAACCTGGATCCAGATCCAGGAAAAACCTCGAGTCTATATGAGGCAACTAACCCTTCAAAATCCACTATTGAATGAGAAGACAATTACAAAGGAGTACATACTTAACCTTTACAATTTGACTCACTCAACAGCAATCCACAGTTCGAATCCACGAACTGCAACACAGCTTGAATCCACAAGCTGCAGGACACGATCAATCCAGATCGCAGCAATCCTCTCAGAATCCACTGAGACAATCCAATGCAGTAGGAATCCACCTACGCATCAATCAAGGTCGATCACCAGTCCAGGCGATCACAGGATCAGATGAAGTTCCGAATTGAAGAAGAATCCTCTGTCTTCAATTCCAGGCGATCTATCTCAGATCTCCCCCTCACTCTATCCCCGACTCTCTAAAGAAGATTTGATCGAATCTCAAAACACCTCAAGATTCGAAATCCAAATGATCCAAAGAAAAAAGTCACGATAAAAAATTACAACACGTCTATTTAAAGAATAAAAACTCAGATCGCGTCGAGCGCTGGTGGCGTCGTGAAGAGATCGATGTAGACGGCTGGTGGTGAACTCAAGTCTCACTCAGAGTAAGTTGAATCAGTTAAAAGCGCGCTGCTAGCGAGATGCTAGCGGGAGAGTACGCGGCAAGTGCACGAACCTTTCTTTCAAAACACGAATTCCCTTATGCGCTGCCAGCGGGGTGGCAGCGGCGTGGTAGCAGTGTGGTGGCATCAACTTCTTCTTCTTTACTAAATTCACTGAATTTTCATTGTTTAATCTGCACATCTTGAAGCTTCATTAGAAGACATAATTTGTCAATCATTTGCCATAACAGGAGTGTGAGTTTTCACACTTACACAAGGTAATATCAACTTTTTTTTTTTAGAATTACCTTCATATCATGTAAAGTAAGTGCCATGGTGTCCATATGTTTCGGATGGAATTTTGCCCAATGAGGTCTGTATCCTAAGATTGGTGTAACCTATAGGAAGAGTTTTTTACTTTTCTCAGAAGTCATCCTACCCAAAATCCATATAGGAGGCAAACAAAAGTACAAAATCTATGAATATGGTGTCTAACTTTGGAGGGAACATGTACCCTCATAAGCATTCATGCATTTTTGCAAATGTAGTGTCAAAATCCAATTTAGGACTATATTTAAAAGCCAAATCAAGATGTACATTAAGTGGGAATAAAGATAACATAATATGTAAAAATCTGGGGAACAACTGAATCAAAAAAGGGCTATTTTGGCATTAATCAAAAACTCAGCTCGGTAAAACTGTGTTGTCTTTGTATCCGAAATTTATTTTCGGCAAAAGGATTTTATGTGTGTATCCGAACACTTATTTTGGAGACAATAAAGCATGCCTTTAGCCAGCCGACTTGATATGTCGGATACAACCCAGAAACTTACATATTGATTTCTATCATAACTTTTTTGAATATAAAATGCCAAAAACATTGTAAATAACCTGTGGGCACCTCAGTGGGAGTATGGAAAGATAATTTAAGTGTTCAAATGATTTAATAAAGGATTCAACCTAATCTTGAAACACAAATCCATCCTTTCCTCCGAGCTTAAAGAAGATACATCAAAAGGGGATTAAAGTGTCATATTTCTTGATACCAATTCATCTCAAACATGTTTCAATCAAACTTTTGAACTTGAAAATAGAGAGAAACTCCTAAATATGATTAAGCTTCTAACTTTGGGGTATTTGCAAAATGTGGGGTAATAAGTCAAAGTTTGACTATATCTTTCATAACTTGTCCTTATGATAAGTTAGAGGTTAGTATTACAATTGACTTATTTTCAAAGCCAATTCTTCAAACAAATCCTCGAGTGAAACTCATTAAAATTCAAACTTTTAAAAAGATTCTTTAAGTCATACCCCAAAAGAATAAATAAAATGGCCAAATGAAGGCATAGGTTGCTTGGGAACCTAGGAATCCCCAAATTTCTAAAAAAGTCTCTTTATGGGTCACTTGGAAAGCATTTAATTTTAAGCAAATAAAAATTCAAAAGAAAATCATAAAAAAAGGAAAATGATTCAAAATCAAAGTTCTTTGAAGCAAATTGAGTTTTTTTTCAACGCAAAAGCTTCAAAGGAAATTCAAAATTTCCATGGGCCTCTGAAAGCCTTTGAATTTCAGATTTTTTTTAACCCTTCATAGGCATCTGAAAGCCTTGGAATTTTGGAAAATCAATTCATAGGACAATTGAAGGCCTTCAAAAACTTCAGATTTCATAGGCCACCTGTAGCCTTTGAATTTTAAATTCTCATAAGCGTTAGGGAAGCTTGAGCAATTCCCTAACCTCATAGGCCTTCTAAAGCCTTAATTTAGAAACTCATAGGATCTCTGAAAGCCCGAAATTTCAAAACTTTTTCTTCATAAGCCTTTAGAAGCTTGCGTGATTCTAGAACCCCTCTTAGGCCCCTGAAAGCCTGTGTAATTTTAGGAGGCTTTGGAAGCCTTGATTCCAATTCACATCTTGTGGGACATGCTGGAAGCCCTAAAATATTCCAACAAATTATTTGGATGATCTTTTTCATACCAACCAATTCATAAGCCCTTGGAAGCTTGAGTAATTCCAAGACACTCTGTGATTTGTCTAAAAGCTTTTATTTTAGGCATTTCATATCTTGTAGGATATGTTGGAAGCCCTAAAATATTCCAACAAATTATTTGGATGGTCTTTTTCGTACCAACTAATTCATAAGCCCTTGGAAGCTTGAGTAATTCCAAGACACCCTATGATTTATCTAAAAGCTTTTATTTTGGGATATTTCATATTCAGTAGGACATGTTGGGAGCCCTAAAATATTCCGACAATTCTTTTAACTCAAAATAAAAATAAAAAAATAAAAAAATAAAATAAAATAAAATAAAATACAAACTCATGTTCACCTAACCTGCATACATGCATTCATATGTGTGTGAATAAGCTATAAATTGGTACTGACATATTTCTTTCTTTCTTTTTTCTTTATCCAGGTACCAAGATACTTGCAACCATTGCTCCTGTGACCAGATCAAGAGCCCACACAATGAATCCCACCGAGAATCAAGCCATTGTTCCAGCTCAAGACTTTGCTCAACAACAAGAGCAAGTGGTAGGGACCACCCAAATGCTGGAAAACTTACTGGCAGCCTAGGCCCAACAAGCCCAAGCCCAGAACCAAGCCTCTACTTCTCACCAAGCACCGCCACCTCAAAACAACAATCCACCTCCAGCTCAACCTATCCCTGAACCCATTTCTGAACCTATCCCTAAACCTATACTGATCAGGGAGGATAGTGTTGAATTTGAGAAAGAGAAGGAAAAAGAAAAAGTGAAGGAAGAGATGGAAAGGAAGTTCTTGCACAGGCTGGAGATGATCCAGGAGGAATTGAGGGAAGTAAAAGGGGTGAATAATTTTGGAGGCACCAATTTTGAAGACTTGTGCCTATACCCCTATGTCTGCTTACCGGCCAAATTCAAGTGCCCAGACTTTGACAAGTACGATTGTACTGGCTGCCCCATGAGTCATCTGAAGCTCTATTGTGGGGCCCTATGCCAATTTGGCCGGGATGACGGCATTCTAATCCAGCTATTCCAAGGAGTTTGATTGGAGCTTCTTTTAGGTGGTTTGCCACCGTGGATCATGGAAGGATAAGGAGGTGAAATGTAATGCCACAAACTCGGGTCAATGCAAACCGGCACCTGACCCGAATTCGATTCGCTACTGTAGCAACCTGAATCCAGTTCAACAACAGAATTCGATATGCTACTAGCCTATATCAAGTAATCATCAATAATTAACCAGACTGAAGAATTAAATAAATCATTTATTAATAAATTATCAGAGTGCGGAAACATCAATGTACGGAAGTGTAGTCTAACATCTCCATAAAAAGAAGTCAAATAAACCATCCAATCCAAATAATCATTTAAGTCTGGTAATAATCAAAAGGTTCTAATCACTCAATCTCTCAGATACATCAAACCGAATAAATAAAATAAACTATCTAAAGTCTCATCAATCATCTTTCCTCAACCTCAAATCAAATCAGGATAATAATACTCCTCGGGCGAATAGTCAACAAGATTACTCTAGAAATCACCACTATGATCACCCTCTCGCGTATCAGTTGAAAAATAGGATAAGAAGTAGGGTGAGATACGAATATCTTAGTAGACAACACATGCATACTATAAATAGTTCATAATTAATTAAAATAGATGTTTATGCACGAATAAGCAGTCTCGAGTAAACAGGCTCGTATAAACATTCATATCGATCATGGAATACAAATCAACATGTAAAACAATTTAAGTATTAGTGAACAGTATAAAGTATATCAAGATCATGATTCAGAAATCAATAGCAGAATCCAATATAAAAACCGGAATGTACTAAACAGTCACATCCAACCATAGCATCCAATACAAGCATCCAGCATGTGAACAATATCAGAAGTAAGTGTTTGTGATCTTAGCATCATTGTAGTACTCACAAAGAAAGATACACCTTTGAGATGACTCTCTCAACCATATGCTATACCACTGTGCGGCTTATGGGTGATGCTACTAATGATACTCAAACCCGTGAACATCACCTTAGATAAGAGCCGTAGTCATCGACTTATTGCACATGAACTCAACCGAGTTGGCATGAACCACCACCATGCAGCACCGAAATCAATACATAAAGATGGTCGCTTATCCCCATGTACAGAGAATCACCAGCGGAGCACTGGGGTGTCCCTCCAGACATAGGACCCTCCAGAGCAAACCAACTTGCAAAGGAAGCGCGTTCGCACTAGGGAGTAACTCAACCCAAATGAAATATCCCTTAGCTATCTAGCCAAAACTATGGATCCATAACCAGCTATGCCCATTGTGCGCTGGTCGGAAACGCCACACGGGAAAATTCGGAGTTGCCACCACCTGATGGGGTGCAGGCGGACACCTGGGTGCCTAATCTTGTCTATTATGGCTTGGTCTGCAGCTTGAGATTCTAAGTAGGGTCTCGGTTGTGGTCTAGGGAAGTCCGTAGACACCCCAGTCCACCTCGTCGGATGACGGGTCCCATGGGTTCCCTAGTTTGAGTCAACTCTGGTTTCTCACCCGATTCCTAATCCAGCATGCAATTTTGGTTAAGTTTGGTGGGACCACCTGAGTGGTGTGGGTCCCTTTAATTGTTTTTATCTTTCCTTAATTAAGTGCTCTGAGTCTGATTGGGTGGGCCCCGTCGGAAGGCCCACAGTTTCTTTGGTGGGCTTGGTTAAGCCCGTATGCCCCTGGTGGGCCTCAGTCTAACCTGGGAGGCCCTTTGGGCTTTGGTGATTTCAATTGATTTTACTTTTAGGGTTCAAGTTGAATTTAAAGTGATTTGCATGCAAGGGTGGGTCACAATGGTTGCCAATGATTTATTCAAAATTTTCTTCTTCAAATTCTCAAAAGGGGGCTAGACCGTGGGCTTGGGGCCCGTTAGCCTAGGCTTGGACCGGGTGGTCCATGGTTCGGTGGGTCAGGGTATTGCACCCTACCCAGTTAGGTTCACGAGTTTAGTGGGCCCGATAGGCCCGCACCCGAGGTCACGGCCAAACCATGCTTACACTAGCCATCATGCTTCATTTTTATTGGGCTTTGGTGGGCCTCAAAGGTTTTGGCCCAATTAGTTCATTTTAATTATCTTGTTTAATGTACAAAGGTGATCTTGGACTGGGTGGGCCCCATTGGAAGGCCCACAAAGGAATCAAGTTGGGCTTGAAGGCCCGTGCACCATCTTGGGTTTCCGGTTAACCCGGAAACCCTACTAGTTCAACCGGTCCAGTTCACTTGGCACAGCAAATGACAAACATGCAAGAAAACTGATTTTTGGAAAACACTTAAAGTAACCGAAATTTCATTTTGGTTAAGCATGAATACTAGCATAACCGAAATTCAATTTTGGTTAAACCATAGTTGTGGTTTAACCGAAATTTGATTTCGGTTAAGCCACCAGAAACCCTTAACCGACCTAAGATCTCGGGTAAGCAGCAGAAATGCCTTTTTTCACTTTTTTGGCATCAAACCAATCCAAGGGGTTTGGGAGCATGTATGGTATCTCTGTGGGCCTCTGTGTGGGCCCACAGTGGTTCGAATAGAGCTGTTAGGCTCACCTTTTGGGGTCTCCAAGGATCAAAATAGTGGGGGGAATCAAAGGGTTTATTCCCTTCCTTTCCAATCAACATGAAAACCAACCAGGGATCTAATTATCCCTGGTTTGGTTCCTTTTGCTCCAAAACAAATTATCATGCTTTCCTATGAACAAAATCAAGTGAAAGACTAACCTAGACATGCTTCAAGTGAATGGAAGGACATGCAAAGGGGGGTTGACTTCTCATGGTTGCAAAACAGGGACTAAAAGTATGGTAAAAATCTCAATGAAAACACACGCATGAAAATAGTGGGAAAAGCATGCAATCTTGCAAATCTAAAATTATGGCGTACATGCTTCAAATCCTAGTGACTAACAAGGGAATCTTACGCATGCATACAATAACAACTAGACATACATTCCAGGTATTTTATCATGCCAATATTACCTTCAAGCCCTAACAAAATAACATGTAAAGAAAGGAAGAGGGAGGGGGCTTATGCCGAGATTACATTTGGATTCTAGCAAGGGGAACATGCTCCTCCTTTTGATGTGGAACTCACAACACCCGTGACCTCAAAACAGTGATCTAATGGGGTTGTATGACCACTTTAAACCAACCGAAATGCTCTCCCTAGACCCTCTTTATTAACATAAATTTGTTTCCTTACCATGGGAAATCCACCTTATGAAGAGAAAACTTGGGAGAGGGAGAAAAGAGAAGGATGAACCAAAGTGAGCCAAAGAACACTAGGTGGTAGTGCAAAATATGTCAATATGCTCCAAATCCCATGAAAATCACATATGTTAAATAAAAATCATAGGGAAGTCATACCTTGAGGTTAAAAGTTTCCTAAGGTGGTGGTGGAGTCCTCTTGAAGCTCCCACAGCAACTTGAACTCTTCTCCAACTCTAGCAAGACCTCCAAAGCTCTCCTTCCAAGTGTTAGAAATGAAGAAGGAGGGGGTGGGAATGAGTTTGGAATGGTTAGGGTAAGGTTTTAGGTGTTTTGGAGGGGTAGAGAGGAGAGGGACGAGCAGGGTAGGGGAGAGCAAAAATTTGGCAAGCAACCAACCCCCAGCCAAATGGCTGGAGTCCCTATTTATAGCCAGAGAAAGGATAACCGGAATTAATTTTCAGTTACATAGATTTTCCAGTATAACCGAAAATTAATTTCCGTTATACAGGATTTACTTGTAACCGAAATAACATTTCGGTTACTTTCGCCCTCGATTGGCAGTTAATTTCTGTCAAGTACGGCTTCAGACAATCTGTCAGGCGATATTCGATTTCACTTTATGAACCGAAAATATATTTTAACCGAAATTTATTTTCAGTCATTCTGCCAATATTTTTGATATTTTCGGATTACCCCCTGGATTTGACCTAATTTGACACTGAGATATTCGCAGATAGCCCCCTGCGCAATTTTGGCCCTAAGATATTTGGCAGATTTTGGATATTTATGGATTGCCCCTCAAGATATTTTCCTGCGTTTCTTGCCACGTGTGCAGTTTCTGACATTTCTGCCCGGGAACCTCAACTAATCATATCTTCCTCATCCGGGCTCCGATTCGAGCAAACTTAGTTGCGTTAGAACCATATCGGAGCCCTCTATTCAATGGCATAGGGGTAAGCACTGGCTCGGGTTTAGCAGAAAGTCACCTTTCAGCTCCCCTCAAGTTTGACCAGCCTGCAGATCCTTCATCCGGACTCCGATTCCTGCAAACCCAGTTGCGCTGGAACCGTGTCGAGGTCCTCTATCCAATGAGATAAAGCAAGGTGGTCAACTTTCACTTGATCAAAAAGTCAACTTTTGACCCCTTAGGGTTTGACTTTTCAGATAGGGTTTGCATTTCCGGCTCTTCCGAGAGAGCAAAAATGAGGTGCTTATACCCACTAGACACCAACAATCCCTAAGGACTAATATTTCTGTATGTAATAGTGTCTAGCAGCATATAATGGTTAAATCTGTAATTTCTTTCATTATCGGGTTAATTGGGTTCAAAATCTGATCTGGAAATCCTGTATATCATATTCTGGTTAACAATATAAATTTACATGTCTCTTAATTAATTAACTCAAATTTACAAGTTTAGTTCTTCCAAAACTTAGGTTTTCTTGTTATTTACAAAGATTGGCAACTAATTACGCTAAATACCTCCCTATTTTTATTCTTTTGTAAAACAATTAATTGGTAATTTATTTTGGTCTTAAAACATTTTATTTGAGGATTAAAATTGGTTAAGAATAGTTCAGAATTGAATCAGGGGTTAAATTTATGAGAAATTGCATTTTCTGCACAGAGCGCTCAGGATCGCCTAGGATCGCTCAGGCGGTCTAGGGTAGGCGGTAGTTTAAAATAGAGCGCCGACAATAAGTCAGTAAGCGGTCTTGGGCGGTCAACATTTTTCAACGAGAGCCTGGAAGCGCCGAGGATCGCTGAGCACAGTAAGCTTGGTGGTCTCCCAAAAACGAACATACAATGTTTCAAAATCCGATTTTTCATGTCTAAGATGACTCTAACATATTTATAAGATTGATATCAAGCTAAATACATGTATATACAACACAAAAACATGCAATAGAGATTAAACATGTACGAGAACACAAAACGCTCGATAAAACAGTGCTGCCTACCTCTGTTCAATTGTTCCTCCTCTTCTTCCTCTAACCAACAGTGTTCATGGATTCAAGACACTCTCTAGACGATAAAGAGCACAAGACCAACATCCTCCCTTCCTCCTTCTTCTTCTCTTCTTCTTCTTCAGTCATTTGGTCGCTCACGGTCTCTTTCTCTCTTGCGGCTGAATGAATACAGGCAAAATACGGTTTAGGTATTCGTATGCTATTAGGTATTCTAACTTATTTATATATCCTCAATTCCACGCATCTCACATGCATTAGACTCCACACACACGCCCAATCATATCTCCTCAGAAATAAAATATTAATCATACCTTGGTATCTCTCGATTAGATGGTCGGATCTGTGCCCAACTCGGGATCTCCACCAATCATATCACCTACATTAATAAAATATTTATATCAATTTAATCCCTCAATAATATTAATTATTAATTTACTTTTATATTTAGGAAAATTCGGGGTCTTACATGGAAGGACTTGGCGGATGCCTTTTTGGCTCAGTACAAATTTAACTCGAAAATTGTGCCGGATAGGTACGACGTGATGAGGATGAGTAAAGGTCAAGATGAGTCAGTGAGGCAATATGCTAAGAGGTGGAGGGAGACTGCTTCTCAGGTCAGGCCACCTATGTTGGAGCCGGGGATGATTTCTACATTCATTAGCACATTGGGGCAACCGTTTTACAGTCACTTGGTGGGTCAAACTACCACCAACTTTGCTGCCCTGGTACAAGTGGCAAACCGGATTGAAGATGGGATCAGATCCGACAAGATAATTGATCACTCAGCCATGGTCAGTCAACAGGACCCCAACATGAAGAAAGGAAACGAGATTAAGAAAAATGGGAACAAAAAAAGGGGGAAGTGAACATGGTACAGCAACTATCCATCCCCAAGAATCCTATCTAAATCAATGTTTCCAACCCTCTTCACACTCCGATGTCATCAACCCAGTCCATCCAACAAGCACCCATAAGAGTTAATATTCCAGCAGCACAATCAAACCAGAAAAGAGTTTTTACTAGGGAGGAAAGGGATGCCTGGATGGCATTGAGGAGGAATAGGGTTTTTACCCCTATCCCAATGTCTCCATCCCAATTGCTACCCACTCTATTGCAAGCAGGGTATGTTACCTTAAAAGAGCCAAATCCGAATGCATCCAAGGGGAGAAATTTTGACCCCTCCACCACTTGTGATTTCCACATGGGTGCACCTGGGCACTCTACTGACAAGTGTTGGCCATTGAAACATGCCATTCAGGATTTGGTAGACCAGAATACCCTGGTTTTCAATACGGGGGCTCCAGCTCCTGCTAGAACTGACATTGGCCAAAACCCTTTGCCCCAGCATCATGGGGCAAGCCCATCTAATGTTATAGGGGCCACTTTCTCTGATGAAATAACCTTTGACCCATCTCAGTTAATTGCTTCTATAGGGACTTCGGTCAAGGTTTATTTTACTAAAAAAAGTAGGGATGAAGAAATAAACATGATTTCCAAAAGGAATAATCGTGCTGCTAAGGATATTAATTCCTCTCTGGACCAGGTCTCCTCCCTCATGGCCCAAATAATTATTGCAAAACCTCCTTTGGTTATCAATTGCAATCCACCCACTATTTCTTCACGCATTCCATCAAAACCACCCTTGGTCATCAACTGTGACCATGTTACCGCTTCAGTTACATCCTTACCCCATTTAGCTTCAAATGCATCTCAACCACAAGCTTCCAAGCAACTTCCACCCTTGGTTATGGATGTTCCTTCTACTCATGCTGTTGCTAAATCTGCTTCTTCAGCTAGGTCCAAGCTTCCTCCCCTTGTGATAAATGTCCCAAAGCCCAATTATTTAGAATCAGCTGTGCCATGGAACTACAGCGAGGGCATCACAACCATAGTTCCCAGGGCTAACAGAGAGAAAAGAGAAGATGTGAATCTCATGATGAGATCGGGGAGGTGTATAGGAGGAGAAGGAAAAGGGCAAGAGACTGAGAGGGAAGAAGCTAAGAAAGAGAAGAAAGTAAACGGAAAAGCAAAGGTAGGGGAGGACACCCCTCATGCAATTGACAGTGAAGCTGCTGACTTCATCAAAATCATAAAAAAAGAGTGAATTTAATGTTGTAGAACAGTTAAATAAAGTCCCTGCCTAGATTTCAATACTGGGATTATTGCTGAGTTCTGAAAAGCATAAGGATTCTTTGTTAAGGGTACTTCAGGGTGCACATGTGCCTAAAAGCATTGAACCAGACCAACTTAGTAAGATGGTTGGACAAATTCTATCTCATAATGTCATATCTTTTTCTGAAACCAAAATTAGCCCAGCTGGATACCACCATGTTGATCCTTTGCACATAACTGTGCTTTGCAAGGGTTGCATAGTGACCCGAATTTTAATAGATAATGGGCCGGCTCTGAATGTCTACCCATTGATAACATTCGTAAAACTCGGTTTGGAGCAAAATAATATCAAGCAGTATGGGAGAATCATAAGAGCTTATGATAGCTCCAAAACACACTCCCTAAGGGAGGTTGAACTGCCGGTCATTATTGGACCATATATATTTAGTATCACATTCGAAGTGATGGATATACCGGCGGCTTTCAACCTACTCCTAGCAAGGCTGTGGATTCATATGGCTAGGGCCATACCATCTACCCTCCATCAGAGAGTAAAATACATCCGAGGGCAAAAGGTGATAACGGTCCTAGCTGAGAATTTGGTTCCTCCCATGGTGTCCCCTGACGTACCCTATATAAACATTGAAATAACTGTAGACAAAATGGCATTTCACTCTTTCCAGTTCAAAACTGTCAATTTCATACCTGGAAGATGTGAGGATAAGAAGGGTAAAATGACCAGTGCTGAAAAGATGGTGGAGAAAGTGTTAAAAAAATATCACTTCCACCCAGGGAAAGGTCTGGGAGTTAATTTGCAAGGGAGGTTGGAGCCGATAAGGGTGAAGAAACTAGTCCCTAAGGAAGGATTGGGAATGAAGCCAGGGAAATGGAGAAGGCAGAAGCAAATAGAGGAAGGAAACGTAGAAAGAAAATTCCCTCATTTAAGGGAAACTTTTCCAAAACCTTCATACAAGATCCAGTTGTCTCCTTCCATGGATCAGTCCAGGCCTCCATACCGTAACATCAATCCCTTTCAAAAGCCATATGTCCCAACTCTACAAGTTTACAACCCACCTTCTGAATTTGAGACAATGGGCAAGCCTGGGCTACAGTCAAAACAGCAGCAAGATTTTTCTGAAGATGTTGGGGCTTTCTTCATCATGACTGAAGGCGAAAGAACTGAAGAAGATAAGGAGCTGCCTTCATTGATTGGACAGCAGTGAGAATTCCAGATGAGGTCATATCTGGATTGGGCCCCACAGCAGAAAAGGGCAGTACAATTCATCTAGTGATGATGGCATCGGATTCTGAGATTGAGGAACAGGCTTGAACCATTTCACCTACTCCAAAAGAATTTATTATGAACAATTGGGAGGAAACTCCCCTTACCTTTTGAAGCAACGTTTGATTGGCAAACAGACGCAACTTCCAAAAAAAAAACTCCATTAGTGGAATGCCCTTTTCCTGAAGGTTTTAATGAGCCTTCATCTTCAGGAAAAGCTTTTTCTGAAGGCTCTCAAAAAAACCAAAAAGATTTTTATATTTTTTCTAGAAAATTTAAGTTTTTCAAAAAGGTCCAAACCATTTATGAACCATATAAGCAAACGGAATTAGATCAGGTTGAATATGACTTCGACTTTGACCTGATGGGGATCGAAGAAGAGACTGAGGTCGAAGAAGACGACCCTCCTAAAGAAACTGTATATCAATTGGAGCGTCATGAAAAGGGTGTTCAACCTAATATTGAGGAGACCATCTCAATTAATCTAGGGACTAAAGATGACCCAAAAATAGTGAAGGTTGGGGCATGCCTGTCTGATGTGCAGCGTGATGAAATGTCACGATTCTTGGCAAATTATGAGGATGTGTTTGCATGGTCGTATCGAGATATGCCGGGATTTGATACTGACATGGTTGTGCACAGGCTACCAATTCTGCCAGGGCTTAAGCCGGTCAAGCAAAAGTTGAGAAGATTGAAACCGGAGTGGACACTGAAGGTCAAAGATGAAGTGGTCAAGCAATTCCAAGCGGGATTTTTGGCAGTCTCCACGTACCCCAAGTGGCTCTCAAACATAGTGCCAGTACCAAAGAACGATGGGAAGGTCAGGATGTGCGTGGAGTACAGAGATCTGAACAAGGCAAGCCCAAAGGATGATTTTCCACTTCCACATATCGACATTCTGGTCGATAATACTGCTGTACATAGCCTGTTCTCATTCATGGACGGTTTCTCGGGATATAATCAAATCAAGATGGCAAAGGAAGATCAAGAAAAAACAGCTTTCATTATACCTTGGGGTACCTTCCACTACACTGTCATGCCATTTGGGCTTAAGAATTCTGAGGCAACCTATCAGTAAGCCATGACAGCACTATTCCATGATATGATCCACAGGAAGATGGAAGTCTACATAGATGATATGATTGCCAAATCCTGTAAAGAAGAAGACCACTTGATCAACTTGAAGAAGGTGTTTGATCAACTCAGGAAGTACAGTTTACGGCTCAACCCAGCAAAATGTGTCTTTGGGGCTACATTAGGAAAATTGTTGGGATTCATAATGAGTAGAAGGGGAATAGAGATTGACCCAGCTAAAGCAAAAGCGATTATTGAAATGCCAACACCCAGAACAGAGAAGGAAGTTCATGGTTTTCTTGGAAGGATTCAATACATAAGCCGGTTCATAGCACAGCTCACTACCATATGTGAACCAATTTTCAAGCTGCTAAGAAAGAACAACCCAACAGTCTAGAATGATGATTTCCAACAGGCCTTTGATAAGATAAAGGAATATTTGCTGAACCCGCCTGTTCTAGTGCCACAAACTCCGGGAAGACCACTGATTCTGTACTTGTCAGTTTTGGAGACATCAATGGGGTGTGTCTTGGGACAGCATGATGAAATGGGCAGAAAGGAAAGGGCGATCTACTATCTGAGTAAGAAGTTCATAGAATATGAAGCAAAGTATTTCCCTTAGGAAAAGACCTGTTGTGCTTTAGTATGGGCTACTCAAAGTCTGAGGCATTACTTCCTCAGTCATTCCACATTATTGATATCCCGAATGGACCCTCTGAAGTACTTATTTGAGAAACCGGCACTAACTGGTAGAACGGTGAAGTGGCAACTCTTGCTTTCTGAATTTGACCTCAAATATTTCACTCAAAAGGCAATTAAAGGTTAAGCAATTGCTGATCACTTAGCTGAACATCCCCTACCTGACTATCAGTCTTTAAAGATTAATTTTCCTGATGAGGCAGTTTTGTTTACTGAGGAAGAGGAAAGTGAAAGTTCCTGGCAAATGTTCTTCGACGGGGCCGCAAACATGAATGGAAATGGAATTGGGGCAATTTTGGTCAAGCTGGATGGTTTACATATCCCAATCGCAGTAAAGATGAGATTTCAATGCACAAACAACATTGCAGAGTATGGGGCATGTATAATCGGGTTGCAAGCTGCTCTAAACCATGAGGTAGAGGAACTTGACGTAAACGGAGATTCAAGTCTTATCATCTTCCAAATAACTGGTGAATGGAAAACCAAAGATCACAAATTGATCCCATATCACCAGTATTTAGAAGAAATAAGCACCAAATTTACTCGAATTTCCTTCAGCTATATGCCAAGGGCCAAGAATCAATTTGCAGATTCTTTAGTGACATTGGCTTCAATGATCAGTATTCCAAAAGGAGTAGATATCAAACCACTAGAAATTGAAGTCAGAGATGAATCGGCTTATTGTCTTGTTCTAGAAGGAATACCAGAAGAAGAAGTACCATGGTTTCACTATATTTGGAAATTCTTGAATGATCAGAGTCTTTCAGAAAATGCTACCTCTACTGAGAAAAGGGCAATACAGAGATTAGTAGGACAATTCCTACTAAGTGGTGGCAGCTATACAAGAGATCATATAATAATATCCTACTCAGATGTGTTGCCAAGGTCGAATCAAAAAGGTTGATTGAGACTGTACATGGAGGAGCCTGTGGACCCCATACGAACGGGCACATGCTTGCAAAGAAGATTCTGAGATTGGGATACTATTGGTCAACGATGGAGCACGATTGCTGTATACATGTCAAGATGTGTCATTTGTGCCAAATATATGTTGATAACAAGCATGCAGCACCAAGTGAGCTGCACAACATGACCTCACCATGGCATTTCTCCATGTGAGGCATAAATGTCATTGGCATGATCTCCTCAAAGGCATCAAATAGGCACAGATTCATTCTGGTAGCAATCGATTATTTCATCAAGTGGGTTGAAGCAGCTTCATATGCAAATATCACAAGTAACCATGTTCTTAAGTTTTTGAAGCACAATATCAGTTGTCGCTATAGTCTGCCAAATGCCAAAGTATCAGACAACGCTTCAAACATTAAGAACAAGGACATGAAGCAGATGTGTGAGCAGTTTCAAATCACCCATCACAAGTCAGCTCTGTACAAACCAAAGATGAATGGGGCAGTAGAAGCAGCAAATAAGAATATAAAGAAAATAATTCAAAAAATGGTAGTAAGTAACAGAGATTGGCATGAAATGCTACCGCTTGCTCTACATGCCTACAGAACCTCAATCCAGACTTCTACTGGGGCAACCCTGTATTCCCTAGTTTATGGAATTGAAGCAGTCTTACCAGTCGAAGTTGAAATCCAATCATTGAGAGTGCTAGTACAAGCAGAATTGGAAGAAGCTGAATGGCAGTCAAGACATGATCAACTCAATCTGATAGAGGAAAAGCGTTTGAAGGCGCTTTGTCATGGCCAGTTGTATCAAAAAAGAATGGCCAGGGCTTACAATAAGAAGGTGAAGTCCAGAACTTTCCAAGAAGGAAATTTGGTCTTAAAGAAAATTTTACCATTTTTGGAAGACCCTCGCGGTAAATTCAAACCAAAATGGGAAAGGGCCTTATGGATGGTCCTATCAGGGGGTGCACTCATCTTAATAGAAATGGATGAAAAAGATTTTCCTAAGCCAATTAACTCTGATGCAGAGAAAAAGGTATTTTCCTTGATTGAATATTACTAGGAAATGATCCGAGGCCATCTTTCTTTATTTCCTAAAATTTTAATCCCTAGTCTAGCCAAGTCGAGCTTGTTCGTTTCTTTGATATACCTAAACTAGGACTTACAGTTTCATATTGGGGCAAAGCTAATTGGGGCAAAAACAAAAGAAAAAAAAAAGAGAAAGAAAAGAAATGAAGAAAAAAGAAGAAGTAAAGAATAGTGGCAAATGAAAGCCAAGTGCAAAATGGAAATGAACAAAGTTTGGAATCGGGGTTATATGCATCATGACTGTAAGTCTCGTTGAACTATTTTCATGTTTGGAAAATTTTGAGCCTTTAACACCCTTTCTTTCATAAACTGAACCTAGCCTTCATTTCGTCCTATTTTTAAGTCCTCGGTGATTTAGTGTATTCATTCAATTTTCAGAGTAAATAATGGTGATGACGGAATACAAAGGCCAACCCTAGTGAAAACCGTAATTGGCGCTACGGGCAACATTGGCAAGAAAAGAAAAAAAAAGAGAAAAAATAGAATTAGAGGTTGAGTTGATCATGTTGTCCAAGCTTGAAGTGAAATCAGTATGAGCACTAGAGATGGAACAGATTGGGAATAACGGGGTCAATTCTGGAAGAAAAGGCATTTGGAGATGACTCTAAGGGTTCTAGGATAAACAGATCTGATCTCTCCCTATTGCTTGAACCATCCTTTTCATTATTCAACTTGATTTTAATTCCTTTAATTATGTGTGATTAAGTGTTTTGGACTAAACTTCAAAAATAAAATAAAATAAAATACAAAAATAAAAAAAAAGAAAAAAATTATTATATTTTTGCCAGTGATGAGAAATCAAATACTTTTCATAAAACCTTTGTTTTAACAAGCATCTGAGCATTCTGAGGCCAATAATATAAAACCTATTTTTTGAATTAAATTCTTTATCTTTCCACTATTGGAGTTTGCTTTTGAATAAAAGTATGAAAAAAAATGCAATAAAAAAAGAACTAGTCCCTATCCCCTAACCGCTCCTCAAGCTCCCAAATCCGAGCCGCAATAATCCCAGAAGCTCCCTCTGCATCCGGATCACTCAAAAAGGAGATGACCTCATCGGAAAGTGCATGCTTCATTCTCATACTTCTAAGGCTAGCTAAAGCATCTTGGTACTTCTGCTGTATCACTCGGACTTCAAAATGGCGAGCCTGCCTCTGCTCCTCAAGCTTCTCTTCCAAAGCAATGCGGTGAGACACCTGCTCTGCAAGTTGCCTCTCCAGATCAATGCCTCATATCCTAAGTTCTTGGGCCTCTCGTACCCAAATTTGTTGAAGCCGTTTGTGGGATTCTCTCTCAGAAACTAGTATGTTTTCGTAAGTGGGTGCAAGAATAGCAGGAGGATCCTCTGGTACTGGGGCACGACTCTGAACCTGCTCTTTGATCCAGAAAAGATAGTCCTTCACATGTGACTCAAAAAAGACTGGGCCCCTCAGGAAGCATACATAGGACCATTCCTTCATCAACCGAGCACATAGCCCCATGGTGGCTGGTGTAAGTGGCCCCAGGAAGTCCTCATATCCATCTGGGATTGTTTGCATGTAACGACCCAGAACCAAGTCTGCCCCTCCAAGGCCAGACCCGTCCCAGACCGTGGCAAGTGGGCCAATTACTTGATAAAATGCGGAGAATTTTAAAACTTTTTCCTAACGAGTGCAAGTGTTAAGACAATTTATGCTGTGCATATCAAAAGTGTGTTCTATATATATATAAGATGTAATAAGACATATGAGCTTAGTTACCAAATGACGGGTGACTATATCACTCCTCTCAAATATGTAGAACAGGAATAAAACCCAAGACCTACAGAATTCCTCTCAATACCCAAAGGCTTTATCTTTGCCTCTATCCCCAGTCTGGTGCTTCACACCGGACGTCGATGGATCTGAAAAATAAGATGAGAAGCAACTGTGAGACGAATGTCTCAGTAAGCAACACATGCATGATTCGATAAAACGCAGTTTATGCACATATCTCTCGATAAAACCATGGCATGCGGGTAGTTCTTAATAATACAAAATCCACGACATCTTAGTGTCATACAATTTGTGCCTACATGTGCCTTGATGTACAGATAATCCATGTAATAGCAATCATGTAATCAATATTATCACTTATTATCTAGGATGTTTACATATATACCCATGGCCACATCTAACTCTATAGGTTTCCCATATAGGTTAGGCATCCAACCCGATTCCCCTTGGTATTGGGCATCCTAACGCCGATTCCCCTTAGCGTAGGGCATCCAGATGAAGCTTGGGCATCAGCCACCGATTCCCCTTGGTGCTGGAATTCATTACAATCATCGGCCTCTAGCCGGAATCAATAGAATCAACAGAATCACATATAGTGAGACAATAGTATCAAGAACAACAGGCCATGGCATACATATATATATAAACATTCCCATTTAAGTTTATGGATCCATACCTTAAGGGTTCATTATGCTGATGTGTTCATTATCCAATTCACAACCAGTGTAACAATAAAGAACACAAATATAATATTCAAGTATCCAAGCTTGATTGGAGGATGCTAGTTCTCTATCTCCAAGTTGGGAGGAATAAGGGTCCACTGCCCCAACTGAGATGAACTGCTCACAACACAACAAGACTTACTGGTCAGTTACTCGTATCAATACCTCTCAATGTCATTGGGGCCACTGCCCTCTTTTCAATTTCATAACCATGGGTCATTGCCCTTTTTGGTTTCATGGTGGTACAAGCCACGGGCCCAAGCCCTTATCGTGGTGTAAATGTAATATGGGCCACTGCCCTTCACTCTATGTGTAGGATACCAGGCCGAAGCCCATTTGGTCATAAGTAGTGTACTCATAGTGATGGTCATATGTACAGGTTTGGTTTTCTAGCAATTCTACGTTTCATGACCCACTTGGCAAATCTATGCCTCACTCCTAGCATGTGTAGAAATCTGCCACCCACAAAACCCCTCAACGAAATCCCTCCCATTTGCCCTAGGACTCATTTTCACAACTCAACCCTAACATTCATCTAAACATGCAATCTTGGCCGAAATTTGACAACAAGGGAGGGGTGGTGCTGCTTACCTCTTGCAAACACTTAAGCAAGCCTTCTTGCTTCCAAATCAACCCACGAACAGCACCCTTGGTTGCTCTTTAGTTGGTGCTCCACAAATCTTCTCCTACACATCAAGCTCATTGATTAGGGTGTGCTAGGGATATTGGAGCGGGGTGTTACATTCTACCCTCCTAAAAGAAAATTTCGTCCTCGAAATTTGCCTTGTAATTCACCGAAGAGTGCAGGATACTTCTCATTTTGGCTTCATTCTCCCATGTAGCTTCTACATTATAATGCTGCCACAAGACTTTCGCCAACGAAACAGTCTTGGTGCGGAGAATTTGCTCTCTTCTATCAAGGATTTGGATAGGACGTTCTTCAAACGTCACATCCTCACATACCTCTAGTGGCTCTAGATCGATGATGTAGCTAGGATCCGGTACATAGCGACGAAGTATGAGTACGTGGAATACGTCGAGTACATGGGCTAGCTAAGGTGGTAATTCCAATCTATAAGCAATAGGCCCAATTGTCCCAATAGTACGAAATTGACCAATGAATCTGGGGAACAACTTGCCTTGCTTACCGAACCTCAATATACCACGGTAAGGAGATACCTTCAGAAACACCATATCCCCTACTTCGAACTCCAATTCTCTCCTTCTTATATCGGCATAGCTCTTTTGTTTACTTTGGGCTGTTTTCAGCCGCTTTCTGATCAAGTTTACTTTTCCACACTTTCTTGGATAATCTGTGGACCCAAGTATTGTTTTTCACCTACTTCTTCCCAACATAACGGGGATCTACAAGTCGTCCCATATAAAGCCTCAAATGGAGCCATCTTGATGCTCGCTTGGTAACTGTTGTTGTAGGTAAACTTTACCAAGTCCAAATGTCTACTCCAATGACTTCCAAAGTCCAACACACAGCACCTCAACATATCTTCTAAGGTCTGTATTGTACGTTCGGATTTTCCATCTGTCTGTGGATGGAAGCTAGTACTAAACTTTAGTTGTGTTCCCAAGGCTTCATGCAAATTATCCCAGAACTTGAAAGTGAATTGTGGATCTCGGTCCGATACAATAGATACGGGTATACCATGCAACCGAACGATCTCACGTATATATAGCTCTGCAAGTGATCGTAGAGGTTGATCCTTCCGAACAGGTAGGAAATGAGTGAACTTAGTCAGTCCGTCCACTATAACCCAAATGGAATCCTGCTGCCTCACTATCTTAGGCAAACCCGAAACAAAGTCCATCGTGATATGCTCCCACTTCCATTTAGGAATAGGAAGCAGTTGCAATAACCCAAGTGGACTCTTGTGCTCAGCCTTCACTTGATAACACACCAAGCACTTCGCTAAGAACTCAGCAATCTTTTTTTTCATACCTGACCACCAATAATTTCCCTAAGATGTCTATACATCTTAGTGCTTCCGAGGTGTACCATATATTGTGTTCTGTGTCCTTCATCTAGGATTACCCTCTTGATATCCTCGTCATTGGGTACACAGATTCTGCCTCTGAATCTCAAGATATCACTACTGACACTGAAGTCTTTGGCCTTCTCTGAACCTAAGCTCATTAACTCTCTGGTTTTCTGCAATTCAGGATCTGATAATTGCCTCTCTCTGATTCTGTGTACTAGATCTGGCTCTATTTGTATACGAGCCATACTCACCCCTTGGTTAACGAGTCGAAACTCTCCCGGCCAATCTCTAATTGTATCTACAAGACTGCACTGGCTATCCATAAATGATGTTAGGGTGGCAATGGATTCATCTGAAACTCCACTGCGACTTAGTGCATCCACTACTACATTAGCTTTCCCCTGGGTGGTACTGAATATCAAATCTATAGTCCTTCAAAAGGTCTAACCACCTTCTTTGTCTCATATTCAGATCTCTTTGAAAGAAGATGTATCTTAAGCTCTTGTGATCTGAGTATATCACAAACTGTGCACCAAAGAGGTAGTGTCGCCAAATCTTCAAGGCAAACACAATGGCTACAAGCTCAAGATCGTGCATAGGATAATTACACTCGTGTGGCCTCAAAAGTCTAGAAGCATATGCCACTACTCTGCATCAACACACAACCCAATCCGATGCCGGACGCATCACAATACACTGTAAATCCCTCATTCACAGATGGTATCACCAAAACTGGGGCTGATGTCAATCTGCTTTTCAACTCTTAAAAACTATCCTCACACTTCTGATCCTAATGGAAAATCACAGACTTCTTAGTCAAGTTGGATAACAAGGCAGCAATCTTGGAAAACCCCTCATTAAATCTACGATAATATCCAGCCATCCCTAAGAAACTGTGGATCTCTGAAACATTGGTAGGTCTAGGCTAGTCTGACATTGCCCTCACCCTGGATGGATCCACTAATATGCCATTTCCAGCAATAATGTGTCCAATAAAAGAAATCTGCTTCAACCAGAACTAGCACTTGCTAATCTTGGCATACAACTGATGGCTGTGCAAAGTGTGCAAAAATACCTTAAGATGACCTTCATGCTCTTCCCTTGTCCTTGAATAGACCAAAATATCGTCTATAAAGACTACCACAAAGTGATCCAAGTGCTCATGGAAGAGTCGGTTCATCAAGTCCATAAAGACTGCTGGGGCATTCGTCAACCCAAACGGCATCACCAAGAACTTAAAATAGCCGTATCTCGTTCGAAACGCCGTTTTCTCTACATCTTCTGGAGCTACTCTCAACTGGTGATAACTTGATCTCAGGTCTATCTTAGATAACCAGGAGGCTCCCTTCAACTGATCAAAAAGATTGTCTATCATTGGCAACTGGTAATTGTTCTTGACAGTGACTTGATTCAACTGTCTATAGTCTATACACAACCTCATACTGCCGTCCTTTTTCCTTACAAATATCACCGGTGCACCCCAAGGCGATGCACTGTGTCTGATAAAACCCTGGGCTAACAGATCATCAATCTACACCTTCAACCCATTGTACTATGGTCTAGACATCCTATACAGTTGCTTAGAAACCGAATGCGTACCAAGAATAAGTTGGATCTTGAATTCCAACTCCCTTTGGGGTGGTAACCTAGGTAAATCATCCAAGAATACATCCACAAACTTACAGACTACTGGTACTTCCTCAATACTTAACTCCCATTTTTTTTTTTTTGATAAGTCAATACTTAACTCCTTTCCTTTTGCTGGTTCCACTTCAATCAAAGCAACCAAGCTAATACGGTTATTCAACCCTTGGCTGATAAAACAGTGGATTGGACTATCTGGTTTATTGATTGTGATTGACTTGTTGTGGCAGTCAATAATTACATGGTGTCTTGACAACCAGTCCATGCCTAAAATCACATCATATCCACTAAAGTCTAGACTAATCAAGTCTTCAGGCAACTTCATCTGGCCTAGTCTAATCATACAATCCCTATAGACAGTCTCTAATATCTCGTCTGAGACCTCTCTCAAAATGTTGGGTCTTCTTACCCTCTGTGTCGACGAGATGTGGAGCAAACCTCGACAACTCGGTGAATCTAGCCACATAATGAGCCACAGACTGGCTCCCCTGAGATATATGGAGGAACTCCGCCTCCTTCTGAATCCTAGCCTCCTCGGGAGAATATTGGTAATAGAACCGATCCTTGAACCCTTCCCACGTAAGTGGGGCTCCATCTACACCCGTCTCAGCTATCACTGACCTCCACCAGAAGTCAGCCTCGCCCTCTAACACTTAGGTAGCCAATCCTACCTTGTCCTCATCTCGACATCCTGTGGCTGCGAAGATCTTCTCGATCCTTACCAACCACCTCTTTGCCTCCATGGGATCAGGATGCCCATGAAAGGGAGGAGACATTCTCCTGAACTGTCTCATCGAATCTACAATCTGGTCGCCTCTCTCATGACCGAGTGGATTCTGCCCATTATGGTTCACAGCAGCCTGTTGCTGGATCAGAGTATATACCTCGGATCAGAGTAAATACCTCACCCAACTCTCCAAATCCAGTCTATCTACCCCCTAGCAAATCGGGACACCAGGTGGGACTACCTCTGCAGCAGCCGGAACTGCCATGGGATCCTCTACCGGATCTACTACCGGGTCAATCACTGGATCCTCCGCCGGAATATGCGTGGGATCATAATCTGGTATATAGGCAGCAGCCGCTCTACGGCCCCTGCCTCTAGGTCTAGGTGCCATAATACTGAAATCTTAACAAGTGTAACCGCTTTAGACAAGATCAACCAATCAATTTTTTTTTTTTTTTAAACAAACACAACCAATCACAACAATCCAATTAAAACAAGAATTTACATGCATTCCCTTGGTTACAGGAGGAAGAAGAAATCCGAAGAAATACTTCATCACTACCACTCCCTTTAGTATATCTGCAGCTATACAAAGGTCGAGGTCGTCACGAAAATCCCTTCACTAATCTCTTCATAATAGTATATAGGTATATACAGGTTCATTTCATGCAAGTTTAGCTAATAAGCTATCCCATCTGTATAAGGTTAGCCACATCGGTATGTACTTAGCATTGGCCGATGCTTCATAATACCTTAGTACAACCAGATACATCTGGCTCATCACACACAATTACATAAGATACTTATAATAATTATACAATCAAAAATAAATGACGGATCCTTAGAATCAACCTAGGGGTTCTAACTAGTATGCACTCGCTCCCCAAACCAAACTGAGGCTTCTAGTCTAGGTTGTGGACCTTATTTATGCTCTGATACCAAATTGTAACGACCCAGAACCAAGTCTGCCCCTCCAAGGCCAGACCCGTCCCAGACCGTGGCAAGTGGGCCAATTACTTGATAAAATGCGGAGAATTTTAAAACTTTTTCCTAACGAGTGCAAGTGTTAAGACAATTTATGCTGTGCATATCAAAAGTGTGTTCTATATATATATAAGATGTAATAAGACATATGAGCTTAGTTACCAAATGACGGGTGACTATATCACTCCTCTCAAATATGTAGAACAGGAATAAAACCCAAGACCTACAGAATTCCTCTCAATACCCAAAGGCTTTATCTTTGCCTCTATCCCCAGTCTGGTGCTTCACACCGGACGTCGATGGATCTGAAAAATAAGATGAGAAGCAACTGTGAGACGAATGTCTCAGTAAGCAACACATGCATGATTCGATAAAACGCAGTTTATGCACATATCTCTCGATAAAACCATGGCATGCGGGTAGTTCTTAATAATACAAAATCCACGACATCTTAGTGTCATACAATTTGTGCCTACATGTGCCTTGATGTACAGATAATCCATGTAATAGCAATCATGTAATCAATATTATCACTTATTATCTAGGATGTTTACATATATACCCATGGCCACATCTAACTCTATAGGTTTCCCATATAGGTTAGGCATCCAACCCGATTCCCCTTGGTATTGGGCATCCTAACGCCGATTCCCCTTAGCGTAGGGCATCCAGATGAAGCTTGGGCATCAGCCACCGATTCCCCTTGGTGCTGGAATTCATTACAATCATCGGCCTCTAGCCGGAATCAATAGAATCAACAGAATCACATATAGTGAGACAATAGTATCAAGAACAACAGGCCATGGCATACATATATATATAAACATTCCCATTTAAGTTTATGGATCCATACCTTAAGGGTTCATTATGCTGATGTGTTCATTATCCAATTCACAACCAGTGTAACAATAAAGAACACAAATATAATATTCAAGTATCCAAGCTTGATTGGAGGATGCTAGTTCTCTATCTCCAAGTTGGGAGGAATAAGGGTCCACTGCCCCAACTGAGATGAACTGCTCACAACACAACAAGACTTACTGGTCAGTTACTCGTATCAATACCTCTCAATGTCATTGGGGCCACTGCCCTCTTTTCAATTTCATAACCATGGGTCATTGCCCTTTTTGGTTTCATGGTGGTACAAGCCACGGGCCCAAGCCCTTATCGTGGTGTAAATGTAATATGGGCCACTGCCCTTCACTCTATGTGTAGGATACCAGGCCGAAGCCCATTTGGTCATAAGTAGTGTACTCATAGTGATGGTCATATGTACAGGTTTGGTTTTCTAGCAATTCTACGTTTCATGACCCACTTGGCAAATCTATGCCTCACTCCTAGCATGTGTAGAAATCTGCCACCCACAAAACCCCTCAACGAAATCCCTCCCATTTGCCCTAGGACTCATTTTCACAACTCAACCCTAACATTCATCTAAACATGCAATCTTGGCCGAAATTTGACAACAAGGGAGGGGTGGTGCTGCTTACCTCTTGCAAACACTTAAGCAAGCCTTCTTGCTTCCAAATCAACCCACGAACAGCACCCTTGGTTGCTCTTTAGTTGGTGCTCCACAAATCTTCTCCTACACATCAAGCTCATTGATTAGGGTGTGCTAGGGATATTGGAGCGGGGTGTTACATTGCACCTAAAAAATAGGCGTATCTTTGATGATGTGGCACTTAGGCCACGTCCCAACCAAATCCCCAAAACAAACAAAAGAATAAATAAAGAGGTTTAAAAAGAAAAAAAGATGTTGGTCGTGCACATGCACGACCATTGTTTGGAGTCGTGCATGTGCACGGCTCCTCAAGGGAGGGGGACCATATGCCATGTCCCCCTCCATCTTTATTTTTCTTAATTCAATTAAAAAAAAAAAGGTTTCAAATGAAAAGAAAATGCATGGTCGTGCACATGCACGACCATGGTATAAAAAGGTTAAGATTGTTTGGGAGGGGGACCACATGGGTCACATCCCCCCTCCCTCTTTCTCTTTTAATACAAAAAAAAAAAAGAACTTCAAATAAAGTAAAGGTCGTGCACTCTTTGTTTGAAGAGGTCAAGGTTTGTGGGGACCACATGCCATGTGTCCTCCCCTCCCTCCTCCTTCTTTAACCAAATTCAAACAAACAAACAAAAAGGGGGGCTTACGTCCCCTCTTTTAGGGATATTTGATAACAAAATAAGGAGAGGGAGAGAACTAAGGCCTCTCTCGTAACTCCTTGTCAGTCGTGGAGTGTGGGAAGTTATAACTTCCCACACAGGTTGCAAATCCACAGATATATAAAAAGAGGTTAAGGGATAAGGAAAAGGGGTTGAAAAAAAGAGGGAGCAAAAGAAAAAGGGTACGCAGATGAAAGATAACAGAGAAGTTGATTTGAAGAGTCACAGAAGGTTATCACAAAGAAGAGAAGGTAAGACTTACATGAGGTTTATCTCTTCTCTTTCTTCCCCTAATCTTATCCTTATCTTTAATTCTGTTTTCCGATTAATTTCAGAGAATTAGGGACTCTTATTAGGGTCACCTGGACTCTGTATCCTAATTGGATTACGATTAAAGATAAGGGAATCTTCAATTTCTTCCGTGAAACAAATTCAAAGGGCCAGGGGTTCTTTTCAGGACCACCTGGACTTCATAAGATAAACCCCCAAAAAAAGGGAGAGTTGGGGACTCATATTTGGGTCACCCGAACTCCTGCGTGAAAGCTCCCTAAAATCATTAAAATAATTTTCTGGGTTAAAATCTGAGTTTACAGACATGAAATTGGGCTAAAAATACCCAAAATCCGGCCAAAAGCGGATCTGTATGCATTTTGGGTTTGGCAGTGGCAGAAATCGCAAATTTGAAGGCTAAACAGGGGCAAAACAGGATTTTATTGCGTTGAGCTCGGCGACTTGGGGCGCGTGCAGGCTTAAATGCGCGCTGGGCCATGCGCCAGGGCCCAGGCACGCAAACAGATAGGCGCATGGGCTCAGGTGCTAACCCAGGCCCAGGCGCCCCATTATAGACCCGCGCGGACCCTAAATGCTCGATCCGGCCCACTCCGCCTATATCGACCTGCGCGACCCGAATTCTCGATCCGGACTACTTAGCTAAATACAAGACCCACGCGACTGAGCCCAAGCCCAAGCGCGGCCCGCGAACGGGCCAGGTCAACGTGCCCAGACCACCTTACCCAGACCCCTTGACCCGCGGTTTAAAACAAGCCCAAATCGCCTGAACCGACAGCATTTGAACCAGAAAATCAACCCGGTTTAACCCAGAAATGTGTATTTTACACAATTCAAGCCCAATTTGATCTCAGAAAAATTCCAGAAAATCCCTAAAAATCATTGGACCTTTCTGGAACCCAAAAATCTCAAAATAACATCAAAACTCATGATGTAAAAATAATATTAGCTCTCTTTCTCACATAAAAGTGTTTAAAAGCACCCAAAAGTGCTTTGAACCAACTCACAATGTCTCCCAAAAGTGTTCAAATTGGACCAGAATTGTCCTTAAACTAAAATACATCCAAATAAAACCCAAATTGGACCGAGATTGTCCTTAAACTAAAATAACCTAAGTTAAAATCCAAATTGGACCGGAATCGTCCTTAAACTAAAACTAAACTATAAATAATTCAAATTGGACCGAAATTGTCCTTAAACTAAAATAAACCAAATTAAAGCTCAAATTGGACCAAAATTGTCCTCAAACTAAAACTAAATTATAAACATTTTAAGTTGAACCGAAATTGTTCTAAAACTAAAATGGTTCAAACCAACCCCCATATACTTCAAGTTCACATAAGTTAAAACCGGTGATCGAATTTAACCAATAAATTCAAACCGTTTTCCCTTTACGGTTTAAATCGTAAAAGTGGTTAAATTAAACCAATCAATCAAATTAAACCTTTTGGTTCAATTAAGGCCCAATGCCTTAGGCATTGAACCATTCAAATTAAATCAAACCAAATCAAACCGTTTCCTCTTTGCGGTTTAAATTAAATCAAATCAAACAAATTAAACTCAAATGGTTTAATTCGAGATATGATCTTTTACGGTCCAATGTCTTCAACATTAAACCATTTAAATAAAATCAAACTTCAAGTTGAACCCTAAGGGTCCACTAATTTAAAATAAATCAAATGGTTCAATATAAGGTATGATTTTTGTAATCCAATGCATTAAAATTAAACCATTCAAATTAAACTCAATTGAACCAATGTAATGGTTTGATTAATTAAAATAAACCAAATTAAATTTAAGGTAAGATCTTTTATGGTCTAATATCTTAAATTCAAACTCAAATTATTCTTTTGAACTACGTTATGACTTGATCCCAAATAATTGGGTACGTACGCAACCCGACAAATCAAACCGGGTTCAGTCGCAATTAAAACAAACCAAATCAATCCCAACCATACAAGTAATCAAGTCTTGTGAATTAAGTTATCATCAAATGGTTTTCTCTAATATTTTAGAATTGTAATTAAGGGGATTGTTTTGTAACCTAGACGCCCTGGATGGGTCCGTACCCCATGAAATAAAAACCCACATAATTGGGTGAGATCATGTTTGATCAGGAATTGATTAAGATTCAAATTTTTGGTCAACAGGGATCATGATCCCCTAAGTCCCTCCAAGCTACCGAAGGATCCTCAAAGGAAGTTAGAGAACAGCAGATCTCAAGCCTACTAGAACCATGAAGTTCCTGTCTCTAAAGCTGATCACTGTCTCGGGGTTTGGCTGATAAGTATTAAGCCATCTCACCTGATCATCCTGGAGAGTACCCAAGAAAGTGAACCAACCCTGCTTGCCGCCTTGGATGTTAGGACACCCTCTGTTGCTCATCAAAACAAGAACTTTCAATCTTGTGGAAAAGTGTCGATCATTCATCTTGATCTGACTCAGATGGTCAAGTAACCAAAGCTACAAAAAGAGGGAGTATTTCAGTTTATTTTAGCTTCACAAGAAAGTTGTAAAAAAAGAAAAAAAAAAGAGAGACATTTTACCTGTAGGATATGAGCACAAGAGAGAAAGCGCTTCTTCTTCCTGAAATAGCAGTCAGTCAAGGCTTGATACATCTCTGCCAAGATCATAGGGGCTAATCTATCACGCTCCTTAACCTGGCATATGACTGAGATAAGAGCCAAGTCAACCTAGTCATCACCCCGTGGAAAGAGTAGTTGGTTGACCACAATCAAAGTCAAGGCATTAAACCGGGCTTGCTGGTTTTCACCCCTTAAGAGTTTTTCAATCAAAAAAGTCTTGGATAGGGTCAGAAATGTGTCAGAGTCCCCTAGATCCTTCTTCCCTATACCCAAAAAAGTGGAAGCTTCTTTTTTGTGGCTAGGCTTAAGTGGCGGGTTCACCACTTTCTCTGAAAACCTCAAGCTAAGGATCGTTTCAATTTCCTCAATGGTCGGGGTCATCTCTTTATCACCAAATCGAAAGAGATTTAGCTGAGGGTCCCAATGACCAATCAAAGCCTCAATGATTTCCCATTTAAAAGGAATGGTAGGGATGAGTAGGATATGTCCCAAGTTGGTAGAATCCCACTGGATGCCCTCTTCAAAGGTCATGGAGTTAACCCACCTATTGTAGAATGACTCTACAATGTTGTTGTCAGCACCTCATTTTTGCGCCCCAGAAGTGCAGAAAATGAAAATCCTAATTGGAAAGTCAAACCCGAAATGGTCAAAATTTGACTTTTTGATCTGGTGTGAATTGACAACCAAACTTCATATCATTAGATAGAGGATTCTGATACAGTTCCAAAGACACTGAGTTTGTCCAAATCAGAGTCCAGATGAAGAAGTTATGAACTGGTCAAAACTGGGAATAACAGAAATCGACTTTCTGCTAAAACCCAGATCAATTGTCTGATCTGGCCCCAGCTGAAAGAGCACTTTGACACAATTCCAACGCAACCAAGTTTGCTGGAATCGGGGTTCCAGATAGAGAATTATGAGCAAAACCGGCTCCCGAGGAGCAGTTTTGCACTTTTGCTAAATATCTAAATTTGCTGCCAAAATCTAGCTCAGTGGAAAGAGAATCTCGCACTGATTCTAGCGCCACCAAGTTTGCTAAAATCGGATAGCAGATGAGCGAGTTGTAGGCAGTCAAAGTTTCTGAAAATTTGCACATGTGGCAAACGGTGAAGATAGAGCAATAAAGTAAAAAGTTTTGAATTAAAAAATAATATTTTTGTTAAAAATCTAATTAAGGTATTTAATTTAAATGAAAAAGAAAATAAGAAAGGGCAAAGGACACATGTGCGTCAATTGAGAAAAAAAATCTTTCATTAAAATATTAATAAAATGAAACAATATCTCAATAATTAAATAAATAGAAAATAAAAGATTTTGTAAATATTAAAATATTACACATTTTGCACATGGGGGATACATGTCTCCCATGAGCTGTCCATGATATGAATAGGAAATATTTTTTAAAAAGGGATCATCTGTAAATATTCAAATTTTAGTTATGTGGGATAAAAAAGGGTTCATGGCCTCTCATTTATTCATTCGGTCATTGCTCTCTCTATCTCTCTCACCTCTCCAACTTTTTCCAAATCTTGGCTTCCTTCGTCCCTACCTTATCTCACAAAAAAAAACCAGCAAGCGTCCAAGCCCATTCTTTCACCCCAGAACCCATTCAAACCCCACTTCAAGCCTTGAACCCCTAATCAAACCTCTTCTAATCACTTCCCTACACTTCTTTCTTCACCCCAAGAACATTAAGGGTTCTTGAACATGCTATTGGAGTAAAAGAGGTGCTGCTCAAGTGTCAACTTGGTCCAAAAAAGGTTAAGCATACCTCAAACTGAGTTCTACACCCAAGGTGAGCTCTCTCAAGACATTCTATTTCACATATGTAAGCATGAGTTTGTTTTGAGCACATGATATCTTTATGTACTTAATATAACTTCTGTTATGCATGTTAAGTTTCTTGTTCCCTCTTTTTCACTCTCTTTTCGTGTCCTTTACGGATTATGTATCACCCCGAAACCACGTCCACTAGGGTAGGGTTCATACTGGCTCCCGAGCGCTAATTAGGGCCCACAGTGTGGTGAAATATCATAAGAACTAACCAAGACAATTGTAATATAATCCTAAAATTTTCAAAAAAACTGCTATGTAACGCCTGCAATTACAAGGTTGGGCAACGCCCCTGATACCTGATAATCACAAATATGAACATATAAGCATTGTACATCTATTCAAGACTAAACCCACAAAATATACAGATCTACAAATATGGTTTACTAAGTTTCACACCCTCTCTCTCTCCATATTTACAATATATACAATATCTAAAAATTAAACATACAACTATCCAAAAATCTTTGCCTTCTCAACCTCTAGTCAGGATAGTAGTAGTCTTCCGGATAACCCTCAAACTCTACCCTGCTATGCGTCTCACCTGCGGGATCTGAAAACAAAACTCACGTGAGACTAATGTCTCAGTAAGTAGCACAATGCATGTTATAAGCAGTTTATGTAAAATCCCAGATTTTAGTAACTAGACTAATTGGTTAATAATATGTAGGAGATGAGATTTTGGTTCAACCCGGAGGAGTTCAAGATGAAATGGAGATGGCAGGAGAGCCTATGTAAGGTGAGATCATGATTATTGGCTGAGTATTAATTTAATAAAATAATTATTGTTGCTATGGTTTATGTTAGTAGGAATAAAGTGAGAAATAAGAAGGGAGAATAAAAGGGGTTGGTCGAATAGTGGGTTGACCCAAGGGTTAAGTTAGTTTAAGAATTAGATGGTTTGATTGTGTTGGTTTAGTGAAGAGGGCAATTTAGTAAAAGACCTTAAATATTAAATTAAACCTAGTTGTGCATGGAGTGGGTATTCACGTTGAGCACAAAACACCAAAATAGAAGGAGCCGTGTGTCCTTGCTTGTTTCCTCTATTCTTTTTCCTAAACAACTGTTGGAGCCATCTTAGAGAAGAAGGAGGAGTATTTTCGTGCACAAAGAACTCAGGTAAGAGCCAAATAAATATAAGTTTCTGTTCTAGAGATTTGAGTATGTTTAAGAGTCTTAAAAGTATGATTTTTGAACCCAGACGTGATCGAGGTTTGTTGGAATCGTTTGGCAAACTTAGGAGTGATATTTCGTTGCTCTTAGAGAAGATTTAAATTCCTAAAACCAGGTAAGTAGTCCCTTCACGCTTGCATAAAATCTAAATTCGTGTTTAGACGATATTCATGGTTATTCAATGTTTTGATGCGTTGTTTTTGTTATTTATGATGTTTTATTTGTTGGGAATTGTTCTAGCATGTGTATAAAGTATTTTAGAATGATTTCGAATGGTTTTGATGCATTGAATATTGAGTTGTGGAATTTTTATTGAATTTCGTAAAGTTATAGATTTTTCACTTATCGGGCCGCCTGAGCAGTCGCTCGAGCGCCCTATGTATATATTCAAAACCCGAGAGCAATTTTACCCAGATTGAATTACTGCTAGAACAGTCGCTCGAGCGACCTACCCTGAATTAACCTATTCTGTAAGGTCGATCGAGCGCCCATGGCCGCTCGAGCGACCAGTCTATCAGATTTTGGAAAACTTGTCTTTTCAACCTAGTTTTCACTAAGGAAGTGGTTCTATCAAATTTTAACCTATGTACCATCAAGATTGGGGTACTTGGGAAGTGTTTACATTGACGGATGTTTAAAATTCAATTTTATAAAGATTATGGGTAGATGTTTCTAAAGAGGCACTTTTACTTGATTCTATTGTTCCAAAAGAATTTACTTTTAACCAAGGTTGGTTTTGTGAGTTCATACACCTATATTTGGGTGATATGAAGGTATTTTGTGCATCAATTGAGTCGATACGCATTCGGGACATATTGGCCCGTTGAAACCTGGAGTTTTGGACATATGACTTGGTGCATTCTGTTTTGGTTTTGGGTCACTGGTGTGACAAGGCTGGTGCCTGATTTATTGTATCCCGCATGGGCGGATTTGGTTACAGATATGGTTCTGTATTTTGGTGGGTGTTATTGAGAAGTATGTCCATTACCTTGGTTGGTTTTCTCACTGTTGAGTGGGCTTAGCAGTTATATGGATCCATAAAATAGCTAGTAAGTGAAATGTGTATTAGAGGGGTTTGAATTCTGTGTCTGAGGCATTCCATCATCTCGAGGATGGTACCGCTCCTGGATTGCTCGGTCACTACGTTACCCACTCTTGGATTGGTTGGGTCGTACATGCTAACTCATGGTTGGGTTCTTTCGTTGGTGTTGACTAGCCAGACTGCAGGGCGGCTGGTCCATCGTAATTCGGTTAGGTAGCATACTGGCACATGTCTACTCTCTTTATTTGGTATACTATTTCATGAGTCCTATGAGCTAGACAAATTGTATTTCTTTGTTGCCTTGAATTCTTATTGTGATTATTCGGATTAAGCGTTGCATATTTTATTGTGGTCAACTATTTGCATGACTGCTTACTGAGGTGTTGTTTCTCACATTATTGTTTTATCGATTTTGTTTTCAGGTATTCCTGGAGAAGATGTTGCCGGGGTAGAGACATCGGGGGATTACTGTGATTAACAGGAAGAAGATTATTTCATTCCTGTGTAGGTCCAGAGGGACATGGAAAAACATTTAGATTTATTTTCTTAGGGATTATTTTTAGTATTTTGATTGAGGAGTTTGATGTTATTCAAAGGATGAGTATTCCATACTTTTGGTGGATGTTATTTAGTTGAACCCTTTCCAGACTTTTTAGATGAAATATAAAAGGATTATTTTGGTAGTTTAATTCCGCGCTTTCTACAAGATGATTTTATTTCCGCACTCTGATAAAATAAATGAACTTGTTTAAGTCTGGAATAGTGTTTTGGGCCATTTTCCCTAACAAACCAGATTTAGGTTTATGTGCTTAAATAAACCTGGATCTGGGGCGTTACAGTTTATGCAATTTCAAATGATAATCTAACATGCTACATATCATACGTTCAATTCCAACAAAAATCATGCGAAGAACAATTCACGTATAGCAATACAATTACAGAAATAAAGTGTCTATGTAGGACTCGTGGATTAGTGTGTCTGTAAATCGTGTTAACCAACCTTAACCGGTTTGCCACTGTAATGCCCCGAACCCGGGTCAATGCAAAACCAACATCCGACTCGAACCCAGTTCGCTACTGTAACAACCCGAATTCAGTTCATCAACCAAATCCGAGATGTTACTGGCCCATATCAATTAAACATCAAGAATATACCAGACTAAAGAAATAAATGATTCATTCATTAATTAACTATCAGAGTGCGGAACATGTATGTGTGGAAGTATAGTCTAATATCCTCAAGAAAGTAAGATATAATTAACCATCAAAATCAATATTAAAGTCTGGTAAAATAAAAGGGTCACTAATCTCTCATCTCTCTAATAAATCAAACCAAAATGAATAATAATCTGATCAAAATAACTAAATCCATATCAATCCACAACCTCAGACAAAATCCAGATAATAGTACTCCTCCGGCGAATAATCAGCTAGCTCTCCCTGGAAATCACTACTATGATCCCCCTCTCGCGTATCAGCTGAAAAATGAGATAAAGGTAGGGCGAGATACAAATATCCCAGTAGGTAACACATGCATGTTTAAATAGTTCATATACATAAAAATAACAGTTCATGCACGACTAAGCAATCTCGACTAAGCAGGCTCATATAACCATTCGTATCGATCGTGGAATACAAAACAGCATAATAAACAATTCTAAATATAATTTCAGCAAGTTCTATGATAGGAATCCAATATCATAAATCAATAGCATAATCCATACATTACTAGGATGCACTAAACAGTCACATCCAACCAATATACCAATTACCTGCCTCCAGCATGTATGAAATAGTAACAACATGTTCTTGTGATTTTAGTGTCATTTTAGGACTCACAAAGATAGATAAACCTTTTGAGATAACTCTCGACCAATCGCTATACCACCGTGCGGCTTAGGAGCAGTGCTACTAATGATACTCAAGCCCCATGCAGCGCAGCTTAGACAAGAGCCGTAGTCACTGACTTATTGCACACGTATTCATCAGAGTTGGCATGTACCACCAGCATGTAGCACCAGAATCAATACATGGAGATGGTCGCTTATCCACATGTACAGGGAATCGCCAGCAACTCACCGGGGTGTCCCTCCAGACATAGGACCTTCCCAAACAAACTAACTTGCAAAGGAAGCGCACTCGCACAAGGGAGAAACTCAACCCAAATGAAATATCCCTTAGCTATCTAGCCACAACTATGGATCCATAACCAGCTATGCCCACTAAACTCCAAAAATTCCCTAAAGTGTAATAATTCTATAATGGTTGGTGCCTAGCGGCATATAAAGGGTAAATCTGACATTTCCTTCAATATTCGGGTTAACGGAGTTGAACTTATGATCTGCAATGTAATTATCTGGTTTATAGTGTAATTTAGAGATGTTTTGGTAATCAAATAATAGATCAAGTTTTCCAAAGACTAAATTTCACAGTTTCATACAAAGTTTGGCAACTAGTGTCCTAAATATCTCCCTAATTTATTTTTCTGTAAAACAGGAAATTTGATAAATTATTTTGGTCTTAAAACATCTTAATTAATGATTAAAATTGACTAAAAATAGTTTGGAATTGAATCAAGGTTTGAAAATATAAATTCTGCATTTTCTGCACAAAGCGCCTAGGGTCGCTCCGGCGGCCTAAGGTAGGCGGTAGTCCAATTTAGGTCGCCGACGATAAGTCGTCTAGTGGTCTCGGGCGGTCTCGAATTTTACACTAGCGCCTAAGAGCGCTGAGGATCGCCGAGTACAGTAAGGTCGGCGGTCACTCAAAAAAGTTCAGAGATCAGTTTAAAAACTTGATTTTTCACGTCTAAGATTATTCTAACATACATATAATATTGTTATCAAACTAAATACATGAGTATATCATATAAAAACATGCAATGTAGATTAATCAATCGTGAATACCAAAAACGAACAGAAAACGGTGCCACCTACCTTGATCGTGTATTCTCCTATAACCCGCAGCATTTACTCTTCTTCACTGATACCCGGCAATGCTTTGGACGATGAAGAGCACAAGACACGAGTCCTCTCTTCCTCCTCCTTCCTCTCTTTCGGTTGCACAGTCGCTCTCGGTCTCTCTCTTGCGGCTGAGAGAATACAATACGATTAGAATACCCTCCGTATTCCACTAGGTTAATTTAACGTAGTTATATACCTCCTATTCCATGCAACTCACTTACATAAAACTCCATGCACATCGCCCAATCATATAACATCAAGTTTAAATATTAATCATACCTTGATATCTCTCGATCAGACGGTAGGATATGCGTCCAACGCTTGATCTCCACTGATATCACGCTCACCTATGTCAATAAATTATTTCCATCAATTATAACTCCCAAAGATATTATTTATTAATTTATTATATTGTTTAAGGAAAATTCGGGGTTTTACAGCCACCTCACTACCCGTCGTCGAAGCCGCGCATGGTCATCGCACGAATGGAGCACCCACGCATGGGCTAACAAGCTGCAGCTCATCGATCCCACACGAAGGCCTCACCGATCTCACACGGTGGTACACAATTGGCCCAGGGTATTAACTCGACAAGCCATCACTAAAGCACGATCTAGACTGATTGTGGATCCACAACCCTCTATACTTCCTAGACTCGTATAAAATCTTAAATAACCATTCAAACCTTTTACCATCCAAAACCCATAAGAAACCATCTGCCCAAAGTACAACCATAACCAAGTGAACCTCATTGTTGACTTACTATTAAATCCCTTAGACCATACTGCCTTTCAGGATGCCATAGGCTCATAGCCCTTTTCAATTTAGCAGGAAGCCTCAGCTTTGATTTCCAATCACATAACCCAAGCATTCCACCAAACCAAATCATTAACGAATAAAGGTAAAGAATAATTTTATAAACCAATTTTGAATACAAGTTTGAATTAAACCAATTTCGTGCTTGAAGAAGAACAACACAAAATATCCACAATTGGTTTGCAGTTGCTGATTACTCTGTAAATCAGATTTTAACTAGTTAATTGAATTGTAAACCTGATCTAATATATAAGGCATTGGTATGCATAGTATATATTGTTGGAAAGCTCTACAAGTCTAGTTTCCAACACAACAAACGGTTTGTTATTCTGAGTTTCCTACAGGAAGTTATTGCCATTTTACTACATGTGGTTAAAACAGCCATGAAATCTAATGGATAGAAACCATCGACCTTTCTTGATTTTTCTTGCGTTAACCGGAGTTCCAATTTGTTCTAAACTGCTTTCATTCAACTACAAATACCCTAAACTAAATTTTAAATTACTAATATGAATTTTTACATGAAAATTCCTAGCCTTCGCAAGCCACTGAAATCTTCACAATTTTAAGTCAGCCCAACAAAGGTGCTGCTATGTGTTACTTTCAAATTGTTTCTATACTAAATGTCAATGGTATCAACCCTAAAGATTATTTTACACAAAGGCTTGGCATATGGAAATAAGCAATAACTCCAAGAGTGCAACCAAGGTGAAACTTCAAAAAACTCTACTTTGATCTTCATTTTAAATTCTTCTTGTTCCCTTCTTCAATGCCTTTATAGTTGGAAACAGAGTCACCCTTGGGTAACCATTTGAGAGTAACTTCAAGGAAATGCTTCTCAATATTCATACCAAAATATATTTCCAGCTAAAAGAAGAAATGTTCCATGTAACCCAACCAATAAAATTTAGATAATTGATTTATATCTCCAGAAATTACAAAGGTTTTCTCCTAAATGGAGTAATCCAACAACTCATAAAGGACCTAATAATACTAAATTCCACCCAAATTATCACTGTCCACCTAATACATCCATCAAGCACTGACAAGAGCAGCAACAAAAATCCAAGGAAGAAACCACAAAGTAAATCTGATCAAGCACCCTCCTCTTATAATTGCTTCAATCGAAAGCAAATTGATTCACCGATTAAACAAGCACCCTCCTAAAATCAGATATCTCTAACAGAACCCCAAATCAGAACCTAAATTAGATGTCTCTAACAGAACCCCAAATCAGAACATAAAGAAATTTCAAAAAAGAGACAACAAAATCAAACACACGACTGCTCTGTTGGGTGCTTCTCACAACCAAAAATTCCAGATTCAATTCCTACTGAAAGCCATCTAACAATCCATCTTAACAGTTACTTTATCACGGATCATAGGAAATCAAAAGCCTATTTTTAGCAACAAAAGGAGGAGTTAACGCATGTTGCAGGTTGTAATGCCAAATCAAACAGAAATCAAACAATGATAATTAAAGCATGCTGCCAAGTTGAAATACCAATGCCAAAACAAATAGAAATCGATCGAAAGGAAAAGTAGTGCTACTTACCTGTGTTTCCCCAACTTTTTCTTTTTCTTTTTCTCCTTCTCCCCAGCGGCTAACCCTCACGAATGACCAAGATTGGACGGACCTTGCTTCCTCTTCTTCCCTTCTTCTTTCCTCTTCTCCTTTCTTCTTCCTCCACGATTTCCCTCTTCCTTGCGATTTCTCCCTTCTTTGCGTCTAACCCTAACGCACCCCTTAGATGAAAGAACCTACGAGTTCTTTCATCTAATAAAATGTTAATATATTTTTTTTTAAAAACAAAGACCCGGTTTAATTCATTGAACCAAACGAACCAAACCCCATTAACCCACTAATCTAACCAACCCACTCTATTTGTTCTTAATTAATATATTTAATCTTAATTAAAATTTTTCTAAAAATTCCAGGGTTTTACATCCTACCCTCATACAAAAGAATTTCATCCTCGAAATTCACATCACACTTATCAAGAAATCTGCAAAAATAACTTAAAGAAAGTATTATAACTTTACTCTTATCCTTCCCTACACATAGGGATGCTTATTGGGCCGTGCCGGGCCGGGGTCCTGGGCCCGCGGCCTGTTTGGGCACGGCCCGCTAGGGCACGGGGCCCGGCACGCTGACACACGTGCCAGCCCGAGCCCGCTTCTAAGCAGGCCGCGTGGGCCGGCCCGCATAGGGCAAGCCCAACGTAGTTGGGCTTCGTGGATTACGTAGTAGTTGGGCTTCATGGATTGGGTTTGAAAAAGGAAATAGAAATTGTCAAAAGCAAGATTCAAACTTAGATCAACAGCTTTCAAGTCTGTTTCCTTAACCACTAGGACAAATCGACTTCTTGCATCAATAGTATCATAATTAAATTATTTTACCTAAAAATTAAGGATACCCCCATGATTGTTGAAGCTCTTATATAATCAATCAAAGCTAAGAAAATAATTAGGTATAAATAAGCCCAAAAAGCTGTTATAAAATCTCCAATTAAATATATTTGTTAAGTCCATGGTTTTTAATTAGACTACTTTAAGTCTTTAATGGGTGTAATTTATATTTTTTTAAGCAAAATCTATCCCAATATGTGTAAGACAATTTTGTGAATAATGAAAATATTTTTCAGAATTTTTTAATGATTTTTTTGGTGATTTTTTTGAATTTTTTCTTTATTTTTTTTAAAAAATTACGTTTAATACCTGGCCCGCCAGGCCCCGGCTGCGGCCTGGCACATCTGCTGGGGCGTGCCGTGCCGAGCCAGGGTTCCTGTCTAGCCCACATCCCGTGGCACGCCCCAGGCGTGCCGGCGAGCATCCCTACCTACACATAGACGTGTCTGCCCAAGTGAAGGTTGAGAGAAAAATCAGGAAATTCTATCTAAGTTTAACTCATACAAGAATTACATAACACATATATAGTTTTGAATTACTATAGCAATATTAATAACCCATTTGTATAAAGTTAAATATTTAGGTAATTGCCCAGCATTGGCCAATGCTCTGCAGTACCTAAATACCACTAAATAAAATTGGCTCATCATCCACCGACAAGCAATATAAAATACAATAAACATGCAGTGTAATTAAACAAGAAAATTTTTTCTTCATTATGCATATTAATATTAATTATTAAACACTTCCATGAATTTATCGCATCAAATTTATCAGCATGATTTAATTTATAGTAACTAAAGTCCATATTACCTTAGGGCTATCTGAAGAGTTTTGGGTATCTCCTCATCATCTCATCTTCTTTCTCCCAAGTAATCGCTCCGGTTGACCAAATTACTTGCATTAGAGAAATTGTTCTAGTGCGTAATACTTGATTTCTTCGGTCAACAATTTGAATAGGTCTTAGGACCTCTGATGGGTTCTCTAGCATCCAAACAGGCATGCTAAATGGGTCTGCACATACAAAACTCTGAGTAGCTAGTCCTGGGATATTAAATGTGACAATCCTTTGATGACAATCCAGGACAACGTGATATCTGACCATCCAATCCAGTCCTAAGATTACATCGAACTCTTCATGTATCGGGGCTTCCATTAAATTTATTGTCATTTGTAAATTTCCCATCTGCATTGGGTGTAACGCCCCGAACTCGGGTCAGTGCAAATCGGCACCCGACCCGAACCCGATTCGCTACTGTAACAACCCGAATTCAGTTCAACAACCAAATCCGAGGTGTTACTGGCCCATATCAAATATACATCAAGAATATACCAGACTAAAGAATTAAAAATCCATTCACTTTATTATACTATCAGAGTGCGGAAACAAGTATGTGCGGAAGTGTAGTCTAAAATCCTCAAATAAAAATTAGAGTTAATCATCAATCATTAATATCAAAATCGGGTAAAATAAAATGGTTACTATCTCTCTCATCTCTCTAGTACATCAAATCCAAATGAATAATAGTCTATCAAATATAACTAAGTCTAAACAATCCTCCACCTCATAAAAATAATCCTCCAGTGAATACTCGGCTACCTCTCCCTAGAAATCACAATGATCCCCCTCTCGCGTATTAGCTGAAAAATGAAATAAAAGTAGGGTGAGATACGAATATCTCAGTAGGTAACACATGCATGATTAAACAGTTAATATAAGTAAAGTAATAGTTCATGCACGATTAAGTAATATCGACTAATCAGGCTCGTATAATCATTCGCATCATTCATGAATACAAAACAGTATGATAAACAGTTCTAGAGATGAATTTTAGCAAGTTCTATTATAAGAATCCAATATCAAAATCAATAACATAATTCATACTTTGCTAGGATGCACTACACAGTCACATCCGATCAATATCTCAATCACATGCTTCTAGCATGTATACAATAATAATAACAAGTGTTTGTGATTTCAGTGTCATTTTAGGACTCACAAAGATAGATAAACCTTTTGAGATGATTCTCAACCAATCGCTATACCACCGTGCGGCTTAGGAGCAATGCTACTAAAGATACTCAAGTCCCATGCAGCGCAGCTTAGACAAGAGCTGTAGTCACTGACTTATTGCACACGTACCCATCAGAGTTGGCATGTACCAGCATGCAGCACCAGAATCAATACATGGAGATGGTCGCTTATCCACATGTACAGGGAATCACCAGCGGCTCACCGGGGTGTCCCTCCAAACATTGGACCTTCCCAGACAAACTAACTTGCAAAGGAAGCGCATCGTACAAGGGAGAAACTCAACCCAAATGAGATATCCCTCAGCTATCTAGCAACAACTATGGATCCATAACCAGCTATGCCCACTAGACTCCAAAATTCCCTAAAATATAATATTTCTATAAGGGTTGGTGCCTAGCGGCATATAAAGGTTAAATCTGTCAATTACTTTAATATTCGGTCATCTGAGTTCTGAATTCTCTTTATAAAGTTTTCTGGTTTATAGTGTCATTTAGAGTTGTTTTGATAATCAAATAATAGTTAGGTTTTCCAAAAACTAGATTTCTCAATTACTTTCAAAGTTTGGCAACTAATGTCCTAAATATCTTCCTAATTTATTTTTTTGTAAAACAGGGTATTAGATAATTTATTTTGGTCTTAAAACATCTTAATTAATCATTAAAATTGTCTAAAAATAGTTTGGAATTTAATCAGGGTTTGAAATTACGAAAATCTGCAAAATCTGAACAGAGCGCCTAGGATCGCCCCGGCGGTCTGTGGTTGGCGGTAGTGTAAAATAGGACGCCGACGGTACGTCTTCCAGTGGTCTTCGGCGGTCTAAGTTTTATAACTAGCGCCAAGGATTGCCAATGATCGCCGAGTACAGTCGAGGTCGGTGGTCATCCAAAAACGAACAGAAACAGTTCTAAATCATGATTTTTCTTGTCTAACCTCATTCTATCATACATATAACATTGATACTAAACTAAATACATCAATAGATCATATTAAAACATGCTCTTGCGATTAAACAAACGTAAATACAAAAAACGAACGAAAACAATGCCACCTACTTCTTGAACGTGCGTGCTTCTCCTTCTTCTCTAACAAACTACACTCACAGACGTGAGATAACCCCTGGATGATGAAGAACACCAAAACCTAGACCTTTCCTCCTCCTTCTTCTTCCTCCTCAGTCGCTTGGTCGTTCAAACTTGGCTTGTCGCTTGCGGCTGAAGCATACGAACGAAATACAAACGTGTATGTGTTTAGGTTATTTAATTGGTATTTATACTCATTGATCCCATGTAGTGCACATGCAATCTTTCTTATACACACTGCCCAATCAGAACACGTACCTCGATATCTCATGATTGGACGGTTAGATCTGCGTCTAACTCTGGATCTCCACTAATTAGATCATCCCCTACAATAATAAAATATTCCCATCAATTATAACTCTCAAGAATATTATTTATTAATTTATTTTATTATTTAAGGAAAATTCGGGGTTTTACACAGGGCAGTCCCGATATATTCTTCGAACCCCCTCTGATTCTCCCATAAGAGTGCTTATACATATCAATCTCTCAGCGATTCTTGAATATGAATTGATAGTATTCAAGAATGCAGAATCAGCTACAGATGATTGGGCTCCTGTATCAAAGAAACAAACTGCTGCATTACCCCCAATCTGTAATGTACATCCTATAAGTCTTTCAAATACTACTCCTGGTTCAGATGATTCCTCTTGAGTTGGATTGGAATCTCCTCACTAGGGTCCTCTTCCATTGATGTTATCTCAATTATTTCTAGTTCTTTTGGTTCTTCGCTACTCAAAGCTTTAGGTTCACTGGGATCCTCTTCCTCACTCAAGTGTTCACTGGGATCCTCTTCATTCAAGTGTTCATTGGGATCTTCTTCCTTACTCAAGTGTGGTTCTTTAGGTGAATCTCTTTTTTTATCTACCATGCTGGTCTTTAACTGCATAACAGCACAATGAAATGTATTGTTATACGACTCCATATATCCTAAAACAAATTAAATAATATGACATAGCACTAACACAGTTATTCTCAGAATGGTCTGCTATAATCCTAGAGGGTCTGGTTTCACTCACTCAGGTCTCAACAAGTCACTTTTGTTAAGATTCAACGATAAAATAATTCAAAGAATATAATTGAAATAATGCACACAAGCAATATCACAAGTAAACTAAAGAAAGATCATAGAGTGAAGCAACAGATAAAGAGTCTTCGACAACAGGAATAATACTCTTAGATTGTATCAGGTAAAAGTTAAATCTTAAATTCAATCTTTCTTGAAGGTGGGAAACCTAGTCGCTCGAATAAAATATAACAGGGCAGCCACTTATAAGGGTAGTACCTCCATCAGGTGTTGGGGTATCTAACTTAGCCTCCGGCTCCTCATGAACAGTGATGGCAAAGGCTCTAGCTTGAGGTTGTGGTCGTGGGGCTGCAGGCTGTGGCCTCTGTTCAATTCTCTGTGGTCCCCTTATGTCTACTGGCCTATCTTGCTGCCTCGAGCCTACTAGTGCTCTTTGATTCTGTCGTTGTCTCTGGAAACGAGGAGGCACTACAGTAAGAGGTAGTGCTGCAATAGGCTGCACCGGTCTAGTCTGTAACCTCTGGTAAATGGCAGGATGCGGGCACTCTGCCATGCGGTGTCCATGCTGTCCACATCGATAACAAGCCCCAGGTGGAGCGAAACATGGACCAAGGATGTGGAACTGTCGGCATCTAGGACAACCACCATCAATGAGCCTACCACTTTGTCCTCCATAAGACCCTGCACCCTTAGAATACCTCCTCTGATCTGGGTACTCTATCCTCTGCCTTTTATCTCTAAAGTACCTATGCTCACTAGTCGGTCGAGGTGGCACTCTCCTCCCTGCCATCTCTCCCATCCTCTAAGTGGTAGATCTCTTTGCTACTAATGCTCTGCGAACAATCTCACGAAAACTGTTATATAGAAATATCTCTACTCGGTTCTTAATGTCGGGCCTCAGAACTCTCTCTAAATGTTTAGTCTTCTTGGCCTCTGTGTCTACCAAGTGTAGAGCAAATCGTGACAACTCCGAGAATCGCTCTTCATACTGAGCTATACTCAGACTTCCTGGAGAAATGTTTAGAAATTCAGACTCCTTTTGGATTCTTACCTCATCTGGAAAATAGCTAAGGTAAAAGCGGTCCTTGAATTCCTCCCAAGCCAAAGGAATACCCGCTTTAGCCACCTCTCTTTGTATAGACCTCCACCAATGTTCTGCCTCCCCCTCGATCATATAGCTTGTTAATTTGACTTTACTATCTTCTCCGCATTCAATTGCCTCGAAGATTTTCTCAATGTGCATGAGCCATCTTTCAGCTTCCATTGGGTTAGCATGACCATGGAAGGGAGGTGGGGACATCTTTCTAAACTCCCCCATAGAATTCCGTGCATGACCATCTTCTCCTTGCCCTTGCTCTCCATGATCTCTGGGCTGATTTAGGTGATGCTCATGCTACTGATTCACAGCAGCCTGCTGCTGGAACAGGGCTAAGACTTGTCCAAAAGCCCTCCATATAGCACAGCAGCTTGCTGCTGGAACAAGGCTGAGACTTGTCCAAAAGCCCTCCATATAGCATCCATCTGAACTGCAGGAGCTGGGGCATCAGGTCGAGCATCCACCGGGACATTAATATTAGCTGGTGCTCCAGCTGGCACTTCTGCCGGATTCTCAGCTGGCTCAAAAGCAGGCACATAGTCTGCTGCTGCGGCTCTACGAGGTCCACCTCACCTTGCCATAATAATCTAACATAGTAGCACAACGCATGTTATAAGCAGTTTATGCAATTTCAAATAATAATCTAACATGCTACATATCATACATTCAATTTCATCAAAAATCATGTGAACAACAATTCACGTATAACAATACAATTACAGAAATAAAGTGTCTATGCAAGACTCATGGATTAGTGTCTGTAAATCGGGTTAACCACCATTAGCCGGTTTGGCACCTCACTACCCGTCGTCGAAGCCGTGCACGGTCATCGCACGAGTGGAGCACCCACGCATGGGCTAACATGCTGCAGCTCATCGATCCCACACGAAGGCTTCACCGATCTCACATGGTGGTACGCAATTGGCCCAGGGTATTAACTCGACAAGCCATCACTAAAGCACGATTTAGACTGATTGTGGATCCGCAACCCTCTATACTGCCTAGACTCGTATAAAATCGTAAATAACCATTCAAACCTTTTACCATCCAAAACCCATAAGAAACCATCTGCCCAAAGTACAACCATAACCAAGTGAACCTCATTGTTGACTTACTATTAAATCCCTTAGACCATACTGCCTTTCAGGATGCCATAGGCTCATAGCCCTTTTCAATTTAGCAGGAAGCCTCAGCTTTGATTTCCAATCACATAACCCAAGCATTCCACCAAACCAAATCATTAACGAATAAAGGTAAAGAATAATTTTATAAACCAATTTTGAATACAAGTTTGAATTAAACCAATTTCGTGCTTGAAGAAGAACAACACAAAATATCCACAATTGGTTTGCAGTTGCTGATTACTCTGTAAATCAGATTTTAACTAGTTAATTGAATTGTAAACCTGATCTAATATATAAGGCATTGGTATGCATAGTATATATTGTTGGAAAGCTCTACAAGTCTAGTTTCCAACACAACAAACGGTTTGTTATTCTGAGTTTCCTACAGGAAGTTATTGCCATTTTACTACATGTGGTTAAAACAGCCGCAAAATCTAATGGACGGAAACCATCGACTTTTCTTGATTTTTCTTGCATTAACCGGAGTTCCAATTTGTTCTAAACTGCTTCCATTCAACTAAAAATACCCTAAACTAAATTTTAAACTACTAATATGATTTTTTACGAGAAAATTCCTAGCCTTCGCAAGCTACCGAAATCTTCACAATTTTAAGTCAGCCCAACAGAGGGGCTGCTATGTGTTACTTTCAAATTGTTTCTATACTAAATGTTAAAGGCTTGGCATATGGAAATAAGCAATAACTCCAAGAGTGCAACCAAGGTGAAACTTCAAAAAACACTACTTTGATCTTGATTTTAAATTCTTCTTGTTCCCTTCTTCAATGCCTTTATAGTTGGAAACAGAGTCACCCTTGGGTAACCATTTGAGAGTAACTTCAAGGAAATGCTTCTCAATATTCATACCAAAATATATTTCCAGCTAAAAGAAGAAATGTTCCATGTAACCCAACCAATAAAATGTAGATAATTGATTTATATCTCCAGAAATTACAAAGGTTTTCTCCTAAATGGAGTAATCCAACAACTCATAAAGGACCTAATAATACTAAATTCCACCCAAATTATCACTGTCCACCTAATACATCCATCAAGCACTAACAAGAGCAGCAACAAAAATCCAAGGAAGAAACCACAAAGTAAATCTGATCAAGCACCCTCCTCTTATAATTGCTTCAATCGAAAGCAAATCGATTCACCGATTAAACAAGCACCCTCCTAAAATCAGATATCTCTAATAGAACCCCAAATCAGAACCTAAATTAGATGTCTCTAACAGAACCCCAAATCAGAACATAAAGAAATTTCAAAAAAGAGACAACAAAATCAAACACACGACTGCTCTGTTGGGTGCTTCTCACAACCAAAAATTCCAGATTCAATTCCTACCGAAAGCCATCTAACAATCCATCTTAACAGTTACTTTATCACGGATCATAGGAAATCAAAAGCCTATTTTTAGCAACAAAAGGAGGAGTTAACGCATGTTGCAGGTTGTAATGCCAAATCAAACAGTGATAATTAAAGCATGCTGCCAGGTTGAAATACCAACGCCAAAACAAATAGAAATTGATCGAAAGGAAAAGTAGTGCTACTTACCTGCGTTTCCCCAACTTTTTCTTCTTCTTTTTCTCCTTCTCCCCTGCGGCTAACCCTCACGAACAACCAAGATTGGACGGATCTTGCTTCCTCTTCTTCCCTTCTTCTTTCCTCTTCTCCCTTCTTCTTCTTCTTCCTCCTCCACGATTTCCCCCTTCCCTGCGATTTCCCCCTTCTCTGCGTCTAACCCTAATGCACCCCTTAGATGAAAGAACCTACGGGTTCTTTCATCTAATAAAATGTTATTATATATTTTTTTTAAAACAAAGACCCTATTCAATTCATTGAACCAAACGAACCAAACCCCATTAACCCACTAATCTAACCAACCCACTCTATTTGTTCTTAATTAATATATTTAATCTTAAATAAAAATTTTCTAAAAATTCCAGGGTTTTACAGAATACCACCCTTCTAAGGTAAGGTGAGTTTTCTGGGAGGAGGTAAGGCATTTTTGTTCGTCTAAAGGGTTCATGAGTCATCATATGATTGCTGCTTTTTTTCTTTCTTTTTATTAATGGTTTCTGATTTTTTTAAGAGGAGCATGTTCCTCTTATGCAAGTCATATGTATCCCTCCAAGTAACCCCCTTTCTTTTCCCTTCTTTGGATATTATCTTCTTAAACTAAGTGGGTAAGTTAGGACCATATATGATTAATGCTAGGTGTGTTTTTTTTTATTTTGGTTACATGATTAGATTGTTACTTTGCGGATGTGTGGATTTATCTCTAAATGGAGCATATATGTTGTTACTTTCAAACCATGCAAGTATATCATTTTTGCTAGTTATTTTGCATGCTTTATCACAATGTTTGTAACTCATTAAGTTGCTTATTTCTGCTCCATGCAGTCATCTTTACTTGACTTAGTATCTGTCCCACTTGCCTATTCATTTCTTCTCATGTTAATAGCATGTTTAGGTTTTTTTGGTATGCCATTATAAAATCTGTTTTCTAAACTTTTTAAGCACAATAACATGTACTCACATATCTTGATATGAATCCTGCCTATTAAAGCATGTCTTTTAGGTTAGATTTTTTTATATACGTCCTATAAGCATGTTTTTTTCTTTTGGCTTGGAAAGAACATATGCCTTGTCATGATTTTGTCTCAAGTTAGTTATTGTTTAGCTTAATGTTTAGTGTATGTATGTAAAGCATGTCTAATGTTGGGTGTATGTAAAGCATGTCTAACACTGTTTAGCTATTTAATTTTGTATATCATGGTTGTCTCTTTTTGAGCATGAGATACCCAAAATAGAGATACTTGATCCCTGTTTAGGTGCTGCTCACAGTGCAAGAGAAAGAAGGGGGGGGGGGGGGGGGGAACCCCCACCCATTCCCTTTGAGTTTGGTTTTGAAAACACCAAAGAAGAAGCCAAATGGCTTCATCCGGACCACTGTGGGCCCACACAGGGGTCCACATAGACTTTATACATGCCCATAAGCACTAAGGATTGATTTTCTGTAGAAAATTTGAAAAAATTGATTTTTGCAGGTTAATCGGAAACTTAGACCGGTTATGGAGCTTTTCTGGCTTAATCAAAATTAAATTTCGGTTAAACCAGAAATACAGTATAGCCGAAAATAATTTTCAGCTATACTGTATCTCTTGTATATCTGAAATGAATTTTCGGTGGCATTAAAAATTTAATCAAAAATCAGATTTTTTTGATTGTTTATTAATTAATTGAATTGTTAAATAACACCGGGTGAACCAGTAGGGTTTCCGGGTCAACCAGAAACCCAAAAATGGGACTTGGGCTTCTAAGCCCAATTTGATTCCTTAGTGGGCCTTCCAACGGGGCCCACCCAGCCCAAGATCACTTCTGAAGATAAATAAAATAATTTAAATAATTTAAATGGGCCAAACGCTATGAGGCCCATCAAAAGCCCAAAACTATACATGCAGGCTTAGTTTAGGACTGGTTTGGCTAAGACCTCGGGCCAGGGCCTGCCGGGCCTACTAAGCCCATCAACCCAACTGGGTAGGGTTCAATACCCTAACCCATTGAACCATGGACCACCCGGTCTAAGTCTAGACCATGGGCCCCAAGCCCAAGGTCTAACCCACTTTGGAAATTAAAATAAAATAAATAAATCCAAATAAATTATTTGACAACCATGGTGAAGCCCACCTAATAGGCCCACCAAACTATTCAGACCTACCCTAAATAAAACTTAATCTAAGTCCGACTTAAACCCTAAGTTAAAAATAATCAAAATTAGCCAAAGCCCACAGGGCCTTTTAGACTTAGACAAGGCCCAATAAGGGATATGTGGACCAAACTCAACCCACTAGGGTATCCGTAGACCTTCCAACGGGGTCTACCCAATCTGACCCAGGTCACTTAAATAATTAAGATAAAATAAAATAAATGGGACTACACCTACAGAAAGGTCCCACTCATACTTAAACAGATATATTTTGGTTTAGGACAAAAAGGGTGAGATTAGAAGTTGACTCGATAACTAGGAAGACCCGAGGGACCCGTCAACCGGCGGGGCTGACCGAGGCGTCTTCAGCCTTCCCCAGACCGTAACCGAGATCTTAGCCGGAATCTCGAAAAATCGCAGACCAACCAAATTAGACAAACCTAGGCATCCAGCTGTCCGCCTGCACCCCATCAGGCGGTGGCGACTCCTTTTTCCAAATGTATCTGTAAGCACCTTATTTTTGCGCCCCCGGAAATTCAAACCCTAGACAGAGAGTCAAACCCTAAGGGGTGAAAAGTTGATGATAAGTCATGAAAATATCACATTATAGCACATTAAATTCATGACTTATCTAGTTTTATTTCATATTTAAATCCCAATTTTACTTAGAAATTGTCAAAGTCTTTCATCATTGCATTTTATTTTCATTGTCTAATTTTGCCTAATTTGTTGATGAAGAGATACTCTCGGTGATTATAGAAGTCACGGTTCAAACGGCGTAACAATCGGAGTCAAATTGCAGAAGTAATGGCCAACGTTCGCTTGTCGTTCGAACGTTGGTGATCTACAGAGAAACCCGAGAGCAGCGTTCGTTGAAAGTTTGCTTGTCGTTCAAACGTTGGTGATCTACAGAGAAACCCGAGAGCAACGTTCACTGGCCGTTCGCTTGTTGTTCGAACGTTGGTGATCTACAGAGAAACCCGAGAGCAGCGTTCGCTGAACGTTCGATTGTCGTTCGAACGTTGATGAAAAATAGAGAAATTGTGAGCAGTGTTCGGTGACCGTTCGAACAAGAGAAGAGGAAACAACTTTTTGACCTGAACGTTCGACCCGCGTTCGATGAACGTTCGAACGATCAAGTAGTAAAACCTGTTATGAAATTCCGAACTTTGCGGATTTGTTTCCTTTTTCTTGGGGATCTTCTTCTAGTTTTTAGAAGGACTTAGAGGGGTTTCTAATTAAGAAGATTAGGTCGTTTTTGGACTTCTAAATCGTGGATATACAAGGAAAGGAAGTTCTCTCTTCCTTATGAGTCTTGGAAGGAAAGTTCCTATTTTCTCTTCAAGGGATTGTTGGGCAAGCTTTGTGATTTCTATAAAGAAGGAGCTGGAACGTGAAGAGGAGTTGGTGCTGGGAACGTGAGAAGGAAGCTGGAACATCAAGAGATCAGAGCTTGGATCATCATTAGTTTATTTCTTCTCTTTTGTTCTTCTTCTTTGATTATACTCTATTTTTGATGGTTATTCTTTGTTCAGTCATGAACTAATTTCTCTTTCTAAGGCTTTGATGTAATCTGAACATGATGTTTTAATTTTGAATACTATTGCTAAAGGATTTATGATTCACTATTTGAGTATTTTATTATTGTGCTTAACCCAATTGAGTATTTGATCACCATTCAATTGTATTTGATAATTGTATTGAGACCGAGAGGAGATATACAATTTTAGTTCCTGTGATAAAATACCATATTCTACATGTTGATAGAGATATTGGCATGGTCTATGTAGCTTTGTGTTTTTGGACATGAAACTCCACAAATCTTAATGTACCTTGTTACTTTTAAATTCACATAGAGATATCGTGAGTTATCGTGGGAAGGTAAGTTCGTTGGTGCTCGAGAGAGACCATTGGATAGAATAGGGATTTTCGCTTTCAAAGTGGATTATAAAATTCAGTAGCATGTGTATTCAAGAGTTAATTTAGATTTGTTTATGATGAAATCAAATGCCTTAGTATTTTAAATCTCTTATTAAATCTTAATCTTATATTTTCTTAGTTAATAATTTTAATTACTAGTTAAAAACCCATCTCACTTTTTGATTATCAAAATAGAATTTAGGATAGTAATTTCAGTATTTAGTAGCTACCATTCCCTGTGGGTTCGACACTGAAAGAGTAGAGGACTACTCTATAGGTCCACGATCTACAACAATTCAGAATTTAACAATGCGGAAACATATACACAGAGAATTATACGAGGAAACCTGAATCCAGATCCAGGAAAAACCTCGAGTCTATCTGAGGCGACTAACCCTTCGAAATTCCACTATTGAATGAAAAGACAATTACAAAGGAGCACATAGTTAACCTTTACAATTGAACTCACTCAACAGCAAACCACAGTTCGAATCCACGAACTGCAACACAGCTTGAATCCACAAGCTGCAGAACACGATCAATCCAGATCGCAAACAATCATTCACCAGTGATCCACAGTTCGAATCCACGAACTGCAACACAGCTTGAATCCACAAGCTGCAGAACACGATCAATCCAGATCGCAGCAATCACCTCAGAATCCACTGAGACGATCCAATGCAGTAGGAATCCACCTACGCATCAATCAAAGCCGATCACCAGTCCAGGCGATCACACGATCAGATGAAGTTCCGAATTGAAGAAGAATCCTCTACCTTCAATTCCAGGTGATCTATCTCAGATCTCCCCCTCACTCGATCGCCGACTCTCTAAAGAAGATTTGATCGAATCTCAAACACCTCAAGATCCGAAATCAAATTGATCGAAAGAAAAAAGTCGCTTCTAAAAATTACAGCACGTCTATTTAAAGGAGAAAACTCAGATCGCATCGAGCGCTGGTGGCGTCGTGAAGCGATCGGGGTAGACGGCTGGAAGCGAACTCAAGTGCCGCTCAGAACAGGTTGAATCAGTTATGGGCTCGCTGCCAGCGAGCTGCTAGCGGGAGAGAACGCGGCATGTGCACAGCTGATCATACAATCTTCAATCTCGCTTTGCGCTACCAGCGGCGTGTCGGCGTCGCCTTACGACGCTAGTGCACGTGCCTTGCTTTCAAAGCACTGATTCACTTATGCGCTGCCAGCGGAGTGGCAGCGGCGTTGATCTTCGCAAGTGCCTTATCAAGAAATGCTCTATTTAGAAAATCTTTCATTTCCTTGAGCTACCAGCGGCGTGGTAGCTGTGTGGCAGCATCGTCTTCTTCTTCTTTACTAAATTCACTGACTTTTCATTATTTAATCTGCACATCTTGAAGATTTAATAGAAGACATAATTTGTCAAACATTTGCCATAAAAGTAGTGTGAGTTTTCACAGTTACAATCTCCCCCTTGGCAAATGCCTGACAACAACCTTAAAACAGTGTTTAATATCAAACTCAGTTAATATTGATTTTCATTTAAGAATTTTAAAACCACACTGATAAGGAGAGACACAGTGATTTTGGAGAATCCAGAATTTCATTCATTCAAAAAGGATATACATTGTTCCAACAGATATGAGAATCCAGAATTTCATTCATCCAAAAAGAGTATACATTGTTCCAACAGATATATACACCGATATATACACATCCAACCAACCAACATAAAACTTCCCTTACAAACCCACAGAAAACTCCTCCACAAGCCAACTTTCAGAAACATAACAAATACACAACACATAGAGAGAAGAAAGAAAGAGAAAACAATAATATTTAGCAAGCAGCAGCAACAACCCAGCAGAACCATCAACAGAAACATCAACCCCAGCAGCATTATCATCCAAAAAACTCCCCCTTTCTGGAAGGTGGTTTTGGTTCCCAAGTCCTTGAGTAATGCTTGTATGCGTCTTGGGACCTGGAGTGCAGCCAACAGAGTTTGTGATCCATCTCCAGCTGAGTCTTCCGAATGCTTTCCAGAAAATGATCAGCTTCATTTTGCATTCGTTGCTGAGCAGCAACATCCCTTTGTACCTCACCACAGGTAAAATCAACATCCTTTGCCAGTTTCTCCAGCCTCTCTTGGGTCTCTGATTTGAACATGCTCATCATGAGCATGTGAGCCCTAACTTCAGAATTGAAAGCCTCCTGGGAGGCTTGCATGGAATTCAGTTTTTCCATAATTGTCACAGCATCAGAGCTGGACAAAGAAGACTGAGAAGAAGAGGGTTCAGAAGACACCAAACGAAAAGGATTTGCGCGTTTACTTCGGGTCAGAGTGGAGGAATCAATGGGAGGTCTGGGATGAATGATTAATTCAACAGGGTCAAGTAAGATTCCCTGGTGAATGCACATGAAAGAGATGAAGATCCCAAATGGAAGAGCAGCAGTCTTGGATTTTAAATTCCGAGACTGAAGGATCTGATTGAATATGATGGAGGGAATACAGACACTGTCTCTGTTCTAGAGAGCATGAAGAAGTCTTGCTCTCGAGTGAGAAATCTCAGAATGGTGATCTGAGGGAACAAGAGAAGCACACACAAACAGATTCAAGATCCGGAGAAGATCTTGAAGAGAGCCATGAGGAAGGTAATTGGGCTTGTTTTTGATGGAAGTAGGAGCACCCGGAACAATTAGAGAAGGAATAATAGACTCCATCGGAGGATCAGAATGAGACTCAAGAAAGTTAAAGGAAGGAGAATCAACAAGGGGAAGTTCAAGAAGAGAGGAGATAAGCTCTTTCGAGAAGTCGAAAGAGATTCCCTTGACATAGGCTTTGACATAGCCTTGATTGGCAAGATGAAGATGGTGAAGGTTTGAATAAAATTCTCGAACCAGCTCAGGATATGCAAAACCACTGAGCAGAGCAAATTTTTTCCAACCATTGTCCGAAAACAATGAGTAGAGAGGAGATTCAGAAAAAGACTCAAGCTTAATGGCCCTTTCCAAAAGGAGTGGCCAGTGCTTGAAGAACTCATTAAAATCAGAGAAACCATTCCCAAGAAATGGTTCAGAGGAATGAGAAGGGGAAGGGGGTCTCACTGGAGGAGAAGAGATAACAGGAGAAGACCTCATAGGAGGAGAAGATGTGGAAGGAGAATCAGTCCTCGATTTTCTCTTGAGAGGCATGGTGAAGATTTAAAAAAAATGAAAGAGAAAGAACAAACAGACAGAAACAAACAATGCACGATAAAGCCCTAATGGCAGAATAATCTACCAAACCCTAGCTAAGAAGAACAAGAGAAGACCACTGAAATAGGAAGCAGAGAATGGAGAAGCAAGATGAAGACAGTAAAAAAAAATTTACCTGAACAGTGAACAAGGTGACGGAGGGTAAGCACGAAGGCAGAGTAAGACCACGACACAAGGAGCGAGGTGAAAAGCTGAGAGAGTAAGAAAAACCGAGGTAAAAAAAATGAAACAGATTTCCCCCTTTTATAGGGAAAAAGATTTCGCTGCCAGCGTGCATCCAGCGACACTTACCACGGCAGGTGCCAAAGCATGAAATAGAGGAGAGGCTACCAGCACGCTTCTAGCGATGTAGAAGGTGCACATGCACACTCAAACAGAAATACACTCATAAGGCAAAAATTTATAAAAAGAGTTTGAACTATTCTTCATGAAAAAAATCATACTTCTAAACACAAAGTTAAGATTTTAACTAAACTAAAATCATCCAGATAATCAACTGTTATTCAATCCAAGAAGTACTTATTCACAAAACTGATCTTAAGTAACCTATCAAGGTTAATTCAGATGTGACACATTTCATATCTATGACCAAAATTTCTTCATGGTTGCTCATACTATAAATTTTCTTCAAGATATTGAGCTCATATATATATTAATTAGCCAATGTTTGTGTAGTGTGAAAAACATTTTTTGACTTTTACACTTTATATATATGGAAGGCTATTTTAGTGTAATCATACTTGGAAAGTATAGACATACCCCAACTTCATTTTGGTGGCTTTCGTACATCAGAGATAAGTAGCCTTTTCTGATCTCTTTTTCTTTTCTTTTTGTAAAAGGCATTGACCCTTAAAAAACCTGAGTTTACAGTTCATTCCAAGGATATACCTTCTTTCTCTTTTTCTTTTTGAGAATAACAGTGGCTTTCACTCTAGTCTCTATGGCAGCCATTTCCAAAACTTTTCTTTTCATAAAGGTGATAGCCTATAGAATCCAAGCTTCAAACACACAATAAACTTCAATGCACAAAAGTGTTTAAGACAAAATTGATAGTTGATTATAAAACATTTCTATCAATATGCATAGACTCAAGCTTCCTGAATTAAGATTTCAGTATCAAGAACACACAAGAACAATTTGAACAAATATGTAGATTATTTTACATCTAAATTAACTCAAAACAGACCCTGATTTTCAGTTTTGAGAGCAAACTCCTAGGGATTTCCTAAGAGTTTCAAATCTGTTCTGATCTAAAGGTTTAGTAAAAATGTCAGCCAACTGTTTTTCAGTAGATATATATTCAATCAAAACAGTTTTGTCTTCAATTAACTCTCTTATAAAGTGATGCCTGATGTCTATATGTTTGGTCCTTGAGTGTTGAACAGGATTTTTGGAAATATTTATGGCACTCTGATAGCATTAGCCAAGAGTTGACTTTTCCTCGATTTCCGTGCCAAATACCTTACTTTAGCCCAATGGATAGAGAATCCCGACACGGTTCCAGCGCAACTGGGTTTGCAAGAATCAGAGTCCGGATGAAGGTTCTAAGGGCAGTCAAACTTAAGGGAAAACCTAAAATTGACTTTTTCTCGGAACCCATGCCAAGTGCTTAGCCCCATGTCATTAAATAGAGGGCTCCGATACGAGTTTAACAGCAAAATATCTCAGGGACTAAATCTTAAATATAAAAATTTCGTACGGGCGATCCGTAGATATCAAAAAGGGTCAAATCGGTCGAATCGGTCAAGTCGAAGGGCAAATCAGTAATTTTTCGATTTGTATCCGGTCACATATACCGGATACACTGCTTCCCTCATGACCGGACTTGAAGGCCAGATACAATCAGATTCGCGCGCGATATTCACGCCACTTGGCCGACAGATTCGCGGTGGCATTAAATTTTGAAATCATTAAGTCATGTATCCGGCCTGAGTTACCGGATACAAAGGGAGGCTAGTGTATTCGGACTTGAAGTCCGGATACGAAGGGGCCTTAGTGTATCCGGCCTGAGTTTCCGGATACATTAATATGTCTATAAAAAGCCAACAGCAGCTCATATCCGGGGTTTGCTTTTGTTTTCTCCTTTTCCCTGCTCTCTTCTCTCACCTACCCCCTTCGAATCCCACCCCTTCCAACCCTACTAGCCTCCCATCACCTCCCCTTACCACCCCTAGCCACCCTCATCTCCTTCTTCTCCTCTCCATTCTTGTTGAAGCAAGAAGGACTGAAGTGCTGTGGTGGCCAAAGGAGGAGCTCCAGTTGCTGTTCAAGTTCAAGGAGAGGTCTCCACTTGGCTCAAGGGTTCAAGAACCCCCAGGTATGGTTCCTTAGTACATTGTGTTTAACATATATTAAATGTAGATTTTTTGGAATATTTCTTTTCATTTATCTCCTTGTTCTGCATGGCCATTGTTGAGCATGATTTGTGCATTTGTTGGTGTCCCTTTCATGACATGGAGTCACCATATGTAGGAGACCCACGTAGGTTTCTCTAGGGAAGCATGGTAGTCCAACTATCACCCACTTTTTGGTCCTCTTGTCTTGCTGTTTTGGGTATTGTTCCAAGCATGTTTAAAAGGGGAGCTTGTTCCCTACCCAATCACCTCTAATGTATCCCCATGATAAGCCCCCTCCTCTCTCCCTTCTTCAAGTTTTTTTACTACTTGTTTGAGGCAAGGTTTGTTTTAATGCTTTATTGCTGTTTTGGTACTTTACTACAGTTTTTGTGCAAGCATGATCCCTCACCCTCCAAGCATGCTCCCCATTCCCATTCCCTTTTGTTGAAAGCCTTGAAAGAAGCCAAGGAAGGCTTCTTCCCCCAAGTCTGAACCTACGTGGGCCTTCACAGGGGCCCACGAGACTTTCAAAACCATCCTGGGAACCCTTGGATTCCATCCCAAGAGGCCAAAGCCCAAAAAAGGCATTTCCAGGGTGATCCGGCAACTCAGGCCGGATCACCTAGAGCCTTAGCATATCCGGCCATCAAGGCCGGATAACCCTGGAGCCCTGTGTATCCGGCCTGAGTTGCCGGATACACACAGAAGCCTGGTTTTTTGCACCTTGTGATCTGTTGCCGAATTTTGGTATGTGTTGCATCAAAATCATTGACCCAGCAGGGTTTCCGGGCCACCCGGAAACCCAAGAGAGAACTTGGACCAACCGGTCCAGCTTGGCACACTAGTGGGCCTTCCAACGAGGCCCACCAAGCCCAATGAACCAAAGCATGTTGATTAAACAATTAAAATGAAATGAACCAATTGAACCGGGCGGGCCGAGCCCAATGCGGCCCGCCCGTACCTTGTGATATGAGTGAATGCATAAACTGCCTGGTTTAGCCGAGACCGTGGGCTAGGGCCTGTCGGGCCCACCAAAAGCCCGCTAATCAAGCCAAGTTAGGGTGTAAACCCTAGACTTCGAAGCACTGGGCCTTCAAGCCCAAAGTTTGGATCACGGGCCCCAAGCCCAGTGACCAGCTCACTTTGGCAAGGTTAAAATAAGATAACACAAAATCACTTGGCCACCATGTGGGCCCACCTAAGGGGCCCACAAACCAATCCGGCCCACCACTTGCATGAAAGCCATTTAAGCTTCAAACTTGAACCTTAATAAAAAAACCAACTCATTAACCAAAGCCCACAGGGCCTCCTAGGCTAGACGGAGGCCCACCAAGGGTACACGGGCCTACCCAGGCCCACCAAGGACACCGTGGGCCTTCCAAGGGGGCCCACCCAGACAGACTCAAGTTATCTAAATTAATCAAGATAAAATCAACTAAAGGGACCCACACCACTCAGGTGGTCCCACAAAGACTTAATCCAATCAAATGCTGGTTTAGGAATCGGTTGAAGACCAATTAGAGAAGCTGACTCAAGATAGGGAACCCACGGGACCCGTCATCCGACGGGGTGGATTGGGGTGTCTACGGACTTCCCCAGCCCACAACCGAGAACCAACCTTAGAATCTCAAGCCGCAGACCAAAGCCCTAAATGAACAAGATTAGGCACCCAGGTGTCCGCCTGCACCCCATCAGGCGGTGGCGACTCCGAATTTCCCCGTGCCGCGTTTCCCACACGCGCACACCTAGCTACAGGAGCAAAGGTTTCATCAAAATCTATTCCTTCTACTTGAGTGTATCCCTGAGCAACAAGCCTAGCTTTATTTCTGGTTACAACCCCATTTTCATCAGATTTGTTCTTAAAAATCCATTTGGTTCCTATCACATTCAGATCAGAGGGTCTTACAACTAATTCCCATACATTATTTCTAGTAAATTGGTTTAGTTCTTCATGCATAGCATTTAACCAAGATTCATCCAACAAGGCATCTTTATAAGATTTTGGCTCAAATTGAGATAGATAAGAAGAAAATCTTACCTCATTATGTACTTGATGTCTTGTTCTTACACCATCTGAAATATTTCCAACAATTTGCTCAGTTGGGTGATCTTTGAGAGTTTTTGTTAGAGGAACAATTTCATTGCTTGAGGAAGCATCTCTGACTGCATCCTCTTCATCTACAACCTGCAAAATTTCACAGTCAGTTCCTTCATCATCTATTAACACATTAATAGATTCCATTACAGCAGATTTTTTCATGTTAAAAACTCTGTATGCTCTACTAGAAGAAGAATATCCTAGAAAGATTCCTTCATCACTTCTAGAATCAAATTTTCCTAGATTTTCTCTGTCCCTTAGGATATAGCATTTACTTCCAAAAACTCTAAAATATTTCATGTTTGGCTGTTTTCCTTTCCAAATTTCATAAGGAGTTTGTTTCCACCCAGATCTGACATAAACTCTGTTACTTATGTAACAGGCAGTATTTATAGCTTCAGCCCAGAATTTTGTTGACACTTTCTTGGCTATCATCATGGTTCTAGCCATTTCCTGCAAAACTCTGTTTTTCCTTTCCACAACTCCATTTTGCTATGGAGTCTTAGGAGCAGAAAATTCATGTTTAATTTCCTAGTCTTCACAGAATTTGGAAAACATCTGATTTTCAAATTCTGTACCATGATCAGATCTTATTCTAACTATTCTCCCTATTTGCAAGTTCTTTTCAACTTGAATTTGACAGCACAATTATTTAAAACAATCAAAGTATTCAGATTTTTCTCTTAAAAAATTCACCCAGGTATATCTACTGTAGTCATCTACAGCAACAAAGATGTATCTCTTTCCTCCAAGACTTTCAGTCTTAGTACGTCCCATTAAGTCCATATGAATCAGTTCTAATGGTCTAGAGGTTCCTACAATGTTGGTTTTCTTGTGTGTGGCTTTGATTTGTTTTCCTTGATTGCAAGGACCACACATTCCTTTCTTTTTATTGTTCCCAAACTTGGGAATTCCTCTAACCAATTCAGACTTAGAGATTTTTGACAAATCTCTATAGTTAATGTGACCCAATCTTTTATACCACAAATCAATTTCATCACATACAGAAGATTTTAAAGATTTTTCATTGTTTCCAATGATTCCATAACAATTGTCACTTGTTCTTACACCTATAAGAACAGTTTTACTAGAATTATCCAAAATTTTACATTCTTTTCTGGTAAAATTGACAAACAATCTTGAATCACATAACTGGCTAATACTAATCAAGTTTGCCTTCAAACCAGATACAAATAACACATCTTTCAGACAAACACCATTAGGACCATTTACAGTTCCTTTACTTTTAACTTGAGAAGTGCTTCCATCACCAAATGTAACACTTCCACCAAACTATTCTTCAAAGGTACTAAACATAGACCTATGTCCACACATATGTCTTGAACAACCACTGTCCAAGTACCACATGTTGACATCATGAGCTTTCAAAGCTACATGAACCACATTAGCAACTAAGGAATCTTTTCTTACCCAAATCTGTTTTTCAGGAGTTTTCTGAGAAGTACCTTCATCAACTACTTGAGTTTTTGAAGGAAGTTTCTTTGACAGAATTGTGACTTCCTTATTTAATGTTTCAGTCAATTTTAACAGGGAATCAAATCTGTTGTGTAAATCCAGAGACTGACTTTGATTTACTTTCCTCTTATTATCAAAATATACCTCAGGAAAACCATGTAAGACATAACACTTTGGTCTTATATGGCCCTTTTTATTGCAGTGATGACACACAGGTATGAACCTATGTTCAGAAAAATCAACATTTCCAGATTTGATAGTATTTCTAAACTGTACAGATTTAGATTTTGCAGATGTTGAAGATTTACCTGTTGGTCTTACTTCTCCAGCAGAAATTTTCTGTGAAGATTCCTTATTTTGATTACTTACACTCATCCTCTTTTCAGCAGAATTTGAGCTTTCAGGAACTTCCTTTGAAGTTGATTCCTTATCAATTTGATGATTTCCTGCAGAAGAATTTGAAGCATTAGATTTACTTGAATTTGAAACTTTCTCAAGTTCAATCACTTTACCTTGAAGTACAGAAATCTGAGCTTCCTTTTCTTTTAGTTTTTCAGTTTTTTCAGTTAAAGAAGTTACCAGAGAATTTTCTTTGGCATGTCTTTCAAGTAACTTCTGGTTTATTGAATCTATTTCTGCAAGAGCTTTATTTTTCTCTGTTTCTGATTCCTTCAATTTTTTACGCAGTTTCTTGACTTTCTTCTGAGCTCTATTGAATTCCTTATAGAGCTGATTGTAGGCTTCTTGTAGTTCTTCTTCATCATCTGATAAAGTCTCTTTATTATCTCCTGCAATTCAAGAGATTGAACTACCAGAGGAAGATGAGTAAAAAGAATTGAAAGCAGTAAAATTAGCAGAAATATCCTCATCAGATTGTGAAGAATTATCAGTATTACTGTCATCCCAAGTAACCTGATAATTCGTCTTTTTCTTTTTATCCTTTGAGGGACAATCAGAGGCAACATGTCCAAATCCTCTACATTTGTAACATTGAACTTCATCATTCTGAGAAAATTTCTTCTCCTTTCTTGGATCAGAAATTTTCTTATCAGATCTCCTATTAGATCTGTCCATGGATGATGAAGGATTGGATTGTCTCTTTTTAAACATTCTCTTAAACTTTTTAGCTAAGAGAACAAGTTCATCCATATCTACATCAGAATTATCTGATTCTTCAGTATTTACAGATTTTACAGATTTTAGAGCTATTCCTTCACTCCTTTTAGGAATATTCAAATCTAGCTCATAAGTCTGTAAAGATCCTACCAGATCTTCAATTCTCATGGTATCTACATCTTTTGCTTCTTGTATGGCAGTAACTTTAGGTCTGAATTTTTCAGGCAAAGATCTCAAAATTTTTCTAACAACCTTAGATGTAGAGATCTTTTCTCCAAGATTAAAACTCGAATTAACAATATCAGACAGTCTGGCATAAAATTCATCAAAAGACTCATCATCTTTCATGTATAGAGTTTCAAAAGATGTTGTCAGTCTTTGAAGTCTGGACAGCTTGAAAGCTGAGGTTCCTTCATGAGTGACCTCAAGAATGTCCCAAGCTTCCTTAGCAACTTCACATGAGGAAATTCTCCTGAATTCCTCAACACTAACAGCACAAAATAAGGCATTCATTGCCTTGTTGTTCCATCCACATTGATCAGATTCAGTTTTAGTCCACTGATCATGAGGTTTAGGGATCACAACACCTCCTTCTGTTGTGATCTCAAGAGGATGATAACCATTACAAACCGAGAGCCAGACACGCTCATCGATAGATTTCAGGTAAGCTCTCATTCTTGCTTTCCAGTAAGAATAATTGTTACCTTCGAATAATGGAGGTCTAGAGGCAGATCCTCCTTCTTTTCCAAAGTCCATGCTATAGATCTAGATCACACTTTGTATAGCAATTCAAAGTGAATAGGCTTTGATACCAATTGAAAGAGTAGAGGACTACTCTATAGGTCCACGATCTACAACAATTCAGAATTTAACAATGCGAAAACATACACACAGAGAATTATACGAGGAAACCTGAATCCAGATCCAGGAAAAACCTCGAGTCTATCTGAGGCGACTAACCCTTCGAAATTCCACTATTGAATGAAAAGACAATTACAAAGGAGCACATACTTAACCTTTACAATTGAACTCACTCAACAGCAAACCACAGTTCGAATCCACGAACTGCAACACAGCTTGAATCCACAAGCTGCAGAACACGATCAATCCAGATCGCAAACAATCACTCACCAGTGATCCACAGTTCGAATCCACGAACTGCAACACAGCTTGAATCCACAAGCTACAGAACACGATCAATCCAGATCGCAGCAATCACCTAAGAATCCACTGAGACGATCCAATGCAGTAGGAATCCACCTACGCATCAATCAAAGCCGATCACCAGTCCAGGCGATCACACGATCAGATGAAGTTCCGAATTGAAGAAGAATCCTCTACCTTCAATTCCAGGTGATCTATCTCAGATCTCCCCCTCACTCGATCGCCGACTCTCTAAAGAAGATTTGATCGAATCTCAAACACCTCAAGATCCGAAATCAAATTGATCGAAAGAAAAAAGTCGCTTCTAAAAATTACAGCACGTCTATTTAAAGGAGAAAACTCAGATCGCGTCGAGCGCTGGTGGCGTCGTGAAGCGATCGGGGTAGACGGCTGGAAGCGAACTCAAGTCCCGCTCAGAACAGGTTGAATCAATTATGGGCGCGCTGCCAGCGAGCTGCTAGCGGGAGAGAACGCGGCATGTGCACGGCTAATCATACAATCTTCAATCTCGCTCTGCGCTACGAGCGGCGTGTCGGCGTCGCCTTACGACTCTAGTGCACGTGCCTTGCTTTCAAAGCACTGATTCACTTATGCGCTGCCAGCGGAGTGGCAGCGGCGTTGATCTTCGCAAGTGCCTTATCAAGAAATGCTCTATTTAGAAAATCTTTCATTTCCTTGAGCTACCAGCGGCGTGGTAGCTGTGTGGCAGCATCGTCTTCTTCTTCTTTACTAAATTCACTGAATTTTCATTATTTAATCTGCACATCTTGAAGATTTATTAGAAGACATAATTTGTCAAACATTTGCCATAAAAGGAGTGTGAGTTTTCACACTTACAGACACTCTATTTCATCACTTTATTACTTGTTACGAATTCGTGCACTTGCGAAAAAGTACATCAAGTTTTTGGCACCGTTGCCGGGGATTGATTTGTTTACTAATAATGATACTATCTATTCTCAGTTTTAATTTGGATTTTAATTTTTATTTCAGGTCTTGTGTATGCGACACTCTAGAAGTGCTGAAATCTTTCCTTGTGATGCCGAAATTGATCGTACCTTTAGGCGGTTGAACAAGGAGAAGAGGCAAGTTTTGAATAACTCTCCAGTTGAAATGGCAAATCAAATTGAAGAAGAGGAGAACAATAGGGCTTTGAGAGACTATGCCATGCCATTAGTCACCGGGGCTCACACAAGCATTAGAAGGCCAGCAATTCAAGCCAATAATTTTGAGATAAAGCCAGCCATCATTCAAATGATCCAATCAACCGTGCAATTTAGTGGCATGCCGAATGATGATCCCAATGCTCATATTGCAAATTTTCTGGAAATTTGTGATACCTTCAAGCACAATGGAGTTTCTGATGATGCAATAAGGTTGAGGCTCTTTCCTTTCTCTTTAAGAGATAAGGCAAAAGGTTGGTTAAATTCACTTCCACCAGTGACCATCACTACGTGGGATGGTTTGGCTCAGAAATTTTTAGCAAAGTTCTTTCCTCCATCAAAAACTGCTAAGATGAGGAATGATATCACTACCTTTGCTCAATTCGACATGGAGTCACTATATGAAGCATGGGAAAGATATAAAGACTTGCTTAGAAGATGTCCTGACCATGGTTTACCAAATTGGTTGCAAGTCCAAACCTTCTATAATGGATTGAGTCCAAATACACGGACAATTGTGGATGCCGCAGCAGGTGGAGCATTGATGGGGAAGCCTTATGAAGAAGCATACAATTTACTTGAGGAAATGGCCTCAAATAACTACCAATGGCCAACAGATCGTTTGGGACCAAGAAGAATTCAGGGAGTTCATGAAATTGATGCTTTAAATTCTTTAACTTCTCAAGTTGCTTTGTTGACAAAGAAAGTAGATAATATTAATATGAATGCTGTTCAATCTACTCACTTTGTTTGTGAAATTTGTGCAGGGAATCATTCAAGTGTTGAATGTCAAGTTGGAAATTCTTTTGCCATGGGTGCATCCGACCAAGCCAATTATGTCTCCAACTTTCAACGCCCAAATAATCCCTATTCAAATACTTACAACCCCAGATGGCGAAATCATCCAAATTTTTCTTGGAGTGGTCTTCAAAATTTCAATAAGCAACCTCCCGAGTTCCAACAGCAAGAAAAGAAGCCAAATATGGAGGAATTGCTTACCAAGTTCATGCAAGACACTTTAGGATTCATGCAAGAAGCAAGGACTACTTTCCGGAACCAAGATGCTAGCATCCGGAACCTTGAGCACCAAATGGGGCAGTTCTCAAAGCAATTGGCAGAAAGATCTCAAGGGTCCCTCCCAAGTGATACTATTACCAATCCAAGAGAACATGCTAAAGCCATCACCCTAAGGAGTGGGAAAAATCTGGAAATTCAGAAAGAAGTAAGAAAAGAAGATGAAGAAGAGGAAAAAGAGAAGCACAAAGAAAATACAAAAACAGATTTACTTTCTAAACCTCCTCCTCCTTATGTTCCTCCTATTCCTTTTCCACAAAGATTGAGAAAAAATAAGTTGGACAAGCAATTTTCTAAGTTTCTAGATATTTTTAAGAAATTGCATATTAACATCCCTTTTGCAGATGCATTGGAGCAAATGCCAACTTATGCCAAGTTCCTGAAAGAGATGTTGTCTAACAAGAGAAAATGGGAGGAGCATGAAACGGTGATGCTAACCGAGGAATGTACAGCAATCTTGCAAAATAAACTTCCACAAAGCTAAAAGATCCAGGGAGTTTTACTATTCCTTGTACAATTGGAAATTCTCATTTCAATAAAGCTTTATGTGATTTAGGAGCAAGTATAAATCTAATGCCTTATTCTGTTTTCCAGAAATTGGGGATTGGTGAAGCTAAGGCAACAACCGTATCTCTCCAACTGGCGGATCGATCAATCAAATACCCAAGAGGTATCATAGAAGATGTTCTTGTTAAGGTTGACAAGTTTATTTTTCCTGTAGATTTCATTGTATTGGACATGGAGGAGGACAGAGAAATTCCACTCATCCTAGGCCGACCATTCTTAGCTACGGGAAGAACTCTTATTGATGTCCAACAAGGAAAGCTTATACTTAGTGTGCAAGAGGAACAGATTGTGTTTGATGTGTTCGAATCTATGAAGCATCCCTCCACAAGTGATTCATGTTTTCAGATTGATACCATCAGCAAGTTGGTATCCGATACCTTCAATGAAGATAATCCAAGGGAACCACTAGAAGCATGCATTATCAAATCAGGGAATATTTCTTCTGAAGCCATGAGCATTAGAGAGTGTGCACTCTATTTAGAGGCTTCACCACCTTACACTCACAAGAAGAAGCCCAAGTTTGAAGATCTTCATAAGAAAGAAGCCTCTCAAGTCCTCTTATTTGCTCCACCCGTCAACATGAAAGATGGTTTTCAGTCAAGCTAATGACTATAACCAAGCGCTTCTTGGGAGGCAACCCAAGTGTTTTTCATTTTAGTTTTTCTTTCATTTTTATTCATTTATTTTTTCTTTTTTCAGGTTCTTGAAGGTTATTCATAGTCATACAAGTCCATCCTACAGTCCATTTCAACATCTGAAAATCTGGGGAGTATTTTGTCCCTTTCTCTTTATTTTCATTTTGCTATTGAACATTGAGGGCAATGTTAGATTCAAGTTGGGGGGAGTTGTGTTGAAATCTCATGTTTGTTGACCTCTGTTTTGGTGATCTAAAACCTAGATTTTTTATATAATGTGCTGAATAGCCTGCTGGTAGGATAGTTTTATTTGTGATGAAAATTTCTAGTTCATGCCTAGCAATCCAGATAGCTTGATATTCTCGGTTAAGCTTAAATAGTTGAACACATAATCACATGACTGGGAGATCTAAATTTTGGCCTTTATTACTTATCTTTGGATAGTGTGATTTCATTTGTCTCACTTTGAACTTAGCACGAGCACACTAATGCATTATGTGTGGGGTATGAGAACTGAAACCAGTCATAGAAGTTTTGATAACTTGAGTTCTGTTGATTGACTTATAGATGGACAACTTTGGCATGATAATTGTGGTATGAGAAAAGAAAATTTTTTTTTCAGAGTAACAAGCAATGCTAAGAGATTTTGAGCTCCTTTTTACTGAGTAACCGGGCCTCTTGCCTCACTAAGAAATGAGTGTTCGCGTCAAAAGGTAAGGAGTCTTAAAGTGATTGATAATGTGGCTAGTTTAGCTTCGTAGCCTTTTTGACTCGAGTTAATAAAACCTGTAGGGGTGTCTTCACACCTAATGCCCTTTGAGCCATCTGGTTCGGGAGTCATTGGTCCAACACTCGATAAATGGGTCAATTAGAAGGCTTAAGGAAGCTAGACATTGCACAGTCCACATGTTGTGAAGAAAAAAAAAGGTAAGGAGAAGAAATGTCATGTTTTGGTTGTTTCATCAAATAAGGAATCCTCTGAATTTTGGTTTGATAGAACTTTTATAATGGAATTATTTTGAAGCCTCATAATGATGTGTGAGATCACTTTACACCAAAGGCACTTGTGATGTTCCACTATCTAAGTATAAGTGATTAGGCTCATTATTGATTTCTTAAGATTGTGAACATGGAGTTTCAAATATTAAGTTATCCTTGAATATTAACTGTTGTTCTGAGTGTTGCTTTATATTCTTTGATAGCATGTGTTTGAAATCAATTTCATGTTTGTGGGTATCATCCTGGTAAACCCTCACGAGACTATAACTCGTCCACTAGGGGCGCCTAGGGGTTTAAAGGCTTGTTGCATATGCTAAATGCAATCAAGAGTGCCAGCGAAAGTGGTATAGTTAGGACTTTCAGTTTTAATTGTTTTAGTTCAGTTTTGCTAGGGACCAGCAAAAAGTAAGTTGGAGGGTGTGATAAGTCATGAAAATATCACATTATAGCACATTAAATTCATGACTTATCTAGTTTTATTTCATATTTAAATCCCAATTTTACTTAGAAATTGTCAAAGTCTTTCATCATTGCATTTTATTTTCATTGTCTAAATTTTGCCTAATATGTTGATGAAGATATACTCTCGGTGATTATAGAAGTCACGGTTCAAACGGCGTAACAATCGGAGTCAAATTGCAGAAGTAATGGCCAACGTTCGCTGAACGTTCGCTTGTCGTTCGAACGTTGGTGATCTACAGAGAAACCCGAGAGCAGCGTTCGTTGAAAGTTTGCTTGTCGTTCAAACGTTGGTGATCTACAGAGAAACCTGAGAGCAACGTTCGCTGGCCGTTCGCTTGTTGTTCGAACGTTGGTGATCTACAGAGAAACCCGATAGCAGCGTTCGCTGAACGTTCGATTGTCGTTCGAACGTTGATGAAAAATAGAGAAATTGTGAGCAGTGTTCGGTGACCGTTCGAACAAGAGAAGAGGAAACAACTTTTTGACCTGAACGTTCGACCCGCGTTCGATGAACGTTCGAACGATCAAGTAGTAAAACCTGTTATGAAATTCCGAACTTTGCGGATTTGTTTCCTTTTTCTTGGGGATCTTCTTCTAGTTTTTAGGAGGACTTAGAGGGGTTTCTAATTAAGAAGATTAGGTCGTTTTTGGACTTCTAAATCATGGATATACAAGGAAAGGAAGTTCTCTCTTCCTTAGGAGTCTTGGAAGGAAAGTTCCTATTTTCTCTTCAAGGGATTGTTGGGCAAGCTTTGTGATTTCTATAAAGAAGGAGCTGGAACGTGAAGAGGAGTTGGTGCTGGGAACGTGAGAAGGAAGCTGGAACATCAAGAGATCAGAGCTTGGATCATCATTAGTTTATTTCTTCTCTTTTGTTCTTCTTCTTTGATTATACTCTGTTTTTGATGGTTATTCTTAGTTCAGTCATGAACTAATTTCTCTTTCTAAGGCTTTAATGTAATCTGAACATGTTGTTTTAATTCTGAATACTATTGCTAAAGGATTTATGATTCACTATTTGAGTATTTTATTATTGTGCTTAACCCAATTGAGTATTTGATCACCATTCAATTGTATTTGATAATTGTATTGAGACCGAGAGGAGATATACAATTTTAGTTCCTGTGATAAAATACCATATTCTACATGTTGATAGAGATATTGGCATGGTCTATGTAGCTTTGTGTTTTTGGACATGAAACTCCACAAATCTTAATGTACCTTGTTACTTTTAAATTCACATAGAGATATCGTGAGTTATCGTGGGAAGGTAAGTTCGTTGGTGCTCGAGAGAGACCATTGGATAGAATAGGGATTTTCGCTTTCAAAGTGGATTATGAAATTCAGTAGCATGTGTATTCAAGAGTTAATTTAGATTTGTTTATGATTAAATCAAATGCCTTAGTATTTTAAATCCCTTATTAAATCTTAATATTATATTTTCTTAGTTAATAATTTTAATTACTAGTTAAAAACCCATCTCACTTTTTGATTATCCAAATAGAATTTAGGATAGTAATTTCAGTATTTAGTAGCTACCATTCCCTGTGGGTTCGACACTCTATTTCATCACTTTATTACTTGTTACGAATTTGTGCACTTGCGAAAAAGTACATCAGTTGACTTTTTGATCAAGTGATAATTGGCAACCTTGCTTTATCTCAATGGATAGAGAATCTTGACATGGTTCCAACGCAACTGAGTTTGCTGGAATCGGAGTCCGGATGAAGGATCTATGGGCCGGTCAAACTTGAGGGGGAGCCAAAAGTTGACTTTCTGCTAAACCTCGAATCAACTGCTTAACCATACGCGAATGGATAGAGGACTCCGATACAGTTCTAACACAATTGAATTTGCTTGAATTAGAGTTCAGATGAAGAAGGTGTAAGCAGTTGAAGTTCTAGGGCAGCAGTGTCGGAAAACTGCACACGTGGCAAAAGTCTGCACACGTGGCAAGAAACGCAGGAAAATATCTCAGGGACCAATATGTAAATATCCAAAAGTATCAGGGACTAGATCTATAAATATCCAAAGTATCAGGGACTAAATATGTAAATATCCAAAAGTATCAGGGACTAAATCTGTAAATACCCAAAGTATCAGGGACCAATCCACAGATATCAAGATTTGCTCATGATTGATGTCCCCCATGGGCATCCTTCATGCATGCATCATGCATAAGCATACATCTCTCTCTCTCTCACTCATGATTAATGTTCCCTATGCATGCATCCCCCATGCATCATGCATAAGCATACAACTCTCTCTCTCTCCCATGATGGTTGCCCCCCCATGCATGCATGCATGTCACATCACCCCATTATAAAAGAGCCTAAGCCCCCATACGTATGGGGGTTGAGCTCATTTTGTTACTCCCATCTCTCCCAACTCATTCTCTCCAACCTCTCTCCCCTCTCTCCCAAGCTCACTTTGGCTCTCCCCAATTTTCTTCTCCAAGCTTCCACCCTTCTTCCCCAAGGAGAAAACCCTCTTCCCTTTCACCCTTTCTTCACTCATACACCTTCACCACACCACCTTAAGGCCTTGTAACCCTTCTTTCCCTTCTTCTTCTTGATTCCCACCCCAACAAGAGGAAGTAGACTTGCTGTTGGAGTGAAGGAAGCTGCCTACGTGCTGCTCCGGTCCAAAAGGGAGTGAAAGAACACCTTAACCATCCTTTCAAGCTCAAAGGTAGCCTCTTCATGTTATCTATTTCACATATGTTGATATTGGGTGACTTGAAGCATGTTTATGTAAGGTGATGTTTGTTATGTGGGGTTGCATGTTTGAAAGAGTAGAGGACTACTCTATAGGTCCACGATCTATAACAATTCAGAATTGAACAATGCGGAAACAATACACAGAGAATTATACGAGGAAACCTGGATCCAGATCCAGGAAAAACCTCGAGTCTATATGAGGCGACTAACCCTTCGAAATCCACTATTGAATGAAAAGACAATTACAAAGGAGTACATACTTAACCTTTACAATTTGACTCACTCAACAGCAATCCACAGTTCGAATCCACGAAGTGCAACACAGCTTGAATCCACAAGCTGCAGAACACGATCAGTCCAGATCGCAAACAATCACTCACCAGTGATCCACAGTTTGAATCCATGAACTACAACACAGCTTGAATCCACAAGCTGCAGAACACGATCAATCCAGATCGCAGCAATCCCCTCAGAATCCACTGAGACGATCCAATGCAGTAGGAATCCACCTACACATCAATCAAGGCCGATCACCAGTCCAGGCGATCACACGATCAGATGAAGTTCCGAATTGAAGAAGAATCCTCTATCTTCAATTCCAGGTGATCTATCTCAGATCTCCCCCTCACTCGATCGCCGACTCTCTAAAGAAGATTTGATCGAATCTCAAACACCTCAAGATTCGAAATCAAAATGATCCAAAGACAAAAGTCACAATTAAAAATTACAACACGTCTCTTTAAAGAATAAAACTCAGATCGCGTCGAGCGCTGGTGGCGTCGTGAAGCGATCGATGTAGACGGCTGGAAGTGAACTCAATTCCCGCTCAGAGTAAGTTGAATCAGTTAAAAGCGCGCTGCCAGCGAGCTGCTAGCGGGAGAGTACGCAGCATGTGCACGGACCTTTCTTTCAAAACACTAATTCACTTATGCGCTGCCAGCGGGGTGGCAGCGGCGTGGTAGCAGTGTGGTGGCATCAACTTCTTCTTCTTTACTCAATTCACTGAATTTTCATTGTTTAATCTGCACATCTTGAAGCTTCATTAGAAGACATAATTTGTCAAACATTTGCCATAAAAAGGAGTGTGAGTTTTCACACTGACAATCTCCCCCTTGGCAAATGCCTGACAACAACCTTACACCAGTGTTTAATATCAACCTCAGTTAATGATGATTTCCATTTAAGAATTTTAAAACCACACTGTTACAGAGAGACACAATGATTTTGACGAATCCAGAATTTCATTCATTTACAAAAGATATACAGATATCAGAATCATGCACAATGTTCAAGAAAGAAAAACAGTTTCTCCCCCTTAATTATCACTCCCCTTTACACCCATATTCAGGAGAAAACAACCAGAACAGAACACAACAAAAACTATCATATCCACAGCAAAAAAACATTAACAGGCAGCAGCAAGCATCAGCAACAACCCAGCCAAACCATCAACAGAAACAGAAACTCCAGCAGCATCATCCAAATTTCTCCCCCTTTCTGGAAGGTGGTTTGGGTTCCCAAGTCCTTGAGTAGTGCTTGTATGCATCTTGGGATCTGGAGTGCAGCCAACTGAGTTTGTGATCCATCTCCAGCTGAGTCTTCCGAATGCATTCCAGAAAATGATCCGCTTCATTTTGCATACGTTGCTGAGCAGCAACGTCCCTTTGTACCTCACCACATGTAAAATCAACATCCTTTGCCAATTGCCCCAGCTTCTCTTGGGTCTCTGATTTGAACATGCTCATCATGAGCATGTGAGACCTAACCTCTGAATTGAAAGCCTCCTGAGAGGCTTGCATGGAATTCAGTTTTTCCATGATAGCCACAGCATCAGAGCTGGATAGAGAGGACTGAGAAGA